>JAVJIX010000038.1:2575000-3962500 GCA_036785185.1 Paratrypauchen microcephalus
TAAAAAACAAAAGACAGAAAGCTGAAAACAAAGAGGTGGGATAGTTTCAGAATAATTTCAGTGTAGTTAGCTCCTCCCTGCAGCTAGATATAAGCAGTGTCCATCAGCACTCTAACCAGAACTGACGAAGCAACTCGGATGAGCTGCGAAATAAACTTCGACCAAAATTTCGACCAAATAAACTTTGTCCAGTTGACAAATTGAATTTCTCCTTTTACCATAAATTACAGATGGTTTTATTGCTCAAAAATGCTCAAAAAAACAGACATTCTAACTGTGAGTGGGGTAAACCTGTCTATGGATCCAAGCTGTAACTTGTCTAGGTTGGTCTCCATGATGATAGAAAGGTTTAATACCATACTGTGAAACATTCCAAAGACATCTTCATGGAGAAAAGTATTTGACGGACCCTTCATCAGAAAAGTGACACAATGCAACATTAAAGGAAAATTAACGTTTTTTTACAATCTGAGCCTTCTTTTGTCAATAAAACAAGTAGTTTTACTCACCCATAGCAGTTTGGTGTCAATTGGAGCAGTATCACAGAACTTATGTTGAGCCGTTCTGTTCTACCAATGATCCCGTATCCGTTAGCGTGAGTGCTCGGGGCACTGATTTGCGGTGTCCAAATAACACAAACTTTAGCACTTTTCAAATCACAGAAGATCGCTGTGTCAGGGTAGACTTTTAGTGGATTCCAAAACGGCCTGAAACCCGATATCGCAACAGAAAAGTAAAGTTCAGAGCGGTGTTAGCTTCTTTCGGACTAGCGGTGTTTACAAAACAGCTGAGTTCACGCATGCGCACTGTCCTCTCTGATGACGTCATCAAATGAAACTATAGCTGGATATCGGGTTTCAGGCCGTTTTGAAATCCACTAAAAGTCTACCCTGACACAGCGATCTTCTGTGATTTGAAAAGTGCTAAAGTTTGTGTTATTTGGACACCGCAAAGTAATGCCCCGAGCACTCACGCTAACGGATACGGGATCATTAGTAGAACAGAACGGCTCAACATAAGTTCTGCGATACTGCTCCAATTGACACCAAACTGCTATGGGTGAGTAAAACTACTTGTTTTATTGCCGAAAGAAGGCTCAGATTGTAAAAAAAAAATGTTAATTTTCCTTTAAATAGCAGGTATTCTAGCAGGTATTCATTACAGGTGTTTCTGTTTGCTGTGAATAGAGGCAACTCTTCACAGATCTGAACTGTACTGTAGCATAGTGCTGTAACCTGTTTGTCTCCCATGTGACAGATAGTTTAATCTATACTGTGGAATATTCTAAACAAAGCAATAACATTTCCATGGAGACAAACAGATGGCAGGCCCTCCACTAGCTTCACAAACTTGAGCTGATATTATTGTTCTAACAGATGCTGGGTACATTGATTTCTTTCAGTGTGACTCTTTTCCGTCAGTGTATTTTCTGTCAGGCTCCGGAGCAGCAGATGTCCCTGTGATCTTTGTGTTTGCGCACAAAACCACCTCATAGGAAACTCAACCATGACACTTTTGACAAGGATGGATTTTAAAACAAGAACTGTCAAAGAATTGAACTTAAAGGGCCCATATTACGTTATTTTGTGATCTGTTATAATGTTGTTTCTTCATAAAAACATACCTGGAGTTATGTTTTGTTACACAAATCTTGCATATTTAGACTGAGTTCTTATCTCAAACAAAAAACACTGTTCTCCTTTGTGATGTCATGTGGTAATACTGGAAGTGCTCCACTGTGTTTTATACTTCATACACCTTCACTAAAACAGTTCATCCCTGGAATTGCCAATCTTTACTCATTTAAAAGTAAATGGAGATGAAATGTTATGTAAATGGAAATGCCTGGAATGTTCGACAGTATGGCATTATACGTATTTATCTCTACAGGGACTGCATCAGGAGCGGTACATGTCTGTTTTTTTATGTCTCTGTACAATGTCTCTTCAAATATTTGTACTTATTTTATTTATTTAAAGGACAGTGCACAGAAAACAGTAATCTCAAAAGATGCTCTGTGCCAGATTTAGCTACAAGCTATTTTCCATGTGCAGTCCTTTCACAGGCGCAAAATAAAGACTAAACTAAACTAAACTAGTAACAACCAGCATGCTAACATGTACTTCCTGGTTATGGAACAAAAAATGCTTTATAATTGCAGACAGCATGCAGCAGACTTGTTTTGATCTCAAGTATTAGAGTATGACAAATCTTGCTGAAATACATAGAAAACAACACTAGAAATAGAGAATACAGTGGTGCCTCACCTTACGAAAGACCCAACAAACAAAAATTTCAAGTTACGAAATGCCTTCACGTTAAATTTTGGTCTCTAGATACGAAAGAAAATTCAAGTTACGAAATGTGAAATCTCAAAAATTCAAATAATGCGCGCTCAGCCACACACATTATACGCTTTTCTCAGACTGGATTTAAACTTTTCTCACATTTCTCTCTCGTTTAAACACTCAAACTTTCATCGATTTTCAACAAAATGTATTCATAGTGAAGTGTGGGGGGAAGGGGGAGGGCGGTGTGTGTGCGCGCGGACACGTGTGTGATAGCGCAGCATGACCCGGTGCGGGGCTGCGAGCACGAGATCTGTGCTCAAACCGTGCCTCCTCTAGACCAGGTCTAAACCAGGTCTGAACCAGGTCTGAACCAGGTCTAAACCAGGATTAGACCACCGCGGCTCTTGCCTGCATTCGTTCATGCGCTCAGACTGCGTGCGGTCCCGAGGGGAGTCCTCGCTGCTCGCCTCAGCCGTGACTCGAAACGAAACCAGGAAATAGACCCGCACGCGGCGCTTTAATCCACCTGGTTTAGTCCAGGTTTAGTCCTGGTCCAGTCCTGGTTTAGTCCACGTTTAGTCCTGGGTCTAGTGTCTCTACGCAGGACACAGTGTTACACTATAAAAAAATGTTACACTATAAAAAAAAAAAACTTGGAACGAATCAGGCTTTTTCCATTGAAATAGCTACTCAACTTACGAAAAATTCACGTTATGAAACCACTTCTGGAATGAATGAATTTCGTAAGGTGAGGTACCACTGTATATTCCATTATGTAGGAGTATTTCTGCCCACGCTGCTTAAATAAATACAAAAAATAAATAAAAATAAATGTAAAAAAATAAAACTGTACGCATTTCTCAAAACTGTGATTAAAAAGTCTGCATGATCTAGTGAGAGTATTGTTTTAGCTGCATGCTAGTATGAGCCCTTCAGCCTCAGACGCAGGCTCCAGTGGTTCCATCTGAAACAGTCACTGGAGCATGTCAGGAGTATATGGTCATACATGCTGTGTGTCAGACTACATTCATTTCTGCTAGAGCTGCATTTCACAGACACGGTGTTTCTGCTTATTTTTATTTGTAAAAGTACAAAAGTAAAAGTACAAAAGTAAAAGTATTCTACCTAATTTATTTTTGTTTCTGTTTGTACTTAAAGGTGCACTACTTAACTCTTTGGTTGGGGATCTGTCACCTGCTTGTTTCTATGGGTATGTCATTGCTCTGACTGGAATGTTCCACATTTTTTTCTTTTGTTTTTTCTTCTTTTTTTAAAAACTTATCCTCATCTGAAATCAATGATTCTAGTGAAGGTGTATGGATTTTAAAAGCACAGTTCAGCACTTACTGTATTACTATATGACATCATAAAGTGGAACAGAGTGCTTTCTGTTTGAGATTAGAACTCAGCGTAAATGTGCAGGGCTTGTGTGTGCTTTATAATGCTCATAACCCTTTAACAACAGAACACATGTGAGCATTAATAAGCTATTTATTATACTTGTATCAACAAACCAATCGATTCATGGGAAGTATTCAAACCCTTAATAAACATGCTTCATGCTTCATGTTCCAGTTCCCTAATCTCAAGTATGGACTACTTCTGCAACCATGAATAATCATACTATGAAATTATAACTTTTTATTTTAAGTAAGGTCTCAACAAACAAGCGTGTTAATAAGTCACACGGAGTACTTTTGTAACAGTATATGGACTGCAGGCGCATTAAAACCACATCCAGAGAATCAGAAATCATAAAAGACAAGTAAAGTAAACAAGAATGCCAGTGACTGGTATCAAAAAATTAAAACTCAGTGAGCTCTAATTTTGAGTGAAGACCCCAAGAAAAAATGTGGAAGGATGTCTCAGTAGCGCCACCTCAAAAATCTTTGAAATTTTTTGAAAATTTAATGGGAACCTTATTTTAAAATGTTACCACCACTACCTACACCTCAGTAGAGAAACTGGACATAATACATGTTATAAAATGTTATAATGATCGCTTCATACACAGTGTTCACATCTATACTTAAAAATGTCCTGTAAAAATGTGCTTCAATTTACTGAACAGTTTTAAAGTTAAAGTTAAACAGATCTGTGGAGCAACTAGAGAACATGAATGTCAATTTAGGATATAATCAAAAGTTGTGTGAAGAATCCCTCAGTCGTCCAGGTAGACTGGTTCTTTTACCATAATCAAAAGTAGTTGGAATAATTTCTTAATTATTGTGCAGTGCTGATTCGCATGCTGATTCATTCATCCAGAAAGCTCAGGTGGGACAGGAGGTGGTCCATGAATTCATCATTCAATCCATGAAGACATAATGACCATAGGTGAGGGTAGGAACGTAGATTGACGGTAAATTGAGAGCTTTGCATTTCGGCTCAGCTTCCTCTTTACCACAACAGTCCGGTACAGCGACCGCATCACTACCAACGCTGCACTGATCCACCTGTCAATCTCACGCTCCATCATCCCCTGACTCATGAACTTGAGGTAAGCAAGCCACCTTTTTCCGAACGAGAACCATGGCCTCGGACTTGGAGGAGCTGATCCTCAATCCAGCCGCTTCACACCTAGCTACCTAGCTAGGTAGCTCCTCCCTACAGCAAGATATAAGCAAGTGTCTTACCAGTATTCTTATTAGAGCTGACGAAGCCTCTCGGATGAGCGGCGAAACGTTTTCATCCAAACAAACTTTGTCCAGTTGACAAATTGAACTTCTCCTGTTATCATGGATTCTACCTGGACGACTGAGGGACTTTTCACGCATAAAATTATATTATTTTAAAGTTAAATCAAAAGATTTCGCGACCCCCCTGCAGTACCTCCGCGACCCCCCTAGGGGTCGCGACCCCCCTGTTGAAGACCTCTGCATTAATGGGCTTGGTGCGCATATGTAGCAGCATGTCCTGCGCACGTACATTTCAGAAAATAGAATCCCACCTATTTGTTGTCACTCTACGTGAGTGTAGGCACACGTAGGGGCGTAGAGTGCCTATGTTCAATAGATGCATGCTCTCAATGTACATAGAGAGCATGCATTTATTGTTGTATTTGCGCATTTACCATGATCACAGTGTGTTTCTGGGGCTGTTATGTATCATTTGAAAAAGCCCAGGTCCAGAAAGACTGCTAATCAGTTCTTTGAAATGTACTTTCAAAATACTCACGTTTGTCATCATCACTCCTTACAGAAAGTAAATACAAGCCTGTTCAGCTAGTTAGTTTTACTGTAGACCTGTTACAAGCAGCTAAATGCACCCAGCCAAGTTTAATTGGCTTTCCCATTGAGAAACACAGAGGCAGTGCCACGCGCATACGTCCGTCCTTGTGTTGAAACTGACTGTGGTTTCGCAAGATGCAGTTGTGCAGTGTGGCCAGGCCCTGATGCAATTTTTTCTTGTGTGGGAGAGCGGATGCACCATTTTATTGATTTTTAGAAATTGGAAATAGCCAAAAGTTAATGTTGGCAAATTTTCATGAGTGTTCGCCACTGTTCACCAGGTGAAAATTAGTGGGTTGGTAAGGAGAAAATCTTTCTGATACGAGAACAATGCTTTTTTCTATATATTAAACTATACACTTTCAGAAAGCTCTACGTCATTCCTACGTCATGGCGAAGGTTCTAGGTCACTACAGGCAGCTTCTGGCGCTCAGGCCTAATAATTAAGGAATTGCGGAGGAGGTTTACAGGTTTGTCAAAAGCTTCTCAAAGTGTGGAACTATGTCTTTATACATTTACTCTATTCTCAGGCGGTACGATACGATTGTAGCCACAGCTACCCTGGGACAGACTGCACCATTGGCTCCTCCATTCACCACCACCAAAGCTCATAATGCTTTGTTCCACCTTGTGATGTCATGTAGTCGGAGTTTTCAAGTTAATAGCTTTACCTTTAGTTTAATAGAGATTGGGAATTCTAGGTCTTAAATCATTCAAATGATTCTAGTGAAAGTGTCTGGAGTTTAAAAACACCACATGATTTGTGTTTTGCTTTGAGTTTGAGAGAAGAACACATCCTAAATATAGAAAATAGTGTAATATGGCCCTTTAAACCATACACCAACACATATTTTAGCAAAGTCATTTGTCCTGGCAAGGACCAACAAGACAGAAAAGACAATGACAGAAGCAGGGATTGAACCAGCAACCTTCTAATTAATGTGTCAGCATCTTATACTACAAAGTTCATTGTAGGCTAACTTTAAATGTACTGATGGCATTCAAAAAGGTATTAAACTGTAAACATATGCCAAAAGCCTTATGCAGGATAGGCTTATATATGCTCACTGAAAGCCATCAGAGTCAAGAGATGCATTTCCTTACCTTTCCGCATGTGAATTATCATAATGTTGGTCACTGGGGCACTTTGGCTGCATCAAAATGCTTTTATGATCCCATGTTAAGGGAATTCAGGAAAAATAAGCTATATACACAGTGATTCCAAACTTCTCTGGGATGCTAGGTTGTGTCAGACTGGTTACTTTTAGCTACAAATTTAGCTTAAATAGATGGGGGGAAAATAGCGTACAGACTCTTTAATGGAAACTTGCTAGATACAGTGAGGTGCATACATGGCTTAGAGCTAGAAAAAAAGGCATTTTGACTGTGAGCAGGGAAACCTTTCCACAGAACTGACCTGTAACTTGGTCTGTCTTGGTCTCCATGAAGATAGAAAGGTTTAATACCATACTGTGAAACATTCCAGACAAAGCAATAACATCTCCATGGAGCAAGCAAGTGACGGACCCTCCACCAGAAAAGTTGCACATTGCACCATTAAAAATAAAAGTACTGTATTCTTTCAAAAGCAGCCAATTACTGCGTTGCCATGAACGCTTTAAAGGTCCCATGACATGGTGCTTCTTGATGCTTTTATATGGCTCCTTAATGGTTCCCTAATACTGTAAATGAATCCTTCTTCAAAATCAAGACTCAGTGCATGAGAAACAGAGATAAGATGAGAAAGAGTAATTTTTCTCTCTCTGAACAGTCCATTATGAGAGTTGTTGCTTGAATGCAAATGAGGAGAAAAGAGATGGCCTATAGTAGAGGGTGGGGGCGTGGCCAAGCTCTCCGCTCTCAGCTCTCAGCTCTCAGCTGTGCGCTCTGACCCATTTCCGCGTTTTTGCGTGGAAGAAGAGATTTGAAGCGTTCCACTGAAAAATAAACACATTTCCACAGAAAATAAAATTAAACCACTGCTGTTCAAGGGTCCAGAGACTCAGATAAAGGACTTCCGAGCCTAGAAATACTCAGATGTGCCTCCAGGCAAATAAAACACGCATTTCGCATTGCCTAGCACATTCGCGGTCCAAACTCTCTGGGCGTGATTTACAGAGACGCTGAGTAGACACAGACGGGGGGTGGAGCTGCATTTTTCGATTTGACATCAATAAGGTGCCTTGTTCAGAATCACCCGTTTCAGCTCTGTTTTTTTCTAACGCAGAAAAGGACCGCAAATGCTCAGTTTAGACATTTCGCAACTTTTAGCCATGGGGGGGGGAATTTCATGCCATGGGACCTTTAATTAAGAAAGTTTCATTATGATTTGTGTAAATTTCACATGACAAGTAAAACGATCTACCAATGGAACAACTTTTTGTACTTAAAATGGTGCATCCGGTGACCTGGATGTTGAGAGGCACATTTTTTGCCTATTTTCTACTACAACTATTGCACTGCCTTCCATCAGAACCTCTGTATTGCATGCCTCTACTCTGCCGAACCAGACTGTTATCTCCTTGGTTTGTGGCTCTGAGATCCCAGTCTGTCCTACTAGCTTACCTGCTACACTTGCGCATTGGCGCCATCCCCACTCGGCCTCTCCTCGGCCAAGCTACCCTCGTCTACCTCCCTGGCAATGTCGTATTTAGTGCGCTCATTCATCTTGGCTCTCACTTCTCTCTGTTCACTGGTAATCCCGATCACGGAGTCCATGGCTCTCCGATAGAGTGCCCGACAGCTTCCCGACAGTCTATACCATCGCACGCCCCCATCTCCAGAACTCACGGCTGAAATAAAAACTTTTGGTCTCTTGCGACGCCCCCACTACATCCACAGAGGCTCTTGCCGCAATTTAATTAACATTTCTACCATGAATGACAGGTCCTCCACTATTCAGACTGTACTCCATTACACTTGCACGCCCCGTCTCCATGAAAACCGGCTATGTCATCAAAGCACCCGTCACGTGAATGCTTTCAATCTCCACTCCATACCCATTTCCTCCCTCAGCCCTTCACAACAAAACCTCTGAAAATCAGACTATTCAACAAAAGATCCCTCAGCAATACAAGCCTTATCATCAATTAATTAACCGTGGACTCTCAACTTGATCTACTCTGTCTAATAGAAACTTGGCAAAAAACTCTGCTTCTCTCTCAACTAAGCCACCCCTCCTGATGGGCGGGGTGGGGGTACTGCTGCCATCTACCAACAAATCCTGAGACCTCGGCCTCTCCTTATTCCTCCAGCCCCCACTTTTGAACAGTTCTGGCCCTGGCCATGGCATTGACCATCGCCATTGACCTTTCCATCTCAGACCATCTTGCAATAACTTGCACCATCATCAGAGTCCAACATGAACGTCCCAAATCAGCACAACATGTATTTTTGCACAATCTCAAATCACTCTGCCCCCAATCACTCCACCCTTAGCACTCAGATCTCCAACACCCTCGCTACATTCACCCTCCCCAACAGCCCAACCACTGAGGACCTGGGGGTATTTCATCAATGCCGCTAAACATAGCGGCGCCTAAGTGGCTAAGCCTCGCCTGAAGAATCATTACCTTAGACTTAAGCCTGAAGTCGTTCCACTAACGCAGTTTAGCTGCGCCTCAGCGGTGCTAACTTCAGCCAGGCCTATCCAGTGCGCGTGCACGGGGGGATGTAAGAAGCCCAGAACAAGCGACTGTGGAAATGCGATCATGTCAAAGATTGGAGCCGATTATTTCAGCGCATCAGAACAGAAGTTGCTTTTGGAACTCTGCAACACATTTGCAATAACCAAGTCGAGAGACATGGCATGGCAGAAGATCACCGCGCTTAAGTATGTTTTTACCATCGGTATTAAGACAAGTCCATGGGGGAGAGGACTCGCTACGGTTTGTCACGTCGGAGACCCGAGTTCAATACTCAAGGAGAGCATAAAATGTTTATATTCATATTTGTAGAGCAGTCTTGTCAGTTGTCATTTCTTTTTACTGTGTAAAAGTATTTGCATCAACTAATATGTTAAAGGTCCCATGGCATAAAATTTTCACTTTCTGAGGTTTTTGAACATTAATGTGAGCTCCCCTACCCTGTTTAGCCCCCCCCGCAAATGCAGTTCCACCCCCGTCTGTCTGTACTCAGCGTCTCTGTAAATCACGCCCAGAGAGTTTGGACTGCGAATGCGCTAGGCTTTTTTATTTGCCTGGAGGCACGTCCGAGTGTTTCTAGGCTCGGAAATCCTTTATCTGAGCCTCTGGGCCTTTGAACAGCAGCGGTTTAATTTTATTTTCTGTGGAAATGTGTTTATTTTTCAATGGAACACTTCAAATCTCTCCCCCCGTGCAAAAACACGGAAATGGATCAGCTGAGAGCTGAGTGCGAGAGCGGAGAGTTTGGCCACGCCCCCACCCTCTACTATAGGCCAGCTCTTTTCTCCTCATTTGCATTCAAGCAACAACGCCCAGAATGGCCTGTTCAGAGAGAGAAAAAATACTCTTTCTCATCTTATCTCTGTTTCTCATGCGTCAAGTGTTGATTTTGAAGAAGGATTCATTTACAGTATTAGGGAACCATTAAGGAGCCATATAAAAGCATCAAGAAGTACCATGTCATGGGATCTTTAAATTGTGTTATCTTGTCTTTGAGCAGGAATAATGTGAAGAGGACTGTTTTGCAGGTAAAGACAAAGCATAAAAACATTTTGCAGAGTGGTAAGTAGGCTAATATTAATATTAATATTGAGTGAAATTAGTAATACTGTTGAAATGGTACCTTAATTTAATTTAAAATGAACAGTAGCTACCAATCCACAGGAGGTGGGAGCCCCCCTCAAAATCTTTCACCTGCAGAGGAGCTGGCACTGGCCCTAAACCGGGGTCGCCCACTGGTGGAGGTAATTGAAGGAGGGACCCCATCAAAGATCCTTCCTGTGAGTTCTCGTGAGGAGTATATTCAAGGAGTTCTCTAGGCTAATGCTTGCCTCAGCTGTGATCCAAGCATTTGTATTTTTGAATAGTATGCTTGTGTTCTAGTTACTGAAGATGGCGTACACTTGGACCCTCCTCAGCAGTCCTCCAGCAGTGCCTTGCCTGACCCTCAGCAGTCCTCCAGCAGTGCCTTGTCTGACCCTCAGCAGTCCTCCAGCAGTGGCCTCACACCAGAATGTCATACCTAATGTCTTTTATTGTTTTATGCCTATTGATGAAAATAGATAAATAGGATTTCATTAAAGAGGCTTGCACAGCATCTCTGAAGCAAATTTGTTGAATCATTGAAATGTTGCATCATGGAGTGTGCCTGTTATCTGGCTACATTTTATTTTAAAAGTAAAGGTTTACCTTTAACTGTATTCTTTGATAGATGTCACATAAAATATAAAGTGTCAATGTCGTCAAGTGAGAGTGATGTTAGGCCCAGCTGATATAAGTTCTATGATCATATGAATAATTGTAGGTTAAATGGCATTCATTCACATTTGTGTAATGTGTGGCAAATGTAAATTGGTGAAAATATAACAAATAATTGACATGACCATGAATACTGTCAGTAATAAGAATCAAACCCGGGACTCCCACGTGATAGACACAGCACCTAACCAATCGACCAAAGACTTTCCCTGTAACAGCTTATAATAGATAATATTGTAAAGACAGCGGTTCAAAACAATATTTTAAATTACTGGAAATTTGTCAAAACTGACCAAGAACGTAAGTTGGTTTTTTGGGGGTTTTTTTGCTGATATTGTCACCCTTGTTTTCTGACAACATAGATAGTCATGCAGGAGGTGTGCGGACACTCTGTTTACTTCAGGTACGTATTCTTTGCGACAATGCCTGTTTAAGCCTCATTTTTAGCCTGCCCGGGAGGGACCAGGCTAGCTCAGAGGCCTATGTTGCTCCAGTAACTCAGCGGGGACTAATGTTAGTGAGAGTCATGGAACCGAACTCTCACTAAAAGTAGCCCGGCCTATTAAAATTAGCCGACGACACTCAGCTTTATCTCTCCACCAAAACCATCACCTCTGCTACCACCTCCTCCCTCTCACGCTGCCTCTCTGCCATAAAATTTTAGATAACCATCAATTTCCTCAAAGTCAACTGCACAAAGTCTGAAATCATCATCATTGGTCCCAAATCATCTCCCTTCTACACAGAACTTTCCTCTCACCATATACTGCCACACAGTTACTCCCTCAGCTCAGATCAGAAACCTTGGATTCATCTTCAATCCCACCTTCTCCTTCAGACCACACATCCGCCACATCACCATGACTGCCTTCTTTCACCTTTGTAACATCGCCCCCCTTCGTCCCTCCCTCTCCCCCTCTGCTCTCAAAACCCTCATCCATGCCTTCATCACCTCCAGACTCGATTACTGCAATAGCTTCAAATGGACTTCCCACCACTGACCTTCAAAAACTTCAATATGTTTAAAACTCTGCCACTCGCCTTCTCACCCATTCCCGCTCACAAGACCATATCACCCCCGTTCTGCAACAAGTCCACTGGCTCCCCATCCAACAGTGCATCAATTTCAAGATCCTCCTGATCACCTACAAAGCTCTCCATAACCAAGCTCCTCCTTACCTCTCAGACCTCGTCCAGCCCCACCGTCCCTCCAGTTGCCTCCAATCAGCAGACTCTAATCTTCTCACTCCCACATTCAAATCAAAGCACCGGACCTTGTGAGACCAAGCGTTTGCCATGGCCGCTCCCACCCTCTGGAACTCTCTCCCCCTTCACATCAGAAACTCAGACTCACTGAACACCTTCAAAAAAATGCTCAAAACACACCTCTTTCTCACAGCCTACAGGCCCTACACATGACTGCTCCTCATTACTGTTTTGTCTTCCTTTCTTTGTTTTAGTGTTACCTTATTGTGAAGCGTCTTTTTGTTACCGTGAAAAGCGCTATATAAAACTAATGTATTATTATTATTATTAAAATATGAAAATACACATTGCTACACTTAAGAAAAACAGCAACTCTTTGCACTTAAATAAAGAAATAAAATCTAATGTTGCTTGAATTAAAACACACACACACATATTCCAGAGGTAGATCATTTTAATTGTCAAGTTAAATCTACTCAAAAAAAAAAAAAAAAGTCTTAGTCTGTTATAGAACTTATTTGAAGTCTTTTTAATTTACCTAGATATTGCTATTTGCTGGGATCTCGGCAGTGACGTGTGGTGTGTCATGGCTGGTGAGACACTGACATCATCAGTGATGTCACCAGGTGTCAGCAGGTAAATTTGGCCCCGGGCCAATTTCTCTCCCTGTAAGTGACTGGAGCTCGTAATATTTTTGATGTGAAGCTGAAAATGAATTATTATTGTTCAGTGCATTTTCCAGAGTGCACCGAGTAGCATCATAAATTAAAATAGATACGTTTTTAGCACGATCTGGCTCTGAATGTAAGTGGTGGACTGCTCATGTTTAACAAGGCTTCTTTGCAAATTTTTCAGGTCACAATATCCCATCTGAGTCCAGACATTGGCACAGCAGGTTGAGAAAAGAAGGCAGGAAAAGCATTCATACCACGCTGTTTGAAAAGAGCGAGTCTTTCATCCCGTAGTCTGGAGCAAATCCTTTAGCTCCTGCTTTGGTCTTCCTTTAAATATAAACTCCTGCTTTGACCGAAAGTCCAGTTGAGAAAACTGCTTGAGCTTTAATATAAAATCTTCCTCCATTTAAAAAGTCGGGCCAGACAAGGAGAAAAAAGTTAAGTTGAACGGATTATTAAACTTGACTTGCTAACTAACTTGACTTGTAGCTTGCTGTCACTTATTCTAATCTACTGCCCTTGAAATTGCAAGAAGAATCCCTGGGCTCACGAGAGCCTCTACCATGAGGCCAGGTAGCTACATGCCTCGCCCAGCGTATTTTCACAGCCGTTTTGCTTTAGCGTAGTAGCTATCTGTTAGTGGGGCTGGTGCCTCTCCACACGTCTCTTCTCAATATTTGAACGGTAAAAGTGAAAATTATTGGATAAATATAACAATTTAATTAATTTTTTCATTTTACTTTTTTTTCTCTGTGATGCCTCTAATGACCGAACATCACTGGATCTCTGGGATGCTACGTTGCAACAGTCTAATGCATTCTTTTACACACACACACACACACACACACACACACACACACACACATACACACACACACACACACATACACACACATATATGCTACATTCACCGGAAGCCCTCATCTCCCCAAAATTCAAATCCAATTTTGGGGCTGGAACGGTACATGGAGCGACCTTTTGGCGGCAGAGGCATATCTGTGACAGTAATCAACTGGCGTTGGGGACAGAGTCACCAGGCCCGGTGCTGACCACATGCTGTGGTGTAATGAGAAACTGACTTCCTGTCATCTGGTTTGCAGCAGGCAGTGCGTGTAGGGCTATGAAGTCTTGGAGAGAATCCATTAAAGGTCCTATATTATGCAAAATTGTCTCTCTGTTACCTCCTCAGAAACATGAATATTCCTTACTTGATTGGTGTTTCTAAAAAGCTACAGAGGATTTTCAGACAACATGAAATCCCAGTCTATTTCAAAGCCACAAACACTTTAAGACAGAAACTGGTTCACCCAAAGGACAAAACACCGAGTCACAAACAAAGCAATGTGGTCTACTCCATTCAGTGTAGTGAAGACTGCAGTGAGCGCTACATTGGAGAAACAAAACAGCCACTTCACAAGAGGGAGAACACCACGGGACCCCAGTCCACTGTACATCTACATCTTAAAGCCACAGGCCACTCCTTTGAGGATGGTGAGATACAGATCTTAGCCAGAGAAAATAATTGGTTTGACAAGGGAGGGGGGGGTGGGGGGGAGAAGGCTATTTTTGTTAGGAAAAGACAATCCTCAGACAAGACTCAGACATCTATCTCCTATTTACAACTCCATCCTCAGACCTAAATCAAAACAAAGAAAATTATAGTAATAGCTTGAAGAAGAAAAAGAAGAAGTGACTTTATTGATCTCACACTGGAGAAATTCTTCTCTGCATTTTAACCCATCCTATATATATATATACATATATTAGGAGCAGTGGGCAGCACACATTAGGGCGCCCGGGGACCATCTCCATGATCTTCTTGCTTCGGTTTGGTCAGGACCTAAGCTGGAAGTACCTATGGTGCATGTTTTGGGTTGATGGGGGAAACCGGAGTGCCCGGAGAAAACCCATCCAGACACGGGGAGAAACATGCAAACTCCACACAGAAAGGCCCAGGCGACCCGGGGATCGAACCCAGACCATGCATGCAAACTCCACACAGAACACACACGGAAAGGCCTGGGTGACCGAACCCGGAACCTTCTTGCTGTGAAGCAAGAGCGCTAACCACTCAGCTACCGTGCCGTGTATGCTCAGTGGAGTGAAAGCCCCCATCACAGGCCTGAATGATTATGCTAATTTTGACTCAGGAACAGTCTCCATTCCAATAGGCCTATAAACAAGTAGATGTGTTAGTTTCATAGTAGTTTCAGTGTACTTAGTGTCTGACCAGAACTGAAGAAGCAGCTTGGATGAGCTACGAAACTTGTTTGATCAAAAACTTTTGTCCAGTTGACCAAATTGAATTTCTCTTTTGCTATCACAATATAATATAATAGCAAAGAGCAAAAATATACAGAAATACGAAATTCAAAAATAAGTAGCGTAAACTAGCAAGAGACTAGTGTCAGATAAGGCATAATTATATAAATGTATATGTACCAGTCAAAATAAAATATGGAAATATAATAATGCAAAATATATCTCAGCTATATACAAAAGATCGTGAGGAGAAACAGTGCAGAGATGAAACAATGATTGATGCAAGTGATGCTTCAAACTGCACAGTATTAGTGGGGAAAACTGAAAGCACTGTCAGTTCAATTAAATGAGTTCAACAGACAACAAAGCAGTCATGTCCTACGCTAATACAATATAACATAAAATACATTTATTAATAGGCACAGGAAGAGCAGCTGTCAATCTGGTGGCAGCTACAGCTGGGGATGCAAAGAAATTAACCAGAACATTTTTGGTGAAATAATTAAATTTTGAACGAGCTTGAGCTTTTGAAAATGTTGTTATTTTTCCATATTAAATTGACAATACAATATAATTTTCCATACAATCCAATCTCATCCACTTTATTTCTATAGCACATTTCATAAACAAAAAAAACAAAAAAATCATGCACAGTACAGATAAATCAATACAAGGGGAATATAAAAAAGATATTATTATTATTATTATTATTATTATTATTATTATTATTATTATTATTATTATTATTATTATTATTATGTAGACATTTTAATAGACATTACACAAAAACACAACAGGACAGCAGGCAATTCCAAATGGAAAACGACTGAAAGGTCATACATCAATAACTAATGAACTAAGTGAGCTATTTACTTAGCTTTACTTAGTTTTGAATTGACACGTTTACAGTACGTCTAGTAAAATCAATAAATAAAAAGGTAAAGACCATAACAATAAATAAAAGACACAGAGGACCACACAACTCACACAAATACAAATACAAAATAGTAGTACTTTCTCTAAAAGTAGCTGTTTGATCAAAACCAAAATTATTGAGGAAATGTATGACTTTGTTCTATGTTGTTGAAGTTTCATTCTGTGCTCAGTTTAAAGCTCAGAAATACCAAAGGAGAGTTTGTCAATAAGGACGGTTGTAAAAAGAAAAATGGCCACTTGTGATCAATAGGGCTAGAAGGAAAAAAATAAACAATACACACACTCAAACAAGAGATGGAATCCATGTCTTTTAGATCTCTACTTTTTTATATATATATTATATTACACATATATATATAAAAAAGTAGAGATCTATGTTATATTACTTGGGGCAGCAGTAGCTCAGTTGGTAGAGCATATGTCTCGTGATCCAGGGGTTAGCGGTTCGAATCCCGCTCTTGTTGACCGCATATGATTCCAGCTCCCACAGATGAGCGCTGCTTATCTGTGGGAGATAAGCTAGATTACTAGATGACCGCATATGATTCCAGCTCCCACAGATGAGCGCTGCTTAACCCCACCTTGCCCCCAGTGTCTGTGGACACTGGTAGCCCCCATGGCAGAAGATACATCAAGGCCTGTTGTGACGTGAGCCGTCCTCCTGTGGACCCACCACCTGCGAAGGATTCATGGGGGCAGGTGCATTGTGTTCTGGGCAGCAGAACACTGCTTGGACTGCTGCCCCCGTGACCCAGAAAATGGAAAAGCGGAAGAGAATGAATGAATGTATTATATTACACAAAATTAGTTCTTGTGAACTTTAAACCATGTTATGTTTTTACTTTCTCAAAAACGTCAATGTCGAGAGGAGCCAGATGAGGTGGCTCGGGCATCTGTTCCTGGGTGAAAGAAGTCTGGGAGTCCTTAGACTGTTGCCCCCGCGACATCACAAGGTGGAAGGAAAGGAGTGTTTTCAGTCTGAGAGAAGAACTCAGCCTAAATATGCAGGATTTGTGTTAAAAATGTGCGAATGAAACAAAACACAACTCCATGTCTGTTTATGATGAGGAAACAACATTAGAACATAAATCAGAAAATAGTGTAATATGGGCCCTTTCATGGAAACTTGGTAGCAAAGGTGAGGTGCATATGTGGCTTCTTTCTTAATAAAAGTACTGTACTGAAAAACACTGTGACTGTGTACTGGTGTGTTCATGTTGTCTGCTACACCTCATTACAAATACTCAGATGAGGAAAACAGGGGCACATGGCTTATGAGTTCTCCCATCTCCAGCAACATTATTATTATTGTAATTTTATGTTTTCATTTGTATTTTGTTTATTCAAATCATACAATTTGTACTATTTTATGATCCCATGAACTTGTAGGGTATTGTTGAAAAAGCTGGAAAAGACAGAGGAAACAAATCAAGCTTATACAATGTCCAAATTATTGTTTCCTTTCTTAAAATTCCATTATAAGCTATTAGATACAAGTTATTTTAATGGAATTCTTTGGAAATAATGATTTGTTTGAGTTGGAAATTTGATGCAACCTAAAAACCCAAAAGATTGGAGGTAGATTTTGAGTGGGCAAAAATTGAAATACTTTTGTCCATCAATATGTGCTGCTATGCTTGAAAATAAACTATGTTAATGGAACTGTGTTTAATTAGGATTTAAATTTAAAATGCAATAAATCCTATTGGTGTCCCCAGATACTAGGGAAACATCATATCTGATTTGTTCTTTATTCCAAATACATGTGTTTTTAAAAACACAAATATATCTTCACTGGAATAATTAGTCTAATTTCAGCCCTGGAATTGCCCATTTCTACTGAACAAACGATAAAAGGTGAAACAACAATCATAAACAATACAAACAGACTAATAATAAAGAATTATGTCACTACATCACTGGTGAAGTAAGCTCAGAGGCGCCTCTATTTCCTTCGCAAACTGAGGAGGGCTGGAGCCCCCCCACCCATCACGACCACCTTCTACCGAGGCGCCACTGAGAGTGTTCTGACCAGCTGCATCACTGTGTGGTACGGGAGCTGCACTGAACAGGAAAGCCCTGCAGCACATAGTGAATGCAGCTGGGAGGATCGCTGGTGCCTCTCTCCCCTCCCTCCTGGACATTTTTAAACCCCGCCTCACCCGCAGAGCGTCCAGCATTGTGGGTGACCCGAGCCACCCCTCACACAGCCTCTTCAGCCTCCTGCCCTCAGGGAGAAGGTACTGGAGTCTCTAGGCCCACTCCACCAGACTGTCAAACAGCTTCATCCACCAGACTGTCAAACAGCTTCATCCACCAGACTGTCAGGAGGCTGAACTCTCCCCTTACCCCACCCCCCATGCACCATAGGTAAATCCTCCAGCTTAGGTCCTGACCAAGCCGAAGCAAGAAGATCATGGAGATGGTCCCCGGGCGCAGTAATGTGCTGCCCACTGCTCCTAATAACAGGATGGGTTAAATGCAGAAATGGAAGAAATTGAATTTCCTCACTGTGGGACTAATAAAGGCATAGCTTACCTTATCTTCAATGCACATTTGATGGAATAATTATATATATTATTAACTTTTGTGATTTTTTAATCTTTAGAAATTAGGTTTCAAAATGTGTACGTGACTTGTGATCATATGTTTTGAGTTGCAGAAATGTCAGATATCTGAGGGGAGACGTGAGCAGACGGCTTGGCTCCTCCAATATCTAAGTCACAGTGACATTGTCCCTGTGAGAGATGTCATATCTGGAATGATCTTACAAGTGTTTTTGTTTTAATGATTATGTTTTTGTTTTAATGATTATGTTTTGTTTTGTCGGCTGTCCTGCCACGTGTTCCCCCACCCCTTTATGGGCAGGACCGCAGGTGTAACTAGGGTTGTGAAAAACTGAATAAATACGCAGCGGAGGGCACAGAGAACCAGGACGCTCAGAGCAGATTGTGCCAAGAGCATTTGTCACCTGGGCTTCCTCTCTGACCGTTCTCCGCTTGCAAGTGAAAAACCTAATCTGTCTTGTCTTCCTTTCCTTGTGTACAGAATATGTTGTTTTTTTACCAGCACCCATCAACATTCTATTGCACATTTTACTAAATCTGTAAATAGGTATTTATTCTTTGCACTACATTTTCGATTATGTCTTAGATAGTTTTGTATTGTCTTTATTATTGTATTTTGTACACTGTCTTTTTGCACTGCTTGGCCAGAGAGAAACGGAATTTGGATTCACTGTATGTCGAACACATATGGTAGAATTGACAATAAAGTTCACTTTGAACTTTTTGAACTTTGATTTACTCAAACATGTGTGAAGGAAACAAAACACAACTCCAGGTCTGTTTTTGAGGAGACTGATGTTGCATTGTAACATTGCAACATCAGTCTCTCATTTGGATTGCCAGTTTCAAATGCTGAAATCCAGTTGGTTTGAACCTAAAATGCCTCTCTCTGATCTAAACAGTTACCACCCCCAGCCCCTGCATGAATCAGTGCTAATGCAGCATCTGCAGCTCAGTGAAGGAAAATGTATGTCCTCTGTCTGCAGGTTAAGTCACTGACAACACAGGTTCATTTGTGATTGTAATACCTATTTTCCACTTTTCCACCCTCAAGACACTCAAAGCAAAAGAACCACACACATTCATACACCAGTGTACGCAGACACTGGGGGCAAGGTGGGTTAAGTGTCTTGCCTAAGAACACAACGACAGCATTCATCTATGGGAGATGGAATCGCACCGCCATCCTGTGAGTCAGTGGATCTGACCACTCAGTTTGAAATGTGGTTGCAGGTGGAGTTTAGGCGTTTAGTCCCACTTTAAGTTCTTGTTCAGTTTCGTAATATGCACTGTAAGTTGATCCTTTGCCACACATTTCAAGTCTCTCTCTTATTCTGAGTCAGCACTAGTATGGGTTCCATATGTTTAATAGGTTGTAAATTGTCTGAATAACAGCACCCAGATGTAGAACACAGATGATACTTGTGTGGGCTTTCATCAGGTTTAAGAAGAGATGATTCAACTACTCCTGACCAAGATCATGCCCCAGGCATCACAATTAACATTAAAAGCAGATTTTACAGAGCCCATATTATGCTATTTTCTGATCTCTGTAATGTTGTTTCCTCATCAAAAATGCAGTGTTTTGTTTGATTCACACATGTTTAACACACAAACCCTGTATATTTAGGCTGCATTCTCTCCACGTTGTGATGCTATGTAATAATACAATAAGTGCACTGTACTTTTAAATTCCTACCTTTTATTTACCTTTAATTTCAGCCCCGGAATTTCCAATCTCTAAAGAATTAATGGTAAGTGGTAGCTGCTAAATTGAAAACTACCACTACGTGATATCACAAGGTGGAGAGGAACATTTTGAGCTTTAAAGATGTAAACAGACTAATAACCCAGGATTACTCAAACGTGTGAATGAAACAAAACAACTCCAGGTATGTGCGTGATGAGGTAAGAGCATTATCACATGCCTTAAAGCTCACAAAAAATCAATTTTTGGATCTGTAAAGAAGATATATGATGTTTTTAGTCTGGTATTTAGTAATCTATGACTCATACTGATTTTCATTTTACATTTTGTTGCTCTGGATACTGATCAAAGACAACTTAATAAAAGAAGAAGGTTTTGTTCAAGATTTCTGTCCTTTTGGACATCACCATAAATGTCATCACAACAAAGCATGATTTTTTTTTATTGATCTCACACAGAAGAAACTGTCCTCTACATTTGACCCATCCTGTTATTAGGAGCAGTGGGCAGCACATGACTGCACTCGGGGACCCATCTCCATGATCTTACTGCTTAGGCTTGGTCAGGACCTAAGGTGGAGGATTTTACCTATGGTGCATGTTTTTGGGCTAATGGCGGAAACCGAAGTGCCCAGAGGAAACCCACACAGACTCCACACAGAAAGGCCCAGGCGACCCGACACGAATCTTACAGCAATACCTCCCTGCCACACGGGGATCGAACCCGGAACCTTCTTGCTGTAAAGCGTGAATGCTAGCCACTCAGCCACCGTGCCGATTTGGTCGATTTGCTCCTGATGTGTGTTTTCGTGTACATGCCTTTACTGCTTCCTTCTCATATTCGCTACTGAAAGGCATCTGTTTCACCGTTTTGCCCTTTTTTCTGCTTCTGTTTGTATGTTTTTTTTTTCAATACATTGGCTGGGTAGTGTAAAATAGACATACGGAGTAAAGATCGATGGGGCAGAAGACCGCAAATATCGTCACTGGGATTAAGGAGGCAGTCGAAATACAGAATCATGCCCATGGGACTATAATAAACACACAGCGTTTTTTTTTTCCGTTGGTGACACACGGGTGGGTGGGAAGGTAGGTGTATTCCATGTTTTCAAATGACAAGCAAGTTTCGTGTCCAGAAGTAATTTAGTGACTAAAATGTCTTTAGACCCTCCGTTTCAGTGTACACCATCGCTGGAAGGAATCTCTGAGAATCACCTTAGTTTAGTTTCAGTGACCTCAAAAACAGACTCTTTTGCAGCTAATTGGTAGTGGATTCTTCTTTGCTATCACAACGAACATTCTGCTAACTGCGAGGACGCTACAGTTGGAAAAAGCCGCTAAGATCCACTGCGTTGGTTGAGTAAACATCATCTTGTGTACGTGGAATGTGTGAGAGGCGAACTTAAACCACGTCATCCCAGCGCACTGGCAAGTCAGTTATGCTAGAAGCGTAGGGAGTTTGACAATCTAACAGCCATTTGATAGCAAGGCAACCTCATTATCTGGCCACACCATGTCCACAGTTGCTGAATTTTCATTCAAAAAATTTCATTTCAAAAAAAGGTCCTGTATTACACATATGTTATAATGTTGTTACCTCATCAAAAACATACTTGGAGTTGTGTTTTGTTTCATTCACACATTTGAGTAATCCTTTATTATTAGACTGTCTACATATCCAAAGCTCTGTTCCACCTGTCATGTGGTGGTTTTCAATTTAACAGCTGCCTCCTAGCTTTATTTAGTTAGTTAGTTCAGTAGAGATACGCAACTCCAGGGCTGAAGTCATCCAACACACAATGGAGTACTTCGTATTCCATGACAGACTGTTTTCCCTTTTGAGAGAAGAACTCATTGGAAATATGCAGGGTTTGTGCATTAAAGGTCCCATGGCATGAAATTTTCACTTTCTGAGGTTTTTGAACGTTAATGTGAGCTCCCCTACCCTGTTTAGCCCCCCCCCCCATGGCTAAAAGTTGCGAAATGTCTAAACTGAGCATTTGCGGTCCTTTTCTGCGTTTGAAAAAAACACAGCTCAAACGGGCGATTCTGAACAAGGCAACTATGTGACGTCACATCGAAAAATGCAGTTCCACCCCCCGTCTGGATGTCTACCCACCGTCTCTGTAAATCACGCCCAGAGAGTTTGGACCGCGAATGAGCTACGCAATGCGAAATGCGTTTTTTTATTTGCCTGGAGGCACGTGCGAGTGTTTCTACGCTCGGAAGTCCTTTATCCGACCCTCTGGACCTCTGAAACAGCAGTGGTTTAATTTTATTTTCTGTGAAAATGTGTTTTTTTCATTGAAAAGGCTCTCATTTCTTCCTCTGCTCTTAAAACCCGGAAGTGGGGCCAGCGCACAGCGCACCGCTAAAACAAGGAACCAGCGGCGCATTTGCCCCCACCCCCACCCGCTGCTCTGACCTATCTCTGTCCTTCTCATTTGCATTCAAGCAACAAGGCCCAGAATGAGTTGTTCAGAGAGAGATTTTCTGACTCTGACTCTGTACATATGTCTTTCTCATGCACTGAGTGTTGATTTTGAAGAAGGATTCATTTACAGTATTAGGGAACCATTAAGGAGCCATATAAAAGCATCAAGAAGTACCATGTCATGGGATCTTTAAACATGTGTGAATGAAACAAAACACAATTCCAGGTATGTTTGTGATGAAAAAACAACATTAGAACATAAATAGATCAGAAGATAGTGTAATATGGGTCTTTGAACCCTAAACCCAAACCTCCGAATGTGATGCGAGAGTGTCAGACAGACTGAGCTCCGAGCCCTCATCTCTTCACATCTCTGGGCCTGGTGCCTTGGTTCTGCAGTATCAACAGAACAATGTGCCCTATTAAAAGTACAGAACAACCCTCTTTTGGTACAAACTTTTAATCCGTTCTAAATTGGACTCGGAGACGATTAAACGCTCCCGAGCCCTGATTCTCAACATGTGCTTTTTCTTGCAGATACGACAATTCTTCAATAGCCCAATTACAGCTGTGTAATCTGCATTAGGTTTAAATTACAGCTCCAGCCCCAGACTGGACGCCTGTCTGAGAGAAGAGACACTTTATGACTTAACAATTCATCTTTTTAGCACTTTGAGGCAAAATCAAGCTATGACTCACTGTTTTGTAATGAGGTGTACTGGGCTCTTCTATTCACCTCATTCTGGAAGTTGCCGTGGGCGCCGCCATCATCATTTCGGTTGTATTATTTTGTGTGGGCTGCTCATCTCATCAGCAAAATATACCATATAGACTACAAAGTTGTTTTAAATCCACCCAGAGAATCAAGGCAATGTTGATATGTTAGTGCACATGAACACACTGAACATGTTATACACATACATTTACTTTATATCATATTTCAGTGGCAAAACTCGTCTCAAATTCTCAGTTGAAATGAATGGGATACTGCTTAATCAGATGTACCACCACAAAGAAAGTGCGGTTTAGAAGCGGTTTAGAGACAAAAGTGGTTGGGGCAAAACAAGGTCAATAAATTAATATATTTTAGTTTTGTGTCAGATTTACTAATTCCTATTTTAGTTGATATTAAGACGCAATTACATTTATTCTGGGATTTTTTTCTAGTTTTAGGCTACGTTTATACGGCAACGATCAAAACAGAAGACGCAAAAGTGGCGTCTCGCCTTCAATTTTTATCCGCGAAGGGAGGCGCTGGACTGAAAAAAAAAAAAAAACAAAACATCACAACAGCGTCAAGTTACATTTCTAACCACGACTGTACCGGAAAAGAGAAAGGTAAAACTTCAAAATCAAATGTTCTAGTTGCGTTTTAAATGAGTTGTTAAGTTCCGCTCCAAACATTTCAGTGACTTGTATTTTTGTTTACATGTTTTTGAATATTGTACTGAAAATAGTGACATTACAGGAGGATTACAGTGAATTAGAAAATATAAAATCACATCGGGTTTTACATTTGAAGTGCCTCATGCGGAAGTCGCTTGTCTTGGCGTCTGTGTGGCTGTGAGAGTGTGAGAAAGACTTGTACGCCGTAGACGTGTGTGGGTGCCATTTATACAATTGTTGAAATTACTCCTGTATGTTGACTAGAGCTGCTAGCGCAGCTTGAACATCCGTGGTATCAAGGTATGCCGTATCTATGTGACGTAAACGCGTACCGACGTGAGCAGATCTGACCAGTTTTGCGTCTTGGGCAGTTTACACGGAGACGCTACAGCGGAGCGTATTTAACTTTTCCACTCTGGAGGGTGGTTTCAGATTTTTGTGTTTTTAGGCCCCAAAAACGCCGTCACCGTGTAAACGAAAGGCACTTCCAATAAAATATTTTGTCATTTTTACCCGTAAGCGTTCTCGTGTAAACAGGCCCTTAGATCAGCTTAAAGTTGGACCTGAGAAATGTGCCAAAACATAGAAAAAGACCAATAATCCCAGTCCATATGATAAATCAGATGGTATGTTCACCTGTGATGGTCTGTTGAGTATGGAAAAGAACCTGATGCATTTGACACAAAGTTCAAAAGATCTTGAGGGCAATGGCAATATTAGAGAAACCTTTAGAGCAGGGGTGTCAAACTCATTTTGGTCCAGGGGCCGTACCCAATCTACTTTGATCCCAAAGGGGCTGGATCAGAAAACTCATGGCAAATATACCCCAAAAATAGCAATAAGTCCAAGTATGTGTCCAGAGAAATGCAAACCTATTAAAGAAGTCTTTTTTTTATTTGATGAACTCTTTCTTTTACAAAATATAATATTATGAACAACCTGAAACTTAAAGAAAAATGAAATTTCAACACAAGCATACAGGTTTCCCATTCACCTCCATGAACAAATAGGAATTAGTCAATTTTTCCTGGAAAATCCTGCACTCAGCATCCACTTTTTTTCATTTTTGACATTTTGCTGATGAGGGTGTCTGCTCTGGTGGGAGGCGGCCACGCACAGAGGCGCTGGAGACGCTGCTATGCTCAGCTGCGCAGAAAAGAGGTACAGAAAATTACCAATATTTTAATACAAAATTAAAATATAATTAAAGTATTTTAAAAGAAATTAAGCCAAGGGCCAGATTAAAGGTCATGGAGGGCTAGATCTGGCCCCTGGGCCGCATGTGTGACACCCCTGTTTTATAGTGTCAGGTTTGTACAATGGAAGGCTCCAAAATAGACCCAGAGTCAGGAAGAAGATTAAGCAGATATAAGGCACAAGCACACAGTATACATACATGTAACATAGAGACAATCTGGCAAATGAGGAAGGGAACACACAGACTAAAAAGATCTGAAACAGAAATAAGGTAATTGATGAAAGTGAAAAGGGAAGCAAAAGAAGACATGACATATAGCATTTTTGTTTAATCTGAAAGGTAAATCCAGTGGACAGATGAAAGGTTTTTTTCTGGCCTAATCTCTTAATCTCTATAACTTCGTTTTGGCAGTTCTGACTTTTTTTTTTTTTTTTTTTTTTTTGGATGAGTGAAAAGTTAGTTCTAGTTATCCCTGACTCATCTTATGGATTCCAAGAATCATAATTATTCACCATGATGAATTTATAAGCACTTTTTACAACTTGGCTAGCATCCTAGCATCCTAACACACACGAGACAATAAATCATTATAATTAGAGGCAGACAGCAGACTTATTTTGATCTCAAGAGCTAATTATATCAAGACATATAGTATTTTTCTCAGATACATGGAATCTAATCGGGTACAGGGCCTTTAACAGAACAGTGACATCCTTTAAAATAGAGTAATAAGGTTTAGAATCTTGTCTGAAACACTGTGTTCCTGACAGAGGCTTTTGCAGAAGAATTGGCACCCTCTTGACTTTGTGCATTGAAAAGCTGTGAAGGACTGATCGATGATTTGGAGGAGAGGGGGTGTGGTGCTGACTCTGGATCACCTTGTGCGTTTTTCTCACGAGTCTTGTCTTACTCGATCTGAACTCCTTAAAGCAGAATTAAAGGGACGAGTGCTTTTAGAAATCACAGCAAGCAAGATTATGTTTATGTGACAGGGTTTAATCTTTCAGAAGGTAGTTTGTGAAGGATTCAACATCTTCATTCAGATGACCCAACCCTGAAGGCTCCACCAGGAGGACCCTCACATGACTTATCCCTAACCACACATTATAGATGCTAAAATGCTAAAAGGGCCCATATTACACAATTTTCTGATCTATGTTACAATGCTGTTTCTTCAACAAAACATGCCTGGAGTTGTGTTTTGTTTCATTCACACATGTTTAACACACAAACCCTGAATATTTAGAGCATATGTGAGTTTTTCTCTCAAATGGAAAACACTCTGTTCCACCTTATGATGTCATGTGGTGATACAGAAAGTGCTCCACTGTGTTTTTAAACTTCCTATATCTTCATGAGAATCATTTGGATGATTTGAGCCCTGGAATTGCCAATCTCTACTGAACTGCAAGGTAAAAGGTATTTGTTAACTTGAAAACTACCACTACATGGTGGAGCAGAAAAGATTTAAGATAAATACAAGTTTAGTGCTTCTTTACTATAACTCAGCAAAGTTCGAAATATAACACACAAAAACAAAAACATTGTCAACTTAGAAATGAAAATGTTCTTACAAACTTGGGGACACTGCACTGTAGGATCATAGAGTTGATTTGAAGAGAGATTAAAATTGATTGATGCGACTTGTGCTCCAACTTTGCCTATTTGCTAAGTAGCTCCACAGGATAACGAGTGCTGACGTGCGCTGAAATGAATGTGCTGTTTGTGTGTGCATTGATCTATGGCCCGGTGAGCTCTGTTATGTAACGTGTCCTCAGCCTGACGCTGTGACGGCCTGAGCAGCATCTGATGGTGGAGATGGAGAGGAAGGGTCTGCACCATCAGCACATCTCTCATGAAGGTTCAGCGGATGTATTTTTATGACCACTGACGCACAGGCTACTTTCTGTGAGATGTTCTGTCTTGTCGGGTTTTGTCATGTGCGCAGCAAATGTGATTTGATGCATGAAGTTCAACGTAATTGCCAAATGTGTAATCAATCGATATAATGCAAAGTGTGGAAAAACAGATTTTAGGGCTGTGATTTGTGATTTGTTCTTAAACGTGTGGGAGTCTTGCATTCATGTGTCAGTTCTGCTTATTTTATGACACATTTAATTGCAATCACAATATGTGTTACGGGAAAAACTAACACAACTAAACTGTAATTAGATTTCCAAGGTCATGCAGTTCAATCATATTAACAAATAATAAAAAAGTGGCACTTTTTATATATATATTATAAAATAGGAATTAAGCCATAGAAGACAAACTCTGCTGCAGCATGAACATATAGTCACTATATTTTCAAAAGCAGCTTTTGTCACTCTCTTTACATTGGAATATGGTAATAAAACTTCTGAATAAGTAGCAAAAAAGAAAGAAATAGCAAAGAAATAGCGAGGCTGGTGTCAAATAAGATATAATTATATAACTGTATGGCAAAAGGAGAAATTCAATTTGTCAACTGGACAACAGTTTATTTGGTATTTTGGATGACTGAGGGCTTCTACACATATATAAATGTATATAGAGTAAAAAGTAAAAAACAATTATCATGATCTAAATACAGTGTATCACATTATATATGTGCATACAAGCGGTTGTAAGGAAACAGCGCAAAGATTATATGACAGAAACATAGGCTTATCCATGATCGGCTCATCATTTGATCAAACTTGATTTATTTTAGAGAAATATCTTAAAGGGACAGTGTGTAAGATTTTTACCCGTTAATTACTGAAATTGAAGATACCCATTCAAAAATACATTGTTTTCCAAGCCTTTTCACTTTCATCATGAAATCAAAGTATTCTTCTGGACTTAGATATAGTCACATAAAAGGGGGATCTTCCCCATGCAGAGGCAGCCATTTTGAATACGAGAGCCGCAGAAGGACATTTGGGCTCCGCCTTCGCCTTCGGCAAGGCTCGTGGTTTTGGGTAAACAACACAAGCATGCTGCCGGATCAGACGTCGTAATGGATCTAACACGTGTTTTGGACTAAATTGTTTTACTAGATTTTATTCGCTGGATCCTTACGGACAAATTGAGAGCAACTTTATGGTGAAATACAGAGTTTGACCTGTGCAAAGCATTCTAAGGTAAGCTAACCTCGTTTTGTGCTTTTCCATATAAAAGCCCCATGTGCTCGGGGAGTGATTGCTGTGCAGGGAAATGAATTGCATAGTCAAAAAGAGGAGACTGTAAGGTTTCATTTGATGTGTAGAGTGTCATGGTACATGATCGGGAATGTGTGTTTTCATGAGAAAAGAAAAAAAAAAAAAACGGGACCGTGTTTTATTTATACAGTAGTGGCACACGGCTGGTGCGTGCACCCGGGTGACCCTCGAGGTCTGCCGTAGCTAAAACAGAAAGTGCAATAGCACCATCCACCTATGCGCCACGAATCCTACACACTGGGGCTTTAAATTATAAATACAATTGTGAGTAGGACTAACAACTGAATTTTATATTGAGCTGTACTTCTGGCAATTATTTGCAGTTTTCAAAATGATAACAGTTACTTTTATGTATTTTTTTTATTTATTTTAGGTACAGTCTGTATTAATAACGGCTTTCATGGAATTCAAAGTAAGAAACAGTTCAAAAAGGGTTCATTTAAGAACTCGCAATATTCCACTTATTCAGCTTGGCTTTGGTCCAGACAGATTTCACAGGACTTCACAGACCTCTACATTACTCATGTCTCTGAATCTACATCTGCCCTATTCATAATTCATAACTTAATGGGAGTGCCCAGTCTATATGTTTTTAAAGTCGCTAACATGTCTTTAGTTTGTGGTTCTTTATGTGAAAAGCCTTTAAAGTGCTACCACTACCAAAACAATCTGCAGCTAAAGCATATAAAAGTTTCTCCTCTTGCGCGGTGCAGTTCAGGACAAAAGAAGGGCCAAAAGCAGTTCTGGAAGTCATCACGTTCTCCTGCATGACCAAAGCCATTACGGAGCCCCCGGGGAGAGAGGGAGGCGAGGAGGGGGAGACAGAGGAGTGCAAACGGATAGCACTGGAGGAACAGTGGTTGACAATGTGAGGAATATGGTACTACAACGGTTCAGTATGATGAAGCCAGAGACGTTTTCTATTTTAAAGGTAAACCTATATTACACAAAGCCATGTTAGAATACTGTTGCCTCCTCAAAAGCATACGTGGAGTTGTTTTGTTGTTGAGTAATCCATTATCAGAACTATTGAAAGTAAAAGTAGTAATGTACTGTACTTAAGTATATATTTTAAGTAGGTGTGTGTACAGTGGCGTTCCTAGAGTGATTTACTCCCTGGGCGAAAGCCACTCTTGCCGCCCGAACCCTAACCCAAACCCTAACATCCGCCCCACCACCCAAAAACAAACCGTTGTCCATACAAACTCAATTCACAACAACTACTTTCAAAAACTAATGTACAGTTTTAATGAGTACTGCAATAAAAAATATAAACAATAATTACAAAAAAAGTTTTTGAACATAAAAAAGACCAAAGGCACAATTATTTCACATTATAGCCATGTAAGCCTACAGCTCTTTAAAGGGATATGCCACCCCCAGGTCAAATTTGGGCATCTCCCCACAGTCCAGAGACTAAAATAAGTGGTGGAAAGCGTTTTCCTGCTCACCCAGCCATTGTCCGAGTCTGTCGCCACTGACCGCCGCGGTATCTGGTGCTCCTCCGCCTTAGACTGGAGTCTAACGTCGCCAGAGAAAGATTTCGGCCAAAAGGAATTAATTTGCTCGATGCGTTTCCCAATTACTTTGTGTGTAGTGCGCATTCATATCGAGTGCAAATAAATGTGCAAATCAACACGGAGAGCTTGCCTTGGTCATTTTGGGTGGGAACTATTTTCCAGTGCGTAAGAATACAGCCGTATCACGCACCACGTTGTGCAACAGGGGAACTCCCTTCCCGGTGCGTAACTGGGATTCCCCTGGCAGCGTGCTTTTGGCCGAAATCTTTCTCTGGCGACGTTAGACTCCAGTCTAAGGCGGAGGAGCACCAGATACCGCGGCTGTCAGTGGCGACAGACTCGGACAATGGCTGGGTGAGCAGGAAAACGCTTTCCACCACTTATTTTAGTCTCTGGACTGTGGGGAGATGCCCAAATTTGACCTGGGGGTGGCATATCCCTTTAAGAAAGCAAAAGTGCACTCCAGCACCCCCTGGTGGTCACAGTCAGACTGTCATACCTGAACCATTTCACTTGACCAGTTGACCATCACGGTCACTACAACCACAATATTAGAATTCTTTCGGATCATACACAACAACACGGAATGAAACGTAATGAAATGTAGACAATTTCGACCCCTTAATTGAAGTATATGAAAATAACATACCAACACAAGGGATTGTACAGGCGCGGGCGGTGGGTGCGTGCGGTGGGGGCGCTACTCTGTCTTCATGTAACCACGAGCCAGCACCAGCCCCCCCCGCGATGCCGCTAGGGGCAATTGCCCAGGTGGCCCCCGTCAAAGAACACCCCTGTGTGTGTACTTTTTACTTTTACTTCACTGCATTTGAGAGCATGTGTCTGTACTTTCTACTCCACTACATTTGCAGGACTGAAAAGTAAAAGGCTGAGGGTTTATTTTTCACATGTTCATATATTTTACAAAAATATACAAATAAAAAATAGAAAGAAAATTGATTCAAATTGTTTCTGTTGAACAAAATTCTGCCTAAATCTGTATTACAATCACTACATTTGAAGCTTTCACTTTTTACATGTTTAAAACGGCACTTTAGTACTTTTACTTAAGCCAATTTTTCATGTGATACTTTTACTTGAGCATTTATTTGCCCCAGTGTCGGCACTTAAGTAACAAAATTGTTTATCTACATCTCCAAAGCTCATAATGCTCTGTTCCGCCTTGTGATGTCATGTAGTGGTGATTTAGTTTACAGCTATCTTTTCACTTTTGTTCAGTAGTGATTGGAAATTCCACTGCTGAAATCATCCAAATGATTCTAGGAGTTTATGGAGTTTAAAATAATAGTGAAGCACTTCCTGTATTATCACATGACATCACAAGGTGGAACAGAGTGTTTTCTGTTTGAGAGAAGAACTCAGCCTAAATATGCAGGATATGTGTGTTAAACATGTGTGAATGAAAAAAACACAACTCCAGGAATGTTTTTAATGAAGAAACAACATTACAACCGAAAATAGTATAATATGGGCCCTTTAAATAATCTAAATATGATTACATTTTCAAAAAAAGACAACATCAAACTATATAACACACACGCACCACACACAACACAATAACTTAAGTTTTGTTTATTTAATATCAGTCATCTTTTTTATTTTATGTGACCAGATGGGCAGAAGCAAAAGTCTACCTCCTTTTGCTTTAGAAACATTTCTGCTATGGAGATGTTAAAGGTTACATGATTTTCTGATCTATGTTAAAATGTTTCTCTTCATAAACACATACCAGGAGTTGTGTTTTGTTTCATTCACACTTGTGTAAGATAAGATAAGATAAGATAAGATAAGACTATATTGATCTCACATAGGAGAAATTTACTTGCCACAGTAGCTCCAGGCAGAGACAGTTTGAACAAGAAAGAAAGTGCATGCAGGCGAGAATAAAATAAAATAAGTAATAATAAAATAAGTAATAATAATAAAAACAGTAACTAGGAGAGTATGGAAAAAAATATTGCACGTCTGGCCTATATAGTAGAATTATACAGTCTACAGTGGGGATGAATGATCTGCGGTAGCGCTCCTTCTTGCACTGGGGGTGCCTCAGTCATCTGCTGAAGGAGCTGCTCAGCTCCTCTACAGTCCGGTGCAGAGGGTGAGAGGTGTCGTCCATGATGGACGTGAATTTGACCAGCACCCTCCTCTCAGCCACCTCCTCTACAGAGTCCAGAGGACAGCCCAGGACAGAGCTGGCCCTCCTGACCAGCTTATTGAGTCTCTTCCTGTCCCGTTCTGTGCTGCTCAGGGCCCAGCAAATGACAGCGCAGAGGAGAGCAGAGGCCACCACAGAGTCATAAAAAGTCTTGAGTAGAGGCCTGCACATTCCAAAGGACCTCAGTCTCCTCAGGAGGTGGAGGCGACTTTGGCCCTTCTTGTACAGGGCGTCGGTGTTGTGGGCCCAGTCCAGTTTATTGTTGAGGTGAACACCCAGGTACTTGAAACTGTCCACAGTCTCTATGTCCTGCCCCTGGATGTTCACCGGTGAGTGAGGTAGTGGTCTCCTCCTGAAGTCGATCACCAGCTCCTTTGTCTTACTGGTGTTGAGGCTCAGGTGGTTTTGCCCACACCAGTCCACAAAGTCTCTGATGACCGAGCGGTACTCCAGCTCGTTCCCCTCAGACACACAGCCCACAATGGCCGAGTCATCAGAGAACTTCTGGAGATGGCAGCTGTCCATGTTGTATGTGAAGTCCGAGGTGTAGATGGTGAAGAGGAAGGGTGAAAGGACAGTTCCCTGGGGGGCCCCAGTGCTGCAGACTACCACCTCTGACTCACAGCCGCGCAGCCGCACATACTGTACACGTACTGTGGATGGTCAGTGAGGTAGTTGATCTGTCTATACCGCCAAAGCCCAGAATGCTCTGTTCTATCTTGTGAAATTTAACACACAAACCTTCCTTCATTCATATTCACAGGCTCCAAAAAATGTACTTTAACTTCTTGGATTCCTAAAAGGTTTTTCTAAAAATGTGTTTAAATCCATTTTGTGTTTTTTTTCCTAGAGTCGTAAAAAAAAAATATTTTTATTTTTTTCAGTGTTAGCTAATATTTATGTCTCCATAGTAACCACTGAAAATTCCACCATAGAGATCCATGTCGCGTGATGTCACTGCAACGTATCAATAGTTTGAAACCATTTTTTTAAAGAGTTCCAGATCCACATCTGCAATCTGCAATCTCCAAGACTCCTGATACTGCTTGTAATAATGGGGAGAATATTTTGAAAATATATTTACAGATTACTGAAGACACAAATTAAAAAATATTCTGTAATGTGTCTGTTCAAAACAATAAAATGTAAATGTAAATACAGTATGTCTTCTGCAGTAAATACCCCATAGAAGTGTAATGACAAGTGCTTGAAGTTGTAGTTACAAAATACTGAATACCTGCATTAAAAATAGTATTCTGTAATGCATCTGTTACACAGTCCAATCAGAGTACTGTATTTTGAGCACTTTGAATACTTTCACGCAAGGTTGTGGTTAAATTATACTGTAAAGACGCAACATAGCATTAAAACAGCTTAATTTTTTTTTCACCATTTGTTTTGCATACTCTCTCACTGACTTCAGAAGTTAGTCTGACCATGCACAAGCTACAAGAGAGATGTTTTGCTTTTGTTTTTCTCATTGATGTGCATTTTGAAACATAAATTGTGTGATCAAGTACTGCAAATGTATCACTTTGATTTTAGAAAATAGCTGTATTCTGAATTCTGAATGAAATAGTCACTATAACATAAGATATGCCAAGATAAGATCAAATGTATTGTCTACCATGGGAGAAATTTGTCTTAGGACACGAGTTCAGATGCTTTAACACAAAGAAAAGACAACACCGCAACATAAGCCCAAACAAACATCCACCACTGAACATAAATAAATAAGAAACCCAGTATAACTACAAATAACCCTAATCCTAATGAAGCAGCAGGGATCTTTAAGTCACTCTATACAGGCAAGCCCTTCTCAGTCTTGATACAATTAGCAAGCAGAAAAATAGAAAATTAAATCAATAAAAGACAGTCAGAGGACCACACAATTCTCACGCGATATTAAAAGCCTCACTGGCTTTTAACATGGTCTGAGAAAAGTGTGATAATGCCAAGGTTGGTGGCTGTAGGTTTAGTGAATTGTTGAAAAAGAGCCCATGGCCAATTGAAATTATTCTATTTTTATATTCTGTTAATAAGTGAACATAGTGGAATACAGTTATTCAAACTTTGTATTCAAAATACAGTATATATTCTCAGTGCATGTATATAGTTACTTCCCTGGCTGCTTGTACAGTTTTGACTACATCCAAATGATTCTTTCAGTATCTCTCTACTTTATGTTGGATCTCTAACTGTCAATCCATTATTCTACAGATTAGTACAGTTAATACACTGACAAAGATTTATGATAAAATGGAGACCCCGCATTTTGCTTGAAAGAACTTTGAACTGCCTGAACATAGAGAACTTTGAACTGCCAAATTTCAAGAGAATTGTCAAAATCCACATCAAATGCTTTCAAGAAGTGTAGTTGCTTTTACAAGAAACAGGGTCAAATAGTAAATCAATACTGCACTACTACTGTTTACAAGGCCACATATATTATCTAACATCAAAACTACTTTATTTTGTGTCTCACTTACATACACAGAGCATCCCTGTATCAGAATACAAGACTTAGACTTATTTTATGTTCTGAGTTATACTGAATGTTGCATGTTATCTTTTTATTATTTAAGTTACATATCCTCAAAACCACAATAACATTCGCAAAGCACTCAGAAGACACAACGGGGGACGTGGGCACGGGAACAAACACCACTGGGTATAAGGGCCAAGGGGGGCAAGAGCGGAGGGGGGCAGGGGTCAGAAGTCCAACTGAGGGGAACCGGTTCGGGAGACGGAGAAAAGAGTATTGTCTGGGGTGAAGGTGCTGCGGAACTGGAGATGGTGAACGTGGGCGCTAAGGAGCGCTGTGAAGAGGGGCCAGTGCTCTGCTGCGCGGCCGTCATGGAGGTGGTGGTTCTGTGCCACGAAGATAGAATACCTGGCCATGGACAGGACGAGGCGGGCGGCGTCCCAGTTGACCATGGCGCTGTCCGACCCCCGAGGTTGCTGCCGGATAGGTCCGAAGAGGCAGAACCAGAGCTTGGGGTAATCGATTCCATGGGCTGCCTGCGGTCGGAGCCTCAACGCCAGCCTCCGAGCGAGAAGGTCCAGCAGCCGGGTCCAGAACTGCCGCACGACAGGACACCGGGTGGCCAGATGGAGGAGGTCTTCAGGCCTGACGCTGACAACGTAACTTCCTTAAACCTGCATGTTTAGGCATAAAAATGTTAAATCTAAATACACATAATAGCCTACATGTGTCAAAATCACTTCCCAAAATATTCATGAAGAATTTATAAATTGTGCAAAATATTTTAATACATTTAAAAATGTATGCCATGATTAATAAATAATTTTTTAAAGGTGCACTGTGTAACAATTCTGGTGGAGGGTCCGTCAGATGCCTTTCAGATGTTATTGTTTTCTCTGGAATGTTTCACAGTATGGTATTAAACCTTTCTATCTTCATGGAGACCAAACCAGACCAATTTATAGGTCAGATCTGTGCAGAGGCGACCCCGCTCCCAGTCAAATCACCTATTTTGGGCTATAAACCCACTGTAATTTAATAAATGCAAAGTAGAGCTGTTTAATGTCATACGGTGGAACATTCCAGGCAGAGCAATGACATCTTCATAGAAACAAGCAGCTCACAGACCCCAAACCTAAAAGTTACATAATGAACCTTTAAATATCTGCAGTCGTTCAAAGTTATTCCTCATTTACCTTATGCATTCAGAGCATCTTAATAATTCTAATAATTCACAGTGATGGCAACGCTGACAAAAACTAGCATGGTAATACTGCACATCCTGATTATCTGACAATAATGCTTTGTAATTCGAGGCAGGCAGTACACAGTACACTTATTTTGACCTCAAGAGCCCCTTGTACTATATACACAACCAATCAAAAGTTTTCTAGATCTTTACTGCTTTCTACATTTGAAAAGTTAAATAACACTACTAAATATTTTTTTTATATTTTAGTCAAATCCTCAAATCCCCACCCTTTGCTTGGTGGATTTACTAACCACTAACTTTACTAAATAATTCTGTACATCTTGCTTCATATATTTGATGTCTTTTGTATGCATATAAAATGTAGAAAGTAGTAAAAAAGAAAAAGAAAAAAAAAAAGACTTCAATGACAGTGTTTTTATTGCTCAAAAATACATTAAAAAGAGGTGAGCTTTTCTTACTTAAAGGAAAAGTAACGTTTTTTACAATTTGAGCCTTATTTCGGTAATAAAACAAGTTGTTTTACTCACCCATATCACTTTGGTGTCATATGGAGCATTTCCGGAGATGTTTTAGATTAGCGTTAGGCTAACGCCGTTAGCCTAGCGCGACTTATAGCCATAGCTCGGGGCATTCCCCCGAGCATGTAATATGCCCGGTGCGGGCTCCAAATAACACAAACTTTAGCACTTTTCAAATCATAGAAGCTCGATGTCTTTAGTCTACGATTTCGTTTGAATCAAAAGTGGCCTGTAATCCGAAATTTATCCATAGTTTACAGCTATGCGTTCCATGTTTGGGTCCCGGGAGCTGAGAGCACACTCCGTGCATGCGCACTGGTGTCCTCATCTACTCGAAACTATGGCTAAATCTCGGATTACAGGCCACTTTTGACCAAACAAAATTGTAGACTAAAGACATCGAGCTTCTATGATTTGAAAAGTGCTAAAGTTTGTGTTATTTGGAGCCCGCACGGGGCATATTACATGCTCGGGGAATGCCCCGAGCTATGGCTATAAGTCGCGCTAGGCTAACGGCGTTAGCCTAACGCTAATCTAAAACATCTCCGGAAATGCTCCATATGACACCAAAGTGATATGGGTGAGTAAAACAACTTGTTTTATTACTGAAATAAGGCTCAAATGGTAAAAAACGTTACTTTTCCTTTAATACTTACTATGAAGACAAGCAGGTAGCGGACCCTCCACCAGAAAAGTTATACAATGTGCACTTCAAACTGCAAAATCCACTGACTGTAAAATAACTGAAAAACATAGGCCACCGTCTCACCCATTCCTTCCATATGGCATGCATTAACTCCAAGCTCAATTTGATCACATCTCAACTCACAGCAATTTAAAATACAGGCCATGCACGTAATATAAAATCCCCACCAATATACAGCAAATATCTTCTGCCTCACAACTTCACGGATCCTTGTAGCTTCAGATCGAAAATCGCTCCCCCAGGTGTAAATAACTAACAGGTTTTTCGGAGCATTCACGCTGAGGTGGGCAAAACGAAACTCCCATACCGTTCAAGTTTATGGCTGGAAATATAAGCAATAGGTAATGTACAAATATTAAAAGGCCCATATTACGCTGCTTTCTGAACTATCTGTATGTTATAATGTTAATGGTGTTTCCTCATCACAAACATACCTGAAGTTGTTTGTTTTAATTCACGCATGTTTAACACAAACCTGCATATTTAGTTTGAGTTTTTTGAAACAGAAAACATATATCTTCAGTAGAATTATTTGGATGATTTCAGCCCTTGAATTGCCTATCTCTACTGAACCAAAGATAAAATGTATCTGTTAAAGGTCCCATGGCATGAAATTTTCACTTTCTGAGGTTTTTGAACGTTAATGTGAGCTCCCCTACCCTGTTTAGCCCCCCCCCCCCATGGTTAAAAGTTGCGAAATGTCTAAACTGAGCATTTGCGATCCTTTTCTGCATTGCAAAAAATCGGAGCTCAAACGGGCGATTTTGAACAAGGCACCTTATTGACGTCAGATCGAAAAAAGAAATGCAAATGCAGTTCCACCCCCGTCTGTCTGTACTCAGTGTCTCTGTAAATCACGCCCAGAGAGTTTGGACTGCAGATGCGCTAGGCAATGCGAAATGCGTTTTTTTATTTGCCTGGAGGCACGTCCGAGTGTTTCTAGGCTCGGAAGTCCTTTATCTGAGCCTCTGGACCTTTGAACAGCAGTGGTTTAATTTTATTTTCTGTGGAAATGTGTTTATTTTTCAATGGAACGCTTCAAATCTCTCCCCCCGTGCAAAAACACGGAAATGGATCAGCTGAGAGCGAGAGCGGAGAGTTTGGCCACGCCCCCACCCCCTACTATATGCCAGCTCTTTTCTCCTAATTTGCATTCAAGCAACAACGCCCATAATGGCCTGTTCAGAGAGAGAAAAAATACTCTTTCTCATCTTATCTCTGTTTCTCATGCACTGAGTGTTGATTTTGAAGAAGGATTCATTTACAGTATTAGGGAACCATTAAGGAGCCATATAAAAGCATCAAGAAGTACCATGTCATGGGATCTTTAAGTTGAAAATGACCATTGCATGACATTACAAGGTGGAATAGAGCATTTTGAATTTTGGAGAAGCAGACTAATAATAAAAGATTACTCAAACAAAAGACAACTCCAGGTATGTTCTGAGGAGATAACAACTTTAAAACATGGCTAAAAGCTCACAAGAGTAATATACAGTAGGACCTTTAATTTCTCTACACACTCATTACCCCCATTTCCCTCTACTTAACCCTTACCCTAACCCTAAAACATCAAAACAAAGAATCTTTTAAAAAAAACTGTAAAAAGCACTGCTGGATTGAACATTTTAACTTACAGTATATGATACAATAAAATACAAACACTTGTTATTGTATTCATGTTAAAAATGTAAAACCTGCTTAACAGTTCTGAAAAAAGGTCAGGTTTGTTTATGAAGCTCCAGGCCAAAGCCATGATCATGTTTACAGAAGAAGCCTGCAGAAGTTAGTGCTCTTTGTTGTGTCTGCTTTAATATCCAGCACAGATATCACTTATTACCATATTACTGTTACAAGATAAAGATAAAGCTGTGAGAAAATGTGGCCTTTGCTGCTTCTCATTACCGTAGGGCTTATTAAACACCAAGCTTTGCACAACATGAGATGGATATAGAAGATAATAATATGAGGGCAAAGGGGAAGTGTACAGTTAAGATCACATGGAGAAACTATCAATGCATATAAAGTAACACACACACAAAAATAGATGAATCTCAACTTTTTTTTAACACAATTATCAAATTACAGCTGGTTTTAATGATAAAATAAAGACCACAGATCTGACCTGAAGGGCCAAATTACATTGAAGTCATCTGCGCAAAGAGATATAGAGATAGGTATGTACAGTGCTGTGAAAAAGTTTTGCCCCTTCCTGATTTCTTTTTTGCATGTGTGTCACACTTAACAGTTTCAGATCATCAAACAAATTTAAATATTAAACAACGATAACCCAAGTAAACATAAAATGCAGTTTTCTGTGATGATTTTATTTGTTAAAAGAAAAATACTACCCAAACCTACATGATCTTGTGTGAAAAAATAATTCTCCCCCTTGTAAATGATGAAGTGACTGTGATTAATCATATTATTGTGAAAAGCTGAGTTCAGTTTCATAGCCGCACCTATGCTTGATTGCTGCCAGACCTTTCAAATTAAGAGATCACTTAAATTGAACCTGTCTGACAAGGTGAAGTAAGCCATATTGAACCCAAGACATCATGCTGCAATCCAAAGAAATACAGGAGCAAATACAGGAGAAGAAAAGTATTTGACATGCCTCAGTCTGGGAAAAGGTTACAAAGCCATTTCTAAATCTTTGGGACTCCAGCGAACCACGGTGAGAGCCATTATCCACAAATGGAGGAAGCCTGGTACAGTGGTGAAACTTCCCAGGAGTGGCTGGCCTACAAAAATTACCCCAAGTGCACAGCGACAACTGATCCAAGAGGTCACAAAAGATCCCAGAACAACATCGAAACAACTGCAGGCCTCACTTGCCTCAGTAAAGGTCAGTATTTATGATTAAACCATAAGAAAGAGACTAGGCTATAATGGCATGAATGGCAGAGTTCCAAGGCGAAAGACACTGCTGACAAAAAAGAACATAAAGGCTTGTTTCACTTTTGACAAAAGATAGCTTGATGATTCCCAAAGCTTTTGGGAAAATACTCAGTGGACTGATGAAACAAAAGTTGAACTTTTTGAAAAGAGTGCATTCCGTTATATCTGGCGTAAAATGAACACAGCATTTGATAAAAAGAACATCATGCCAATAGAGAAACATGTTGGTGTTAATGTCATGGTTCGGGGCTGCTTTGCTGCTTCAGGACCTGGACAACATGCTGTGATTGAAGGAACCATGAACTCTGCTCTCTACCAACAAATCCTGAAGGAGAATGTCCGGCCATCAGTTCATAACCTCAGGCTGAAGCGCACTTGGATTCTGCAGCAGGACAATGATCCAGAGCACACCAGCAAACCCACTTCTGAATGGCAGGAAAAAAGACAAAATGAGCGTTTTGGAGTGACCTAGTCAAAGTCCAGACCTGAACCCAATTGAGATGCTGTGGCATGACCTTAAAAAGGTAGTTCACGCTCACAAAACCTCCAATGTGGCTGATTTAAAGCAATTCTGCAAAAAGTGGGCCAAAATTCCTTTACGGCGATGAAGTGAAAGATTCATTGCCAGTTATCACAAACGCTTGACTGTAGTTGTTGCTGTTAAAGGAGAATTAACATTTTTTACAATCTGAGCCTTATTTCGGTAATAAAACAAGTTGTTTTACTCACCCATAGCACTTTGGTGTCATATGGAGCACTTCAAGAGATGTTTTAGTTTAGCGATATTCGTAACGCGAGTTCTTGGGGCATATAATATATGCCCCGAGCGGTCTCCAAATAACACAAACTTTAGCACTTTTCAAATCATAGAAGCTCAATGTCTTAGTCTACATTTTCGTGTGAGTCAAAAGTGGCCTGTAATCCGAGATTTATCCATAATTTACAGCTTTGTCTAATATTTAAGTTTGCTTGATCTGAAATGGCTAAGAGTGACAAAGGTGCAAAAAAAGTAAGAAATCTGTCGGGGGGCAAATACTTTTTCACAGCACTGTATACAGATAATGCTGTGGAAATGTTGCTGACAAAGCAAGAAAAATCTATTGGATAGAATTATCCCAGTATTAGTTAACCTGGCTCATGCCAGATTGATGTGTGTCACTCTGAATTGAGGTCTCCATCCATCCATCCATTTTTTTCCACTTATCCAGATTCGGGTCACGGGGGCAACAGTCTAAGCAGATCTGCCACCCAGATCTCACTACACCAGCACCTATAGATCCTCTTGCAGGTAGTGGGTCCACGGGAGAATGGCCCCAAGTCGCTCCTTCGGGCTGTGCCACCAGATGCTTGTCGTCGAGCACCCACCCCAGGCTGGCTCCAGGGTGGGGCCCCGGTGACGCCAATCCAGGCAACGTAACTGGCCTTGCTGTGCTTCTCATCACAGGGGCTTCTGAACCACTCTTAGTCTGACCCATCCCCCAGGATCTGTTTGCCTTGGGTGACCCTACCAGGAGCATGAAGCCCCCAACAACATATCTCCCAGGATCTTTCGGGCACTCAAACCCCTCCACCATGTTAAGGTGGCAATTCAAGGAGGGAAGAATTGAGGTCTACACAATATTAATCTGGAACAACTCTCATGTCAAACGTCATGACAAATATTTGAATCTGATTGGTCAAAGTGTCACAACAGCAGAACAGGCTGAAAAAAGGAACTTTTGTTACATCCAGTTGAGAGAAAAGCACAAACATCTTACCTGTCCACAAATGCTTGGGGCTCTTACCTTCTACATGTATCAACCAAAATATCACAAACAAAACAGTAGAGGTTTCATTGGTGATCATCTTAGCGATCAACAAAATAGTCTGTATTGTTCCTGAAATCAACTGAAGTACACCTGTCGGCCATGTTTGTTTTGGTTTGTTTGGGCGCCTTTGGCTTCTGAACGAATCTCAGTGCTGCTCTGTGATTGGTTGCCAACCCTGCACCAGTGAAAGTCCAATGTCCAGATGGATTCTCGTGAATTTGTGAGCTCACAAATATTGCAAGGATACATCTTGTATCGCAAGGTTAAGTATCAACAGTATCTTGTGTTTTCTCATTGTTAACACCAACAGTATTTAATAGACCCTTTTATGGGGGCGGTGACAAAAAAGCTGCGCGCGCATTTGGCAACGGAAGAGCCTTTACTCCCCATTCATTTAGATAGAGACACGAACTTTTCCAACACATTCCAGCTTCAAATTTCAGCAAAATGTCTGGTTGTTGTGTGTATGGTTGCCAAAATCGATATTCTACCGGCGGACTAAAGTTTTACCGGATTCCAAGAGGATCACGACCATTTCAAAGCAACAGGCGCCGTCTGTGGCTGCAGGCGATCAAACGCGTTGACTGGAATGAAAACAATAATCAGAAATGCTCGCGTCTGCAGCGCCCACTTTATATCAGGTAAGGTTGTCTATTTAGCTGGAAAGCGCGGTTTACATTAGTGATTGTCTGTATGATGTAAATTAATAATGAAATGTAGCTGAATTTTGATAAGCTGGTGTTAGGCTTGGTTAGCAGCTAGCAGGCTAGGCTAGTAAATAAACATGTACCATTTGCAGGGAGTCATTTCGTGCCTTCTGTATTTTCGTACAGAAAACAAAGCCAGAATCCTCATTCAAAGATGGGCAGGTTAAGAGTAATTAAAGTTATCCCCCTCTCATTTTTTTCCCCTTTTAGTTTGTTTTCTCTTGCATAAGCACTACATCTGCTGCTTTTATTACTAAGCATCTTAGTGCCATCTTAGCACTCTGACTTGACTCTTCTGTACTGTACTGTTCATTTATGTATTTATGGTTATTTAATGGTTAGGTATGAATCTGCTTGTGCATATAAATGTTGTCCTGTGTTGCACTTTAATGTTTGCTAATTTAATTTCTGATATTTTGTTTGTTAGGTACCATAGGAAAATTAAGTGAGCAGACAGAGCTAACACTTCAGCAAGTTCTGTTTCTTCTAAACCAAGAAGAAGAACAAGAATGCAGCCTGGATCATTGTCCCGGTATGAATATATTTCATCTTACAATCAACTTATTGATTGTAAGATGAAATTCTTGAAAACCCATCCCTTCCAAGAATGTTCTTTCTTTGCTTAAATCGTATAACTACCTGGAATGCACTTACAACTTAAACTTACTGCACTGGTTGCACCATGTACTAATTATTCACTTTTCTATCTTAAAGGTGAAGAGGATCTTCCAATTCCAAAGACAGTGTATGATGATCTGAACCTGAGACAGAGTCAACTTCAGGCAGACTATGTCAACCTGCGACAGGAGTGTGACGCACTACGAGCTGAAAATTTAAAGATAAAAGAGGAGCTGCAAAAATCTATATTTTCCTACACCGCTGTACAGTACTTAAAATGTAATGACTTGTAATAAACTGTACAGTATCTCATTTATTTGTAATGAATGAATGATGGATTTTTATTGAGTATGTCACAAAGTCAATATACAGTACATAATACATTACACGTATACATGTACGTGTAGACATATTAATATAATTTCTTTACAGAAGTAAACATATCTCAAAGGGTTATGGGAAGAAGTGTTAACTTTTTGAATCCCGCCCCTTACAGTCACTTAAACATTAATAATGTCCGGTTTCCTCTGAACCATCTTCGTCACATTTATCCGGTTTTACTATATAACTTATATTTACAATGTCCACAGATAAGCCATTTATAATAATTTAATATACTAACCATTACAACATTGCATCACTATAACGACTCAGAATACTAGATTTGTATAATTTTTTAAACTGCTTAAAGTTTGAACAGTGTTTTAGTTCATCACTCAGGCTGTTCCATATTTTAGTTAATGATGTTAACACCCTTTTCCATACATGTTGTTACCATTAGACAATGACATGATTTATCTATAATAATCAGCATTGGGGATATGATTTAATGACTAAATGGGTAAGGCAAACAGTAACATAACATAGTAACATAACATAGTAACATAACATAACGGCTCAACTCAGACATTTCCTACATAACTATGTCCTGTGTCCTTGCCTTTGACTAGGAAGAACTTTGAATTTTAGCACACAAAACTCTGAATCTATGTCATGGTATTTCACGTCCTGTACATGACCACAGACAACATATTCGTAGGCGTCCAGTGACTTATAGGCTCGCAATTTCTCCCTTGTGTACACACTGGGTTTCTCTATTAAATAAGTATATATATCTGGCCACTGTATATTAGGCCACTTGCTAACATCATCCACCCACTCACTGATCGCATTAGGATCTGGCAGTCGGACACCATTTGCCAAAGTCAGCTTGTTGAGGTAACATTCGCGATCTTTTGACGAAAGTCCCTTTGCATACACTGACGAGTAGCGGAGTTCTGCCATGCTTCTTTTGCCAGCTGCGCGCGCAACCGCGCCTTTGTTTACTAACAGAAAAAGGGTCTATATAATCAAATATAAAATACAGCAAAGATGTCAAAGTATTGAAAATCAACATAGGTCATAGCTGCACTGCTAATGTACAGTTACCCACAACTCAATCCACACAGGGCAAAGTAGTATCGAGTGTGAGAAGCAATTGTCCTTCAGTGGCCAAGCTCAATTATTTATCTAATACCATTTTTCTTCTTTCCTTTGATTAGCAGCTCGGCAGAGTAATCCCTCTTCATCACTTCCTGGTGCTTGTGTGAATGTTCCAGAAAGGTCACGTTGCCGTGGTGAAGGATAGCTCTGTTAGTGCATGTGTTAGCGTAGCTGCTGTTTGGATGTGATGTTATCAACTGCAGGTCCGTAAGTGTCTGTATGTGTGAGGGACAGTAGTGTGTATAATTGGCTTTGTTTGCACCTGGACATTTGCTGAGTCAGGGCCATGTAATCTCATCATCTAAAATTGTCTGGATATTGGAAAGAGAAGCCAAGCAGACACAACACAAAGAAGACTGTGTTTTCAGTATTTGTAGTAAACACATTGCTTGCCTGGTTATGTTTGGAAATGAATGGAAGGGGCTCAAGACTGGGAAAACAGAATGGTTAAAGCAAATGTATTATACTAAATTGATTTTTTAGAACTAAACCAATTGTTTTTGGAGTGAGTCGCATGTATTTGAGTAATCTTTAAATCTCCTATTTTCAATGCCATATTGCTGATCAACCCATTTTCCCTGCCATCGGTATACACCCACTGCTCTGTACTTACTGCGTCCTTTAATTTTATTTTCTTAATCTGTGATACGTTGCGTTATCATTTTAGTACAAATGAAAAGACATCTGCAACTCAGTTATCCATAGGAGGTGCAGACAACAACACGGCAAAGTCAGGTCCTATTGGGTACCACAGTTTTCTAACGCGGAAGTCAGTGGACTTGGATGAATACTGTGATTATACTGTAAAAATTTCCAAATTATAACATAATGATCCACAAGTGCCATAGATTAGAACTAGAGCAAGAGATGCTTTATTGATCTTGAGGGATCTAGATTATTGATCTTGAGGGATGTAGAATCCCTCAGTCGTCCAGGTAGAATCCATGGCAAAAGGAGAAATTCAATTTGTCAACTGCACAAAAGTTTAGTGTTTCTCCAATAATTATTGGAGAAAACAACACTTGACACTTGACAAGAGGATGTACCAACACAGATGAGAGAGCCAGAGTGGACCTCAGTCTGCCGTACATCTCTACCTAAAAGCCAAGGGCCACTCCTTTGAGGACAGTGAGGTACAGATCATGGCCAGAGAAAAGAACTGGTTTGAGAGGGGAGCAGTGGTGAAAGTAAAGCGGTGCGCACCGGAATGCAGCACCGGTATAAAATTCACAGCCGGTACGCAGCACCGCTAAGAGCAGGGCTCTCAAGGCTCACGCATTGAGAGTGTGACACACGCAATTCGACGTATTCACACGCTCACACGCCACACATGGCATTTCTCACGCTGATTTGTTTTTTGGTTTTTTTTGGTTTTTTTGTGTCCAGAAAATCGGTCTGTGTGGCTTAGTTTATGCAGGCTCCGCGCGTTTTCAGCGCCGCCCCCTCTCCCTGCTCCCCCGGAGCAGGGGGAGCAGGGGGAGGGGGGGACGAAGAGCGGAGGCCGGTGACGCGCCGTCCCCCGGGCACGTCCTGAGCCTCAGTCCCGGTGCCACGTCTCCTCTGAGACGCACCAACTCCGGTCCCGGTGTCTCCGTCTGGGCGTAACGTGTCAACCCCCAACGGCTTACGCGCGGAATACGCGCGGCCCAGAGCCGAACTGCCCGCGGTGAGACGCGGTGAGACGCGGGCCCGGTGCATTAACCAGACTCTGGTTAATGCACCGGTTAAAAATGTCCCGCTCCCCCCGCCCCGGTCCCTCCTCCCCGCCCCTATCAGCGCGCACTGACAAAGTGCGGTGATGATAAAACAAACTGAGAACCATCAGATAATAACTTCATTAGCTCTCAACGCGCAATTCGACGCTCACACGGCATTTCTCACGCAATTCAAGCCCCAAAAATTGTTCACTCGCACCCCCCCCTGCCCCCCGGCCTCGGAAATTACAGTCACACGCACGACCCCGCTCAAAACTTGAGAGCCCTGGCTAAGAGAATATGGTTAATGGTGACCAAAACCCACATTTGAAAAAAAAAAGTAAGGTGCGCTATTTAAGTAGAAAACACAAACAACCACACTATGCCATTCGAGAATAACTGAAAGCTACCCGAAACTCTCGTGCAGAGATATCTGCAGTCTGTTAAGCAAGGATTGTCAAAACTGACTGTAGCCGTGAAAGTAGCCTAAACCATTACGAGGCAGCGCACTGGTAGAAGATTTAAGGGGAGAGGGTTTATGCTGACTAAAAAAATATGAAATAATTAAGTATATTAAAAAAGTTATTTATCTATGAAAAAGGTGTAAAACGTAAAAAAAAAAAAAAAACAAACAAACAAAAAAACAGTGTTTTTTAAAACAAAAAAACGGTAAAGTGATGCACTGGACATTATAGCACCTGTAAGAAATGAAAACTACTTTCACCACTGGAGGGGAGTTAAAGATCCCATGACATGGTACTTCTTGATGCTTTAATATGGTGCCTTAGTGGTTCCCTAATATTGTATCTGAAGCCTTCTTCTCCAAATCAAGCCTTGGTGCATTATATAGCCTCTTGGAGACAGTCCTATGAAAAATTTACCTTTTAACGAGCCATTCTTGGCGTGACGCTTGAATGCAAATGAGGAGCATGGAGCAGGCCAGTGTAGGCGGGTGGGGGTGTGGCCAAATACGGTCACTGTGCATGTTAATGTTTATGTACTGTTCTGTCCGTGAGAGAGAGCGGACGTGTTTTCTTTTTCCTCTTCCTTATCTATTGCTCTGCTGTCTGTGTGCCTCTCTTGTTTTTCGTAATTTTCTCACTTTTTGGAGCAGATTTTCCAAATTCCTAAAAATATGGATGTGATCAGCTGAACCCTCAACACGATTGATACTCTTTTTTCACTGAGGAGTGCTGTTCCGGGAGATGCCGCGTGTCCGGATGGTACTTTTGCTGCTGGATATGCGAGGGACTCGTATCGTGCGTCGCAATTCATATGTCTGGCACCATTGTATCTAGAGAATGTGGAGGATATTTACGTATTTGGATTTCTGATAGCTGGACATCTGTTAATTGGCCTCGGATTGTCCATGATCTATCGCAAAATTTGTAAGCTGGCAGCAAGTAAAGAGTCCCCCAAGCTGTCTGCAGCAATTTCGAGCCACTGTGAAGCCGTGGGAGATCTCGTGAAAGGATTACATCAGAAAGTGGTACAGGTTGAGGTCCTTTTGGAAGGATTTCAACCGAAGGAAACATCTCGACGTTTGGATATCATCACGGGGATGGTGACAGAACTGTGTAAAGCCAACGCAGCGCAGTCTGTGCGCCAAGAGGAACTAATGAGATCTCTCATGAATCTTCATGGTGATATGAAGATGGGGGTCTGGCAAAAACCCAAGATCAATATAAATTGTTCACCTGGGTCTCTAAAAATGTATTTCATCATGCTAAATTAATCACTTTGGTAAATTATGTCTCCCTGTGAAAATCTGTGTGGCTCAAACGGCTTATCTTTGTTTTGACTTTGTCTCCCTGCAAGAACACTCCAAGGCCACAGATGTGGTTTGTTATCATGGACTCTACATAAACATAGCATACACTATTGGACTATCCACTTATACTGACATGATTGAGTAAAATGTTCCCTGTCTTTTAGAAAGGTCTGATCTCTGCTCTCGGTTCAATCAATTTAATTGATTTCCAATCTGTTCCCCCCACACCCTTCCTTCTGTTGCCAAAGAAAAAGATCACCGTATGTTATATCTCCAATTGTTTTTCTGTCATTACATGTTGTAAAATTGTCACTGATTGTATTGCATCTTTTCTACTCTGCATCTCCCAGTCGGCGGCGCGCATGCGCAGCGGCCCCTCCCCTAGCCCACTCTATCACTGTCCTGCCTGGTTAGTGGGGAAACAAAATTTCGAATTCACTCTATGTACATGATTGTTTTTCGACAATAAAGCAAACTATGACTATGACTATGACTAACTATCTGTTGTGACGGAGAAGCAATCGTAAAAAGAGAAGCGATCGTAAAAACTTTTCAGTACGACCCCCAGTCTGATCCCGAAGGCGAATAACCTGCAACTCAGTGGCTTCAGCAGGACGTCTCTGAATGGTTAGTTTGAAATGTTATGTCTGGAAACAATACTTTCATTAGCTTGGTCATGTATACTGCTACGGTTAGCATGTAGCCAGCATAGCCTATGTTCTTAGCTTTTCATGTTGCTCTGACTCGCTATGTAAGGAAGAACACCTAACATTAAATACGGAATTCATCAACGCTGGTTTAAAACTTCCTGAAGCCTAATGACTTGACTATGTGACCGTGTTTACGTGCACTTAATATCACGAATATAAGGCTTATTATCCCAGTTTTGATCACATTTGGGATACAGTGTTTACATGAACACAGAGTAATGGGGATAGTGATATCCCGGTTTACATGAAAAACACTAGTATACCAATGTGTTGTTCCATTAAAGCATTCTCTGTACATTCGTGTAACCTGTTTACCAACAACAACGTTCTAACACATGCACAAATACAAAGCCAGGATACTTAATATCCCGATCATATTTTGGATACTGAAGTGCATGTAAATATGTATGTTGCACCCCCTTTTGTTATCTTTTCTTGCACTATGTTATAAATGTATGTAAATAATCTACATACATGTCTGCACTGGAGAATGGGCTGCTTTTAATCTCATTGTACATATGTACAGTAATAATAGAAAGCATTTTAATCTATTCTATGGCTATTCTGGATCATATTTAATGATAAAGTTCTCTATGCTCACGTATATTGACGTCATTTTAACCCATGATTTACTCCTGAAGATTTACCAAATTCTACCTATATTTTTGGTAGATGCCACAGTGGAAATTGTGCTACCATGCCCTCAAAAGCTGAGAACATTTGCTGCTTGGATACCTCAGGTAGCACTCTAAATTAAAAACAACTTTGTATCTTCATTTGACAACTACTTATGCTTAAAAAATTACACTTATCATTTCTAATCCTAATTAGTATTACTAGAAGACTACGACATGTCGAGGGACAGCTCACATGTGTGGTGGACCATCCTGGATTAGAGCCGGTCTGCCTCAACATGTACTCTGCAAAATATACAGCCAAATATACAGAGCTGACTATGGTCCTTTACGTTTGAGAGGAATACACCAGTATTTGCAGAACAAGAACACAAACCAATGATAATCTTTGCAAAAACTAAATATCATTTTGATTGTCCAGCCGCTATCTCGCCTATCACTCGTGAGACACAGAATCCGGGTTGTTATTCTTGCTTGTGTGGTCTTACACATCTAGTCCGAGTTGATGTACTGGCCTGTGTAGAGACAACAATGACAAATTAGTACTCCATTTATTACTTTGTACTTTGTATATCTAAGCTTTCCAATGGTGCCTTACACATGGAAATCTGACAACATTTGAAGAACTTGTGGCTATTTGAATGCATGCACATGGGATTTTGCTAAGGGGTGAAAACAGCTCGTAAAGTTTCCTCACTCTAGGCCTTCTTGCCCAATTTGCATGACATTAAGCTAAGCCCTCCCCCTGCAGACCATCACTGACATTACTGTGGTGTGGTGTTAATGTTCAGGCAGGTCAGAATTAGAATGTACTTTGTTAAAATGGAAATGCTTTAATAACAAAAAAGTCCATATAACCATTCAATACACAGGATAATATGTTAAGTCAAAGTTTACTACAAAATTTAATAGAATATCAAGATTCAAGATTCGATGCCTTGCACATGAAAATCTGAGAACATTTGAAGAATTTGTGGCCATTTGAAAGCAGCACATTCTGAAATCGACGAGCTGAGAAAAAATGCATTTGCATGACATTAAGCTTAGCCCTCCCCCATCACTGACATTACTGTGGTGTGGCGTTTCAGGGCAGGTCAGAATTAGAAGGTACTTTGTTGGAAATGCTTTTATAACAAAAAGTCCATATAATCATTCAATAATTCAATAATACACAGGATAATATGTTAAGTCAAAGTCACTTGTATTGTCAATTTAATACAATACAAAATAGTATAGGACACTACACACACACACACAAACACACACACACCTTAATCCTGTTTTAGCCCTGGTTTAGTCCTGGTTTAACCTTGGTATGTCCTGGTTTTAGCTCTGGTTTAGTCCTGGTTTAGCCCTGGTTTAGTCCTAGTTTAGTCCTGGTTTAACCCTGATTTAGTCCTGTACACACACGTACACGTACACACACATACACACACGTACACACACGCACACACATGTACACACACAGGCTAATGTTGACACAAGGCCGCTGCTTTCACCTAATATCTCCATTTGATGCAGAAATAATATGACAATAACATGACTCACCCCGTGTTGCCGTGTTGTCCGATAATTTGCGTATCTCCACGTGTATGCACGTATCGCGTACATCCACGGACTTTTGGCAGCTAAATTCGCCGACCACACGTGTCCCAAACCTGTCCCAAACCTGTCCCAAACCTGTCCCAAACCTGTCCCAAACCTGTCCCGAACGTGTCATGTGTCTAAGTAGAAGTTAAAAGTCAATTTTCGTGTCCTTATCCTCTTGAAATGTCTTATCCTCTTGAAATGTACATATTCACGAGCTCCTCACAGCTGATATGCGAACAGGGGAAAACACATTGGCGCTACTTGGAACATGATTGGCGGGATCGCGAGCGTGGGAAATTATGGTGATTTATATACGCCTCCTTTCTTTCTTTCTTTCTTTCTTTTTTAACGTCACTAATGCTGTTCTCTGAAACATGGAGTGGCTTCTTCATGATCTCAACTAGCACATTCTACAAAAAAACAAAAATCACAAATTTTGAAAAAAATACATATATATATAAATGTAATTTTCTCAGTTTCACAAATGCCGAGTTCTAGCGGTTTTTCACATGGCCGGTGTTATGTTGCTCCCTTATAGTGTAACTAAGTAAACAATTTTACTCGACACACAGAGCACAGAGGACTTGCTTCTTGCTAAATTACTCGCTTCTTTATTAACACACAGGTTAAGTGTGGAACTCCAGGGGTTATATAGCATGCCCTATTGGTGGTCTGCCATCTATTGGTGACTACTGGCATAGCATCACTAGGTTCATACATAACATATCTCCTCCCCACTAAGATTTGTTGTCAATAAACAAAACATTTCCCCTTAACAGAACTTAAGTGGTAAGACTCGTTCTTTCCTTTTCTTTTTATGACATTGAACAAAAATAAGAGCATTATGTTACTATTAATAACCCCTCCTAAATTTCAATACTCAAACAATCAAAACATTCTTCAATAGCATTAACATTTTTCTTTTTTTTTTTTTATGTTCACTGGTCACAGTAACGAACTGGTGGTTGAGTAATCCTCACAGGATAGCGTCTTACAGTCTCTGTTACCGGTGTAGGTTCTGTGTGTGATGTTTCTGTGGATTGTGGTGTCTTTGGTGTTTTTGGTGTTCTGGGTGCTGTGTGTGGAATTATCTCAGTATCCTCCTTCTGTTGATGTATGCTCGGGTTAAGTATGGTTGTCTGAGGTAGTGACAATGAAAGACTCGCAGGACAGTTCGCTGCAGTCTCTTGTGGCTCTGACTCGGGACAGGTCAGCATCTGGTCCACATGACGTTTCCATACCCCTTGTGTTCCTACATTTACCTTGTAAGACACTGGTCCGGTCTTCTCCATTGCCACAGCTTGTGTCCACTTATCCTCCCCCTTCCTATAATCATGCACGAGCACTGGCTCACCAACATCAAACTGTCTTTCTTTGGAATGTAGTTGACGTTGTTGCTGTTGAGCATCCTGTGACTGGTGCACTGCTCCAGCAACACTGGGTTTCAGGAAATCCAGTCTAGAACGCAGCTTGCGCCCAATGAACAGCATTGCTGGCGTCTCCTTTGTTGTTGCATGAGGTGTGTTACGGTAGGTCAGGAGGAACGTGTCAAGACGTTGTTGCACTGGTGTTGTTCCTCTGGAAGATTTCAGAGCGTGTTTGAATGTCTGCACAAAGCGCTCTGCCAAGCCATTGGAGACAGGGTGATAAGGCGCTGAGCGAATGTGTTTGATTCCATTGGACTTCAGAAATATGCTGAATTCTTCAGAGTAGAACTGCGGTCCATTGTCACTGACAAGAATGTGTGGAATGCCATAGCGACTAAAAAGTCCACTTAGCACTTGGATGGTTCTGCTGGATGTGGTGCTATCCATGATGTGCACCTCAGGCCATTTGGAATGTGCGTCCACTGCGACCAGATACATATGTCCTTCAAATGGACCTGCAAAGTCCACATGTATCCTTTCCCAAGGACTGGATGGCCACATCCATGGGTGTAATGGTGCTAGACCAGGGTCTTTCTGTACACGTTGGCATGAGTGACACGCTTTGGCTAGATGCTCGATCTGGGAGTCGATCCCAGGCCACCAAACGTAGCTTCGAGCTAAACTCTTCATTCTCACTACACCTGGGCGTGCTGAGTGTAGTTCTTTCAACACACGGGGGTGCAGTTTGGGTGGCACTATAACTCTCAAACCCGGCGTTGGCATGTAGGGCACCTTTCCTGTACTCTATGGTGTAATTGTGAGTTGACAGTAGAGCGCCGAACATTGCATGCGAGCTGCAGCCATGGATGGTGTGCTTTTCACTGGTCTGAGAATGGTTGTTAGTGGTCGATGATCAGTGAGTAGCGCGAATGTGTTACCATAAAGGTACTGGTGGAACTTGCGTACTCCAAACACTATCGCTAATGCCTCCCTCTCGATCTGAGCATAGTTTTGTTCAGCTTTGTTAAGAGTTCTTGATGCATAGGCTATAGGTTTTTCATCGCCCTCTGGCATGACATGCGAGAGCACAGCTCTGACCCCATAGGGTGAAGCGTCACAAGCGATGCGGAGAGGTAGCTCAGGATTTTAGTGTGTGAGCACCTCTTGCAATATCAGGAGTGCCTTTGCCTTCTGAAAAGCTGATGCACAAGCTGACATCCACTGCCATTTCTTTTGTTTGTTGAGCAGTTCATTCAATGGTTTCAACACAGTGGCTAGGTCAGGGATAAAGCGTCCATAATAATTTAGCATTCCTAAGAAAGAACGTAGCTGACTTACATTGCCTGGTGCCGGTGCATCCACGATGGCGCGTACCTTCTTAGGTGATTTGTGGAGCCCAGCAGCGTCAATGATATGGCCCAGGTATTCCACAGACTCCTGGAAGAAGAGACATTTCTCCTGTTTGAGGTGCAGGCCATATTCCTCTAGTCTCCTGAGAACGACATCCAAAGTTCTCAGGTGCGTCAGTTCGTCAGGACCACTGGCAGGGATGTCGTCCAGGTAACAGTGAGTATGTGGCAGTCCAGGGAGCACTTGGTCCATTGCCTTCTGGAACAAGGCAGGCGATGATGCTACCCCAAAAGGTAAGCGGTTAAAGCAGAAAAGTCCTTTCTGTGTCGATATTGTCAGCAGCTTCTTGGAGCTGTCTTCTACTTCCATCTGTAGATACGCATTGGATAGATCAAGCTTACTGAAGCGTTGACCTCCAGCAAGAGAAGCAAACAAGTCCTCAATACGTGGGATTGGGTACTTATTGATGCAAAGAGGTGGGTTGATGGTGACTTTGAAATCTCCACATAGTCTCACGGTGCCGTCCTTTTTGTTGACGGGCACCACTGGCGTGGCCCAGTCACTATGTGCCACAGGTGAGATAACGCCAAGCTCAGTGAGGCGTTTCAGCTCGGTCTCCACTCGTGGTCGAAGGGCATATGGTACATTATGTGGTGAGCAGAATTTGGGTACACTGGGTACACTTAATGTGAGTATGGCTTTCACTCCTTTCATGGTGCCTAACTTATTGGAGAAAACAGCGGAGTGTCTCTTTAACACTGTCTCTAAGCTGTCTGTCTGTTTTGGCTCAATGGCATGTACAGTCTTTAAGTCTCTCCAATTCAGTTTAATGACTTTCAACCACTCCCTACCAAACAATGGTGGAGCATCCACTTTCACCACGTACAGTGGCAAAACAGCATGTCGCTTGTTTAATTCCACTTGCACCTTAATGACTCCTTCTGGGGCCAATGGTTCTCCTGTGTATGTCTTTAACATGATATCAGTTGGTTGCAGAGGGAATTTGTGTAATTTTTGTTTGTACATTTCCCAAGGAATCAAGGAATTCCAAGGAATCCATCTCCAGGGGGCATTACTGATATGCGTGAATATTTTCCTTTCTGAACTACAGTATACAATCCCAAATCACTATCACTGTCTGTTTTCATTCCTTCACTTTCACTTTCGTTTGCCTCCACATGATGGATTTATTTTCTTTTTATCTTTCGCACTGCGTTTGATTGCATTGCCTTTATGTTCAGGCTTTCCCTCTTTTTGGCCGTGGCTGCCTTTTACTTTACTCCTGCACATTCGTTTCGTGTGGTCTTTCCTCCCACATTGGTGACATTCACGGTCTTTGTACCAGCAGTCATCATCAGTATGATTTGCTTTTCCACAGCGGTGACATTTCTCACTTTGCGAAAAGACCACGATCACTTTCAGGGAACTGCTTAACTGCTGCACGTCGCGTGCTGCTGTCTCTGTCGACACTGCATGTTCAATTGCTTTATGGAACGTGAGCTCTTTCTCAGTCAAAAGGCGCTTCTGCACAGTTTCGCCACATACAAATCTCTCTCTCAGAGCGTCCTCCAAGTACGCCCCAAACTCACAGTGTTCTGAAAGTCTCTTGAGCACTGCGATATACTGTGCTACCATTTCTCCTTCCCCCTGATTTCGCTTGTGGAACCTGAACCTTTCAGCAATGACAAGCGGTTTGGGTGTGAAATGGGTTTGCAGCACAGTCACAATCTGTTCGTAAGTCATTGCACCAGGTTTTACGGGTGCACCTTCAAGGCACCCAAAGCGCTTTACAACAAGGAACCAATCACCCATTCACACACGCATTCACACACCAGTGTACGCAGACACTGGGGGCGGAGTGGACAAACGCTCTACCAACTGAGCTACTGCCGCCCTTATCTGTGTGTATGTCATTAGCCAACGCGTAATGTTCAAAAGGTTCGATATACGTTGTCCATTGCTCACCAGACTCATCAAAAGCATCCATATGACCAATTATTCTAGCCATGATGCGTCTTTCATTAATTACTTGCACTGCAGAAGCACTTGATTCATCCGAGGAAGAGTGGCTCATTTTGAAGAATGGCTCATTTTGAAGAATAAAGTACATTAAAGTACATCAAAGCAGAGCATAACAACCAATAGAAAAATAGATATAACATACAAAAAATAGAAATAACATAGAACATAGAATAACAGAAAATGGCCATCTATTGGTGACTACTGGGCCAGTAGTCACCAATAGATCGCTGTTAGAGCCATCTAACAGCCATCTATTGGCACTTTGCCGATAACACTTTATCGGCACTTTGCCGATAACACTTTATCGGCACTTTGCCGATAACAGGCTTGCTACACTATAATAGTGGTGATGCTTTTATGGAGAGCAGGGGTAGCAAACTCCTTTTGGTCCAGGGGCCGTATCCAACCTACTTTGATCCCAAAGGGGCCGGATCAGAAAACTCATGGCATATATACCCCAAAAATAGCAATAAGTCCAAATATTTGTGCAGAGAAACACAAATCTATTACAGACTGCTGTTTCTTCAGTTCCCGCAATAATTTGTTTATCTTCTGTCTTCTCAGTTTTCCGTTCGAGTCAATGTATTGTTCGAAATGCTGTGTCTCGTAGTGGCGTTTAAGATTATATTCCTTGAGCACTGCCACTTGTTGCAAACACACCAAGCACACAGGTTTCCCTGTCCACCTCTGTGAACAAATAGGAATTAGTCAATTTTTGTTGGAAAATCCTGCATTCAGCGTCCACTTTTCTCATTTTTGACATTTTGGTGATGAGAGTGTCACAGTCAACTGTCAAAACAATGGTCCTTTAAGAGCATTTAGAAAGAGGCAAGTCTTCATTTGTGCTGCTGTGGTGGGAGGGGCCACGCACAGAGGCACTAGAGACGCTGCTATGCTAAATTGCACAGAAAAGGCACAACAAATTACCCGAGGGCCAGATTAAAGGTCTTGGAGGGCCGGATCTGGGCCCCGGGCCGCATGTTTGACACCCCTGATGTAGAGGCAAGAGATTTAGTCACAAGACAAAGGTGGTGTTATAAAGTCAATTTCCAGTCAGAGTATGCAGTTATTGCTTTTGGCTTTGTAGGGCGGACTAGCCTACTAACCGGGGGTGATAGTTGTTAGCTGCACAGCTAATGCAACACATTCTACCGGTGCCAGGTGACCATATACAGCACAGACACAAAATTATGTAGTTTTATAGTTGATTTACTTGTTGGGCGTCTGTAGCTGATGCGGCCTGGAGAGTTGATACTGACCCAGGCTTCAGTTTCAGTTGATTTGCAAGTCCAGCTCTGTATTGTCCCATGAAAAAAAAACAGTCGTCAGCATTTGGCGCAGACATACGTTTTAGGTATACGTGTCGGCACATTTCCACAGATAATAAAAATAAACTACTGCTGTTTCAGAGGTTCGGATGAAGGAACTAAAATATACTCTTTTCTTCATCATCACATCCAGGGACAGAGCAGTTGCCGTGCTTCACTCGTTTTGGAGCTCTCACATCTCTCCAGGAAAAACAAACCACAGCTAGTAGCTAGTAGCTCATTTGCGCAAGGGCCGGTCCAAATTCTCTGGGCGGGATTCCCAGAGAAAGGGGGTGGACATCCAGACAGAGGGGGTGGAAACCTTTCCCCTTATGTCGTCATACAGGGAGCCTGTTCCCCCCCACCCGTTTGAGCGTGTTTTTTTTTGTTTTTTTTTCAAACGTGGAAAAGGATCGCCATTGCTCTGTTTACACATTTCATAAAGTTTAGCCATGAGGGGGCCCTTAAAGTTCCCATGGCATGAAATGTTCACTTTCTGAGGTTTTTGAACGTTAATGTGAGCTCCCCTACCCTGTTTAGCACTAGAAGTCCCGGGAATTTTGACAGCCCCCCTAAAGTCCTGGAGAAGGGTCAAAAGACCCTTAGTCCAAACTGATGGCTCTGATGGCCACAATTAGCATCTCTTCATTTGTAAATGCGTCCATTACCTGTTGAATCAGCAGGGGGGAGGACAGCACTCAACAGGCATTGGAAATTATCCTGGATGGAGCTGACCCTTGCGAATCGGATGGAGAAGACATCAATCTCCAGGTGGATTCAGACTCCGACCTGTCTCAGTTGTCTTCAGGTAATATTTCATTTCATATTATTTCCCATTTTACATTTCATTTCAGTGAGGGAGTAAATCACCTCAGAACTAGTATTTTTTTGCGTGCCAATGGGGCAAGCTTTTTTACTAGCTAAGATTTACTTGATTTACTCATTTCCAGCAAATGTTGTTTGCCTAGCAAATTTTGCCTGGCAAACTGGCTAGCAAATATTGCTAACCTAGTAAAAAAAATGCTTGCCCATCGGCAAATTTCTTAAAACAAGCAAAAATAGTCTAATTTGAGGTTTTTATTTCTATTTGAAAAATACTAGTTCCAAGGTGATTTTTACTACATTACTACAAACTAGAAAAATAAACCAATTTTGCAGTGATTAGCTTCTATACTTGCATTTGTGATATCATTTGAATTTCCCATTGCTCATTATTACATTTTTTTCACGCAACAGATGAGGAGAGTGCTCCCCAACCAACAAAGAGAGCTCGGCTGGCGACTGATGTGAGAGAGACTGCAAAAGATGGCACAGTATGGCATGAAGAGCAGGTGGGAACCGGTCCACATTTCACCCCACCATCGCCATACAGCGCAGATGGAGAGCCAACAGCTAAGGCCAGGAGGTCAATCACAAGTCGCCTTCAGAGCTTCCTTTGTTTCATCACTCCGGACATGCTTGACATCATTCGAGACTGCACAATTCAACATGCGAAGCAAACTGAGCATGTGGATTGGTTCATGGGCATACCTGAACTAATGGCATTTATTTCCATCACCATCATGAGGGGAATCTTCAAGGTGCCATCACTGCGTGACTGCTGGTCGAAAAAGCTGGGAAGCCCACACATCATCGAAACCATGTCCCGAGGCCGTTTCCAAAACATCATGCATCACCTGCGCTTTGATGACAGAGACACCCGCAGCGAGCGAGTACAGACTGATAGGTTTGCGGCAATTTCAAACATATGGGGATTGTTTGTCACCAACTGCATCACATCCTACATCCCTGGTCGACACATCACCATTGACGAACAACTTTCCCGTGCAAGACTCGCTGCTGTTTCCTACAGTACATTGCAACTAAACCAGACAAGTTTGGTATCAAGTTTTGGGTGGCGTGTGACTTGAAAACCAAATACGTCTGCAACATCCTCCCATATCTTGGCAAGGACCCCACTCGACCTCGTGGGGAGAGAGTGTCTGAGAGTGTAGTCATGAGGCTGATGGAACCATTCTTGGACAAGGGCAGAAATGTTACCACAGACAATTTCTTTACATCACTGTCACTTGCAAAACGACTACTTAGCCGAATTCAACCATCCTCGGCACAGTCAACAGGATTCGCCAAGAAATCCCACCGTCAACTCGACAGATGCACCGCGATGAATTTACCACCCAGGTGTTTTCATCCACTGGTGCCACACTGACTGTGTATGCACCCAAGCGGAAGAAGACTGTGTATATTCTCAGCAGCATGCACAGCACGATTCAGACACAGGAAACCACCAAAAAGAAGCCAAACACCATCACACTCTACAACACAACAAAGTGCGGCGTCGATATCATGGACCAGATGGTGCGGGAATACACTGTCCGCACAGGAACAAGGCGCTGGCCAGTAGCAGTGTTCTACAACATGATAGACATTGCAGCACTGAATGCCCACGTGCTCTATCAATTATGCACTGGGAGAAAGGAAAGACGGGTGGATTTCCTGTTTGAACTGGCAAGAGAGTTGGCTCACTCCCACGTGGGTATGAAAAAGGCCCAAAAGGAGCAATTGCTTCGGCAACAACCCTCCACACCACAACTCGGACAAAGAGCCAAGTGTCAGGCTAAAATCAAATGCAAGGACAATCGTGCAACAGTGCGCTGTGATGACTGTTACAAATATACATGTGGGAAATGCCGAAAGGAGCAATGGCAGTGCCAGAATTGTTAGTGACTGCTCAAATGTATTTCACTCATTTGCATTCTTTGTAAATATGCTTTTTTCCTTTGTAATTTTTTTTCTTCTATTTTTGGCACACAAAAATAAGTTACTTCTGCAACAACCTTCCACACAAAAACTGGGAAAACAGTTGCTTTTGCATTCATTGTAAATATGTTTTGTTTTGTATTTTTTTTTTGTAGTTTTTGATCCCAAATTCTCGTTGATCCTGATGATTCACTGCATAAAAATCCACCATATGTTTATAAATCCACCATATGGGCGCACACGCACACACACACACACACACACACACACACATGCAAAAACACGCATTACCTACGCTTGCCTGGGGGTCCCCTCCCCCACACAGGCTCTGTGACTCAAGCGACTGCTGTGAGCCGCTAACAGCCACATTTCCACAACAAAAGGAGTGTCCACAGGGGGTCCAAAGGGTCAGATGACCCCTCTGTGGGTCTTTTAGGTAAAAAGGTCAATTGACCCCTCCGCGGGACTTCTAGTGTTAGGGCCCCCCCATGGCTAAAAGTTGCTAAATGTGTAAACTGAGCATTTGCGATCCTTTTCCGTGTTTGAAAAAAAGACGGTCCAAACTGGCGATTCTGAACAAGGGAACTTTCTGACACTTGGGGAAAAGTTTCCACCCTCCATCTGGATGTCCACCCTGTCTCTGGAAATCATGCCCAGAGAATTTGAACCGCAAACGAGCTACGAAATGCGAGATGCTTTTTTTTTTTTTTTTTTTTTTTTGCCTGGAGACACGTGAGAGTCTTTCCAGGCTTGGATGTCCTTTATCCGAGCATCCGAACCTCTGAAACAGCAGTGTGGAATGTGGAAATGTGTTTTTTTTAATGGGACGCCTCTCACATCTTCCTCTGTGCTGAAAACGCAGAAGTGGGGCCAGCGCACCGCTAATCCAGGAAACAGTGGCGTATTTGGCCACACCCCCACCCGCTGCACTGGCCTGTCTCTGTCCTCCTCATCTGCATTCAAGCAACGCCCATAATAAAGCGTTTCAGAGACATACTTATGACTGACTCTTCATGAGGCTCTCTCATGCACTGAGGCTTGATTTTGGAGAAGGATTCAGATACAATATTAGGGACCACTAAGGCGCCATATAAAAGCATCAAGAAGTACCATGCCATGGGATCTTTAAACAGGTTAGGGGAGCTCATATTAATGTTCAAAAACCTCAGAAAGTGAAAATTTCATGCCATGGGATCTTTAAAGAGGTTATTTTTGTCAAGAAAGAGAATCCTTCCATTCTGAGCAGGGACTCCCAGACTTCCTTCACCTCGGACACTTCTTCCAGCTCCTCCGGGAAGACCCCAAGGCGTTCCCAGGCCAGCCAAGAGACATAGTCCCTCCAGCGTGTCCTGGGTCTTCCCTGGGGTCTTCTCCCGGTGGGACATGCCCGGAACACCTCCCGAGGGAGGCATCCAGGAGGCATCTGGAACAGATGCCCAAGCCACCTCAGCTGGCTCCTCTCGACATGGAGAAGCAGCGGCTCTACTCCGAGCCCCTCCCTTGTGACTGAGCTCCTCACCCTATCTCTAAGGGTGCACCCAGCCACTCTGCACAGGAAAGTCATTTCGGCCACTCGTATCCGCGATCTCGTCCTTAAATCAAAACAAAGAAAACAATAGGGCTAGCCAGGTCAGGTCCAGAGGTTTGAAAACACCCATTATGGCCCTGAATGGTTATGCTAACAAGACCCCACACTCAATGCATATTGAAAGGCCTACCTAACTAATAGAAACTGTAAACAAATAGGTGTGGTAGTCTCAGACTAATTTCATTGTAGTTAGCTCCTCCCTTCAGGCAGATATAAGCAGTGTCCACCAGCGTCTGACCAGAACTGAAGAAGCAGCTTGGATGAGCTGCGAAATGTATTCGACCAAATAAATTTTTGTGCAGTTGATAAATTGAATTTTGCCAATCTTGAGGGATGTAAATAGCAGACACAAGCACAATAGGTCTTCTTTTAAGCTGGGGTACCTGATTTTCACACCGGAGGAAGTAATGGGAAATGCTGGAACATCATAAATATGTGTATAACTGGCTATTTCTGCTAAAATAGGCTTAAGTAGAGTGTCAGTGTTTGTTTTGACATGTTTGGGCGCTTCAACTTGGCTCCACCCAAATTGCAATGCTGCTTTGTGATGGTCTGAACCATTGGTTCCAGATGGAAGAACAATTGGGGCGGCAGTAGCTCAGTGGTAGAGCGCTTGCCTGGTGATCCAGGGGTTGGCAGTTCGAATCCCGCTCCTGACGGGTGGACCACATGTGATCCAAGCTCCCACAGATGAGCGCTGCCGTTGTGTCCTTGGGCAAGACACTTAACCCCACCTCGCCCCCAGTGTCTGCGGACACTGGTAGCCCCCATGGCAGAAGATACATCGAGGCCCGTTATGACGTGAGCCACCTGTGGGAGGATTCTCCAGCTGAGGTCCTGACCAAGCCGAAGCAAGAAGATCGTGGAGATGGTCCCCGGGCGCGCCTCGGGTGCAGCCCACTGCTCCTGATGACAGGATGGGTCAAATGCAGAGGACAAATTTCTCTAAGGAGACAATAAAAGGCTTATCTTATCTTATCTTAATCTTCAGTGCTAACTGGACTGTGTTGAAAATATGAAAACAAAAATGAAAATGAGTTTTGCGTGTAGTTTCTGGACTCTTTTCGAATCTTGTCTACCAGTTTAAATGTTACTTGGGGAAAAATATAAAATTGTTCTGACAATCACAATTTGTGTGCACCCAATTAGTCAACAGCAAAATAAAAACACTTTCTTAGCCTCTAAAATTGTTAGCATTACCAGGAGGTAGAAACACTGGCCTTTTAGCAGAAACAAGTAAACAGCCACTTAAGCTGGTCTGGACCATGATTTGTTCACCAATTTGTAGTAAATATAATTTTGTAGTGATAGGACTATAAATGTTTTAAAACTAAATCTGTTTCCTTTTTGCTTCTGATTGTGTACAATGACAGTGTGATGGATATGAGGTACGCACTCAAGAATTTCTACTCTCTGGGCTGTGCAGTTTTTCTGTGCATGTTAATGTAATACTTTGGTATTCTGGATGGGTATAAAACATGCATCAATCATATATCTAGAAAAGCATGGCCATATTAGGTAAAACACTTTTATTCTCTGGCATTTAACAATTCATGAGTTGTGTGGACCTCTGTGTCTTTTATTTATTTAACTTTTTTTTAACTGCTATTTTATGATTTTATGGTTGTGCTTTTATTTGATGTTACTGGTTCTATGATGAAATTGTAGCAATTTACCATTTTGTTGTCTTTATTTTATGATCTTTGTGCAGCACTTTGGAAACTGCTTTGTTTGTAAAATGTGCTATATAAATAAAGTGGATTTGGATCTTGGAGAACAGGCTTTATCTGAACACAGTTTCTGAAATTCTGCTGTCATCCTGAAGTTATTTTCAATGTGAAGGTACTGGCATGAGAAGCTAGAATTGATACTGCCCTGAGCTAAATTAGTCCTGACCGTCTTGTTCAAGTAGTTGCCGGGGTTGCCTTATACATATTGAAGAAGGAATAACAAATAATTCTTTACTCTGAAGGTTAAGGTACATGTCATTGTCCCATGTCATTTGGGAAAATAGCCCTCTGCATTTGACCCAGCGTCCAGTTCTGCTGGGGCTTTTCTTCTGGAGCACTGGGCACAGTGACCCATCTCCAGATCTTGAGCTAGTCTTGGTCAGGACTGCCTTAGCTGGAGTATGTGACCTATTATGCATGTTTTGGGTTGATGGGGGAAACCAGAGAGCCCAGAGGAATCCCACCCAGACACAGGGAGAACATGCAAACTCCACACAGAACCCTGGAACCCTTCCTGTTTTGAAGAGTGAGTAACATTGATCTAAAGTGGCCTGATGATAGAAACAGGTCTATTGACCAAACTCAGTTTGGATGCTTGTCAATGTACTTTTGAAGACCTGTAATTGCAACCTGTTTGTCTCCATGGAGATTAATATTTTGGTTTAAATTCTCCACAGTATGGCATTAAACTAATCTGTTTTGCATTTATTCTACTACGGGTGTTATTTACTGCTCAAAAGGTTCTTTAAAAAATGATCATTCTTACTGTGAGTGGGGTCACCTCTTCACAAGTCTATGTAATTTGTCTTGGAGATTGTTCAGGTTATGGCCATACTGTGGAAAATTCTAGGCACATCACCATGGAGACAAGCAGGTGATGGACGCTCCACTGGACAAGTTACAGAGAACACCTTAATGCCATACTGTGGAAAATTCTAGCCAAAGCAGTAACATCTCTACGTACTACTGTTGTCATGATACAAAGATTAAAAAAAACACTCTTTCAATAGAATGTGATCTTCAATCTTACATTCTAGTATTTTCATTTATATTACCATGTGGTCTTATATCTAGATTGGAAATATTATCCTGATTATCTATGTACTCCCTCAATGGTCCAGGTAGGTACCATAATGGTCCATGGGCTTGTACTAGTCTATGTGGTCCTACTCAGGAAAGCTTCATGTCTGTCCTGTGAATGTGACTTTTTTAGTATTGACATTTGCTCAAATGAGTATCTAGTTTTGATACTAGTTTTAGTATTGATTAGTATCTGATTTTTGGTACTTTTGAAGACCTTACAATGCACACATGGAGGTGGCGGACCATCAAGTAGAAAAGTTACATACTCCAGCTTTAAACCTATTCTGCTATATGTGTCCAACCACTCTAAAAAGGGCCACTTGTCGGGATTGGTGAAATGGAGATATTTGCATTAGAAGTTTTTTTATTTTTTTTATTTGTGATTTTCGTTTTTTTGCAGAATGTGCTAGTTGAGATCATGAAGAAGCCACTCCATGTTTCAGATAACAGCATTAGTGATGTTAAAAACATACATTTTTAATTTCAAATTGGCTTGTTTTTTGGAAAGAAACGGGATGTGTATAAATCAACATATTTTCCCACGCTTGCGTGCCCGCCAGTCTTGTTGCGAGAAGCGCCGACAGCCCCTCTTCCCCTATCAGCTGTGAAGAGCTCTTGCATATGTAAGCGGCACTGCGAGACAATAAGGACATGAAAATGGACTTTTAACTTCTACTTGGACACATGACACGTTCGGGAGATGTTCCGGGCAGGTTCCGGACACGTCCGTCTCTCTGGAGCTCGTGTACAGAGTGCGATTTAGCTCTGAAAGATATACACGATACGCGTATACACATCCGACAACGCGGTGACACGGGGTGAGTCATATTATTATCATATTAATTCTGCATCAAATGGAGATATTATGTGAAAGCAGCGGCCTTGTGTCAACATTAGCGTGTGTGTACGTGTGTGTATGTGCGTGTGTATTCAGGACTAAACCAGGGTTAAAACAGGACTAAAACAGGACTAAACCAGGACTAATCCAGGGCTAAAACCGGGACTAAATGCTAGCTAGCTAGCGGCTAGCCGTGCGGTCCTGGTTAAACCCAGTTAAACACTTAGAGTTAAAACTGGACTAAAACGGGACTAAAACAGGACTAAACCAGGACCAAAACTATGCTGTTTTGGCTAATAATGTAATGCTATTATTGACAATTACACAAGCCCCCTGCTTTCAGCTAAATATCTCCCTTTGATGCAGAAATAATATGACCACACAAAAGCTGAATTAGTATATAAACATGTCCTAAAGTCTGTAGTGTCAAAGTTTAGAAGCACTTTACTCACCCCATAAGAAAGAGAAACGTGCTCTTGCAAACATCCAGTGAAATATGTAGTTCGGGGACACTTTTGTCGGGGGCTTTCGACTGGATGTGGTCACCTCTGATGTAACTACCGTACGTCACTGTTAGGCAGCTTAAGAATCAGATCGCATTCTGTACATAAGCTCTGGAGAAAGTTTCTGGCGACATGAACATGTCCCGAGGAGAGAGTTCTCCTTCCTTCTTACATAGCATTTACAGTCAGAGTTATGGATTTTCACCACTGTCCTCATTCTCTTCAAATGTTACTGTAGATATAGCACCTGATATCTTACAATCCTGCTCCTCTGTGCAAGGCTGACAGATCGGCGTTCCGTAAAACAGCCACGATTCAGCTCATCCACAAAACATTACAGGCAGCTACACAGCTTAAAGGTCCCATGACATGGTACTTCTTGATGCTTTTATATGGCTCCTTAATTGTTCCCCAATACTGTAAATGAATCCTTCTTCAAAATCAAGACACAGTGCATGAGAAACAGAGATAAGATGAGAAAGAGTAATTATTCTCTCTCTGAACAGGCCATTATGGGCGTTGTTGCTTGAATGCAAATGAGGAGAAAAGAGATGGCCTATAGTAGAGGGTGGGGGCGTGGCCAAACTCTCCGCTCTCAGCTCTCAGCTGTACGCTCTGACCCATTTCCGCGTTTTTGCACGCAGGAAGAGGTGAGAAGCGTTTCATTGAAAAATAAACACATTTCCACAGAAAATAAAATTAAACCACTGCTGTTCAAGAGTCCAGAGGCTCAGATAAAGGACTTCCAAGCCTTGAAACACTCGGACGTGCCTCCAGGCAAATAAAAAAACTAATTTCGCATTGCGTAGCTCCTCTGCAGTCCAAACTCTCTGGGCGTGATTTACAGAGACGCTGAGTAGACACAGACGGGGGGTAGAGCTGCATTTTTCGAGCTGACGTCAATAAGGTGACTTGTTGAGAATCGCCCGTTTGAGCTGTGTTTTTTTCTAACGCAGAAATGTGTAAACTGAGGATTGCAATCCTTTTCCGCATTTGAAAAAAAGACAGCCCAAACGGGCGATTCTGAACAAGGGAACTTTCTGACGTCACACTTGCGGCAAGGTTTCCACCCCCCGTCTAGATGTCTACCCACCGTCTCTGGAAATCACGCCCAGAGAGTTTGGACCGTGAACGAGCTACTCAATGCGAAATGCGTTTTTTTATTTGCCTGGAGGCACGTGAGAGTGTTTCCAGGCTCGGAAGTCCTTTATCCGAGCCTCCGAACCTCTGAAACAGCAGTGGTTTCATTTTATTTTCTGTGGAAATGTGTTTTTTTAATGCAATGCGTCTCATATCTTCCTCCGCGCAACACACACGGAAGTGGGTGACAGCGCACAGCGCACCGCTAATCCAGGCATTTGGCCACAACCCACCCGCTGCACTGGCCTGTCTCTGTCCTCCTCATTTGCATTCAAGCAACAACGCCCATAATAAAGTGTTTCAGAGACTCTCTGACTGTCTTCATGAGGCTTTTTCATGCACTGAGGCTTGATTTTGAAGATGGATTCATTTACAGTATTAGGGAACCATTAAGGCGCCATATAAAAGCATCAAGAAGTACCATGTCATGGGATCTTTAAGTAGCCACGAGGTTTGCTTAAGAAAACAAAATAAATTTACACACGCCGCGATTCTTTCCGAAAAACTAGCCAATTTCAAAGACAAAGTGTATGCTTTTAAAGCAACCAATGCTGTTATCTGACATGTGGAGTGGCTTCTTCATGATCTCAACTGGCACATTTGGCCAAAAAAAAAAAAAAAAACGAAAATCACAAATTTTGAAAAAAAAAAAAAAAAAAGCTTCTAACGCGATTTTCTCCTGTTCGCTCTGAGCAACATGTGGCGGGTTTAGCCGTGGTCAGTCACATATATATCTGTCTTGTCACCAAGGTCTTATAAAATGTCTGACACAAATCGGCCAGCGTACATTACACAACGTGCGATCCCAGAGCAGCTTCACCTGACTTTTTTCCTTCTCTAATCACGTCTTATTGATCCCTCCATTGAGCCCAATCAATATTTGTTATGCCTGACATTTTCCATCCGGCGTCAACATCCCGAGCACCACTGCACCAGGGACGCACCCGCATGGAAACGTGCGCTTTGTGGGAGCAGCAGCAGGTGACATTGGCAGAGTAAATTTGTATTAGAAAGCATCCTCCAGCACATAACGTGCCCCCGGGATGACTGCTTAACTCTTTCACTGCCACAGCCTCTAGAAAAGATATATAGACTATAGACTGTCAGAATTTTGATTTATTTTCATCACCTCTGCAACCACACAGAAAATAAGTTACATTATTGTATTAAAATGTAAATGTGTGTTCCAAATAAAAAGAGCCATTGTCTACTTTCACTCAAAAATACATATTTCTTCTATGTCATCTGTGAATTTTTTATTAAAACTTGAACAGACAGAACAAGACCCCATTTTGAGAGAAAAAGTTGAGATGAACTATTTTGTGAAAAGTATATACGTATTAAAAAATGTATTCCGTTTTTACTTTAAATGTGCATTATGAAACTTTTTATTTGGGGGTCAGTCACCAGCTTGATTCTGCCTGAAATGATCCACAGTATGACATTAAACAGCTCCACCTTACATTTATTCAATTACAGTTGGTTTTACAGCTCAAAAATACCTACATAAACATACATTTTGACTGAGCGGGGTTGCCTCTCTACAGACCTGACCTGTAACTTGGTCTAGTTTGAAGACAGCAGAGTGAAACCATACTGTGAAACATTTCAGACAAAGCAATTTTCTACATATTCATGGAGAAAAGCTTTTGACTGTCTCTCCACCGGAAAAGTTACACAATGCACTTTTAAAGCCACCGTCTGTACTTAGCTAATAAATAAAGGTATGTTTATTAAGGCCCGAGCACTGAAGGTGCGTAGGACCATATTGTTGTTGCTCCGTTTCCGTATTATTATTCTCGTTCTTGTTCACACTCGCTGGGGCAATTTTGAGCATGTCCCCATGCTTCAAAATGAATGTAACTTTGCACGGGCATCACAAAGTGCGGCCAGTACGACCACAAAAAGACCCGTCCCCCGGTGACCCCCAGGAGCTCGATAGCGCCCCCTAGCGCGCTGTCTTTCGGGGCTGGCATACCGTTTAAGATAGGCGCACGAAATTCGGTAGGGACGTGTATCTCAATAAGACGAACAAACGCCTCACTGCAATGTCATGGCCACGCCCAACAGGAAGTGAGATAATTGGCCTTTTGTGTGATTTTGTGGTATTTGACATAGAATGGAATTTGAAACACTTCTCCTACACCGTACCTCAGATGGGCTTAAATTTTGGTGAACATAATCTTAAGACGTTGGAGATGTTAAATTGCGAAGGATTTTCAAATAGGCGGTAATATGACGATACGGCGGATCGATAAAGTTAGGTATTTATTGAATGGGAGTTATGAGTTATGAATGGGAGGTATTTATTGCTAGGCAACGCCCTGATCAAAGATCTTTGATCTTTATGTACCTTTGATCTGATATAGCTGCAAGCAGCAATGTGGGGCCAAGCACCGAAGGTTCATGTAGGCCTCAGCATGTAGGCCACATGCAGGGTCTGACAGGGTCTAACAGAGTCTGACAGGGTCTGACAGGGTCTAACAGGGTCTAACAGGGTCTGACAGGGTCTGTTCTGACAGGGTTAGACCCTGTCAGAACAGACACATCAAAGACAGATCAAAGGTTGCTAGGTGCGTTGCTAGGCAATTGACACAATGTGCACAATTTTTGGAATAAATACACTTTCTTTTCACAATCCACTGCCTCCTCTTTATTTCTATATTTTGAGCACACTCAGTGCCATCTTGTGTTAGGCAGGTGAACTGTAAGAAATGTACAGCAAATGAGCCCCCTAACCGGAAATTGGTTCGGGTTCATACCGCTTTAGCCGGTCACACGAAGTTTGGGGTAGGTTTGCATATGCTGAGAGGAAACATTTTTATGCAAATGAATTGCCCGTATGTCATAGCGCCACCATGTGGTAGACAAGGGAACTGTAAAATATGCATGGAAGCTGCTATCGCGCTTTCTATTAACATGGCATTTTGTGCAGCTGAAAATACTTTGTATGCAGGCGTGGAGAATACCCCCCACCCACCATTGGAATGCACTGAAACTGCTACTGTGCTTTAGATTGACATGACATCTTGTGCGGCTGAAAATACTTTGTATTACTGGCATGGAGCAAGCCCCCCCACCCCCATAGGCCGCAGGTGCGAGGGCCCGTCAATGCCGCTTGCAGCTTTAATTTCATTTTGTTGTTTGTTGCACGAGCAAGCATCTGTCCTTACTGTGAGTGGTCCTACCTCTCTAACAACCTCACTCCTCGGTTTGAAGGAGGGCCTCCATCTGCTTGTTTCCATGGAAATGCTCTTCCTTTGGCTATAATCTTCCACAGTCTGGCATGACATTTCTAAATCCATGCATAATGTTCCAAAGTATGGTTTTAAATGTCAGTTTCCATAGAATAATCATGTAGGTGATATGCCACCTCCAGTAACACACTGTACATTCAACTTCTCATTTACTTCTTATCTGTCTTGCATGTGTCTCTAATGTACAAGTGAATACATGAAACAGAGCGCCCCCTATAATAATGCTATTATAACCCCTTAAAGGGTCTATACCCAGTTTTATTCCCAGGTATTTGAGCAAAATGTGTCTTTCTGCAGTACATAGTATAGTACAGTGTTTCCCAACCTTTTTTTGTCTTGTGTACCCCCTGAGCCTTTTTCTCATACCTCGAGTACCCCCTGACTCATACGTGTTGATAATTCTCCAAAAGAAGAACTTGGCACAATGGATTATTAAATGAAAATCATTTTATTTTATCTCCTTAATTTGAAAATGTAATTTAATTTAATTCTCAGGCATTTTCTCTTTTCTTTAATTCAAATTTACTCAAATTAGAATTAAAAAATTTCAAAAAATCTCCCCCTGCACCTGGCAGCGACACTGCCGAGTACCCCCTGCAGTGTGCTCGCGTACCTCTAAGGGTACTTGTACCTCTGGTTGGGAAACACTGGTATAGTATATTGTATAAGCAGCTCTTAAGGAACACTGTGTACTGCCTGTGCTTGATTATAATTCCTTTCATTTTACTCTCAGAAAACCAGGAAGTGCACTGCTAGTATGCTAATTGTTGCTAACTATACCATCACAGTAACCTCCGTTCTCATTTTAGCACTTAAAAACTCACCAATGTGAATAACTAGGATAAAAATTAAAAAAACAACATGCTCAGGATGCTCAGAATGCATAAGGCAAGTGAAATAACTTTGTGGAATAAGTTTGGATGACTGCAAATCATTTAAAACTACTGAACTAGTTTTAATTTTCACATTTTTAAGACCGTAAAAATCAGGTATAAAAAGAATTTCTTGTCCTTTGCTCTTGGGATCCACTGTGTATTGTTTGCACAGGGCACATAGCATTTCTCACGCTGATTTTTTTTTTTTTGCTGCCCGGTCTGTGTGGCTCAGTTTATGCAGGCACTGCGCGTTTTCAGTGAAAAAAACTCTCCCCCTCCTCCCCGTCCCGCTCCCGGAAAAAAATCAGCCAATCAGAAAATAGATTGTTCTGTTGTTGGGTAGACTGTAGAGTGTAGTTTCACTTTCAGCTGCTAAGCGCACACTGCGGTGATGATAAAACAGGGCGCTCAAGTTTTGAGCGGGGTCGTGCATGAGACTGTGTAATTTCCGAGGAGCGAGGGGGGGGGGGAGTGCTTGAGAAATGCCATGTGAGTCGAATTGCGTGTTGAGAGCCCTGTGTAAAAGTTTGAGCAAACTACAAAGCAACTAATGAGAGTTATATAAATTAAGTTATTACCTGATGGTTCTCAGTTTGTTTTATCATCACCGTTTTGTCAGTGCACGCAGTGCGCGCTTAGACACTCGCTGGGCGGGGCGAGGAGGAGGGAGCGGGGCGAGGAGGGGGGGGGGGGGGGGGGTTCGCTGAAAACGCGCAGTGCCTGCATAAACTGAGCCACACAGACCGATTTTCTGGCCACAAAAAAAAAAAATCTGCGTGAGAAATGCCATGTGTGGCGTGTGAGCGTGTGAACACGTCGAATTGCATGTGTCACACTCTTAATGCGTGAACATGGGTGAACAGTGAGGTACTGCACCTGCTGTGCGCTCGCTCTGCTGCTTTTAGATCTGGCGATGAGGCAGAGTACAAAGCAGCGCAGTACCGACTGCAGAAGGCCATAAGAGCGGCCAAGAGGCAACATAGAGAGAAGACGGAGGCCTTCTACTCCTCTGCCGACCCCAGGAGGATGTGGCAATGTCTAGACCACATCACGGACTTTAGGACCAGCTCCACCACCATCAGAGCCTCAGACAACCTTCCAGTTGACCTCAACGCCTTCTACACCCGCTTTGAGGCCACCACCACCCCCACCCCCACAGAGCACAGACACACCTCAACCATTCAACCCCCCTCCCCGCCACCTGTCGTCACATCAGTCCAGGTACACAAAGCCCTGAGGAGGACCAACCCCCGCAAAGCCCCAGGTCCAGACAGTATTCCTGGGAGGGCACTCAGAGCATGTGCAAATGAGCTGACCGACATTTTCATCTCCATTTTCAATCTATCCCTCAGCCAACGCACTGTCCCCAACTTCTACAAAACCACCACCATCGTCCCCCTCCCCAAGAAGAACCCCCCTTCCTGCCTGAATGACTACAGGCCAGTAGCACTCACTTCAATCATTATGAAGTGTTTCAAGAGAGTGGTACTGCCCCACATTCAGAGCAGCATACTGGGCTCTATTGACCCCCTACAGTATGCCTACAGGCCCAACAGGTCCAGCTCTGATGCCATCTCCGCCGCCCTCCATGTCTTGCTCTCCCACCTAATAAAGACTCCTATGTCAGGATACTCTTTATTGATTACAGCTCCGCCTTCAACACAGTCATCCCCCACAGACTCACCCACAAACTGTCATCACTTTGACTACACCCTGCCCTCTGTGACTGGCTCCTGGACTTCCTGACTGGCAGGCCCCAGTCTGTCAGTATTGGAAACAGAACTTCAGCCAGCATCACCACTAACATCAGTACCTCGCAGGGCTGCATCCTCAGCCCTATCCTCTACACCCTGTTCACCCATGACTGCGTCGCATTCCACCCCAAGAACATCATCCTGAAGTTTCCTGACGACACCGCTGTGATAGGATGTATCACAGGCGGAGACGATGCAGCCTACAGGAGGGGGAGGTGGACAGTCTGGTGACATGGAGCGGGGACAACAACCTCACTCTCAACACAGACAAGACCAAGGAGATGATAGTGGACATGAGGAAGGAGAGGAGACCTCATCAGCCACTGTTTATCCGGGACCTGGAGGTGGAGAGGATGAGCACCTTTAAATATCTGGGGGTCCACATCAGTGATGACCTCACCTGGACACTCAACACTACACAGGTGGTGAAGAAAGCTCAACAGCGGCTGTACTTCCTGAGGAGGCTGGGGAAATTTGGCATGCCGCCCAAAATCCTCAGCAACTTCTACAGCTGCATAATTGAGTCCATCTTGACCAGCTGCATCACTGTGTGGTAATGCAGCACCACTGTGAAGGACCGCCAACGCCTGCAGAGAGTGGTTAAGATGGCCACAAAGATCACCAGGACTCCTCAACCGTCTCTGCAGAGCATCTACCATTGCAGAGTCCGCAAGAGAGCTGCCTCCATCATCAAAGACCCCACCCACCCCAACATGGACTATTCACACTCCTACCTTCAGGCCAGAGGTACAGGAGTGTGAAAAGCAGGACTACTAGACTCAAGAATACTTTCTTCCCAACTGCTATCAGACTCTTGAACCGCTGAGCAATAGCCCCCCCCTCCTGGACATTGATTGACCTATACTTTGCACATGAGTAATTTGCAGTATTATTGACCAACTGTTAAGATAATCTGTCAGATTACAGCTGCACATGTAACTGCTCGAATGTTTACATTTCCTGTTTGCACTATATTAACCATGTTTACTCTTCCTGTTTGCACGATATCAACCATGTTTACACCCCGTTTTTATCACTGACAGTTGCACATAAAACCAATGTTGCACATTATCTGTAAATATGTACATAGCACCTAGCCTATATTTTTCATAGTGTATATTCGGTAAAGATTGTTACTATTTGATCATACTTTTTTACATGCTTCTCTTTATCTTATTTATCTAATTTAAATTTTTGCATGCTCCAGGGTGGTCAGCAAAGACTTTCATTGTACAGGGAAACGTGTTTCTTTACTGTGCATATGACAATAAAAGGTCTTAACTATACCTTTACATTAAACTCTGCTTTTGTTATAGCACTTAGAAACTCATCACAAGGAATAATTAAGATGCTTAGAATGCATAAAACAAGCGAGGGATAACTGGACTACTGCAAAACTGTTATTTTTCACATTTTTAAGACGGTAAAAATCAGGTACAAGATAACCATTTTTCGTCCTTGACCTGCAAAGAGTTCATATTTGCAACAGAATCCCCAGCAATGATTTTATGTCATTATTCGTGTGTAATGTGGTGGGCGCATTAGCATTCAAGAAGGGCTGCTCAGCTGAATGCCATAGAGACACATGCAGAGAGCGGAGTCACCAGCTTCATTTGGAGAAGCTCAGAACACGAGGAGAATAGGCCTCGGGAAAGTGAGGGGGGATTGTTGAAATAATGTCCGCGGGGAAAGTCATTTAAGTTTCATTCTGCGCTCTTTCTCCACACGGCTACAAGAAACATAATTAGTTCGTAAAACTTTACATTCTACAGCTTTTTTGGGGTCTGAATTTGAATTATTCTTTTCCAATTAGTGGCTGCGAATAGAGGTCCGTTGTGGAGGAAGTACTAATTATACACATTCCAATCTTGAATTTCTAAGATGTTAGGTTGTCTGCTGATTTCACTGTAATTGTATTTTTATGTATCTACAGAATATGCCTGCTAATGGATTTTCTTCCCTTGTATTGAGTGATAAAATTAATATGGGGCCCGTATTACACTGTTTTCTAAAATGTTGTAATGTTCTCTCATCACAAACATATCTGGAGTTCATTTTTTTAACATAAAAACCTTGCATATACACAAAAAATTCTCTTGTGAGCTTTAAGTCATATTTGAATGTTGTTACCTCTGCAAAAACATTGTGTTTTGTTTCATTCACACATGTCTGAGTAATCATTTGTTATTAGTTTTTTCTACATCTCAAAATGCTCTGTTCCACCATGTGATGTCATGAAACAGTAGTTTTCAAGCTACCTTTTAGCTTTACTTCACTCAGTTGGCAATTCCAGGGCTGACATTATCCAAATAATTCTAATGAAGGACTTGCTGTAATGGAGCACTTCCTGTATTATCACATGACATCACAAGATTTAAATGTAACATTCTTTGTATGCATTTCCTCCAAATTCTCATGTGCACAATATTAGACAGTCCAGCAGTAGTCAGTGTGGCCTGGGATCCGGAATACACACCTTCCCAATATTCCAATATTTTACAAAGATATGAGTCTGGTCAACAGTGAATTTCCCCTTTTTCAGATGGGCAAATGGTCAGTCAGGGTCATGCATGGGCTGTCCGTGTCAAAACAAATATTGCCGCTTATGGGGAAAAACAAAATGAAAATAAAATCACAGGGGACTAAAAAACAATGAGCAATGGACTAAGTACTGTTGATCTGAGATAATTGGAATTTGATTTTGTTCTAAATGATGGGTGACCAATGAGCTTTCGTTTCACATGCGTCAAATAAACAATGAGTGAAATACATGAAGAGTCCCTCAGTCGTCCAGGTAGAATCCATGATAAAAGAAGAAATTCAATTTGTCAACTGGACAAAGTTTGTTTGGTCGAAAACGTTTCGCCGCTCATCCGAGAGGCTTCGTCAGCTCTAATTAGAATGCTGGTAAGACGCTTGCTTATACTACAACGAGGTGTGAAAAACAGTCGTTGTAGGGATGAATAGGGATGGTAATCTAGACGCCAGAGAAACAAAAGACTGAAACCAATGAGATAGTTTCGAAAGTAGTTAGCTAGTTAGCTCCTCCCTGCAGCAAGATATAAGCAAGTGTCTTACCAGCATTCTAATTAGAGCTGACGAAGCCTCTCGGATGAGCGGCGAAACGTTTTCGACCAAACAAACTTTGTCCAGTTGACAAATTGAATTTCTTCTTTTATCAATGAGTGAAATAAACAAATCTTGCAGATGAAAAGGGGACCAGGTCGATATCTTTAGGTTTCTCTGCAAGGATAAACTCAAATTTGACTGATATTTCCAAACCTACAAGGGCAATCACAATTAAAACATGAGCAAAGATCTTATGAATGATCTTGGTTGCCATATCCATTTACAACATAACATAATGCAGTCTAGCCATGGCTCAAATTGTTTAATGGCAGACTTTTTTTTTTTTCTAGCAAAGCTCAAAAAGAAATAATGAGTTAATGGCCCTTTACATTCTGCAGATTTTTGGCCTCAGATTCAATCATTTTATTTTCCCATTACTGGCTCAAATGAACCCGCAATGTAATTACAAAGCACTATTTTATATGCACTATTAGCTGGTTCATCTTATTACTTCTTACAGCTTTTACTTTTACTGCCTTTAAAAACGTGAAAAACAGAACTGGCTCATTTTAAACTATTTGCAGTGATTCAAAGTTATTTCGCACTTACTTTATGCATTCAGAGCTTCCCAATTATTCACCACGATGTGTTTGAAAGTGGAACTAAAATCTAAATAAACTTTTTTGCAACTTAACTGGCCTTTTTGGCAACTTTAGTGAAAGGCAAATTTATAGCTTTGTGATCAAAAATGTATAAAAATGGGTGTGTGCTGCCTCCAGTGGCCAGTTTGAAGTACAACGTGACATCACACAAGACTGCCCCAATTACCTGGCCTGGCTGCAGGTGGGGAGTTTGAAATGTAGATACCTGTTCGACCAATCACTGTTCCTCATATGTCCAGACCCCGCCCCCTCACTCTCTTCTTTAGCCCTCCAGGTCCTGCCCAGTTTAGCAGCTTTTTTTGAAATGTGGGCGAAGTTTAGGCGCTTAGTCAAATACTTTACACAACTTTCAGAGACCAGAGCAGAGTCTTGGTATCGCGATAAGCTAACAACAACTAGCATGCTAGCATCACACTTCCTGATTATCGGTCAACAAGAGCTGCTTATACTGAGATGAGACAGAATTTGCTCAAGTACATGGGAAAAACAGGTACAGGGCCTTTAAAGGTAAACTATATAATGGTTGGGGGTCCATCACCTGCTTGTTTCTATGGATATGTGACGCACCACCAATTTTGAGGGCACAACTCGGGGTTAGGTAATCTTAGCTACACACGTTTTTACTACATTTTTTCAAAATTTGTGATTTTCATTTTTTTGCAGAATGTGCTAGTTGAGATCATGAAGAACCCACTCCATGTTTCAGATAACAGCATTAGTGACGTTAAAAACATACATTTTGGTTTTGAAATTGCCTTGATTATTGGGAAAAATGTGGGTGTGTCTAAATTACCATCCTACCGCTGCGGACCAATCACGTGACATTTGCGCTCTTTTGTTTACTTTTTACGCCTATCAGCTGTGCGCAGCTCCTGAATATGTAGCTGCATTTCATAGGCTGCATTTGCATCCGTAACTTAAAAATCCTTAACTTTGACTGTAAATGCTACATAAGGAAATGCTGTAAACGCTCTCTTTGGGACATGGGACACAGAGCTCTCCGGAACTCATGTACAGAATGCGATCGGATACTTTACAGGTGAAAGAGGGCGGATTGGCGATCCACGGACAACGAGCCAAACAACAGGTAACTAAGTGTCTGAACACGTTTACTTTATAGACTTTAGGACTTGTTTAAATACGAATTCAGCTTTCGTGTGGTGATCTATTGCGCTGTGGTCTGTGCGGGACCGCGCTGTGCGGCTGGCTCACTGCAGGACTCGCGTGGCAAGCATGTTGTGGCTCCGCAGAAGTCCTTTCACAATGCGGCTAAGCTAATGCTAACACTAGCATTTAAACAATGCGATCAGAGCGAACAAGAAGAGTCTCTTTAGGTTAATTTCCACTCTATTTTTGTTTATATAAAAGCCGAACGTTTTGCCATAGGCTATAGCGGTAGAGAAATACTTTATTGATTCAATTTGACCCGTTTCTGTACTTTTGTAACTTTTTTGACTCGGCGCTAATTTAGCGATGAGGGTTTGAATGGAAGTTATGCACTTTACTTTGTTTTAATTAAAGCTAGCTTGTTGAAATTATTGAATTGTTATTAAAGTCCATTTTGATGTGACCAAAAGTTTATTTATAGATATATGGCATGTATTTATTTATTTATTTAAAGCATAGTATATTATACTGTGCTATATTATGTGCAATACAAAATTCATTTGAGCTGTATTACCTCCTGTGAAATACTCCTTAAATACCTGTACCTTGGTATTATTACACATTCAATTACTTAAAAAAAAAATTTATATTGGTTACTTTGCTATGCTATTAGTACTTTCTGACTATTTTGGCGAGTCAACGGTTCTTCTTGATCCTAAGTATTTCATTGCATTATTGTTGATCTTTTTTATTTTACATTGTATAATACATGCAGTACGAAATCAACGTGCTATATATACCAAAAATGTGCTCCTCACCTTCCACGGTGGTTGGTCTCTCACTCTCATCCAGCTCGGGTCCTCTACCAGAGGCCTGGGAGCTTGAGAGTTCTGCGCAGTATCTTTGCTGTTCCTAGTACTGCACTTTTCTGGACTGAGATGTCTGATGTTTTCCCTGGGATCTGTTGTAACCACTCGTCCAGTTTGGGGGTTACAGACCCAAACCCCCATATATATATATATATATATTAGGGCTGCTCGATTATGGAAAAAATCATAATCACGATTATCTCAGTCAATATTGAAATCACGATTATTCAAACGATTTTTTCAAACAATGCTTTTATTCAGCATTTCAGACAAAAAAACCCAAAAAACAAACTTAGTTATTTGTTATGTTTAGCGATGTATAAAACAAAAAATATTCTTTTGTCATAAGACAAATGTACACTCCTCAATCTCTATTTTACCAAATAAAATGTACTTCTCTGTATGAAGAATATACAAAAATAAACTTTGGAAATTTGTAGCATTGCACTAAAGTGTAACAAACATTTTTGTTAAAATTTTGGGGTAAAATGAATATTAATAACCAATAAACACAAATTAATTCTGTTCTCGGTTGTATTACGCTGTCATTTATTGATACATTAGTGTCCAGCTCCACCCAAGTTAAGCATAGACTACGACAAAATGTTAAGCATAATACACTCGTCTGAAAAAGCACTGAGTGCTCACAGGCCATAAAGAGTTGTCTGGTTGACTGAAGTTAAGTACCACCATCACTGTTTCATAGCTTATCTTTATCTTTCATGGTATTTTTCACACTGAAATAAGTGCTAGCCTACTCACCTATGGCCAAGTGGAGTCTGTGTCCGAAACATTGAAGCCTTGGCCACCCATTGATTTCAGTAGCCAGCTTCATGTTTGGAGCATTATCGGTTCAAGATCTATAGCTTGCTTTTTTATTTTGTGTTTTTTTGTGCTGTAGTTTAACTAAAGCTTTTTATTTATTTTTTATTTTTTTGTGCTATAGTGGGCAAACTATAGCTTTTTATTTTTTTTTGTGCTAAAGAACTAGCTTTTTTAAACTTTTCTGTGCTGTACAACTAGCTTTTAAGCAGTGCTACTTGTGACTTTGTGTCGCCAAAAAGAAAACAAATCAGAGCGCATAGGCATACACTTATTGAGAATCAGAGCCTATGGCAGAGGAATGACCAGACTCCGAGGCGATCTGACGAGATGGGAGGGAGCAGAGGAGAGACTGGTGAGTGTGTCTGTGCCTGTGAGTGAGTGAGGAAAAAAACAAGGAAGCGACAGTCCACAACAGTCCACGCTATTCTCAACTCCGCCCCCGCCCCTCTCTGCCTGTGTCTCTCCTCCACTGCCCCTCTCTTTCTCTCTGTCTCTTTCTCTGAACGGGGAAAGAGAGAAAACGGCGCAATAATTTTTTCCCCCTCCCGCGATCTTGGAGCCTCTGTCGCTTTTGTCTAATTTTCTCGCTAGGGGGGGGTCCAAAAAGTAGCTAAAAATAGCGACAAAGTCGCTAAGTTGGCAACACTGGCGCCAAACAATTCACAATCTTCCCTACTTTCAGATGCGTGGGTGGAGCCATGGAGTCATGCAATCACACTGCTCCCGGAGCAGTGCTCAGCGAGTGTAGGCCCGCGTGGAAGGGAACGTATTGCGCATGCGCGTCCCTCTCGACAGAGAAATGAAAAAATAATCGCTTAGTCTCGATTATATGAATTTTGAGATCGTTTGACACCAAAATCGAAATCGTGATCAAAATTCGATTAATCGAGCAGCCCTAATATATATATATATATATATATATATATATATATATATATATAGTCAGTGCTGTCAGGCGATTAAAAAAATGTATCTAATTAATTACAGGATTTGTAATTAATTAATTAATCAAATTAATCGCATTTTTTCAATACATTTTTTTAGGTGGTTTATTGTGCTCTCCCACGGTGCAAAAAAGGTGTCAAACGTGTGATTTATAGTGGTACAGTGAAAAGACTGCAGACTTCCCCTTTAAGTGTACGTTTTTCACTCACTCTTTGTCTCCACTGTAAACATGACAAGACCCCCATTCCCCCTCCCACATTACGTAACATTCATTCGAAAGCTCATTGACACCATTCCACTATTACATGGTGAATATTTCTGGTGCCAAAAGGTGAGCACGTACAGTCGCTTTCATGCAGCGTCAATAAATAATATACAAGGCTTCAAATATACAGAGAATACAAATAATTGCCCGTGAAAATTACTCATGGCTCACATCACCCCCGGAACCCGCAAACTCCCGGTGTGGATGTGTCCGGACCATCACACCACGGGAGGAGGGAGGAGGCGGCAGCGCGGGATGAGTAAATGATCGGGTTTAGCGTGATTCGGATGGGCAAAACTGACTAAGTCAAAACTTCTAAGTGTGCACCCTTAGTCGCGGCAGAACACGCTGGAGAGGTTATGGGAATTGAAAATGGTTCAGCGCGGAGCGCAGCAGATAGGGAAACGGACTCGCGTGTCTTCACATGCTCTCCCCTATTAGAACTGCATTCGTCTCTGTATGACGACCAATGGTAGCACGGCATTTCTCATCGCGTCATCGCTGTCTCGTCCAATGAATTTGCGTCCAGGGACAAGACGGACCTGCTCCGCCACGTTTTTATCAATAAACTCGCCGTTCAAAGGCCCCGCACGCCAAATTTAAAATGCACGCGCATTGAATTACCACTCATAATTAATTGCGTTAATTTTTATAACGCGTTAATTAGCAGTGTAATTAATTAATCTAATTAACGTGTTAAACTGACAGCCCTAATATATATATACTATGCTATATTATTATCTCCTGACCAAATCTGCCAACTGCTGGAAATCTGTCTAAATACCACCTATTTCCAGTTCAGAGGGAACTTTTACAGGCAGATCCACGGCTGTGCGATGGGCTCACTGGTCTCCCCTATCATGGCTAATTTATACATGGAACAATTTGAACAGAGTGCCTTAGCTTCATATCCAGGCACTCCACCCACACACTGGTTTCGTTATGTTGATGATCATTTTACAAAAATCAAAATTCAAGATTTGGAACCTTTCACTGCACATATCAATTCTGTAGATCCGAACCTCAAATTCACCCGTGAAGATGCCAAGGATAACACATTGGCATTCTTAGACTGTGCAGTAACGATAGGAGGAGACCAGGGACTCCAAATAGAAGTCTTCAGGAAGCCCACACACACAGACCAATACCTGCTTTTTGATTCACACCACCCACTGCAGCACAAACTGGGTGTTATTCGGACATTACAACACAGGGCCCAAGTGGTTCCCACAAGCACAGAGGGTAAGGAGAAAGAAGAACAACACGTGCAGGAAGCCCTCTCTGTTTGTGGATATCCTAAATGGGCTGTTAACAAAACCAAGAGAGAAGGGCAAGAAACAAGATAACAGAGAGTCCGAACCCAGGAGGAATTCCGTACCTGGCCGGCGTTTCGGAAAAACTACAGTGGATTTTCAGACAATATGAAATCCCAGTTTATTTCAAACCCACAAACACTTTAAGACAAAAACTCGTCCACCCAAAGGACAAAACACCGAGCTACAAACAAAGCAATGTGGTCTACTCCATTCAGTGTAGTGAAGACTGCAGTGAGCGCTACATTGGAGAAACAAAACAGCCACTTCACAAGAGGATGTACCAACACAGGCGGGCGTGCCAGAGTGGACCGTCATCTGCCGTACATCTTCACCTAGAAGCCACGGGCCATTCGTTTGAGGACAGTGAAGTTCAGATCTTAGCCAGGGAAAAGAACTGGTTTGAGAGGGGAGTGAAAGAAGCAATTTTTGTCAAAAAAGAGAATCCGTCGTTAAACAGAAATGGGGGAGTCAGACATAACTTGTCTCCCATTTATAATTCGATTCTTAAACCAAGTCATAACAGACGGAAAAAAAACATTAGGGCAGACAAGTCAGGGACAGAGAGGTGGAGACGGTCTTAGTCTGAATAGAGATGCTAAATATTCGAAGAACAAAAGGAACAAATGAGGGGATAGTATCAGAGCTATTTCAGAGCAGTGAGCTTCTCAGGGCTAAATAGAGATGCTAAACGAGACGCCAGGGAAACAAAAGATACAAATTAGCTGAGATAGTTTCAGAAGGATTTAAGTGTAGTGAGCTCCGCCCTGCAGCTAGATATAAACAGGGACTAACCAGCACTAGAACCAGAACTTGAAGAAGTCTCTCGGATGAGCGACGAAACGTCTTCAACCAAACAAACTTGGTCCAGTTGACAAATTTAACTTCTCCTTTTATTATGCTATATTATGTGCAATACGAAATTCATTTGAGCTGTATTACCTCCTGTGAAATACTCCTTAAATACCTGTACCTTGGTATTTCATTACATATTTTATAACTTTTTTTGACTAAACGAAATCGTAGACTAAGACATCGAGCTTCTATGATTTGAAAAGTGCTAAAGTTTGTGTTATTTGGAGACCGCAAACATGTGCCCCGAGAACTCAAATTATGGAGATCGCAAATCTAAAACATCTTCGGAAGTGCTCCATATGACACCAAAGTGCTATGGATGAGTAAAACAACTTGTTTTATTACCGAAATAAGGCTCAAATTGTAAAAAACGTTACTTTTCCTTTAATGTCATGCAAATTAGGCAAGGAGGGCTGAAGAGACCAAACTTCGAGAAGGATTTTCTCGGATTTAGAAAATGTGGTATGGCTGCTTTCAAATAGAGACAACTTTTTTAAAAAATGATCCGATTTTCACATGTAAGACATCATTGGAAAGCTTAGAACCTGTACTTTTAGAATCTGTGAATAACCCAAAACGCCTCCGAGACGACTTGCGGGCTCAGATTCCGTGGTGGGACACATATGTCATTGTTCTGCCTGGAATGTTCCACAGTATGACATTAAACAGCTCAACCTTACATTTATTCAATTACAGGTGGTTTTATAGCTCAAAAATACCTAGGGAAAAAAAGGCGGACCATTAGCAAGGTCACCTCTGCACAGATCTGACCTGTAACTTAGTCTGGTTTCGCCTCCATGAAGATAGAAAGGTTTAATTCCACACTGTGAAACATTCCAGACAACACAATAATGTTTCCATGGAGAAAAGCATTTGACAGGCCCTCCACCAGAAAAGTTACACCTTTAGTACAGTAACTTAGTAACTTAAATGGCAACCTAAAGACACTTATTGAACTGATATATTTGAATGCCTAGAAACTAAACTAGAACCCAGTGAATATTCTCTATTAAAACCAATGTTCCTCTGAAAATGGCTTGCATAATCATGTTACAAATTGTTCAGAGCAGATGGAAAATGGCCAGGAACATCTCCTGCGTGCCACAGTTGCCATGCTGTATTTAAGATCGACAAATTGGATTTTATGTAACATTTTATGCAAAACCATTGTAATAGTAAAAAAAAAAGTCTCCTCTATGGTAGATAGGACAGCCAAATGAGATGCAGTGAGATTTAACAACCTGTGTCTAGTAACTGGAGAACTTTGCATAAAAAGATACAAAGAAAAGCATACTCCTATATGATGTAATACAGAAAAAGTTTAAAGCAGACCTATTGGTGGGTTTCAGATGGCATTACAACATTCAAAATTAATATTGTAAATTGCTGTTTTTTGTTATGATATAGAGAGTCCATTGCTCTAGTCACAGTTAGAAATTATGGTTTAACATTTGGGCATTTACCTTTTGGATATTTCATGACAAAGTACAATGTAATTTGCAGATTTGCTACCAGCTGGTAAGTCACTGACTTTCCCCGGTGGTTAGTGAGTTCAAATCCCCCCCCCCGGCAATGAGCAAACCAGTGTGGGTCCTTGGGCAAGACCCTTCACGGTACTGCCCCCCCGGGCGCCAAACTATGGCTGCTCACTGCTCCTGAAAAAGGATGGGTCAAATGCAGAAGTCAAATTTCTCCCGTGTGTCATTGTGTGTGAGACCAAATAAAGACTTAAAGGGACAGTGTGTAAGATTTTTACCCGTTAATTACTGAAATTGAAGATACCCATTCAAAAATACATTGTTTTCCAAGCCTTTTCACTTCCATCATGAAATCAAAGTATTCTTTTGGACTTAGATATAGTCACATAAAAGGGGGATCTTCCCCATGCAGAGGCAGCCATTTTGAATACGAGAGCCGCAGAAGGACATTTGGGCTCCGCCTTCGGCAAGGCTCGTGGTTTTGGGTAAACAACACAAGCATGCTGCCGGATCAGACGTCGTAATGGATCTAACACGTGTTTTGGACTAAATTGTTTTACTGGATTTTATTCACTGGATCCTTACGGACAAATTGAGAGCAAGTTTATGGTGAAATACTGAGTTTGACCTGTGCAAAGCATTCTAAGGTAAGCTAACCTCGTTTTGTGCTTTTCCGTATAAAAGCCCCATGTGCTTGGGGAGTGATTGTTTTGCAGGGAAATGAATTGCATAGTCAAAAAGAGGAGACTGTAAGGTTTCATTTGATGTGTAGAGTGTCATGGTACATGATCGGGAATGTGTGTTTTCATGAGAAAAGAAAAAAAAACAAAAAAAAAACGGGACCGCGTTTTATTTATACAGTAGCGGCGCGCGACTCGTGCGCGCGCCCGGGTGACCCTCGAGGTCTGCCGTAGCTAAAACAGAAAGTGCAATAGCACCATCCACCTATGTGCCACGAATCCTACACACTGGGGCTTTAAATCTTAATCTATAAAGAAAACTGTAAATGGTCATGGTCACATTTTTATATTGTGCTTTTCCACACACCTTACCCAGACACTAGGGGCGAGGTGGGTTAAGTGTCTTGCCCATTTACACCGCCAAAATGTGGGTCAGTGGATATTACCGCTCAACCAACGATGTTTATGTCAAGAGCTGGATTCAAACCACCAGCCTTCTGATTAGTGGATAAACGCTCTTACCATTACCCCCCCCCCCCCCCCCCCATGGGAGTATAACATTGTACTTTGTCATGAAACATCCAAACATTCTAATTGTAGTATTTTGAGTGATTCATGAAGCATGTTTGAGAAATCTTCATACTTCTGTATTCAAGACGCCCCAATCTACCCCCATTTCCCCTCCACTGGTATACGCCCACTGATCTTTGTTAACCACAGAAAAACACCACCTTGTGATGTCATCTGGTAATACAGGAAGTGCCCCTGTGTTTTTAAACTCCATACACCTTCACTAGAATCATTTGGATCATTTCAGCCCTGGAATTGCTCATTGCTCTACTGAATTAAAGGTAAAAGGTAGCCGTTAACTTGAAAACTACCACTTCATGACATCACAAGGTCCAACAGAGCATTCTGAGGTTTAGAGATGTAGACAGACTAATAATAAAAGGATACTCAAACATGTGTGAATGAAACAAAACACCACTCTGGATATATTTTTGAGGAGGTAACAGCATTCTAACATGGCTTAAAGCTCACAAGAGTCAGTTTGGTGTAATATAGTACCTTTAGGGTATCATTGCATCTTTAATAAAAAAAAGTGTCTCACCATCTTTTCAGCATATTAGTCCGGTTTTCATAGTGTTTTGCTTGTTTTTTCTATTCTCCAAAATAACACATGACAAAATTCCGCATTCGGCTCAGAGCAGCTTTAAATGCAGCCCACATCTTCGGCTACATTATGTTTTCAGACCCGCGGAGTGACTTTTTTCTTTGAGGAACATCTATCTTTGATCTGCAAATTACCAATTGGAATACATTATGGTGCCCTTTGTACGCAAATGAATGTGAGGAGGCTGAGTCGATGCTAAATCTGCAGCTCCAGCACTTCTAAGCTAAGGTTTTAAATGCCCATATTCTTCACTTAAAGATTTACTTCACTCCATTTAAGGCCCTCTACCCCATTTTTCTCCATATATTTAAAGGGCTCATGTCTGTTACAATGTTGTTTCCTCATCACAAACAGGAGTTGTGTTTTGTTTAATTCACACATGTCTAAAGGTGCATTGCATAACTTTTCTGGTAGAGCAGGGGTCAGCCACCCGTGGCTCCGGAGCCACATGCGGCCCTTTGATCCCTCTGATGCGGCTCAGTACAGTGGTCCCTCGCTATATCGCGGTTCACTTTTCGCAGATTGTTTTATTCAAATTTTTTTTTTTTATAGTGTATCAACGCGCATTGTGTTTTGTGTCCTAAGGGACTGTAGACCTTTGCTGGTTTATCAATCACTCTCATCCGTGTCTCCTGTTCAGTACAGAATGCGTTCAGTTCAGTTCGATCACTCGCAATGTGACTCTGAAGTGCTGTATGTTTGCAAGTTTTCTCCCAACAAAACCTGCGACAGGATGAAGAGGCTCGGTCAGAGGAACTGTGAAATACACGCAGTATGTTTAGGGCCTGAAAACAGGTTTGGGTCTTTGGTTTCATTCGATAATACTCAATTTTCGTAGATTTTCAACAAGAGAGAAATGTGAGAAAATGTTAATGCCACTCTGAGAAAAGTGTAAAATGCGTGTTATTTTTAGAACGTAACTACCGCTATAAACAAGGGACCATTGTATTTAATTAAAATGTATTTTACTTTAGTTCGTTGATTTTCAAAAATGTAATTCTATGGCACAAAGGCAAAAAAAATGTTATATGCAGTGTTATTTCATTTTAAATTTCAAAAGGGTTTTGTGGTTCCCAGTGATTTCTTTACTGTGTGAAACGGGTCCAAATGGTTCTTTGAATGGTAAAGGTTGTTGATCCCTGTGGTAGAGGATCCACTGCCTGCTTGTCTTAGATGTGATTGCCTGCAATGTTCTACAGTACACTATTAAATTGCCTTCCTAACTCTGTTCTCTGTATGTTCCCATTGCTCATGTTTTTCGGGTTACTGTTTCTAAATCTAATAACACTGCAAGGCCAACTTCAGAAACTCTTTGGTCACACTACACATGAGGCATTTTTTTCAGCCTTAAAGGGACAGTGTGTAAGATTTTTACCCGTTAATTACTGAAATTGAAGATACCCATTCAAAAATACATTGTTTTCCAAGCCTTTTCACTTCCATCATGAAATCAAAGTATTCTTTTGAACTTAGATATAGTCACATAAAAGGGGATCTTCCCCATGCAGAGGCAGCCATTTTGAATACGAGAGCCGCAAAAGGACATTTGGGCTCCGCCTTCGCCTTCGGCAAGGCTCGTGGTTTTGGGTAAACAACACAAGCATGCTGCCGGATCAGACTCGTAATGGATCTAACACGTGTTTTGGACTAAATTGTTTTGCTGGATTTTATTCGCTGGATCCTTACGGACAAATTGAGAGCAAGTTTATGGTGAAATACAGAGTTTGACCTGTGCAAAGCATTCTAAGGTAAGCTAACCTCGTTTTGTGCTTTTCCGTATAAAAGCCCCATGTGCTCGGGGAGTGATTGTTTTGCAGGGAAATGAATTTCATAGTCAAAAAGAGGAGACTGTAAGGTTTCATTTGATGTGTAGAGTGTCATGGTACATGATTGGGAATGTGTGTTTTCATGAGAAAAGAAAGAAAAGAAAAAACGGGACCGCGCATCCCTCGAGGTCTGCCGTAGCTAAAACAGAAAGTGCAATAGCACCATCCACCTATGCGCCACAAATCCTACACACTGGGGCTTTAACACTGAAAATTGCATCCAAAATGCAAGAACAATTTACGCACAAGAAGCATGATTTTCAGGCAGTTTAAATATCTATTTAACTAAATAAAGCTGTCAAATTTGTACTTGTCAACTCATAACTATTCTGTAAATTAGGCTTTGGCCCTTTACTTTGTGGTATAGGTACAATTACTACCACCAAAGATATGCAATAAAATCATATTGCAGAAAATACACAATCAAACATGAGGGAGAAATAGTATTTGTTAAAACTGCATATGTGAGCGATTAGCCTCTATGACTTGCCTCTAAACACAGTCATGGTTTAGTCATGGCTAGACTTACTAGAAGAGATGTGCTGTGTTGATTCAGAGGGAAATTCAGGTTTTGCTGCAGCAACATTTACACTGCATGTCTCAGTCACCTTTGTGTCTCAGCCAAAGTCTCAGTGCATTTTTACAGAACTGGTCAGAGAGGGTCAGCAGAGCCTGTGGAAGAGCCAAATGTGTCCCTCCTCTGTGTCCTGCAGCATCACAGCAGTGTCCAGGGAAAAAACAGGTGAACACAACAGGAAAGGTCTCACTCTTTCTCCACTATGTTGTCTTGGTTGGCGATGAAATAAGACATTTTCTTGAAGTATTTCCTCTAGAAGGTATTCTGCCACATTTTGGTGAAAAAGCCTATAGCTTTTTGGTGAAAAAGCCTATAGCTTTTTGGTGAAAAAGCCTATAGCTTTTTGGTGAAAAAGCCTATAGCATAGGCTTTTTCACCATAGATAAGCAGCCTATAGCATGTCCATAGATAACTACTTAGCTAGTCTCTTGCACGGTCTCACTGGATACAGGAAAAACAACATTTCACAAACTCCAACAATCCCTTACTAGTGTCCTTTGAACTGCACATGGTGCACTTCTATGATCTAAAAAAAAAAAAGTTTCAAAAACTGCTTAGTGTGTGAGCCAGGTAGCCACAAAAGCAGCCAACCACTCCGTTGTCATGGGCGCCCAATGTAGGAGTACATGTCTGAATTTAAACTCTGGCCATAGTTGCAAAACAATGAATCTATGCATTTATTAGTCATTTAAAGTCACACAGACATTGCGCCCAGAGGAAGATTTTGTTCTGGTTTACAAATGCCTGACTCTGGAATGTGAAACTGCTGATCATGATTAGCAAATTAGCTAAAACTGCCAACATTAGCATACATTTAAATACATTAGAACCTAATGAAGCAATTACAGCTGCACAATATGATCACAGCAAACTCAAGATTCGAATGAAACTTTTAATATTTTCTCTACTCATCACTTTTAGCTGAACTGGCTTTTTACCACAAATGAATTCTTCACAAATGAAACTACTATATTATGGCCTTACATCTTAAATGGAATACTGGAAGCAATAATGTGTGAAGAGCCATTTGAGCTCTCCAAAACTCCAGTGTGCTGCTTTATACAATGAACAATGCAAGTTTTAAGAAGGGCACCTCAAAACCTGCTGTGCAAAGACATTTAAATGGTACATGGAGAAATATCAATTATAGCATTATCTGTGTATTTATTTAAAGGTCCCATTTTAGGCTATTTTCTATAATCACAAACTTAGAGTTCTCAAACAGAAAACATTGTTCTACCATGTGATGTCATGTGATAATACAGGAAGTGCTCCACTGTGTTTCAAACTCCACAACCTTCATTAGAATCATTTGGATCATTTCAGCCTTGGAATTTCCAATCTCTACTAAACAAAAGGTAAAAGGTAGCTGTTAACTTGAAAACCACCGCTTTATAACATCACAAGTTGGAATAGAGCATTTTGAACTTTGCAGATGTAGACAGACAAATAATGCAGGTTTACTCGAACATGTGTGAATGAAACAAAACACAACTCCAGGTATGTTTTTGAGGAGGTAACGACATTATAACATGGCCTAAAAAGGGTAGAATTATAATACCTTTTACAACATCAAACATCAATTTTACAAGAACAGCTTGAGATAAGAAAGTGAGGAATAAGTTTGTTTTTAACTCATTCACTGCTGGCCTGTTTTCATAATTCAAACCCCCAGACTGCCAGAGGTTTTAGAGCATTTTCACTGATTTTACAAAACTCACAGAATACTGAGTTCTTTGACTATATAAACATGGCACACATCAAAATAAAGTGTTGAGTCTCTTCTTTCACGTGGAAAAATTATGCTTCTAACCTTTTCGGTTCTCAAGTAATTGATAGTAGAACATAGGGTAGTTTCAGCAAAAACATTTTTTTGACCACAAAGTGGAGAAAATGAGCGTTTTGTGCAAAAAGGGATTTCTAGCAGATCAGTGATTTTTGACGTCAATACTTATTGATTTATTGACACCTCAAACATCTAAAACAACAGAGAAAGAGATTTTTGATGACAAAGTACATTTTTTAATTTACAAATATAAGAATATAAGGCTCTGTGAATTAAATTCCTTCAAATCAATAGTGCCAAGAGATGCTACAGGATATAATAATTTCTTTTCATATAAAATAGAACTTTGTCACTTCACAACAAAATTGAGGCATGCTCAGAGTGCAGATCCATAATAAAAACTAATATATACACTCAACAAAAATATAAACGCAACACTTTTGTTTTTGCTCCCATTTTTCATGAGATGGACTTAAAGATCTAAAATTCATTCCAGATACACAATATTACCATTTCTCTCAAACATTGTTCACAAATCTGTCTAAATGTGTGATAGTGAGCTCTTCTGCTTTGCTGAGATAATCCATCCCACCTCACAGGTGTGCCACATCAAGATGCTGATCTGACATCATGATTAGTGCACAGGTGTACCTTATACTGCCTACAATAAAAGGCCACTCTGAAATGTGCAGTTTTGTCTCACAGCAAAATGCCACAGATGTCACAAGCATTGAGGGAGTGGGCAATTGGCATGCTGACAGCAGGAATGTCAACCAGATCTGTTGCTCGTGAATTGAATGTTCATTTCTCCACCATAAGCCGTCTCCAAAGGCGTTTCAGAGAATATGGCAGTACATCCAACCGGCCTCACAACCGCAGACCACGTGTAACCACACCAGCCCAGGACCTCCACATCCAGCAGGTTCACATTCAAGATCGTCTGAGACCAGCCACTCGGACAGCTGCTGAAACAATTGCTTTGCATAACCAAACAATTTCTGCACAAACTGTCAGAAACCGTCTCAGGGAAGCTCAACTGCATGCTCGTCGTCCTCATCGGGGTCTTAACCCGACTCCAGATCGTCGCCGTAACAGACTTGAGTGGGCAAATGCTCACATTCGATGGCGTCTGGCACGTTGGAGAATCTCGGTTTACATTGTTCAAGGCAGATGGCAGACAGCGTGTGTGGCGTCGTGTGGGTGAGCGCTTTGCTGATGTCAATGTTGTGGATCGAGTGGCCCATGGTGGTGGTGGGGTTATGGTATGGGCAGGCATCTGTTATGGACGAAGAACACAGGTGCATTTTATTGATGGCATTTTGAATGCACAGAGATGCCGTGATGAGATCCTGAGGCCCATTGTTGTGCCATACATCCATGAACATCACCTCATGTTTCAGCAAGATAATGCATGGCCCCATGTTGCAAGGATCTGTACACAATTCTTGGAAGCTGAAAATGTCCCTGTTCTTGCATGGCCAGCATACTCACCGGACATGTCACCCATTGAGCATGTTTGGGATGTGCTTGACCGGCGTATACGACAGCGTGTACCAGCTCCCACTAATATCCAGCAACTTCGCACAGCCATTGAAGAGGAGTGGACCAACATTCCACAGGCCACAATTGACAATCTGATAAACTCTATGCGAAGCAGATGTGTTGCACTGCATGAGGCAAATGGTGGTCACACCAGATACTGACTGGTTCTGAGCCCCCAGACCCCCAATAAAGCAAAAAAAAAAAAAAGCACATTTCAGAGTGGCCTTTTATTGTGGGCAGTCTAAGGCACACCTGTGCACTAATCATGATGTCAGATCATCATCTTGATGTGGCGCACCTGTGAGGTGGGATGGATTATCTCAGCAAAGCAGAAGTGCTCACTATCACACATTTAGACAGATTTGTGAACAATGTTTGAGAGAAATGGTAATATTGTGTATCTGGAATGAATTTTAGATCTTTAAGTCCATCTCATGAAAAATGGGAGCAAAAACAAAAGTGTTTATATTTTGTTGAGTGTATATACACACACACGTACACACAAGCCCATGCATAAACCTTTACATACACACAGCTATACCTACACACACACGCTCGCACGCACATACACACACACATAACTTCATTCATTACAATTACCACACAGCAGCATCATGTAAACTTTATTCTTCTCATCTCATGCCTTTCTGGAGGCGAGTATCTACTGCTCCAAGTCAGTAACTGTCTTCATTGGCGCTGTCGTCATTCAGATTGGTGTCCCCTGCTTCGCACAGCGTGAGCCTGGCACATCGCCTGCCTCGGGCAGAGCAGATCTCTGCCCTGACATGCCTGCCTGATCCGGCGTGTCTCCGCGGTCCTCTGATCCAGGATCCTCGGTCCCAAGACCGCTCAGACCGCTCCGGAGGCACTGATCAAGAGTCATCTGCTTTTCCTCCACTACACAGTAAACACGCTAATCTCTTCCTCTCTTCCGGGTCTCCGATCGGCAGATAATAATACAAATGATCGCTACCTACAGGTTGGGAGGTATGAAATACACCTTAAAAGTTGCTCCGGGTCGTATCCTAGTGACCCCCGCTGAAAAATGTCTTTTACGTATATATTCGTCACGGCACTCAACGTTTGGATTCAACATGACGTCAAAAGACGTCACTAGCAGTCAATGAGTTAACAGATTCCTTAGGTCCTAATTATTCACTGTGATGAGTAGGCTATGTAAGCGCACAACTTTGAGCGACCAGAGGCGAGTCCAGGTAAAACGAGACCAAACGAGATGGCTAACAGTGCACTTTCCAATTCTCAAACAATAAATCATTTTATAATTGAGAAATGTGTCAATGCAGAAATCACACAGGAGCCTCAGTTTGACCTTAAAGTGCATGCAGCAGGTTTTGATGATTCTCTCATTTCTACTTCATTTGATAAAATACCAGCTATAAACATAAATTATAATTTTACACCAACTGAGAAGCAATTTGTAAAGAAAAGTTTTAAAATATGTTGAAAAGTACTATAAGCAGCAAATTCAATTTTAGAGAGTTCCATAATGATGACTTCATACTGAGAGATTCCTATCCAAAGTTTAAGCACAATTTATACTTTTCTGATACTTCAAACATGATTTTTTTTATTTATTTTTTTCAAGGTGTTTTCTTATCATTTTATTTCTCAAATAATAATGTCTAATGTACATTAGAGGAGTTTTGGCCTGCTCTACATCATGGTTGCTAGGGAACAGTTATGGAATTCCCTAGGGTGATGTCATGATTTCCAACCAGAAGTCAAATTTGAAACCTAAAAAAAAGGCCAGACTGGGAAAGAAAGTGTGAAATGTTTTGTAAAATTCTAAATATAATGTTATCTATGTTTTAGTGAAATTTGTAGTTCAACCTGTCAAAGGCACTTTACCAGTCAAAAGTCTGGACTCACCCTCTCATTCAGTGTTTTTTATTTTTATTTTTTATTTTTTCTACATTTGATATACATACAGAAGATACAAAATTTGTGAATTAAGATATATGGAATTGTGTATCAAAGATTTGTTATTATTATTATTAGTAGTAGTAGTAATTTAAAGGTGCACTATGTAACTTTTTGGGGGTGGTCCGTCACCTAGATAATACTCCTTTCAACTGTACAACTTCTAACCCTTATGTAACAGATAATACTCCCTACAACTGTACAGCAACTTATCCTTATGTAACAGATAATACTCCCTACAGCTCTAAAACAACTCACCCATATAATACTCCCTACAACTGTGCAACAACTCACCCTTATGTCAGAGATAAACCTATGTCCTCTCAATCAAATCCTCTTTACACTGTTTTTCCTTACGACCTCTTGTATATAGCTGTCATATATTTGTATTATTATATTGCTATAATTTATTTTTACTTGTACATATACATTAGTCTCTTGCTATTTCTGCTAGTTATTTAGAATTTCTTATACATGTTTTTTTCTCTTTGTTATTGTAACATGTTGAGCTACTGTGTCCAAATAATTTCTCTTGTGGATCAATAAAGTTTGTCTAAGTCTAAATAAACATAGAGAAAAAACATTGAATGAGAGGCTGAGTCCAAAGTTTTGATAGAGTATCTGTTCCAGAGACACTTTTTCCCAACTACACAGAAAAAAATCCCGTACAGATGCTTAAAAAGTCCCTACTCAACAGTGATTGAAGAACAGAATAATGCCACTGTGATCCAGACTGTGGACTGAGGCCTGACAGACACAGTGAAGAGCTTTGTCACGTCCAACAAATGAAAAAAATAACCCCAACTTTAGAGGGAAACAGCAGACTCACTCCTCCAGCTTCACTGAACGTCAACTCTTCCTCAAGCATTGACTCAAGAGACCGGAGTCCTGCAGGAAGCTAATATGTCGTGTGAATTGTTGAAGCTGTCAGGTTTCAGATTGACAAATGCAATCTCTGCTGTGTGTCTGCGCCCACGGCTCTGTTTTCAGGAAGTATTGGAGGCACCCACATCAGAAGAAAACAGGTAAGGACTTAAAAGAGTTATTGGAACTAGATGATATGGTGATTCCTATAAAGACTGACAGCCCCTATACCGGCAAGGAGTTTGTTTGTTTGAAGTGACAGATGAAGCTATAGCAAACTATATTAAAACTTGGCAGAGCTTCTTGAGAAAGTACCCATTGTAGCCACCACCACAAACATGGGAAAAATAGTGCTATTCCACCCTCAAGGTACTCTTACATCAAGGAACAACTCACACACTTTCACATTCAAACACCAATGTATACAGACACTGGGGGTGAGGTGGGTGAAGTGTCTTGCTCAAGGACAAAACAAAAGCATTCATCTTTGGGAGCTGGAATCGCACCGCCGACCTTTGAGTCAGTGGATCTGACCACGATACCAATTATGTTTATGTCGAGAGCAGGTTTCAAATCGCCAACCTTTGGATTACTGGACAAACATTCTGAGCTACCCATGCCATGTCCAAATCTCAACACTGTAACTTTTCTGGTGAGGGTATCAATCACTACTTGTCACCATGGAGATATTATTTCTTTGCTTGTTTTCACATTACTTTAACTAATAACTAACTGTATTTATTGATATTGTCATATATACGTAGATCTGACTTATAACTTGGCCTGGTGCTGTATTTCTATGAGATATTATTCACACCACATTATTTATACCACCATTTATTGTTTTGAAAAAGCTATATTTGCAAATATATATATATATATATATATATATAGGTTCCAGAAATAACCCGTAATGAGTGAAATCCGCGAAGTAGGACAACTTTATATTTTACAATTATTCTACATGTTTTAAGGCTGTAAACGCCTTAAAACACTGGAATTAACGTTTTCTCACATTTCTCTCTCATTTAAACACTCAAACTTTCATAGATTTTCAACAAAATGTATTAATAGTGAAGCATGAGGGCTCCGCCGGGAGCCCCGCTGGACGGGCGAGGGGAGCGGAGACATGAGTCACTGTGCCACGTCCCGGGATGCGACACGCACCAACCCCTTGGAGAAGTGCGCGTGGTCAAATCCGTGACAGAGCACAAGGCCGGTGTATACCGGGGCTGCGAGCACGAGATCGAACCCGGACCATGCCTCCCCCTCACAGGTTAGGGTTAGGGTGCCCGAGGGTTAGGGTTAGCCCAAGCCACAAACCGAACACGCACAAACGAACGCAAGAGCCACACGAAACCAGCAAAGAGCCGCATGGGGTGATTTAATCCTGATTTAGACCTGGTCTAGTCCCGGTTTAGCTCTGGTCTAGACCTGGTTTAGTCCACGTTTAGTCCTGGTCTAGTCCCGGTCCCCCCTGCATCCCCCATCTATCAATCAGCAAAGGTCTACAGTCTCTTAGCCAATCAGGACGCAGAACACAATGTTACACTATTAAAAAAAATATATATATATATCCACGAAACAGCGAGGCCACGAACAGTGAACCGCGATATATATATATATATATATATATATATATATATATATATATAACATTGTGTTTATTGTCTTGTTTATCAGATGCTTTATGTTCACTTTAAGCCTAGTGAGTGCTCAAATCCTGTGTGTGCAACCTGTACATATGGTTTTTGACAATAAAGCTGACTTTGAACTTTGAATTTGTTTCAGTTTTGTTTTTGACACTCTGATCCCCGCCACTCCACTCCCCCTTCAGCATGCACTCCGCTAATGACCTTACTGCACATCACATCAGGTTTGTGAAGTTGTGGCATATTATTTTATATCATATTTTTGTGGAAAATGGGCATCTGGGAGCATGGATTACTGTGAGGTCTGTTTGAATATGCCAGATTACTCAGACATGCGTGGAGAACATATAAAAACACTTCAGGCATGTTTTTGATGAGATGTCATGGCACAAAGTTCCAAAAAGTTTGTGGTTTATTGCAAGCAAAGCCATAACATCGCCATGGAGACAAGCAAGTGGCGGACCAGACACTAGAAAAGTTACATACTGCACCTTTAAATATGTCTCACTTGAACTGCTCTGAACCCTGATTATTAGCAGCCCAACAGTTTCCATCTATCCATCTTCTTCCTCTTCTCCATTTCTGGGTCGCGGGGGCAGTAGATCTGCTGACCAGAACACAATGTACCAGCCCCCATGGTACATTGTCACGGCCCCACGTCACAAATGTACTTCTGTCATGGGGGCTACCAGTGTCCACAGACACTGGGGGCGAGGTGGGGTTAAATGTCTTGCCCAAGGACACAAGAATACTCCACCATATGCCCTAACAACAAAAGTCAATATTGCATTAAACATGAGCACAAACTCTCTCCTCTTCACTCCTCTTCTCTGTGCAATCATAACGACTTGAATTTGGAAGTTTTTAGCACTCGCGTTGCTCTCCACAATAGTTTTATCGACTGTGCTTAAAAACAGGCTAGCCAAAGTAAATGGAGAAAATGAGCGCACAAACATCTCATTAAACATGATGAGACACGAGTAAACATGGCTAAGCTGCAGTTTACGGTGCAGTAATTATCAGCAGCACCAAGACAAAGACAGCTCCAAAAACCCCACCGGTGAAACTCAAGTCATAAAACGGGGAAATTCAGAGTGAAAGTGGACTCTGGGGTAGTTTATGGATGCCATTTTCTTCTTTGACTGATCTTAGAAGACATTAAAGGAGGACTCTTATAATGGTTTCAGAGACAAAAGAGTGTAATTTAAAGAAGATGTATTGTGCTTTTGTCCGGTGTATAGTTTAAATCTGTGACACCCGTGGACCATTACGTTGTATTTTGGACTTTTTAAATCGCAACATTGATCTAAAATGACCTACAGTAATAAAACAAAAAAGTGAGCAGGGAGACCACCACAAATCGTAGTAAATGTGAGACAAGTTGTATAATGTGATGGGACTGACTGTTACCCCTTAAAACATCTTATAATTTTCTGTTATTATGAGCCATAACAGGGAGTTTAAAGGTGCACTGTGTAACATTTCTAGTGGATAGTCTGCCACCTGCTTGTCTCCATGGAAATGTTATTGCTTTGTATAGAATGCGTGAAGAGTCCCTCAGTCGTCCAGGTAGAATCCATGATAAAAGAAGAAATTCAATTTGTCAACTGGACAAAGTTTGTTTGGTCAAAAACGTTTCGCCGCTCATCCGAGAGGCTTCGTCAGCTCTAATTAGAATGCTGGTAAGACACTTGCTTATATCTTGCTGCAGGGAGGAGCTAACTAGCTCAGACATAATTTGTCTCCCATCTATAATTCCATTCTTAAGCCTAGATCAAGCAAACAGGGGAACAACAGGGCTAGCCAGGTCAGGGCCAGAGGTATGAAAAACAGTTGTTGTAGGGATGAATAGGTATGCTAATCTAGACGCCAAAGAAACAAAAGACTGAAACCAATGAGATAGTTTCGGAAAGTAGTTAGCTAGTTAGCTCCTCCCTGCAGCAAGATATAAGCAAGTATCTTACCAGCATTCTAATTAGAGCTGACGAAGCCTCTCGGATGAGCGGCGAAACGTTTTCGACCAAACAAACTTTGTCCAGTTGACAAATTGAATTTCTTCTTTTATCTTTGCATAGAATGTTCCACAGTATAGATTAAACTTATCTATCACAAGGGAAAAAAGTAGGTTACAGCAATACATTACATTACAATTCAGATCTGTGGAAAGTCGCCCCTATTCATATTGTATTTTTGAGCAATAGAAACACCCATGGAACATTTCAGACAAAGCCATGGAGACAATTGGTTAACAGGCCCCACCAGATAAAATTGTGCAGTGCACTTTTAAACTGGAGGGACAATATAACTACACCTCATTTCCAACAGGTATTTACGTATTAGCAGTTGGTGTCAGCAACATGAATGAACAATGAAAAAGTAAAAGTAAAATAGTTATCATCCATGAATGCTATGCTAATAGAGCCAAGCCATGTTTGTTGTGAACACGATTTGACCGCAGAAGGAGTTCGGAGATGGTTCATGTGTATGTATTTCTACCAGTGATGTAACTAAATGAGCAAAATGTGAACGGAGCATTACTGACTGTTCAGAGAGTTTGGATTCACTGTTTAATAAAACAAGTGTGAACCAAATTATAGGTTATATTTGTGGAAAGGCAACTCACAGTAAGAATTGGTGGGGTTTTTTTTAAGATATTTTTTTAACAATAAATAACACCTGTAGTTGAGTAAATGCAAGATACTGTGGACAATTTTAAACCAAAGGATTAACAACTCCATGGTGACAAACCCTCTCCAGAAAGATTACACAGTGCACCTTTAATCTTGGTTCCGAAGCAGTTTATTAGTAAATCTATATTGTCCAAATGGAAGCTAATACTATTGCTAATATTGTTACTTGATCTGTAAAGTAAGGCAAAACTAGTTAAAGGTGGCATAAACAAAAAGGTCCAAGGTCAAATATTAAATCAGGAGGGGTTTTTTTCCCAGAGAAAAAGATCAATATAAATACTTGGATATTGTTTGTAGCTGCAATGAAAGCACTCCAGTTGCCAAACTGCACTATTCTCAAAAGCGATGACATTTTCCAAGGATTGATATGTCAATAAATACAAAAGGCAGGAGTCTGGGTTGTAAATATGAAGGAGCACTTACTGTTTGAATGTGGAAATGTGATATTTGTTTGGTGAGGTGTTATGGTTAAATTGAACTGAGTCATCTTTGCTAACGCTGCTTTATGAAGATATAATTACAAATGGATTTACCTCTCCTCTGAGCTAGCTGGTTCCTGTGAGTCATTTATTATAGATATCTTTGAAATGATCTTCAGATTGTGAGTTTGCATTTAATAATTGAAAAAGCTGCCACCCCCATGCATTGATTTAAGATTAAAGTGATAGAACTTGGAACAGAAAGTTGTTGAGCCATCAGAAACATTCCAACCTTAAAAGAGTTTATCACCAGATCTAGACACTGGAGGTGAACAGGAGGAGATGGAGAGGAACGAGATTGATAGCCAGCCCAGGGTAACCCGATGGAGGAAGAGAGGGCTTGCAGAGAGCACCTGTATCACGCTCCGAACAGTGGTGGAGTATAGGATCTTTGATGGACCAGAGGTTACCAGTTCTGAATCTGTTGTTGGCCTTGGCGATGAAGTTTTTTTTATTTTATTTTTTTATCTTTTAATATTACAAGGTACACGATAATACACATTTCAGGCACATAATAGTACAGATTTCACCACCACAATAACAGTCACAAAGCACTTCTTTTTTCTCTCTTCAGAAAGATTTACCCCGTGGTACGGAAATGCACCACAAGGTACATACATTCGCAAAGCGCTCAGAGGACACATCGGGGGATGTGGGTACGGGGATAAGCACCACCGGGCATTAGGGCTGAGAGGAACAGGGGAAGTGTAGAAGACCAAGGGGCTTGCCCCAGGTGAAGAAAGGGGTCTGGGGGAGAGCAAGGGCGACGCAGCGCCAGGGAAGGCTCAGGTGCCAGGGACCAGGGGGGACAGCGGAGGGGGGTAGGGGTCAGAAGTCCAACCGAGGGAAGCCGGCTCGGGAGATGGAGAAAAGCGTATTGTCTGGGATGAACGTGTTGCGAAACTCCGTTTCTCTTGCGTCGTGGAGACAGCGGACGTGGGCGCGAAGGAGCGCCGTGAAGAGGGGCCAGTGCTCCGCTGCGTGGCCGTCGTGGAGGCGCCGGTTCCGTGCCGCGAAGATCGAATATCTGGCCACAGACAGGACAAGGCGGGCGGCATCCCAGTTGACTATGGGAGCATCCGGCCCTCGAGGTTGCTGCTGGGCAGGGCCGAAGAGGCAGAACCAGAGTCCAGGGTCATCGAGTCCATGGGCAGCCGGAGGTGGGAGCCTCAACGCCAGCCTCCGAGCGAGAAGGTCCAGTAGCCGGGTCCAGAACCGCTGCACGGCAGGGCACCGGGCGGTCAGATGGAGGAGGTCTTCAGGCGCCTCACCGCAAACTGGACAGTCACAGCCGTACCTGTCAGGGTGTATTGCGTGCAACCTGGTGCAGGTGTAAATGATCCCGTGTCTCAACTTAAAGTCAAAATTACTGACTTGGGGCGGGGTGTACCAATTATATATGTGAGCCCAGATGGAGGCAGTGTCACGTGTGGGAAAAGTCTGCGACCATCTGAGTTCTGCAGAAGGGCGCCGAGCGACCCCGACCACTAACAGCCTGTAGAAAATGCGCACCCTCGCCTCCGACAGCCTCAACACCCTCTCTCCCCATACAACATCAAAATCCAGAGAACACTCGCCTGTCTCCTCCCCATGTACCTCCCCCGGGTCCAAGGGGCCCGTCTCAAACAGGTCCCCCCACCTCGTCAGGACAGAGGACTGGATAACACTTGCCGTCCTGAGGATTTCGGCTCTCCGAAACCTGGCCCCAATCCCTATAAACCTGCCCCTGATTTCCTCCACGTCAAACCTGCCTGAGGCATCCAGAAGCTGCCCTACCCGGGGGGTCGGAGAGCATGTCAGGGTTGAAACGCAGAGGCATCTGCCTCAGTTGCCACAGGGAACGCGGTGCCGCCACAGTGCACGGCCTCAGTGCAGCCCAGGCCTCAAACACCTCCCTCTCGAAAGGGGGAAAGCGCTCCAGGGTGACCTGCCGGGGGAGCATGCACAGGTTAAATAAACCGTGCTCACCCAGCCGATCTACCTGAACCGCGAAGAAGTCCTTCCACGCGGCCGCGAAGTCGGTGTCAAGGAACTTCCTAATTACCTTGAGATGCAATGCGTGCTTCTTGATAACCAAATCAAGGAGTTTAAGTCCCCCTTGGTTGTGTTCTCCAATCATAACATTGTGTGCAATCAGCCCACGTTCTTTTTTCCAAATAAACCTATTCACCGCAATGCTGAATCTGTGTGCCTCTGCGTCCGGCAAGTCGTACACGGTGAGGGCATGTACGAGCTTGGACAGGCATAAGGCATTGACGACCACAACCTTGCCCTTGATTTTTAAATCACGACTCCGCCATAAATTCATGCAGGCGTTAACACTATTGTACAATCCAGACCACAAACTGTCCCTACAGGCCGCCTCATCCCTCCCCAGTGGGACGCCGAGGACCCTGTAAAGGTCTGCTGCGTTCCTGAGGCACCAGGTGTTCTGGGTGGTTGCGAGGGTTCCGCAGAAAGCCACAGAGGACTTTTCAGGATTGACTTTGGCACCCGAAGCCAGACAGTAGACATTGAGCATGTGGAGAGCCGCATCGAGGCTCTGCACGTCTCGAAGGACAAGATTTGTGTCGTCTGCGAATTGAAAGATCTTGCATTCCCTGCCCGCGGGGCTCGTGAGTCCGCGCACGGCCCTGTCCTTCTTCAGCACAGCAGCGAGAGGTTCAGCCACTATGCTGTAGAGCAGCGCGCTTAGCGGGCACCCCTGTCTGACCGACCTCCGCAAAGGGAAGGGGTCAGAGAGGAGGCCGTTACATTTCACGCGGCTGACTGCGTTCGAATATAATAAGCGGATCCAATCGATGAACCCATCCTTAAAGCCAAACCTTCCCAGAACGCGATAGAGGAAGCTATGCTTTACTCTATCGAACGCCTTATTGAAATCAACCGAGACGTGGATGCCACCCGTGGCGTGCATCTCCCTCAACAGGTACTTTAAAGAAAGAATTGTGTCGCAGCACCCTGGACAGGCTCACTCTCCCCGTCCCGTCCCGAGGCGATGGGAGAGGAAGTGCGAGGACGTAGCCCCTCGCCCTCCACCGTTACGGGTGCCTGCGCACTCTGAATCGCAGCATCCAGGACAGGCTCACTCTCCCGACTCGAGGCAACGGAGGAGGGGGCGGGTCCAGCCCCAGCTGCAGGGCCATCACCATCACCTCCCGCGCACCGCTCCCCTTTGTCAGAGTCACGGCGGCTCGAGCACCCGGCCCTGGGCCCCGCGCACTCGCGGGCGTAATGCCCCTGACCCCCACACTTCCCACACAGGAAGCCAGGGCACTCACGCAACACATGGCCCGGCTGGAGACATCCTCTGCACAGCTTCACCTGATTGTCGTGTATGACTCTAAAGTACGCAGGCCCCTCCTCAGTGTCGAACCTGACAGAGTACGGCAGAGACCTGACAGCGGCAGTGAAACGCACCCTCACAAACCTGGTGCCGTCCGCGATGCCAGTTCCCGGCCACACTTTCCTCCGTATCCCGGAAACAGCGGAGACTCCCCAGGAGTTGAGCTTCCGCCCGATATCCTCATCCCGGACGTACGCCGGCAGGCCCAAGAAGGAGACCACTATCTCGTTCCTGCCGATGGGACGCCCATGGACCCTGGTGTTGCCGATCCGGAACCCATCCAGCAGCTTTTCCTTGGCTGCCCGGGACGCCACCGTTATCTCGTACTTATCCTTGGTCACCATGCGGCAGGCGAGCACAGACCCACAGATCTCCTGCGCGGTCTTCAGCAAGGCCATAGGGGACAGGCCGGCTCCACCCACCAGGTCCAGGAGGACCGTCAGATCTTTACGGTATTCCACACTCGTGTTCTCCTTCGCCACGTCACCATTTTCCCTAGTACAATCCTCATTCTTGCCACCCGCGTCCTCAGGCGGCTCCGCCGCCGGGCCTTGGGGCCCTGCGGGGGCTGCCATCGCGCTGCCCGCCCGGTCGGGAGCAGAGCTCGCGGGACACGGTGAAAACGCCACCCCCGCAGCCGGGGTGCTGGGAGGAGGTGAGCCAACAACCGAAAGGAGCCGAGAAACCAAAATTATCTAAAAAGTTCAAAGAAGGAAACGAAAAAAACACCAAACTAGGCCCGCTCTGGCGGAGCGCGTCGTATGTGCGTGTGCTCGCTTTGAAGTCAGTAGACACACTGACTGATGAAGTTCATGGAGTAAGGTGGTTAGGTCATGTCAGAGGCTACATACAGTATGTCTTTGTTCCATATTTAGCTCATGGTATTCCTCCATCCCCAGAAGTCTACCTTTGTGGCAACAATCAACAATATTGTGGCAAGTAGCTTATCTGTAAAGTTGAGTCCTACAGCATCCAGCGCCTATGACATTGTGAGTGAGTGAATGAGTGAGTGTGATGGTCATATGTTCTCAAGCATCTATGATGCTACGTTCTCTCTGTGGCCAGGTGGAAAGCACAGCTGAACCATACAGCTAAGGGAAGTGTGGTCCCTTTGGTAGATCAAAGGCCCACGAAAAGTCTTGTCCTTTTGACAATTCCAGGACCTGGTTTAGCTGGGTGATCTTGTGTCAATATAGTGTTCCATACGGTCCTAAAAGGTGTTCCAACTTGAGACTTTAGCATTGTTCATTTTGCATAGAATCGCTGTATCAGTAGAGGCGCTAGAGACTATTTGATAAAACAGGTCTTTTCAAGCTTCTTTAGACTTTTCAGAAATGAGTTTTCAGTCTCCTAATGTCATAGATGGTAGCGTTCCTTAAGTTGTTGTTGTGGCTTTGGTGAGCTTTTTAACAAAATCCCACTTTGGCATGATGTCGATCTAAAAGAGGGAACAGGAAAAGAGTGAGATACAGACAGATTAAATGGGGCAAAATGATGAAAATAATCGGGGCTCTCAAGTTTTGAGCGGGGTCGTGCGTGAGACTGCGTAATTTCCGAGGAGCGGGGGGGGTGTGAGTGAACAATTTTTCCCGAGGACTGGGGGGGGGCTTGAATTGCGTGAGAAATGCCGTGTGAGCGTGTGAACGCGTCGAATTGTCTCTCTCAATGCGTGAGACTTGAGAGCCCTGCTGTAAATGTTTGTCTAAAGAGCAAATTTAAACTACAAAGCAACTAATGAGAGTTATATAAATGAAGTTATTACCTGATGGTTCTCAGCTTGTTTTATCATCGCCGCAGTGTGCGCTTAGCAGTTGAAACTACACTCTACAGTCTGCCCAACAACAGAACAATTTTCTGATTGGCTGATTTTTTTCCGGGGAGCGGGACGGGGAGAGTTTTTTTTCGCTGAAAACGTGCGGCGCCTGCATAAACTGAGCCACACAGACCGATTTTCTGGGCACAAAAAAAAAAAAAAAAATCAGCGTGAGAAATGCCATGTGTGGCGTGTGAGCGTGTGAACACGTCGAATTGCGTGTGTCACACTCAATGCGTGAGACTTGAGAGCCCTGAAATAATACAGCAAAATTATAACAGCATAGAGGTATTGAAGGATGATTTGCAACTATTAGATCTACATTTAATTTTTGCTGGAATGACTAAAAGTAATGACTACCTGGTTCTCAAATAAGAAGGTTGCTGTCCATTCACCACACACACACACACACACACACACACACACACACACATCTGCACTCTTTTTACTTTAAACCCACTTCATCTGATTATTTTCATAATCAGCATTTTCATAATCAAAGCTCCGGTCTGGCTTCTCTGAATGTGCCCGTCAATAAGCTTTACAATCACCATTAATGCAGTTCTTAACCAGGGCCTTTTATCGCACTATTTTCTTGTCGCTAAATGATTGAGTACGTAGTTTTAAAACCAAGAGAGGGATTGTTAATGTCTAATGAGGCTGGCTAAATTTTCTTCTCATAAGAGCCGCTATATGCCCTTTTATGCAGAAATAGCCCTATTTTTTCCTTAGACCAAAGATAATGGATTTGTCTGTGTCCTTGAAAGCATCGTCGAAGTAAGAGCACTTGTTTGGCCAATTGATGACTCCTTTGAGCAGGAGAATAGGTAGCATTCATGTGCTGTTGGAGTCTTTTGAATTTAAAATGCAGACACCTTGACTTGGTTTAAGGTGCACTGTATAACTTTCCGTGTGTAGGGAGGGTCTGCTACCATGGAGATGCTGTTGCTTTGCCTGGAATTTTTCACAGTATGATATTGAAAGTGCATTGTGTAACTTTTCTGGTGGAGGGTCTGTCACCTGCTTGTTTTTATGGATATGCCATTGCTCTACTTTACATTTATTCAATAACAAGTGGTTTTATAGCTCAAAAATACCTAGACAAACAGGCATTCTGACTTTGAGCAGGGTTGCCTCTCCACAGGTCTGACCTGTAACTTAGTCTGGTGTGGTCCTCTTGAAGACTGAAAGGTTTAATACCATATGGTGAAATGTTCCAGACAAAGCAATAACATGTCCATGGAATAAAGCATTTGACTGATCCTCCACCAGAAAAGTGCACATTTAAACTTATCTATTTTCATGGAGACAAGCACCAAGCTAATGTACAGATCATAAACTGTTAAAGGTGCACTGTGCAACTTTTCTGGTGGAGGGTCCCTCACTTGCTTGTCTTCATGGAGATGTTATTGCTTTGTCTAGAACAGGGGTCGGCGACCTGCGGCTCCGGAGACGCATGCGGCTCTTTGATCCTTCTGATACGGCTCAGTACAGTGGTCCCTTGTTTATCGTCAGGGCTCTCAAGTCTCACGCATTGAGAGTGTGACACACGCAATTCGACGTGTTCACACGCTCACACGCCACACATGGCATTTCTCACGCCCCCCCCGCTCCCCGGAAAAAAATCTCATATATCAGGCGCCGCGCCCTTTTCATCAGAAAATTAAAAAAAAAATCAGAAAATAGATTGTTCTGTTGTTGGGCAGACTGTTGACAGTGCAGCGCGCGCTCAGTGATAAGGACAGCGACTGAACAGGAGATGATAAAACAAACTGAGAAACATCAGGTAATAACTTCATTTATATAACTCTCATTAGTTGCTTTGTAGTTTAAGTTTGCTCTTTAGACAAACATTTACAGTCAGGGCTCTCAAGTCTGCCTCCCCCCCCGCTCCTCGGGAATTACGCAGTCTCACGCACGACCCCGCTCAAAACTTGAGAGCCCTGTTTATCGTAGTGGTTGAAAATAACACTCTTTTCTCAGACTGGCATTAACATTTTCTTACATTTCTCTCTTGTTTGAACAATCAAACTTTCGTGGATTTTCAAAAAAAAAGCACAGTATTATAGAATGAAACTAAAGTGTATTTCTCGTGTATTTCACAGTTCCTCTGACCGAGCCTCTTTGTCCTGGGGCTGCTCCGCTGTCGCGGGTTTTGTCAGGGAGAAAACTTGCAAACATACATCACTTCAGAGTCACACGGATTTTTTGTCTGGTATTTTTGTAAAGAAATTGTCCCTTGTGATCCTTTTATCCTTCATACACTGCCTGATTAAACTGAAAACAGAAGAATACTTAGCCAACACAAAGTACCAGCCTAATAATGTTAACAGTTTTCAAAAGCTCTTAAACACGACAATTGTTTGTGCAGTGGAGAGAGCGAAGAGTCCTCTTTGGAGAAAATGATCTTAATTAGTTTTCTGTCAGCTCTTGCTTGCTTTACTGATTAGCCAAATAGGAAATATAAATCTTCATGTTAACGACTGGAGCAGCTTTATGCTTGTTTGCCTACGTTCTAATTAGTGCCGTTACTCTACATTATCAGTTTTGGACAGGGATATATGGGAAAACCAATTGTCTGTGTCCAAATACGACAAGGAGCAAGTACAGATGAGTCTGAATGTGTTTGTTTGGGAACGCTGTTTGGTGGTTAGCTATATTTTCGCATTTTTTGCCTCACAGCAAGAAGGTCCCAGGTATGTGTAGATTTTGTTTCTTCTCCTGTCTGGGTACTGTGGTTTCAACATGAGCCCAAAATATGCATCGTGCAGGTTAAATCGTCCAGCTAAGGAAGTCCTGACCAAGACTCAAACTCAACATGTGGAAAATAAGTACAGTAGGTTCCAGAAATAGCCCGCAATAAGTGAAATCCGCGAAGTAGGACAACTTTATATTTTACAATTATTCTACATGTTTTAAGGCTGTAAACGCCTCACCACACACATTATACACTTTTCTCACCCTGGAATTAACCTTTTCTCACATTTGTCTCTAGTTTAAACACTCAAACTTTCATAGATTTTCAACAAAATGTATTAATAGTGACGCGTGGGGGGAGACACGGCCCCGGAAGCCCCACCAGATGCGCGAGGAGCACTGCCACGTCCCGGGACGAGATGCGCACCAACCCCTTGGAGAAGTGCGCGGCCTCGTGCTGCTCTGTCACAGATTTGACCACGATAAACCCCTCATCGTGGACAAATCCGTGACAGAGCAGCACGTGCCGCGCCTGGACCGCGTGCTCTCAACCCGAGCCACAAAACGAACGCAAAAGCCGCACGGAGTGATTTAATCCTGGTTTAGACCTGGTTTAGTTCTAGTCTAGACCTGGTTTAGTCCACGTTTAGTCCTGGTCTAGTCTCTTAGCCAATCAGGACACAGAACACAGTGTTACACTATTTAAAAAAATGTTACACTATAAAAAAAAAATTAAAAAAAAAAAAAATTTGAAAAAAAATTGAAAAAAATGTGAAAAAAATAAAATAAAAATAAGTTTAATGATGTAATGAATAGAGAAAGACAGCTATTTAATTGAAAATTCTAGTTTTGCTTTGGCAACATTTCCACTGCCCTTCTCAGTCGCCTTTGTGTCTCAGTCAAAGGTCTGAGTGCAGTTTAACAGGAGGACTGGTCAGGTAAGGTCAGCAGATCTGTGCCAGAAACCAGGTGGACACAAATGGAAAGGCCTCACGCTTACTCTGGTGTTTCGGTTGGTGATGAAATGGTTAATTCCCACAAAGGATTTTCTCTGGAAGGTCTCTGAGTTTTTCTTCAGGAAGGTTGTCTGCTACATTTACTGCCGCATATGGTGTTTTAATATGTGTTTACTGTTAAAAGTCTGGTGTGCATGGTGTCCTTACTGGTCTTGAGTGCCATGTGCATTCGTCCGATGTGAGTATTGTGTGTAATTGAGTGCAAATGTATATATTTTGTCAATTTATTTAAACTGATAGGACCTGTACATTGGTATGTAGATGACTTTATATCATAATATGGTTGAAAATCAGATATTGATCAATATTAAAACTGGTATCAAATTTAGGTACTCCATTTGAGCAAGTATCAACCCCCCCCCCCCCCCCCCATCCCCCTCCTCCTCCTCGCCCCGCTCCCCGGAAAAAAATCTCAGTTAGCGGGTGTCCCTCTGTCTCCTCCTCTGTCTCCCCCGCTGTCTCCTCCTCTCCCCCGGTCTGTCAGCGGACCCTCAGCCCGCGGTGAGCCGGGAAAGGCGGTCGGAGCCCGGTGTACTGTACCGGCTGTGCTGCGGACACACGGAGCGACCTGCAGCTCCGAACAGGTGAGTCACTCCCCGGATCGGTCCTGGTTTGGTCCTGATCTAGTCCTGGTTTAGTCCTTGTTTAGTCCTGGTTTAGTCTTGGTCTAGTCCTGGTTTAGTCTTGGTTTGGTTTAGTCCTGGTTTAGTCTTTGTTTAGTCCTGGTTTAGTCCTGGTTTAGTCTTGGTCTAGTCCTGGTTTAGTCTTGGTTTGGTTTAGTCCTGGTTTAGTCTTTGTTTAGTCCTGGTTTAGTCCTGGTTTAGTCTTGGTCTAGTCCTGGTTTAGTCTTGGTTTGGTTTAGTCCTGGTTTAGTCTTTGTTTAGTCCTGGTTTAGTCTTGGTTTAGTCTTGGTTTAGTCCTGGCTTAGTCTTGGTATTCTAGTATGTAGATGAATTTTTGTAATCAATAGGTATCCGATATTTGGCCTACAGCTGTAGCCAATAACGGATATTTCCTGTTTAAATTGACAAATTTATTAAAGTTCCTCATGGACTTTTCACGTATGTAAAAATAATAGAATGTTTTATTTGTTTAAAGGCACTCAGAGCACGACGGGAAAAATTGTTCACTCGCACCCCCTACGAAATTACGCAGTCTCACGCACGACCCCGCTCAAAACTTGAGAGCCCTGCATAAGACCACATAGTAATATAAAAGAAACCACTATGTTTTAATGTTGAAAATTACATTTTATTGCCTGAAGAAAGAGTGTTTTTTTTTTTTTTTTAGTTTCGAACTCGAGTATCGTGACAACACTATTTCATCTAAAGGGAAAATCAGGACAAAGCAATCACATCTCCATGGAGACAAGCACGAAAACCCTCCACTAAAAAAGTTACATAGTGCATCTTCAAATTGCAGTAGAGCTCATTCACTTCCTGATGTCTGTATTTTCATTTTGCCGTTCCATCAGGAAGTTGGCTTCATAAACCCTCTGTCTCAGACTTGTCAACAATCTCCTCCAAGATGAAAACACTGTAACAATATTTGTGGGGTCATGGATGCCGATCTCTTCAATAACTTCTTTTGTGGCAATTTTCACTGAAATGCCTCTGCCCTGGGGCCAAACAGAGCTACAGCTATTATCCAGCGCTGATGCTGTGCCAACTGTAATCTGACAACCCATTTCTACGGAATGTGCGAAAGTGCTTTTTACTCGGAGAAAATATCCCATTTCCAAAGACATTTCTGTGTTTGTGATTTCCATTGGCTATAAAATTACATTATTTGTGAAAGGACAGTTTAAAGTGCTACAAAGTAAATCTTAAAGAAGTGTAAAGAGGTTTTAGATAAAAGTTAGGTCTCGTCTTGTGGAAAAATGAAATATTGCAATTGTCAGGATTTCCTTATAAACATATATAGAGGGGGGTTTATGTGCTATTGACATTTTGGAGCTTTATACCATGTTATATGTTGCTTCCTCATCAAAAGCATGCCTAAAGAAAAACAAAAATTAAAGTAAAGCAAATTTAACATTTTAATACTTGCTTGGGGCAAATGTAACATTTGCAAAACAACAAAAGTTCTGAAATATCTATTGTCAATATTTTAAAATACTTTTTCACAATAAATTTGATTTTTAAGTGTGTCAGACTTTGTTGAGTTCCTATATTAGGCTATTATAATGTTGTTGTTTCCTCATGAAAAACATACCCGGAGTTGTGTTTCGCTTCATTCACAGATGTTTAAAGGTCCCATGACATGGTACTTCTTGATGCTTTTATATGGCTCCTTAATGGTTCCCTAATACTGTAAATGAATCCTTCTTCAAAATCAACACTCAGTGCATGAGAAACAGAGATAAGATGAGAAAGAGTATTTTTTCTCTCTCTGAACAGGCCATTATGGGCATTGTTGCTTGAATGCAAATGAGGAGAAAAGAGCTGGCCTATAGTAGAGGGTGGGGGCGTGGCCAAACTCTCCGCTCTCAGCTGATCCATTTCCGTGTTTTTGCACGGGGGGAGAGATTTGAAGCGTTCCATTGAAAAATAAACACATTTCCACAGAAAATAAAATTAAACCACTGCTGTTCAAAGGTCCAGAGGCTCAGATAAAGGACTTCCGAGCCTAGAAACACTCGGACGTGCCTCCAGGCAAATAAAAAAACGCATTTCGCATTGCCTAGCGCATTCGCAGTCCAAACTCTATGGGCGTGATTTACAGAGACGCTGAGTTCAGACAGACGGGGGTGGAACTGCATTTGCATTTCTTTTTTCGATCTGACTTCAATAAGTTTCCTTGTTCAAAATCGCCCGTTTGAGCTCCGATTTTTTGTAATGCAGAAAAGGATCGCAAATGCTCAATTTAGACATTTTGCAACTTTTAGCCATGGGAGGGCTAAACAGGGTAGGGGAGCTCACATTAACGTTCAAAAACCTCAGAAAGTGAAAATTTCATGCCATGGGACCTTTAATACATATATCATGCATATTAGGTTGACCTTGTGATGTCACGTGGTAATACAGGAAGTGCTTTTAAACTCCATTAAATTCACCTTCATCATTTGGATAATTTCAGCCCTTGAATTGCCCATCTCTGCTGAACTAAAAGTAAAAGGTATCTGTGGTAACATTAAAAGGTCTAACAGATTTATATCATTTTGAGCTTTGGAGATGTAGATAGATAAAGGATTTCTCAAACATGTATGAATGAAACAATGGACATTTTGAGCTCCACTGACATTCATTATCTTTATGTTACATTCTCCATACCAGTATGTTATGCCTTTGTTTTTCATATTTATATCTACTATCTGGTCTGCAATCTGTCTTGGTCCCTGATTAGATTAAGTACCCATAGCGTGGATTATAAGCACAACCTTTCCGGATACGATTGAAGAAAGACTGCTTCTAAAATTATTAAAAACCTCGGGCTAGCATTAGCGGCACAATTCCCAAATAGGATTTAGCGGGACCTCTCATTTAAATAAGAGTTTGAAGGCGTGTCATTACCACACAAGCCCCCAACCTTGCTCTGAATGATTGAATTGACCTGCAACTTATCACAGTCACAAAATCAAACCACCCCGGGCTCCCTCTGTCCACACAGTCTGTTCTACGGCAGTCACTTTGGTGTTGAAATAGTTTAGTGATGTTCATTTCGCTGTAATCGGTGCTATTAACAAAAGTATGTGAGAAATACAGCACTTAATTATAACCAAAGTAATGAATAAATTAAGTTCACTGTGTATTTTTCAGATAAATAGAAGCTGTTTCCAGATTTTGAAAGACTTGTTTTTGAGGTAGCTGAGCTGATTAAAAAGTGAATAATTATTGCAAAGAATGTTGCAAATATTGTAATAAATGATATTGTTTTCACACAATTGAATCAGTGCAAAGTAGCATTAATTTAACTTTTATAAAGTATTTAGTGTACAGCCTGTATGCGAATTGCCAGGGCAAATATGTCACAGATTCATACAGAATAAATGGGAAAAAAGTGTGGAGAGAATGAACAATGAACTGTAAAGTGCTTTGGGTGTCATGAAAGGCGCTATGAATTATTATTGTGAGACTTTTGACAATACAATATGATATTTCGGTTATTGTTACACCCCTTGTCACTCACTGCTTCCATGCTTCCTTTTCAGAGTCCATCATAGAAGCTAGGTTTTCCTTCCAGCCTATTGTCTAGTCAGAGGAGGAGAAGAGCTTTCACTGTAGTTTAGCTGACCTGACACATCCTGGTTCATTTGAAAAATTGAGTCATGTTGCAATACTGTTTCCTCATCAAAAACACACACTACCAGTCAAAAGTTTGGACAGACCTTTTCATTTACTTTTCTTTTTTCTCCATGATTACTGACATTGTTGTTTCTCGCTGAAGGCATCAGAACAATGAATGAACACATATGGAATGCAGTAAACAGAAAGTACACTCAAAATTACTCAATCCTCATTTTAAAGTAAAAAAAAACAAAAAAAACAAAAACAAAGATCAAATAAATAAATCATCCCAAGCAAAACTCCCTTTACAGTCTTAATACTTTTACTTTCAAATTTCCACTTCAACTTCTTCACACCTCTCCACTTTGGGGTCAGGCATCTCCTCATCAAGAAAGCATATAACGGCAGGAGAGAGAGGAGCATGCGGCGTGGGCTTCCATTAGCCTGACTGACAGCACCGGGAGAAGACACAGGGACCCCTCCCCAAACCACCCCATACCTCCCACGCCCAGGCAGATGTATGGCAATTAGCCCCTCCATTGCTAATAGCTTAACCATTACTGGCACCGCTCCATTTGTTATTCCGCAGACCTGCTTTGTTAGCTCATTTGGGAGAGAAGCGATATGAGTTTTTCATGTAATTACTCCTCATTATTCATTATTGGGTGGTGTTGACACCCGGGCCCTGTACCTGATACTTTGCAGTGACGTCACGCTGCATGTGAGTGTTCTACATGCACCTCTAATTGTAGAACTTTAGGAGTTACCATGGTTACAGGATGCAGCATTAGCAAGACTGTCAGAAAAGTTTTTAACGGACCATATTACACTCATTTTGTGATCTGTGTTATAATATTTCCTCTTCACAAACATATACAGTGGTACCTCACCTTATGAATGACCCAACAAACGAAAATGTCAAGTTACGAAACGCCTTCACGGTAAATTTTGGTCTCTAGATACGAGACAAAATTCAAGTTACGAAACGCGAAATCTCAAAAATTCAAATAATGCGCGCTCAGCCACACACATTATAGCTTTCCTCAGACTGGATTTAAACCCCTCTCACACCTGTCCCCCGTTCAAACACCCAAACCCCCACAGATTCCCAACAAAACGTATCAATAGTGAAGTGTGGGGGGAAGCGGGAGGGGGGAGAAGACTGCGCGCGGACGTGTGATAGCGCAGCATGACCCGGCGCGGAGCTGCCAGCAGGTCCAGACCAAGATCTAAACCTGGACTGGACCAGGACTAAACCTGGACCAAACCAGGACCAAACCCGGACCAAACCAGGACTAGACCAGGTGGATTAAAGCGCCTATTTCCTGGTTTCGTTTCGAGTCACAGCTGAGGGGAGCAGCGAGTAGGACAGCACGCAGTCTGAGCGCATGAACGAGACCCATGCAAGAGCCGCGGTGGTCTAGACCTCCTCTAGACCTGACCAGGTCTAGAGGAGGTCTAGAGGAGCCGCGGTGGTCTGGACTAAACCAGGACTAAACCAGGAGGAGCCGCAGTGGTCTGGACTAAACCAGGACTAGACCAGGTGGACCAAAGCGCTGCGCGCGCGTCCACCCCCTGGCCTCGCCTCGAGCCACAGCCAAGGCGAGCCTCCGCTTGCACGCAAGACCCGCGGCGGTCCAGACCCGCTCCAGACTTGCCCGCGTAAGGTGCTCACAGAGCGGCCTGGATAGAACCGTGAGGTCGGCCTCTTCAAGACCTCCAGGCCGGTGACCGGGACAATCCCCGGACCCATGCCCGCTTAAGGAGCTCTTAAGGCGGGCTGGCAGTGTCCCCCTGGGTCCCTGGATGTCTGGGGCTCCGTGCCTGGCAGGTCTAGAGTAGGTCCAGACCACACTATAAAAAAAGTTACACTATAAAAAAAAAAAAAAACTTGGATCGGGGCCTTGGAACGAATCAGGCTTTTTCCATTGAAATAGCTACTCAACTTACGAATTTTTCACGTTACGAATTAATTTCGTAAGGTGAGGTACCACTGTACCTGGAGTTGTGTTTTGTTTCATTCACACATGTTTAACACACAAACCCAGCATATTTTAAGCTCTTTAAGTTCTTCTTTCAAACATAAAACACTCTGTTCCACCTTGTGACATCCTGTGGTAATACAGGAAGTCCTTCCATTTATTTTTAAACTGTATACATTTTCAGTAGAATCATTTGGATAATTTCAGCCATGGAACTGCCAAGTTCTACTGAAAAAAGGTAAAAGGAGTTGTTAACTTGAAAACTACCACTTCATGACATCACAAGGTGGAGCAGGGTATTTTGAGCTTTGGATATGTAATAATGGATTATTCAAACATGTGTGAATGAAACAAAACACAACTGTGGGGATGTTTGTTTTTTTAAAGAAAAAAATGCAAAAGGTATTTAAACAACACATTTTCAGGAGCCTGTCATCAGTCCAAGTGTTCATGGTCCTGTTTAGGTGTTTGATTTTGAACAAAAAGGTGAGTGAAGATAACTTGTGATTGTGATTTTATGTGTTAAAGACTTGTTTAGCAGCCCAAATCAGCTCACCTGTTGTAGTTCCAGTTAAATCAGTTCTTTACGATTATATTGTGTTAAAACAAAGCTCGGATTAAAGTCTAACACAGCCTCAGACAGAGCAGAGCCTACAGTTAGCGCCACACCCCCAGGGAATGTTGATGACATCAGTAAGCAGCTCTGGGGGTAAAATGCATTTGCTGTGTACCATCTGTATTTTATTGTCTGAAAAAAAAGAAAGAAGTTCACTGTTAGCATGCTGGTTGTTGTTAACTTTGCTATGATGACAAAACTCCGCTCTTGTTTCTTGAGCTTGTGAAAAGTGCTTATAAACTCATTATGTAATTAGGAGGCTCTGAATGCATAAGGTAAGTGAGGAATAACTGTGGATGTGTTGTCATGGTACTCAAATTTCAAAGTCAATTTCAATACTAAGGAATTGACTCGATACTTGATTCGAATACTGATACCACGATGATAAGTAAAGGTGCATTGTATAACTTTTCTAGTGGAGGGTCCATCAAATGATCCGTCAAAAAATCACCTTTTATCTTCATGGAGACCAAAGCCGACCAAGTTACAGAGAGGCGACCCCCGCTCCCGGTCTGAATGCAGGTGACAGATCTTTCACCAGAAAAGTTACACAATGCACCGATAAAAAAAACTCTTTCTTTTGACAATAGAATGCCATTTTCAACATTATTCCTCTACTACTCTTTACTCTTTTATATTCCATAGTGCTCCATAGGCGTATACTAGTCTACGTCCTCTTATACTTGTTCTGATCTTCAAGATCATTCTAAAGCTATTCAGGAAAAATTCATTTCTATCCACTGAATGTGCCTTTCTTAGTATCGATACCTGCTCAAATGAGTATCTAGTTTCAATACTTTTGGACAACCGTACTTTGGACTACTGTACTGCAAACTATTCAAAACAAAATAGCTCTATTTCGTTGGCTCATTTGATAGAGAAGTGATATAAGTTTTTGATGCAATTACTCCTCATTATTCATTGCTGGCTGTTGTTGACTTTTCAAAATTCCGACCCGAGAAGAGAATTAGGGCGGAACTTGTAATTTGTTTTGCATTTCAATATTAACGCAGATGGTTTTGAAGCATGGGGTCTCCTTCCGGCTCCGCGTTGGGGGTAAATGATCCGCGAGCGATATATTAATAAAGACGAGATGGGGAGAGCGCTGGAATTACACCAGTAGAGATTTATTGTCTTACTTATTGATGACTCCACATCATACACAATATCAAATGCGCTGAATAAAACATGAGTTCATGCTTCATTTGTTTCTATAACCGCATTATCGGAGACAGGAGCTTTGCGTCGCATTTCAAACTTAGATGAGATTCTAGAATGGAGGGCGTAATAGAGGGAATGGTGCGAATTCGTTTGGATTCGTTCATTTGTCAATATTATGTATAAACGACTGGTTTGCAGAGGTGCTGGAGATAGCTTATTTATCATTGTTGTTAGATACAGTACTGCTATTTTTGATAGGGTTTTGTGCCTTTGTTTTTTCCTCCTCCCTTTGTGTTTTTTCATTCGGGATCAGCTGAAGTATAAAAACCCCGCCCTGCCTTCACTTTGCTGCCAGATAATTCTGTTTCATGCAGTCATCTTGGCAGTGCCACTGCTGCAGTTCTCCGACCAGCCTGCCTCCATCACCACAGCCTGCAAAAATCCTGTAAATAAAACCATTAAAACTTACATGTCTTCATCTCTTCTTTGGGTGCTTTGGGGTCCTCATTGCTCAAAACATAAACATTTTTATTCTTTGCTTACTTTAATTTAATATGGTTATAAGCAGAGACAGTGTTTGGTATCAAAGAGTAGCATGGAAGCAGAAAAAAATAAAATCACTTTTAAAATTTGCGTTTTTGTTGTTTGTTTGTTTTAAAACGTTAAATTCTAAATATACAGCATACCTTGTATTTTATACAGTATATGGCACAAAATGTACTCAGGTGAGCTTTAAAGGTCCCATGGCATGAAATTTTCACTTTCTGAGGTTTTTGAACGTTAATGTGAGCTCCCCTACCCTGTTTAGGCCCCCCACCATGGTTAAAAGTTGCGAAATGTCTAAACTGAGCATTTGCGATCCTTTTCTGCGTTACAAAAAATCGGAGCTCAAACGGGCGATTTTGAACAAGGCACCTTATTGACGTCAGATCGAAAAAAGAAATGCAAATGCAGTTCCACCCCCGTCTGTCTGTACTCAGCGTACAGACAGACGCTTTTTTTATTTGCCTGGAGGCACGTCCGAGTGTTTCTAGGCTCGGAAGTCCTTTATCTGAGCCTCTGGACCTTTGAACAGCAGTGGTTTAATTTTATTTTCTGTGGAAATGTGTTTATTTTTCAATGGAATGCTTCAAATCTCTCCCCCCGTGCAAAAACACGGAAATGGATCAGCTGAGAGCTAGAGCGGAGAGCGGAGAGTTTGGCCACGTCCCCACCCTCTACTATAGGCCAGCTCTTTTCTCCTCATTTATATTCAAGCAACAACGCCCAGAATGGCCTGTTCAAAGAGAGAAAAATTACTCTTTCTCATCTTATCTCTGTTTCTCATGCACTGAGTGTTGATTTTGAAGAAGGATTCATTTATAGTATTAGGGAACCATTAAGGAGCCATATAAAAGCATCAAGAAGTACCATGTCATGGGATCTTTAAGCCATGTTACAGTGTTGTTACCTCATCAAAAACATACCTGGAGTTGTGTTTTGTTTCATTCATATGTTTGACTAACCCTAATCTCAAAAGCTCAGAATGGTCTGTTCCACATTGCCATGTCATGAAGTGGTAGGTTTCAAGTTTAACAGCTACTTTTTACCTTGAGTTCAGTAGAGATTGGCAATTCCATGGCTCAAATCATCCAAATGATTCTAGTGACAACGTATGAAGTTTAAAAACACAGTAGAGCATTTCCTTTATTACCACATGGCATCACAAGGTGGAAGAGAGTGTTTTATGTTTGAGAAAAGAACTCAGGCTAAATGTACTGGGTTTGTGTGTTAAGATTTCATTAAAACAATTCATTTGAGTGACGTTTATAATTGTATTACGTAAAGATAATTTCATAACCGTTACCGCAACCATTATGTAATCAATCAAAACTCCTCTAAATTCAAAATAATTATGGTGATTATACCACATTTGATAAGTTAAATAAAGTGTCAGAAAAAATGTGTTCCTTGTGTGTAAATTTCTTTTGTATTTTAGATGACTTTTTCTACTCTGGTGGCATAGGTAGAGGATTCTGTTTTAGATCTTCCCACTAATTCCTCTATTCCTTTTCTTCTCAAGATTTTTTCCACAAACTGTCCCTTTACCGAAGTAAGAAAAAATTCAACACAGGTATCATCCCACAAAACCAAGTAATAATTAGAAAAACATGGAAGAAAAAAAAAAAAACTGGCATTAGCACTATAAAAATAACATAGACCAGGGGTCTTCAACGTTTTTCAGGCCAGGGGCCCCCAAACAGACGACGAACTGGGCCAGGGACCCCCTACTATATATACGGCATAGAATTGTGTTTTATATTAAATTGAGCTTAGTGTCATGTATAAACATTGCTACTCTGTTATGGTACATCCAATACAAGGAAATAATACACAGGTTAATACTGTATTTTCATGTTTTTTATTTGAAAGATGGGCCAGATAGGCCCTACGGGGTGGATGTGCTACTGCAATTTTTAAACACAACTTGCATATAACACAGGCCTATTAAGATCGTTCACTGATTCAACCAAAAAACAAGTGCAAGGGAGAGAGTGGCTGTGCTTTTTAAGACATCAAATCATAAAAATATTAAAATATAAAATTATATTATTTTAAAGTGAAATCAAAAGATTTTGCGACCCCCCTGCAGTACCTCCGCGACCCCGACCCCCTTGTTGAAGACCTCTGACATAGACTGTTTACAAAATTGGCTGTTAAACTGTGTAACTTCAGGTTGGGGGTCCGCTACCATGGAGATGTTATTGCTTTGCCTGTAATCTTCCACAATATAGTATAAAACTATATAAGATGCATTTATTCAATTATGGGTGTTCAAAAATACCTTTAAAAACATGCATTCTTACTCTAAGTGGGGTGACCTCTTCACAGATCTCAGCTGTAAACTGGCCTGATGGCATGTGCTGCTTGTTTCTATAGCGATACATGCATTTTTATCTAACTGGTGGGCCCTCTACTAGAAAAGTTACACAGTGCACCTTCAAGCTTTGAGTTGCTAAAGAGTGGACAGAAAATAAACACAAATATAGAGGTTGTCAAGAACATCAGTTAGTTGTTTTGAAAATTTTAAATGAAAAAAATACTTTTTTCTCATGAGGGGTCTTCATTTGTTAGAAAGTATGGCATTAAATTAATCTATCCTGCTTTTTTTCAGTTACAGGGGTTTTATTGCTCTAGAAATACCTTGAAAAAACATGCATATTTACTGTGAACGGGGTTGCCTCTGCACAGATTTGACCTGTAACTTGGCCTGGTGGTGTCATCTATGGTGGTGTCATCAATGGGCAACAGCTCAGTTGGTAGGGAGTTTGTCTACTCATCCGAATGTTGGTAGTTTGAATCCCGCTCTCGGCATAAACATCACTGGTGGAGCAGTCCGATCCAGTGACCTATAGGTTGGCGGTGTGTGAATGGGTGATGTAAAGTGCTTTGGGTGCCTTGAAGGTGGCATCTCTTGCCACCATATTGCCATAATGTGTACCATCTGGCAGAAAAAAAACTGCATCGTGCATTTTTAAAGACATAATTATAGAAGGAGGTGGAGGCAGGTGAAAAGCTGCTTGGGCCTCAACAGAACTGGAGAACAGCCAAAGAATAATTTACTCGTCCTTCAACTGTACTGGGACAGCCTGTCAAGTTGCCTGGGATCCAGAATACACACTTCTCCAGTACTCACAAAGATGTGAGTCTGGTCATTGTTGAATCTCAGGCAGTTCGGATGGGGTGATTCGTCAATCAGGAGCATGCATGGTCTGTATCAAAACAAAAGAAAGGAAAAGAAAGAAATATCACAGAGGACTGAAAACATGGTGGATTTCTGTATCTATGAGCAAAGCACTAAACTCTGTTCATCTGTTTGCACAATCATGTCTGCATGCTCAACAGAGGCTAATCAACAATGTGAAAATGAAACTTTAGATTGATATTTAGCAAAATTTTAAATAATTTTTATTCCCAATGAGCTTTCTTCCATTATGGGCATTAGTTAACATATCATTTGTCAGCCTCCATTGTGCCTTTAACTCTTACGTTATTTCTTCATTACAGACATACCTGGAATTGTTGTTCTTTTCTCAAACAGAAAACACTTCCACCTTGTGATGTCATGTAGTAATACAGGAAGTGCTCTGAAACTTCCTACACTTTCACTGGAATAATTAGAATGATTTCAGCCCTGGAACAGCCCATCTCTACTAAACAAGTGGCAAAAAGTAGCTTAGTTAAAGTAGTTAACTTGTTGTACTTATGTGAATGAAACAAAACACAGCTCCAGGTATGTTTTTGATGAGGTAACAGCATTATGACATGGCTTAAAACTCACAGTTTTGTGCAATATAGAACCTTTAATATTTCCAAAAAGTCTATGAGAAAAATGAATCAAAAATGTACTTTTATTTCAGAACTGCAGCTATTCAGGCTTGGAGGTGGGCAAAGAGTTGACGCCATAGCAACCCAAAACCTACCTCATTGTTTTCTACCCTGTTTGTTTCTACAACAGTATTACAAATTTCTCTGTCCAGAGTCTAGTCACCTTTAGATAATTTATAAACCCATTTCATCTTATTCTGCAGCCAACCTCAGGCCACGGTCTATGTCCCTTGTCCGTATACATAAACCAAACCAATAAAAGCAGGCTACAAGCTAACCATCCATATTTCATGTAGCCTGCTTTGATACCTCCTATCTGCTGCTCCCATGTGGCACTATTTCTTCGCCACCAGCTTTCAAGGTGTAGTAGAAGCTTATCGGTGGCTAGCACAGGACTGTCTTATCATGTATGCATTGGAGGGCGCAAAAGGTGCGATAGAACCAATAAAAAGAGGCCATAGAGAAGGGTAAAGGTCCAGGCACAGTTTTATTAAGCTGTCAGTGAATGAAAAGAGGGGAGGGCGAGGTGGAGTCAACCTTGGCCCAACCACGTGTCCAGATAACTGCCCAAAACACGTTCTAAAATTAGACAGGATACGTAGTGTACACAGTGTTTTTTATATCCATCATACTAATTTAATACCTTTCACTTACTATTGATACTTTATAGCATCAAAATTTCCAGGGAGTGTAATAACTGAAGGTACTACTCAATCTGAAGCTCTGTTACTCAAGTGTTAAAGAAAATTGTACATAGTACCTTTAACGAATTATCAAAGTGTTATATTTTTATTGTGAAACCATATTATGGGACAAGGACAAAGACTGATTAACTGCTTAGACAAACAATCAAAGGCTGAACCTTGAGCAACTGCTGATTAGTGATGTATGTATGTATGTATGGTAAAGATGAACTTTGTTCAAACTGGTTGAACTGGGAATTTTCCGTTACGCCTATGTGTTTGACAATAAAAGGAGACGGCGAGGAGGTGTTTTTTGAGAAGTGAGTGTGTGGCCTGGTAGAGACAGAGTGCTTAAAGATCCCATGACATGGTACTTCTTGATGCTTTTATATGGCTCCTTAATGGTTCCCTAATACTGTAAATGAATCCTTCTTCAAAATCAACACTTAGTGCATGAGAAAGACACATGTACAGAGTCAGAGTCATAATCTCTCTGTCTGAACAACTCATTCTGGGCCTTGTTGCTTGAATGCAAATGAGAAGGACACAGATTGGTTAGAGGAGCGGGTTGGGGGGGGCCAAATGCGCCGCTGGTTCCTTGTTTTAGCGGTGCGCTGTGCCTGGCCCCACTTCCGCGTGTGTAAGCGCGAAGGAGGAAAGGAGAGCCTTTTCAATGAAAAAAAAACACATTTTCACAGAAAATAAAATTAAACCACTGCTGTTTCAGAGGTCCAGAGGGTCGGGTAAAGGACTTCCGAGTCTAGAAACACTCGCAAGTGCCTCCAGGCAAATAAAAAAACGCATTTCGCATTGCGTAGCTCCTCCACAGTCCAAATTCTCTGGGCGTGATTTCCAGAGACAGGAGGTGGAGATCCAGACGGTGGTGGAACTGAATTTGCATTTCTTTTCTCGATCTGACGTCAATAAGGTGCCTTGTCCAAAATCGCCCATTTGAGCTGTGTTTTTTTCAAATGCAGAAAAGGATCGCAAATGCTCAGTTTAGACATTTGGCAACTTTTAGCCATTGGGGGGGCCTAAACAGGGTAGGGGAGCTCACATTAACATTCAAAAACCTCAGAAAGTGAAAATTTCATGCCATGGGACCTTTAACACTTACTACACCTCATTCTCCCTCGTTAGTATATTACTTCTGTGTCTGTTTTCTCATTTGTTCCTTTTTGTTGATTTTTATTCGGAAAAATCCCTGACATCAAGTTAGACTTTATCAGATATTTATTTATTTTATTTTATTTTTTTTTACTATTTTACAATTTATCCATAAAGGACTGATTTTACTGCAACAGGTATGATTTGTGCTCTTAAACATGTAGCTCATAAAATTACAGTGATAACTTTTTGTTGAAATTCTAACAACAAAACAGGACCATGGACGCTCTTATTGCTCACAGATGGAATGGATGGATGTGTCACCATCCATCCACGTGATTCGGCTGGGTCTAAGCTCAGGCCATACATTCTATTAAGAAAATCATCTGTCATTTTATGTTTAGCAGGATTTAATAGATCAATATTGTAATTTCCACATATGTAAATTGTTTTTATTACTCATAGAGAACATGTTTACTATCCAGTCTTACTTAGACATTTGTCCCAGAAGATCGATATATACAGCTGATAATAACATTTTTTTGTCTTTATGTTGCAGATTTTAACTGATATACATTCTAAGATGTCAGTTACTTTAAACTTCACATCCTTGTGGACATAATAACAACTCCCCCAACCTGCTCTGTTAATTCTGTTAACATAGTTGAGTTTATAGCCTTCAATGTTAAAGTACATTCCCTTCTCCTCCTGGAACCAGGTTTCAGGTACTGCAATAATACTAAATGGAACTGAAAACTGCAGTAAGTATTCATTTATGGAAGAAGTTAGTAGTTAGTATACATACTTCTGCTATTGAAGTGGATAATTGAAAGTTTATCATCTGATTTAATAGAGTGCTCAAATTCTTGTACTGTGTAATATTTGCTGTCTGCGTTTATAGATGAGAAAAAACGCTTATCAGAGTATTTCATTTTCCATATCCAGTTCATTGTGCTCTGTGTAGCCAACTAATTCCAGTTCTGATTGATCCAAACTATTGAGTCTTTACTGTAGAGCTGTGTAACAACTCATTGTTATATTTAAAGCAGTCATGATTAATGTCAGTTTAACTGCTCAGTTGTCATACCTCGGGACATCCAGAAGTTGTCTGAGATCCCACTAGGGCTCCGCTGAATTTATCCAGATCACTCAGGGCCTTGACCACTAGCACATTTGCGTCTTCTGGTGAGCCTTTGAATTTTATAAATATTTTGCAGTTGCTAACCCAAGTACCTTGGATAACCCTTTGCCTCTGCGTTCTTACACGTCAAATGGTCGTTCATGTAGACCTCCGTGCCTCTCAACTGCCGTCCTTGTTTCATCAGTGCTATCTTTTGCTTCCTGTTGATGAATCTTAAGATCACTGTTGACTTGTCTTCATTTCTTCTCCTTGGAAGCAGGTGGCATGCCTCAAGATCTTCCATGTTGAGGGCGATGCCCCTGGACCAGAGAAAAGCCACCACCTGCTGTTCCTCAGAACACTCCTCAGCCTCGCTGGGCTCACCCCGTTTTTGTCAGTGGCCACTGCTTTCACTCTTGAGTTCTGAGATAACCACATCATTGTTTTCTACCCTGCTCGAGTACTGCTCGAGTACTGCTCTCTCTGTTTTCTTTGCACTAGTGTTTCCTCGATTACGTTCAGGATCTTTTTTTGGTCGTTTCGAATTGTGCCAACTTCTTCAATCAAGGATTCAAGTGACTTCTTGAGTTCGTCAGCTTCCTCCACCGTAATATTTTTCTTCAGTGGCATTTGTGGCTAACTTTAAGCAGCTAATGCTGCGGGTATGAGCCAAAAGATGGACACTCACGTATCAAAAGTGTCCAGCGATTGTTCCATGCTTAATTAATGTCTGTAATCCTTCATGAAAAACTGTAATCCTGTAAAAGTAAATAGAATCCAGGTGCCGCACAATTCGAACCCACAGCTACACATCGGAACCACACACATTACCTTCAGTTAGCATCACAACCCTAGGAAATGTTGATAACATCAGCTGCAAAGTATCAATAGTGAGTGGAAGGTATTGAACTAGTCAGATGGATAAAAACGACTTAGAGTTGACAGAGTAAAGTGGGGTTTATTGATATAGTGAATAGACAAAGGGGTTGAGGAGTGGGTTAAACAATGACCGAGGAACCATAGGATTGCTGGTTCAAGCCACTACAGAGCTCATGCTGCTGTTGGCTAACACTAATTATTTGATATTGGCTTTATCAAGGTAGATTTTTCACAAATTTACTGCATTTAAACCCTGGGCCATAGTTTGGACATGCCTGCCCTTTAACTCATTCAGTGCCGGCCTGTTTTCAGAATTCTAACCCCAGAGTGCCAGAGGTTTCAGTGGAATTTCACTGATTTTCCAAGACCCACAGAATACTGAGTTCTTTGACTATATAAACATGGGACACATCAAAATAAAGTGTTGACTCTCTTCTTTCACCTAGAAAAAAAAAATTATGTTTCTAACCTTTTCGGTTCTCAAGTAATTGATAGTAGAACATAGGGAAGTTTCAGCAAAAACACAGTTTTTTTTACCACAAAGTGGAGAAAACAAGCGTTTTATAAAAAGAGTCATTTCGAGCAGATCAGTGACTTTGACGTCAATATTTATTGATTTAGTGACACCTCAAACATCTAAAACAACAGAGAAAGAGATTTTTGATGGCAAAGTAAATTTTTTATTTACAAAATATAAGAAATATAACTATATACAAACTGACAATCTTTGAGAACAATCTTTGATTACAAACTGAGAATCTCTTAGAACAATGTGTGCACATGTCCACGTGTGGGGGGTGTGCGTATGCATGTGTGTGCGTGTGCATGTGTGTGTGTGCATGTGTGTGTGTGTGTGTGTGTGTGTGTGTGCATGTGTGTGTGTGTGTGTGTGCATGTGTCAAACCCCACCAGAGAAGTTTCTCTTTGTGTGGTATATTGTGAAGCACTTTCCTGGGTGCAACGGGACACAACACGCCTTGCACCACAATTTTGTCTCGCTGCGCTGGCCCCTACTTGAACATACACGACACCTCCTTGATGGTCTTGACTTCCTCCTAGTGGGCATCAGTTGTTCGAGTTCGTGCCTTGCTAGGTTGCCATCTAGCCGGCTGTCTGGGTCTGTGCAGCATGGTGCTCTTAGCCTATGTCCCTCCTCATCCTCCTCATCCCCCTCAACCCCCTCACCTGTAACTTCCTCCCTCTCATATGGCATTGTGGTCCAGGTTTTCACTACCTTCTCGATGAAGTCCATGAGGGTTCCACACTGGCCTGGATGTACACTCCTGTAAAGGACGTAGGAGTTAAATATTGCCAGCTGGAACATGTAAGCGACAAACTTCTTGGACCAGTTGAGCGTTTTCCGGATGAACGGGTAGTAAGAAATGTTCTGGTCCAGTTTGTCAACCCCATTCATACAGGCATTGTAAGACACAACACACTCAGGCTTCAACTGGGGGACTTTGTCTTTGCGTTTCTTCTGCCACACTTCGACTGTCTGCATTTTATCTTGGTGGCAGGTGGTCACCATCTTTACCACCCTTTTGTCATGCCACGCTACCACCATCACCTTCTTGTTGTGCCTCACAACCTTTCCCCCTGCCCCCAGGTCACTCTTTTTTATGTCCCTGATCACATGTGGTTCCCCCCTGTTTTTCCGCAGTGTCCCACAAACATTTGTTTGTTTTTTCAGTAGGCTCTCACACAGTGACACTGAATTATAAAAATTGTCCATATACACTGTGTAGTCATGACCCGTGAGACGATCCAGGAGATCATATACAATTTCTGGCAGAGTACTGGCTTCTCCAACATAAGGTCGCATGTTAAAACAATACCCTGTGGCTGAATCACAGAGCACATATGATTTAATGCCATATTTTACGGGCTTCTGTGGATTGTACACCTTGAATGACAAGCGCCCCTGCCAGTGCATCATGCCTTCATCGATGCAAATGTTTTGTCCAGGTTGGTACATGTCTTTAAATTTTTTTATAATGTAGTCCAACACTGGGCGGATTTTATACAACTTGTCCCCTGCATCTTGTGATGCATTGTCATTGAAATGTAAGAACTTAAATATCAGCTGAAACCTGTTTCTGGGCATTGTCTTTGAAAAATATGGTGTGGCTATCGTTTCATCCAATGACCAGTATTTGGCGAGTCTTGGTTTTTTGATTAAACCGGTTAAAAATGTCAGACCAAAGAATCGTTTGAGTTCTTGCACTGACACTGGTTTCCAAAATGATGTTCTGCTTTTTGGGAGACTAGGGTGAGCGGAAAGGTACTGACGTGCATATAAGTTTGTTTGGTCAGTGATGTGCTCCAGCAGCTCATCTGTGATAAACAGTTCCAAAAAGTCAGCTGGCCGGTCCGACTTCAGGTCTGCAGCAGCGTTCCGGAGTCCAGGGTTGGCAGTAAAAGGAAAGGTGTTGGGTTTCCAACCTTTTTCTTGCCACTCCACACTTTGTGTAGAAGATGCACCACCTGTAAATGATAGAAATATACAACATTACCTAATTGTATTTTTATTTTGTATTGCTGCAGTGTGATGTGGAGAATAGACTTAGACATAGACACTTTTTATACTTTTTTTTATACTTATATACTTTATTATTATTTTTGTACCTTTCTTCTCCACTTTGCGAGCAGGAGGGGGTTTGGTCCACTGCTGGTTGAAGGCTCTGTAAATAGCAAATTCCTTCACAATTACCACACAGCAGCATCATGTTACTTAGACAGTTAGTTAGTTAGTTCTTACCCATCTCATGCCTCTCTGGAGAGGAGGATTTACTGCTCCCACTGCTTGATCCTGACGGCAGCCACTCATCCGAAGAATCGGGGTCGGCTTCACTAAAATCATCGGCGCTGTCGTCCTCCTGCCCTGATATACCCGCGCCCGACATTTCGCCCGCCTCGGGCAGACCAGATCTCTGCCCCAACATTTCGCCCGCCTCGAGCAGACCAGATCTCTGTCCCAACATTTCGCCCGCCTCGGGCAGACCAGATCTCTGCCCCAACATTTCGCCTACCTCGAGCAGAGCAGATCTCTGCCCCAACATTTCGCCCGCCTCGAGCAGACCAGATCCCTGCCCCAACATACGCGCACCCAGATCACCTGCCTGATCCGGCATGTCTCCATGTCCCTGCGATCTCCAGAGGCACTGATCAAGCGTCAGTTGCGTCATTTTCTTGTCTTTCTTTGCTCTCCTCGCCGCCATCATGAGTCTCTTGCCACTACTACATGTGCACTGATCTGTTCTTCTCTTCTCATCGGCACATAATACTACAATACAATCGCCACCTACAGGTTGGGAGGTTGAATTACGCCTTAAAAGTTGCGCCAGGTTGTATCCTAGCAACCCCCGCTGAAAAATGCCTTTGACGTCTATAGACGTCACAGCACTCAACGGTTGGATTCGACATGACGTCAATCGACGTCTCCGGCACTGAATGAGTTAAATTTCCTACATTATGCAAAATGTACCTTTGTGTTAGAATGTTGTTACCTTCTCAAAAAACAGAGTTGTGTTTTGTTTCATTCACACATGTTTGAATAATCTAACATTATTAGTTTGTCTATATTTCCAAAACACAAAATGCTCTGTTCCACTTTATGTCATACATTGGTAGTTTTCAAGTTAAAAGTTACCTTTTATCTTTTGAGATTGGTGATAAAGTCTGAAAACTTTGTGAAGATGTAGTGAAGATATATAGAATTTAAAAACACAGTGGAGCACTTCCTGTCATGACATCATAAGACGCAACAGAGAAGGACTCAAGCCTAAATATTGAAAAAATTGAATTGGGATTTTTCTGGCAGATATTGCGATTTCGATTTCATCCACGATTTCTTTCAAATTCAGTTTCAGTGCACATGAACATTTGTAAACGTCACAGAAACTTACATCATACCATTCAAACACTAAATTCCACTAAACTGTAATGCAAGAATGAAAACTAAAGTCAATAATTAATTTCAAATGTTGTTCTATTTATTAAAAAGAAACATGCTGTACATAGTCTACATTGAGCGCTTGAGCGACCGCTGTTATTCCACCCAGGGCTCTCAAGTTTTGAGCGGGGTCGTGCGTGAGACTGCGTAATTTCCGAGGAGCGGGGAAGGGGGGGGGGGTGCGAGTTAACAATTTTTCCCGAGGAGCGGGGGGGGGGGCTTGAATTGCGTGAGAAATGCCGTGAGAGCGTGTGAACGCGTCGAATTGTCTCTCTCAATGCGTGAGACTTGAGAGCCCTGCTGTAAATGTTTGTCTAAAGAGCAAACTTAAACTACAAAGCAACTGGCTATAATATCTTCAGGAGGGATAGATCTGGGGGTAGAGGTGGCGGTGTAATGTTTTATGTAAGGGACACTATACAGTGCCAACAAATACAGTGGTCTCCACCAACTAATCTAGAATGCTTGGGTATAACTATAATACTTTCTCCACAAATGCATATTACACTGATTGGTTTGTACAGACCACCAGCATCTACGAATGTATTTTATGATGAATTTAAAGAAATTCTTAAACAGTGTGATTTTAAAAAAGAGGTCATTTTATTAGGGGATTTTAATATTAATTGGAATATTAAGCCAAACCGCAAACAATTAAAAACTTTAACTGACAGTTTTGAACTTGAACAACTAATTAAAGAACCTACTCGGATAAGCAATTCTACAGAAACGTGCATAGATCTTGTATTTAGTAACAAAAATGATAGAATTCAAAAAACATATAATTTTGTTACTGGATTGTCTGATCACAATATGATTTTATTTTCACAAAAATTAACACAAAATAGGACAACTCCAGTGAATCCAAAGTGTGATAAATTAAAAATACCAAAAAATGACTGTGAGTGCGCCAATGCCAACATGGTCGCTGCTACAGTTGGTGAACCTTTCATTTCCACCAGTCGTACGCTTCGATCCAGCTCTTGACTTCCGAGCATCTTTATTCTGGTCGTAAGCTCTTAATTTGGCATTTGCGGCTGCAATGGCAGCTTCCATCTGCAACCGCTCCTTTTTAGCTCTCAAGCACGCCTCTTCATGCTGCAGGCGTATTTCCTCTTGCTGCAAGCGCATTTCCTCTTGCTGCCTTTCCTGCTGCAGGCGCATTTCCTCTTGCTGCCTTTCCTGCTGCAGGCACATTTCCTCTTGCTGCCTTTCTTGCTGCAGGCGCATTTCCTCTTGCTGCCTTTCCTGCTGCAGGCGTATTTCTTCTTGCTCAAGCGCTTGCCTCTGTATCATAGCCGCTTGGCTTGCTAACAGAGCTGCACGTTCTACTCTGGCTTTTGACCGCACTGAACTAGTAGTGGAACGTTGAGATGTGCGACTCGTAACTGAGTTAGCCCTAAAAGTGCCATCCTCCGGTCTGATGACATTTTGCTCTCCATCCGTGGCCCTTTTAGCAGTTGCGATCCATCCCTTGTCGTTTCGTTGCTTGGTTAGCTGTGACAAGATTCCGCTTCTCTCGTATTTTAGTCGCTCCATATCAGCTTTATAGTAGTAGTCAGACAGCGCGCCAGCACTCGCTCCTGACATCATGTTTCCCGTATACATCCTTAGCCTGTGACAATTCCTCGAACTCCTCACTAACTCCTCACTAACTCTTCCCAACTTTCACCGACACTCGGGAATGGAGTCATTGGATGTGTCTTTAGGGCACATACTTCTATTTCCAGTGGCTAGCAGACTAGTAAAACTGATAAGAGAATTGTCAGACCTGACCCAGGGAACGCTTGCTCCAGCCGTGGATGGAGTTTCCTGCTGTTTCAGGTTGGTTCTTTCGATTAAGTCTCCTGACTTGATACTGATTCGTTTGACTTTGATGTTTAGACTTTCGACGTGATGCTGTAGACTTCGTGACTCTAGATGTTGCTTATGAGTCCTTTGATTTTAGCAAGCCTTTTGACTTAAATGTGATGCTATAGTCTTTTGACTTAAAATGTGAGTGCGCCAATGCGCCCCACTAGCCTCGGTCTCGGTGTTTCTAGAAGTTTCTTTCCGACGCGTCACGTAAAGTAAATAAAGAGTCTTGAATCCAAGTTTGTCTTTTCTATCTTTACTAAAGTGAAAGGTCATACAGAGCGGGTGCAAATAAGGTGAATAAACAGGGAAATGGAAAGACGAATTTCTGAGGCTTGTGGTTTTCCTGCGTGTGTTGTGTTAGGCTCTGTATGTGTGGTGATGTCCTTCTTGGCGTCTTTGCGTGTCGTATAGCGATGAGCTCCTGCCTGTCACTGGGAGACTGGGCTTCCTTGTACTCCGTGGCTCCCGACAGGACTCACCCTACGTTGCGTTGTCGACGGTGCTACTGGTTCTTCTTTGCTGTCCGTACGTGCCTTGTAGCTTCGCGTTTTCCCGTCTGTCGCTTGGGAGACCGTGCTTCTGCGCTTCTCGGCTCCCGACGGGAATCCGTCTTATTTGCTACCTGCGGCTGCTACGTGACGTTTCACGTAACCTCCTTGTTACGTGACGTCCCACGTGACGTTCCTACGTTGGCGTCCGTCCGTACGTGCCTTGTAACGGTGCGCGTTCCCGTCTGTCACCCGGGAGACGGCCGATGTTACACTCTTGCTTGGTTCTTACGCTACGATTACGTGACGGTCAAAAGACTGTGTAGCTTCTGTGGTCCAGGACGTCCTAATACCCCGTCATCTCGGCTCATCCGATACTCTATGGTCTCGGGGTATCCTCCTGTCCACCAGACCGCGGCTTCTATCCACACTACCTATGTAGTGTAGACGTTTCCCCTTCTTCTCGTGTGGATGGGTGTGTGTGTGTTGGTGGGATGTGTCTTCTACGGTGTCCGTGAGCTCTCTGTCTCTGTGTGACCCCTAAGGCCTGAATTTATAGCAGGAAAGACCAAGATAAAGGAACAAAGAATAAAACTAGATCAAAGTCATCCAATCAGAAAGCATTCCCTGAACCTGAAGGCGGGACAAGAGCAGCTGCTATAAAAAGAGTAGATATATATATATAGGATGGGTTAAAATGCAGAGAAGAATTTCTCCAGTGTGAGATCAATAAAGTCACTTCTTCCTCCTCCTCCTCTTCCTCTACTCCAGAACACAGAATGTACGAAATGGCTCCTACAATGACATTCCAAACCTAATAAAGGCTTTAAATGAAATACAATGGTCTAACTATTTAGATGGCAAAAATGCAGAGGACAGCTGTAAAGTATTCATGTCTGTGATTCAAGACACAACAAATCACTTTATGAAAAAAATTAAAATAAAACCCCGAAAAAAGGAACATCTTCCTTGGCTAGATAGCACAATTTGGTCACTAATGAAACAACGTGACCAGGCTCTCAAACAAGCTCTAAAAACTAAAACTAGACACAGCAGACAAATATTCACTTTACTTAGAAATAAAGTAACCAAAGAATTGAGAAATGCAAAGGCAAACTTTTTTATCAATATAATCAGTAATGCGAAAGGAAACGCTAAAGAAATATGGATGAATATAAAGAAACTGACAGGGAAATATGCTAAAAATAATTTTCCTAAGGAGTTAAAGGTAAATGACAATTTAACAAATAATACAAGTGAAATGGCTCAGGCACTTAATACTTACTTTATTGACCCAGTTAAGGCACTATCAACCACAGTACACAATATAACCCAGCAAGCAAAGCCTCTTGACATCACAGCCCCAATTTTTACATTTACTGAAGTGTCTGAATCTATTGTGGACAGAATCATATGCAGTCTCAAGAATTCAAGAGCCAAAGATGCGTTCGGTTGGGACACCATCTTTTTTAAAAAATCATAAGCAATCACTTGTTATGCCAATTACAAATATTGTCAATAAGTCTCTTCAAGAAGGCATTTTTCCCAAGTCCCTGGAAGGTTGGAGTCATTACACCAATCTTCAAACAGGGGGACCCCACTTTAATCAATAATTATAGGCCAATCAACATTTTGCCAGTAATCTCAAAAGTAGCTGAAAAGTGGGTCGCAGAGCTACTTACTGAGCATTTAAATACAACCACTTACAATCTAAACCCAATGCAATTTGGCTTTCGTAAATACCATTCTACAGAGACTGCTTTATGTTACCCTGTTGAAAACAAGTCCAGCATCGATGCTGGCGGTGTTGTTGGCGCAGTGTTCATCGACCTAACAAAAGCATTTGACACTGTCAACCACCACACGCTACTACAAAAGCTCACTTATTTCAATTTTTCAGAAACAACTTTAAACTGGTTACAATCATATCTGGCCTTGAGAAAGCAGTGTGTCTGTGTGCACAATGTAAAATCTCCAATATCCCAAAATAATCTTGGTGTGCCTCAAGGCTCGATTTTAGGTCCATTATTGTTTAGCATGTACATAAATGACTTGCCTCAAATTTGTCCATCTAATGTCGTCTGTCAGATGTACGCTGACGATGCAGTTTTGTATGTTCATTCTAAAAACAAACAGCAAGCTGCACAGGACCTGTCAGTTGCTATGTCAAAGGTAGCAAACTGGCTACAAAATTTACATTTACATCTTAACATCTCAAAGTCAGTTTGTATGTTTTTCTCTAAAAAGCCCAGCATGGATACAGACCCAGATGTATCTGTGCTTGGAACGAAACTGAAATTGGTCCATGAAGTGAAGTATCTGGGAGTCACATTGGACCCACAACTATCATTTAAACAACATGTCAAAAGAACAGTGAATAAAATCAAATATCATTTATCAAATTTTCATCATATAAGAAATAACCTAACAACAAACTCTGCAATTATGTATTTAAATTCAATGATCTTGCCGCTCCTAAATTATTGCATCACTAGTTGGACTCTGACAAATAAAACTACTCTTAAATTAGTTGAAACTGTTTATAAAAAAGCACTCAAAGTATTGGACAAAAAGCCCGCAAGTTACCACCATTGTAGAATTCTGGACAAATATAAATTTCTTAACTGGGACAACACCATCAAATATGCAGATTTAATTTTGGTTTACAAAGTTTTTAATAATCTTGCTCCACCTCCTTTAAAAGAGTTTGTGAAAAGAAATACAAATCGCACAACAAGAGCCGGTTCTAGAGGTGACTGCTCTGTGCCGTTAAGGAAAAGCGCTTTTGGACAGTCCTCTTTTGCTTATCGAGCAGGTCAAACATGGAACACACTGCCTGCTCACATACGAGAGCTTCCAACACTGGCAGCATTTTCTAAAGCTGTAAAACAGTGGCTGTCCACTAGTCAAACATGCAACCATATTTAACAAAATTGAAATATATTGAGGTGTTATTGATTTAACTCTGAGACTCTTTACTTGAAATGACTGAATTGTGTGTACAGTGAGTGCTGGTTTTATGTACTTTGTGTGATTGTTGTTGTACCTGTCCCTGTCCCTGTCCCTGATTTGACATCAACCTGCCGAGGGACTGAAGATGGAAATTAGCCACGTTGGCTATAATCTTTACATATTTACATTTTAAATGTTCATTAATATGTGCTGTCCCTTTACAAATAAATAAATACAAACTAATGAGAGTTATATAAATGAAGTTATTACCTGATGGTTCTCAGTTTGTTTTATCATCACCGCAGTGTGCGCTTAGCAGCTGAAACTACACTCTACAGTCTGCCCAACAACAGAACAATCTATTTTCTGATTGGCAGATTTTTTTCCGGGGAGCGGAACGGCGAGGAGGGGGAGAGTTTTTTTCGCTGAAAACGCGCGGTGCTTGCATAAATTGAGCCACACAGACCGATTTTCTGGGCACAAAAAAAAATAAAAAATCAGCGTGAGAAATGCCATGTGTGGCGTGTGAGCGTGTTAACACGTCGAATTGCGTGTGTCACACTCTCAATGCGTGAGACTTGAGAGCCCTGTTCCACCTGAAGAACTAAAAGAGCATCTGTGTCTTAAGTAGAGCAAAAAAAGTATTTTAAAGTGGTGCAAGGTCAGTCTTTTATGGCTCAATGGAGCTTGATTGTTGTATTTTATAACAAACGTATAAAATACAACGCAACTTAAACTTTACTTAAATATAGCGATGCTAAATATAGCAATGCTAATCGCGGTAGCCTTTCTATAGCATTTGTAATATAAACTAGCCTTATGCTAACAGTTTGTCAGCTAACAACAGAGGGAAAGCATATACCTCTTATCACTCTTTGATAACCGTGTTTACAGGCAGCATTTCCTTGGCGATGTCGTGTGTTACGGCAGTCGTTATCTCCTGCTGCTTCTGTCATACGGAGTTACACTGGCAAAAGAAGTTGTAACTGTAGTCTGTTTGGCCCGAGTGTCACTTTTACTCAGTGGTGAAAGTAGTTTTCATTTCTTACAGGTGCTATAATGTCCAGTGCATCACTTTACCGTTTTTTTGGGGGGGGGGTTTAACCCGAGTTTTTGGTTGTTGTTTTTTTTACGTTTTACACCTTTTTCATAGATAAATAACTTTTTTAATATACTTAATTATTTCATATTTTTTTAGTCAGCATAAACCCTCTCTTACAGGTGCAGACAGCGCGCCGGCCTTAAATCTTCTACCAGTGCGCAGCACCGCCTCGCAATGGTTTAGGCTACTTTCACGGCTACAGATAAGTTTTGCCAATCCTTGCTTAACAGACTGCAGATATCTCTGCACGAGAGTTTCGGGTAGCTTTTTTCCGGGTAACTATTTTCCATTATTATTATTATTACGTATTACTATTTGTACTATTTATTACTTACTTTATCGCCTCCCTGCCTGCATGCACTTTTTCCCTCTTGTCCAAATGTCCTGGAGCTACTGTGGCGAGTAAATTTCTCCTGTGTGAGATCAATAAAGGCTTATCTTATCTTATCTTATCTTATCTTTCAGTTATTCTCGAATGGCATAGTTTGTGTTTTCTACTTAAATAGCGCACCTTACCTTACTCAAATGTGGGTTTTGGCCAGCATTAACCATATTCTCTTAGCGGTGCTGCGTGTGAATTTTATACCAGTGCTGCGTTCCGGTGCGCATCACTTTACTTTCACCACTGCTTTTACTAGACGTTTCTCCGGACTTTCTCGCCATGCTCTCGAGTGACGGATTACGGACATTGATTAAACGGGGGCTAACACCGGCTTCACCAGCTCACGACTCCCCAGACAGTATTTGGATTGAGGGATCGCTCGGAGTGGAGCGGCTAACACCAGCCTCACCAACCTGTCCACACGCAGCTTGCGCTTCTGATTGGTGGGTTTAGCAGCATGGCAGGGAGGCAGCATACATGTGTGAAATAGTTGATGAAACAAAACCTGGGTCAGTTAGGAGCACTGCAAAAAACTTTAACGATTTTAAGTAACTTTAACGATCCCAAAATCGTGTTGTCTGAGATCGCGATTTTCGATCTAAAACGATAGATCGTTACTAAATTTGCAGCATTTGTGTGTTAAACATGTGTGAATGAAACAAAACACAACTCCAGGTATGTTTGTGATGAGGAAACAACATTATAACAGAGATCAGAAAATAACGCAATATGGACCCTTTAATTTTCAGCCAGTGATTTGACAAAACAAACAAAACAAAACCAAAACCAAAACTGGCACTTCTACATGTCTTGTTTACAGTCAATAAGTAGATACACAACGTTGCATTATCTTGGCCAATCACTTTGTTTAATTTGAGAAAGCACAGAACTCTTTGCCCTTCTTCTTCTCCACAAATGTGCTCCATGTGTTCTGGATCTTCTCCCGTCCTTCTGTGGTCCCACTGAACCTCCAGTGACACCAACCAAGACCTCAAAGCATCTGCGTGACAGTGGTCCATAAACCCTACTTCTGCTGTTTCTCCCACACTTGTGTTTATTTACCATCAGCATCTAATACAGGCTGAACTCTGTTTCTTGCCGTGCACTTTGATTCGTGATTGCACCGAGCAGAGAAAAGATGATGAAGCTGCGTTGTTGTGGTATGCTAATTGCTTCAAGGCAGTGCACTGCAAAAAGCAATATCTGGGTACGTGAAAATAACTTAAATGAAGAACATTCTACTTTATTTTAGTAGATTCAACTTGACAAGTAAAATTATCTACCACTGGATTTTGTTTCTTATTTTAAGCCAAAGAGACAAAGAGTACCCAGAAAAACAGGTGTTCTGACTGTGAGCGGGGTTGCCTCTCCACAGATCTGACCTGTAACTTGGTCTGCTTTGGTCTCCATGAAGATAGAAAGGTTCAGTACCATACTGTGAAGCATTATGCATACAACGCAATAATGTCTCCATGGGGAAATGTATTATACCAGATATATTGTCATATTTGAAGTATTTTAAGTCTTATTCCATTGGTAGATAATTTTACGTATCAAATTAAATCTTCTGAAATCAAGATACAACTTTCAATTTCAAGGGATCTTAACTTGGTGAGATTTGAGTTTTTGCAGTGTGCACATTGGTTCACATACGCAGAGGGAGGGGTAATGATGCAGTGCAGAGAGGCTGAGTCAGTGCCCATTTGTCTTTGCGAGGGTCCAGCCATCAACGGGAAACAGCCCAGAGATTTACTCCCAACTACGCACCATTAGCCTAACAAAACCACTTACATGTAGCGGAGGATGGGGGAAATATAGAGACGATGTTATTGAAGGTAAAACTGAAGCTGAAAATGAATATGTATTAGAAATAGCTTATATGGGAGAGTGTTTTTTCCTGAGCTTTTTTCAACGCAGCATTGTGTAACTTTTCAGATATTTTTTTCCCATCAAGATGTTACAGTAATCCCTCGTTTATCGCAGGGGTTAGGTTCCAGAAATAACCCGCAATACGTGAAATCCGCAAAGAAGAACAACTTTATATTTTACAATTATTACACATGTTTTAAGGCTGTAAACGCCTCACCACACACATTATACACTTTTCTCAGACTGGTATTAACATTTTCTCACATTTCTCTCTAGTTTAAACACTCAAACCTTCGTAGATTTACAACAAAATGTATTAATGGGGGGGACGGGGGGGGGACACACGTGCGCGCGGACACGTGTGTTTGTTTTGGAACAACATATCCATGCCATGTGCGAAAGTCGAGTGGAACGCCTCTGAGCACCAGCGAGGGGTTAGGTCTAAAGCCCCGATCAGCTCTTCCATGAGGATTTTCCCCCACTAACCTGCGCTCACAAGGGTAGGTTGCATTTCACCCCGGCTCCAAAATCAGACCGTCCCGGAGTTCGGGGCATGGCTCGCCAATACTCCACAGCTCTCTAGGACGGGGTCGGGTTCGTCTGCTAGGCGTGAGGGGAAAAGACCCACTGTCTCCTCTCTGCGTGCGAGTGTCCTCCCCCCACAAAAACACACCCATTGTTGTGTTTTGTTTGATTCACATGTTAAACACAGAAATTCTGTATATTTAGGCCTAGCTCTTAATACAAGAAGTCAGTGGCGGGCGGTCAGGGCAATCCAAGCAAGCAGGGGTTGCCCAATATAATCTAAAATCATCACGTGTCAAAATAAAATTAAATAGTTTTGAATTATAACTGGAAAACTACCATTACATGACATCACATGGTTGAACAGGGTAGTTTAAGCTTTGTAGAGGTAGACAGACTAATAATAAAGGTTCACTCAAACATGTGTGAATGTCTGCCAGCGCTGTTACATGATTGGTCTATAAATGTCATTGCTCTTACACCACTGGACCATTAGGTGTCAGTGCTGTTACGCCATTGACGACTGCCAACCAAAATACATCTTTAATCTTTTATTGATATATATTTTATTTTTATTTTTTTATTTATAGTTTCACCTCAACATTTTCACCTTTGCCTGTAGCATTTTTGGTTTGCTTAAAAAAGGCCTAATTATTACTTGAATTAATTATTGACCTATACGAAATTGGTGTATTTCCCAAACAGTACTATTTATCGTTAAATCTCTGCAGTCTTTTAAGTGTCTCCATTTTAATCGAGATATTTTCTGGGGTTATGGTTATAGCTGTCTAACAACCACGGGTGTCTTCTCCACACCTCTCTACACACTGAGATTTCTGTTTTTTACTATTAAAAAACTGCCTGATTGTTTTGAGTCCCAGGCCAATTTTTCCTGACCAAAAAAAAATTGTCAGAGGCCCAGAAAGGTGCAATGAAAAAGCAAGTATCCAAGAGGTACAGCCAGATGCCCATACCTGAAGCACTCGAAACTGCCAAGCAAAGGCTACAAGCCTTAGCCAGCCGCCTAAAGAGGTACACGTGAGATAACGAGGCCAGATGAATAAACCAGTTGTTCGCAACACAACCTGTGAAACTGTACACTCAATGGCAGGAGAATAACACCAAAGCAGACCCACCAAGGCTGGAGACTGAAAGGTACTGGAAAGGCATATGGGAAAGGGAGGCATCACATAACACCGATGCACAGTGGCTGGTGGCTCTGAGGGAAGACCACAGCAACCTCCCTGAACAAGATCCAGTCACCATCACAGTGGCAGACATTCAGGAAAGAGTCTCAGGCATGAAAAATTGGACAACACTGGGCCCTGACATGAGCTACGCGTACTGGCTAAAGAAGTTCACTGCTCTCCATGAGCGCCTGGCAGGACAAATGAACCAGCTGCTAAGGGATGGGACTCACCCTGAATGGCTAACCCAAGGGCGTACGATCCTGATCCTGAAGGATTCCTTGAAGGGTACAGTCCCATCCAACTATCGGCCAATAACCTGTCTCTCCACAACATGGAAGCTCATGTCAGTCATCATCGCGGCTAAGATAAGCGGGCACATGGATCAATACATGAGCGCAGCACAGAAGGGCATTGGCAAAAACTCAGCACAAACATTGGAATGTCATTTGGTCTTCTGCAGTAGGTAGTCCACACAGAGGGGGTCTCACTCCCAGAGGGAACAATAACAGACATTGAGGACAGTTACAAGTACCTTGGTATCCCACATCAAATGGCAACCTTAAAGAGGCAACAAGGAAAGCGGCTACAGCCAAATACCTGCAACGAGTAAGGCAAGTCCTAAGAAGTCAGCTCAATGGCAAGAACAAGGTCCAGGCAATAAACATCTACGCCCTGCCAGTGATCATATACCCAGCAGGAATCATAAGCTGGCCAAAGGAGGAGATACAGACCACAGACGTTAAGACACGAAAGCTCCTGACCATGCATGGAGGGTTCCATCCCAAATCCAGCACCCTGAGACTGTACACGAGCCGGAAGGAAGGAGGCCGAGGACTAGTGAGTGTGGGAACCACTGTCCAGGATGAAACATCCAAAATCCATAAGTACATCAAGGACAAGGCCCCGACAGATGATGTGCTCAAGGAATGCCTCAGACAATGGAGTGCAGAGGAAGAGGTGCTGGAGGGACCATCATGGCAGGACAAAACCCTACATGGGGCATACCACCGAAACATAACTGAAGTGGCTGATATCAAGAAATCCTACCAATGGCTGGAGAGGGCTGGTTTGAAGGACAGCACAGAGGCCCTCATCCTGGCTGCACAGGAGCAGGCCTTGAGCACCCGGGCAATAGAGGCCCAGATCTACCACACCAGACAAGACCCAAGGTGTAGGCTGTGCAAAGAGGCTCCTGAGACAGTCCAGCACATAACTGCAGGGTGCAAGATGCTGGCAGGGAAAGCATACATGGAGCGACACAACCAAGTGGTGGGCATAGTGTACAGAAACATCTGTGCAGAGTATGGGCTGGAGACCCCAAGGTCAAGGTGGGAAACACCTCTGAAGGTTGCGGAGAATGACCAAGCCAAGATCCTGTGGGACTTCCAAATACAGATTGACAGAATGGTGATGGTGATTAGCATTGCTATATTTAGCATATACAGTGGCTTGCGAAACTATTTGGCTCCCTTGAACTTTGTGACCTTTTGCCACATTTCAGGCTTCAAACATAAAGATATAAAACTGTAATTTCTTGTGAAGAATCAACAACAAGTGGGACACAATCATGAAGTGGAACACACTTTATTGGATATTTTAAACTTTTTTAACAAATAATAAACGAAAAATTGGGCGTGCAAAATCATTCAGCCCCTTTACTTTCAGTGCAGCAAACTCTGTCCAGAAGTTCAGTGAGGATCTCTGAATGATTCAATGTTGACCTAAATGACTAACAATGATAAATGGAATCCACCTGTGTGTAATCAAGTCTCTGTATAAATGCACCTGCACTGTGATAGTCTCAGAGGTCTGTTTAAAGCGCAGAGAGCATCATGAAGAACAAGGAACACACCGGGCAGGTCCGAGATACTGTTGTGGAGAAGTCTAAAGCTGGATTTGGATACAAAAAGATTTCCCAAGCTTTAAACATCCCAAGGAGCACTGTGCAAGCAATAATATTGAAATGGAAGGAGTATCAGACCACTGCAAATCTACCAAGATCTGGCCGTCCCCCTAAACTTTCAGCTCATACAAGGAGAAGACTGATCAGAGATGCAGCCAAGAGGCCCATGATCACTCTGGATGAACTGCAGAGGTCTAAAGCTGAGGTGGGAGAATCTGTCCATAGGACAACAATCAGTCGTATACTGCACAAATCTGGCCTTTATGGAAGAGTGGCAAGAAGGAAGCCATTTCTTAAAGATATCCATAAAAAGTGTTGTTTAAAGTTTGCCACAAGCCACCTGGGAGACACACCAAACATGTGGAAGAATGTGCTCTGGTCAGATGAGACCAAAATCGAACTTTTTGGCAACAATGCAAGACGTTATGTTTGGCGTAAAAGCAGCACAGCTCATCACCCTCAACACACCATCCCCACTGTCAAACATGGTGGTGGCAGCATCATGGTTTGGGCCTGCTTTTCTTCAGCAGTGACAGGGAAGATGGTTAAAATTGATGGGAAGATGGATGGAGCCAAATACAGGACCATTCTGGAAGAAAACCTGATGGAGTCCGCAAAGGACCTGAGACTGGGACGGAGATTTGTCTTCCAACAAGACAATGATCCAAAACATAAAGCAAAAGCTACAATGGAATGGTTCACCAAAAAACATATCAAGGTGTTAGAATGGCCAAGTCAAAGTCCAGACCTCAATCCAATTGAGAATCTGTGGAAAGAACTGAAAACTGCTGTTCACAAACGCTCTCCATCCAACCTCACTGAGCTCGAGCTGTTTTGCAAGGAGGAATGGGCAAAAATATCAGTTTCTCGATGTGCAAAACTGATAGAGACATACCCCAAGCGACTTGCAGCTGTAATCGCAGCAAAAGGTGGCGCTACAAAGTATTAACTCAATGGGGCTGAATGATTTTGCACACCCAATTTTTCATTTTTTATTTGTTAAAAAAGTTAAAAATATCCAATAAAGTGTGTTCCACTTCATGATTGTGTCCCACTTGTTGTTGATTCTTCACAAGAAATTACAGTTTTATATCTTTATGTTTGAAGCCTGAAATGTGGCAAAAGGTCACAAAGTTCAAGGGAGCCAAATAGTTTCGCAAGCCACTGTATTTAAAGCCCCAGTGTGTAGGATTCGTGGCGCATAGGTGGATGGTGCTATTTCACTTTCTGTTTTAGCTACGGCAGACCTCGAGGGTCACCCGGGCGCGCGCACCAGCCGCGCGCCGCTACTGTATAAATAAAACACGGTCCCGTTTTTTGTTTTTTTGTTTTTCTCATGAAAACACACATTCCCGATCATGTACCATGACACTCTACACATCAAATGAAACCTTACAGTCTCCTCTTTTTGACTATGCAATTCATTTCCCTGCAAAACAATCACTCCCCGAGCACATGGGGCTTTTATACGGAAAAGCACAAAACGAGGTTAGCTTACCTTAGAATGCTTTGCACAGGTCAAACTCTGTATTTCACCATAAACTTGCTCTCAATTTGTCCGTAAGGATCCAGGGAATAAAATCCAGTAAAACAATTTAGTCCAAAACACGTGTTAGATCCATTACGATGTCTGATCCGGCAGCATGCTTGTGTTGTTTACCCAAAACCACGAGCCTTGCCGAAGGCGAAGGCGGAGCCCAAATGTCCTTCTGCGGCTCTCGTATTCAAAATGGCTGCCTCTGCATGGGGAAGATCCCCCTTTTATGTGACTATATCTAAGTCCAAAAGAATACTTTGATTTCATGATGGAAGTGAAAAGGCTTGGAAAACAATGGATTTTTGAATGGGTATCTTCAATTTCAGTAATGAACAGGTAAAAATCTTACACACTGTCCCTTTAAGTTAAGTTTAAGTGGTGTTGTATTTTGTTATAAATATGTATAGCATGTTTCTTTTTAATAAATAGAACAACATTTCAAATAAATTATTCACTTTAGTTTTCATTCTTGCATTACAGTTTAGTGGAATTTAGTGTTTGAATGGTATGATGTAAGTTTCTGTGATGTTTACAAATGTTCATGTGCACTGAAACTGAATTTGAAAGAAATCGTGGATGAAATCGAAATCGCAATATCTGCCAGAAAAATCCCAATTCAATTTTTTTTTTTTTTTAATTGTTCAGCCCTAATCTTTACTAAACAAAAGACAAAAAGGTAGCTTTTAATTTGAAAACTACCACTTCATTACATCACAAGGTGGAACAGAGGGTTGGAGATGTAGGCAGACTAATAATAAAGTCTTACTCAAAGAAAACACAATTCCAGGTCTGTTTTTAAGGAGGTAACAACATTATAACATGACTTAAAGCTCACATCTGTCAGTTTTGTGTAATATAGGACCTTTAAACTACCTTAAAGGTCCCATGGCATGAAATTTTCACTTTCTGAGGTTTTTGAACGTTAATGTGAGCTCCCCTACCCTGTTTAGCCCCCCCATGGTTAAAAGTTGCGAAATGTCTAAACTGATCCTTTTCTGCGTTACAAAAAATCGGAGCTCAAACGGGCGATTTTGAACAAGGCACCTTATTGACGTCAGATCGAAAAAAGAAATGCAAATGCAGTTCCACCCCCGTCTGTCAGCGTCTCTGTAAATCACGCCCAGAGAGTTTGGACTGCGAATGCGCTAGGCAATGCGAAATGCGTTTTTTTATTTGCCTGGAGGCACGTCCGAGTGTTTCTAGGCTCGGAAGTCCTTTATCTGAGCCTCTGGACCTTTGAACAGCAGTGGTTTAATTTTATTTTCTGTGGAAATGTGTTATTTTTCAATGGAACGCTTCAAATCTCTCCCCCCGTGCAAAAACACGGAAATGGATCAGCTGAGAGCTCAGAGCCGAGAGCGGAGAGTTTGTCCACGCCCCCACCCTCTACTATAGGCCAGCTCTTTTCTCCTCATTTGCATTCAAGCAACAACGCCCATTATGGAGTGTTCAGAGAGAGAAAAAATACTCTTTCTCATCTTATCTCTGTTTCTCATGCACTGAGTGTTGATTTTGAAGAAGGATTCATTTACAGTATTAGGGAACCATTAAGGAGCCATATAAAAGCATCAAGAAGTACCATGTCATGGGATCTTTACAGAAGCTATACCAGATTTCTACTGCCTGAAAACATGAAAAACAATGCAGTGGTCAAAAGTTGCTCATGTTCTTTTTACATTCCAGCCTAATTACTCATGCTAACAACTAGCATGCTAGCCGAACATCCCGGTATGGCATTAAACAAATCCATCTTGCATTTACTCAAAATGTTTTTTTTTTGTTTTTTGTTTTTTACTTAAAAACTAGTATTCTTACTGTGAGTGGGCTTGCCTTTCCACAGATCTAACATGTAACTGGGAGAGAAGCTGGTGACGGACCCTCCATCAGTAAAGTTACCCAGTGCACATTAAGGTAAGACAACTTTTTTCTAAAATAAATGGTAAAAAGAAAAAATCAGCTACAGGCTGTTAAAATGTTTCAGGGACCAAACAGCGTGCATTTTGACATTCTGCCATATGCTCTTCATTATTAGCCTGGAGGTATTCATTTACTGTACCTCCCTCTCCCTGAGACACTTCCCCTCATTCCTCTTTTGGACCCGTGTGCATAGAGAGGGTGGGTTTAACCTAGCTTTGGAAGGCTTACGGATACTGGGGAGAAACAGACCAATTGAGAAAGTGTAGGACAATTTGGGGAGAAGGGACACTTTTTTACAATAGTACTCCTGGAAATTGGAGCCCATTTTAGAGCTGTCTTTGGAGCCCAGGAGAATTAAAAGTTTGGTTTAAAATTAACTCACGTCAGGAAGACACCTACTGAGAAAACGCTGCAGACAGACCTCACCCCAATTATAAATAACTAGCCTTGGAGCAACAGACTGGTATTATTTTGACCTTTAAAACATATCAAACCACAGAATGGGTTTAAATGTGCACTGTGTAACTTTGTGTTTGAGGTTCTGTCACCTGCTTGTTTCTATGGATACGTCATTGCTCTGCTTGGAATGTTCCACAGTATGACATAAACAGTTCTGCCTTACATTTATTCAATTACAGGTGGTTTTATAGCTCAAAAATACAGATAAAGACAGGTGTTCTGACTGTGTTGTCTCTCCACAGATCTGACCTGTAACTTGGTCTAGTTTAGTCTCAATGATGATAGAAAGGTTTAATTTCATACTGTGAAATATTACACACAAAGCAATAACACGCAAGTGACAAAAAGTGAAAAGCAAGTGATGGACCTGCCACCAGAAAAGTTACACAATGTACCTTTAAAGGAAAAGTAACGTTTTTTACAATTTGAGCCTTATTTCGGTAATAAAACAAGTTGTTTTACTCACGCATAGCACTTTGGTGTCATATGGAGCATTTCCAGAGATGTTTTAGATTAGCGTTAGGCTAAAGCCGTTATCCTAGCGCGACTCCGAGCATGTAATATGCCCCGTGCGGGCTCCAAATAACACAAACTTTAGCACTTTTCAAATCATAGAAGCCCGATGTCTTAGTCTACGATTTCGTTTGAATCAAAAGTGGCCTGTAATCCGAGATTTATCCATAGTTTACAGCTATGCGTTCCATGTTTGGGTCCCGGGAGCTGAGAGCACACTCCGCACATGCGCACTGGCGTCCTCATCTACTCGAAACTATGGCTAAATCTCGGGTTACAGGCCACTTTTGATTCAAACGAAATCGTAGACTAAAGACATCGAGCTTCTATGATTTGAAAAGTGCTAATGTTTGGGGGAATGCCCCGAGCTATGGCTATAAGTCGTGCTAGGCTAACGGCGTTAGCCTAACGCTAATCTAAAACATCTCCGGAAATCCTCCATATGACACCAAAGTGATATGGGTGAGTAAAACAACTTGTTTTATTACCGAAATAAGGCTCAAATTGTAAAAAACGTTACTTTTCCTTTAAGTAGATTTTAGGGTAGACACAAAGAGAAAAATTTTGTGTAAACTCTACATAACATGACCCTAACATGAGTTGAGTTATAGACCCCGTAAAGACAGGATTAAGAAATGTCCCAGAAAACAGAGAAATATGTACAGTATTAGTGTTGTCACATAACATTTCAAACTTCATCTTGATACTTAGTTATAGACTCAATACTCAATACCAATTCTGATACCACAATTCTGATATAATGCCTAATCCACAGTGGTCCATGGGCGTATACTAGTCTATGTGCTCTTATACTTGTTCTGCTATAGCTCAAGATCATTCTAAAACTATTCAGGAAAGGTTCATTTCATTTTAGTATCAATACATGCTTAAATTATTATTTAGTTTCAATAGCAGTTTTAGTATATCCATATTTTTAACCCTACATACACAAATTTGCCTGCAAAAATGTGTTTTCTTAAAGATCCCATGACATGGTACTTCTTGATGCTTTTATATGGCTCCTTAATGGTTCCCTAATACTGTAAATGAATCCTTCTTCAAAATCAACACTCAGTGCATGAGAAACAGAGATAAGATGAACAGGCCATTATGGGCGTTGTTGCTTGAATGCTTGAATGCTTGTTGCTTGAATGCAAATGAGGAGAAAAGAGATGGTCTATAGTAGAGGGTGGGGGCGTGGCCAAACTCTCCGCTCTCCGTTCTCAGCTCTCAGCTGTGCGCTCTCTGATCCATTTCCGCGTTTTTGCGTGGAGAAGAGATTAGAAGCGTTCCATTGAAAAATAAACACATTTCCACAGAAAATAAAATTAAACCACTGCTGTTCAAAGGTCCAGAGGCTCAGATAAAGGACTTCCGAGCCTAGAAACACTCGGACGTGCCTCCAGGCAAATAAAAAAACGCATTTCGCATTGCCTAGCGCATTCGCAGTCCAAACTCTCTGGGCGTGATTTACAGAGACGCTGAGTTCAGACAGACGGGGGTGGAACTGCATTTGCATTTCTTTTTTCGATCTGACGTCAATAAGGTGCCTTGTTCAAAATCGCCCGTTTGAGCTCCGATTTTTTGTAACGCAGAAAAGGATCGCAAATGCTCAGTTTAGACATTTCGCAACTTTTAACCATGGGGGGGGGGCTAAACAGGGTAGGGGAGCTCACATTAACGTTCAAAAACCTCAGAAAGTGAAAATTTCATGCCATGGGACCTTTAACAATAACAAGTAAAAAGTCAAATGCAAGCAAAATTTCTATGATTCTTTTTAGTTATTCATAATATTCCCCATCTGAGACATTCAAAGTAGTAAAAGTAGTTTCCTGGACTGCATAAAACATGAAATATATGTATTTAAAGCCACAGTATGTAACTTTTTAGCAAAAAAAGGACTAAAATAAAAGTATTTTTGTTGTGTTTATTGCACTGAAAAAGTCAATAAACATGCATCTTTACTTGAGTGGGCTTGCATCTCCACAAACCTGACTCTTATTTGGCCTGGAGGAGGTCCTCTTCTGTCTTGTTTCCATGGAAATGTTGTCTCTTTGGCTATAATCTTCTACAGTATAGCATAAAACCTATCTATCTCCATGTAGAATGTTCCAAAGTATGGTTTTAACCTTTTATTTTCATAGAATCTAGCAGGTGATGTACCAACTCCAGAAAGTTCCATACTGTGCCTTTTATCAAAACAGGCACATAAAGGCATGAAATTGACCAGTATTTAGCTCCTCTCAAAATGTTTTTCACAGATTTGCAACTGTCATTAAAAAGGAGCATTTTTAAACAAGTTCTAGTGGTTCTTTACCAAATTTCCTTGTTACTTCTCTAATCATGATCAACTGTTCATGTGTGAGTTTTAATTGAGTGTGCGCTTCTCATTTACCTGTGTGATCTCATCTCCGCACACGTCCCTGCTGGCCTCGAGACGGGCTCCTTTAATTTGGGCCGTGTGCAAAAGGTCAGAGCAGGAGCTGTTACACTGTCAGCGCTGCCTATAATTACCCAGTTCCCTGAATCCGCCACCGCTGCAGAACCTGGCTACAGCTCCTAATGCGTGAACAGACTCTGAGGTCCTATACTGGGAACTATTTACTTTTTCTAGCTTGTAAAGTGGAACACTAAAGCTACATGTTTTCACTAGTAAACTGTGTATATGGTGTTTTATCATATGATGATTATGATTATTTATGTTTTGATTTGTTTGTATTGTGATTTCAGCAGTGGATGATGTACTCAATTTTGTTACTCAAGTTACTCCAGAAAAAATATCACATGAGAAAATCTACTTACGTAAATGTACCTGTTTAAAAATGTACTTGAAGAGTCAAAAGTAAAAGTGTTTTTGCATAGAACAATTTAAAGGAAAAGTAACATTTTTTACAATTTGAGCCTTATTTCGGTAATAAAACAAGTTGTTTTACTCACCCATATCACTTTGGTGTCATATGGAGCATTTCCGGAGATATTTTAGATTAGCGTTAGGCTAACGCCGTTAGCCTAGCGCGACTTATAGCCATAGCTCGGGACATTCCCCGAGCATGTAATATGCCCCGTGCGGGCTCCAAATAACACAAACTTTAGCACTTTTCAAATCATAGAAGCTCGATGTCTTTAGTCTACAATTTCGTTTGAATCAAAAGTGGCCTGTAATCCGAGATTTATCCATAGTTTACAGCTATGCGTTCCGTTCCATGTTTGGGTCCCGGGAGCTGAGAGCACACTCCGCGCATGTGCACTGGCGTCCTCATCTACTCGAAACTATGGCTAAATCTCGGATCGCTAATCTAAAACATCTCCGGAAATCCTCCATATGACACCAAAGTGATGTGGGTGAGTAAAACAACAAGGCTCAAATTGTAAAAAAAAAAAACGTTACTTTTCCTTTAAGGGTGAAATGTAGTGATTCTGACAAAGAATTTGGCTGATTTTAAAAGATTCAATTGATTTCTTAATTTTTCTAGCCATTTTTGTGTATTTGGTTTGCTCAAAGTTGGGACATTAACTCAAATTAAATGTGTTAAAAAATCTCAGCCATTTCAGCAGATCTTTTTTTACTTTTGTACTTTGTTTACCTTCCACCGCTGTGGATTTTAAAGTCTTGCTTATTCTGTAAAGCACTTTGAATTACTTTGTGTCCAAATTGTGCTATACAAATAAACGTACCTTGCCTTTACCATTCCGATGGCCCTTTTACTTTTTTTCTTAATTCATTTCTGTTTTTCTGATTAAAGGGAACTCTCAACCTCATGGACAAGTAAAACACTGATGGAAAATCTGTAACCCACGTATTTTCATTCAAATCAAACGTTCTGATGAAAATCTGGACCCGTTTGTGCTCAAAACACAGATTAAAAAAATAATAACTCACTTTTACAACATCAGTTTGAATTGAGAGTCAGAGAAAAAAATCTGAAACATTTCACAGTATGGCATTAATGAAATAAATCAAATTAATTCGTACAGGGAGAGAAGTCAACTTTTAACAGATCCGACCTGTAATTTTGCCTGATAGTGTCACCTGTTTGCCTCCATGGATCAATTTAATGCAATACTGTGGAACATTCTTGGTAAAGCAATCAAATTACATCAACTCAGGATGAAAACAGGCAATACCAGCTCAGATATTTTGCTTGATGTCTCCACCCATCCTTTACCCCCATTCTAAACTCCTTACAGTCTTGTCTAATAAAACCAATGAGCACATGAGTTTTTCCCTTTCACCAGATTTGAATATGCTGTCACTGCACAAACTTGATTCATCCCTTTGTGAATTTGACATTAGCAGTTATAGAAAAGACCCTGTACCTGATTTTCTTCCCCATGTATTTGTATTCATGTATTTGTCTCGCCCTAGTACATATATATTGTATAAGCAGCTCTTAAAGGAGAATTTACTTTTTTACAATCTGAGCCTTATTTCGGTAATAAAACAAGTTGTTTTACTCACCCATAGCACTTTGGTGTCATATGGAGCACTTCCAGAGATGTTTTAGATTAGCGATATCCGTAATGCGAGTTATTATATGCCCCGATCATGTAATATATGCCCCGTGCTGTCTCCAAATAACACAAACTTTAGCACTTTTCAAATCATACAAGCTCAATGTCTTAGTCTACACTTTCGTTTGAGTCAAAAGTGGCTTGTAATCCGAGATTTATCCATAGTTTACAGCTTTGCGTTTCATGTTTGGGTCCCGGGAGTTGAGAGTGAAATAAGATGTGACTCCGCACATGCGCACTGGCGTCCTCATCTACTCGAAATTATGGCTAAATCTCGGATTAGAGGCCACTTCTGAGTCAAATGAGAGCGTAGACTAAGACATCGAGCTTCTATGATTTGAAAAGTGCTAAAGTTTGTGTTATTTGGAGACCGCAAACATGTGCCCCGAGAAGTCACATTACAGAGATCGCAAATCTAAAACCTCTCCGGAAGTGCTCCATATGACACCAAAGTGCTATGGGTGAGTAAAACAACTTGTTTTATTACCAAAATAAGGCTCAGATTGTAAAAAAACGTTAATTCTCCTTTAATATCAGATAATCAGGAAGAACACATTAGCATGCTTGTTTTTTTTTAGCTTTAGGTAAGTGAGAAATAACTTAGGGTGCCTTTAAAAATGAACGAGTTTGGTTTTTCAGGCTTTTAAGACAGTAATAATCAGGAACACTACCATTAACTTACAAACTGCTTCACTCGTTTTATACGCTATTTCTATGGCAACTACTCAAGGTACTTTATTTTAAGTGTAAGAATTACCCAGGCATTTATTTTGATTCCTAAAAATGTGTGCATACCTTATTCTGATCATATGAAATTCTCTTTAAAGGTGCTTTGTGTAACTTTTCTGGACACGCAACCAAAAACATTACATAATGCACCTTTAACATGATTGCAAAATGAAAATTCAACTTTCCCCTTCAGGACTACAGCCGATCATCAACATAAAACATTTTTCCAATAAAAATCTGAGCAGTAACTAGATCAATATTTCAGTGTGAAGCTGTGAAAGTGTCTGAGGAGTCTGGGCACTGGGTATCATATTCAATTTATTTGACTATCTGTTGTACATGAAGTGACGAGGCTTGAATACTTTAATAGCTGTGGTTTTAGATCTTAGTACTACAGAATACTACTGCATAGATGGTTTCTTAAATTATTTGTCAAACATTCTCTGTATGAGGTCCTTTGTTTCAAAAGTTGTGAAATTACTGCCTGCTGTGCTCTCTACTGTCAAACAGGAAGTAAAGGGATATTCATCAGAAACATACCTGGAGTTGTGTTTGTTTCAGTTACACGTACACACACACACGTACAGGTGAAATGTCTCTAAATGTCCACACACACACACAGACACACACACACGTACAGGTGAAATGTCTCTAAATGTGCACACACACACAGACACACACACACGTACAGGTGAAATGTCTCTAAATGTGCACACACACACAGACACACACACACGTACAGGTGAAATGTCTCTAAATGTACACACACACACACGTACAGGTGAAACGTCTCTAAATGTGCACACACACACACGTACAGGTGAAACGTCTCTAAATGTACACACACACACACGTACAGGTGAAACGTCTCTAAATGTGCACACACACACACACACACACACACACAGATGAAACATCTCTAAATGTGCACACACACACACACACACACAGGTGAAACGTCTCTAAATGTCCACACACACACACACACACACACACACACATACAGATGAAACGTCTCTAAATGTCCACACACACACACACACACACACACACATGAAACGTCTCTAAATGTCCACACACACACGTACGTACAGGTGAAACGTCTCTAAATGTCCACACACACACACACACACACATGTACAGGTGAAATGTCTCTAAATGTCCACACACAGATGAAACATCTCTAAATGTGCACACACACACACACACTCAGGTGAAACGTCTTTACATGTGCCAGTGATGCCGGTAACTGTAGTCGGACTATTTTTTTCAGTAACGTAACACAACTACTATTTCAAAACCAGTAGTCAGATTACAGTTACTTATCTAATACACCGTGCGTTACTATTTCTGCATTTCGGGGGAACGTAGGTTACATTTATTTATTCTTATTTTTTGGCTACGCGTTTCTTATGAGGTTACATCATCTCGGCTCCGCGGCGCCAAAGTCGATGTAAACAATATGGAAGGAGAGAGGTTTGCCTTTTCCAGCTGGAAATACAGGCATTATTTTGATTTTATTTCGGCTAAGGATGACAACATTAAGGTCCGTTGTACACTCTGTGCTGGTGACAGAGTGCTGTCTACCTTCAAAAACACAACGTCAAATCTGAAAAAACATCTGGATAAACTGCACAGCACAACGAAGCTAACAGAGCAAGACCCGCCCGATGCGAAAGTCACAGGTGAAGGAGGTCCCAGACCTAGCAAGCAAAGGAAGCTGGATTTCGGTGTAAAACCAGTAAGTGGGGCGGAGTTGAATAGGATGGTTGGGCATTATGTGGTTGACGAAATGCTGCCTGTGAACACTGTTGACTCACCATCGTTTCGTGCCATTGTATCTAAGATCCCTACCAGTAATGATACTGGTCTGCCTCAAAGAACATGCTTTTCTAGTTACCTGGACAAGCAATATAATAATAATATAATATAATAATATAATAAAATGTAATATAATAATATAATATAATAATATAATATAACAAGCCTCTGCTGAAAGTAACTAAAAGTAATCTAACTTAGTTACATTTAAAAGCAAGTAGTCAGTAGTCAGTAGTCAGATTACTTTTTCAAAGTAACTATGGCAACACTGAAATGTGCACAAACACACACACAGGTGAAACATCACTAAATGTACACACACACACACACGTACAGATGAAACGTCTCTAAATGTCCACACACACACGTACAGATGAAACGTCTCTAAATGTCCACACACACACGTACAGATGAAACGTCTCTAAATGTTCACACACACACACACACGTACAGATGAAATGTCTCTAAATGTCCACACACACACGTACAAATGAAACGTCTCTAAATGTCCACACACACACACACACGTACAGATGAAACGTCTCTAAATGTCCATACACACACACATACAGATGAAACGTCTCTAAATGTCCACACACACACACACACACACACAGATGAAACGTCTCTAAATGTCCACACACACACACACACACACACACACAGATGAAACATCTCTAAATGTCCACACACACACACGTACAGATGAAACGTCTCTAAATGTCCACACACACACACACACAGATGAAACGTCTCTAAATGTCCACACACACACAGATGAAACATCTCTAAATGTCCACACACACACAGATGAAACGTCTCTAAATGTCCACACACACACAGATGAAACATCTCTAAATGTCCACACACACACACACGGATGAAATGTCTCTAAATGTCCACACACACACACAGATGAAACATCTCTAAATGTCCACACACACACATACACAGATGAAACATCTCTAAATGTCCACCTACACACACGTACAGATGAAACATCTCTAAATGTCCACACACACACACGTACAGATGAAACGTCTCTAAATGTACACACACACACACACAGATGAAACGTCTCTAAATGTCCACACACACACGTACAGATGAAACGTCTCTAAATGTTCACACACACACAGATGAAACGTCTCTAAATGTCCACACACACACACACAGATGAAACATCTCTAAATGTCCACACACACACACACGTACAGATGAAACGTCTCTAAATGTCCACACACACGGATGAAACGTCTCTAAATGTCCACACACACACACACGTACAGATGAAACATCTCTAAATGTCCACACACACACACACACACACACACACAGAGATGAAACGTCTCTAAATGTCCACACACACACGTACAGATGAAACGTCTCTAAATGTCCACACACACACACACACACACACAGATGAAACATCTCTAAATGTCCACACACACACACACAGATGAAACGTCTCTAAATGTCCACACACGTACAGATGAAACATCTCTAAATGTCCACACACACACACACGGATGAAACGTCTCTAAATGTCCACACACACACACAGATGAAACATCTCTAAATGTCCACACACACACACACGGATGAAACGTCTCTAAATGTCCACACACACACACACACAGAGATGAAACGTCTCTAAATGTCCACACACGTACAGATGAAACGTCTCTAAATGTCCACACACACACACACACAGATGAAACGTCTCTAAATGTCCACACACACACACACACAGATGAAACGTCTCTAAATGTCTGCACACACACACACACACACAGGTGAAGCATCTCTAAATGTCCACACACACACACACACACACACACACACGCACACACACACACACACACAGATGAAACATCTCTAAATGTCCACACACACACACACACAGATGAAACGTCTCTAAATGTCCACACACTCACACATACAGGTGAGCCAAAATGGAGCTGGTGGTCAGGTCAGAATTCTTTGGTGAAATATCTGTAAATGTCCACACACACACACACAGAGATGAAACGTCTCTAAATGTCCACACACACACACACACACACAGATGAAACGTCTCTAAATGTCCACACACACACACACACACAGATGAAACGTCTCTAAATGTCCACACACACACACACACACACACACACACATAGAGATAAAACATCTCTAAATGTCCACACACACACACACACATACAGATGAAAACGTACACACACACACACACACACACACACACACACAGGTGAAGCATCTCTAAATGTCCACACACACACACACACACACACAGGTGAAGCATCTCTAAATGTCCACACACACACACACACACACACACACACACACACACACACACACACACGCACACACACACACACACACTCACACATACAGGTGAGCCAAAATGGAGCTGGTGGTCAGGTCAGAATTCTTTGGTGAAACTGACTTTTACTTGTCAGATTGCAAATTGTACTCCTGGTTTATGGTTAATATCACCTGTCCACGTAAAATCAAATCTGGCACAAAGTTCAATATAGATTTAAAAAAAAAAAAAAAAACATTTGCTTCAGATGGTGGTGCCAAAACCATGTTTTTTTAGCAGCTGAAAGGACTGAGCCATAATTTTAAAATGACAACTTTGTGGAGCCAGTCCCAAACAAAAAAAGATTTAACATTTGGCTATTTCTTCAAAAAAGAATAAATCTCCTGTAGAGTTTTATAGGTCCATCTGAAATTATGATATTGTGACATTCTAGAAAATGAATGAATAACCTATTTTTAATGTATTTATTTTACCTTTATTTAACCAGGAGGTCCCATTGAGATTCTTTTTCAAGAGAGACCTGGCCAAGTTAGCAGCCAACACAAAAGAGTCGAATAAGAAAATATCATTAATAGCAATAGCAATATTTGCATCTCTCAAGAAAAACATAGACATGTATTCTTGATTCTTGATGTATTCTTCAATTAAGATCTTTCTGTAAATAATTCCAAAACCACGTAGCTGCGAAGGAAAAGGCAGACTTTCAGCGAGTAACTCTTTGACCTGAAGTGCTGTTTTCTGCAAATTGTTAGCAATGTCCAGTTAAACCGAGCTAAACCATACTGAGTGCAGTGGTCTGTGAGAGACTTGCATTGGTGATAAACCTCAGTGATGCATGATACACAGTCGCACTCTGCACAGTTTGTGCAGAGAGGAACATGAAACAGGCATACTGTATGAGGTGTCACCGTAGTTCAGAACAGGAAAAAAAAACCTTTCCTTCCACCATTTTTTTAAAATCACTAACATACATTGTATAGACATAGCTAACCTGCTAAACGTTCCGAATAGAAAGTGAGCATGGGCGTGAAATGGTTCCTGTGAGTGCTGGTTCCACTTGACTTCTATTGAGAAATCTTTAGGGTCCGCCCATTGGTCCAACAGCCCAATGGTCCGAAAATGGACCATCGAGTAGAGATTCCATTAGTCCAACATTACACTAGTCTGAAAAAAAGAGAAGCATTGGTCTGACAGCCCAATAGTCCGACAGCCCGTTAGTTCGACCATTCACGGTAGAGATGCGTGGATGACTTGAAATGTGCTGAGGATAAACTGTTGAGAACAGAGTGTGGGTGGAATTCTCGTTCGTTTAGAGAGCCACACCGGGGCGGGGAACCACAAACACCAGGACAAGAAAATCTACATCATTAGTGGAGTAGAAATATAAACACGCTGCAACTGCCAAGCCAATCGCCAGGACTACAGCAGGACTGGACCAGGACTGAACCAGGACTACAGCAGGACTGGACCAGGACTGAACCAGGACTACACCAGGACTGGACCAGGGCTAAACCAGGACTGGACCAGGACTGAACTTGGACTAAACCAGCACTGAACCAAGTCTGAACCAGGACTTAACCAGGTCTAAACCAGGACTTAACCAATGTCATTAGCGGAGTATAAATCTATACACACTGCAGCCGCCGAGCCGATGGCCTCCGCTGATGGGTTTTATGTAATAAAAGGTGTTTTTCTCCCGTTCGTCAATAGCGTCCAAGATGGGTGTCTGAACGCAGCACATTGTCAGCTTGCCCTGGCCGTGGTCCTGAATCAGCAGAGAATTTATATTTCCTCCTAAAGAAGTACTCTACTACAAAGTAAAACAATCAGTTTATTTCACAGTCCCAACACATGTTAACATGTTAAAGTAAACAGAAAACGCTGAATTCACCAGTCCAATTCAACTGTAATTAATGAAAATTAAATTAGCCTACACTAAATTAAATAAATGAAATAAAGTTTTTAGTTTTTAAACTGGTTGGCCTTTTATCCAAACTACAAGCACAGTCTTTTAACCCATCTCCTCAAGTGAAAAACTTGGGCGTCATTTTTGACTCTGAGCTGACTTTTATCCCACACATTAAGAACATCACAAAAATAGGTTTCTATCACCTAAAAACATAGCCAGAGTCCGCCCTATTCTCTCTCAGGCCAATACGGAGACACTGATGCTTTTGTCACCAGCCATATAGACTACTGTAATGCCCTGCTCTCTGGTCATCCCAAAAAGAGAATTTCAAGTTTGCAATTATTACAAAACTCAGCAGCACGTGTCCTGACTAGGACCAGAGGGCGGGACCACATCACACCGGTTTTAAAATCTCTGCATTGGCTCCCTGTGAGTTTCAGGATAGATTTTAAAGTTCTTTTACTGGTTTTTAAATGTCTTAATGGTCTTGGGCCTTCTTATCTTTCAGAACTGCTTTGCCCTTATGAACCTTCACGGGCCCTGCACTCCTCCGGCAGCTCCTGGTCATTCCCAAAGTCAGGACACAGACTCACGGAGAGGCGTCTTTTCAGTACTATGGCCCTCGTCTATGGAACTGCTGGAGGACCTCAGGGCTGCACAGAACATTCATATTTTTAAGAGTGGCTCAAGACTCACCTGTTTAGCTTGGCCTTTGATTGACTTCGGTCGTCTGTTTGCTTGTCTTTTGTTTGTTCTTTTGTTTGTTTGTCCATCTGTTTGTTTGTTTGTTCGTCTGCTTGTTCGTCTGTTTGCTTGTTCGTCTGTTTGCTTGTTTGTCCAACTGTTTGTTTGTTTGTTTGTTTGTTCATCTGTTTTTTTTTTCCTCTGGCAGCACGGTGGCTGAGTGGCTAGCACTCATGCTTCACAGCAAGAAGTTTCGGGTCGCCTGGGCCTTTCTGTGTGGAGTCTGCATGTTCTCCCCGTGTCTGGGTGGGTTTCCTCCGGGCACTCCGGTTTCCTCCACCAACCCAAATATGCGCCATAGGTAAAATCCTCCAGCTTAGGGCCTGACCAAGCCTAAATAACAAAACAAAATTATGGGGATGGTCCCCGGGTTAAATATAGAAACAACTTCTCCTGTGCAAGATCAATAAAGGTCAATCTTCGAATCCTTGACCACTGTAAGGCACTTTGTGCTACAATTTTGTATGAAAAGCGCTTTATAAATGTTGTTTGATTGATTGAATGATTGATAACATTTATCATTTAGGCTAATGATGTAGATATTCTAGTCTTGGTGTTTGTGGCTCCCTGCCCCGGTGTGACTCTCTAAATGAACGAGAATTTATGAATGGTTTATCCTCAGCATGTTGCAAGTCATCCACGCATCTCTATCAGACAGAACCCACAAACCGGTGTCTGTCTGTGTGTAAAAGCTGCACTGCCCCTCACAACAGCCACATGTGCAGAACATTTGAATGAAATAATGGCCATAGGCTTTATATGATTTGTGCCTTTTTGATGAGTGCAGCGTCTACACAAACACTGTAAAAGTCTCAAGCGACACGTAACTATAAAAGTCACTTTTTCAACTGTATCAGACAGAGACAGGTGTTCAAACACAGGTGTGTGAGTGTGCGTGTTGAAACATTTTACTAAACTGTTTCTTTAGACGTTCTTGGAGACAGAGCTAAAATAATCTTGACAGTTGGCCTGTTCCTGACCAGGTTTGTTTCCGGGTGCTTGTTACTGTGGCAACTCAGCATCACGTCTGGTTAGTCAGTTTGGTGGAACGGAATTTAAGCTTTGACAAGCCTGGATTGTCCAAATAAGCCAGGCTTTCGTTTTAGCTTGTTTCATGGAATACCCTCCAGGACCACTAACACTCATATTGATCACAGGCTTCTGAAAATTTGTTGTTTAATATTTTTCTTATGTTAACATCTGCAAATATTTTACTCTGTGTTTGCTAATGTGTGGATTGTGTCACCAAGGTAACTTAAACTGGACACAACACAACTGATGAAGCAGACAGAAGCTCTGATCTATCGCACGGTTGGTGATGGTAATGAATAAAATACGCTTAAATAAATCATTATGCTGAAAAAGTGCCAGCTTTAGCCGCTAACCTTAGCTTGAGCTATTAAAAGATTGATCATTTCCTCATTCAACGAGTATGGTTATTATTATATCATTTAAGATAAGATAAGATAAGATAAGATAAGATAAGATAAACTTTATTGTCCCCAAGGGGAAATTTATCTTGGACTCACTGCTGCAGCTTAAAAACACAGTTCCACTCACACATACAGTACAGACAGACAAACAGAAAACAGTCACAGCTCACTGCCAGATACATTTGTCCATCTTTGATCTCCATTGTCCATTTGTGCACTTCACAACCTTACAGTGTTCAATTTATTGCACCAGTTCTATTGCACAAGTAATTATTGCACAGATAATTATTGCACAAGCCCTATTACACAAACTGTTATTGCACAATAGTTATTGCACCATTCAATATAAAGTGACTAAGTGCTCCTTTTTTGTGCAATAAAAAATAAAATGAGTAAGTACTCATTTTTTGTGCAAATTTGTTCAAGAGGGCAACGGAAGAGGGCACAAATGAGAGTTTATAGCTGTTACTCTTAAAGTTATGTGCTTGATAGCGTCTGCCTGACGGGAGCATTTCATATTCCCCGTGCAACAGGTGAGAGGGGTTCCCGACAATCCCGAGAAGGAAACTCTTTCCTGCCAATCACCTTCATGACCTTATTTACCAGTTTCTCAAGTTTGGTTTTACACTGGACAGTTAAGGAACCAAACCAGGCTACCAGACTGTAGCGTATGAGACTCTCCAAAACAGCATTATAAAAACAAGTCATGATTTTTGTGCTCACACCAAACAGCCTCAGTCTCCTTAAAAAGTGGAGCCTCTGGGACAGCTTGGAACAAAGAAAATCAACATGTACATCCCATTTAAACAGACTGTCAATGTACACACCCAAATATTTAAAAGATGCTACCTGCTCTATTTGACTGCCCTCAATGACAACAGGGTCATGAGGATCAAACACCATCTCTTTAGTTTTGTTCACATTAAGAGATAAGTAATGCTCACTGCACCAAGACAGGAAAAAGCTTATCTCTTGCTGGTAGGTGGAGATACAGTCGCCCTTGTTAAGAAAACTCACAATTATTGTGTCATCGGAAAATTTTATGATTTTGTTTCCTGGCTGACTGTTCCGACAATCATTTGTGTACAGTGTGAACAAAATGGGTGAACTTGCTGCACCCTGTGGCAAGCCTGTACTACATTTTTTGCCTTTGGATAGCTTGCTGTTCACCCTCACTTGTTGTGATCGATCTGTTAAAAGAGTGCAGGGCTTACATCCAAGTCTAATAATTTTTTTACAAGAAGATTGGGGCGTACAGTAACAAATGCAGAGCTAAAATCTGCAAATAAGACCCTTGCATAAGTCCCAGGAGATTCCAGATGTTTACAGATCAGGTGCGACAGGCTGATGACTGTGCTAAGACCCTGTCTGTAGGCAAAGTGCAATGGGTCAAGATGAGAAGAAACTTCAGATTTTAGTCTGTTTACCATTATTTTTTCAAAGCACTTCATCACGACACTTATTAGGGCTACAGGTCTGTAGTCCTTGTTTGTGCCCTGGCAAGATGTCTTTGGAATTGGTACAATAATTGACTTTTTTCAAAGATCAGGAAGAGTACAATTTTCAACAGAAGATTGAAAGATTGGATACCCGGCCTCAGACAATTCCAGCGCACAGCTCCTGATTAAAAAAGCAGACAACCCACCTGGACCAGCAGATTTTTTCAGACACACTTTGCTAAAAATTGACTGAATGCATTTCAAATCAATATTAAAACCATCACAGTATTTAAAATCATCACAGTCAAATGTTAAAACAGTGTCACAGTCGTTCTGCTCATTAAATCTTAAAAAAAAGTCGTTGAGGTCATTGGCACATTCCTCATCATTCGCAGTCACCATCTGAGTCTTGCCTGGTACCATGTGGGTAATTTTTTCATTGACTCCCACATCTTCCTGTTGTCATGGGACCTAAAAGCACCTTCTAAGGTGACTTTGTGCTTTTCTCTTTCCCGCTTAATCAATTCATTTACTTCTTTCTGGGCTGCGGCCGAGCGCACCATGTCTCTGTCTCTATATGCAAGCCTCTTTTCATTAATACAGGTTTTAACCTCCTTGGTAATATAGGGCTTGTTATTTGGGAAGTGCTGTATGGTCTTTTTAGGGACAACAGTGTCAACATAAAGGTTTATGTAATCAGTCATTGTCTCTGTGGCTTCATTTAGATCTAAACTGTGGAAAATACTCCAGTCCGTACAAGAGAAGCAACCCCTCAAAGTTTCCACACTGTCCTCAGACCACTGCAACACTGTCTTTTTCTGAGGTTTTGATGCCTTAAGCAAAGACTTGTGTCTGATTTGATCATTATTTAGAACAGAAATTAAGTTTGGAGTCGAGTTTAGCTGACTTTTGTTCACCCAGATGCCAGAGTCTGGGTGAACTAGGACATATTAGCTGCATGTCCGAAATATGAATCTATCATAAAAACTGGATAAGGCATTCCCCCTTTGTCCCAACTCGAGATCAACTAGTGGCCACTCCAGGTACTGCAGCTCTCGGGAGCTTGGGCCCAGAAAGAATTCTCCTAGAGAGCGCACTGCATTTTTTGGGAATTCAAACTGCCCATGTTCGGCAGACAGGACATCCACAACTCTCACAAAGACCATATTTTGTACGACTTCTTTTCTATATTCACAACATAAACAGTGTGGGTCCTTGGGCAAGACCTTTCACGGTACAGCCCACCTCATACAATGATGATGAGAGACAATGAGACAACTTACGAGATGCCGGCTCAGACGTCGCCCGGCCAAACAAGGTCTGCGTCATGTGCTGGGGAACCAGAGCCCCAACCAGAAATTGGGTATGAAACTCCCTACACTTTTAGTGTAACTGTCTTGCCAGTGCGCTGGAATTGCTTCATTTACTTTCACCTCTCATGCATTCCACAGAACAACGCAGTGGTTCTTCGTGGCTTTTTCCAACTGTAGCTTCCTCGCAGTTAGCACAAACCTTGTTGCAATGGCAGACAAGAATCCACTGCCAGTTAACCACAAAAGAAAGTCAGTTTTTGAGTGCCATTGTCCAGTTGACCAATTGAATTTCTGCTTTTGCCTACTTCTGCTTATCATTTGAAAACGTACAGTATAGTTACATGATCAAAGGAGAAGTTCAATTTGTCAACTGGACAAAGTTTGTTTGGTTGAAAACGTTTCGCCGCTCAGCCGAGAGGCTTCGTCAGCTCTGGCCCTCATGCTGGTTCGACCCTGTTTATATCTAGCTGCAAGGGAGGAGCTAGCTTCCCTGAACAAAGCTCTGACCTATCCCCGCTACTCTCTTTTGTTTTACGAATTCCTCTGGCGTCTTGTATTAGCATATCTATCAGCCCGCTCACTACACTGAAACAACTCTGAAACCATCAGCTAATCTGTCTCTTTGTATTTCAAATTTCTCTGGCGTCCAATTCCCTATTCAAGACAACGACCCTCTCCACCCCTCTGCAATGGCTTGTCTGTCCTAATGATTCTTTGTTTGAGAATCGAATTATAGATGGGAGACAAGTTGTGTCTAACTCCCCCATTTCTGTTTAACGACGGATTCTCTTTTTTGACAAAAATAGCCTCTTTAACTCCCCTCTCAAACCAGTTCTTTTCCCTGGCTAAGATCTGAACCTCACTGTCCTCAAATGAATGGCCCACGGCTTCTAGGTGAAGATGAACGGCAGATGACGGTCCACTCTGGCCCGCCCGCCTGTGTTGGTACATCCTCTTGTGAAGTGGCTGCTTGGTTTCCCAAATATAGCGCTCACTGCGCTCACTCAGTATAGTTACAGCAACAACAGCAATTCCTAATGCACACCTGCTGTAAACAAATGGTTTCTAGCATAAGGAGGAGGCGTAAAAAGAGGGAAGTTCACGCAATATTTGAAAAAGAACAACAGTTGCTGGATTTTTCATTCCTTGGAAAATCCTCTATACAACCTTTAACCTAGCCCCGCCCTGAGCCCCGCGCTTGCTCCACTCTAGCAGCTCTCGCTCTGATTGGTTAAAACGCACCATGTTCTGCACTTTACTGAAGTGGGAGGAGTTCCATATTAAGGAAGTAATGCAGAGGAGTAAACTCATTTTGGGCCCATGCACCAATGAGCACAGGCCACTGAAAACAATATGACGCTATCTTGGGTTCACCTTCCAGATTTTATTGTCGTTCTATGGTCTGAATTTTTCTGTAGTGAATGAAGGGTTAGGGACAAAGGTGGATATTTGGACACAGGATATGATCACTAAACACTCCATATTTCTTTTTGGATAAGGTAATGCCGACCATTCCAGCCCCATCAAGCAGTGACTGTCACAAATCCAGCCGGCTTGGAAGTCATTTTCTCTGTTGCAGCCCTCTCCGTACCCCCAGTGCCCCGTGGCTCTGGGGCAGTACAGTCTGATCACTCAAGCTCAAACTTTCCACACCTCATTGCACACTGGAGCGCTCAGTTTTTTTGGGAACCAGACCGAGAATCTGCGCTCTGATAACAGAAGCGGTGACAGCCCGTGACCCCACTGAAGTTAACTCCTCTCCATCGCCTGGGAGCCCTCCGTCACCGCTCTGTCCCCGGCCGCTGAGGGGTGACCGGGGCGCAAATAGAGGAGAAGAGGGGTATCACATAACAAGCAGAAGCACTGGAAAAGAACAGAGGAGCTACAGCTGGTTTCTGATTTCACATCTGACGAGACATTACAAAATGGTTTATGATAATGAACAGGCGATTTAAGTAGATAGCTGTCACAAATTCACTTGTATTCACTTCTTGGATATGCTAATTTGTGCATAAAATAATATTGTTAAACTACTGCATTATTCATAATTGACTCTTATGAGCTTTAGGCATGTTAGAATGTTGCTACCTCCTCAAAAACATACCTGGAGTTGTGTTGTTTCATTCACACGTTTCCGTAACCCTTTATAATTTCTCTGTCTTCATCTCCAAAGCTCAGTGATGTCATGAAGTGGTAGTTTTCAAGTTAACAACTACCTTTTACCTTTTGTGGAGCACTTCCTGTATTAACACATGACATCAGAACTGGTGAGGGCCTGTGTGATAAACATGTACGAATGAAACCATCAGGAAACAACATTATAACAGATCAGAAAATAGCGTAATATGAGCCCTTTAATGTAATCTTCTAAATTGTTAGTCTCATACCATAATTGCCTCTGACGTTTTTCAAGGTTTTCGGGAAAATACAAAAATATACTGTTTAAATCAAATAAGATGACTTGACAGAACAGAAAACTTAATTTGGCCAAACATTATGGGCTGTTATGATATGAGGCCAGCATAATCTAAATGATTACAATTCAGCATTACGCAGCATGTTCCATCTTTTAAAAGAGAAGCAGCTGATTTAAATTATAATTTTTCTGGTTGGGGGCCCATCATCTTCTTGTTTCTATGGATATGTCAATGCTCTGCCTGGAATGTTCCACAATTTATTTATTTATTTATTTATTTATTTCAGGGACAGTGCACATTAATACACATTTGCATGTAAATATGCCAGAATTAGCCTGAGGGCTATTTTTCATCTGTTGTCCCGGACAGGTGTAACATGTCAAACCTACAGGAAGTAAAATAGAATAAAATAGAATAAAAACAGGGTTAATATTTACACTCTAAAATCCTTCTTACATACAGTCACATACAGCTCCATGCAATTCTATACAGACATAAAACCACATTCCGGCACATACATTCATTTCCAGCCACAAACACTATATACCATTAAGAGCATCACATACACATACATACAGACTCATACAATCAAAGTCAAACAACAGTAACACACAAGAGGCAGGATAGCGACAGGGGCATCGGGAGGTGGATGTTAGTGGTGACAGGACTGACTCTCAATTAACCATTTCTTTAAAGAGATATGCCACCCCCAGGTCAAATTTGGGCATCTCCCCACAGTCCAGAGACTAAAATAAGTGATGAAAAGCGTTTTCCTGCTCACCCAGCCATTGTCCGAGTCTGTCGCCACTGACCGCCGCAGTATCTGCTGCTCCTCCGCGTTAGACTGGAGTCTAACGTCGCCAGAGAAAGATTTTGGCCAAAAGGAATTAATTTGCTCGATGCGTTTCCCAATTACTTTCTGTGTAGTGCGCATTCATATCGAGTGCAAATAAATGTACAAATCAACACGGAGAGCTTGACTTGGTCATTTTGGGTGGGAACTATTTTTCAGTGCGGAAAAACATAGCCGAATCACGCAGCACGCTGACAGGGGAATCCCTGTTACGCACCAGGAAGGGAGTTCCCCTGTTGCCAGTGTGGTGTGTGCTTCGGCTATGTTTTTCCGCACTGAAAAATAGTTCCCACCCAAAATGACCAAGGCAAGCTCTCCGTGTTGATTTGTACATTTATTTGCACTCGATATGAATGCGCACTACACAGAAAGTAATTGGGAAACGCATTGAGCAAATTAATTCCTTTTGGCCGAAATCTTTCTCTGGCGACGTTAGACTCCAGTCTAACGCGGAGTAGCTGCAGATACCGCGGCGGTCAGTGCTGACAGACTCGGACAATGGCTGGGTGAGCAGGAAAACGCTTTCCACCACTTATTTTAGTCTCTGGACTGTGGGGAGATGCCCAAATTTGACCTGGGGGTGGCATATCCCTTTAAGTGGAATTTAAATGATGTGTAAGTGGGGAGGTTTCTGATTGTGGTGGGGGTGGTGTTCCAGTCATGGGCAGCTTGCACAGAGAAGGAGGTTTGGCCAAAGAGACTTTTTCTGAGGGGGATGATACAGTCCCCTCTCGATGCCCCTCTGGTTCTGCTGTGTTCTGACGTCCTGATGTGAAGAAACTGTGTGAGTGGAGGAGATGACAAGCCATGAATGATTTTATATGTGAGACACAGATGAGCAAATTTGACCAGGTTTTCCCAGTTAAGCAGATTGTGTTTTTGCAGGATTGGACAATGGTGATAAGAGTGGGGTTTCCGGTCCAGAGTTTTGATGGTGCGTTTATAAAGAAAGTGGATGGGTTTTAAAGCTGTAGCAGTTGAGTGAGACCAGACAGTTAGACAGTGATGTGAGAAAGTATCATGGAGTGCATAAACATTTTAGCTGACATCTGAGGTTGAATATGTCCAAAGTTGCTGAGATTGAATATGACATTACCTTGCATTTATTCAATTACAGGTGGTTTTATAGCTCAAAAATACCATTCTGACTGTGAGCGGGGTCACCTCTCCACAAATCTGACCTGTAGCTTGGTTTTGGCTCAGTCTCCATGAAAAGTTTTTAATGCCATACTGTGAAACATTCCAGAGAAAGCAATTACATCTCCATGGAGGAAAGTATTTGATGGACCGTCCACCAGAAAAGTTACACAATGCGGATTTAAGTAACAAGATTGAGTACTTCTTCCACCACTGGTAATTTAGTAGGTGTTTCAACATGTCTCCTAGTATATGATTGCATAATACACACCCCTATCCCCCCTAGTCACTTCAGCAGGGATCACAGTGTCAGCCCCATAACATATACTTTAGAGGTTTTAATTAGGATGCCCTCCCAGCGTTCCCCTCTGGTCTGTACCTCCTCTACTGCCAAACCAAGACTCCCAACTGTTTAATGAGCCAGCCACAGCTATTGAACCACGTTAACCCTTAAGTAGGAGGCTGTATTCTTAGACAAGCGTGTGGATTGTGGAGAAATACGACTGCCAATTTGCATGAAAATAGAATTAGAAAGCTTTGTCCAACTAGCAGGAATTGGTGGATATTGCAAAAGTGAATGTTAGATAAAAGGTCCTAAATTACAAAAAATTGATTTTTGTGAGCTTTAAGCCATGTTACAATGTTGCTACCTCCTGAAAAACATACCTTGAGTTTATTTTCATTCACACGTTTGAGTAATTCTGCATTGTTATTGTCTGTCTGCATCGTCAAAGCTCAAAACGTTCTGTTCTACCTTGTGATGTCATATAGTAGTAGTTTTCAAGTTAACAGCTACCTTTTAGCTTCAAGTTATGTACAGATTGGCAAGAGATGGCTGAAAATTATCCAAATGATCTTAATGATGGTGTTTTGAGTTTAAAAACGCAATGGAGCATTTCCTGTATTACCACATAACATCATAATGTGGAACAGTGTTTTCAGTTTGAGGGAAGAACTCATTTTAAATTTGCAGCGTTTGTGGGTTAAGGTTGAAGGGATGTTTGTGGTGAGGAAACATTATAATACTGTAGATCAGAAACTAGCTTAATATGGGCCCTTTAACCATGCACATTAGTCCCACCATCAAAAACATACCTGGAGTTTTATTTTGCTTCACTCATTCTGGTTTCATTAATCTTCTGCAAAAAGGAACCTTTATTTTAAAAAGAGGTTAAAGTCCTTGAGATGAAGCATCTAGTTTTCCAGAGGCTCCTCAGATATTCAAATATTTAGGAGTTGTTCTGGATCCAATTATTAGTTTTAAAAAGCATGTTAAAAAAGTTTCTAATACTTTAAAATACAGTCTGTCTGTGTTTAGACACACTCGAAACAAATTTAGCAATGATGCTGCAAAGGTTTATCTGGATGCAATGATTACCTCACGTATTAATTATTGTATAACTTGTTGGTCTCAAGTATGTGAGACAACAACAAAATCCTTAAAGTCCTTATATAATCAGGCTGTTAAGATACTGGACAAAAAGCCACTGCGATATCATCATTGTCCAATATTTGCACAACATAAAATGCTAAACTTTGACAATTTAATCACCTATTCAAATGTGCGATTAGTCTTTAAAATCTTAAATAACACAGCGCCTCCTCCATTGAAAAAATGTGTACAGCTCTGAACAAACAACCAGGACCTCCAGGTCCACAAGTCACAATGACTGCAGAGTACCTAAACGGAGCTCGGCCTTTTTCTTTCAAAGCATCAAAGAATGGAATAAATTGCCACAAAGTTTGAAACTTTCCTCTGACATGAAAAACTTTTCATTTAATGTTAAGAAATTATTATTAGAGAATCAGCAGTGTCAGCATTAAGAATGATAACTGGTATATTATAATCTGAGTGAGATTTTATTGTAATATTTTATTGTGTAATAATTGGTAGTTTGTAGTGTGTGAGTGTGTATTGATTATATTGTTTACGTTTTATATTGTATTTCTCACCTGCTCAGGGACTACAGATGGAAACTAGCTTCAGCTATAATCTGGTGTAAAGCATCTTTAATGTTTTTGCACATTGTCCCTGTCAAATAGACTAATAAAGAAAGAAAGAAGAGGTACAGCAGCAGCAGTAGAAGCAGCAAGACATTTATAATATCTGGAATATACAATGCACAAGACAAAACATGACATGTAAGACTCAGACACACACTCTCCCACACTAACATACAGGTAAAAAGTATTTTGCCTTTAATGAGCAGTCACAAACCAAACCAACATGTGGTTTGAAATTTCCCAGCATTGTGATGTCACAGATAGAGACCCTACAGTTTTTAGGTCCATAAATCAAAGCCAGACTCGTTTGAAACATTTCAGCTGTCAAATCTCATTCATTTCAACTGTGTGTTGTATTAACCTGACCTGGGCATGTTTCTCATTAGCTACTTTAATTGATTTCCTCATATTAATTCCTTTGCTGCCTGTACCTGCACCAGATTCCAATATAAAGAGCACTGAAGCTTGGAAATAATATGTTCTCCTTTAATTAGCCATTATTTTAAGTTATAAATCATGAAACGCCAAGGCAGCAGCTCTCAAAAGCATGCAATAACAGTGAATATAATTCATCCTTTAAAGGTGCACTGTGTAACGTCTGAGGTGGAGGATCAACAACTTGCTTGTCTCCATGGAGATGTTCTTTCTTTTCCACAGTAGGGCATTAAACATATCTCCCTTACATTTGTTCAATTGCAGGTGTTTTATAGCTCAAAAATATCTTTATTAAAAAACATGAATTCTTACATGTGCAGGCTTGCTTCTCTCTGCCTTTACACATCTCCAATCTCCCCTACACTTTCTCTTCTTCTTCCCTTACATGATAAAGTTAAAAGCAGAACTTTGGGGCACTTTTAGAAGCCAGGCTCCCATCTGCTGCGTCAGCCTCCCTCCTCCATCACATCCCCTTCAGATGTGAGAAAGATTGAGCCGGATAGCTCACGGCTCTGGTATCGAACCTCCATAACTGTATGTTACAGTGGGCGGGGAGAATCTGCTGCTAGCCCCAGTCAATACCATCAAACTTCTATGCTTTTAAAATCCTTGTCATTTGTATCTGTTTGAGATTTTTTTCCACAAAACATCATCTCCGCATTGCCATTTAAAAAACATTAGATATTGCCGTGCCTTTACTATAATTTTAGTATATGGATCAATCTGAATTATGATACGGACATTAAAAGTGGCTGTGTCTTTGTAGATTTCTGCTTCAAAACATTTCGGGATGCATTTATCCTAGTCGTGTCCATGCAAATATATGGTGAGCAGTAGCTCAGAATGTGTATAGAATCCCTCAGTCATCCAGGGAGAATCCTAACCTGGGAAATCCCAGGCTGCTTTTGTTCGTTCCGATCAGAAAGACAGCCTGGCGACTATTGCAAGCGAGCTCTCCCGATTCTGGGAGCCAATCAGAGAGCGGGGAGGGGTGGCAAGACGGTGACGCGTACTACGTGACAAACGGAAGCTTGTAGTTTGAACTGACAACTGACATGATTGGCTATGGGCTACGTATACGCCAAATGATAGACATTCGTAACGCCCAATAAACGGCCGTTGGCGATCGTAAACCACACCTCCGCTACGAGATATTTCGAAGGCGGCTCCCAGACCATATATCACTTATGATATATGGTCTGGTGAAAACCAGGCAAGGAGAATCCATGACAAAAGGAGAAATTCAATTTGTCAACTGGACAAAAGTTTATTTGGTCAAATACGTTTCGCAGCTCATCCAAGCTGCTTCTTCAGTTCTGGTCAGACGCTGGTGGACACTGCCTATATCTGCCTGAAGGGAGGAGCTAAGTACAATGAAATTACTTGAATTTCTGCTTTTGCCAGTAGCTCAGAATGTAGAAATGCAGAGGGCACAGACTGGCCACCGCACCAGCATCAATCTGCCCTGGGTCGTGATCCTAAACGGAACATTGTGGAGAAGAAAATCCTTAAAAGGGTCCATATTCTGATCTGTTATAACGTTGTTTCCTCATCAAAAACATACCCAGAGTTGTATTTTATTTCATTCACACATGTTTAACACACAAACCTGGATATTTAGGAGAGTTCTTTTCTGAAACTGAAAACACTCAGTTCCACCTTGCCATGTCATGTGGTAATACAGGAAGTGCTCCACTCCATGCACCTTCCCTAGAATCATTTTGATTATTTCAGCATCGATAATTGTCAATCCTACTAAACAAAAGTAGCTGTTAACTTGAAAGCTACCACTACCTGTTATTACAAGGTAGAACAGAGTACTTTGAGCTTTGGAGATGTAGACAGACTAATAAGCAGGATTACTCAAACGTGTGAATGAAACAAAACACAACTCCTGGTATGTTTTTGAGGAGGTAACAACATTATAACATGGCTTAATGCTCACAAGAGTAAATTTTGTGTAATACAGGACCTTTAATACATATTTTTTTCAAATAGTTACAATATCCTTCTCTTGTTATTGTCAAATTGACTGGAAAATGATTCCGTGTCAAAACCAGTGTAGTCCATATCCTTAAGCTGTGACCTCTTATCCTAAGCTCTTGTATAGAGAAAGTCCGATATATCAGACCAATATTTGCCCTAAAGGCAGACCTGGACTGGTAATTGGGCATACCGGGCATTTTCCCGGTGGGCCGACAGTCCTAGGGACCGATGCCCTTCTTTTTTTTTTTTCTTTTTTTTTACTTAGAGACCGGCCCACAATTTAGGACTGAACCAGGACTAAACCAGGACTAATCAGGACTAAATCAGGTCTGAACCAGGACTAAACCAGAACTAAATCAGGATTAAACCAGGACTAAACCAGGACTAATCAGGTCTAAATCAGGACTAAATCAGGTCTGAACCAGGACTAAATCAGGATTGAACCAGGACTAAACCAGGACTAATTACATCTAAATCAGGACTAAATCAGGTCTGAACCAGGACTAAACCAGGACTAAATCAGGACTGAACCAGGACTAAACCAGGACTAATCAGGTCTAAATCAGGACTAAATCAGGTCTGAACCAGGACTAAACCAGGACTAATTATGAGGGGCCGGTCTAAGCCAAAAATGCCAGGGCCATTTTTTTGTCCCAGTCCAGACCTGCCTAAAGGATAATGCATAAAACTTTATTTGAACATTTTAGTTTGAAAAGATGACTGCACAAAACATGACTCCTCTGCTCTCTTAATGTTTGTGGTAAAAAAAAATATCTGTGGGTGAGTTTGTAGTACATTTCAATTACATAATTTGGGGAAAATAACAAAAATCAATCCCACATATCGGCCCAAAAATATCTGTAGAGCTTATCAGACATTGTCAGTATATCGCATCTGTATGAGCCATGAAAATAAAAATATATCCACCAAGCTGTACTGTTTCAAGCAACGATTGAAATGTCTCTTCAGTGTTTTTATGTTTGGATCAAAAATAAACCAGAAATAGACACCTGTACTGTAGTAGCTATGGCAACACTAGTTTACTAAGCTTAAAATACATTAGAGACATTTTATATAATATGAATACCTCTGTGTTGTGGTGCTGTTGTTGTAATATGTTGTAAAGGGAGTTAGTCTGTTCTGTCTGTTTAAAAAAAAAAGAACTCCAGCCTTAACCTGCAGATTGAGGACGCATGCAAGTTAATAATAATAATCTTGAGAACAATTAAAAACAGAACAAAGTATAACATAAATAAATGGGAAATCATGTTTTAGTGAAGGATAAATCAGCATTACAGTTGTTAGTACTAAAAGTTGGACAAAGATAGGCCATCGTACAATTTGATAACAGAAATGCTACATCCCTACCTTAAGTTTTCTGAATATATTCTGCACTGAAAATATACAAAGCTACATGGTTTACGTTGTTTTATGAGGCACAAAAGATGTCTGAAAGATGTGCTGCCCACTGCTCCTGAAAAGGATGGCACAAATGCAGAGAAATAATTTCCCTACGGGGACAAATAAAGGATTTCTTCTTCTTAAAGGTTTGCTCACTTCACTTTTAACAGTGCACCCCCTTCCCCCTTTTGTGTTCCCAGTTTAAATCTAGCGCCCTATAGCGATTTGTATTTTTTTTTTTTTAAGTGACAATTCATATTAAAAGACAAGATGATGCAAAAGAGAAAAAACACTATCTTGTAAATATGCAGGACTGTAACCTAAGCTAATTTCCACCTTAAGTCCTAATGTGGAATTCTTTCTTTATTGTAGTTTCATTTTGAAGATTTGAGAGCAAAAGTCTTTGGGGGTGCACCGGCCGTCCTAGTCCCCCTAAACCCTACCGACTCAGGTGCCGCCTCTCTGCACCGGAGCAACAGAACAAAGTAATAAAAATTTTATAATGTAAAAAGTGTAAGTATGTCATGTACCTCCAGTTTTAAAATAACCTCCCTCACCTCGTTTGCATGGGCTCTGATTCATTAAGAGGTCTGGCCTGGTGGGAGTCCACGAACTCAGCCCCGGTAGAACGGAACTTCAATCAGTGCACAAGAGTACAGTGTGTGTGTGTGTGTGTGTGTGTGTGTGTGTGTGTGTGTGTGTGTGTGTGTGCGTGTGCGTGTGTGTGAGTATGTGTGTTTTCTTCCTCTCTCCTCGTTTCCCCCTCTCCTCCTTTACCACAACCTCCTTCTCCCCCTCATCTTCCCCTTCCTCTACAGTATCCTCTCTTCCCTATCTCCTTTCCTGTACCACCTCCTCCCTGTCTCCTCCTCTCACACCTTCTCTCCTCCCTCTCTCCTCTCCTCTCCCACCTTCTCTACCACCTCCTTCCTCTCTCCTCCTTTCCCTCTCTCCTCCTCTCTCTCGTCTCCTCTACCACCTCCTTCCTCTCCTCCTCCTCCTCCTCTACCACCTCCTCTCCACCCTCTCTCCCCTTCCCCCATCTAGCCCCCCTTCCTCTACCACATTCTCTCCTCCCTCTCTCCTCCTGTCCCACCTTCTCTACCACCTCCTCTCCTCCTCTCTCTCCTCTCCTCTACCACCTCCTTCCTCTCCCTTCTCCTCCTCTACCACCTCCTCTCCCCCTCATTTCCCCTCCCTCTACCACATCCACTCCTCCCTCTCTCCTTTCCTTTACAACCCTGTATCCTCCTCTCCCACCTTCTCTCCTCCCTCTCTCCTCTCCTCTACAAACTCATCCCTCTCTCCTCCCCTCCTCTACCTCTTCCTCTCTCCTCCCTCTCTCTTCCTCTCCCACCTTCTCTCCCACCTCCTCTCCTCCTCTCTCCTCCCCTACCTCCTCTCTCTCTCCTCCTTTTCTCCCTCTCCTCCCTCTATCCTCCTCTCGCCCCTTCTCTACCACCTCCTTCCTCTCCTCCTCTCTCCTCCCCTACCTCCTCTCTCTCTCTCCTCCTTTTCTCCCTCTCCTCCCTCTATCCTCCTCTCGCCCCTTCTCTACCACCTCCGCTCCTCCTCTCTCCTCTCCTCTACCATCTCCTTCTTCTCCCTTCTCCTCCACCTCTACCACCTCCTCTCACCCCCCCCCCATCTACCTCCCCCCTCTCTCCTCCTTTCCCCCTCTTCTCTCACCCCTCCTCTCACCTCTTCTCCCTTCTCCTCTACCACCTCCTCTGTCATCACCTCCTCTCCTCCATCTCTCCTCCTCCCTCAAGCTTTTCCAGAGTTATGCTGTATGGGAAGTGCCGGAACTCAGACTCATCCCTAACTAGATGCTATGGGAACTGTGCTCACCCACTCCCTGCAGTCTGCACATACATAAAGATGTGTTCATAATGGAGGAGTATTTTTAGAGCTTCCATCCACAAGCCTATAACGCAGTCACCGCGGCAACTCAGGCACACTCCCCAACAGTGACAGGCAAGGCTGTAATGGACTTGCTCAGATGCAGTCAAACTTTATGTAATATCGCAGTGAAAAAATATCTGTAATTAGACGATAAAGTGCGGAAAATTGTGTGGGAGAAACCATCAAAAAATAGGAGAGCCACAATATTTTTTTTCTCTTGTAAATGTTTATGTTGTATAATGTACAACATAAACATTTACAAGAGAAAAAAATTATAATTAACAATGCTTAAACTATACAGCCTACACACCGTTTATAGTGTAAAATATTATCTTCATTAAAGCAAGATTTATGTTTTAAAATAAGCCTGTAAATAGCTGTAAAGCCCAAAATAAGCATGTTGTCTGCATCTAATTATAAAGTGTTGTTGTTGTCCGATAATCAGGAAGTGCACCAGTTAGCATACTAGCGATAACTAGCATGCTAACTGGCAAAGCTTTACTGTGGACAAAACTTCACTCTGATCTCTGAAAGTTGTGAAAAACTACTTATAAACTCATCATGGTGAATAATTTGAAAGGTCAGAATGCATAAGGTAAGCAAGGAATAACTGGACCACTGCAAAATATTTAAAGGAAAATTAACGTTTTTACAATCTGGACCTTATTTCGGTGATAAAACAACATCATTTACTCAAAAGTGGCCTGTAATCTGATATCCAGCCATGGTTCCGATTGGATGACGTCATCATCAAGGACAGTGCGCATGCGCGCATTCACAGCTGATTTGCAGATAAGACGACGGACGCTCTCAGCTCTCGGTTACAGTCATAAGGGAGCTAAGGAATAAGAAGAAGTAAACATCTCCGCTTGAGAAAACTCGAAATGGTGCGAACATGCATTTATCCCAGTTGTGAAAACAAAATGACAGCTTGGACGAAGTTGAGTTTTCACAGACTTCCTCATCACAATCTGGAATTATTGAAGCTGTGGCTAGTTGCCTTGGGAATGGACCCAAACATGAAAGGCAAAGCTGTAAGACCTTTGGACCATTGTGTTTGCTTCACAGTCCGGACGATTTTTTACCAGCAAAGGAAAAGAAAGATTCAGCGCACGATTCTGAGAAGTAATGCGATACTGATGGCTGTTCTTTAGTGCGCTGCTCCTCAAACTGTCTCCGCTTCTTTCTTTCTAATCATCCGTATACTCAGGCTCAAACCGATAGGGACGGCCATCATACTCAAATAAGTCCTCTTCAGTCTCGAAGTCCGAATCTTCAGCCATGTCTCGCTCGCAACAGAAAAGTTATGAGCATCTTCTAAGCAAAGTAGCGGAATGAATGCGCGCATGCGCGCTCTCCTCGATGACAGAACCATGGCTGCATATAGGATTACAGACCACTTTTGACTCAAGCGAAAGTGTAGACTAACACATTGAACTTTTGTCATTTGAAAAGTGCTAAAGTTTGTGTTATTTAGTGACTGCAACAGTCTGCCCCGACCACTCACGTTAAACGGATATCGCTAAACTCCAAAATCTCCGGAAATACTCCAAATGACACCAAAGTACAATGGGTGAGTAAATTACGTTGTTTTATCACCGAAATAAGGTCCAGAATGTAAAAACGTAAATTTTCCTTTAAAATGAACTAGTTCTGTTTTTCTTTTTTTTTTACTTGTACCATTTAAATCAGGTACAGCACCTTTAAATGTCCAATATTGTGCAAAATTTAAGCCATGTTGTCATCAAAAGCATACCTAGAGTTGTGTTTTAATTCATTTACGCACACACACACACACACACACACACACACTCACACACACACACACACACACACACACACTCACACACACACACACACACACACACACACACACTCACACACACACACACACACACACACGCATACACACACACACACTCACACACCAGATGATTCAAGTAAAGGTGTATGGAGTTTAACAACACAGTGGAGCACTTTGTGTATTATGACATGACATGTCACAAGGTGGAATGGTGTTTTCTGTTTGAGAGAAGAGAACACAGCGTAAAATATATTTATATCATTATATATAATTAAAATATATTATCTTAAAAATAAAAACACATATAAACAAGATACACTCTTAACAGTATGGAGGAGGATACTTACATTGTAGCTTCTAGCATCTACAAAGTGCACTAAAATTTGTCTAATTTACTGAATGCTCCCTGAAGACAATTTGCCCACCTCCAGCCATTTTAAGTGCACATAGCAGGATTTCTATTACTGTATTTTGGGATCACAAACCCGGTTGCTATGACAATGTCCACCCATGCTGGTTGTTGACAATGAGCAAAAATTAGTTTCAGTTTACAGAGAGAAAAGTGTCCATTTCACACCCAATGAAAGTAGTAGTGTTTTTAAAGTTTTGTTGTGAAGTAGTGGATGTGGTAAAATATGAACACATTTTCACTATGTAACTTAGTTGGAGTCCCACACCTGCTTGTCTCCATCAAACTATTGCTTTGTCAATATAGTATTATACTTTTTTCTTTCTTTGTTTTTGTTTTGTTTTTCAATAAAATCACCTTTTCCAGACAGTAATAACATCTCCATGCAGACAAACAGGTGTCTGTGTTGACCACCCATTTGAAAAGTTACCCAGTACGTACGTAGTTATTATAGTTAAAAATGTTGAAATGTTAAAATGTTGTTACCTCCTCAAAAACATACACAAACAAAAACTGTCTACATCTCCAGAGCTCAAAATGCTCTGTTCCCCCATGTGACGTCATGTAGCGGTAGTTTTCAAGTGAACAGCTCCTTTTACCTTTAGTTCAGTAGAGATTCTAGGGTTGAAATGATCCTAGTGAAGGTGTATGGAGTTTAAAAACGCAGTGCAGCACTTTCTCTATTAACACATAACATCACAAGGTGCAACAGAGTGTTTCCTGGTTGGCTACCTCCTTGGATATGGCTAGCAAACATGACATATGCAGTGTTCATTTGATAACAATTACCTAGCAACCATAATTCTGAAGTTAACTAAATTGCACAATACATAGTTATAATTAGACTAATATGTAATATGTTATATGTAAAAACATATTTTGTTAAATGTAGCTTTAAAACTGTAAAAAATTGTCACATTTTGGATGGAATCTTCGGTGTTGATGACATAGATTTTAGAATTCACTGCTACTGCTTGTATTTTTGTACTTTCTACTTTTGTAACTTAAAGGTCCCATGGCATGAAATTTTCACTTTCTGAGGTTTTTGAACGTTAATGTGAGCTCCCCTACCCTGTTTTTTTATTTGCCTGGAGGCACGTGCGAGTGTTTCTAGGCTCGGAAGTCCTTTATCTGAGCCTCTGGACCTCTGAAACAGCAGTGGTTTGATTTTATTTTCTGTGAAAATGTGTTTTTTTCATTGAAATGCCTCTCCTTTCTTCCTTCGCACTTATACACACGGAAGTGGCGCCAGCGCACAGCGCACCGCTAAAACAAGGAATCAGCGGCACATTTGCCCCCCCCCACCCGCTCCTCTAACCTATCTGTGTCCTTCTCATTTGCATTCAAGCAACAAGGCCCAGAATGAGTTCTTCAGAGAGAGATTTTCTGACTCTGACTGTGTACATGTGTCTTTCTCGTGCACTGAGTCTTGATTTTGGAGCAGGATTCATTTACAGTATTAGGGAACCATTAAGGCACCATATAAAAGCATCAAGAAGTACCATGGAAAAAAGTACTAGAGTTAAAGGTCCCATGGGACCTTTAACTCTAGTACTTTTTTCCACAAACTGCCACTTGACTGTAAAACTTTGATAACTACATTTCCTGTCTCACCAAATCATAAATAAAAACGTGAAAATGCCATATGCACTTTCAATGTGGAAAAAATAAATAAATAAAGTGATATTTGTATTTAGTTGCTGGTCTATTTAAAGTTCTAGGGAAAGAAGGAAAAAAGAATCGATGTCGACTAAACCCAAATGAAATGCCATAATGAAAAATGGATAAATTGTTGCAGTGTTGTGAGAAGAAAGGCCCAGATGACATTTACGATTCTGTGAGAGGAAACTCATTTTCTTATCTCCACCATGTAATAATACAAAATGAACAATTAATTCAAAGCGGAAAGGTTGTATTGTGTTCTAAAGTAGTGCTATATATTACACACTGAAAAATACACACATAGAACATAGACTGTATATAGAAATAATATGATCCAACCAAATGAAGCTGATCGAGACTTGCAGTTATAGCGGCTAATTTGGAGCCAGGTTTTATTATGTGAAATGCCCAGTGTGCATTTCATAGCAACCAAACGGCCAATTAAGAGTGAGGTTGTTGAAGATACTCATTCCCACACGCACCACTTGTTTGACAGCGGCAATGACGCACAATAGCTGTCAATCAAACCTGTTGCTAATGCTAAACAAGGCACCGCATTGGTCTGTTTTTAAAGGTCCTATACTGCCCTATAAAGGCAAAAGACTTTAACTTGTCAGAGTGTGGAGCGGAGAAAAATGACTTAAAAGTTTCAGTTTTATCCAGACAAAAGTATAATAGGGCGGGCTCCCAAATTCGACAACTAGTTGCTATAATAAAGAAATACTTGTATGTGAAAAAAGGCAGAAGGCAGTAACTGACAAATAAGACTCAAATGTCAATTTTGATATTTATTCACATGATAAAGGAGGTCTCAAATACCCCCAAAATGACATAAACTAATTTTTGACCAAACATGTTGTTATGGTGCCCTGCCTTTGTAGGGCAGTATATTATGCTATCTAGACTAACTCTTGTGAGCTTTAAGTCATGTTATAATATTGTTACATCCTCAAAAATGTATTGTATTCCTTTATTATGAATCTGTCTACATCTTCAAAACTCAAAATGTGATGTCATGAAGTTGTAGTTTTCAGCTACCTTTTACTTTTTGTTCAGTAGATAGAGATTGAAAATCCCAGAGCTGAAATCATCCAAATGTTTTTACTTACGACAGTAGCATGCAGTGACTTTTAGGGTAGGCAAACAGACTTGGGGTGGACGTTAACCTATAGTTAATAACACTTTAATAATGCCACTTTTTATGCAAACTACATTACAAAAGAGTATATTTATTTTTACTCACATTAATTGCCTGTATACTGAGCCATTCTGGAGAGAAGCCTAGACCATAGTTTATTAATATTTGTATATGGGACTGTATTTGACACCATCTTTGTACAAACAGGGTTATTTGTTTCTACTCCTACAGCTTATTTATGCAGCTGAGCCTTCAGGAGGATTGTTATCTATGTCATTATTATAATTAATCTAGTGGAAACCATATGAATGACACATGACAGCTCTACACATGTGTAATGCACTACACAAAATATACATTCATCCCCTCAAACACAGACGTGCGTTAGATCCATGGATCTATAATATGGTTAGCACAGAGCGCTCGTACTCACGTCTCACAGATGTAAAACCGTGTCTTTCCTGAAGAAGCATCCTGTATTTCCCTGAAGCAGAATAGGTCCAGAACACACACACATGTTCCTCCACACATGTGTAATAGTGCTGTTATTCCATGGACACTGTCGCTCGTTCATAAACACAGACGAGGCAGACTCCTCATTGCTACAGCCGCTCACTTCACTGCTGCATCCGGATCCTTCATTTCACTCAAACTCATCTTGAAAGTAGCTCACTGTTTCATTAAATGGCCTGTATTTCCAGCGCTCTCAAGTTTTGAGCGGGGAAGGGGGGGGGGGGGGGGGGGGGGGGGGGGTGGACGCTTCAAATTGTCTCTCTCAATGCGTGACACTTGAGAGCCCTGCTGTAAATGTTTGTCTAAAGAGCAAACTTAAACTACAAAGCAACTAATGAGAGTTATATGAGAGTTATATAAATGAAGTTATTACCTGATGGTTCTCAGTTTGTTTTATCATCACCGCAGTGTGCGCTTAGCAGCTGTAACTAGACTCTACAGTCTGCCCAACAACAGAACAATCTATTTTCTGATTGGCTGATTTTTTTCCGGGGAGCGGGACGGGGAGAAGGGGGAGAGTTTTTTTTCATTGAAAACGCGCGGTGCCTGCATAAACTGAGCCACACAGACTGATTTTCTGGGCACCAAAAAAAAAAAAAATCAGCGTGAGAAATGCCATGTGTGGCGTGTGAGCGTGTGAACACGTCGAATTGCGTGTGTCACACTCTCAATGCGTGAGACTTGAGAGCCCTGGTATTTCTAACATCTAATCATTACAACTGTGCAACTACAAACAATGACCTGTCGCTAAAAGATACTTGTGTAGAAAGTTAGCGATGCACACTCACGTGGAATCACCGCACGTCTCTGGTTCCAATCAGGTTCCTGTGGATGATGTTATGGGTTTATTCAGCGCTGTTTGACCCGGTTGTGTGTATGTAGAAAGCAAAGACTGTAATGACTGTAAACCGTGCTCTCAATATGTGCCTGCAGGCCTCCGTAGAAAGGCAAAACTACATGAGATGTTCAGAACCGCAGTTGTTGGAATTTGCTCAGTGACCAGCATAGTGTAGTAAAGGTCACCACCACTACAACCATGTTTCAAACTGACAGAAGTGAAAATGTAAATGGGATTATTTGGATGTATATTTATCCAAATATATATAATATATTTATATATTGAGAGTGTGACACATGCAATTCGACTCACATGCCACACATGGCATTTCTCACTCTGATTTTTTGTTTTGTTTTGTTTTGTTTTGGTGCCCAGAAAATTGGTCTGTGTGGCTCAGTTTATGCAGGCACCGCGCGTTTTCAGCGAAATTGACACATTTATTAAAATTCCTCATGGACTTTTCACGTATGTAAAAATAATAGAATGTTTTATTTGTTTAAAGGCACTCAGAGCACGACGGGAAAAATTGTTCAACACACTAGGTATATCACATAGATTTAAAAAAAATAGCGTAATATGGACGCTTTAATATTCGTATCTTGACTTACAGACAACATAGGGAAATAAAAACGCCAGGATCATGTAGAGTGGGTTAAAAAGATAGATGACAACTTTTCTGTAGAAAAGAGGAGGGGAATTGGAGCTGATGGAGTTGAATCGAGTCCATGCTCACTTCCTATTTGAAATGTGGCGGCTGGAGGTTAGTTATGTCTATGGTACAGAAGCACAGCAGCCATAGCAGGAATATATGACACATAGATTATGAGTATGAGCAGTTCAGAAAATATGACGTGGAGAGAGAATCGTTTGAGGCTCTGGAAGGTTTATATTTAGCAGCACTGTGAGTCACTCAGAAAGTTTGCAGTTTCCAACTCCTGACTTCCTGAAGCTGGTGCATGAAAGATGACTCCCTCTGTATTCACTACATAATACTGTAGCATTATGAGGTGGGAAATGTCCTCAAATGTCTCGATTTATATCATCAACTTTGACGATTCAGGCACAGGTACTTTTTTAACAGAAGAATTTCCACTGGAAGATCCCTGCATCATGAAGCACCAAATCTATAACTTATTTTTACTTTGCACACTAGTTCTGTTCTGCATGTCATGTTTCATTCTTTTTACTCTTTTTTTATTTTTTAAGTCACCATGTTTAGCCTTGTTTCCATTGGTTTGCTTTGGAGCAGATCGGTACGGGCTGCAATTTTGTCCACTATGTAAAGTGGACAAAATTCCAAAGCCCTGGACCCTGGAGGTACTTGCTCCCAGAGGGGCCAGTGTAGTACGGGTCACTTTATCTAAGGCATGCATACACAAGAAATGAAATGACTGGACAAGAGGATGCACGCTCAAGATGACAAAGAGCACGCCACGTCTCACAGTGCCACAAACATGGAATTACTAAATGTCTTTTTGAATTGCTAAAATTTGTTTTATAATTACAAGTATAATTCAGATTAGACTTAGGGCCCGTTTACACGAGAACGCTTAAGTGCCTTTCGTTTACACGGTGACGGCGTTTTTGGGGCCTAAAAACGCAAAAATCTGAAACCACCCTCCAGAGTGGAAAAGTTAAATACGCTCCGCTGTAGCGTCTCCGTGTAAACTGCCCAAGACGCAAAACTGGTCAGATCTGCTCACGTCGGTACGCGTTTACGTCACATAGATGCGGCATACCTTGATACCACGGATGTTCAAGCTGCGCTAGCAGCTCTAGTCAACATACAAGAGTCATTTCAACAATTGTATAAATCGCACCCACACACGTCTACGGCGTACAAGTCTTTCTCACACTCTCACAGCCACACAGACGCCAAGACAAGCGACTTCCGCATGAGGCACTTCAAATGTAAAACCCGATGTGATTTTATATTTTCTAATTCACTATAATCCTTCTGTAATATAACTATTTTCAGTACAATATTCAAAATCATGTAAACAAAAGTAAAGTCACTGAAATGTTTGGAGCGGAACTTAACAACTCATTTAAAACGCAACTAGAACATTTGATTTTGAAGTTTTACCTTTCTCTTTTCCGATACAGTCGTGGTTAGAAATGTAACTTGACGCTGTTGTGATGTTTTTTGTTTTTGTTTTTTTTTTCAGTCCAGCGCCTCCCTTCGCTGGCTTTTGCGTCCACTTTTGCGTCTTTGTATAAACGCGGATAAAAAATTGAAGACAAGACGCCACTTTTGCGTCTTCTGTTTTGATCGTCGCCATATAAACGTAGCCTTAGACAAACTTTATTGATCCACAAGGGAAATTATTTGGGTACAGTAGCTCCAACATCACAATGTAGTAACAGAGAGTAACAAAAAATAGACAGTATAGCAAAAAAGACACCGGTGTCAAATGAGACATAACTATAAAAATAATACATGTATATGTACAAGTCAAAATAAAATAGAAAAATAAGTAATAAAATATAAAATAAATCTAAAATCACAGCTATATACAGGAGACAAGAACGGCAGTGCAATAATGTACTGTTTGACAGAGCACAAGGTTATGCGTTTCTTAAGACTGAGTTGTTGTACAGTTGCAGGGAGTATTATCTGTTACATAAGGGTGAGTTGTTGTGCCACTGTATGGAGTATGGTATGAATGTAGTTCTGTAAATCCAGATTATGTTGATGACTTATTATTTATTAAGAAAGCATTTGTAATATATGGGTGATATCAGTGTCTCACAAAGCAGAGCCCTGGAGATGGAAAAGAGGCTTTTCTTTTCATTCAAGCAGATGAAATGTTACTCTGTTTAACTTTTACTTCTTTAACCACACCCATCACCACTCCAGGAGGACCTGTATCCAGACTGTCTTCATAAATTATTGGAAAAGTTTATAGTCTTGGTTGACTAGGCAAGAGATGTTATACCACTCAGCGTTGCCCAAAATAACCACTATAAAGGTGTACTATGTAAATATTTGATTCTGGAGGCCACCACTCTTATAAAATATTGTTAATACATTGTTTTTTGTTAAATTAACACTTTCAAACAATAAAAGCTTCAAAGATGATGTTGTGTGTTAGCAGTTAAAGGAAAAGTAACGTTTTTTTTACAATCTGAGCCTTCTTTCGGCAATAAAACAAGTAGTTTTACTCACCCATAGCAGTTTGGTGTCAATTGGAGCAGTATCGCAGAAGTTATGTTGTAGCCGTTCTGTTCTACTAATGATCCCGTATCCGTTAACATGGTGCTCGGGGCATTACTTTGCGGTGTCCAAATAACACAAACTTTAGCACTTTTCAAATCACAGAAGATCGCTGTGTCAGGGTAGACTTTTAGTGGATTCCAAAACGGCCTGAAACCCGATATCCAGCTATAGTTTCATTTGATGACGTCATCAGAGAGGACAGTGCGCATGCGTGAACTCAGCTGTTTTGTAAACACCGCTAGTCCGAAAGAAGCTAACAGCGCTATGAACTTTACTTTTCTGTTGCAATATCGGGTTTCAGGCCGTTTTGGAATCTACTAAAAGTCTATCCTGACACAGCGATCTTCTGTGATTTGAAAAGTGCTAAAGTTTGTGTTATTTGGAGACCGCAAATCAGTGCCCCGAGCACTCACGCTAACAGATACGGGATCATTAGTAGAACAGAACGGCTACAACATAACTTCTTCAAAACTGCTCCAATTGACACCAAACTGCTATGGGTGAGTAAAACTACTTGTTTTATTGCCAAAAGAAGGCTCAGATTGTAAAAAAGAAAAAAACGTTACTTTTCCTTTAATACCTCAAAGAAGTAAAATACCCTCTCTTTATATTATTTCACAGATTGGTATTGAAACTTTCTATTGTTATGGAGACCAAGTTACAGGTCAGATCTGTGGAGAGGCGGCCCTGCTCACAGTGAGAATTACTGTTTTTATTTTTATGATATTTTTGAGCTATAAAACCACCTGTAATTGAATGAATGTAAGGCAGACTGTGGAACATTTCAGGCAGAGGAATGACATATACACCGAAACAAGGAGTGATGGACACCCAACCAAAAAGTTACGTAGTGCACCTTCACAATGATAAGACAATAAGTGAAGACAAACAAGTTTCCTGTATTCTTTGTTTTTATGTTCTTTCCATTATGAACCAACGTCTGCCTTCACACCGCTGTGCAAACCTAATTATGTGTGGATTATGAAAAACATTCGAGGTACAGTATAATGGGATGATGCAAGGATGTGAGAATGTGGTAAGTGTCAGCGCTGTTATCTAAAGCCTATTGAATATAAACAAGACCAAACGAAAGGATTAAAGGGCCCATATTACAATGTTTCCTGATTTATGTTATAATGTTGTTTTTTTCACCAAAAACAGACCTGGTGTTGTGTTTCGTTTTATTCACGCATTTTTAACACACAAACCCTGCATATTTAGGCTAAGTTCTTCTCTCAAACTTGAAAACTATCACTTCATGACATCACAAGGTGGAACAGAGAATTTTGATCTTTGGAGATGTAGACAGACTAATAATAAAGGGTTACTCAAACACATGTGAATGAAGCAAAACACAACTCCAGGACTGAGTCAATTTTGCGTAATATAGAACTTTTAAAGTGCATAACAGGTTTTCATGTTTTCTAATTATAACTTGGTTTGGTGGTATAGTATCTGTGGTAATTATTTTTCATATTTTTACATCAGTTAAGTAGCAGTTAGTGATGAAAACTTGAGAAGAACATAAATAAAGGATGTAACGCTCAGTTACAAAACTTTGCAGCTGATGTCATCAATATTCCCTGTGGTTGTGAAGCTAAATGTAGACACTGCTCTGTCTGAAGCTCTGACTCAAGTTAAAGATCCCATGACATGGTACTTCTTGATGCTTTTATATGGCGCCTTAATGGTTCCCTAATACTGTAAATGAATCCTTCTTCAAAATCAACATTCAGTGCATGAGAAAGACACATGTACAGAGTCAGAATCTCTCTGTCTGAACAACTCATTCTGGGCCTTGTTGCTTGAATGCAAATGAGAAGGACACAGATTGGTTAGAGGAGCGGGTGGGGGGCCAAATGCACCGCTGGAGCGCTGCGCTCTGCGCTGTCTCCCACTTCCACGTTTTAAAGGTCCCATGGCATGAAATTTTCACTTTCTGAGGTTTTTGAACGTTAATGTGAGCTCCCCTACCCTGTTTAGGGCCCCCCAATGGCTAAAAGTTGCGTAATGTCTAAACTGAGCATTTGCGATCCTTTTCTGCGTTTGAAAAAAACACAGCTCAAATGGGCGATTCTGGACAAGGCACCTTATTGACGTCAGATCGAAAAAAGAAATGCAAATTCAGTTCCACCACCGTCTGGATCTCCACCCCCTGTCTCTGGAAATCATGCCCAGAGAGTTTGGACTGCGGAGGAGCTACGCAATGCGAAATGCGTTTTTTTATTTGCCTGGAGGCACGTCCGAGTGTTTCTAGGCTCGGAAGTCCTTTACCCGACCCTCTGAACCTCTGTTCAGTGGTTTAATTTTATTTTCTGTAAAAATGTGTTTTTTTCATTGAAAAGGCTGTCCTTTCCTCCTTCGCGCTTACACACGCGGAAGTGGGGCCAGGCACAGCGCACCGCTAAAACAAGGAACCAGCGGTGCATTTGCCCCCCCCCCCCAAGCAACAAGGTCCAGAATGAGTTGTTCAGACAGAGAGATTATGACTGTGACTCTGTACATGTGTCTTTCTCATGCACTAAGTGTTGATTTTGAAGAAGGATTCATTTACAGTATTAGGGAACCATTAAGGAGCCATATAAAAGCATCAAGAAGTACCATGTCATGGGATCTTAAAGCGCGAAGGAAAAAAGGAGAGGCATTTCAATGAAAAAAACACATTTTCACAGAAAATAAAATTAAACCACTGCTGTTTCAGAGGTCCAGAGGGTCGGGTAAAGGACTTCCGAGCCTAGAAACACTCGGACGTGCCTCCAGGCAAATAAAAAAAAACGCATTTCGCATTGCGTAGCTCATTTGCGGTCCAAACTCTCTGGGCGTGATTTACAGAGACGGAGGGTAGACATCCAGACGGTGGTGGAACTCATTTGCATTTCTTTCTTCGATGTTACGTCACATAGTTGCCTTGTTCAGAATCGCCCGTTTGAGCTGTGTTTTTTTCTAATGCAGAAAAGGATCGCAAATGCTCAGTTTAGACATTTCGCAACTGTAGGAGCCATTTCGTACGTTCTGTGTTCTGGAGTAGAAGAAGAAGAAGAAGAAGAAGTAACTTTATTGATCTCACGCTGGAGAAATTCTTCTCTGCATTTTAACCCATTCTATATATATATATACTGTTTTTATAGCAGCTGCTCTTGTCCCGCCTTCAGGTTCAGGGAATGCTTTCTGATTGGATGACTTTGATCTCGCTTTATTCTTTGTTCCTTCATCTTTGGTCTTTCCTGCTATAAATTCAGGCCTTAGGGGTCACACAGACACAGAGAGCACACGGACACCGGAGAAGACACATCTTACCAACACACACACACCCACACAAGAAGACGGGGAAACAACTACGCTACGTAGGTAGTGTGGATAAGAAGCCGCGGTCTGGTGGCCAGGAGGATACCCCGAGACCATAGAGTATCGGATGAGCCGAGATGACGGGGTATTAGGACGTCCTGGACCACAGAAGCTACACAGTCTTTTGACCGTCACGTATCGTCACGTATCGTCACGTATCGTCACGTATCGTCACGTATCGTCACGTATCGTCACGTATCGTCACGTAAACGTTGTGTAAGAACCAAGCAAGAGTGTAACATTGGCCGTCTCCCGGGTGACAGACGGGAACGCGCACCGTTACAAGGCACATACGGACGGACGCCAACGTAGGAACGCCACGTGGGACGTCACGTAACAAGGAGGTTACGTGAAACGTCACGTAGCAGCCACAGGTAGCAAACAAGACGGATTCCCGTCGGGAGCCGAGAAGCGCAGAAGCACGGTCTCCCAGGGGACAGACGGGAAAACGCAACGCTACAAGGCACGTACGGACAGCAAAGAAGAACCAGTAGCACCGTCTGACAACGCAACGTAGGGTGAGTCCTGTCGGGAGCCACGGAGTACAAGGAAGCCCGGTCTCCCAGTGACAGGCAGGAGCTCACCGCCGTTTGACACGCAAAGACGCCAAGAAGGACATCACCACACATACAGAGCCTAACACAACACACGCAGGAAAATCACAAGCCTCAGAAATTCATCTTTCCACTTCTCTGTATATTCACCTTATTTGTACCCGCTCTGTATGACCTTTCACTTTAGTAAAGATAGAAAAGACAAACTTGGATTCAAGACTCTTTATTTACTTTACGTGACGCGTCGGAAAGAAACTTCTAGAAACATCGAGACCGAGGCTAGTGGGGCGCATTGGCGCACTCACATAAAGTCAAAAGACTATAGCAACAACTTAAAGTCAAAAGACGATAGCAACAACTTTAAGTCAAAAGGACTCGCTAAAATCAAAGGACTTTAAACAACATCTAGAGTCACGAAGTCTACAGCATCACGTTGAAAGACTAAACATCAAAGTCAGAAAAATCAGTATCAAGTCAGGAGACTTGATTGAAGAAAGAACCAACCTGAACCAGCAGGAAACTCCATCCACGGCTGAAGCAAGCGTTCCCTGGGTCAGGTCTGACAATTCTCTTATCAGTTTTACTAGTCCGCTAGCCACCGGAAATAGAAGTATGTGCCCTAAAGACACATCCAATAACTCCTTTCCCGAGTGTCGGTGAAAGTTAGGAAGAGTTAGAAGCTGTGAGGAGTTCGAGGAATTGTCACAGGCTAAGGATGTATACGGGAAACATGATGTCAGGAGCGAGTGCTGGCGCGCTGTCTGACTACTACTATAAAGCTGATATGGAGCGACTAAAATACGAGAGAAGCGGAATCTTGTCACAGCTAACCAAGCAACGAAACGACAATGAAACGAAGGGATGGATCGCAACTGCTAAAAGGGCCACGGATGGAGAGCAAAATGTCATCAGATCGGAGGATAGCACTTTTAGGGCTAACTCAGTTACATCACAACGTTCCGCTACTAGTTCAGTGCGGTCAAAAGCCAGAGTAGAACATGCAGCTCTGTTAGCAAGCCAAGCGGCCATGATACAGAGGCAAGAGCTTGAGCAAGAAGAAAGACGCCTGCGGCATGAAAAGCAGCGAGAGGAAATGCGCCTGCAGCAGGAAAGGCAGCAAGAGGAAATGCGCCTGCAGCATGAAGAGGCGTGCTTGAGAGCTAAAAGGGAGCGGTTGCAGATGGAAGCTGCCATTGCAGCCGCAAATGCCAAATTAAGAGCTTACGACCAGAATAAAGATGCTCGGAAGTCGAGAGCTGGATCGAAGCGTACGACCGGTGGAAATGAAAGGTGCACTACCTATAGCCGCGACCAGGCTAAATTTGAAAGGCCTTTGCATGACGTCGGATCTGAAGCTGCTGCACCAACCGTCTCACAGGCGCAGCCAAGCGTCCCTACAGTCAGAGGAGAGAGAGAGACAGAGAGAGAGGACAGAGAGAGAGAGGACAGAGAGAGAGCGAGGACAGAGAGAGAGCGAGGACAGAGAGAGAGAGGACAGAGAGAGAGAGAGGACAGCGAGAGAGAGAGAGGACAGAGAGAGAGAGAGAGGACAATTAGAGAAGAGGGCACCAGCAGTAAAGTCAGCCAACTCCTTCCAAAGTCCCTGCTTGTACTGTAAGGGGAAGCATGCGTTGAATGTGTGCAACAAGATTAAAGAGCGGCCTTTGAATGAGAGAACTGACTTCCTGAGATCTCAAGAGCTTTGTTTCAGCTGTCTTACACCAGGCCACATGGCTAAGGACTGTAAGGAAAAGAGCTCTTGCCCTGACTGTTCCTATAGGCATCCTGCCATTTTGCACGTCATAAAGCAAGATCACTCACAGGAGGAGACCAAAGCAGATGACAACTCAACAGGTACGGCTGTTGAGTGTGGTGCTCTCGTACGTGCAGGGTGTAGAAGCGGTGAACAGACCGGGGCCGGGAATGAAGACATTCCAAAGAAGCTACAACAGGCATGGCAGAAGGAGCCAGAAGACCCTGACAAGCTGTCAGGCCTCAGCGTGAGCAAATGTTTTAAGTCCAACACAGTCGGGCCCACAAAGAGCGCACAAATCCATCACTTCTCAAACGCAAGTCAAGATGGATATGGGGTTGAGTCGTACCTCTTATTGAAGAACGAGCAAGAGGAGAAACATGTCTGCCTTTTGATGGAGAAGTCCCAGGTCGCTCCTCTTAAGCAGGCTACAATCCCTAAGATGGAATTGTCGGCTGCAGTGATCCCAGTCAAGATTGAACGGGTGTTGAAGGAAGAACTTCAACTCCCCCTGAAGGATTTGGTCTTCTGGACGAATAGCACGACGGTACTAAGGTACGCTGAAAATGACGCTTTTCGTCTAAAGACATTTGTGGTGGGCCGTGTCTCCGTTGTCAGAGGGGCTGTTACAGGAGCTCGGTGGATCTCGAGGGTTGACACCTCTTGGGGTTCAACCGATCTCGCCTCGAGAGGCTTGAAGATTGAGAGCTTCATGTCATGTAACATCTGGTTTCGCAAGGCTAAAGAGCCGTGGGAGACAATCAACAGCCAAAACAACGGACCGCATGCCGTGAAGGCGGCCCTAGGTTGGGTAGTCAACGGGCCTGTCAGCGGATGCCAAGAGAAAGAATTCGATGACGCCGAAAAACAGAACTTCGTTAATCGCATCTCTGTGTCGACCATAGAAGTCATGCACTACGAAGCAGATTTTCCAGAACGCCGGCGTGAGGACGAGCAAGGGCCATCTCAACACGACAAGCAGTTTGTGCGCGCTGTGGCCACATCGGCACATCTTTTGGATGGCCATTGCTGCACTGAGCTACCTCTGAGGGATGTCTGCATGGAGATGCCAGGCAACCGAGGTATAGCCGGGCAAATACTCGACTCCTTGAGGAGGGAACCCATCAGGATTTCAGACTTCTTTCGGAAGCACAGAGATTTGATGACCAAAATCCTAGAGAGAGGGTACGTCACAGGAGTCCCGGATGAACAGCTGGCCGTCTCCCGGGTGACAGACGGGAACGCGCACCGTTACAAGGCACATACGGACGGACGCCAACGTAGGAACGCCACGTGGGACGTCACGTAACAAGGAGGTTACGTGAAACGTCACGTAGCAGCCACAGGTAGCAAACAAGACGGATTCCCGTCGGGAGCCGAGAAGCGCAGAAGCACGGTCTCCCAGGGGACAGACGGGAAAACGCAACGCTACAAGGCACGTACGGACAGCAAAGAAGAACCAGTAGCACCGTCTGACAACGCAACGTAGGGTGAGTCCTGTCGGGAGCCACGGAGTACAAGGAAGCCCGGTCTCCCAGTGACAGGCAGGAGCTCACCGCCGTTTGACACGCAAAGACGCCAAGAAGGACATCACCACACATACAGAGCCTAACACAACACACGCAGGAAAATCACAAGCCTCAGAAATTCATCTTTCCACTTCTCTGTATATTCACCTTATTTGTACCCGCTCTGTATGACCTTTCACTTTAGTAAAGATAGAAAAGACAAACTTGGATTCAAGACTCTTTATTTACTTTACGTGACGCGTCGGAAAGAAACTTCTAGAAACATCGAGACCGAGGCTAGTGGGGCGCATTGGCGCACTCACATAAAGTCAAAAGACTATAGCAACAACTTAAAGTCAAAAGACGATAGCAACAACTTTAAGTCAAAAGGACTCGCTAAAATCAAAGGACTTTAAACAACATCTAGAGTCACGAAGTCTACAGCATCACGTTGAAAGACTAAACATCAAAGTCAGAAAAATCAGTATCAAGTCAGGAGACTTGATTGAAGAAAGAACCAACCTGAACCAGCAGGAAACTCCATCCACGGCTGAAGCAAGCGTTCCCTGGGTCAGGTCTGACAATTCTCTTATCAGTTTTACTAGTCCGCTAGCCACCGGAAATAGAAGTATGTGCCCTAAAGACACATCCAATAACTCCTTTCCCGAGTGTCGGTGAAAGTTAGGAAGAGTTAGAAGCTGTGAGGAGTTCGAGGAATTGTCACAGGCTAAGGATGTATACGGGAAACATGATGTCAGGAGCGAGTGCTGGCGCGCTGTCTGACTACTACTATAAAGCTGATATGGAGCGACTAAAATACGAGAGAAGCGGAATCTTGTCACAGCTAACCAAGCAACGAAACGACAATGAAACGAAGGGATGGATCGCAACTGCTAAAAGGGCCACGGATGGAGAGCAAAATGTCATCAGATCGGAGGATAGCACTTTTAGGGCTAACTCAGTTACATCACAACGTTCCGCTACTAGTTCAGTGCGGTCAAAAGCCAGAGTAGAACATGCAGCTCTGTTAGCAAGCCAAGCGGCCATGATACAGAGGCAAGAGCTTGAGCAAGAAGAAAGACGCCTGCGGCATGAAAAGCAGCGAGAGGAAATGCGCCTGCAGCAGGAAAGGCAGCAAGAGGAAATGCGCCTGCAGCATGAAGAGGCGTGCTTGAGAGCTAAAAGGGAGCGGTTGCAGATGGAAGCTGCCATTGCAGCCGCAAATGCCAAATTAAGAGCTTACGACCAGAATAAAGATGCTCGGAAGTCGAGAGCTGGATCGAAGCGTACGACCGGTGGAAATGAAAGGTGCACTACCTATAGCCGCGACCAGGCTAAATTTGAAAGGCCTTTGCATGACGTCGGATCTGAAGCTGCTGCACCAACCGTCTCACAGGCGCAGCCAAGCGTCCCTACAGTCAGAGGAGAGAGAGAGACAGAGAGAGAGAGGACAGAGAGAGAGAGGACAGAGAGAGAGAGGACAGAGAGAGAGAGGACAGAGAGAGAGAGGGCAGAGAGAGAGAGAGAGGACAGCGAGAGAGAGAGAGGACAGAGAGAGAGAGAGAGGACAATTAGAGAAGAGGGCACCAGCAGTAAAGTCAGCCAACTCCTTCCAAAGTCCCTGCTTGTACTGTAAGGGGAAGCATGCGTTGAATGTGTGCAACAAGATTAAAGAGCGGCCTTTGAATGAGAGAACTGACTTCCTGAGATCTCAAGAGCTTTGTTTCAGCTGTCTTACACCAGGCCACATGGCTAAGGACTGTAAGGAAAAGAGCTCTTGCCCTGACTGTTCCTATAGGCATCCTGCCATTTTGCACGTCATAAAGCAAGATCACTCACAGGAGGAGACCAAAGCAGATGACAACTCAACAGGTACGGCTGTTGAGTGTGGTGCTCTCGTACGTGCAGGGTGTAGAAGCGGTGAACAGACCGGGGCCGGGAATGAAGACATTCCAAAGAAGCTACAACAGGTATGGCTGAAGGAGCCAGAAGACCTTGACAAGTTGTCAGACCTCAGCGTGAGCAAATGTTTTAAGTCCAACACAGTCGGGCCCACAAAGAGCGCACAAATCCATCACTTCTCAAACGCAAGTCAAGATGGATATGGGGTTGAGTCGTACCTCTTATTGAAGAACGAGCAAGAGGAGAAACATATCTGCCGTTTGATGGAGAAGTCCCAGGTCTCTCCTCTTAAGCAGGCTACAATCCCTAAGATGGAATTGTCGGCTGCAGTGATCCCAGTCAAGATTGAACGGGTGTTGAAGGAAGAACTTCAACTCCCCCTGAAGGATTTGGTCTTCTGGACGAATAGCACGACGGTACTAAGGTACGCTGAAAATGACGCTTTTCGTCTAAAGACATTTGTGGTGGGCCGTGTCTCCGTTGTCAGAGGGGCTGTTACAGGAGCTCGGTGGATCTCGAGGGTTGACACCTCTTGGGGTTCAACCGATCTCGCCTCGAGAGGCTTGAAGATTGAGAGCTTCATGTCATGTAACATCTGGTTTCGCAAGGCTAAAGAGCCGTGGGAGACAATCAACAGCCAAAACAACGGACCGCATGCCGTGAAGGCGGCCCTAGGTTGGGTAGTCAACGGGCCTGTCAGCGGATGCCAAGAGAAAGAATTCGATGACGCCGAAAAACAGAACTTCGTTAATCGCATCTCTGTGTCGACCATAGAAGTCATGCACTACGAAGCAGATTTTCCAGAACGCCGGCGTGAGGACGAGCAAGGGCCATCTCAACACGACAAGCAGTTTGTGCGCGCTGTGGCCACATCGGCACATCTTTTGGATGGCCATTGCTGCACTGAGCTACCTCTGAGGGATGTCTGCATGGAGATGCCAGGCAACCGAGGTATAGCCGGGCAAATACTCGACTCCTTGAGGAGGGAACCCATCAGGATTTCAGACTTCTTTCGGAAGCACAGAGATTTGATGACCAAAATCCTAGAGAGAGGGTACGTCACAGGAGTCCCGGATGAACAGCTGAGCCGAAGAGGATGGTACATGCCGCACTACCGGGTGTACCATCGAAGAAAGAGAAAGAAAGAGAAAAGTTTGGAGTAGGGGGGCGTCGGAACAGATCAGCGACGCCTGGGGAAGCCGGCTTCCCGCCCTACTCAGTAAACAACACAGAACAACACGCCTTATTCTTCACCACATCCACCTGGAAACAAGACACGGCGGCGGAAATCAGATTCTCTACTTGCCGTTGCTTCAAGAACGGCAAAAGTAGCTCGGAACAAAGAGAGACTTTAAGGTCGGAGATGTCGTCCTCGTCGTTGAGCCATCCCTAGCAAGAAATGACTGGATGTTGGGCAGAATCACCAAGGTTATGCCAGACTCCAAGGGGATGGTCCGCAGCGCTGAAATCCGGACGAAGACGGACGAGTATTATACAAAGACCCATAACCAAATTGTGTCTCTTACAGGGTGAAGACTGAAGAAGAGAAGGACCTACGACACGTCCGATATGAACTGTAATTTGTGAAAAGTATACTTACTTGTAAAAAAGTGAAGAATTACCTTTTAACCTTAACCTTTTTGAAGAAAAATGTTCGAGAAATGTAACAGCTAAATTTAAAACTGTAAATTAGTTAATGGCTCCAATTCTTAAGTTAGTAATTGACTTGCTAAAGCTTAGCCAATTAGGGGCCGGGATATGTAGGAGCCATTTCGTACGTTCTGTGTTCTGGAGTAGAAGAAGAAGAAGTAACTTTATTGATCTCACGCTGGAGAAATTCTTCTCTGCATTTTAACCCATTCTATATATATATATACTGTTTTTATAGCAGCTGCTCTTGTCCCGCCTTCAGGTTCAGGGAATGCTTTCTGATTGGATGACTTTGATCTCGCTTTATTCTTTGTTCCTTCATCTTTGGTCTTTCCTGCTATAAATTCAGGCCTTAGGGGTCACACAGACACAGAGAGCACACGGACACCGGAGAAGACACATCTTACCAACACACACACACCCACACAAGAAGACGGGGAAACAACTACGCTACGTAGGTAGTGTGGATAAGAAGCCGCGGTCTGGTGGCCAGGAGGATACCCCGAGACCATAGAGTATCGGATGAGCCGAGATGACGGGGTATTAGGACGTCCTGGACCACAGAAGCTACACAGTCTTTTGACCGTCACGTATCGTCACGTATCGTCACGTATCGTCACGTATCGTCACATATCACGTCACGTATAAAGGACATCCGAGCCTGGAAACACTCTCACTTGCCTCCAGGCAAATAAAAAAACGCATCTCACACTGTGTCGCTCGTTTGCGGTCCAAACTCTATGGCCATGAGTTCCATAGACAGTGGGTAGACATCCAGACGGGGGGTGGAACTGCATTTGCATTTTTTCTTGCATGTGACGTCAGAAACTTCCGTTGTTCTGAATCGAAGGCGGAGAAGGATCACAACTGCTCAGTTGTGCAACTTTTAACCATGGGGAGGGGCCCTAAACAGGGTAGGGGAGCTCACATTAATGTTCAAAAACCTCAGAAAGTGAAAATTTCATGCCATGGGACCTTTAAACTTTAATCTGAGCGTTATTTTCACGCAATTTGACCAGAAAGTGGAACTACAACAGGTGAGATGTTTTGTAATGTTACAGATACAGGCTAAATAGCATTAGCCAAAAGTTTGTTTATTTGTTTTGTGTGTGTGTCTTTCAGTTAGTCACTCCAACCTTTTTGTGTTTGTGTTTTAAAATCATTTTGTGTTTTTGTTTCCCTTTTTTCAGACTTTTGTGTGCATTTGCTAAAGTGCCAGGTTCTGTGTGGTGTTTGCATGTTCTCCCCGTGTCTGGGTGGGTTTCCTCCGGGCACTCCGGTTTCCCCATCAACCCAAAACATGCACCAGGTAAAATCCTCCAGCTGAGCTCCTGATCAAACTGAAGCAAGAAGATCATGGAGATGGTCCCCGGGCGCAGTAATGTGCTGCCCACTGCTCCTAATAACAGGATGGGTCAAATGCAGAGAAGAATTTCTCCAGTGTGAGATCAATAAAGTAACTTCTTCTTCATTGTGTTTCCATGGTAACTACTGAACATTCCACCATATAGATATATATAATGTATTTAATTTCTCCTGTGTGAGATCAATAAAAAGTCAATCTTCTAATCCTTAATCACTGTAAGGTGCTTTGTGTTACATTTTTTTGTATGAAAAGCGCTTTATAAATAATGTTTGATTGATTGTTTGATTGCTGTAGAACCCTCCCAGCGCGATTTAACACAGATGTGTGCTATAATGTTGCTCATTTTAGACATGTTCTGGCCCTTTGATTGGAACATTGTGGTTGCCAGGTAACAGTTATGAAATTCAAATCAATATAAAATCAAAATAATTTTATTTGTCTCCGAGCAGCAATTTATTTGGGCACATTGAGCAGTAAAATACAATAATAACAGAAAAGCTCAAACAAAAGTCCCTATCTCTATCCACTGCCCGTGTCCATCCAGAAATTATAATCTTCACCAAAATTAGAAAAAAATAGACAAGATTTGTAGTAAAATCTTAGGTATAATTATGTTTTATTGAAACTTTAAAGGGCCCATATTACACTGATTTCTGATCAGATTTTTAATTTTTAATTTATTTTTATTTATTTATTTTGGGCAAGTATATGCAACTTACATTCTTTTAAAAGTGCAATAACAGAAATAACAAGAAACAGAAATTAAAAAAAAAAAAAAAAACATTTGCCCAAAAAGGAGTGGGAAGAATTAAACTTATTTAATCCCACCCCCTCTTCTAATTTAGCATAATGAGCTTTTCCTTTTTTTGCAAGTTAAGTTATAGTGTTGTTTACTTATCACAAACATAGAATGGAATGAAACATTTATTTGTCATTGTAAACAACGAAAAGAATATCTCCATTTGATGCAGAAAAAATATGACAATAATATGACTCGCCCCATGTTGCCGTGTTGTCCGATAATTCATGTATCTCCACGTGTATGCGCGTATCGTTTATATCCACGGACTTTCGGCAACTAAATTCTCCGACTGCACTCTGTCCATGAGCTCCGGAGAAACAGACGTGTCCCAAACTTGTCCCGAACGTCTCCCGAACGTGTCATGTGTCCAAGGAGAAGTTAAAAGTAAATTTTCTTGTCCTTATTGTCTTGCCGAGTACATGCCGCGTACATATTCACAAGCTCCTCACTGCTGACAGGCGAACAGGCGAAAACACTTCGGCGCTACTCACAACGGGATTGGCAAGAGCGTGAGCGTGGAAAATTATACTGATTTATGCCCGCCTCCTTTCTTTCTGAAAAACAAGCCAATTTGAAATTAAAAATGTATGTTTTTAACATCAGTAATGCTGTTATCTGAAATATGGAGAGGCTTCTTTATTATCTCAGCTAGCACATTCTGCAAAAAACCGAAAATCACAAATTTTGACAAAAAATTACTAAAAACTCGATTATCTGAGTTTCACTAATGCCGAGTTGTGGCCTGTTTGGGCGTGTTCAGTCACATATAACTTTTTAGGTCAATAACAGCCCATGTTATTGGTAAATGCAAGATGAATACTTAAATCAGATTCCAGACAAACATCTCCATGGATACTTCTTATATATAGCGATAGAGATATTTTTATTTCTTATTTGACACCAGTCTTTTCTATCTTTTCTGCTGCTTATTTAGAATTTACGAGTACCATTTATATTTTTCTCTTTGTTATTATAATGTATTGTGATGTGTGAGCTACTGTGTCCAAGTAATTTTTCTTGTGGATAGGGTTAGGGTCTATGTCTATGTCTATGGAGACAAGTAGCTGGCGGACACTCAACAGAAAAAGTTGCAATGTGCACCTTGAAACAAGCCCCTGTCCATCCTGGATAACCCCCAGCACCCCCTGCACAGCAGTCACCAGACAGGAGAGCACCTAGGCTGTCATCCCTGTCTTGCTCCATGAACATACGGCTATTCAATGCTTCATGATAATTTGATAGTTATATATAAAAGTTATGTATTATATTATGTATTGTATTGTTCTTTTGGGATAATAACATATCTATCTATCTAAAGAACTGCATTTCACTCCTCTAGATGACATTCAATTCTTCATCAGGAAGTTTTTTTTATACTTATTTTGAGCACATCTCCAGTCTGTTAGCTCCTCTCATGTGTGCCTCTAATAAACCGCTCTTAACTGCTGCTTAATGAACTATACATAGCATAAAGGCCAGGATTACACAGAGCGCTATTGAGTCTTAATTGTCCTCATGTGGGTGACACCGGATCAGCCTGGCTTAGTTCGGCACTCTGGTTTTTCACAGAATTACAGCTGGTACAGTAATCTGCAGCTTTGTGTCCAGACGCATTTATTCAAATATTCCATCTGAATGTCAGCACAGTGCCTCGAAGCTAGCGATATGTGTGGAAATGTCAAAATACTCTGTTCTGGCCTTGGTTTCCTCTGCTTTTCCCCAGACTCTTCTATGTGAGTTTAAATCATCACTAAAACCTCGGGCTACCTCAGTGTACTGGCTTTGGATTTCCCCTCCCACATATACATCCAGATCTCCTGCCCCTTCGCTGCGTTGTTCAAATACAGACATGGTTGGTTTGCTTAGTTTTAGCCCACTGATCGTAGACGTGTTCTCAAATGAAGCCAAGATCTGAATTTTGATGTCCATTTGAAAGGTTGTTTTAAAGGTCCCATGGCATGAAATTTTCACTTTCTGAGGTTTTTGAACGTTAATGTGAGCTCCCCTACCCTGTTTAGGCCCCCCCATGGTTAAAAGTTGTGAAATGTCTAAACTGAGCATTTGCGATCCTTTTCTGCGTTACAAAAAATCGGAGCTCAAACGGGCGATTTTGAACAAGGCACCTTATTGACGTCAGATCGAAAAAAGAAATGCAAATGCAGTTCCACCCCCGTCTGTCTGTACTCAGCGTCTCTGTAAATCACGCCCAGAGAGTTTGGACTGCGAATGCGCTAGGCAATGCGAAATGCATTTTTTTATTTGCCTGGAGGCACGTCCGAGTGTTTCTAGGCTCGGAAGTCCTTTATCTGAGCCTCTGGACCTTTGAACAGCAGTGGTTTTATTTTATTTTATGTGGAAATGTGTTTATTTTTCAATGGAACGCTTCAAATCTCTCCCCCCGTGCAAAAACACGGAAATGGATCAGCTGAGGGCTACAGCGACCCTGTAGCCCTCAGCTGACCCACCATCTACTATTGGCCAGCTCTTTTCTCCTCATTTGCATTCAAGCAACAACGCCCATAATGGAGTGTTCAGAGAGAGAAAAAATACTCTGTCATCTTATCTCTGTTTCTCATGCACTGAGTGTTGATTTTGAAGAAGGATTCATTTACAGTATTAGGGAACCATTAAGGAGCCATATAAAAGCATCAAGAAGTACCATGTCATGGGATCTTTAAAGTAGTTCTATTCTGCAAAATTGACTTTTCAGAGCTTTTACGCATGTTATAGTTGTTTCTCCTTCCCACTTACTCTCTTGAAGTTGTATTTAGAGTGATTCGTGCATGTTTGAGTGATCTTTAATCACGGCGTCTTATTTTCAAGACGCCATATTGACGATCTACCTTGATTTTCATCGTCAAACACCCACTTCTCTGTACTTATTTACCAATTTTATTTTCTTAATCAGTGAAACACACATATTCATTTTGGTACAAATAAAAAAAAAATGCTGTTTGCTGTCCATCCAGTTTTTTCTGAAGTTGTTTTAGATTTAATATTGTGATTTAATATGTGCAAATTATAACAGAATGATCCAGAGTTGTCATAGATTATAGCTTTACAGCAGACAGAAGCACAGTAGGTCTTCCTTAAAGGTGCATTGTGTATTTTTTCTTGTTGTTGCTTATTTCCATCTTTTCTGGAATATTTCACAGTATGGCATTAAACTTCGGATCAGTGGACACATGATCTACCACACACCAAGTTACAGGTCAGATATGTGTCGTCAACATGTTATTTTAGCAGTTTAACACTTGTAATTGAAAACATTGTTGATAGTAGAAAATAGATCTTTATGTTACACTGTGAAACATTCCAGGCAAAGCAATAACATCTCCATGGAGACAAGTGACTCACTGAAAAAATATTGAGAAGAGAAACTTGTTTAAGAGTACAAATCAGTTCACCCGTTAGAGCTCCGATTAAACAAAGTGCTAAAACAAAGCTTGAATTAAAGTCTAACAGAGCTTCAGACAGTGACGACCCTCCAGTTAGCACCACACCCTCACAGAATGTTGATGACATCTGCTGCAAAGTATCAATAGTATCCCACCTTCTGTTTTCTTCTCAGAGCCATAAGTGGATTCTCATAGACTTAGTCCCTGACCTCACCTCCACTCCACGTTCAAAATAAAACCGCCAAGTGATCACTCGAGCAGAATGTCTTTTTTACACAGCAGGTCCTTCAGAGCAGATATGAACTTTAGAACCTGAGATATCGCTTTTCAGACTCAAATAAAGAAAAATACCAAACGCCTTAGAGCGTTTTCAGCATTTTCAGACTCAGAGGACTGGATTCATTTCTCACTGCTGAAAAGTGTCAAAGTTTAGCTCGATGTTCCTAAGGAGGTTACGCTTTGCTCAGTTTGTGTCAGTTATTCATACTATGCAACTTGTCATCAAGATTCTCTGGGGGTGTGGTGCTAACTGTAGGCTCTGCTCTGTCTGAGGCTTTATTAAACTTTAATCTGATTTTAACACAGCTAGCGTGAAAAGTCCCTCAGTCGTCCAGGTAGAATCCATGATAAAAGGAGAAGTTCAATTTGTCAACTGGACAAAGTTTGTTTGGTTGAAGACGTTTCGTCGCTCATCCGAGAGACTTCTTCAGTTCTGGTTCTAGTGCTGGTTGGTCCCTGTTTATATCTAGCTGCATGGCGGAGCTCACTACACTGAAATCCTTCTGAAACTATCTCAGCTAATTTGTATCTTTTGTTTCCCTGGCGTCTCATTTAGCATCTCTATTTAGCCCTATGCGGAGCTCACTGTTCTGAAATAGCTCTGAAACTATCCCCTCATTTGTTCACCCAGAAGGGTGGAGACAGCATGTAGTCTGAATAGAGATGCTAAATATTCGAATAACAAAAGGAACAAATGAGGGGATAGTTTCAGAGCTATTTCAGAGCAGTGAGCTCCGCATAGGGCTAAATAGAGATGCTAAACGAGACGCCAGGGAAACAAAAGATACAGATTAGTTGAGATAGTTTCAGAAGGATTTCAGTGTAGTGAGCTCCTCCCTGCAGCTAGATAAACAGGGACCAACCAGCACTAGAACCAGAACTGAAGAAGTCTCTTGGATGAGCGACGAAACGTCTTCAACCAAACAAACTTTGTCCAGTTGACAAATTGAACTTCTCCTTTTATCATTAACACAGCTAGCATTAGCCAACTGTTTTTTCAGTCACTCTTTGCATTTTTGTTGAAACGCAGGATCATGAATGCAAGTTTTGATCAAAGACTACTGAAAATGCATTTAAATCAATTTTCTTGAGTCAGGCAGACAATCTTAAAACTTTGTTGACAGTGTTTACTAATGTGTGCATTCTCTTCATAGTAACTGCTAAACAATAGGAATACATGTAGAACCCCCTTTGTGATGTCGCTACAAAGAATATATTTGTTCAAATAGCAGATTTTAATAGTAATGTACCAGATTTTCCTGGAAATTAGGTCAAATGTGTCTTGCACCAGTATAGATAGGCTATATTGTAAATGCAGCTCTTGGGTGACAGAGTTTTTTCAAAGTAATTAAAGCGTTTTATTTTCCACAAAACCCAAAGTGTGCAGTAGCATGGTTGTTGTCATCGTCGTCGTCCGTGATGTAAACTCTGCTCTGGTCTCTGAAAGTTGTAAAAATGCTTACAGTATAAAGTCATCACGGTGAATTATTAGGATGTTTGGATGCAAAAAGTAAATGAGGTATAAGATAAGATAAGATAAGATAAGATAAGATAAGATAATCCTTTATTTGTCCCACAATGGGGAAATTGCAGTGTCACAACACAAGTTTCAGAAACAGTTGGATAAATAATAATAAGTATGTACAATCAACTAAAAACACAACACTGTAAGGTTAAAGGCACAGGAATGCTGCACAATAAATGTCTTTGATTCTGAGCAGTGAACAAACAGCAGTTAAAGTGACTCCAGTTCAGTAATATATAATATCACTACAATAAAGTGACTCAGATGATTGTGTACAGTGCAGTGATGGGCAGTGGTGGTTAAATAAATAAGTAGCAGGTAAAGTGACTTTAAATAATATTGCACATGTAATTATTACTATGGAGATGACCCATGGTTGCTATGGAGATGAACATGACTAGCATTGATCATTGTACAGTCTGACAGCAGCAGGAAGGAAAGATCTGCGAAATCTCTCTTTAACACAGCGAGGGTGAATCAGTCTGTCACTGATGCTGCTCTCCAGAGCCGACAGAGCGTCCTGCAGGGGGCGACACTCATGGTCCAGCATAGACATGAGTTTAACCAGGACCCTCTTGTCCCCCACCTGCTGCACCGAGTCTAGAGGACAGCCCAGGATGGAGCTGGACTTCCTGATGACCTTGTCCAGTTTCTTCTTCTCCCTCTCTGTGACGCTGCTGCTCCAGCAGACCACGCCATACAGGATGGCAGATGCCACCACAGAGTCATAGAAGGTCCTCAGGAGTGGCCCTCTCACTCAAGGACCGCAGTCTCCTTAGGAGATAGAGCCGACTCTGGCCCTTCCTGTACAGTGCATCTGTGCATCTGTGCATCTATAACAGTCAACTCCTGCGAACTGTTTCAAATTGACTGTTTTTAAGAAAAATGAGGTACAGCACCTTTAATATCAAATAAGTCCTTTCTACATTTTGTGTAAACAAATGTTAAAGGGATAGTTCGTTTTTTTTATGTGAATCTGTATGGCGTCCCCTTCAGCAGTGTCGTGCATTAACACTGACTTATCCCTGACAGTGTTCTGTGAGCCGAGTTCTGCCCCAGTTCTGGCGCTGACGAAAGTAGGTCCGGCAAGCTAGTGGGGACAGTTAATAAAGCTTGTTTTTCTTCTCAAAATAATATTTGTCCAAAAAGTGATATATTTGCGTCAAAAAACAGTTGCACGCGAAAAAGTCAGCAGTCTAAATCGCTTGGTGCTATTTTCTCTCGAGTCCTATCACTACGCGCCTGTTATTATTATTAGCCTGTTCACTTGTAAACATCGCCACTTACAAGTGAACAGGCTAATAATAATAATAATAGGTGCGCAGCGATACAACTTGAAAGAAAATAGCACCAAGCGATTTAGACTGCTGACTTTTTCGTGTTGGAAAGCACCAAAACCACTCTGTTAGGTCTGCTGTTGAAAACTTCAATCTTGTACTTTTAATGGGGAGACAAAAGTGCATTTGTTTAACTCCAGCTGTTCAGAGTCTATATTTCCCACAAAACCTCACACAGAGATGGAGTGCAGAAATCTCAGCTCCCAAACAGCATCTTGAATAAACTTGTGCATGTTTACAGTGGCAGACTTCTCAGATTCAAAACAGTCTTCAGTCTTTACTCAAACACCCACAAGAGCCTGGCTGGTACAGGACCTGCATCACACAGGCCCTTAAACAAGACTTGTTCTGAACAGTGTTATCATAGTAAAAGGGTCACTTCTAGTATAAGAAAGGTTACTTGAAAGTCCTGCGTGTCTATTAAAGGTGTAGTATCATTTCTACTCTAGAATCCACCACCTTCTTTTCTCCATGGGAGTGCTTTTGCTTGGCTTGTAATGTTCCGTAGTATGATATTTAACTTATTCTTTCTCCATCAAGGTAAGCATGTGATGCCACCAGGCCTTGTTACAAGTCAGATCTGTGTTTTTCAAGATATTTTATCAATAAAAACAAAACTAGACTCTAAAAAATGCAAGATAGTGCAAGATGCTCTACTCGATTCTCGATACATTCTTACAAACAAATTTATGCTTATTGAGATCTTTGGCATTCACAAAATTAACTGAAAATATTATTTTGAAAGAACAAATCCTAATGATGATGCCATAAACAGACACAGGAAGAGTCCACTTGACTATTTCAAGTCCTTACAACTTTGTCGTGGTGATTCTGTCAGCGTCACTGCTCAGCTAACTACTTTTAAAGCTAGCAGCTAGTGTTTTAGCATAATGTAAGCAGCATCTCTCCTTGGAGACCTTGAGCCTCCTGATGCCAATGACAGTCTTTATTTATTATGGCTCTTTGTGAAGCTTGGAAGTAGCAATGGTATTTCTTTTCTTTTTATGCAAATATGCATGAAATGTCCTGCTCAAGAACACAACAAAAGAACACAGGGTCAAGTGGAAATCAATGTACCAAATTTCCCAGTTTGTTATCAACTTACCCTCTTACATGTTTCTTTAAAAGGCCCATATTAAGCTGTTTTTTTTATTTCTGTTATATGTTTTATGTTTCCTCGTCACAAACAAACCTGGAGTTGTGTTTTGTTCTTTTCCTAAACAGAAAACATTTCAACTCCATACACCTTCACTGGAGTCATGTAGACAGACTAGTAATGCAGGGTTATTTAAAAATGTGTGAATGAAACAAAACACAACTCCACATATGTTTTAGCATAATATGGATCCTTTAGGCATGCTACTGTTGGGATTACTGCACTATATCCTACTGAAAAAACTATACTTCTCCATCATGTCTTAATCTAATATTTCTGCAACCTGACAAACTTTCTCCGGAGTCTTCCAGTTCTGATGGGCAAATGTCAGATTTAATAAAAATTTCATATCAAATTGTTGCCAAAGGGCGGGTTTATGTATTGTGCCATCGCTCAAGTCAGTGTAATGGGACTATAGACTTGGCTTGTGGACCAACATTCCACAGGCCACAACTGACAATCTGATAAACTCTATGCGAAGAAGATGTGTTGCACTGCATGAGGCAAATGGTGGTCACACCAGATACTGACTGGTTCTGAGTCCCCAGACCCCCAATAAAGCAAAAAAAAAAAAGCACATTTCGGGGTGGCCTTTTATTGTGGGCAGTCTGGGGCGCACCTGTGCACTGGTCATGATGTCGGATCGGCATCTTGATGTGGCGCACCTGTGAGGTGGGGTGGATTGTCTCGGTGGGGCAGAGGTGCTCGCTGTCACACATTTGGACAGATTTGTGAACAATGTTTGAGAGAAATGGTAGTGTTGTGTATCTGGAGTGAATTTTGGATCTTTGGGTCCATCTCAGGAAAAATGGGAGCAAAAACAAAAGTGTTGAGTATATATATATATATATATATATATATATATATATATATATATATATATATATATATATTGGTGAATATTAAAGGGCCCATGTTGTGTTTTGTTTCATTCACACATGTTTAACACACAAACCCTGCAGATTTCTTCTCTCAATCAGAAAACACTTTGTTCCACCTTGTGATGCCATGTGGTGATACAGGAAGTGATCCATTGTGTTTTAAAATGCCATACACCTTTACTAGAATCATTTGGATCATTTCTGCCCTGGAAGGTAAAACTACCAATTCATGACAGAACAGTTTTGGAGATGTAGACGGACTAAACATAAAGAGTTACTCAAAAATCTGTGCATAAAACAAAATTCAACTCCAGTGATGGTTTTGATGAGCAACCAGCATTATAACATAAATTAACATTTACAAGACTCAGTTTTGTTTAAATGTTTATGTTATACTACATAAAAATCACATTGCACCTGGACATTGAAAATTGCATATACTGTACCTGCCCATTTTGCTTTCAGCACCATGGACAGCACCAAAAGGAATTAAGGGCAAAATTTGGCTGTTTTTGAAAATCTGCCAACATACGTTACTTTATCCATTTATCCATATTTACTTTTTTTCAATTCCAAGCCTATTGAAAATGGAAAATTCTTACACCACGCTTGCCTACAGTGATTTTATAAACTTTTTTTTTGTCAATATCACAGACTAAATTCAGGAAAAAAATCTCAAATATGTTGCACCCAATAATATGTCTTTATCTTTAAAAGTGAAAGCATTTAAAATATTCAAGTCTGTCTACATTATCAAAGCTCAAAATGCTCTGTTCCACCTTGTGATGTCATGTAGTGGTAGTTATCAGGTAAACAGCTACCTTTTACCTTCTGTTCAATAGAAATTGGTAATTCCAGAGCTGAAATCATCCAAATGATTCTAGTGAAGGTGTATGGAAAAAAGAAAAAAAATCACAATGGAGCACTTCTTGTATTATCACATGACATCACAAGGTGGAACATGGTGTTTTCTGTTTGAGAGAACTCAACCTAAATATACAGGATTTGTGTGACCTGTGTGAATAAAACAAAACACAACTCCAGGTACCGTATGTTTGTGATGAGGAAACAACATTATAACACAGATCAGAAAATTGGGTAATATGGACCCTTTAAACCAGCATACACCTGGGGAGATAATGAATAAACCATTGTATGAATCCAATGCATTACTAGATTCTATAGAGGTAAAAATTCAATCAGTACTTGCCTCTCCCTTCTGCCTAAACCCTGTATCTTTCTTTGTTGCTAAATGACAGTAATTACATATGTATCTCTGTGCATATACTGTACCCTTGATCTTTGCACAATACCTGAGGCACATATAGCACTGCAGGGGGTCAAAATATGCGCCTCATTCAAAACGCAAAGAACCGCCAGGGAACACATCTGATTACATTATTCAGATAAATGGATCGAGAGCAGTGGTTTAGTTATATAACTCTGAGTTTGTGCATGCCTGTGGACATGTGGAGTTCAGCAGGTTCAATGGTTTAAACTTTAAAGAGCCCATTTTATGCTATTTTCTGATCTATGTGATAACTTTGTTTCCTCATCACAAACTGGAGTTGTGTTTTGTTTCAATCACACATGTTTAACACTAGTGCTGTCAGGCGATTTAAAAAAATAATCTAATTAATTACAGGATTTGTAATTAATTAATCTAATTAATCTCATTTTTAAAAAATAAATTTTTAGGTGGTTTATTGTGCTCTACCACAGTGCAAAAAAGGTGTCAAACGTGTGATTTATAGCGGTACAGTGAAAAGACTGCAGACTTCCCCTTTAAGTCTTTCAGTATTTCACTCACTCTTTCTCTCCGTGCACATTACCTCCACTGTAACCAAGACAAGACTGCTGGCTGATTCAGATGGGCAAAACTAACGCTTCATAAAGGAAAAGTAACATTTTTTTACAATCTGAGCCTTCTTTCGGCAATAAAACAAGTAGTTTTACTCACCCATAGCAGTCTGGTGTCAATTGGAGCAGTATCGCAGAAGTTGTAGCCGTTCTGTTCTACTAATGATCCCGTATCCGTTAACATGGTGCTCGGGGCATTACTTTGCGGTGTCCAAATAACACAAACTTTAGCACTTTTCAAATCACAGAAGATCGCTGTGTCACGGTAGACTTTTAGTGGATTCCAAAACGGCCTGAAACCCGATATCCAGCTATAGTTTCATTTGATGACGTCATCAGAGAGGACAGTGCACATGCGTGAACTCAGCTGTTTTGTAAACACCGCTAGTCCGAAAGAAGCTAACACCGCTCTGAACTTTACTTTTCTGTTGCGATATCGGGTTTCAGGCCGTTTTGGAATCTACTAAAAGTCTACCCTGACACAGCGATCTTCTGTGATTTGAAAAGTGCTAAAGTTTGTGTTATTTGGACACCGCAAATCAGTGCCCCGAGCACTCACGCTAACGGATACGGGATCATTAGTAGAACAGAACGGCTACAACATAACTTCTTCAAAACTGCTCCAATTGACACCAAACTGCTATGGGTGAGTAAAACTACTTGTTTTATTGCCGAAAGAAGGCTCAGATTGTAAAAAAAACGTTACTTTTTCTTTAAGTGTGCAGCCTTAGTCACGGCAGAACACGCTGGTGAGGTTATGGGGAATTGAAAAGGGTTCGGCGGGCAGAGCGCAGCACATACAGAAACGGGCTTAGGAACGGACCTGCTCCGTCACATTTTATAAATAAACTTGCCGTTCAAAAGCCCCGCACACCAAATTTAAAATGCGCGGGCATTGAATTGCCGCTCATAATTAATTCATTTTTATAATGCGTTAATTAGCAGTGTAATTAATTAAACTAATTAATGCGTTAAACTGACAGCCCTATTTAACACATAACCTGCAGATTAGGCTGAGTTCTTCTCTCAAATGAACAAACAAACAAACAAAAAACACTGTGTTCCACCTTGTGATGTCATGTAGTGATACAGGAAGTGCTTCACTGTGTTTTCCAGCTCCATACTTTCAGTAGAATCATTTAGATAATTTTAACCCTGGAATTGCCAATCTTTACTGAAACAAAAAGTAAAAGGTAGCTGTTATCTTGAAAACTACCATAACTACTAACTACTACTAATATTACAACATTCTAACATGGCTAAAATCTCACAAGAGTCAATTTTGTGAAATATAGGACCTTTAAATAATGCCGTTTGCTGTGTACAGTAGTCAGTGGTAGTTAATCAAAACACATTAGCATCCATGTGAGGGTCTCTGTTGTTTAGGTCATTATACTGATGAGAGCTCTGACATTGGAGCGGGTGCATACATGTGACTGTCTCTAACACGCAAACATATGGGCCCAGTGCTGACACCCTCAAACATTAGCGCTGTAATCTGGTTTATGGTGTTCGGATATGCTCACCTCCACCCACACACAGGCTGTGCACTCAGAATCTCATACATGCTCCCAGTCAGCCTCCCACCACCAGCCCATGTTTAAAGGAAAAGTAACGTTTTTTTACAATCTGAGCCTTCTTTCGGCAATAAAACAAGTAGTTTTACTCACCCATAGCAGTCTGGTGTCAATTGGAGCAGTATCGCAGAAGTTATGTTGTAGCCGTTCTGTTCTACTAATGATCCCGTATCCGTTAGCGTGAGTGCTCGGGGCATTACTTTGCGGTGTCCAAATAACACAAACTTTAGCACTTTTCAAATCACAGAAGATCGCTGTGTCAGGGTAGACTTTTAGTGGATTCCAAAACGGCCTGAAACCCGATATCCAGCTATAGTTTCATTTGATGACGTCATCAGAGAGGACAGTGCGCATGCGTGAACTCAGCTGTTTTGTAAACACCGCTAGTCCAAAAGAAGCTAACACCGCTCTGAACTTGACTTTTCTGTTGCGATATCGGGTTTCAGGCCATTTTGGAATCTACTAAAAGTCTACCCTGACACAGCAATCTTCTGTGATTTGAAAAGTGCTAAAGTTTGTGTTATTTGGAGACCGCAAAGTAATGCCCCGAGCACTCACGCTAACGGATACGGGATCATTAGTAGAACAGAACGGCTACAACATAACTTCTTCAAAACTGCTCCAATTGACACCAAACTGCTATGGGTGAGTAAAACTACTTGTTTTATTGCCGAAAGAAGGCTCAGATTGTAAAAAAAAAAAAACGTTACTTTTCCTTTAATGTCTATGATGGAGAAAAGGCACGATAGCATAGCAGGAATCATCAACTTTACTGTTTGTTTTCAAAATCTTGAGCTGTGTTTCACTGACGAGGATCTCAGTCACAAATGAGACCATATTTTGCCCTTTGCTCTTTGTTCTCAGACATTTCCAAGAGCACAAAACACAGTTAGAATGATTCACTAGCCTCAGCTAAATGCTACAACCCATACATTACCACACAGTGCCTAGAGCCTGATATGCATTCAGACTAACAGTGGTCATAGCCACAACTGATGAACCATCTCCTGTGAATGGCCATCTATTTTTGTATTTCAAAATCTGCAGGTCTTGTAGTGAGACATACAAAATTATTAAAAAACATGTGCAGTTGACACGGTATTTAGCCATATAATTACACTGCAGCAGGTACAGTAAAATAAAGTGAGACTGTTGGCTTTTATCAAGTTGAAAATGTATTAAAATGCAGTTTTATCAAAGATTCCAGCAGCAGAGGGGAGAGGACAGAAATCCAAGAGCAGAGCAGTGTGAGCAGACTGGTGTAAATTGAATTTCATGAGCCAGAGGCAGAGGAGACTGCCACGGTGTCATGAGGCTCAGAACACTGGGTATTTAAATTGGAGATACACAGAGGAGGAGGTGTCCCCGGACCACCACACCACACCACAGGGGGCAGTGCTTTTACACCCTCAACGTGTTAATGGAAGCTGCTTTAACTAAGGATGACCCAATCTGATATTGGAATCTGTTTTGGCCACAATCTAGCCATTTTAGAGGCTTGGATCAGCTAACCCCCAGAGAAGCTACACATTTGAGGAGACTGCAAGTGAAATCTAAACTTTGACCAAATCAACTTGTGTGAATTGAATGAAGGTTTTTTGACTGCTTCTGCTCTGCTTTAAACATGATCCTCAAACAGAAGAGCACATGGGTAAATAAGAGGGATGTAACTATATCAAAAGCCTTGAATTGCCTTTGGTACTGTTATAATACAAAGAATGAAGAATAAAAATGCTTAATAACAGTATTTTCTTACTATTATTGCTGCACCAAGGGAAAGCAAGGCAAGTTATATTTGTGTAGCAGAATTCATGCACAAAGTGATTCTTTACAGTGCTTTACAGAATAAGAAACACATAAGATAAGATAAGATAATCCTTTATTTGTCCCACAATGGGGAAATTGCAGTGTCACAACGCAAGTTTCAGAAACAGTTGGAAAAAAGACCAAGCATCAAAAATTAAGATAAATAATAAGTATGTACAATCAACTAAAAAAACACAACACTGTAAGGTTAAAAGGCACAGGAACGCTGCACAATAAATGTCTTTGATTCTGACACTGCAATGTCCCACAATAATGAAATTGCAGTGTCACAACACAAGTTTCAGAAACAGTTGGATAAATAATAATAAGTATGTACCATCAACTAAAAAAGGGTAAAAGGCACATGAACGTTGCACAATAAATGTCTTTGATTCTGGGCAGTGAACAAACAAACAGCAGTTAAAGTGACTCCAGTTCAGTAATATATAATATCACTACAATAAAGTGACTCAGATGATTGTGTACAGTGCAGTGATGGACAGTGGTTGTTGCACAAATAAGTAGCAGGTAAAGTGACTTTAAATAATATTGCACATGTAATTATTACTATGGAGATGACACATGGTTGCTATGGAGATGAACATGACTAGCATTGATCCTTGTACAGTCTGACAGCAGCAGGAAGGAAAGATCTGCGAAATCTCTCTTTAACACAGCGAGGGTGAATCAGTCTGTCACTGATGCTGCTCTCTAGAGCCGACAGAGCGTCCTGCAGGGGGCGACACTCATGGTCCACCATAGACATGAGTTTAGCCAGGACCCTCTTGTCCCCACCTGCTGCACCGAGTCTAGAGGACAGCCCAGGACTGAGCTGGACTTCCTGATGACCTTGTCCAGTTTCTTCTTCTCCCTCTCTGTGACGCTGCTGCTCCAGCAGACCACACCATACAGAAGGTCCTCAGGAGTGGCCCTCTCACTCCAAAGGACCGCAGTCTCCTCAGGAGATAGAGCCGACTCTGGCCCTTCCTGTACAGTGCATCTGTATTATGAGTCCAGTCCAGTTTATTGTTCAGATGAACACCCAGGTACTTGTAAGAGTCCACTCTCTCAATGTCCCTTCCCTGGATGTTCACTGGTGGGGGGGCAGTAGAATGGCGTCTGCGGAAGTCCACCACCATCTCCTTCCCCGCGTTGATGAGAAGGTGGTTCCACTGACACCAGTCCACAAAGTCCTACGTTAGTCCTCTGTACTCCGCGTCATCATCGTCTGTGATGAGACCAATGATGGCGGAGACATCAGAGAACTTCTGCAGGACACAGCTGTCCGTGTTGTGTCTGAAGTCTGCAGTGTAGAGGGTGAAGAGGAAGGGCACGAGGACTGTGCCCTGGGGCGCCCCCACACTGCAGGTCAGGAGGTCAGACACACAGTCCGGGCTCTCACAAACTGGGGCCGGTTTGTGAGGTAGTCCAGGATCCACTCAGCCAGGTCACAGTCCACTCCTGCCCACTCCAGCTTGTCCCTCAGGAGCAGCGGCTGGATGGTGTTGAACGCACTGGAGAAGTCGAAAAACAAGATTCTCACATCAAAATCATCATAATTATTAATTTAAGCAAAGGGACTTTGATAATATTTGATATATTGTGATGGCCGCTGATATTATTGTGAAACACGTATGATATAACAATATTTCGGTTATTGTAATAAATAAATAAATAAATAAAAAGACTGCAAAGAAAATCAGACAGCGAACCCGGCTTTGAAGATTCCATTGAACTACCCTAAGGTGTGAAATGTTTCCCTACATTTGAGAGCATGTTTTTGTACTTTCTACTCCACAACATTTTTGAGCAGGACTGAAAAGTAAAAGCCAGAGGGGTTTATTCTGAACACGTTTATAGTTGTCACAGTTCAGCCTTTTGTTGACATGATTATCTCCAGTCCAACTCCATTTTCCAGCCTGTTCTGGTCCTTTTTTGCTACCGCCCTGTATTTCCTACAGCTGCCACTCATTCCAGGGTAGTCTATACTCCGTTCTTTCATTCAGTCTTTGTCAGATTGTTGACCAGTCAAGACACTCTCCAGCTCTGTATGTGTTCGAATCCATCCATCCATTTTCTTCCGCTTATCCGGGGCCGGGTCACGGGGGCAACAGTCTAAGCAGGGACTCCCAGACCTCCTTCACCCCTGACAGTTCCTCCAGCTCCTCTGAAGGAACCCCAAGGCGTTCCCAGGCCAGTCGAGAGACATAGTCCCTCCAGTGTGTCCTGGGTCTTCCCCGGGGCCTCCTCCCGGTGGGACATGCCCAGAACACCTCCCGTCGGAGGCGTCCAGGAGGCATCCGGAACAGACGCCCGAGCTACCTCAGCTGGCTCTTCTCGACATGGAAGAGCAGCTCTACTCCGAGCTCCTCCCATGTGACTGAGCTCCTCGCCCTATCTCTAAGGGAGCGCCCAGCCACTCTGCGGAGGAAACTCATTTCGGCCACTTGTATCCGCGCTCTTGTCCTTTCGCTCATTACCCAGAGCTCATGACCATAGGTGAGGGTAGGAACGTAGATTGATGGTAAATCGAGAGCTTTGTCTGTCGGCTTAGCTTCCTCTTCACCACAATGGTCCGGTACAGCAACCGCATCACTGCCCCCAGACCCCGAGATACTTGAGCTCTTCCACTTGAACTTGAACTTGATGTAACCTCGCTGTTTGAATCCATTGTTGCCATTGTGCGTTCTGTATTCTGGTCTCCCTATTCCCAAGCCTTTTTATGTGTTTTCTGTTTGAGATTTTCCGAGTTTTGGAGGATATTTAAGTAATAATAGTAATGATCAAAGGAGAAGTTCAATTTGTCAACTGGACAAAGTTTGTTTGGTTGAAAACGTTTCGCCGCTCATCCGAGAGGCTCATCCGAGAGGCTTCGTTAGCTCTGGCCCTCATGCTGGTTCGACCCTGTTTATATCTAGCTGCAAGGGAGGAGCTAGCTTCTTAATAATAGTAATAATAAAGACATTTATTCCTTAGTAGCCTGATTTGTCATATTAATTATTACCCACAGAAGGACATTTTCTGTTGAGCTGAACTAAGATGCTTGCATTTGATTGCTTTGTTTGTGTTGCATTTGAGTCCAAATGTGTCGAACCGCAGGAAAACCAATACCAAGTCGTCGTGGAGGCGTTTTAAGTTATTCAGATTCTGAAAGTACAGGTTCTAAGCTTTCCAATGATGTCTTACATGTGAAAATCTGACAATATTTTTAAAAGTTATCTCTATTTGAAAGCAGCCATAGCAGATCCCAGAAATTCCAGAAACAGCCTAACAAGCATTTTTGAAATTAAAAATGTATGTTTTTAACGTCACTAATGCCGTTATCTGAAACATGGAGAGGCTTCTTCATGATCTCATTTAGCACATTATGCAAAAAAATGAAAATCACAAATTTTGGAGAAAAAAACCCCACAAAAAACACATTTCCTGAGAATCTGTAATGCCGACATGCGCCCTCAGCTTCCGTGGTGGGACACAAATTACCTGTGTGATAGTAGTTCAAGCAAACAAAAATATACTGATACTGATTCACTTGTTTCTGTTGAACAAAACTCAGTACAAATATTTAACAAAATCACTACTGCAGCTGCCATCTTGTGTTCACCCTTGCATGTTTTTTATTGTTTAATATTTAACTTTTTTTTTGTATTAATGTTCTTTTAACTCTCTTGTCTTGTATTGCTTTTATCCTGTATTTTCTTTTTAACTTGTGCCCCTTGTTTTTCCACTGCCACTGCCCATTTTACTGATTCTTATACTTTTAATCCTTGCCTGCAACTTTTATTACACTGTAAAATTTGTGATTATGTGTTAATTAATATGTACTTTATTGATGTATAACAATTATTGCACTTTTTCCAGGGAGCCATGTGTCCACCAGGCATCGGACAACAGATGAAAACTAGCCTTTTGGCTAATTCTGGCATGTTATACAGTAATATGCACTGTCCGTTATAAATAAATAAATAAATAAAAATTAACTACATTTGAAGCTTTATTAGATCTCAAAAGCTGCACAAAGTACTAGTACATTTTTAAACCTGTACTTTAATACTTTTACTTAAAGGGATATGCCACCCCCAGGTCAAATTTGGGCATCTCCCCACAGTCCAGAGACTAAAATAAGTGGTGGAAAGCGTTTTCCTGCTCACCCAGCCATTGTCCGAGCCTGTCGCCACTGACCGCCGCGGTATCTGCTGCTCCTCCGCCTTAGACTGGAGTCTAACGTCGCCAGAGAAAGATTTCAGCCAAAAGGAATTAATTTGCTCGATGCGTTTCCCAATTACTTTCTGTGTAGTGCGCATTCATATCGAGTGCAAATAAATGTGCAAATCAACACGGAGAGCTTGCCTTGGTCATTTTGGGTGGGAACTATTTTCCAGTGCGGAAGAATAAAGCCGAATCACGCAGCACGCTGCCAGGGGAATCCCTGTTACGCACCAGGAAGGGAGTTCCCCTGTTGCACAGCGTGCTGCGTGATTCGGCTTTATTCTTCCGCACTGGAAAATAGTTCTCCGTGTTGATTTGCACATTTATTTGCACTCGATATGAATGCGCACTACACAGAAAGTAATTGGGAAACGCATCGAGCAAATTAATTCCTTTTGGCCGAAATCTTTCTCTGGCGACGTTAGACTCTAGTCTAAGGTGGAGTAGCTGCAGATACCGCGGCGGTCAGTGGCGACAGACTTGGACAATGGCTGGGTGAGCAGGAAAACGCTTTCCACCACTTATTTTAGTCTCTGGACTGTGGGGAGATGCCCAAATTTGACCTGGGGGTGGCATATCCCTTTAAGTTGATTTTTATTTCTGTGTGATACTTTCACGTATTTTTTGCTCCAGTATCTGTACTTTACTTAAATAACAAAACGGAGTACTTCTTCCACCACTGAGGTTAATGTACCCCTATTTTATAATATAGGTTTGAGAAAAAGGACCATTTGATACAGTGGTTCAACAGTAAACGGTCCTCTGTGATAGAATACAAGAGAACGTGTTTATCTTTCAACAGCCATTTCATCTGAATGTGCCCGCTCTCCTCCAGACATTTCAAATTGAGTTTCCAACATGGCGGCGTGCTCAGCCTCTGTGTTTTATTGTAAACAAGATAAGGACAAATTGGCTTTTCCAGGCCCGGATTGCATCTGGTCTCTGACACTTTTATTTCAATTATAAAACATGTTTTCTACAGATGCCATTTTCATGAAGCCGGATTATTGACCAAAGCAGTAAGAGAATTTAAATATCAGTGGTTTGAGAAATGTATAACTTGTGTATCTATGGTAATTTTGGATTATGGATTATCATGGGTATGGAGCATTATGGATTTAAAAGTGCACTACAATATTGGATTAGACATATCTATATCCATGGAGAAAAACAGGTGACAGCCCTAGGCGAAGTTACAGGCCAGATCTGGGGAGAGCAACGTCCACTAGAATTTAATGGATCATTTCAGCTCTTGAACTGACAATATTTCTATACTCAACTAAAGGCAAAATGTTATCTGTTATCTTGAAAACTACCACAACATGACATCACAAGGTGGAAGAGAGCATTTTTAGCTTGTTGACATGCTAATAATCCAGGATTACATTTGTGAGTGGAATGAAATAATACACAACACAACTGAAGAGGTAACAACAGAGTTAATTTTGCATAATTTAAGACCTTTAATAAATTAGGCTTAGAATTATATATCAGCAAATTCTTCTGTATGATTTGTCAAAATCATATTAAAGGAAAAGTAACGTTTTTTTACAATCTGAGCCTTCTTTCGGCAATAAAACAAGTAGTTTTACTCACGCATAGCAGTTTGGTGTCAATTGGAGTGGTATCGCAGAAGTTATGTTGGAGCCGTTCTGTTCTACTAATGATCCCGTATCCGTTAACATGGTGCTCGTATCATATGCTCGGGGCATTACTTTGCGCTCTCCAAATAACACAAACTTTAGCACTTTTCAAATCACAGAAGATCGCTGTGTCAGGGTAGACTTTTAGTGGATTCCAAAACGGCCTGAAACCCGATATCCAGCTATAGTTTCATTTGGTGACGTCATCAGAGAGGACAGTGCGCATGCGTGAACTCAGCTGTTTTGTAAACACCGCTAGTCTGAAAGAAGCTAACACCGCTCTGAACTTTACTTTTCTGTTGCGATATCGGGTTTCAGGCAGTTTTGGAATCTACTAAAAGTCTACCCTGACACAACGATCTTCTGTGATTTGAAAAGTGCTAAAGTTTGTGTTATTTGGAGAGCGCAAAGCAGTGCCCCGAGCACTCACGCTAACGGATACGGGATCATTAGTAGAACAGAACGGCTCAACATAAGTTCTGCGATACTGCTCCAATTGACACCAAACTGCTATGGGTGAGTAAAACTACTTGTTTTATTGCCGAAAGAAGGCTCAGATTGTTTAAAAAAAAACGTTATTTTTCCTTTAAGCACACAACTGAAAATTATAGTGTGAGTAGGTGCTGGGTTCTTTGAAATTACAATGTGCCATATACTTTATGAATGAGCGTTAATTAAGTGAAAGGTCCTATATTATGCAAAACTGACTTTTGTGAGCTTTAAGACATGTTAGATTATTACCCTCTCAAAAACATACCTGGTGCTTTCCTGTTGTTTACAATGTGTATATAATATGTATATATGACTATTATTTCTGTCTTGGCACAAATTCAAAATACGAATTCAATCGATCAATCAGTCTGCATCTCCATTTCAAATGCTCTGTTCCAGCTTGTGATGTCATGAAGCATTCAATTTAACAGCTTAACCTTTTACTTTTTTGTGTAGTAGAGTTTGTCAAGTCCAGGGCTGAAATCATCCCAATAATTCTAGCAAAGGTGTATGGATTTTTAAAATGCAATGAAGCACTTCCTTTATTATTAAATGACATCACAAGATGAGGAAACAACATTAAAACACAGAAAACAGCAGAATATACAACATTAAGTGCCGAAAGTTGAAAAAGAAAAATAGTCTGGCTGTAGATTCTCACCTTAAAACCCAGCCTACTAGAGCTAATGAGAGTTGACCTTGGCTCACTTGTTCCTGCTGACACTGCGTTATGTAAAGGCAGCGATTAGCGAACATCAGAGTCATATCTTCATTATCCTCCAATTAACAGGCCATACAGAGCGGAGTCATTAGCCCATCTCCAGCAGAGTCTCCTCATAAACTATGGAGATGTATGCTGCTGGCTCACACCTGCTCCCTGCACGGCTCCTCTAGTCTCAGACACACCAACAGGAGGCATGAGGAGATATGACAGGGAATAATACAAAAACTGAGCCATCATTAAAGTTCCTGTATTATGCTATTTTCTTCTTTTGTGGCTACCTGGCTCACACACTGCACAGATTTGACCTTTTGTATTTTGAGACATTTTTAACATCATATCATGGGATTTAAAGGAAAAGTAACGTTTTTTACAATTTGAGCCTTATTTCGGTAATAAAACAAGTTGTTTTACTCACCCATAGCACTTTGGTGTCATATGGAGGATTTCCGGAGATGTTTTAGATTAGCGTTAGGCTAACGCCGTTAGCCTAGCGCGACTTATAGCCATAGCTCGGGGCATTCCCCGAGCATGTAATATGCCCCGTGCGGGCTCCAAATAACACAAACTTTAGCACTTTTCAAATCATAGAAGCCCGATGTCTTACTCTACAATTTTGTTTGGTCAAAAGTGGCCTGTAATCCGAGATTTAGCCATAGTTTCGAGTAGATGAGGACGCCAGTGCGCATGCGCGGAGTGTGCTCTCAGCTCCCGGGACCCAAACATGGAGCGCAAAGCTGTAAACTATGGATAAATCTCGGATTACAGGCCACTTTTGATTCAAATGAAATCGTAGAGTAAGACATCGAGCTTCTATGATTTGAAAAGTGCTAAAGTTTGTGTTATTTGGAGCCCGCACGGGGCATATTACATGCTCGGGGAATGCCCCGAGCTATGGCTATAAGTCGCGCTAGGCTAACGGCGTTAGCCTAACGCTAATCTAAAACATCTCCGGAAATCCTCCATATGACACCAAAGTGGTATGGGTGAGTAAAACAACTTGTTTTATTACCGAAATAAGGCTCAAATTGTAAAAAAAACAAAACGTTACTTTTCCTTTAAAGTCAACTAAGAAGTGGAGCATGTGCAGTTTAAAGGACACAAGTAAGAGACTGTTGGATTGTGTGAAATGAGCGGTTTATTTTTTTCCTAGCTATGGACATTTGAGATGCTAGGGGCTTTTTACACCATATGTGGCAGCACATGACCTTCCAGTGGAAATACTTTGAGGAATGAACATTTTAATAACCAACTAAAACACCAGAGCTGATGCCATAATTTCCAATCAGCACATAACATTTTCAATCTAAAAAAAAAATTGCCAAACTGGAAAATAAGTCTTAATTAAAAAGGATGGAGCGTGATCCTTGACCCTTGCTCACTGCTCTTTCAAACTATAACAGATAACTATTCAGATGCATTATTCATACTAATAGGGATGACGAAATGAAACACGCACAGAACAGTGTTGTTGTTTCACCCGTATCGGCTCATCCAGATAATGAAATGTGATCTCTCTGCAATGGGGTCACTGAACTGCAGAAAATAATTACCTCCAATCAGAGCCATCTTTACACTAACAATATTATGCATGGTACAAGTTCATCTATCTACACACAATTATCTTATTCAATTAAATATTAGTCAAAGTATGTTATGCCCTTTGTAATAATTTCTTATATTCTTAAAATATGCATATCGGATCAACCTGTCCAGAGACTGCAGGCGGTAACTAGCATTTTTTCGAAAACCTGACACATGACATATTTTCATTTAATAAGGTCAGTGTATGTATTTCTGTGCATTGCCTCTGATCAAATAAATTAATTCAAATTCAGATAAAAGTATGTGTCTACTTTAATCCGTGGTTGCCATGGTTGTGGTTGGCTGCTCTTGTGACTGACTGGCTGGCACAATGAGCAGTTCAAAATATTAACATTAACATTTGGGGATTCTGACCAACTAAGAACTACAGCTTGTGCAGTTCAAGGGTCGGAAGTTAAGGACTAAGGACAAGGACTGGATTTCACTGCACCCCTACTTGAAGATAGATGTGCTCGACAGCTAGCTCTGAAATGCTACACCAATGAAATTTGTTTTCTACATCAAATTGGCAGAAGACGTTCCAGAGGGAATGTCCTGTCTCATCACCGATGGGACCTAAGCAAAGGAAGAGTGAGTTTTCCCTCAGGATCGATTAAGTATTTCTCTTTCTCTCCTGTTGTGTCTGCAGAGTTTACCTAGCTCCCCCTGGAGGCTGCTGTGATGTTGCAGGACAAAGAGGACACCAAGGATATTTTTGTCCTGAGGATAGTTCCTCTTCCCTGGATCTGATGACCCTCCCTGTTTAGCTGTACTGAGAGTTTAGCTTTTCTGTTATAATTGGATTTTACTGCTCTGTGTGCTTCAATTGCCCCTCGGGGACAAAAAAAAAGTGATTTTGATTTGACTTGAATCTTCATATCGCACATCACACAAAGTTCATTCCAGCGTTATTTACATGGTTCACACTCACACTCTTCCTCTCTATAACACAGTCTGTCCCTGTTGCCTGCATCATCTCAGGGGGAACATCTGAGCAGCTTCCCTCTAAATCTGGGCATCTGTGGCCATGCAAGTGCTGATGGATGGCTAACAGGTGGCTAGCACACGCAGCCCTTATCAATATGCATGTGACAGTGTTAGCAGTGAGCCCATGGGGTGCTACAGTAGTGCAGAGGGTGGAGAGGGAGGAGAGGGAGTCGTCATTTCTCCAAACGCGTCCGTAAAGGTCATATACTACAGCAGGGTGGTGCGCAACTTCACGGGTCAAAACTGACTACGTGAGCGGAAGGATAAATTCTGTGTTTTGTAATGATTCATTGTGTTTGGATGCCTTTGCTTTGTTTGTGGCAGGGCTGTCCAACTTTTTATTATGAAGGGTGGGCTGTTGAAACAAATAAGGCCATTAAGGTCCAACAAACCTGAAGGGTGGAGGTTTGATTCTCACTCAGACAAAGTTCTGTTGTTGTGTTCTTATGAATGTGGTGTGCGTGTGTGTGTGTGTGTGTGTGTGTGTGTGTGTGTGTGTGTGTGTGTGTGTGTGTGTGTGTGTGTGTGTGTGTGTGTGTGTGTGTGTGTGCGTGCGTCAGTGCTCGTGGTGGTCAGACGGGTCAATGGCTCAGATTGGCAGCCATCAGTTATGGCTACAATAGCAGCTTACATCTACTGAGTATGGAGTGAATGAATAATAACTACAGTGTATTGGGATTCTTTGTCAAGCTTGTGAAGCACAGTACAAGTGTAAGGCAATATTATATTATAATTGTAAGGTAAATAAATATTGTTATTGTTTAGCGATGTTAATATCTTAATTTTTTTAGGCACACAATTTTATTAGCAGATGTATTTACCTTCACATGTTTGGGCTGTTAGCAGAGAGCTAACTTCAGAACTGCTACAGATGGTGACATGTCACAATAGCTGTTATTGAACACTACACACAGGTGTGCATGTGTGTGATGAGAGGAAGAAGTCGTATTCCTACTATCGCACACAGGGGACTCCCTTCTCCATGGACCAGGCATCAAGAGTCTGACAGTCTGAGTGGCCTGTTGTGCCAGGCCCATTGAGACAAGCAGAGATCTTTCACCAGAAAAGCCAGTGCACCTTTAAGCTGTACATCTGAATCAGTTTGGAACACACAATACTTCTTGGTTGCTATGGCACATTTTAATGTGACAAATTGTAGGTTTCAGTTGACATTCTATAGAGCAATAATATTTCATGCAGATGGGGGCAACTAAAATGAATATTTTTCAAATGAAGCTTTTTGGGGGAAATATAAAGTTCTTGGGTCTAGTAACTTTTCTTTTCTTTTCTTTTCCATTCATTCTTTTCCTAAACAGGGTAGGGGAGCTCACATTAACGTTCAAAAACCTCAGAAAGTGAAAATTTCATGCCATGGGACCTTTATGAAAATACTATGTAATCAATACGATAATCATCCTAATACCAACACAGGTTGCATTAGACATTTGTTTGAAACCCTACGGAGAAAAATAGGCTTCACCAGCTCCACACTGTGATTTGGCCATACCTCTGACGGCTAGCGTCCGCAGAGCTTTGATTTTCCTCCCGACCGCTACAGCAGACACATTATTTTAGTGCAGGCCAGCAGGTCATAGCTGTGCTCTCCACTCCTTCTATTTCAGATGGAGTCAGTAATGTACCCGTCTGTCACACGCCACAGCTGTGACATAGAACTAAATTGTATACCAGGCTGAACGCATGTGGATATCGAAAGGTGGAATTGAGAAAAGGGCAGGCTACAAGCACGACTGTGGAAAAGAATGGAAAAATATATAAGCTACGACATCTCAAAGTTGGAAGGAAGAAAGTTGAGATATTTTGTGTTAAAGGCTGTGCATTGGACAATTCTTCATGTTTTTCTAATTATTACTTTGTTTAGTTTGGTGGAATTGTATATGTAGTTAATATTCATCATAGTTTTACATCAGTTAAGTTGTTGTCATTAACCCCAAATATTCCATTCGATATGCAGCAACAATTTACACACAAGCGAGGCATTTTTCTGATCAATTTCACATTGATTTAACTATTGGGCAATAGCAATTTAGACATGTTTTGGTCCTTGTTAACAATTTTTGTAGAGAGAACATCTAATATCAGCCCACCAAGTACTCAGGGCTCGGAATTCTGTACTTCAACCCTGCCTCAGAATGGATGTTGTTGTTGTATCCTTGAGAAATACGCTTTGATACATCCAACATAAAAACCTGCAAACTGCAACTAATTTGCTGTGGCAACTTTAATTAAAAAGGGGGTATTATGCAAACTGAAGCTTTCTACCATGTTATAACTTTGTTTAGATGTCATCCATGCATGTTTAATCTTTCTAAACGTGCAAACGGTTAAAGGTCCCATGGCATGAAATTTTCACTTTCTGAGGTTTTTGAACGTTAATGTGAGCTCCCCTACCCTGTTTAGCCCCCCCCCATGGTTAAAAGTTGCGAAATGTCTAAACTGAGCATTTGCGAACCTTTTCTGCGTTACAAAAAATCGGAGCTCAAACGGGCGATTTTGAACAAGGCACCTTGTTGACGTCAGATCGAAAAAAGAAATGCAAATGCAGTTCCACCCCCGTCTGTCTGTACTCAGCGTCTCTGTAAATCACGCCCAGAGAGTTTGGACTGCAAATGCGCTAGGCAATGCGAAATGCGTTTTTTTATTTGCCTGGAGGCACGTCCGAGTGTTTCTAGGCTCGGAAGTCCTTTACCTGAGCCTCTGGACCTTTGAACAGCAGTGGTTTAATTTTATTTTCTGTGGAAATGTGTTTATTTTTCAATGGAACGGTTCAAATCTCTCCCCCCGTGCAAAAACACGGAAATGGATCAGCTGAGAGCTCAGAGCCGAGAGCGGAGAGTTTGGCCACGCCCCCACCCTCTACTATAGGCCAGCTCTTTTCTCCTCATTTGCATTCAAGCAACAACGCCCAGAATAAAGAGTTTGAGAGAAATATGTATGACTCTTTCTCATCTTATCTCTGTTTCTCATGGACTGAGTGTTGGTTTTGAAGAAGGATTCATTTACAGTATTAGGGAACCATTAAGGAGCCATATAAAAGCATCAAGAAGTACCATGTCATGGGATCTTTAATTAAAAAGGGGGTATTATGCAAACTTCTACCATGTTATAACTTTCTACCATGTTATAACTTTGTTTAGATGTCATCCATGCATGTTTAATCTTTCTAAACGTGCAAACGGTTAACAGTGGCCACATCAAAATTGACTCGTGTGAGCTTTAAGCCATGTTACAATGCCGTTATCCCCTTAAAAACATACTTGGAGATACACTTTGTTTCATTCACACGTTTGAGTGATCTTTTATTAGGCTGTTTACATCTTCAAAGCTCAAAATCCTGATGATGTGATGTGATGTCAAGTAGTTTTCAAGTTAACAGCTACTTTTTCCCTTTTGTTCAGTAGAGATCAGCAATTCCGAGGCTGAAATTATCCAAATGATTCTAGTGAAGATGTATGACATTCAAAAACACAATGGAGCACTTCCTATATCACCACATGACATCACAAAGGTGGAACAGTGTTTTCAGTTTGAGAGAAGAACACAGCCTAAATAGGAATGAATCAAAACAACATCAGAAAATAGCATGATATGGGCCCTTTAACTCAACACTTGGCAAAAGAAAGAAGACCTGAAAACAAGTTATATTTTGACAGAAAATATTTTGGAATGCAATGTGTATATTTCGTGGGGATATTGATTATGCTTCTTGAAAACAGTCAAACATGGAACCAAAGCAGTCCCGCTGGGTAGTGCTGATGCTAATCAAAGACCATTCTCAGTGTGGGGTTGTGTAAAATGTGTTTATGGAGAATGGGTCAGAAGAGCTTCAAAGACCTGGAGATTCTATCAGGCACAAATAGACTGCCTCCAGCTCAGAAGTGGGCTCTTTTATAGAGTTTTTGTTATAAAATTGGTATGTAATAGACCCATTGATAACACTTTTAAAGGGGTTTTTTTTTCTGGTGGAGGATCTGTTTGTGGTTTTGGATTTTGACTAGAATGTGTCTCAGAATGGCATTAAAAGTGTGCATTATGCAACTTTTTGGTTGGGGGTCCATCACCTGCTTGTTTCTGTGGATATGTCACTGCTCTGCCTGGAATTTTCCACAGTATGCCATTAAACAGCTCTGCCTTACATTTATTCAATTACAGGTGGTTTTATAGCTCAGAAATACATACAAAAACATGCATACTTAACTGTGGATGCCATAAACATCATCGCAACAAAAACCTGTGAAGTTGTGAGTAGCGCACTAGTGAGTAACAGTTTTGGTTCCTTTTTAAAAAAAAATTGTATCAAAATGACTACGTGATGCCTGCGCAAATCACCAATTAAGAAAATACAATTTGAGAATTAAGTACAGAGCAGTGGGCGTGCACCTGTGGCAATGAAAATGGCGATTGATTAGAAGTATGGCGTCTTGAAAATAGCAATTAAAGATTGGTCAAACATGCACAAACCACTCCAAATACAACTTCAGGTGAGTGGATGGTAAGGGGAAATAACTATAATATAGTTATGGAAAAGTTGATTTTGCAGAGTAGGTCTCCTTTAAGCTCCTCACATGCATCATCTCTTTTTCGAGGGGGTCCAAAGCTACAGGTCTGATCTGTGGAGAGGCTGACGGTAAGAATGTATGCTTATCAAGGTGTTGCTGCACAAAAATAACACTTGTAATTGAAAAAAGTGCTGCATAGAAAGTTCAGCTTAAAAGTGCATCACACAACTTTTCTGGTTTAAGGTCTGATGTCTACTTGTCTCCATGGACATGTTATTGCTTTGTCTAGAATGTTCCACCGTATAGACCAGAGGTCTTCAACAGGGGGGTAGCGACCCCTAGGGGGGTCGCGGAGGTACTGCAGGGGGGTCGCGAAATCTTTTGATTTCACTTTAAAATAATGTAATTTTATATTTTAATATATTTAAAAAAATATATTTTTTCATTTTTCCCCAATCAATTTCTCCCTTCTCCCTCCACCCTCTTTGATGTCTTAAAATGCACAGCCACTCTCTCCCTTGCACTTGTTTTTTGGTTGAATCAGTGAACGATCTTAATAGGCCTGTGTTATATGCAAGTTGTGTTTAAAAATTGCAGTAGCACATCCACCCCGTAGGGCCTATCTGGCTCATCTTTTTTTTAAAAAACATGAAAATACAGTATTAACCCCTGATATCTGAGATTTTTTTCCGGGGAGCGGGGGAGCTTTTTTCGCTGAAAACGCGCAGTGCCTGCATAAACTGAGCCACACAGACCGATTTTCGGGGCACAAATTTTTTTTTTTTTAAATATCAGCGTGAGAAATACCATGTGTCTAATTGTGTGTGTCACACTCTCAAAGCGTGAGACTTGAGAGCCCTGATTAACCTGTGTATTATTTCCTTGTATTGGATGTATACATGACACTAAGCTCAATTTTATATAAAACACAATTCTATGCCATATATATAGTAGGGGGTCCCTGGCCCAGTTCGCCATCTGTTTGGGGGTCCCTGGCCTGAAAAACGTTGAAGACCCCTGGTATAGACCCTTTTATGAGGGCGGTGACAAAAAATCTGCGCTCGCATTTGGCAACGGAAGTGTCATTATTCCCCATTCATTCAGACAGAGACACAAATTTTTCCAGCACATTCCAGCTTCCAGTTTCTGCAAAATGTCTGGTTCTTGTGTGTGTATGGTTGCCAAAATGCAACCATACACTTGCGTTCGTTTGTGCGTATTCGGTTTGTGGTTCGGGCTGCGAGGGGGAGGCATGATCCGGGCGACGCGGTTCGATCTCGTGCTCGCAGCCCCGGTGTACGCGCGGCCTCGCACCGGTCACGCTGCTCTGTTACGGATTTTACCACGATGAGGGGTGCACGTGTCGCGCACTTCTCCAAGGGGTTGGTGCGCGTCGCGTCCCGCGAGTGCCTTTGGATGAGCGCGGTGCTTCCGGCGGATCCAGTGACTCATGTCTCCGTGCTCTTCGCGCGTCCGACGGGGTTCCCGGCGGAGCCCCCACGCTTCACTGTTAATACATTTTGTTGAAAATCTACGAAAGTTTTGAGTGTTTGAACAAGAGAGAAATGTGAGAAAAAGGGGGCGGCAGTAGCTCAGTTAGTAGAGCATATGCGTCGTGATCCAGGGGTTGGTGGTTCGAATCCCGCTCTTGACGGGTTGACCGCATGTGATCCCAGCTCCCACAGATGAGTACTTACTGCTGCAGTACTTAAAATGTAATGACTTGTAATAAACTGTACAGTATCTCATTTATTTGTAATGAATGAATGATGAATTTTTATTGAGTATGTCACAAAGTCAATATACAGTACATAATACATTACACGTATACATGTACGTGTAGACATATTAATATAATTTCTTTACAGAAGTAAACATATCTCAAAGGGTTATGGGAAGAAGTGTTCACTTTTTGAATCCCGCCCCTTACAGTCACTTAAACATTAATAATGTCCGGTTTCCTCTGAACCATCTTCGTCACATTTATCTGGTGTTACTATACAACTTATATTTACAATGTCCACAGATAAGCCATTTATAATAATTTAATATACTAAACATTACAACATTGCATCACTATAACGACTCAGAATACTAGATTTGTATAATTTTTTAAACTGCTTAAAGTTTGAACAGTGTTTTAGTTCGTCACTCAGGCTGTTCCATATTTTAGTTACTGATGTTAACATCCTTTTCCATACATGTTGTTACCATTAGACAATGACAGGATTTATCTATAATAATCAACATTGGGGATTTAATGACTAAATGGGTAAGGCAAATAACAGTAACATAACATAGTAACATAGCATAACGGCTCAACTCAGGCATTTCATAACCATGTCTTTGGAAGAACTTTGGATTTGAGCACACAAAACTCTGAATCTATATCACGGTATTTCACGTCCTGTACATGACCACAAACAACATAGGCATCCAGTGACTTATAGGCTCGCAATTTCTCCCTCGTGTACACACTGGGTTTCTCTATTAAATAAGTATAAATATCTAGCCACTGTATATTAGGCCACTTGCTTAAATCATCCACCCACTCACTGATCGCATTAGGATCTGGCAGTCGGACACCATTTGCCAAAGTCAGCTTGTTGAGGTAACATTTGCGATCTTTTGGCGAAAGTCCCTTTGCATAGCTTGACAAGTTGTGGAGTTGTGCCATGCTTCTGTTGCCAGCTGCACGCGCAACCGCGCCTACGTCATCTTTGATTACTAACAGAAAAAGGGTCTATAGATCAAGCAGGATACAGCACTATGCTACATTACAAGTCAGATCTGTGGAGAGTCGCCCTATTCACAGAAGGAATTATTGTATTTTTGAGCAACCAAAACACTGAAAATGAATACATGAGTTCATACTTTGGAGAAAGAACCTGGACTATTTTTGTTTTAAATAGCACTGATTAAAAGATTGGTTTGCTTATGTTTAAGGAATTATTATTGATTGACATTTATATCTGTTTGTTTGATTAACTATTGTTTGTTTGACTGAATAAAATTGAATAGAAAATGTGATCAATAAAAGCATGGTTTTCATTTTAACTGTGTTTATTGCAATGGAAAACACATGTCCTTACTGAGTGGGCTTGCATATCCACAAACCTCTGGCTATAATCTTCCCCAGTATGGCACAGAACGTATCTGTCGCCATGGAGCATGTCTTAAAGTATGGGTTTAACTTTCTATTGACATGCCAAATCCAAAAAGTAGTATGGTATTACTTTAAAAGGCCCGTATTATGTGATTTTCTGAGCTGTTATAACGTTTCCTAATCACAAACATACCTGGAGTTGTGTTTTGTTTCATCCACACATGTTTAACACACAAACTCTGCATATTTAGGCCGAGTTCTTCTCTCAAACTGAAAACACTCACGTCATGTGGTGATACAAGAAGTGCAAAAGGTAGTTGTTAAAACTACAACCACATGACATCATAAGATGGAACAGAGCATTTTGAGCTTTGGGGATGTAAACAGATTAATAATAAAGGATTACTCAAATTTGTGTAACAAAATATGTGTAATATAAGCTATGTCTACCATACATTACAAATATTTTATCCTGTGGCTGAAAGCACTTTTTTGCTGTCTCATCTTTTTTCCTGTTTACCACCTCCTCAGACGCCATTTCGATCCAAGGTCATATGTTGGCTCAGACCCTTCGCGCTGAGACAGAGGGAGGAGCGGAGGTGAACCGCACACCCACCTGGATACACGCGCTGACCTCCAAATCATACGCACCATTACCGCCAAGGCCAAAGCTACCATAGAGGCCAGTGAGTTCTCTACACCTTCTGTGCAACCATACTACATTTATCATAGTCGGCTGGAGAAGTCGAAAGCCCTGGATACTGTACGCTTTTAACACTTACAAAAGTCAATCAGTGGAAATATGTGAGGAATGAAGAGTTGATTGAATAGCACTTTTGGGTAAAGTGTTTGTCTACTAATATGAAGGTTGGCGGTTCGAATCCTGTTCTTGATATTATCACTGGTCGAGCGGTGAGATCCATTGACTCACAGGTTGGCGGAGAATCTAGCTCCAACAAATTCATTCTGCCATTGTGTCCATGGGCAAGACACGTAATCACCTTGCCCCCAGTGTCTGCGCACACTGGTGTGTGAATGGGTGAGTTGATGTAAAGCGCTTCGAGTGCCTTGAAGGTGGAAAAGCGCTGTATAAATATGTAACCATTTATCAGTTTTTTTCTGGGCATTTTGTGTTGTTGTTGTTGTTGTTGTTGTTGTTGTTGTTGCTGTTGTTGTTGTTGCGATGTATTTACATTGATTTAGTGTGTCCTGAATTGATTTGATTTATTTTATTTTACTTTTTATTTAAAGCATGAACAAAGACTTCATAGTTTATTAAGAATGATTCAGGCTTAGTACAAAACATACTTAATCTTAGCTACTAACTCTAATCTACCCTAATCTTAGCTACTAACATTCAATTTGTCAACTGTTCAGTAGAACTGAAGAAGCCGCTTAGATGAGCTGTGAAATGTATTCGACCAAATAAACTTTTGTCCAGTTAACAAATTGAATTTCTCCTTTTGCCATGGATTCTACCTCAGTGACTGAGGGATTCTACACACTTAGCTACTAACCCTAACCCCTTAATTAAAGGGATAATGCAGGTTTTTTTTTATGTTAATCTGTATGGGTTTCCTTCTAAAAGTTATGTGTGTTGACACCGGCTTACCTCTGACACTCTCAGCTGATCCCGGTTCGGCTCGCTTTCTCAAGCCCACGTAGGGAGGTCCGGTAGCTTCTCTGAAACATTAAATAAAGCTTGTTTTTCTTCTCAAAACAAAACATTTGTCCGAAAGGTGATATATTTGCGTCCCAAACAGTTGTCAACGAAACATCCAGCAGCGAATTTAGCGATCGCGTATTGTGTCTGCTGACTCATATCACTGCGCTCACGTTAGCGTATCAGCCTGTTCACTTTTAAACTTCCCCTTGCGGCGGACCGCATCTGCCGTACACTTCCGCTAAAGGTGAACAGGCTGATACGCTAAAGTTAGCGCAGTATAGGGTTGCCAACCGTCCCTTGAAAAACGGAATCGTCCCGTATTCAGAAACAAAAGTATGCGTCCCGTATTGAGCTGAAAACTTTGTCCCGTGTTACCGTGTGAATCAAAAATAGTGTCTAAAACAGGGTGCCCAATCATCTACCAGTTGATTGGTGTCCGGTCTTGGTCTCGAGATGATTGTGATCATATTTCATTACGGCCGCTGCCTTTAGCAATAAACTTTTACCGTGTTTTTCGCACTGCAGCCCGTGCACTCGTCTGGAACACGCGGAAACCACGCGCGCCGCCAGCTCTCTCTCCTCCCTGCTGTAGCGCACACACTCGCTCCTCAATGCGCTCTGATTAGAAGAGCAAGACTAAATGCAAAGCAAAAACTAATCTAAATTTATGTTACAGCGTCCACACAGAGCAGGTTTATAGCACAGAGCAGGCCTACAGCGACATGTGGTTGAATTTTGCTTAATAAAAGTGCACAAATGCATCTGTTTGTCACAACATCCATTTGGTAAATGTGCAGAGGCTGGTAAATACCACTACAAAACCAGTAAGAGAGTATGACTCCAGTTAGAAAAAAAAAAAAGAAGAGGTCCTCAAACTTTGGGTGAGGGTCCAAAAACAGGGCACAGAGTGTTTAAGTGCAGTACAGTTTGCTTGGCTTATTTTAAGATTAAAATGAACATTTATCAGATAAAATGGAGATAGATTTATGAAAACTTATTTATGTGAGTCAGCCTTTTCCCACATGAAGATCATTAAGCCCAAGTACTGTTCCACCATGACTGATGATCATTTAGAAATGTGCTTGAGTCTGTCTGTCAGCAGCTCCTGTCCGGACTACACATCCCGAGCTGATTCCATCCAGTGCAAGTCACATTTTGTGAGAAGGTCGTGCAAAGTGGGATCATCAAGAGGGAAAGGGAATTTTTTCCCCCAAAATGGGTGGTTGACATCTTAGTTTTTATTGGCTGGAATGACCTCAGATTGCATCTCAGAGCATCTAGAGTTCAAAATTTTTTCGGGGGAGCATGCCCCCGGACCCCCCTAGCTTTTCAGTGACTTTCAGCTTTTTTCCATTACTGGTCTCTTTCATCCCTGTTTATATTAATTTATTCAGTTTTAAGTTAAGCAGGACAGATATTTCTTTTATTCTGCTGATTTTGTTACTTTGTATTAAAAATATATATCACCTTTCGGACAAATGTTTTGTTTTGAGAAGAAAAACAAGCTTATTTCATGTTCCAGAGAAGCTACCGGACCTCCCTACACGTAACTTTTAGAAGGAAACCCATACAGATTAACATTAAAAAAAACGCACTATCCCTTTAAAGCCACAGTAAGTATTTAGCCAAATATAGACTAAAGTTTTTTTTAAATATCTGAAAAACATGCATCAGTAGCTTGCATTTCCAGAAAACTGACTCTTATTTGGCCTGTAGTACGGTGTCCTCCTGCTTGTTTCCATGGAAATGTTGTTTCTTTGCTATAATCGTCTACAACCAACCAGGGGTACAAATACCCCTAGGGGTACGTGAGCACACTGCAGGGGGGTACTCAGCAGTGTCGCTGCCAGACGCAGGGGGAGATTTTTTATTTTTTTTTTAATTCTAAATTGAGTAAATTTGAGTTGAAGAAAAAAGAGAAAATGCCTGAGAATTACATTTTCAAATTAAGGAGATGAAATTAAATGATTTTTCTTTAAAGATCCCATGACATGGTACTTCTTGATTACCTGGCCAGCCAAATGATATCTCTCTGTATTTCCTATACAGCGCGATACCATTTGGACACCCTCCATCCACTCTCGCTCCTCCGGTTACAAACGGACTCCGCGATTCTGATTCGTTCAAAGATGGTGACGTCAGTGCACCCGCCTTTGCCCGCAAAGTCACTCTTAGGCAGCGGAAGTTCCGCCTCAGTTTTGAATCAAGATGGCGCAATCTCTGATTGGTTCACTTAGCTGTCTGTCTACGCGCAACCGCAGCGCATTCTGTGGATCAAGCATTACCAGACTCACTCGCTGGTACAGCGATGAGTCATGGATTCTTCCAGGCAAACTTCTTGATGCTTTTATATGGCTCCTTAATGGTTCCCTAATACTGTAAATGAATCCTTCTTCAAAATCAACACTCAGTGCATGAGAAACAGAGATAAGATGAGAAAGAGTAATTTTTCTCTTTCTGAACACTCCATTATGGGCGTTGTTGCTTGAATGCAAATGAGGAGAAAAGAGCTGGCCTATAGTAGAGGGTGGGGGCGTGGCCAAACTCTCCGCTCTCGCTCTGAGCTCTCAGCTGATCCATTTCCGTGTTTTTGCACGGGGGGAGAGATTTGAAGCGTTCCATTGAAAAATAAACACATTTCTACAGAAAATAAAATTAAACCACTGCTGTTCAAAGGTCCAGAGGCTCAGATAAAGGACTTTCGAGCCTAGAAACACTCGGACGTGCCTCCAGGCAAATAAAAAAAACGCATTTCGCATTGCCTAGCGCATTCGCAGTCCAAACTCTCTGGGCGTGATTTACAGAGACGCTGAGTACAGACAGACGGTGGTGGAACTGCATTTGCATTTATTTTTTCGATCTGACGTCAATAAGGTGCCTTGTTCAAAATCGCCCGTTTGAGCTCCGATTTTTTGTAACGCAGAAAAGGATCGCAAATGCTCAGTTTAGACATTTCGCAACTTTTAACCATGAATGGGGCTAAACAGGGTAGGGGAGCTCACATTAACGTTCAAAAACCTCAGAAAGTGAAAATTGCATGCCATGGGACCTTTAAAGTTTCTCTTTACACCTCCAGAGTGTTGCATACTGTATCTTTAACTATTGGTTCTTTATGAAGTGAATCCTTGTTTGTGGACTAATTAAAGAGTAGTGATATATTTTTAACAATGCATGAAGATTTTTTTGAATGAAGCTGACACATTTTACCATTTAAAAACAAAAAAACTACCTCCATATTAGATAGCAACACACTATTTCTTCTCAATCAAAAATATTAAATAAAGTATAAAATAATAATATATTTAAAAGTGCATTGTGTAATTTTTCTGTGGTGGATCCTTCAGATGCTTTTCTCCATGAGATGTTATTGGTTTGTCTGGAATGTTTCACAGTATGGTATTAAACCTTTCTGTCATCACCAGACCAGACCAAGTCAGATCTGTGGAGAGGCCACCCCGCTCCCAGTCAGAATGCTTGTTTTTCTAGGTATTTTTGAGCAATAAAACCTCTATAATTGAATAAATGTAATGCAGAGCTGTTTAATGATGCATCCATAGAAACAAGCAAGTGATGGACCCCCAACCAAGAAGTTACACAATGCACCTTTAAAGTAATAATTAGGACTAACAGAAAAGCATATCTCCCTTTTCTATTTCAGATTTATTGTTGCAGGATCGGTAGCAAGAACTTTTTCTCTGGCACACCAAACGCTGCTAACCATCCTGATGCAAGCTTGGTTTTTACATCATTAACAAGCACAGACTAAAAATATGTGATGCATTTAATATGAAGTTCATCTTAGTCCTCCCTCTGTCCTCAAGTCCCTCACTCTGTGTTTTAGTGCCAGAATATCAAATTTTTCAGTAAGAAAAACAGAAAGTGCTAGAAATAAATGAATCATCCCATGCGCACGTTGCCAATAATTGTTTGTGGTTTACTTGTGGTTATGATGTTAACCTGTTGTGTACATATAGGTTGACAAAGCTACTTCATCAGGAATGTTTCACAGTACGGCATTAAACCTTTTTATCATTATGGAGGCCAAATAAGATTAAGTTACAGGTCAGAACTGCGGAGAGGCGAACCCACTCACAGTCAGAATGCCTGTTTTTCAAGGTATTTTTGAGCTATAAAATTACCTGTAGTCAGTTGTGAAAGTAGTTTTAATTTCTTACAGCTGCTATAATGTCCAGTGCATTACTTTACCGTTTTTTGTTTTTTGTTTTTAAAAACACTCGTTTTACCCGGGGGTTTTTTTGTTTGTTTGTTTGGGGGTTTTTTTTACGTTTTACATCTTTTTCATAGATAAATAACTTTTTTAATATACTTAATTATTTCATATTTTTTTAGTCAGCATAAACCCTCTCTTACAGGTGCAGGCAGCGCGCCGGCCTTAAATCTTCTACCAGTGCACAGCACCGCCTCGCAATGGTTTAGGCTACTTTCACGGCTACAGTCAGATAAGTTTTGACAATCCTTGCTTAACAGACTGCAGATATCTCTGCACGAGAGTTTCGGGTAGCTTTCAGTTATTCTCGAATGGCATAGTGTGGTTGTTTGTATTTTCTACTTAAATAGCGCACCTTACTTTTTTTTTCAAATGTGGGTTTTGGTCACCATTAACCATATTCTCTTAGCGGTGCTGCGTACCGGCTGTGAATTTTATACCGGTGCTGCGTTCCTGTGCGCACCACTTTACTTTCACCACTGCCTGTAATTGAATAAATGTAAGGCAGAGCTGTGGAACATTCCAGGCAGAGCAACGACATTATAACCAAAAAGTTACAGAATGCACCTTTAATTTTATAATTTTTTCACACAGATTGAATTTTGTTTTTGTTTTCTTGTTTGACTAAATTGAGTTAAAAATTAAAGGCCTTTGCCCCAGTACAGATATGTTGTATAAGCAGTTCAAAATAAGGGTCAAAATAAGTCAGCTATGTACTGTCTGCATCTAATTATAAAGCGATTTGTTAGCATGCCAGTTGTTGTTAGCGTTACCATCAGGGGTGTAGTGGGCGTGGTACGCGGGGGTACGCCGTCCACCCACTTCTCCCGACGTGAGATATAAAAAAAAATAACAAATATAAATTCAGGGATGAAAGAGTTCCGTTTTTTAGCGGATCTCTGCTTTTTTTTCAGCCGCGGGGTAGCCTATTATTTATTTATTTATTTTTTACATCTGTGCAAATTGGTTGAGAAAGATTTTGGGTGTATATAGTATATGTATAGTTGTGTTTAGGGTCGCCAACAGTCCCTTGAAAAACAGAACCGTCCCGTATTCAGAACATAAGTACGTGTATCTCGTATTAAACTTCGTATTAAACTGCGGGCCGCGCGAGTCCGTGTCTGGAGCCGCGGACCGAGCGAGTGAGCGCAGCTCTTTCGCAACAGCATGTACACAGGTTAAACTTTATAAAACATCCTATACCTCATCCTACCTGCCCGCGCCTCACTTAACGCGTCCTTCCTCGCTTTTTCACCTGCGCCTTTTAGCGCGCATAAGCTCCTCCTCAATGTGCTCTGATTAGACGAAGTGCAAAGCAAAAACAAATCCAATATATACTACTCCTACCTGTTAATAAAATGGGTTTTTTTTTGTACTTTTATGTACAGTTTTACTTTATTGCTAACATATAGCATATAGAAATCAAAATTTCAGAAAGTAATTCACATCCATGACGTCACAAATCGCGTACACCCACTTAAAAAATCCCCACTACACCACTGGTTACCATGACGGCAAAACTCCGCTCTGGCCTCTGAAAGTTGTGAAAAGTGCTTATAAACTGAATACTTAGGGTGCTCAGAATGTATAAAGTATCTGAGAAGTAACTTTGGACCACAGCAAACTGTGTTTCTGTTTTTCACATTTTTAAATCTGTAAAAATCAGTTACAGCAGCGGTCCCCAACCTTTCTCATTCAGATTCCCATCATGCTGGCCAAGACAAAATTGACTCAAAATAAACCAAATGGGCATTGCTATAATAATGAAATACACCAATATTCCAGACAAACACAAAAGCTATTAAAACATACAATATCTACAGGAAAGATCTATAATTTCACAGTGTTATTTCCACCTCATTATATTTTATTTAAGTATATCTGTATTTTTCCTCTTGTATAATAGCTTTTGTATATCGCCCTATATATCGTATTTATTGCCTGCCTTACTCTCTGTATATTTGATTATGTTAAGTTAAAAAAAGGGAAAGCATTGAGGTTTTAACTTCCAGCTATTCACAGAAGCATTCTGAACTTGTGGACGAAGACCACAATAAGCCAATCAAATGCTAATCAGGAGCTTAACTGTAAGTGAGACAGCCAATACACCACAGTGGCGCAGTGGCTGAATGGCTGAGTTACTGAGGTCCTGAGTTTGCATGTTCTCCCCATGTCTGGGTGAGCTTCCTACAGGCACTCTGGTTCCCCACAGCAACCCAAAACATGCACCATATCCTCCAGCTAAGGTAGTCCTGACGATGATTAGCAACAAGGGCCATGTCTCATTTTTCTTTCCTCGCTTCATTCTGCTCGATTCCTCTCAGGGGCCCTATCTTGCACCTGATCTTAGCACTTGTGCAAGTGTGGGGCGTGGAGCTCTAAACAAAAGGTGTGCCGTGGCTGAATATCGGGTGGAGTGGAGCAGACTGAGGGCGTGGTGTGGCACGTTCAGTGAATTGCCAGAATCACTGAACGTGCCACACGTTCAGTGAATTGCCAGAATCGTAAAAAATAAATATCAAACTTGTCCACTGAAAAACATGTAACATGCTCAAGACTTCTTTTATTTGGAAATATATTAGGATGATAAATGCATAACATTCATAACGTGTTCATGCGCCATCCGGATGACCTCCCACAGCAGAGCACAGCCCCTCGTCCGCTTTCTGTATCGGCTCAGCGCTGGTCTATTCACATGAGGCTGTTAGCACTGTCCTAAAGTGGGTTTTCTTACCCTGTCTGTAGTCCTAATGTTGTAATGTTGGATTTCCTCACATCCTCATTCCCCTGCTGTCATCAGCTCCAATTAATTTTGTGACCAAATTATTGCCATTGTGCTGCTTTGGTTAGTTTATAAAGTTAGTCACCAGTAGGTAGGCTACCATCAGAACTGTAGAAGTGCTCCGGCTCTGTGCACAGAGCCAGACTCTGACAGGGATCAGTGTGCACATTCATTGACAGCTCGAGGCTGTGACAGCAGAGCAGACACACATCTTGTATGTGCTGCTTTCTTGGCAGCAGTGGTCAGTAGAGCTTTATACAGCAGCTCAAGAGACGAATAAAGACACCTGCACATCCTGCTCAGTGCGCTCATATCAGTCACTTGTGTGGGGCAAATGCAGGTCGTGAGGTAACCTTCCTTGTGTGTTAATGGTTTAATCCATGTCTGTGCACAAAGCGAAAGCGAACAAATATATTTATGACAATAAACATATTCAATAATCCACGAGGCATCCACCTGTGTGGGTGCAAATGCAGGGGAAACTCATACCTCAGGTGAGATGTGGGAGTGGACTGCCGGGACAGGCGAGTGTGACCGGGGGAGCACTCAGCAGGTCTGCTGTGGGAGGGGGGGCACATGAGGTAGACACTGGTCTGCTGCTTAATGGGAGGCAAATGAAATGAGGAATGCAGAGAAAACAAAAAAGTTTGATGTGATGTGAACAGTGATGGGAATAACGGCGTTAAAATAAACGCCCTTACTAACGGCGTTACTTTTTTCAGTAACGGGTAATCTTACTTTATCTATCGTTATAACGCCGTTACCGGCACCAACACGCCGTTACCGCGTACTGAAGTACTGAACCTACTCATTTTGAAAATGGCATCATGTGCGCGACTCGCATCGGCAGAGGGGAATTTTTCTCTCCCTTTGGTAAGGGCAGGATAAGTAATGATGATTGGCTAAAGCAGAGTAAGATTTCATGTTGAGCCAACCAGAGACACCCAGTGGGCGGTGGGCGGGTATTTATCAATCAATCAATCAAACAATATTTATAAGGCGCTTTTCATACAAAATTGTAACACAAATCCCAGCACACAGTAGTAGCGCGCACACACAATACACACACCCCGTGTCAGATGGCGAGTCCCGAGTCGAAGACAGAAGTATAGGCAGTATTTTAACCTCGTCGAGGTAAAAGGTAAAAACCTACATGTTACGTGCACATTGTGTCAAAGACCAAAGACTTTGTCTGGACGGCGCACGCTTCTGTTAAACTAGTGGCCCCCAGCAGGCCCCATGATGATAATCGCATGCTAGGTGCCGTTAACAATGAAGGCCACGGTGACGGAGCCACACCAGCCAAGCAGCAAAAGCTGTATAATGCACTGTCAAAAAATCCAAATTATTTGACATTTTTTAACTAAAAAAAAAAAGTAACACATTAGTTACTTTCCTAGTTAACTAGTTATTTTTATAGTGTAGTAACTCAGTTACTAACTCAGTTACTTTTTTGGATTAGTAACTAGTAACTGTAACTAATTACTTTTTCAAAGTAACGTGCCCAACACTGGATGTGAATGCGTGTGCGCGGGCTTACAGGGAGATTGCAGACATTAACCACACAAGTAGGGATTTTAAATGCCACAGCGGTCACAGATTGGTTGAGATGTCATCACCATGTTTGTACCTGTACACCAGCCTTCAGCAGCGAAGTACAGCCCGATCTGGACACGCCCCCTTGTTAACGCTAACGCTAGATCGGGGGCCCTAAAACTTGTTATCTGTTGAGCTCTGTTATTCTGGTTTGTTAGTTTTTTCGTTTGTTTGTTTGTTTTTACATTTGTGTAAATATTTTATGTACCTTTTACACTTTTGTTAATTGATTTACTACTACTAATACCTCTCTGACCCTTACAGAGCTGCGTCATAGCAAACATTGTTACACAACTCACGCACAAAGTTTTTTTTGTTAGCTTTGTCAAACATCAAAATTCTCCACGCTTACATTCAATCAAACCTAACCTGATCATTTCAAAACCAATATATAACACACATGTCCCATCTGAGGCCTTTCTCTCCACACTGTCAGCCTCACTCAGTCCACGGACATTGATCTAACGCCTTCTCTTCTCACTCTATTCACAACACTGGGGCTTTAATTCAATAAGCATGACATGGGAGACACGCTGCAGTCTGCTGGTCACTGGATCCCATTTCCTCCATTCTCCACAGACACAGAAGCAGAGGCAGAGTGATAAAAACAAGTACACAATCTAATGCTGCGCTTATGGTTCTGGCTCATTATTTTCCTAATGTCAATGAATACAATGTGTTTATTGAAGATTTAATATTCAGTTACTGCAATGAAAGCATGACTAGGACTAGGACTAGGATCTCTGTTTTGGCATCTCATGCTTTAGAACTTAAAACAATGGCTTTGTAATGAACCAGATATTATATTCCAGTTTGGGGCCCTACTACTAAGATACATGTACCAACAAGCACACAGTTGTAATGAATGTGATTTCAATGCTTTGAACAAGTCTGGCAATGATTTTTGGACTTAAAACTGTGCATGATTCTCCCTATGATGCAACAATCTTGGGAAAATTCAAACTGCATATTATGCAGTTTTGGTTAATGGGATACTGCTATAAAAATGTCACTATAAATTATAATATTGAAACTCCTCAGCAAAGAAAAAAAGAACATACAAAAAATACACAAACAAAATGGGTTTTACATCACAAAGCCATTTTAGCACAAATAAAAACAACAAGATAACGCACTCTATTGTGAAGTGCTGCCTTGTCCAGCAGTGATGCTGAATACTCACCACTTCATTGTACAATCCACGCAATTGTATTCAAGTGACATTTCAATTATCGAATAGACATAGTAACGCACTAGCTACCTCATTGTGTCTTAAAATGAATACTAACATTTATTATAACGTAAATATACAAGGCAAAAGGAGAAATTCAATTCGTCAACTGGACAAAGTTTATTTGGTCGATGACGTTTTGCAGCTCATCCAAGCTACTTCTTCAGTTCAGGCTAGAGTGCTGGTGGACACTGCTTATAACTAGCTGCAGGGAGGAGCTAACTACAATGAAATGACTATGAAACTATCACACCTATTTGTTTTCAGTTTCTGTGTGGGGTCTGTTAGCATAGCCATTCAGCACCATAATGGGTGTTTTCACACCCACATGTTGGTACATTCTCTTGTGCACCAACATCATCGGTCGTGCCAGAGTGGACCTTCATCTGCCGTACATCTCCACCTAGGAGCCATGGGCCACTCCTTTGAGTACAGTGAGGTACAGATCATAGCCAGAGAAAAGAACTGGTTTGAGAGGGGAGTTAAAGAGGCTATTTTTGTCAAGAAAGAGAATCCATCCTTGAACAGAAATGGAGGTCTCAGACATCATTTGTCTCCCATCTATAACTCTATCCTCAAACCTAAATCAAACAAAGAAAACAATAGGGCAGCCAGGTCAGGTCCAGAGGTGTGAAAACACCCATTATGGTCCTGAATGGCTATGCTAACAAGATCCCAGACAGAACCTGAAAACAAATAGGTGTGATAGTTTCATAGTAATTTCATTGTAGTTAGCTCCTCCCTGCAGCTACTTATAAGCAGTGTCCACCAGCACTCTAGCCAGAACTGAAGAAGCAGCTTGGATGAGCTGCAAAACGTCTTCGACCAAATAAACTTTGTCCAGTTGACAAATTGAATTTCTCCTTTTGCCATGGATTCTACCTGGGCGACTGAGGGATTCTTCACACGTAAATATACAAGAAAAAAAACAGTTAAAATTTAAAGTACAGGGTACCCAACTGACTCAAAAACACCCATCTTTCTAAACGCTGAAGTATCCTGCTTATTTACATTTATATGTATGTACTATATTTGTGTATATATTAAGTTTTTATTCATTTTGTGCAACTTCATGAAAAACCATAGAGATAGAACTGGACAGGAAGTAGTCACGCTAACAGTGAGCTCACCAGTCACTGTTGTGCACTGTTGCTCAAGGGCACAAGGACAGAAAAAACAACCTCCCTGACAATCCACTCTCCAGTGGGATACAACACCATTCAATGCCGCAAGCACTGTATCGGAACATTAAGCCATACTAAACAACGTACCCAAGTTTGTTATAATTCAATAAGATAAATTCAAGTTGATGTCGAAAATAGCATGTGTATTACCGGCTTCTTTCCCACACCAGGCTGTACATGTTTCCAGGACCCTCACGAGCCAAAGAGAGAAACAAAGAAGCTGTGTTTATTCTCAAGAAGTTGCATATGTCTGCAGTTCCAGAGTCTTTGTCATCTGTTTGTGACGTGGCTCAGATCACATGCAGAGAAAAACAGATGATACATGGAGAGGAGGGGGACTTTGACTATTTGGAACAAAACTGAAGGGTTGAAAATCTGATACTAATCGATACGAAAAACTAGTACTGCAACTAGATACTCGTTTGTGCATGTATCCATACTCAAAAAAATCAGTTTCACAGAAGAGAAATGAGCCTTTTCTGAATGTCTTTAGAATGATCTTGAGCTGTATCATAGTTTACAGCTTTGCGTTTCATGTTTGGGTCCCGGGAGCAGTCCGCGCATGCACACTGGCCTCCTCATCTACTCAAAACTATGGCTAAATCTCGGATTACAGGCCACTTTTGCTTCAAACGAAATCGTAGATTAAGACAGCAGGCTTCTATGATTTGAAAAGTGCTAAAGTTTGTGTTATTTGGAGACCGCAAAGTAATGCCCCGAGAACTCAAGTTAACGGATACGCTACAACATAACTTCTACGAAACTGCTCAAAATGACACCAAACTGCTATGGGTGAGTAAAACTACTTGTTTTATTGCTGAAAGAAGGCTCAGATTGTAAAAAAAAAAAAACTTTACTTTTCCTTTAAAGCGGCTATTTTTGTCAAAAAAGAGAACCCTTCCTTGAACAGAAATGGAGGTCTCAGACATCATTTGTCTCCCATCTATAACTCTGTCCTCAAACCTAAATCAAAACAAACAAAGAAAACAATAGGGCAGCCGTCAGGTCCAGAGGTGTGAAAACACCCATTATGACCCTGAATGGTTTTGCTAACAAGACCCCACACTCCCACTGCCTATTTAATACAGAAACTGTAAACAAGTAGGTGTGGTAGTTTCAAAATAATTTCACTGTAGTTAGCTCCTCCCTTCAGGCAGATATAGGCAGTGTCCATCAGCGTCTGACCAGAACTGAAGAAGCAGCTTGGATGAGCTGCGAAACTTATTTGACCAACTAAAGTTTTGTCCAATTGACAAACTGAATTTCTCCTTTTGCAACTATGATTTAATGTTGAAAATCACATTCTATTATCTCAATAAATATTCTTTCTTTTCAAAATCAAGTTTGAAATGTTAGCAACACTAGTGTGTACATCTGCAATATGTAACTAGATTGTGTAATACAAATCCTAAAAAGTTAAGTTTCTCCAGTTTGGTCAGGATGAGACAATGGTTTCCTTTGATGTAACCTCTCTTTTCACTTGTATCCCCACAGCTGTAGCGGTCGAAGCAGCAAGAAGGAGTTTACTACAGGATTCCAAGCTAGAAGAGAGAACCAAACTTTCTCCTGACCAAATCTGCCAACTGCTGGAAATTTGTCTAAATACCACCTATTTCCAGTTCAGAGGGAACTTCTACAGGCAAATTCATGGCTGTGCGATGGGCTCACCGGTCTCCCCTATCATGGCTAATTTATACATGGAACACTTTGAACAGAGTGCCTTAGCTTCATATCCAGGCTCTCCGCCCACACACTGGTTTCGTTATGTTGATGATAATTTTACAAAAATCAAAATTCAAGATTTGGAACCTTTTACTGCACATATCAATTCTGTAGATCCTAATATCAAATTCACCCGTGAAGATGCCAAGGATAACAGATTGGCGTTCTTAGATTGTGCAGTAACGATAGGAGGAGACCGGGGACTCCAAGTAGAAGTCTTCAGGAAGCCCACACACACAGACCAATACCTGCTTTTTGATTCACACCACCCACTGCAGCACAAACTGGGTGTTATTCGGACATTACAACACAGGGCCCAAGTGGTTCCCACAAGCACAGAGGGTAAGGAAAAAGAAGAACAACATGTGCAGGAAGCCCTCTCTGTTTGTGGTTATCCCAAATGGGCTGTTAACAAAACCAAGAGAGACAAGGGCAAGAAACAAGATAATAGAGAATCCGAACCTAGGAGGAAAGGGGTAGCGATTCCGTACCTGGCCGGCGTGTCGGAAAAACTACAGAGGATTTTCAGACAATATGAAATCCCAGTTTATTTCAAACCCACAAACACTTTAAGACAAAAACTCGTCCACCCAAAGGACAAAACACCGAGCCACAAACAAAGCAATGTGGTCTACTCCATTCAGTGTAGTGAAGACTGCAGTGAGCGCTATATTGGAGAAACCAAGCAGCCACTTCAGAAGAGGATGTACCAACACAGACGGGCGTGCCAGAGTGGACCGTCTTCTGCCATATATCTTCACCTAGAAGCCACGGGTCATTCATTTGAGGACAGTGAGGTTCAGATCTTAGCCAGGGAAAAGAATTGGTTTGAGAGGGGGGTTAAAGAGGCTATTTTTGTCAAAAAAGAGAATCCTTCTCTGAACAGAAATGGTGGAGTCAGACATAATTTGCATCCCATCTACAATTCCATTCTTAAGCGTAGATCAAGCAAACAGGGAAACAATAGGGCTAGCCAGGTCAGGGCCAGAGGTGTGAAAAAACAGGCGTGTAGGGATGAATAGGGATCGTTAAGCTAGACGCCAGAGAAACAAAAGACGGAAACCAATGAGATAGTTCCGGAAAGTAGTTAGCTAGGTAGCTCCTCCCTACAGCAAGATATAAGCAAGTGTCTTACCAGTATTCTTATTAGAGCTGACGAAGCCTCTCGGATGAGCGGCGAAACGTTTTCAACCAAACAAACTTTGTCCAGTTGACAAATTGAACTTCTCCTGTTATCACAAATCCTAAATGTAATATAATGGTTACGTAATAAAAAATGTGTTTGCCTGGGATCCAGAATACACACTTCTCCAATACATAACAAAGATGTGAGTCTGGTCAATGTTGAATCTCCCAGAGTTTAGATACACTACTTTTTTTTTTTCTTTTTCTTACCACTTTTTACATTTTAGATGCATATAGAAGACATCAAAAATATCACGCAAGATATACAGAATTCTTTAGTAAAGAAAATATAAAATACTGAATATTTTTCAACTAAGCAAAGGTTGTCTTATTTGAGGATTTGGTTATTAAATATTAAAACAAATATTTAGTAGTTATTACACTTTTTCTCATTACTCATAACATTACTACATAATCCCATATGTCTTACTTCCTATATTTCATGTGTATAGTGTCAAATCCAACTACTTTTTTTTTTATTAAATAAATATAAATAAGAAAAATAATAATAACCAATGAGCTCCTTCTTTGCACATCTCTGAAATAAACAAATCTGATTGCATTATGTTTGGTTGTGGCACATGGGGCCCAGCCTGATACAGAGGAATAACTGATCTGGATTTGACAGGCAAGCATTTTGTAATAATTTGTTTAAAAAGTTTTGTAATAACAGGTAATATTTTCTCATCCAAATGAACCGACCAAAATCAGCATTACACCGCGTTCCAAATTATTATCCACATTGTGTTTAAGTGTCATAAAGGTAAAAAGTTTAGTTTTCCAGTGAAACTCATGGATGGTCTTGTGTCTCAGGCTCATTGGGTCGGTGAAATCAATTTCAGACACTTGATGAGTTTGCCAAAGTAAGTCCAGTTAAAGGGAAAAATGACTTAAAGTCCCAGTGTGTAGGATTCGTGGCGCATAGGTGGATGGTGCTATTGCACTTTCTGTTTTAGCTACGGCAGACCTCGAGGCTCACCCGCTACTGTATAAATAAAACGCGGTCCTGTTTTTTTTTTTTTTCTTTTCTCATGAAAACACACATTCCCGATCATGTACCATGACACTCTACACATCAAATGAAACCTTACAGTCTCCTCTTTTTGACTATGCAATTAATTTCCCTGCAAAACAATCACTCCCTGAGCACATGGGGCTTTTATACGTAAAAGCACAAAACGAGGTTAGCTTACCTTAGAATGCTTTGCACAGGTCAAACTCTGTATTTCACCATAAACTTGCTCTCAATTTGTCCATAAGGATCCAGCGAATAAAATCCAGTAAAACAATTTAGTCCAAAACACGTGTTAGATCCATTACGAGTCTGATCCGGCAGCATGCTTGTGTTGTTTACCCAATACCACGAGCCTTGCCGAAGGCGAAGGCGGAGCCCAAATGTCCTTCTGCGGCTCTCATATTCAAAATGGCTGCCTCTGCATGGGGAAGATCCCCCTTTTATGTGACTATATCTAAGTCCAAAAGAATACTTTGATTCCATGATGTAAGTGAAAAGGCTTGAAAAACAATGTATTTTTGAATGGGTATCTTCAATTTCAGTAATTAACGGGTAAAAATCTTACACACTGTCCCTTTAAGAAGGGTGTTCCACATTATTAAGCAGACCACCATTTTCAAGCGATATGGGAAAGAAAAAGGAAATAGTTGTGAAATAGTTGAATACCTTGGATAAACTATGAACCTTAGATATTTCATGAAAACTTAAACATGATCATTGTACTATTAAAGATCCCATAACATGGTACTTCTTGATGCTTTTATCTGCTGCCTTAGTGGTTCCCTAATACTGTAAATGAATCCTTCTTCAAAATCAAGCCTCAGTGCATGAGAGAGCCTCATGAAGACAGTCAGAGTCATAAATATGTCTCTGAAACACTTTATTCTGGGCGTTGTTGCTTGAATGCAAATGAGGAGGACAGAGACAGGCCAGTGCAGGCGGGTGGGGGTGTGGCCAAATACGCCACTGTTTCCTGGATTAGCGGTGCGCTGTCCCCACTTCTGCGTTTTAAGCGCTAAGGAAGATACGAGATGCGTCCCATGAAATAAACAAATTTCCACAGAAAATAAAATTAAACCACTGCTGGTTCAGAGGTTTGGAGGCTGGGATAAAGGGGAAAAAAATGCATCTCGCATTTCGTAGCTCGATTGCGGTCCAAATTCTCTGGGCGTGATTTCCAGAGACGGGGTGGACATCCAGAGGTGGGTGGAAACCTTTCCCCAAGTGTGGCGTCAGAAAGTTCCCTTGTTTAGAATCGCCCGTTTGGACTGTCTTTTTTTCAAATGCAGAAAAGGACCGCAATTGCTCAGTTTACACATTTCGCAAGTTTTAACCATGGGGGGGGCATAAACAGGGTAGGGGAGCTCACATTAACGTTCAAAAACCTCAGAAAGTGAAAATTTCATGCCATGGGACCTTTAAGAGATTTGTAGCTTATTCAGAACACACACGGATTCGTGCAGATAAAGCTAAAATGCAGCTGCTAAAATGCCTTTACAAAGCAGCAAACAGGTATTTGAAGCTGCTGGTGCCTCTGGAGTCCCGCGAACATCAAGGTGTAGGATCCTCCAGAGGCTTGCACTTATGCATAAACCTTCTATTCGGCCACCCTTGATTTATTTTATTTACCTTTATTTAACCAGGAAAAAAGTCCCATTGAGATTCAAAGATCTCTTTTTCAAGGGAGTCCTGGCCAAGAGGCCCACACAGTACAACTCACAAGACGACAATTAAATATAAGGTCAACACAGATTAAAAAAAAAAAAAAACTTGAACAATGGTCACAAGCAGAAATGGCTCTAGTGGGCCCAGAACCACATGAAGACTAATTTTCAAAAAGTCTTGTTCACTGATGAGTGTTGTGCAACCATCCACCACTCCAGATGGATGGAGTGGTGGATGGTTGGTGGATGGCCACCATGTCCCCACAAGGCTGCTCAGCATGGAGGTGGCAGCGTCATGTTTTGGGCCGGAATCATGTGGAGAGAGCTGGGCGGACCACTTTCTTCCATGGTACAAAAAGAACAGTACTTTCCGTAGCAAAATCATCATACATGACAATGCTCCATCTCATGCTGCAAGGAATACCTCTGCATCACTGGTTGCTATGGGCATAAAAGAAAAGAAACTCATGGTGTGGCCCCATCCTCCCCTGACCTCAACCCTGTTGAGAAGCTTTGGAGCTTCTCAAGCGAAAGATGAGGGCGGGAGGCAGTTCACATCCAAACAGCAGCTCTGAGAGCCTATTCTGACATCCTGCAAAGAAATTCAAGCAGAAACTCTCCACAAACTCACAAGTTCAATGGATGTAAGAATTGTGAAGCTCCTGTCAAATAAGGGCTCCTGCGTTCAAATGTAACTTGACCTGTTAAGATATTTTGATCTGAAATACTGTTTTCATTGGGAGGTTTGTTCAATAAGATTTGAATTGTACTCTAAAGGTTGATGACTTGAAAATTATGATGACTGTCATTTATATTGACAATTTGGCAAAACCAGAGAAAAATATAATTTGCATAATCATTTGGAACGCAGTGTATAATCAGTGGGTCAACTAACCTCAAGCTTCTTAATTATTCGTTGCAAAGCACTTTTTACAACTTTCACAGACCAAAGAGGAGATGCTCACGCACACTTCCTAATTATCAGACAAGAAATTGCTTTATAATTAGCTTATTTTGACCTCAAGAGCTGCTTATAGAATATATCTCTACTGGGGCAAGACACATTTTGGTCACAAAGAAAATCAGATACAGAGGCTTTAAGTTCATATTCTTCATCAAGCTCCAGTGGTGGAATGTAACAAAGTAAAAGTACTGTATTTAAGTATATATTTTATTTATCTGTACTTTACTTACTAGACCAGAACTGAAGAAGCAGCTTGGATGAACTGCAAAACGTACAGTATTCAACCAGCTTTTGTCCAGCTGACAAATTGAATTTCTCCTTTTGCCATTTACTTACTAGATACATTTTAAACTGGATACTTTTGACTTACTTTTTTTTTTTAACACCACAATTGAGAGCAGGTATCTATGGAAGCCCATCCCCGCCAGTAAAAAAAAATAAATAAAAATAAAAAAATAAAAAAAAGTTGGTTACACCAAGTCACAATTATGAGATAAAAAGTCAAATTTATGTGATAAAAAGTCAAAATTATAAGATAAGAAAGTCAAAAATTATGAGATAAAAAGTCAAAATTATGAGATAAAAAGTCAAAATTATGATATAAAAAAATCAAAAATTATGAGATAAAAAGTCAAAATTATGAGATAAAAAGTCAAAATTTTGAGGAAAAAAAGTCAAAATTATGAGAAAAAAAGTCAAAATTATGAGATAAAAAGTCAAAATTATGAGATAAAAAGTCAAAATTATGAGATAGGCAGTGTGCATGTCTCAAGCACATGAACTAAGGCACGACATCCAAACTGTTAACATGGAGTGGATTCACTACATTGAGGACTATTTCAGAAGGATGTACTCAAATGATGAAATTCTGGCAGTATTAGCTGAAGAGCACAGCGTAGTGTTGGAACGGGCAATGAGAATGAAAGGACTGTGGCGCAGGAAAGACAAAGCGGACGTGGCAGATGTAGCAGCTTTCACTGAAGCGCAACTACAGACTTCTGGACAGTGTCATGGGTATCGCTGGATGCACCAGAGACATGTGCACTACGTATCTCATAATTTCGACTTTTTATCTCATAATTTTGACTTTTTATCTCATAAATTTGACTTTCTTATCTCATAATTTTGACTTTTTATCTCATAATTTTGACTTTTTAATCTCAAAATTTTGACTTTTTATCTCATAATTTTGACTTTTTATCTCATAATTTAGACTTTTTATCTCATAATTATGACTTACTGTAACCAACTTTTTTTTTTTTTTACTGCCGGGAATGGGCTTCCATAGGTATCTGTACTTTCTATTCCACAACATTTTTGGACTTGACTGAAGTAAAATAATTTTTATCGTCGCTTGAAATCTGTTGAGAAGCCTGATTTGAAGTTAGAGCAAACAAGTATACGAAGAAAAACAGGTAGGAAAAAAAGATCAATTAAATGGTTTCTGTTGAACAAAATTCTGCACAAATTAATATCAAAAGTACTACATTTGAAGCTTTATTAGATCTCAAAATCCGTGCAAAATACTTTTACTTTTTACTCTTTAAGTACATTTTTTAAAGTGATACCTTAATACTTTTACTTTAGAATTTTTTGCTCTGGTATCTGAAGATTGAGTACTTCTTCCTGGCTCATTCTAATCATTTCAGCTCTCAAATCCTTTACTAAAATGTGTCAGCTTCAAAACTTGCCATTATTGTTTCAGTTTTATTTACACTGCAAAGGCCAAGCAAGCAAAGGTGTTCATACAATCTATTTCTTTACTATTTAAATTAACAAATTTACAGTGGCAAAAGGAGAAATTCAGTTTGTCAACTGGACAAAGTTTATTTGGTCGAATGCGTTTCGCAGCTCATCCAAGTTTCTTCTTCAGTTCTGAGAATTGAAGAAGTAGCTTGGATGAGCTGCGAAACGTATTCGACCAAATAAACTTTGTCCAGTTGACAAACTGAATTTCTCCTTTTGCCATGGATTCTACCTGGACGACTGAGGGATTCTTCACACATAAATTTACAGTAATACTAAAAAAAAGTACTATTAATTATCATATTATTCTTTTCTCTTCTACATTCTTTCACCTGCCGCCAAAACCTGAACCCCCATAAAGACTTTAGAAGCTTCTCATCTGTGGAAAATGACAGTTCCATAAAATATTCCGAGGCGTATATTTCTGCATGTTTCTTCTCCTCACTGAATGGAGGGATATATGAAAGTACAATGGTAGGTTAATCGATGTGAGCAGGGTGGGAATGATTCAGGAGCGCCAGTACTGTAAAGGGCAGCCGTCACACTACAGTAGAGATATGAGGAGATGGTCAATAAAAATCAGTTCTTCTTCTGAAATCATGAGTAAAATGCACAGAATTATGGGTACTATGCTAAATTGACTTTTTGGAACTCTCTACCATGGTATAACATTCCTTTATTAAAAGAAATGCCTCAAGAGGTTTTAGATGTCATCCATGCATATTTGAATAATCTTGCAATCTCTCTTGGGTACTATTCAAACCCTTCTTACGATTAACTGTACGATTCTGTCCAATGCTCCGCCCACAAGTCTACGTCACCCATGTTCCCACACAACAATTCTCCATAAATATACAAAAACATGATACAAAACAATACACTATAACTTCACAAACCTGATGCCATGTGCAGTAGTTTCATTAGTGGAATGCACGCTGATTGTAATGTGATAGCACCAGTGTTGGGAAGACACTAAATACATACACCAAAATACAAATAGTAATTTTGAGTAACTGTATTCCGGTACAGTGCCATCCTGGTACCTGATCACACAATTTTGCTTTGAACTGCTCAAGTTTTAAAGTTTTAAGAAAACACAGCTCTTTTTTATTCTATAATTGGACATAAATTAAAGACAACAAACTGTTAAACAAATATCAAGCTGTTTTTTTTCCACTATAATTGGAACTTGATGTAAAAGTATTTCAGGTATTCAGAATGCAGTACTCTAATTGGGTGGGGTTACAAAATACCTTTTTAAGCAAATATTCAGAATTTTTTTTAACTAAATACATTTTCAAACTATTCTTACCATCACTAGTCACTTACTAAAAATGTTAATACATTGTTTTCAGAGAATATAGCATTTTCAAAACAGTAAAAAGTGTGTCAAGTGTGTTGCCCAAGGGCACAATGACACTATTCACCCATACCTACTAGATTTTACATCTTAAAAGCATGAAAAACAGAACTAGTTATTAATTTTTAAGAGTTTGCCGTGCTCCAAAGTTATAAATAAGTTTATAAGAGCTTTTTACAACTTTCATTGACCAGAGTAGAGTTTTGCCATCAACATCAAACTAACAACATCTAGCATGCTAACAGTGCACTTCCTATTTTTTTACCTCAAGAGCTGCTTATATCTAGGGGCAAGAAAATTTTGCTGAATATATATGGAAAATCCCCTCCTTGAGCCACCACCTTAACGTGGTGGAGGGGTTTGAGTGCCCGAATGATCCCGGGAGCTATGTTGTCGGGGGCTTTATGCCCCTGGTAGAGTCACCTAAGGCAAACAGGTCCTAGGGGACGGGTCAGACTAAGAGCGGTTCAGAAGCCCTTATGTTGAGTTTTAAAACAAGGTCAGATACGTCGCCTGGACTGGCGTCATCGGGGCCCCACCCTGGAGCCAGACCTGGGGTGGGTGCTCGCCAGCGAGCATCTGGTGGCCGGGCCTTTCCCCACGGGGCCCGGCCGGGCAAAGTCTGAAGAAGAGACATGGGGCCGTCCTCCTGTGGACCCACCCCCCGCAGGAGGATCCATAAGGGCCGGGTGCAGAGAGATCTGGGCGGCAGTCGAAGGCGGGGGCCTCGATGGCCGGATCTCCGGACATGGAGGCTAGCTCTGGGGACATGGAATGTCACCTCGCTGGGGGGGGAAGGAGCCTGAGCTCCTGCAGGAGGTTGAGCATTACCGACTAGATATAGTCGGCCTCACCTCCACGCACAAATTGGGCTCTGGTACCCAACTCCTTGAGGGGGGCTGGACTCTCCGGCGTTGCCCGCGGGGAACGGCAGCGGGCTGGTGTGGGCCTGCTCATTGCCCCACACCTCAGCCGCCGAGTGTTGGAGTTCACCCCGGTGAATGACAGGGTCGCATCCCTGCGCCTTCGGGTCGGGGACAGGTCTCTCACTGTTGTGTCGGCCTATTGGCCGAACAGCAATGCAGAGTACCCGGCCTTCTTGGAGTGCCTGGGAGGGTAACTGGATAGTGCACCGACCGGGGACTCCGTCGTTCTACTGGTGGACTTCAACGCCCACGTGGGCAACGACAGTGACACCTGGAGAGGGCTGATTGGGAGGAACAGCCTCCCTGATCTGAACCCGAGCGGTGTTTTGTTATTGGAACACCATGTTCGAGCACAAGGGTGTCCATCAGTGCACGTGGCACCAGGACACCCTAGGACGGAGGTCGATGATCGACTTTGTTGTCGTGTCATCTGACCTACAGCCGCGTGTGTTGGACACTCAGGTGAAGAGAGGGGCAGAGCTGTCAACTGATCACCACCTGGTTGTGAGTTGTGTCCACTGGCGGGGGAGGAAGCCGGGGAGTCCTGGCAGGCCCAAGCGTATCATGAAGGTCTGTTGGGAACATCTGGCAGAGCCCTCTGTCAGGGGCACCTTCAACTCACACCTCCGGGAGAGTTTCTCCCGGATTCCGTGGGAGGCTGGGGACATAGAGTCCGAGTGGGCTTTGTACTCAGCCTCTATTGTCGATGCGGGCACCCGTAGCTGTGGTCGTAAGGTCTGTGGTGCCTGTCATGGCGGCAATCCCCGAACCCGGTGGTGGACACCGGAAGTAAGGGATGCCGTCAGGCTGAAGAAGGAGTCCTATCATGGGACTCCTGAGGCAGCTGACGGGTACCGGCGAGCCAAGCGTGCTGCAGCCCGTGCGGTCGCAGAGGCACAAACTCGGATTTGGGAGGAGTTCGGAGAGGCCATGGAGGACGACTATCGGAGGGCCTCAAAGAAATTGTGGCAAACCGTTCAGTGCCTCAGGAGGGGGAAGCAGTGCTTCACCAACACTGTTTACGGTGGGGAGCTGTTGACCTCGCCTGAGGATGTTATCGGATGGTGGAAGGAATGCTTTGAGGATCTCCTCAATCCCGCCATCACGTATTCCAAGGAGGAAGCAGAGGCTGGAGACTCGGAGGCGGACTCGTTCATCACCCTGGCTGAAGTCACTGAGGTGGTTGGAAAGCTCCTCGGTGGCAAGGCCCCGGGAGTGGATGAGATCCGCCCTGAGTATCTCAAGTCGCTGGATGTTGTAGGGCTGTCTTGGCTGACACGTCTCTGCAACATCGCGTGGCGGTCGGGGACAGTACCTCTGGACTGGCAGACCGGCTTGGTGGTCCCTCCGTTTAAGAAGGGGGACCGGAGGGTATATTCCAATTATCGAATCACACTCCTCAGCCTTCCTGGTAAGGTCTATTCCAGGGTGCTGGAGAGGAGAATTCGACCGATAGTCAAACCTCGGATTCAGGAGGAGCAGTGTGGTTTTCGTCCCGGCCGGGGAACACTGGACCAGCTCTATACGCTCCATCGGGTGCTCGAGGGTGCATGGGAGTTTGCCCAACCAGTCCACATGTGTTTTGTGGATCTGGAGAAGGCATTCGACCGTGTCCCTCGTGGGGTCCTGTGGATAGTGCTCTGGGAGTACGGGGTTCGGGGCCCTTTGCTAAGGGCTGTTTGGTCCCTGTATGATCGGAGCAGGAGCTGTGTTCGCATTGCCGGTAGTAAGTCGGACCTGTTTCCGGTGCATGTTGGATTCCACCAGGGCTGCCCTTTGTCACCAGTTCTGTTCATTATATTTATGGACAGAATTTCTAGGCGCAGTCAGGGGCCAGATGGGATCCGGTTTGGGAACTACAGGATCTCATCTCTGCTGTTTGCAGATGATGTTGCCCTGATGACTTCATCGAACCGGGACCTCCAATGTGCACTGGGGCGGTTCGCAGCCGAGTGTGAAGCGGCTGGGATGAGGATCAGCTCCTCCAAATCCGAGGCCATGGTTCTCAACCGGAAAAAGGTGACTTGCCCTCTCTGGGTGGGTGGGGAGTCCTTGCCTCAGGTGGAGGAGTTCAAGTATCTCGGGGTCTTGTTCATGAGTGAGGGGAGGATGGAGCGTGAGATTGACAGGCGGATCGGTGCAGCGTCGGCAGTGATGCGGTCGCTGTACCGGACCGCTGTGGTGAAGAGGGAGCTGAGCCGAAATACGAAGCTCTCAATTTACCGGTCAATCTACGTTCCTACCCTCACCTATGGTCATGAGCTCTGGGTAATGACCAAAAGGACAAGGTCGCGGATACAAGCGGCCGAAATGAGTTTCCTCTGCAGAGTGGCTGGGCGCACCCTTAGAGATAGGGTGAGGAGCTCAGTCACACGGGAGGAGCTCGGAGTAGAGCCACTGCTTCTCCACGTTGAGAGGAGCCAGCTGAGGTGGCTCGGGCATCTGTTTCGGATACCTCCTGGACGCCTCCCTCGGGAGGTGTTCCGGGCATGTCCCACCAGGAGGAGGCCCCAGGGAAGACCCAGGACGTGCTGGAGGGACTATGTCTCCCGGCTGGCCTGGGAACGCCTTGGGGTCCCCCCAGAGGAGCTGGAGGAAGTGTCCGGGGTGAAGGAGGTCTGGGCGTCCCTGCTTAGACTGTTGCCCCCGCGACCCGGCTCCGGATGAGCGGAAGAAAATGGATAGATGGATGGATGGATATATGGAAAATATCAAGTACAAGGTCTTTCAGCAGTAAAATATGAAATACCAAAAAACATGGTGTCCAAAAGTAGTTTTAAATGCGATTAATTTGATTAATTCATTACAAATCCTCTAATTAATTAGATTTTTTTTAAAAAATGTTATCGCCTGACAGCACTAGTGTGAATGAAACAAAACACAACTCCATGTAAGTTTTTGATTTGGTAACAACATTCTGACATGGCTAAACACTCCATTTTGTGTAATATACCTGTAATTAATCAAGAGAACTAGACAACTCAAGAGCAAGGTGATTGATTAAACGGAGCTCTACAAACACAGAAGCACACATCATACTTCTTATCTTAATAAAGTTCTTGTCCACTTTTAGCACAAGTTTGACATTTGGAGACCTAAAAGCCTGATGAGTCTGTGTCACAGTTTTTGTTCTGCTGGGACCAGGGAAGAAAGAGGAAGCCATTTTGGCAGATGAGTTTTAAATGTCACTTCTATCATGGTCCGATTAAGAAATAAAACATTAAAGTGAAAACTGTCAAAGCTGTCTGTAATTTTAGAAGCATAAAATCTCCTGTTGTCAACTGTTAAAGGTTATATACAGTGGTACCTCACCTTACGAAATTAATTCGTTCCAGAAGTGGTTTCGTAACGTGAATTTTTCGTAAGTTGAGTAGCTATTTCAATGGAAAAAGCCTGATTCGTTCCAAGGCCCCATTCCAAGTTTTTTTTTTATAGTGTAACTTTTTTTATAGTGCAACACTGTGTTCTGCGTCCTGAGACTGTAGACCCAGGACTAAACGTGGACTATACCAGGTCTAGACCAGGTCTAAACCTGGGCTGGACCAGGACTAGACCTGGACTAAACCAGGACTAGACCAGGTGGATTAAAGCGCCGCGTGCAGGTCTATTTCCTGGTTTCGTGCTAGCTCTGCTATTAGCAGCAGCACCGGTGTACCTCACGAGTCACGGCTGAGGCGAGCAGCAACTGTGGGGGGAAGGGGGAGGGCGGAGAAGTGTGCGCGCGGACACGTGTGATAGCCCTGCGCAGCATGACCCAGCGCAGGGCTGCGAGCACGAGACCCGTGCTCAAACCGTGACCTGTTCTAGAGGAGGCACGGTTTGAGCACGGGTGTCATGCTGGCAGCCCCGCACCGGGTCATGCTGCGCTACCACACGTGTCCGCGCGCACTTCCCTCTCCTTCCCCCCACGCTTCACTATTAATACATTTTATTGCAAATCTATGAAAGTTTGAGTGTTTAAACGAGAGACAAATGTGAGAAAAGTTTAAATCCAGTCTGAGAAAAGCGTATAATGTGTGTGGCTGAGCGCGCATTATTTGAATTTTTGAGATTTCGCGTTTCGTAACTTGAATTTTCTTTCGTATCTAGAGACCAAAATTTAACGTGAAGGCGTTTCGTAACTTGGAATTTTCACTTGTTGGGTCTTTCGTAAGGTGAGGTACCACTGTATTCTCCATTATTCAGGATTTAAGGACTGTAGGCAATTTGCTGTAAAAGTGTCCAAAAAGTTTAAATTTAAAGGGGCACTCTGTAATTTTTTAGTGGAATTAAATATATCTACAGTATCTCTATCTTGCGCACCTATGGAGCTGATACATAGCGTTTGCTTGCCGTTTGTCCGCCATGCTGCACTCACTCTTCTGTATGTCTGAGTGCACTGAGCTCACCACTGCCCCCTGCTGGTGCCTGGCTTTTTGTTAGTGTGACTTTGTGTGTGACCTGGTAAGTCTGGACGCCCTGTTTTCATTTAATTTTTTGTAGGAAAATTTGGGTTGTGTTTTGCATTGTGTAGGGATGTGCCTGTCCAGTCCATCAGCCTTACATTACGTCGAACAATCTGGTCTCATTGTTACTGTTGTTTTTTGCATATGGGTACAAATCAGGGCTCTCAAGTTTTGAGCGGGGTCGTGCGTGAGACTGCGTAAGGAGTGGGGGAGGGGTGAACAATTTTTCCCGAGGAGCGGGGGGGGGGGGGGGGCTTGAATTGCGTGAGAAATGCCGTGTGAGCGTGTGAACGCGTCGAATTGTCTCTCTCAATGCGTGAGACTTGAGAGCCCTGCTGTAAATGTTTGTCTAAAGAGCAAACTTAAACTACAAAGCAACTAATGAGAGTTATATAAATGAAGTTATTACCTGATGGTTCTCAGTTTGTTTTATCATCACCGCAGTGTGCGCTTAGCAGCTGAATCTACACTCTACAGTCTGCCCAACAACAGAACAATCTATTTTCTGATTGGCTGAATTTTTTCCGGGGAGCTGGGCAGGGAGGAGGGGGAGAGTTTTTTTCGCTGAAAACGCGCAGTGCCTGCATAAACTGAGCCACACAGACCAATTTTCTGGGCACAAAAAAAAAATAAAAAATCAGCATGAGAAATGCCATGTGTGGCGTGTGAGCGTGTGAACACGTCGAATTGAGTGTGTCACACTCTCAATGCGTGAGACTTGAGAGGCCTGGTACAAATATAAATGAATTCTTGTTTTTGATTCTCATGCATTTGTAAATATGTTTGATCTTTTAATGAGTCATAACCAAGATAAGCAGGTCACATGAGGCTCAGTTACACATCAGATCTATGAAGAGGAATGCATGTTTTTCAAGGTATTTATTTTGTTTTTTATTTTTGCAACAAAATCCAAAGCACACATGACTGAGTAAAGGCACATTCAATGTCATACTGTGGAACCCTCTGGCCAAAGCAATAATATTACATTTAGCAAAATAAACAGAAACAGGCTGCCAATCTGTGCCATTGACCACACTCATTCGAGGCAATGTGGGCGAAGTGTCTTGACTAAGGACACAACAACAGTTTGCATGAGAGGCATAGCATTCTCACTGTGGGTCCTGGTGTTCCCAGTGGTTGCCCATCCAAATGCTAACCAGGCCTGATGTGGCTGGACATGGACCAGTGGATATATGGACATATGTTTCAGTTTATGAACTCGTTTAGTCAATTTAAGGAAATATTGGACGAGTTATAATGTGCCAGAAGTCCAGAGATCTTTGTTCAAGAAATCAGAGACATCAGAAAGAGCAGCACAAAACTATGGATGTGATGAATGTATCGAAAGAGAAAGAGAGAGTTGGACATAGAGAGAGAAAGAGAGAGAGCAGGGAAAGGAAGAAACATAGGAGAGAATAAAAGAGCTCAGACATGGTTTTCTTTTACCATGTGAGTCTGGTGGTCAAAGGGTCAAAGGTCACACCCCTGGGCAGTACTACTTGTGTAACAGAGCAGGGGTGCAAGAGTTCGGCACTGTAAACATAATAGCTCCAGGAGGACGGGGAAAGAACAAAGAGCAAAACAATTCTCACTTCTGAAAGACAGCCACAACAAGGCTAACGCTGTCTGTTCTTTATCATGCAAAATTCTCTTGTGAACTTTAAGCCATGTTATTATAGTGTTACCTCCCCAAAAACAGATCAGTAACAGTGGTATATCCATAGAAGCAAGAACGTGATGGACCCTCCACCAGAAAAGTTACACAATGCACCTTTAATATGCTTTTTTCTTTCAGCACATATAGCATTTTCAACACTATAAAAGGTAACATGGTGATCTAAATTGCTATGGGTTAGTGGTTTATACCCCATAGAAGTAAACTACCCTCTCTTTAAGTTCTAACCTATGAAATGTCAAAGCAAAGGCTCTAAAGAGCATGTTTAAAGGCCTATAACAACACGAAGAATGCATAATATGTGTTGTTTAAAGTCTAATTCTGTACGATAACATGACTCATGAATCCATTCTTACTCCCAACATTCCCTCCCATTGTGGACATGCAGCCCCTTCCCTCTGTATCTGACAGCGAGGGGCTTTGTCCATGCACCCGGCTAAATGACTATCTTTGAAGTTCTATCTGCACTGCTCTGACGCCTGAAACAATGATGGATTATGAGTCATTTTGCTGCAGTCTCGCACAAGGCCCTCTTCTTTCTAACCGAGATGTAGTTTTAGATGGTTCTATCGTTTCAACTTTGAATTTTGAGGTTTTCTTGAACTGTACATTGAAAGGTGCATAACTTTTCTGATGGATGGTCTGTTAAATGCTTTTCTCCGTGGAGATGTTATTGCTTTGTCTAGAAACAGTACACATTAAACCTACAGTATCTATCATGTCTGGAATGTTTCACAGTATGACATTAAACCTTTCTATCTTTATGGAGACCAAACCAGATCAAGTTACAGGTCAGACCTGTAGAGAGGCAACCTCTCTCAGAATGTATGTTTTTCTAGGCATTTTTGAGCTATAAAACCACCAGTAATTGAATCAATGTAAAGTAGAGCTTTTTAATGTCATACTGTGGAACATTCCAGGCGGCGGATTGGCATAGCCATAGAAACAAGCAGGTGATGGACTCCCAACCAAAAAGTTACACAGTGCACCTTCAATAGTATAAATATTGCAATAGTGAGTTTCATATGGTAACACTTTAAAGGTCCCATGGCATGAAATTAACTTTCTGAGGAATGTTAATGTGAGCTCCCCTACTCTGTTTAGCCCCCCCCCAATGGTTAAAAGTTGTGAAATGTCTAAACTGAGCATTTGTGATCCTTTTCTGCGTTAGAAAAAAACAGAGCTCAAACGGGCGATTTTGAACAAGGAAACTTATTGACTCTGTCTCTACTCAGCGTCAGCGAAATGCATTTTTTTATTTGCCTGGAGGAACTTGCGAGTGTTTCTAGGCTCGGAAGTCCTTTATCTGAGCCTGTGGATATCTGAAACAGCAGTGGTTTAATTTTATTTTCTGTGGAAATGTGTTTATTTTTCAATGGAAGGCTTCTCATCTCTCCCTCCGCGCAAAAACACGGAAGTGGGTCAGAGCGCACAGGGCACAGCTGAAAAGGAAAGAGTGGAGAGTTTGGCCACGCCCCCACCCGCTACTATAGGCCATCTCTGTCCTCCTCATTTGCATTCAAGCAACAACGCCCATAATGGAGTGTTCCAGAGTGACATTTATGACTCTTTCTCATCTTATCTCTCTTTCTCATGCACTGAGTCTTGATTTTGAAGAAGGATTCATTTACAGTATTAGGGAACCATTAAGGAGCCATATAAAAGCATCAAGAAGTACCATGTCATGGGACCTTTAAATAAAGGGTGTTATGCAAAATCAACTTTTTGGAGCTTTCTTCAATGTTAGATTAGAGATTAGATTAGCCTTTATTGTCTCCAGAAGGAGAAATTCTTTTTGGACATCAAGGGCATCACAACAACAATACAATACACACAAGCTTTCAACCTCAAATCAACCAAAGCGACACATTACAGGGAATAAATATTGCACATTTCATACAATAAACATCTTAAAACCAAAAACACAGGAAGAACACAAGAAGAATCTTGCCCTAAAGTGCACTTTCTATTGCACTGTTATGATGTTGTTCCCTCATCAAAAACAAGGCTGAAGAGCTTTTATAGGTCATCCATGCATACTTGAGTAATTTAGTGATCTCTCCGAGCCCCAAACCCTCCTTTTGGTTAGCTGTAAGATTCCCATGCTCCCACACGACAGTTTGTCATAATTCATCCGTGATGTGACGATAGTTTTATTAGCATTTCATTTGTGCTCTGAAGGGGGAGTGACAGAGTGGAGAGCAAAGGGGTGGGAGACTTGTCAGAAATGAAACTGAAACTTATTAAACATGTTAGTATGTTGTTTTCGGTGAACATAATCTTTTCAAAATACTAAAAGGTAACATGGTTATCTAAAAATGCTGTGTTAACAGTTAATACCCCATAAAAGTGTAATACCCTCCCATTAAGAACTACACTTTTAATTTGCCCTAGTAAAGCAAGCAAAACAAAGACTTAATTCATAATGACAAACAGTGACAAATAATTCAGGCTTAGTAACTACTACCATAACTCCTAAAGGTGCATTGTGCGTGGAGGGTCCGTCACCGGCTTGTCTCCATGGAGATATTAGTGGTTTGTCTGGAATAGTAGAGATTAAACCTATCTATCACAGAGAAAACTATAGGCTATAGATCTGACATTATAGGTCAGATCTATGGAGAGGGAACCCTATTCACAGAGAGAATTACTGTATTTTTGTGTATTAGAAACATCCGCAATGAATAAATGCTAGCTGGATATGCTTAAAGTCATACCTGCTTGTCTCCATGGAGATGCTATTGCTTTGCCTGGAATGTTCCACAATATGACATTAAACAGTTCTACCTTACATTTATTCAGGTGGTTTCATAGCTCAGGAATACTTGGAAAAACAGGCATTCTATCAGTGAGCGGGATTGCCTCTCCACAGCACGGCAGGCATTGGGACAGACAAACACATTGTTATGGTTTGCCATAAAAACACATGTGCACAAAGCGGCGCCTATCCACTATTATATGTTGACAAGATTCAAGGAACACAACTGTGCAATTAATTTGCAATTAATGGTGAGTTAATTAACTATGACATTCATGAGATTAATCGCAATTATATATTTTAATAGATTGACAGCACTAATTATAACACATGAAAAGTAGTGCAATATGGGCCCTTTAAAGGAGAATTGACGTTTTTTACAATCTGAGCCTTATTTCAGTAATAAAACTACTCAACCATAGCACTTTGGTGTCATATGGAGCACTTCCAGAGAGTTCACATATATTATATGCCCCAAGCATGTAATATATGCCCCGAGCGGTCTCCAAATAACACAAACTTTAGCACTTTTCAAATCATAGAAGCTCGATGTCTTAGTCTACGCTTTTGTTTGAGTCAAAAGTGGCCTGTAAACCGAGATTTATCCATAATTTACAGCTTTGCGTTTCATGTTTGGGTCCCGGGAGCTGAGAGTGAAATAAGCTGTGACTCCGCACATGCGCACTGGCCTCCTCATCTACTCGAAACTATGGATAAATCTCGGATTACAGGCCACTTTTGACTCAAACGAAAGCGTAGACTAAGACATCGAGCTTGAAGTGCTAAAGTTTGTGTTATTTGGAGACCACTCGGGGCATATAATATATGCGAACTCGCACTATGGCTATCGCTAATCTAAAACATCTCTGGAAGTGCTCCGTATGACACCAAAGTGCTATGGGTGAGTAAAACAACTTGTTTTATTACCGAAATAAGGCTCAGATTGTAAAAAACGTTAATTCTCCTTTAAGAAGATGATCTCCTTTAATCAAACTGAGCAGTGAGGACATACCAATATTAGCTCTGCCCCAGCCGAAGTAAACATCTGCAGGGAGGAAACAGCTCACAATGTCCCACAGGGCATGGATCACTGTAACCGGCTGGACTCAATCTCCCATCAGCCCCCTCTCCCTCTGATGCCCAGAAGGGTGGCGTGCCTGCTGTACTGTGGACTCTCAGTAAGCTGCTGGTGGATATGTAATTGCCTTTAAAATGGAACTCTGGCTTGAACGTTGACACGCTCCAGAAAATGTGACATTTAAACTAACCATACTATGTAATGGAAAAATTTAGCAAACTAATATAGTGTTGAGTTAGTATATCTATAACTTATATAGATTATCCAACTCATTAAAGCCGCACTATGTAAGTTTTAGGCAAAGAAACACTGAAATACTGAAATAGTTTTTTAAATTGTTGTTTTTATTGTATTGAAAAACATAAAAACGTGCATTCTTTTAGTGAACAGGCTTACATCGTCACAAACCTGACTCTTACTTAGTCTGGACGAGGCTGCATTTTTCTGTGGAAGTTTTCCCTTTGGCTGTAATCTTAAACACTATGATATAAAGTGCACGTATCTCCATGGAGATAGATTTAACCTGCTGTTTCCATGAAATTATGCTGGTGACATGTCTCCAGAAAGTTACACACTATATCTTTAAGCACAATCTACAATAACATATAACTAACCCCTTGTAAAAGTAAAAAAGGGGGAAAAAAAAAAAAAACCTACACAGAGGACTGAGAAACAGCACAGATTTCTGCATAATCAACAATCGAAGAAACAAACTCAGGTAAAAGAAATTATATACTTTGTTCTGAATGTTACGAGCATTTTCAAGTAGGGCTGGGCATCGAAATTCGGTTCCTCCATGGCACCAACCGAAATGCTTAGGTTCTTCTGGGTATCGAAATATGCCTCGTCTTTTCGGTTACCCAGAGGTTAATCACGTGTGGCTCAGATACGTGCCTGCGTGCTTATGGCCTGATAATGCCACCTGAGATTGACTCAAACGTCCGTGTGTATGAAAAACACAGCGTGGTCACACCCCTCGTTCACAGGCAAGGCGAGATTCGCCTAACTTGTAAGTTAGCTAATCAATTAGCTTGGCTGCGGAGTCGTCAAACCCTACAAAATTGCCGAAGTCGAAAGCGTGGTTATATTTTCGCAAGACCGACTCTAATACTGTGAGCATTCGCTACCCACCACCTCTCTACAGGAAGTTTTACGACCACACTCGGAAAGTACTGAGCACAGCGCTGTGTCTGATATTTTATCGGGTAAGTTTGTTCCACGAATTCCGTTGATCTGCTTTGTTTGTTAAGGTAGGAGCTAGGTAGGTTGTTGCAAGTTTACCTATGTATGTTATCGGTACTGTAGGATATTGGCAAGTAACTATTGTTTATGGCAGTGTTTCCCAACCTTTTTTGTCTTGTGTACCCCTGAGCCCTTCTGTCATATCTCGAGTACCCCCTGACTCATACATGTTGATAATTCTCCAAAAGTAGAACCTTACCTGACACAATGGATTTTTAAATGAAAATCATTTCATTTCATCTCCTTAATTTGAAATTTTAATTCTCAGGCTTTTTCTCTCTTTTCTTGAACTCAAATTAGTTAAACATAAAAAGGAAGAATATGTTTCTTTGAAAATAATTTACCCCAATGAATACTAAATCAAAATAATCTTCCTTTGTTGTATGTAACTCTTGTGACACAACTGATTATTAAATGAAAATCTTTTTATTTCATATATGTTAATTTTCTTGAAGAAAAACTGTTAGATGTGTGTGTGTGTGTGTGTGTGTGAGTGTGTGCGTGTGCGTGTGTGTGTGTGTGTGTGTGTGTGTGTGTGTGTGTGTGTGTGTGTGTGTGTGTGTGTGTGATAATGTGAAGATGTGCAGTTGTGTTGTTGTTCATTTACTTCAATAACTTCATATTCAATAACTTGAAAAACGGAAATAAACTCCAGTACGTGGAATAGAATGTGTAATGAAATTAAATTTTTCCTAGAATTCATATAAAATAGGAACCGAAAAAGGTACTGGTTGAACGATACCCAGCCCTATTTTCAAGAGATGTCTTCCACATTTGAGAAATACGTGACACAATTAGGAGCTGTGGTGGGTTTATGGTCTGATTCCAAACCCTTCTGGAGTGTAAAAGGGTCTGGCTGGTCAGGCAAGAAAATCACAGCTCCAATAAACACCACGTTTTTAACATACAGTAACTCTGCTTTTTTATAAACAGTAGAATTTCCATATTGAGGAATGAACCCTTTTAAACTACAAGCTGCATTAAATTTAACTCGTGGCCTGGTGGTACCAGGGCCGTATCAAAAACACATCAGATGGCAGTGTTTTTGGCTTTGTAAATAAATCGTAGAGCTTTTAAAGAGCACCCATTAAAGCTTTATTGCATCCGTCTGGCCTGACTCTGAGTGGCCGCAGCCTGAGACTCACTTTTATTTCTGCCCATTTGTTTAATGACTTGCAATATTGATGTTTCTCTCGCAGCAGTCAAATATTGGCCTTGTTATTAAAAGCCTAATCTGGTCGACTTTCAATATCACTTTACATACTGAGAGATTCTGGCCATGTGCAGCCACCAAGTAAGAACTAAATGTCAAGATCCAATCGCAAAGGTAATAACATGCCAATCAAAAAAGTATGAGCACATGTTTTACAAATGGTAAATACACTTTATCTGCCTGGGGGTCCAGAATACACACTTCTCCAATGCTTTATGAAGTATTAGTCAAAGATGTGAGGCTGGTCACTGGTGCGTTACGCAAAATTTAGATGGGTGGATTAGCCAATCAAGGAAACACATAGGGAGTCTGCATCAGTAAATATAGCAGCTTTTGAGGAAAAAAGAAAGGAAAGAAATGTCACAGAGACTGAAAAATATTGCAGATTTCTGTAGAAACAATGAGCGAAATTTAACTCTGCAAATCTGAGGTGAGAGACGTTTGATGTGGTTCAAAATGATAGATGACCAATGAGCTGCTTTGTTTCACATGCGTCACCGAAATGAACAAATCTGATTGGATGATTCTGACTGATAGCAGCTCTATGCATGATGGTCTGGGGAAACCTGTCAGGACCCATCTCCACATCTTGAGCTAATGTTGGTCAGGACTTACCTGGCCAGCCAAATGATATCTCTCTGTATTTGCTATACAGCGCGATACCATTTGGACACCCTCGCTCCACCCTCGCTCCTCCGGTTAACAACGGACTCCGCGATTCTGATTCGTTCAAAGATGGTGACATCAGTGCACCCGCCTTTGCCCGCAACGTCCCTTCCATTCAGCTGTGAAATTGGTCTTAAATGACCTAAAACACATCGATTCCTTAAAACCACAGCAGCTGACAGCTCTAGAGGCCTTTCTTTTCAAAAAAGATGTTTTTGCATTGCTTCCTACCGGCTTGGTTCACGTCGCTGTCCGTTAACTGTTCTCTGATTGGTTCACTTAGCTGTCTGTCTAAGCGCAACGGCAGCGCATTCTGGACCAAGCGTTACCAGACTCGCTGCTGGTACAGCGATGAGTCATGGATTCTTCCAGGCAAGGTCAGGACTACCTTAGCTGGAGGATTTCAACTGTTGTGCATGTTGATGGGGGAAAACGGAATGTCCAGAGGAAACCCACCCAGACACAGGGAGAATATGCAAACTCCACAAAGAAAGGCTCAGCTGCGGAACCTGGAATCGACAAGAGGCAACAGTGCTACCCACTCACACTGCAAAAACTCAACCTAAAAAGTTCAAATTGCTTGAGTTAATCTCCCTGTTTTGTTCATATTTTTTCTCTATTTTTTTCACGAGGCTCCATGTCTTTGTATAAAATTTTGAGCGATCAATTTAACTTTTGAACATCTGTGGTGTCAAAAAATACCAGCTGTAAGAAATTAATGAAATAAAAAAAATATATACTAGAGAATATAAAATTGATTCCAGCAAATTCCTATTGTTCAGTAAGACACATACTTACATTTACACATACACATCCACATCAACACTCAAGTACACACACCCAGACAGCCAACCAGTCCACCAGCAGCCTGCTGCTCTTTTGCCACATCGTACATGTGACGTACACGTGTGTCTATGAATCGGCAAATCTGGGCATAAGCAACCAGACAAACACACACGCATCCATTTACATTAACCCAAACCCTCAAATACAAACATAAAGTCTACAGAGGGACAGAGGAGCTCATTCTCCAACAGGCTCCTACAGCTCCGCTCAAACAGTGAGAGATACAGGACGACATTCTGATTTGTACAAATACATTTATTATCTTTTTTTAAATTGTTTAGTTATGTCTCATTTGACACAGGTCTATTGCTCTTTAGTTGCTATTCCATCTGTTTTTTGTTAGTTACCCTCTGTTATTACCTGCACCATTGTTATTACCATTACCTGCACCTGCACTGTTACATGTGCATTGTATTCATTGTATTCTTGTAAATTTGTTAAATTTAAGTTTTCTGCTATTTTATTTTATTCTATTTTATTTGTTGCATGTTAAGTGTTGGTTTACATTCTGCTCCAAGTACCGAAGCAATTTCCTAATGTTGTGAACATGTTCAAACATATGGCAATAAAACCTTTCTGATTCTGATTCTGATTATATATTATATTTGATGTACTGTACCCCAAAAATTTCCCTTGCGAATCAAAGTTTGTCTAAGTACAGACCACATAAACACACATATACTCACTCAAATACACACTCACACAAACTCAACTCAACAATCACTCACTTTTGGATCCAAATCCACTGGGACAGGAGACACAGGGCTCAGAACTGGGACTGTCCCGGGTAAATAGGGAGGTCATTTTCAAAATTCAAAACTGGGACACATCCCAAAACTGTGAAGAGTGCATAACACTGTTCATTCTTGACTCACTTAGGGGGTCTGTTATAATCTGGGGGACTTCTATTGGTGGGTTTTTTTGGGTTTTTTTAGTCTTATGCTCATTTTCAAGCAATATTTTCAGCATTTTAAAGAAAAGAACAAACAAACAAACAAAAAACAATGTATGCCCTTCTTTACTGTTGGCAGGGATTGGATTGGTCAAAAATAAAGACACCTGGGATATTTCTTGTATAAATTGGGACAAATCACTGGTTTTGGATAAATCTGCTGAGACAGGGGACACAGGGCTCAGAACTGGGACTGTCTCAGGTAAATAGGCACGCCTAGTAAGAGGTTTAAGTCATAACTCATGTTCAACTATTTAAAACCATCATTCAGCTTGAGTCTGATGGAGACACATGTGGCAGGTTTGCATAGAAATCAGATTTGGATTTGACTTAGCTCCATCATTTGACCTGAGGAACTTTATGTATGATTCGGATTTAAAATTTCATTTGCGTAAATGTGTTCAAATCAAATCTAGTTTTTATTGACGACAGTAACAACAGTGGGCTCACTGAAGGCCATAGTCTTGTTGTCATTACAGTGAATAATTACAATATGTGCATTTATAACAGGTTAGACTGAGCTACAAGACCTTTATCAATGCTCAGATCCTCAACAAGAAACACTCAGTATTTTATTACAGCCTTATGAAGGTAGATATAGAGAAAGATAAAGGGATAGATTAATACTTTAATGATCCCGAAGGAAATGTATTTTTCAGCAGCATCAACATTATTATTATTATTATTATTATTATTATTATTATTATTATTATTATTATTATTATTATTATTATTATTATTATTATTATTATTATTATTAAGCAGTAATTCATTATTTATAGGTGTTAAATAACCATATGGCGTGTGGAACAAATGATTTCCACAGAAATGTGGAACAGGACAGGACCTGTCCCCAAAGGTGCTCTCCTGAAAAAAACAAGTTGCATGATCTTAAATCAATGAGGCTTGTTGGCCTAAATCTTTTTAATATTTAAAATAATTTTAGTTGTTAAATAGGTTCTTCACAACATCAGATAATAATATTGTAAGTCATTTTGACTGAACAGTAAAGATGTTATTTTGTTCTGGAATTCAAAATAAATACAAATCTCTGTGATACTTGGGCATAGAATGAGCATATTAAAAGCACAAGTTTTATTTGAATATTTATTTTGGTTGGAATATTCTATTTTTTTTTTTTTTGTATGAGCTTAAGTCATTGAGGCTTGCAGGCCAGAAATAGCAAAATAAGATCAAAACTGAAAACATTTTAAAGTTAATAAGTTGATAAAAAGGTCAATCACAAAATTGAATGGAAATTATGTATTACGATGAATTTTTGTAACACCTCAATGGAGAAACACAAAAAAGGAACACAAAAGTAGTAAACATGAAATGAACACAATAGGATGGTTAGGAAAGTTTTATCACAATTTGAAACTTCACTTGACAAAAAATAATATCTATCAATGGAATGAGACATTTTTATTTAAAATATGACCATACATCTTTCTATACACTTGGTGAGGGTTCGTAACCGCTTTTCTTTATGGAAATGTTATTGGTTATTGGAATGTTTCAGTATGACATTAAACCAGACCAAGTAACAGGTCAGATCTGTGGGGAGGCGACCCCGCTGACATAGGAAAGTCCGATAGTTCACTTGCTTTGGGCCGGTGTACTGTCAGATTGAGACGCATTGTCAGTTTAAGACGCCTCCTCGAGATCTGCGCAAGCGCGCATGATGTAATGGTTTAGAAACAGCTGAGCTACAGCTGTGATGTGAAAGCCGTACGCTTTCATGCGCTACTGCTTAAGTAAGTAACATTTTAACAGTCTATTGGTTTTATTGTATGTTTGAACGAGATGTGAATGTTAGATTTGCGGCAGAATACCTACGTCAGATTATAATAGTTTGGATTTAACATTTGATTGCATCGTTATAGTTTTCATTCAAAGGAGGCGTCTTAAACCAGTACATCATGCGTGCTTGCGCAGATCTCGAGGAGGCGTCTTAAACTGACAAAGCTTCTCAATCTGACAGTACACCGGACCAATTTTTTTTATTTTGGTGCGGTTTGCTTTCACACTGTACTTTTTGTAAGTGGACCGACATCTGTAAACAAAACCACGTGTGCTGAAGTCATTCAGCCATTGTGTCAAAACAAGTGAAGGAGGAGAATCATGGACGTGCTGTTTTCAATGTAGTCATAGTGATATGGTTTGCTCAGTTTTTACAGTTCGCACAAATGTTTGAGCAGAATCGTGAGGTTTACACTATTGTACAATCAATTTCCAAACGATGAAGACACAGGGCAAGACGGCTACGGAGGACAGCGCTCATGTGCGCACGTCAAGTTGTGACTTTTCATGCTCCTCACGCAAAACGTAGCCTATCCTCCTCGCTGAACGGTTGCACTCTGCGGATTCTCTGGTGTCTGGTGAAAACCTCGGTTTCCCATAATGCTCGACATACGACCGGAGCTCGTTACGTACAAAAACCCAACTATGTCAGATCGAGTCGAGTCTGCATTCTCACCTCAAACGAACCACACCAGGGTTCAGATGGTACCGTGCCGAGATCAGTCTCAAGTGGTTTGGTCCGGATCGAGATTTTTGTTTTTTATTCACACCAGCCCAAAAGGTCCAAATCAGAGGAACAAACGAACTCTGGTTCGTCTTAAATGAACCAAACAAGGCAGGTGTGAATACACCCATACAGAACACCTGTTTTTCTAGGTATTTTAGAGCTATAACACCACCTGTAATTGAATAAATGTAAGGTTGTGTAATGGTTGTGTAATACTGTGGAACATTCCAGACAGAGCAAAGATATACCCATAAAAACAAGAAGGTGATGGACCCCTGACCAAAAAGTTATACAATGCACCTTTAAATAAGATGTTCCCCTATAACCTCTACCAAAGATTTCTTGATGAGCAGGAGTGAGATGTCAGATGCTGTGTTATCGTGTGTTGTCGTGTGTTATCGTGTTTTAGCGACCCCTCTGCTGTGTCTGCTCTGAAAGTTCCTCTCTGCGATGGTGGAGATATGACCCCTGGAACCTGTGGAAAATTAAATGTTTGGTGTGGCTGTGGAGAGCAGGGTGAAGATAAGAATTATCTCAGTCATTAGGAGCAGTTACAAATTACACCAATCCTGGCCAATCCCAACACACAACTAATGACACAAGCCTCAGACGCTACCGAATGTTGGTGTGGTGAGAAGTAAATGTGGAAGGAAATGTAGATCAAATTATTTATGCAGTCTATTGATTTTCTACCCAGTGCTTAATTGAGAGATTAATACAGGCTGAGATGTCAATGAAATCACGGAATGGTAGTGTGAAAAAGTAATGATGCTCATCCAGGAGTGGTCCAGTTTAGAAAAAGTGGACAAGGTGAGTTTATTTGTATAGCACAATTCATACACAATGCAATTCAAAGTGCTTTACAGAATAAGAAAGGCATTAAAATCACAATACGGAGAAGCCAAAACATAAATAATCAATAAAATAATTATATAAAATTAATATTATAAGAGAAGAGAGAAAAAAACAAAAAACAAAAACCTTTCAATCACATGCAAAGCTAAATGGAACTGTCTTGGGCGTAGATTTTTCCTCCTTTAAGACAGATATATGGCAATGTCCACCAGCAATTTTTGTCCAGACAGAATTTAATTTCTCTTGTCCTATCTTCAAGGGGTGGTCATCTGGACCCCGTTTTGGAAATCAAGGTTTCAGCTTCCACCCACCCTTCCACTTACTTAAATAAGTCCTGTCTCTTAAAAAAGGAGTTTTAAAGGGCCGATACTACGACACTTTCTGAGTTATAAAGTTACTTGGAGTTGTGTTTTTTTTTTTCATTCACACCAGTGACGTGTGGTGAGGGTCATGACTGGTGAGACACTGACATCATCAGTGATGTCACCAGGTGTCAGCAGGTAAATTTGGCCCCGGGCCAGTTTCTCTCCCTGTAAGTGACTGGAGCTCATAATATTTTTGATGTGAAGCTGAAAATTAATTATTATTGTTCAGTGCATTTTCCAGAGCGCACCGAGTAGCATCATAAATTAAAGCAACGTTTTTAGCGCAATCTGGCTTGAATGTGAGCGGTGGACCGCTCATGTTTAACGAGGCTTCTTTGCAAATTTTTCAGGTCACAATATCCCATCTGAGTCCAGACATTGGCACAGCAGGTTGAGAAAAGAAGGCAGGAAAAGCAGAAAAGACTATTTCTTACCACACTGTTTGAAAAAAGTCAGTCTTTTGTCCCAGAGCTCCTGTGTTGGTTTTCCTTTAATTATAAACTCCTGCTTTGAATGAAAGTCCAGTTTAGAAAACTGCTTGAGCTTTAATATAAAATCTTCCTCCATTTAAAAAGTCGGGCCAGACAAGAAGAAAAAAGTGAAGTTGAACGGATTATTAAACTTGACTTGCTAACTCTAAATTGTATCTTTCTGTCACTTATTCTAATCTACTGGTCCAGGAGTTACAGAAGAATCCCTGGGCTCACGAGTGTCTCTACCATGAGGTCAGGTAACTACGTGCCTCACCTGGCGCCTTTTCACCGCCGCTTTAGCGCAGAATCTGTCACTGCTGAGCTACAGCACAGTCAGCCCATGTGAGGCACGAACGGCTGGTGTCTCTCTTCACCAGTAAAAGTGAAAATTCAGCGATTTTGAATAAAAAAAAGAAAAAAGATTTAAAATAAATTAAAATGAATTAAATAGAAAATAACTTTATACAAATCATTGGATAAATATAACCATTTAATTTATTTTTTCATTTTACTTTTTTTTTTCTCTTTGATGACAGGCATGGCCTCACCTGACTGACCGAACGTTACTGATTCACACATGTTTAACACAAAAACCTCCACCTCCACCTTTTGACGACATGTGATTACACAGGATTTGATTTTTGGAGGAGGCACGTCAACTGTTTCCATGGTAACGAGCGTATTTGGCCGTCTTTCAGGCCATATAAGTGTCAGGTTTGTGGAGACGCATACTTAGTCAGGGTAAGGACACATGGTTTTAGTGCAAATGAAAAAAACGAAAGCTTTTATTTTAGTCTCGTTTCTTTGGGGTAAAAAGTTACATAAATAAAGAAACCCATCAACCCAAGCCTAAGCAGTAAGATCATGGAGATGATGGAGATGGGTCCCTGGGCGCAGTCATGTGTCCCACTACTCCTGAATAACGGATGGGTCAAAGAGGACAAATTTCCCTTCAAGGATGGTAAAGGATACAAATAAATAAATACAAGAAATACAAGAACTACATAAATAAATAAACACCGTAAGTGACCATCAATTCTAAAAAACTTTGTATTGTCCCATCACTTTTCTGTAGTGCTCCTTACTAGCCGATATCGTTTTTTGTTTGTTTTTTTTGTTTTTTTGGTGTATTCTCTATTAATTTCCCCATATGAGACTGGTGTTTTGCTAATCATTGCTGTCGGAAAAAGAAGCATTCATTTCAAACGCGGAGTTGACATTTGTGTACGACCCGAGTTATTCTTGTTTTCTCACAGCAGCTGAACTCTGCATGGGAAACATAAGCAAATGGCTGCATCTATAAAGCACTTAAAGGCTTGTAATGGCGCTCCAGCTCTTTACACGAAGCATCTTTTCACCAGTCTCTCAGCTCAAGTATTGACTGAACTGCTAGTACTGTTTTTCTTATTTATTTTCCTGATTATTTACACTATAGATTCTCAGTGAAGGCATCAGAACTATGAATGAACCATTATGGACAGTAGCAAACAAAAAAATAAGCTCAAAACATGTTGAATGATCATTCCGTGATCCTGACCGGACACACTGGTCTATTGCTCTTTGGTTGCTATTCCATCTATTTTTTGTTACCCTCTGTTATATATTATGTATTATTATACGGTGGTACCTCACCTTACGAATGACCCAACAAACGAAAATTTCAAGTTACGAAACGCCTTCACGTTAAATTTTGGTCTCTAGATACGAAAGAAAATTCAAGTTACGAAACGCGAAATCTCAAAAATTCAAATAATGCGCGCTCAGCCACACACATTATACACTTTTCTCAGACTGGATTTAAACTTTTCTCACATTTGTCTCTCGTTTAAACACTCAAACTTTCATAGATTTTCAACAAAATTATTAATAGTGAAGTGTGGGGGGAAGGAGGAGGGGGGAGAAGACTGCGCGAGGAGGGGACTGCACGCAGTCTGAGCGCATGAACGCATGAACGCATGAGACCCATGCAAGAGCCGCGGTGGTCTAGACCTCCTCTAGACCTGACCAGATCTAGAGGTCTAGAGGAGCCGCGGTGGTCTGGACTAAACCAGGTCTAAACCTGGACTAAACCAGGAGGAGCCCGCGGCTCTTTCATGGGTCTCGTTCATGCGTTCATGCGCTCAGACTGCGTGCAGTCCCCTCCTCGCTGCTTTAATCCACCTGGTCTAAGTCCTGGTCTAGTCCTGGTTTAGTCCTGGTTTAGTCCTGGTCCAGTCCAGGTTTAGACCTTGGTCTAGACCTGCTATCAGCTCCGCGCCGGGTCATGAGCGCAGGTGTCAGAGCGCACGTGTCAGAGCGCAGTTTTCTCCCCCCTCCCGCTTCCCCCCCACACTTCACTGTTAATACATTTTGTTGAAAATCTATGAAAGTTTGAGTGTTTAAACGAGAGACAAATGTGAGAAACACACAGAACACAATGTTACACTATAAAAAAAAAGTTACACTATAAAAAAAAAACTTGGATCGGGGCCTTGGAACGAATCAGGCTTTTTCCATTGAAATAGCTACTCAACTTACGAATTTTTCACGTTACGAAACCACTTTTGGAACGAATTAATTTCGTAAGGTGAGGTACCACAGTATTATTATTGGGGCCAGGCAGCGGTAGCTGCAAGGCACCCATAGTGTTTCTATTGATTCCTATTATTACGCAATATTCTTCCGCCATAGGGAGTCTATGGCAACCCCTAGAACCGTCTGGTAAAAAGTTGTGAAATTTGGCATGCACATTCCAGCCAGTCTCCTCATTACCCACAGCAATTTATAGGCCCCCACCCCCAACCCTCTAGCGCCACCAGCAGGTCAAAGTTGCAGGAATTTTCAGGTACATTTCTGCGTGTAACTTTTGAACCGTATGTCCAATATTCAAAACCTTGGTATCCCTGGACTCCTTGGGCCAAGTCGAATCCAACGCACCCTGTGACGTCATTTTCCGTCAGGGTAGATTTTCCGCCATTTTGAATTTTATGAAAAACACTCAAAATGCTTCTCCTCCCTCAATTTTGGACCAATTTTGCTCAAATTTGGTCCATAGCATCTTTAGACTGACCCTCATCCGAGACGTACCCGGTTTTTTGATATCTCTTATCGTTTTGACGTGACAGCCAATCAAACGTGTCCGAAACGTCGCCAAACAGGAAGTGAGCTCATATCTCGGGAACCGTTTATAGGATTATTTTCAAACTTTTCACAGATGTTCGAGTTCTTCCCAGGATTCCCCACAAAAAATTACAGGTCCCCAGCTCAAACCCTCTAGCGCCACCAACAGGTCAAAATTTGAGGGACATTTCTGCTTGTAATTTTTGAACCGTAAATCAGATTTTCAAAAACTTGGTATCCCGGGGATCCCTGGGCCAAGTCGAATCAAATGCACACCATGACGTCATGTCAGCCGGAATAGAATGTCCGCCATTTTGAATTTTATGAAAAACACTCAAAATGCTTCTCCTCACTCAATTTTGGACCAATTTTGCTCTAATTTGGTACAGAGCATCTTTGGACTGAGCCTCATCACAAACTTGCCTGGAGCTTTGATATCTCTTATCGTTTTGTCGTGAGAGCCAATCAAACGCGTCCTAAAAGTCGCCAAACAGGAAGTGAGCTCATATCTCGGGATCCCTTCATAGGATTATTTTCAAACTTTTCAGACTTATTCTAGTCTGTCCCAGGATTCCACACAAAAAATTACAGGGCCTCAGGTCAAATCCTCTAGCGCCACCAACGGGTCAAAATTTGAGGGACTTTTCTGCTTGTAACTTTTAAAGCGTAAGTCCGATTTTCAGAAACTTGGTATCCCTGGGATCCTCGGGCGAAGACTGACCCAACGCATCTCATCGAATTAGGCTGGGTCGCTGCTTGGCCCCACATTGCTGCTTGCAGCTATATTTATTGTTGTTATTGTTATTATTATTATTATTGTTATATATTTGTTGAATGAGCTACTGTACCCAAAACAATTTCCCTTGTGGATCAATAAAATTTGTCTGAGTCTAATATATATTGATATTTTGCATAGTAGCGTCAGTGACCAAATTAGGCATTTCAAGTATGAAGTCTTCAGCATTTGACACTCCAATCACTTCTTCGTGTGGGTCCACATCTTTGTACCACTGTGGTTTTCCAATAAGAGAAACATTCACAACTAAATGTGTGGTTTGGACTTCCATGAAGCTTTTACAGAGCCAGAGATATTAAGATACTGGGTTTAAACAAACTATTTGGTCTTTTCCCCTTTCTTTTTAATCAGTGTTACTCAGAATAACACAAATAAATCCAGACCAACTCCAATGGGACCTACACTCACAATGTATGAAATTGAAAAACAAGCACAAACAAAGATTTTTATAGACTCAGCATTTGTTTTCTTTTCTGCGTCACAGTAGTTTAAACAGAGATGCCCAGATTGCCATTTTCTGTCAGATATGAGCATTTTTGTTAAAGTTTATAGCATAATAATAAGAGTGAAGCATGGACTAGGCATTTGTAACAACCACAAACTGCTAACTAGTCACTGTGTTCCAAATAAGAAGTGAGCATGGATATGATTCTACTCCATTCTGGCTCCAATTCACTTTCTATTGAAAATCTGTCACCCCTCTCTCTGTAACCGCTGCAGTGAGCCTTGTCATTTTTATCTTTTTTCGCAATTTTTTCCATAAATCAAGATATGTAGATAAATGACAGCCCAACGCGGCATGTTCTTTCCCCAAGGTCGGCTCCAGTCAAATGAATCGCCAACTGAGGCGAGCAGTTACAGTGGCTAATTTGAAGCAGAGTTCCGTGTTGGATTTCCGACTGTGAATATCGTAGCAACCAAGCAGCCAATTGGTAGCGAGGTTGTTGAAGGTAATGTAGCCCCATATGTGGTTTTTGACCTTCCAACTTTTACTTGGGACAGAGATATTAAGATGCTGGGTTTAAACAAACTATTCTGTTTTTCTTCTAAATAAATGTTACTCAAGATAACACATAGTCCAGACCAGCTGTAGTGGGACCTACACTGTACAACGTATGGAATTGATGAATATTAATTTCTACTAGGGATGTCCCGATCCGATCACGTGATCGGAAATCGGCCCCGATCACGTGGTCGGAATCCGACGTTACCTCCCGATCAGTATCGTATATATATATGTATATATTCTTATTATTTTTTAAAAATACCCTAGATGAGATCTTTGGTTATGCGGTGGCACAGAGAGACTTCACACAGAAACATGACACGCTATTGGCTAAATACACAGAAGCAGCTCAAAGCACAAAGAGCGAGTACAGAGAGGAGATAAAAACAGAGCTATAATGAGCGCTATAAGAATGCTGTAATGTTTGGCGAGTATGTCTGGGTCTGGAAATACTATACAGTTGATGACAACATTGCCATAGCAAACGGTGGGATATGTAAACTTGGGATTACAAGGGGTGGACAGGAAAAGACTACATTTAACACAACAAACCGATACGGCACCAGCCAAAGACGAGTCAGCTCACGCTGCAGCAGAGTTTGAAAAAGAGAGAAAAAATGTCCCTTGACAGCGCGAAGGCACAAGAGACCACATCCAAGATACAGTAGCACAAATGATCGCAGAGAGTGACCTACCATTCGCCTTCGTAGAGAACCCTGGATTTCTTGTGCTTATGGAGCACGTCGAACTTTGATTTGAAGTACCATCTCCCCACTATTTCACAGAAAAAGCTCTGCAGCTCGTTATAAAAAGATTTCAAACTGCATGTCCTGTTATCAGAGGTACCCCATGTTTTGTTCACCATAGACATCTGGAGTTCATCTGTGACACCCAGAAGTAATAACTGTACTTAAATAATAAAAATAATAAATATAGCCGCAAGCGGCGATGATCAACCATCGCTTGCGGGAGGGGGAGAGGGGGGGGGGGGTGTTGCATGTGTGAGTTTGCGTTTTATCTGGATGCATGTGTAAGATAAGATAAGATAAGATAAGACTTTATTAATCTCACACAGGAGAAATTTACTTGTCACAGTAGCTCCAGGTAGGGACAGTTTGAACAAGAAGACAAGTGCATGCAGGCAAAAAAAGGCATAAAGATAGGTGATAATAATAATAAAAAAAAATAAGTAATAAATCGAATAATAATAATAGTAGTGATAATAATAAAAAAACAGTGACAGGGAGAGTATTGAAAAAATTGGAAAAACGATATTGCACGATAGGAGTATTGAAGGAGTATTGAAAAAAAAAAAACAATATTGCACATTGGGAAAACGATATTGCACATTGGGAAAACGATATTGCACGGTAGCACTATACAGTAGAATTATACAGTCTGATGGCGGTGGGGATGAAGGATCTGCGGTAGCGCTCCTTCTTGCACTGGGGGTGCCTCAGTCGGCTGCTGAAGGAGCTGCTCAGCTCCTCTACAGTCCGGTGCAGAGGATGAGAGGTGTCGTCCATGATGGACGTGAATTTGGCCAGTACCCTCCTCTCAGCCACCTCCTCTACAGAGTCCAGAGGACAGCCCAGGACAGAGCTGGCCCTCATGACCAGCTTGTTGAGTCTTTTTCTGTCCCGTTCTGTGCTGCTCGGGGCCCAGCAGACGACAGCGTAGAGGAGAGCAGAGGCCACCACAGAGTCATAAAAAAAGTCTTGAGCAGAGGCCTGCTCACTCCAAAGGAACTCAGTCTCCTCAGGAGGTGGAGGCGACTTTGGCCCTTCTTGTACAGGGCGTTGGTGTTGTGGGACCAGTCCAGTTTATTGTTGAGGTGAACACCCAGGTACTTGAAACTGTCCACAGTCTCTATGTCCTGCCCCTGGATGTTCACCGGTGAGTGAGGTAGTGGTCTCCTCCTGAAGTCGATCACCAGCTCCTTTGTCTTACTGGTGTTAAGGCTCAGGTGGTTGCGCCCACACCAGTCCACAAAGTCACTGATGACCGAGCGGTACTCCAGCTCGTTCCCCTCTGACACACAGCTCACAATGGCCGAGTCAGAGAACTTCTGGAGATGGCAGCTGTCCATGTTATATGTGAAGTCCGAGGTGTATATGGTGAAGAGGAAGGGTGAGAGGACAGTTCCCTGGGGAGCCCCAGTGCTGCAGACTACCACCTCTGACTCACAGCCGCGCAGCCGCACGTACTGTGGACGGTCAGTGAGGTAGTCGATGGTCCAGGCAGCGAGATGTCCATCAACTCCCGCATCCTCTAGCTTCCCCCGCAGCAGCGCCGGCCTGATGGTGTTGAAGGCGCTGGAGAAGTCAAAGAACATGACTCTCACAGCACTCCCGGCGGTCTCTAGGTGGGTGAGCGCCCGCTGCAGCAAGTAGATGACGGCGTCCTCTACTCCTACGTTTGGCTTGTAGGCAAACTGCAGCGGGTCCAGGGTGGGGCTCACCACAGAGCGGAGGTGGCTGAGGATCACCCTCTCCATGGTCTTCATGAGGTGGGAGGTCAAGGCGACTGGTCTGTAGTGGGCCGGTTCCCTGGCGTTTGTTGTTTTGGGAACCGGGACCACACAGGAGGTCTTCCACAGGACGGGGACCTTCTCCAGGCTGAGGCTCAGGTTGAACATGTAGCAGAGAACCTCACAGAGCTGGTCTGCACAGGTTCTCAGCAGCCTGGGGCAGATACCATCAGGACCTGTGGACTTCCTCTGGTTGAGCCGCCTAAGTTCCCTCCTCACCTCGTCTGGTGTGATGGAGAGGGGGAGTGAGGGGGGGACTGGGGTGGACTGCAGGGGCTGGTGGAGGTGGGGGGTGGAGGGGGGCTGGTGCTGGGTTGGGTCCGTGTGAAGGGGAAGGGGGATGTGGCTACTGGCCCGGGGAGGTGTGAAGAGGAGGAGGGGGGAGTCGGCAGAGGGGCAGAGGGGGTGGGGGGCGAGTCAAACCTGTTGAAGTAACGGTTTAATTCGTCCGCCCAGCACTGATCACCATCAGCTGTCCCTCTGCCACTCTGTCCGAAACCAGACATGTTCCTCAGTCCTCTCCATACGCCCCGTGCGTTGTTTTGGGCCAGCTGCTCTTCCATCTTCCTCCCATAGTCCTTTTTGGCCCGTCGGATCCTCCATTGAAGCTCCCTCTGGACCCTTTTTTGCTCCTCTCTGTCCCCTGAGTTGAAAGCCCTCTTCTTCTGGTTCAGGAGGGCTTTAAGCTCAGGGGTGACCCAGGGGTGGTTGTTGGAGAAGCACCGTACCCTCCTGGTTGGTACAGTGTTCTCCACGCAGAAGTTAATGTAGTCCGTAATGCAATGGGTCAGGCCGTTGATGTCATCTCCGTAAGAGCCGCTGAACATGTCCCAGTCAGTGTTCTGGAAACAGTCCCTCAGACTCTCACAGGCCTCCTGAGTCCAAAGCTTCACAGACCGCTTCTGCGCAGGTTGTCTTCGCACCCTGGGTGTGTATTGCGGGAGCAGGTAAACCAGACAGTGGTCTGAGCGTCCGAGCGGGGAGGGGGCGGAGGTGTAAGCGTCCTTGACATTTGCGTAAAAAAGGTCCAGAGTCTTATTGTCTCTCGTGGGGCACGTGATGTATTGCGTGAATGTAGGGAGAGTAGTGGATAGGGAAGTGTGATTAAAGTCCCCCGTGATTAGAACGAGAGCACGCGGGTGGTCTGTCTGCAGTCTCGTCACTACAGTATGGAGCTGCTCGCATGCGGCCCCGCCATCCGCCGATGGAGGAATATAAACACAAAGTACGATGACATGTGAATATTCTCGTGGCAAATAGTAGGGCCGCATACCCACAGCAAGAAGTTCGATGTCCCGGGAGCACAGCTGATCTTTCACATGTACGTTCCCGGGGTGACACCAGCGTTCATTAATAAAAACAAGCAGTCCTCCTCCTCTTGTTTTTCCGCTTCCCAACACCGTCCGGTCCGCGCGCTTTGTGGTAAATCCATTCAGTGAAATGATATTGTCCGGTATATTCCCATTCAACCACGTCTCCGTAAAACATATGATGCTGCAGCTCCGGTATTCCCTCCGCTGCCGAGTCAGCGCGATCAGCTCCTCCGTCTTGTTGCAGATGGACCGCACATTCCCCGTGATTACCGCAGGTAGATTCGGTAAACCCGGTCCTCGTTTCTTTCGTCCACCTCTGCATCCTCTTCTCTTCCTTCTCTGTATCTCCGCTGGTACCTCAGGTTTCCCGGCGTAGAGTAGAGAAGGCCCGCGTAGACTGAGCAGCTGATCGCGCGCATATGTGATGCGCTCCGTGGTTGAGTGCGATAGTCCCTTGCACATTTCCTTGTACGGATTTACAAAGTGCAGAAAAACACTACAGCTGACGATAAAGCTGTAGTAAGAGTAGGATTCCCAGGTGCACAACTGCACCTGGTTTTACCTACTCTAAAGAAAAAACGAGAAAAACGTCTATTTACAGGTAAAAAGAGGAAAAAAAGGTAAGGTAGGGTCGGAGCTCTGTAACAGGCAGCCAGCCTCTCTGGCGCCATCTTGGAAAAAAAAAAAAAAAAAAAAAAAAAAAAAAAAAAAAATGTTGAATGCCTGGGGGTGAGGTAGGGGTTGTTTGTTTTGCCTTTTAATTTCAATTATTTTTAAAAGGAGGGTCACTCATAAGCCTTAAAGTTTATTTTCGATTAAAGTTTGAGTGAAATCGGCCAAAGTATGCATGGATTATCACTTGTCGAAATTTGATGGCGAGCTGCAAAAACAAACCTGAAATTTGTGGCGTTTTCACGGACACACCGGTCAGTCTTTTAGAACACTTGTCTTGATGATATAGCACAATTCTGGTGAGTCTGGGTCAAAAACCCTAGGAGGAGTTCGTTAAAATATGAGGACGGGAAAATTTGACTTTGGCGCCAGGTCACGTGCTCGGTCCAATATGGCTGACTTCCTGGTCGCCTAGCAACGGTGTAATATACTTTTTTGTTCCTATTCCCATGATGCATCTGTGTAACAAATTTGGTTTGGCTACGACAGTTTTTGCCGGTCGTCCCATTGACGATGACAGATGTTTGGCCTGTTGCCATGGCAACACGGGTATAGCCATAGGCGCAATGTATTTAGATTTTCCAGGGGGCGCTGTTGAGCCATTTTTTAAGATTTTTTAAATACAGATTAGTTGTAAATTCATTTTTTGGCATTCTTGAATTTTGTGCAAAATTTTGAGAGTTTTCATCGGTGGGAAGTACCCGAAACCTGAAAAAATTGTATAGGAAAATAAGAAGAATAAGAAAAAAAAACAGAATAACAATAGGCCCTATGCTTTAGCGCTCGGGCCTAATAAAATAATAATAATAATAATAATAATAATAATAATAATAATAATAATAATAATAATAATAATAATAATAATAATAATAATAAATATAAGTGTACTTTTTTATGTATTATGTAAGTATTGGATCAGGGCCAAAAAACCTGATCAGGACATCCCTAATTTCTACATATTCTCCATCATCACTACCCTTTCTCTGTTTCACCTCAGTAGTCTAAACATAGATGCCCAGAGGGACCTTTTCCATCAGATATAAGTGTTGTTGGAAGAACAAAGGGAAGAGAACCAAGCAATGAGCATCTGAAGCAACTTGAATTAAAAATGTGAAAAACAGAACCAGTTCCTTTTAAACTGTTTGCAGTAGTCCAAAGTTATTGTTCACTTATCTTATGCAATCACGGCATTCAAATTATTCACCACGATGAGTTTATAAGCGATATTCACAATGTTCAAAGTGCAGAGTTGCAGTCATGATTATACAACAAACAACTAGCATGGTAACTTGTACTTCCTGATTCTCAGGAGCTGAACTGTAACATGGTCTGGTTTGTTTTCCATGAAGATAAACCTTTCTATCACTGTACTGTCAAACATTCAAGACAAAGCAATAACATCTCCATGGAGAAAAGCATTTGACGGACCCTCCAACAGAAAAGTTACACGATGCACCTTTAGGTTGTTCTAGGGAGGTTTACCCAAATACTTTTTTACGCTTACTTGAGTTATTTCTTGGACCACTACTTTGTATTTCTGCTTGTTTAATATTGTTTTGAAGTAACATCACTCCTACTTTAGTCCAATCTTTTCTCTACTATACCCCCCTCTGTTCATTGCTAGGTGAAGTATCACATGAAACAAGCTGCTGATTAGCCATTCAAAGCTGTTCATGACCCAGATCTGTACATGTCGCCCCCCTGGACTGCTCTTTACTCACAATTTACACCAGGAGCATCAGCAGCAGCAAACATCGGCAGAGCTGCATACGCGCTTACTTTTAAAAGCTTCAATTTACGCCAGAGGCAGAGCTGCTCCTGTGACGCCAGCCTCTGTGGGTTCTCATGTTTAAACACTAAACTTTTTACATTGGTTATGTATTCATTGTTGATTGGATGAATTATGTTTTAAATCACAATATAAAAGTTAACAAGAGAGACGATGCTTTGTAGCGATAACAAGCCGTATCTGTGGTGCTGCATTAATGAAGCATTTCACTTTGGTTCTCTGCACCACACTCCTTTTCGTTCAGAAGTTGTTCTTATAAAGTTGCTGTCTGAGGCCATAAAGTGTTTTATATTTATCCTCCACAGCTGTAAACTTTCCATCGTTCATCAGAAGTAATTCCCCAAGCTCCTGATGGAGCACATGGTGTTTGTTTATTTATTTATTTATTTGATAGGGACAATGCACATTAATGAACATAAGTATAAAACAAATGTAAATATGCCGAATTTTAGCTACAAAGCTAGTTTTCATCCGCAGTCCCTCGGCAGGCAAATACATAAAAATACAAAATACAAAACAAACAGCACAAACAAAAGTCTAGCGGGGACATGACTGGTTGGTTTTCAGCCATAGTTTGAGTTGTGTTTTAAAAGTGATCAGTGTAGGGCTCTCCTGTATGTGCAGAGGAAGACTGTTCCAGATGTTAGTGGCCCTCACAGCGAAAGGGTTCTGACCAAAGGTGGTTCTTCTGTGGGGGACCTCACAGTCTCCTCTGGAGAAGGCCCTGCTTTTTGGACCACTTCATGTCTTAGGTTTGAAAAAGACAAACATGGGGGGTGTGGTTAGTCCATGTAGCGCTTTGTAAATGAAGCATACATACTTAAAATGTATTAAATTTTCAAAATTTAAAACATTGTACTTATTTAAAATACATACATACATGAAATGAATTAGGTTTTTGGTCAAAAACTTTAAGAGATTCAGTGCTTAAATTATTTTCAAATTGGTAACAGTGGTGAGAGACCAAATTGTGATGCAATATTCAATATGGGATAAAATCATTGAAGAAACACTCTAGCAGCACCAAGTGTTATAAAAGACCTGATTTGTTTAAAAATGTTAAGATTATATTTGACAGTATTGGTTTTTTATTATGATTTTTGAAAGACAAAGTGGAATCAAGTGTCACCAAGATACTTGAATTCTGTGACCAATTGTAATTCCTCTCCTCTCAAGAATACATCGGAGCTTTTTATCTCTTTTGATTGCTTTGAGAACATCATACAGACCGTTTTTTTGGAATTTAGAAGCAAACATGATTTAAAAAGCCAGTCATTTACTTGTTCCATAGCTGAGGTCAGAATGGAAGCTGCCTCTTTAACGCTCTTTTACGTGACTGTAGTGGTTTTAGAGAATTTATTTTGAAAGGGCATCGGAAGTTTATTTTGACACCGCATGCCCATTTCCTGTCTTTCCCCTGCTAAAAAGCCTGGAGACGCACCGTTGACGCTGCAAAATTAGAACTCCAACCTAATTTGAGCAGCGCATAGTGTAATGACGGCCATTGGATGTGCATACGACACTGCTAATGTAAATTGTCTGACTGGTTAAAATGGAAAGCCAAGCCAGTGCACGTGCAGCTTGTGTGCTGCGCTGCTGCGCTTACACACTGTTACTGCTTTGCTGTAAATGAAACGCTCATTTAAGCACCACCCAGGCGGTGCAGAAAAAGCCTGTCACAGAGTCTGGTGCACTGGGGTGGAATGCAGCGCCCCCTCCTGAGGTTCAAGTGACACTGATTATAACGGGAGTGAATGTGACTCCACCCACCCATGCACCTCGGGGTGACAGGGAGCTGGTACATTCTAAGTGAGCAAGGTGTAAACACACACAAAGGTAAAGCAAGGTTGTGATCATGTCTGCCAATGGAACCAGCCTGTGTGTTGTTTCCCTATCATAACATTTATGTGTACAGTAATCCCTCGTTTATCGCAGGGGTTAGGTTCCAGAAAGTGAAATCCGCGAAGTAAGACAACTTTATATTTTACATGTTTTAAGGCTGTAAATGCCTCACCACACACATTATACGCTTTTCTCAGACTGGAATTAACATTTTCTCACATTTGTCTCTAGTTTAAACACTCAAACTTTCATAGATTTTCAACAAAATGTATTAGTGACGGGGGGAGACACGTGGCAGTGCTGCTCGCGCGTCTGGCGGGGCTCCCGGAGCCGTGTCTCCCCCCGTGTCACTATTAATACATTTTGTTGAAAATCTGTGAAAGTTTGAGTGTTTAAACTAGAGACAAATATGAGAAAATGCAGCGCGAGGCCGCGTGTACACCGGGGAGATAGAACTAAACAGCAAACAAAAAAAAAAGTTACACTATTAAAAAAAAAAGGAAAAAAAAAAAAAATCCGCTAAACAGCGAGGCCGCGAAGAGTGAACCGCGATAGAGCGAGGGTTCACTGTAGTTTTATTGCTCAAAATGCCTAGAAAAACAGGGTTTCTGACTGAGCCGGGTTTCCTCTCCACACATCTGACTTGTAACTTAGTCTCCATGAAGATATACGTAAAGGTTTAATACCATACTGTAAAATATTCCAGCCAAAGGAATAACATCTCCATGGAGAAAAGCATTTGACACACCCTCCACCAAAAGTTACACAATGCACCTTTAAAGGAAACATGTAATGCAAAAAAAAGGAAATATTTTATGCATGAGTCCAGAGATGGTTTACAAACTTGTGATACTACTCCAGGGACCAGCAGTGAAGCACTTTGTTGTGATGATGTTTACGCTGACATACCGAAAAGCGGCAGTCGGAAATTAGCTCTGTAGTTTAGAACCGGATGTCAGTGGTTTCTTTTACTAAGTAGTTTCAGATCAATATTTAGATTATAACTATACAGATAAAAGCATGAATATAATACATTTAATGATAATAATACATTTTATTTATAAAGCGCTTTTCAAGACACTCAAAGACGCTCTACAGAAGGTAAAATAAGTAATAAAACAATAGACAATCAAACAAACATTAAACATTAAGAAACATTAAAAGCAGTTTTAAAAAGGTGAGTCTTGAGCTGTTTTTTGAAGGTGGGGAGGTCACAGCAGTCACGGATAGGTCGTGGGAGTGAGTTCCAGAGGGTGGGGGAAGGAGCTTGGTCCTGTAGGGGAGGGACAGGAGGTTGGTGTCGGAGGAACGGAGGGAGCGGGATGGGGTGTGGCGGTGCAGGAGGGACAGGAGGTTGGCGTCGGAGGAACGGAGGGAGCGGGATGGGGTGTGGCGGTGCAGGAGGTCAGAGAGGTATGATGGGGCCAGGTTTTGGAGGGTTTTGTAGGTCATGAGGAGGACTTTGAATTGGATACGCTGAGGGAAGGGGAGCCAGTGGAGATTTTGGAGGACAGGAGTGATGTGGTCTCGGGAGCGGGTGTGGGTGAGGAGGCGGGCAGCAGAGTTTTGGATGTATTGGAGTTTGTTGAGAGTTTTGGAGGGTAGACCATAGAAAAGGCTATTGCAGTAGTCGATTCGAGAGGTGATGAATGCATGAATGAGAGTTTCATCAGCAGAGAAAGAAAGGGATGGGCAGAGTCGTGCAATGTTTTTGAGATGAAAGAAAGCAGTCTGGGTTATGTAGTTTATGTGTTGTTGGTATGAAAGTGTGGCGTCAAAAACAATGCCAAGGTTTCGGATGAGTGGGGATGGAGTGAGGGTTGTGTTGTCTAAGGTCAGGCTGAAGTCTTGGGTGGATTTGGTGATGTTTTTGGGGCCAATAATAATTAAGTTGGATTTGTCACAGTTCTGTTTTAGGAAATTGTGTTGCATCCACATTTTGATTTCGGAGAGGCAGTGGGTGAGGGAAGAGTGAGTTGTGGAGTTGATGGATTTAGTAGTTATGTAAAGTTGAATGTCGTTGGCGTAGCAGTGGAAATGGAGGCCGTGGCGGCGAATGATGCTTCCAAGAGGGAGGAGGGAGAGGATGAAGAGGAGGGGACCAAGCACCGAACCTTGGGGGACACCTTGCAATAAGGGAGCGGTGGAGGAGGAGCAGTTGTTGATATGGAAGAATTGTTGACGGTTAGTGAGGTAAGAATTGATCCAGGATAGTGCTGAGCCGGTGATGTTGAAAGACTTCTTGAGACGGGAGAGGAGGATGGAGCCAACCAAAATGAGGTGAAGACATTGTAGAAAGGTAAGGTATGGTATAATTTATGTACCTACTTAGAAAGTGTTTTATAATCTGATAATGAGGGAGTGCGCGGTTAGCTTGTTAGTTGTCATAAGCTCTATTGTCATGGCAAAACTGATCTTTAAGAGTAGTGGAAAACGCTTATAAATTCATCACAGTGAACAATTAGGATGCTCTGAATCAATCAAACATTATTTATAAAACGCTTTTCATACAAAATTGTAACACAAAGCGCCTAAGGTGTGTAAGGTAAGTGAACTAGCTCTGTTTTGCACATTTTTAAGTCAGTAAAAAGGAGGTATAGCACCTTTTACAACTCATAGTAGATGCCCCATTGACAAAAACAACCCAGATTTACCACATTTAACAAAACAGAAAAGGAAAAATGTAGCGTGTCATGTTTTGCTTTGGAAACACCTTTTAGTGTCAGGTTTGAACATTTCTCGAAATTTGAGATGTGGTAGTTGAAGCCTCTCACCTGCCCTCGTCCTCTTTTTTCTTGTCATTCCGGTGTGATTCGGAGTGGCTGATGGGAGCAGTGTGGTCTGAAGTGCTGTTATAAAGAGATAATCCATGGCATCTGTCTTCATTTCTCCTGGTGCTCTTTCTTGATTTTATGTTTTGTTTGTTACTATGTGATCTAACTGACAGTGAACTAATTTTGTTTGGGATCTGTCCATGTCTTCATCTAAATCTATTAAAGTGGAACTGTGTAACTTTTCTGATGGATTGTGTGCCACCTGCTTGTCTCCATGGAAAGGTTTAAACAACTGTAAAAAACAAAACAAAAACAACAACAAACAAACAAAAAAAAAAACACTACACTGTGGGACCAGCTACCGGAAAAGTTAGTGCACATTTACCCTTATGAACAAGGCTGATAGTGATGGTTTACGGACGTAAAAGCAGCATAGGATTTTTACCTGTGATGCAACAATCTAGGCAAAATTGAACATTTTAGAGTGCTCAGTGAAGACTACATTGGAGCGCGAATGAAGCAAAACACAACCTCCAGCTATGTTTTTGATGATGGAACAAAAATGAGTGGCAGTAGCTCAGTTGGTAGAGCGTTTGTCCACTGATCCAGGTTGGAATGCCGCTCTCGACATGCATTGTTGGGCGAGTGGTCGGATCCACTGGCCCATGGGTTGGTGGCATGGTTCCAGCTCCCACGGATGGGTGTTGCCATTGTGTCCTTGGGCAAGACACTTAACCTTGAAATACATCAAGGCCAGTTGCCCGAAGGAGCGATGTGGGGCCGTCCTCCCATGGACCCACCACCCGCAGGAGGATCAATGGGGACTGGTTGTGATTTGGGCGGCAGACCTGTTTGGACTGTCGCCCCCACGACCTGGACCACGGATTAAGCCGAAGAAGTAAAAAATGATGGACCCAATAAACGTTTAAAAGATTTAAGTATATCTTCAGGTGTTTTGTACAAATTAGAACAGCGCAGCCTTTCTATGTAAGTTCTACATGATGGAATACCAAAGAGTACAGTGTCTAAAAGAAGAAGAAAAGATGTGAATCCTGTGCAATCTCATTTCAAGTCTTTTGTGTAATGCTCTCACTTATTCATCTGAATTGGGCCTGGAACACGAAAAACACATCACAATAGCAGCATGAGTGTGAACAATTCCCCCTGATTGGTTTGCTCCAAAACAATCACAGAGAGGTGATTTTCTCAAAGAGGAAGAGGAGCTCATCACCACGGCACCTCTGCTGATGACGCACTCGCCATTACTCACAGGCTCTCTCAAAAATAAATACTTTCTACATGTAATACATCTTGATCAGACACGTTGCTGGGGAATTATTTGTAATATTTTGTGTAATACAGTGATACCTCACCTTACGAAATTAATTCGTTCCAGAAGTGGTTTCGTAACGTGAATCTTTCGTAAGTTGAGTCGCTATTTCAATGAAAAAAGTCTGATTCGTTCCAAGGCCCCGTTCCAAGTTTTTTTTTTAATAGTGTAACTTTTTTTTTATATTGTAACACTGTGTTCTGGGTCCTGATTGGCTAAGAGACTAGACCAGGACTAAACATGAACTAAACCAGGTCTAAACAAGGTCTATACCTGGACTGGACCAGGACTAAACCTGGACTAAACCAGGACTAGACCAGGTGGATTAAAGCGCCGCGTGCGGGTCTATTTCCTGGTTTCTCACGAGTCACAGCTGAGGCGAGCAGCGAGGAGGGGACCGCACGCAGTCCGAGCGCATGAACGAACGCAGGTAAGAGCCGCGGTGGTTTAATCCTGGTTTAGACCTGGTTTAGACCTGGTTTAGACCTGGTTCAGACCTGGTTTAATCCTGTTTTAGAGGAGGCACGGTTTGAGCATGGGTCTCGTCCTCTCAGCCCCGCGCCGGGTCATGCTGCGCTATCACACATGTGTCCCCGCCGCGCACACTTCTCCACCCTCCCCCTTCCCCCCACGCTTCACTATTAATACATTTTGTTGAAAATCTATGAAAGTTTGAGTGCTGAAACAGAGACAAATGTGAGAAAAGTTTAAATCCAGTCTGAGAAAAGCGTATGTGTGGCTGAGCGCGCATTATTTGAATTTTTGAGATTTCGCGTTTCGTAACTTGAATTTTCTTTCGTATCTAGAGACCAAAATTTATCATGAAGGCGTTTCGTAACTTGGAATTTTCGTTTGTTGGGTCGTTCGTAAGGTGAGGTACCACTGTATATGCAAAGGTGCACCATGTAACTTTTCAGTTGGGGTTGCGTCACCTGCCTGTTTCCATGGAAATGTCCATGCCTGGAATGTTCCACAGTATGACATTAAACAGCTCTACCTTACATTTATTCAACTACAGGTGGTTTTATAGCTGAAAAAATACATAGAAAAAACACTGCGTTCTGACTGTGAGCGGGGTCGCCTCTCCACAGATCTGACCGGTAACTTGGTGTGGTTTGGTCTCCGTGAAGATAGAAAGGTTTAATACCACACTGTGACACATTTCAGAGAACGCAATAATGTCATCATGGAGAAAAGCATCTGATGGACTCCACACCCAAAAAGTCACACAATGAAGTATCTATCTATTTATCTATCTTATGTGTCACATCATTTGATTGTGTGGGTACCATGATGTAATAAACTAATGTAGAAAACACTGTGTACCAAAAGAGGGAACGTAAAAGTATCACTCTGTGTAATAACATTTATTCCAAATATATAGATGTAGCACAGTGTGTAACAACCAGAGTGACCTGGAAGAAACACAAGATTCAAGGACTTGTTTTCAATGTCACAAGTTACACGTTACATTAAAACGTAAGCGTGGCAATACAGTATCAGTGCAATTCATTAAGTGCAAATACTGGAGTGTAAACATTATCTAACACAGTGGCTTTTAAATAAACTTGTCCAGTTGACAAATTGAATTTCTCCATTTGCAGTGGTTCTTAACCTTGTTGGAGGTACTGAACCCCACCAATTTCATATGGACATTAACCGAACCCTCCTTTATTGAAAAATCAAATATGATTTTTTTTTTTTTCAAATTCAAGAGATATATGTTTTACTGTTGCACAAAATGAACCGTGCATTACCGAATCGAACAAAACCAAAACAATGCATGAACTCACAACAAATTACATACCTTTTCACAATGACATGACCTTTTTTAATACTACCACACTGAAATGGTTTTAATTTTTAACCTTATGTATTCTAATAATGAACTTATTGTGTTTTTGCTATTTTATTTTTTTATTTATTTATTTTTTTACATTTTAACACCCATCACCTAATTTCCATCAGGCTACAATAATAATGAATATTTACTGCACATCAGTGTGACTTCTGCTGTTGCCGTTGAGAGACCAGTTCAGAAATGCGTGGCTTCACCTTGGCAAGTTCCATTCTTGTCATTTTCACAGCAAAGTCTGTTCATTTTCTTAGTTTTTATGTCGAGGATTGCTTGTATGCTTGTAGATATGTTGTAACAAACGGTATAAAAATATGAGTCGGGTGCGTGTCTTGACCTTCGCTGAACCCCTGAGACTGACTCACCGAACCCCTAGTGTTTGATCGAACCCATGTTAAAAACCAATGATCTAACATGTTATAAAGGCAGAGGTAAATACAGCAGTACGAAGTGTCAACAGTTCACAGTTATGGCAGGTGTAGGGTGTGGAGGGTTATGCGGGACCTAAATAGAGAGGGAGGGGAGCTCTGTTCAGAAGGCAGTAGGTGGAACAGGCGGTGTGCTGGGTGGGAGCAGTCTCTGAGGATGGTGTACATAGTGGAAATCTCCAGGAGCTCAGACCAGATCATTTTCCCAGCTCTTTTCACCCCCTCTTTAGTGCCTTCTTTGCCTTAGTGCAGCTGAAGAACCACACACATCAGCAGGCTATGAAAGGCACAGTTGTAAAAGTTTGTCCTGAGCCTCTGGGGGAATTCGACTCTCTTCAGCTTTCTCAGGTATAAGAGCTGCTGCTGAGCTTTCCCTACAGCCGAGGTGATGTTTAGGCCCTAGGACAGATCTGCAGACACAGTCAGGCCCAGGAATTTAAAGGAGAACACCCTTTAAACTGCCTCTCCATTGATGTACGGTGGTGACTTGCCACTTTACAGAAGTTTTCTTTAGTCTTCTCTATGTTCAAATCCAGATTTAGTTTTTTGCACCACTCAGCTAGTTGTTCGACCTCCTCTCTGTATTCAGTCTTATTGCTGTTTGTAATGAGTCTGAGCCCAGTTGTGTTGTCTGCAAATTTTATGATGTGATTAGACTTACATCACAAGGGAAATGATTTAACAAGGAAAATGATTTAACAAGGGAAATTATTTAGTGGGGAAGAGGGCTGAACAGTCATGGATGTGGAGGATGTACAATACTGGGCGTAGTACACACCCCTGAGGAGTACCTGTGTTGATGTAGATCAACATGTAAAAATATGTCACGTAAATGTAATGAACAGTGTAATAACCTGGATAATAACCTGGATCGGAGGATCCGACGGGCCAAAAAGGACTATGGGAGGAAGATGGAGGAGCAGCTGGCCCAAAACAACGTACGGGGCGTGTGGAGAGGACTGAGGAACATGTCTGGTTTTGGACAGAGTGGCAGAGGGACAGCTGATGGTGATCAGCGCTGGGCGGACGAATTAAACCGTTACTTCAACAGGTTTGACTCGCCCCCCACCCCCTTTGCCCCTCTGCCGACTCCCCCCTCCTCCTCTTCACACCTCCCCGGGCCAGTGGCCACATCCCCCACATCCCCTTCCCCCTCACACGGACCCAACCCAGCACCAGCCCCCTCCACCCCCCACCTCCACCAGCCCCTGCAGTCCACCCCAGTCCCCCCCCCTCTCCCCCCTCTCCATCACACCAGACGAGGTGAGGAGGGAACTTAGGCGGCTCAACCAGAGGAAGTCCACAGGTCCTGATGGTATCTGCCCCAGGCTGCTGAGAACCTGTGCAGACCAGCTCTGTGAGGTTCTCTGCTACATGTTCAACCTGAGCCTCAGCCTGGAGAAGGTCCCCGTCCTGTGGAAGACCTCCTGTGTGGTCCCGGTTCCCAAAACAACAAACGCCAGGGAACCGGCCCACTACAGACCAGTCGCCTTGACCTCCCACCTCATGAAGACCATGGAGAGGGTGATCCTTAGCCACCTCCGCTCTGTGGTGAGCCCCACCCTGGACCCGCTGCAGTTTGCCTACAAGCCAAACGTAGGAGTAGAGGACGCCGTCATCTACTTGCTGCAGCGGGCGCTCACCCACCTAGAGACCGCCGGGAGTGCTGTGAGAGTCATGTTCTTTGACTTCTCCAGCGCCTTCAACACCATCAGGCCGGCGCTGCTGCGGGGAAGCTAGAGGGATGGGGGAGTTGATGGACCTCTCGCTGCCTGGACCATCGACTACCTCACTGACCGTCCACAGTACGTGCGGCTGCGCGGCTGTGAGTCAGAGGTGGTAGTCTGCAGCACTGGGGCTCCCCAGGGAACTGTCCTCTCACCCTTCCTCTTCACCATATACACCTCGGACTTCACATATAACATGGACAGCTGCCATCTCCAGAAGTTCTCTGACGACTCGGCCATTGTGGGCTGTGTGTCGGAGGGGAGCAACTGGAGTACCGCTCGGTCATCAGTGACTTTGTGGACTGGTGTGGGCGCAACCACCTGAGCCTTAACACCAGTAAGACAAAGGAGCTGGTGATCGACTTCAGGAGGAGACCACTACCTCACTCACCGGTGAACATCCAGGGGCAGGACATAGAGACTGTGGACAGTTTCAAGTACCTGGGTGTTCACCTCAACAATAAACTGGACTGGTCCCACAACACTGACGCCCTGTACAAGAAGGGCCAAAGTCGCCTCCACCTCCTGAGGAGACTGAGTTCCTTTGGAGTGAGCAGGCCTCTGCTCAAGACTTTTTATGACTCTGTGGTGGCCTCTGCTCTCCTCTATGCTGTCGTCTGCTGGGCCCCGAGCAGCACAGAACGGGACAGAAAAAGACTGAATAAGCTGGTTAAGAGGGCCAGCTCTGTCCTGGGCTGTCCTCTGGACCGTGTAGAGGAGGTGGCTGAGAGGAGGGTACTGGCCAAATTCATGTCCATTAAGGACGACACCTCTCACCCTCTGCACCGGACTGTAGAGGAGCTGAGCAGCTCCTTTAGCAGCCGACTGAGGCACCCCCAGTGCAAGAAGGAGCGCTACCGCAGATCCTTCATCCCCACCGCCATCAGACTGTATAATTCTACTGTATAGTCCTACCGTGCAATATCGTTTTCCCAATGTGCAATATTGTTGTTGTTTTTTTCAATACTCCTATCGTGCAATATCGTTTTTCCAATTTTTTTCAATACTCTCCCTGTCACTGTTTTTTATTATTATCACTACTATTATTATTATTCGATTTATTACTTATTTTTTAATTATTATTATCACCTATCTTTATGCCTTTTTTTGCCTGCATGCACTTGTCTTCTTGTTCAAACTGTCCCTACCTGGAGCTACTGTGACAAGTAAATTTCTCCTGTGTGAGATCAATAAAGTCTTATCTTATCTTATCTTATCTTATAATCTTATATAACAACATGTAATTAGATGTAACCCAAATGAAATGTACAGTAGCGTTACAACATGTACAATGTATGAAAAGCTGTGGCTGTGTAAAAATATGGCTAAGTGTGACCTCAGTTATGTTAGTCCTGTTTGATACCATTACTGTACAATTCAAAAGTCTATGTTCTAATAAAATGTCTATGTTCTGTCTAATAAAATGGTCACATCTTTATATAGCGCTTTTTCCACCTTCAAGGCACTCAAAGCGCTTTACAACAAGGAACCACTCACCCATACACACACACATTCATACACCAGTCAGTGGATCTGACCACTCAACCAATTATGTTTCTCAAGAGCGGGATTTGAACCGCCAACCTTTGGATCAGTGGACAAACGCTCTACCAACTGAGCTACTGCCGCCCAAAGTCTATGTTCTAATAAAATGTCGATGTTCTGTCTAATAAAAGTCTATGTTTTAATAAAATGAAATGATTTTGTTGATCTTTCAGTTCCTCCCACAGTTTTAGCTGTGTTCCTCTCTAAGTGTAAAAACATGTGCAGAGAAAGTAGGCCGATTGGGTTAGTTTTGGACCAGGACTTCAGACAGGGGAGTGAAGGTCATCAATCAGTCATCACACGCACTTTCAACATCTACAGCGTGTGGTTTCAGGGGCTACAAGGAACGCATGAGCGTTTGTGAGCCAATATCACAGAAATATATTTCTATATTAACTTTAAAGTGGCTGTACCTGATTTTCTTCCATGTAGCTGAGCTAAATTTGTCTTGTCCATGTATGGATATACAGTATTGTACAAGTAGCTCTTATGGTAGAAGAATGTCTAGGGTTGTAAAAAGTATCGTAAATCAGATACTAATCGATATTAAAACTAGTACAGAAACTAGATACTCATTTGTACAGGTATAGATACTAAAATAGTCAGATTCATAATGCAAATTTATAATAAAAAGTACTGTGATTTAAAGTTGAAAATCACATTCTAACTCTAAATAGAATGTTTTTTTTAAATGCTCATTGTGGTATCCTTATTGAGTATTGAGTCTATTGTTTAGTACTGAAAACAATTTTGAAATTTTAGTATTCCGACAACACTAGTACCGTCTGTCTAAAGCATTTTACTGTTAGAGAATCAGGATGTGCACTGTTGCATATGCATGCTAATGTTTGTCAGTATTGTCATGACCACAAAACTTGCTCTGGTCTCTGGAAGCACTTATAAACTCATCTTGGTGAATAATTAGGATGCTCAGAATGCATAAGGTAAGTGAGGAGTAACTTTGGACCGCTGCAAACTGTTTAAACTGAACTAGTTCTGATTGAAGATCAGGAGCATTTCAGCACATACAGTAGGTCTGTTACTCTAATCTAATTGGTCCAGCAGCAATTACTTCCAAAAAGCATTGTTAAAGATCCCATGACATGGTACTTCTTGATGCTTTTATATGGCTCCTTAATGGTTCCCTAATACTGTAAATGAATCCTTCTTCAAAATTAACACTCAGTGCATGAGAAACAGAGATAAGATGAGAAAGAGTCATAAATATCTCTCTCAAACACTTTATTCTGGGCGTTGTTGCTTGAATGCAAATGAGGAGAAAAGAGCTGGCCTATAGTAGAGGGTGGGGGCGTGGCCAAACTCTCCGCTCTCCGCTGTCAGCTCTCAGCTGATCCATTTCCGTGTTTTTGCACAGGGGGAGAGATTTGAAGCGTTCCATTGAAAAATAAACACATTTCCACAGAAAATAAAATTAAACCACTGCTGTTCAAAGGTCCAGAGGCTCAGATAAAGGACTTCCGAGCCTAGAAACACTCGGACGTGCCTCCAGGCAAATTAAAAAACTCATTTCGCATTGCCTAGCGCATTCGCAGTCCAAACTCTCTGGGCGTGATTTACAGAGACGTTGAGTACAGACAGACGGGGGTGGAACTGCATTTGCATTTCTTTTTTCGATCTGACGTCAATAAGGTTCCTTGTTCAAAATCGCCCGTTTGAGCTCCGATTTTTTGTAACGCAGAAAAGGATCGCAAATGCTCATTTCGCAACTTTTAACCATGGGGGGGGGCCTAAACAGGGTAGGGGAGCTCACATTAACGTTCAAAAACCTCAGAAAGTGAAAATTTCATGCCATGGGACCTTTACTTTGCAACCAACAAAACACAGACTATAGCCCATCTGAACCAGAACTCTAAAAAGTGAACTATATTGTCCCACACTGATTGGCTGCACTATGGCAGAGTAGTTAGCACTCTTGTACTACAGCAGAGAATCCCATTGAAGGATTCAGCGAACAGTAGAGATGGGACAATATGTTGTGCCTCAAGCGAGACCAAACTGTCACAAGATAGTGCACACGTGAAAAAAAGGATTTTGTGAGGATAAAAAAGGGGCTGAGTGCTTACGAGTTACACCCCTCAAGAAGCCAGGTGCACTGTGTATCTTTTTAGGCAGAGGGCCCACCAATTACTTGTCTCCATGGAGATTTTATTGCTTTACTGCCAATTTACATCCAGGCGAGAGCTATGAAGAGGTGACCCCACTCTCGGTAAGAACGCATTCTGTAGCCTACTGTACAGGAGACACGGAGGAGAATGACTGACGAATCGGCAAAGGTCTACAGTCCCTTAGCCAATCAGGATGCAGAACACAATGCGTATTGATACACTATAAAAAAAAATCTGCGAAACAGCGAGGGACCACTGTATTTAATTAAAATATATTTTATTTAATTCGTTCATTTTCAAAATGTAATTCTATGGCACAAAGATGTTAAAAAAAATGTTATATGCAGTGTTATTTCATTTTAAATTTCAAAAGGGTTTTGTGGCTCCCAGTGTTTTCTTTACTGTGTGAAATGGGTCCAAATGGCTCTTTGAGTGGTAAAGGTTGCCGACCCCTGCTCTAGTGGAAGTTGGGTCTCGTACCACCCCTAGTGAACAGTGGTAATAAAAGGGGCCTGACTTGGTTCAATCTCTTTAAAGGACATGTTTATGGCTCTCAGTAACTTATCTGTTTTTATTGGTTGCCATTGAGAGCTTTGGTTTGAATTATTAGTCTGCCTGATGCAAAATGTGCATCACGCTTACACCATTCGTTTATTATTGTTATTTATTTCGACCCCATTACCTGTCACCAAATTGACAGCTACTTTTACTGGGGTCCAATAAAAAATACATTTGGAAACAAATGTCCATAATATTACAGCTGAAATATTATATTCACCATGTTCTGTCGTATAATGTTTTTGCCTGTAGCGTTAGCACTGAAACTGTGCAGCTATAATCTCTAATAAAAACTGCATCATATATTTAACAACAGTTTTGGGAAACATAGATGAACAACATCTTGACTTACGCTGAGCATTTGATTTTCAGGTTTTAGATTTCTTCTCAAACAGAAAGCACTCTGTTCCACCTTGTGATGTCATAGAGTAATACAGGAAATGCTCCACTGTGTTTTTAAACTCCATACACCTTTACTAGAATCAGTTGGATCATTTGAACCCTGAAATTGACAATCTCTGTGGTAGATGTTAACTTGAAAACTACCACTACATGACATCACACGGTGGAACAGAGCATTTTGAGCTTTAGAGATGTTGACAGAGTAATAATAAAGGATTACTCAACCACGTGTAAATGAAACAAATTTGATTTTCAGGCATGTTAGGGAGTTAGTCACAATAAACACAGTAAACACTGATGCGCTGTAGTTTTATCATTTCTGCTGATCTAAGACACATGTCTATTATTTCCTGGGCTGTTTCTTACCCAGTGTAGTTACTCTCCCAGTATGTGCCTAATGTAAATCACACTGTGTGGTTACATGCAGCGGGGAGCCCAGTATGGACTTATTTTGACCTCAAGACTTGCTTATACAATACAAAGGCTATAAAGTTGCACAATGTAATTTCTCCAGTGGACAGTTTGTCGTGAGACAACAGGGAGAGGACCCAAAATCAGGCAGGATCCAGGTGAAGTTTTAGCAATTTATTATTACAGGAAGTGTGAAATATTGCAGGGTTGGAGCCAGGTCAGAGAGCAGCAGGTAAGTGTGGATTTGGCAGGTTGGCATGGCTGGAGCTGGAGGTGGAGCAGGACCAAGGCTGGCAGAGGAGCTGAGGCAGAAAACAGACAAAGCAGGTAAGTAAAAATGCAAAAACACTTAGTTAGATTTAGAAAAGGCCGGTTTAAATGTTCACCATGCCAGTTAACTGACAATCGGGCACAGGCGGTGGGGAGAACTCAAGCTTTTATACTGTACAGGTGTAGATGAGCAGATGAGGAGCCATGGTCACACCCAGCCAGTTCCCAATAAGGTAATTAAGGTAGTGAGGTTAGTGTGAAACCTGGAGTGTTAGCCACCTGTTTGCCTCTTGAAAATGTGACTGCTTTCACACAATCTGGTACAAGGGTCCGTATTACCGTTTTCTGTTCTATATTATGTTGTTTCCTCATTTATTTATTTTTTTAATTTAACCTTTCTTTAACCAGGAAGTGGTCCCATTGAGTTACAATAACTCTTCTGCCAGGGAGTCCTGGCCAAGAAGGCGGCCAAAAGTTACATTTCAATAAAAACAACAAACACAAATGACAGGACAATCCACAGCTACATCACCTCTAAACAGAAAAAACACATCAATTCTGTTGTCTATGTACACAGACAACTAAAAAGCAGACATCACAACAAAACATATAATTAAAAACAATTGCAGTGCTCAGTTACTGTTTCCCTTAACAGGTCTTTAAAAGAATGTATGGATGGAAGAATTGTGAGATTTAAAGTGGCTTGAAGTTCATTCCAAAGCCTTGGTGCATATGAAGAGAATGCATTTTTACCAAGTTCTGTTCTTGTTTGTGGAGCATGTAAAAGTATTTTTTTCTGATGACCTTGTGCGGTAACCACTGTTATGAAAAGAAAGCAAATTAAAAATGTACAGAGGTAGTTTACCCATTAGGGCTTTCGCAATAAAAATCAGTGCATGAATTTTTTCTTCTGAGGGAGAGGGAGGGCCATTGTAGTTTCATACAGAGTGCAGTGGTGAGTCCTAGCTGATGAACCTGTAATGAAACGCAGGGCTGAGTGGTACAACACATCCAGCTTTTTAAGCAGGAATAAACTGGAGTGCATATACAGTGTGTCCCCATAGTCAAGCACTGACAGGAATGTGCTCTGAACTAACCTTCTCCTTGCATAATAGGGAAAGCACTTCCTCATTCTAAAGAAGAAACGTTTACGTTAACGTTTTTTTTACAATCTGAGCCTTCTTTCGGCAATAAAACAAGTGGTTTTACTCACCCATAGCAGTTTGGTGTCAATTGGAGCAGTATCGCAGAACTTATGTTGAGCCGTTCTGTTCTACTCATGATCCCGTATCCGTTAGCGTGAGTGCTCGGGGCACTGATTTGCGGTGTCCAAATAACACAAACTTTAGCACTTTTCAAATCACAGAAGATTGCTGTGTCAGGGTAGACTTTTAGTAGATTCCAAAACGGCCTGAAACCCGATATCGCAACAGAAAAGTAAAGTTCAGAGCGGTGTTAGCTTCTTTCGGACTAGCGGTGTTTACAAAACAGCTGAGTTCACGCATGCACACTGTCCTCTCTGATGACGTCATCAAATGAAACTATAGCTGGATATCGGGTTTCAGGTCGTTTTGGAATCTACTAAAAGTCTACCCTGACACAGCGATCTTCTGTGATTTGAAAAGTGCTAAAGTTTGTGTTATTTGGACACCGCAAATCAGTGCCCCGAGCACTCACGCTAACGGATACGGGATCATTAGTAGAACAGAATGGCTCAGCATAAGTTCTGCGATACTGCTCCAATTGACACCAAACTGCTATGGGTGAGTAAAACTACTTGTTTTATTGCCGAAAGAAGGCTCAGATTATAAAAAAAACGTTAATTTTCCTTTAACACACAAATCATTTAGGCAAACCAGACCTCCTCTCTCAAACTGAAAACACAAGTCCAGATATGTTTTTGAGGAGGTCACAACATTATAACATGGCTTAAAGCTCACAAGTCAATTTTGCGTGATATAGGACCTTTCATTTATTTAGTTATCTGGATTTTATTTTATACAGTCACAATGGATATTACTAAGTTTTATGCAAGTTGGCTTTGTTTGGAACACCCAGAACAGAAGTTTTTGGACCCTCCACCTAAAATCTTGCATTGTACCCTTTTAACACCTTAAATGTATTCTCAGTTCTCTCATTTTATAGCTGCACTGCTGACTGAAGGCATATCTAACTGATAGTTTATTATTTTAAACTGTTTTCCAGACCTCATTGTTTCTACAATATTAAAAGTGCATACGTGCGGAGCAGAGGTGATTGTTGGGCCTCTAAACTGGAGTGAGCCTGCCTCTAATCGCCATCGTTTGGCTGAAGTGCTGCTCTGTTTTTAACTTCTCATTATCAGCACGTTAGGGAAATGGTTATATTTGCTCTGGCTATTAACACCACCCAGTGTTTTCTATGAGCCCATTATAAACAGTATAATGAAAACAGTCACTTTCACTTCATCAGCATTTACGTGCAGACCAGATGCCCACACAGTAATTCATATTTTAATCATTTCAATGGGTTTCAAACAGAAGAGACCTGGTGTGAGTTGCGTTAACGGTACAGTATGTAACTTTGTGGAGGTGGCACATTCGCTGAATTATCTCATGGAAATAGAAAATTAAAACAAACTTCTGAATATTCTCCATGAAGATAGATATGTGTTATGCTGTGGAGGGTTTCAGAATGATGAAAAATTTGGACTGTTGCCATAGCAGTTAACAATTTAGAACAAAAATATTATATCTTTAGAATGGGCTCTGTTCACACTTAAGTCACAAAAGTGGAGGACGTTAAGAAACATGTGGATGATGACTTTCTTTAGGCTCTGTTAGCGATAGTACATCTGAGAACATATGGGAAAACTGAGAAAATGGCCAAGTTTTCTTCATCTAGATATATTCTTTCTTTTTTCCTTTTATAAATTGCCTATTAATTCATTTTTAAATTATAATTTGTCTAACTTCATAAAAAAAAATAGATGTCATTGCAGCATTCTGTTATGTTCTGCAGATCAACAGTTATGACCAGCGGTCTATAAGTGCTATAGAAAATATGATTAGAGTCCCATCCCCCATGGAAAGCATTGGCAGGCTGTGAAGACGCTGCTGCTGCTGCTGCTGCTGCTGCTGCTGCTGCTGCTGCTGCTGCTGAATCCATGGTTTTATCACATGCCCAGTGTCGGTAACTACACCAAAAGTCATCAATTGCATGTTTCCAAACATCTTCTGATAAGCGTGATTAGAGCCTGTTCTAAAAAGTTTACAAAATGTCACTTGAAACCCATGAATAGTCAAAAGAATAAGATTTCCATTGAAACAAGAAGGAAGAAGGCCTCCTCCAGGCCAAATGAGTCATGTGTGTGGAGATGCAATCTCGCTTACAATAAGGACACAATGTTTTTCAGTAGAATTTAAATTACATTTGTTCAGTAGAATTTAAAAACATGCTTTTAGTTTAGTTTATTTTTTGGCTGAAATGTTACATACTGTGGCATTGCAAAAGGAGAAATTCAGTTTGTCAACTGGACAAAATTTTATTTAGAAACTGAAAACACTTTTTTCCACTGTGTTTTTAAATTCCATACATCTTCACTCAAATCATTTGGATGATTTCAGCTCTGGAATTTCCAATCTCTACTGAACTAAAGGTAAAAGGTGGAACCAAGGTCAAGCATCTTGAGCTTTAATGTGGACAGACTAATAATGCAGGATTACACAAATGTGTGAATTAGGGCTGTCAGTTTAACGTGTTCATTAGATTAAATAATTAAACTGCAGATTAATGCATTATAAAAATTAACGCAATTAATTATGAGTGGCAATTCAATGTGCGTGCATTTTAAATTTGGCGTTTGGGCCTTTGAACAGCAACTTTATTTATAAAAAGAGCGAAGACGGGATTTGTAGCTTTTGTCAAAAAGAATTTTCTTCCAGCCTGACGGATCATTTGAACGCTAAACACGTCCGGACAAGTTCCATTGTTACTGGTGATAGTGCGAGCATGAGTGCATTTCACCAAACCGCCAAACCAGCAAACCACGCTCGCAAAATTTGGGAAACAAATGAGCAAAGCAACCACAGAAAAACTGATAAACTCAATCGCAAAGTGGGTTGCATCTCTCTCCCTCTCTCGCAATCTTAAAGGAGAATTAACGTTTTTTACAATCTGAGCCTTATTTCGGTAATAAAACAAGTTGTTTTACTCACCCATAGCACTTTAGTGTCATATGGAGCACTTCCAGAGATGTTTTAGATTTGCGATAGCCGTATCGCGAGTTCTCGGGGCATGTAATATATGCCCCGAGCGGTCTCCAAATAACACAAACTTTACCACTTTTCAAATCATTGAAGTTCAATGTCTTAGTCTACACTTTCATTTGAGTCAAAAGTGGCCTGTAATCCGAGATTTATCCATAATTTACAGTTGCGTTTCATGTTTGGGTCCCGGGAGCTGAGAGTGAAATAAACTGTGACTCCGCACATGAGCACTGGCGTCCTCATCTACTCGAAACTATGGATAAATCTCGGATTACAGGCCACTTTTGACTCAAACGAAAGCATAGACTAAGACATCGAGCTTCAATGGTTTGAAAAGTTTGTGTTATTTGGAGACCGCTCGGGGCATAGCGCTACGGCTATCGCAAATCTAAAACATCTCTGGAAGTGCTCCATATGACACCAAAGTGCTATGGGTGAGTAAAACTACTTGTTTTATTACCGAAATAAGGCTCAGATTGTAAAAAACGTTAATTCTCCTTTAAACTGCACCAGCCATAAACCAACATCTGAGACCACAGATTCCCGTCTTCATTGTCATTGTTTTTGTGTTAGCTTTATTATTGATAAGTTGACTCAGCTTTGAAACATGCTAAAATTTAATCATTTCCTCTGTAAATTGGATTTGTCAGCTGCCAAGAAAACAGCATTTGAACACCGCTCATCACATCATCAACACTTTCAAATGTCCCAGAATTTCAAGCTTTTTTATACTGAGAATTTCAGAAGTTGTAACTGTTGTAACTTGTATCTTTTATTTGTGGGTGTACAGTTTGGTGTGTGTACATGCTGTTCATTCAGTAATGCATTTACTGAACTGAAACTATGAAAAGACAAGGCCCCATAAAGATGGTTATTTGCTTCATTTAATCAACTTGTATCCACAGATTTATTGTGGATACAAGTTGATTAAATGAAGCAAATAACCATCTTTATGGGGCAGATTGGACAATGTTGTTGCTTCCACAGAAAAGCTACCACTTGCACATCTGCCATCGACTGCTAATTTTTTATTTTTTTTATCAATCAAATAAACATACAGACGGTAGATTTAAAGGTCCTACTTTATCTTACGCAAAATTGACTCTTGTGATCTTTAAGCCATGTTATAACACAGTTACCTCCTTAAAAATATGCCTGTAGTTGTGTTTTCCTTTATTGTTAGTCTGTCTACATCTCCAAAGCTCAAAATGCTCTGTTCCACTTTGTGATGTCATGAAGCAGTACTGTTCAAGTTAACATCTCCCTTTTACCTTCAGTAGAGTTCAGTAGAGTTTGGTAATTAGTGCAAATGATCCTATAGTGGAGGTGCATGGAGTCAAAAACAGAGTGGAGCACTTCCTGTATTACCACCTGACATCCATAGACTGTATATATGCTGCGTGAAGAGTCCCTCAGTCGCCCAGGTAGAATCCATGATAAAAGAAGAAATTCAATTTGTCAACTGGACAAAGTTTGTTTGGTCGAAAACGTTTCGCCGCTCATCCGAGAGGCTTCGTCAGTTCTGGTTAGAGTGCTGGTTAGACACTGCTTATATCTCGCTGCAGGGAGGAGCTAACTATACTGCAGTTTTTCCGAAACTATCTCGCCTATTTGTTTCTGTCTTTTGTTTCTCTGGCGTCTAGTTTAGCATACCTATTCATCCCTACACGACTGTTGTATATATGCTAACGCACTAGCCCCCGTACTGGCCAGGAAGTTCATATGCAGCTCTCATTGACCCTGGCTCCCATTGACTCACGTTGGAATATTGTCGTCCCTCTCAGATACTGCTGCTGTGAGCCTCGTCATTTTTGGTCTTAAAATGTTCGTATTTTTTTTCCATCAAAAAAATCCTATCCAAATACAACGCCATTAGCATCCCAAGCTTGATTTGCGTGGCACCGAACACTACAGGTGACGTCACACTCGCTTCATAGACTTTTTATACAGTCTATGATGACGTCACAAGGTGGAACAGAGTGTTTCCTGTTGGAGAGAACTCACCCTAAATATGCAGGATTTTTGTGTGTTTTTGATAGATGTTTTTTTGTAATATGCGCCCTTTAAAGTTGTTGTTCTATGGGTAGTTTTTCTTGTACATATATTAGCATATACTGTTATTTAAAAAATGATTCAGTGGGAAATAAATACAGTAATGCTTTTCTGAATGAGTAAACCAATAGTTTTCCTTTACTGCATGTTAAAGGTGCACTGTTTCATTTCTGATGGAGGGTCCTTTAAATGCTTGCTTTTCTCCATGGAAATGTTATTGCTTTGGAATGTTTCACAGTATGGTATTAAACCTTTCTATCTTCATGGAGACCAAACCAGATGAAGTTACAAGTCAGATCTGTGGAGAGGCAACCCCATCACAGTCAGAATGCCTGTTTTTTTAAGGTATTTTTGAGCTATAAAACCACCTGTAATTGAATAAATGTAATGTATAGCTTTTTAATACTGTGGAACATTCCAGGCAGAGAAATCACATATCTATAGAAACAAGCAGACCCTCCACCAGAAGATTCGCAATGCGCCCTTAAGTGTCGTGCAGCATACAGTACCACTGGATTCTCAGACTGTTGTTGTGCTTGCTTTAGCCACAATATTCCCAATAGAACGCTCGGATCCTGTGACATTCAGACTTGCTTACACGCTACGGGCTACGCGCTGACGGCTGTGGTTGATTCATTTACAGTTCCACACAACAACATCCTTTCAGTAGAATTGTTTTTGTTTTTCAGTCCAATGTAGCTATTAAATCATTTTTTTCTGCGGGTTAAAGATGGACAGTGTAACTTTTTACCTGTAATATAAAGAAAGTAGTAGATTTAATATTACTACTACTATTGTCTAAATAAAGATGTTTCAGTATTAAGCATCGAGTCTGTTTTATTGAAATTGAGAGAAATTTTAGTATTGTTATTGTTTTAGTATCATAAGAAATGCTAAGAAAATGTGTGCAAATGTGGTAACCATGAAGCAGGTTGAAGATGAACTATGTAACTTTTACCTGCTTGTCTCCATGGAGATTATTGTTGTCCCCAATTTTGTACTAGATGCCATTTAACTAATCTTGTGTTTTAGCAATTACAAGTATTTTTATTGCTTGAAAAACATGCATTCTTACGGGGTCACCGCTCCACAGATCTGACTTGTAACTTGGCCTGATAGAGACGCCTGCTTGTATCTCATTTTAAACTGCTTCATATTGCAACAGGATTAGTAGCTGCTGCCCCTTCAGGTAAGAGTTTGTAGTTTTGTATCCACAGAAATCACAGATGCAATATTTTATATTATGTCTATGCATAATACAGTGGTACCTCACCTTACGAATGACCCAACAAACGAAAGTTACGAAACGCGAAATCTCAAAAATTCAATTAATGCGCACTCAGATGCACACCCCAAAACGTAAATACACTTTATCAACACACACGGGGTTAGGTTCCAGAGGTGGCCCGCGGTGGGAGAGGTCCACGAGGTAGGACAACTTTGTATTTTGCAATTGTTCTACATGTTTTAGGGCTGTAAATGCCTCACCACACACATTCTACGCTTTTCTCAGACTGGAGTTGGGCTTTTCTCGCATTTCTCTCTCGTTTGAACACTCGAACTTTCATAGATTTTCAATGGAATGTGTTGATAGTGAAGCGTGGGGGGGCACGGTATGGTAAATGGTCACATCTTTATATAGCGCTTTTCCACCTTCAAGGCACCCAAAGCGCTTTACAACAAGGAACCAATCACCCATTCACACACACATTCACACACCAGTGTACGCAGACACTGGGGGCGAGGAGGGTTAAGTGTCTTGCCCAAGGACACAACGGCAGCATTCATCTGTGGGAGCTGGAATCGTACCAACCAACCTGTGGGTCAGTGGATCTGACCACTCAACCACTGATGTTTCTTATGTCAAGAGCGGGATTTGAACCGCCAACCTTTGGATCAGTGGACAAACACTCTACCAACTGAACTACTGCCGCCCATATAGCGCCGAACGTGCGAGGGGAGCGGAGACAGGATTACTATCGCAACAACACATCATCAGTATGGTAAAACTAACCTGTCTCACGACGGTCTAAACCCAGCTCACGTTCCCTATTAGTGAGTGAACAATCCAACACTTGGTGAATTCTGCTTCACAATGATAGGAAGAGCCAACATCGAAGGATCAAAAAGCGACGTCGACACGGCGCTGCGGCGGATCAGGAACGGATCAGGCCTTTTCCATTGAAATAGCTACTCAACTTACGAAAAATTCACGTTATGAAACCACTTCTGGAACGAATTAATTTCGTAAGGTGAGGTACCACTGTACATTGTAGGGTTGTCAAAAGTATAGAAAATCAGATACTAATTGATACTAAAAGTAGTATAGTTCAAAGGCAGCTTTGTTGTCAAAAACCATATGTACAGGTTGCACAGATTTGAAATTGCAGCGCTCCCTAGGCCCACAGTGAACATAAAACATGTACAAGACAATAAATACCCGAAGCAAAAGTACAGTAAACTTGTATATAATACAAATAGATAAAACTAGTTAGAAACTAGATACTCATTTGTATTAAAAAAAAAAAAAACACTATAGAACCTACCTGGATAACTGAGGTAACAAGGATTTAATGTTGAAAATCACATTCTGTTGTATTGAGTATCGAGTCTATTCCTTAGTTGTTGTTGTTGTTGTTGTTGTTGTTGTTGTTGTTCTTTTTTAATCAAGTTTCAAGTGCCAAATATCAAAATCAAGTTTAAAATTTTAGTATCGTGACAACACTAAATACACTTTAACTTAAAGGTACAGTGTGTAGGATTCGTGGCGCATAGGTGGTGTAGGTACCATGCACTTCCTCTTTTGGCTACGGCAGACCTCGAGGGTCACCCGGGCGCGCTGTAGCGCCGACAGCTCGCGTGCCCGCGCACGCCGCTGTATACATAAAACGCGGTCCCCCGTTCACTTTTTTTTTTTTTTTCGCATGAAAACACACAATCCCGATCATGATTCATGACAATCTACACATCAAATGAAACCTTACAGTCTCCTCTTTTTGACTATGCAATTCATTTCCCTGCAAAACAATCACTCCCCGAGCACATGGGGCTTTTATACGGAAAAGCACAAAACGGAAAAGCACAAAGCTTACCTTTGAAGGCTCTGGACAGGTCAAACTCTGTATTTCACCATAAACTTGGTCTCAATCTGTCCATAAGGATCCAGCGAATAAAATCCAGTAAAACAATTTAGTCCAAAATACGTGTTATATCCATTACGAGTGTGATACAGCAGCATGCTTGTTTACACGAGGCTTCCCCCTTCCCCCCTCCCCTTCCCCTTCTCTCCTTCGCTCCTTCTCTCCCATATGCAGCGCGGCTGAGCAGCTGTTAGCAGGAGCCGAGGCGAAGGATGAGCCCAAATGTCCTTCTGCGGCTCTCGTATTCAAAATGGCTGCCTCTATATGGGGAAGATCCCCCTTTTATGTGACTATATCTAAGTCCAAAAGAATACTTTGATTTCATGATGGAAGTGAAAAGGCTTGGAAAACAATGTATTTTTGAATGGGTATCTTCAATTTCAGTAATTAACAGGTAAAAATCTTACACACTGTCCCTTTAAGAAAATGAGTCCAAAATTGGTTGCGGATAATTCTCCACAACATAGTGTTTTGACTGGCCTTGGCCTGACCTCCTCTGATGTTAAGTCTGATACAGCATCCAGGCCTCTCTTCTGGCTCTAATCCACATCAGCACAGCACTGTTTTCATGTAAATGCAATCGAGATAAGATCGGCTCGGTCCTGGTCAGTGTCTCGCAACGCACTTCTGAAATGAAACTGTACTGAACCCGTTCCCCCCAGCTCCGTGTGCTGTTGCCCAAGACCACACTACACTGCTCAGCTTCATCGCTGTGTGTGTGTGTGTGTGTGTGTGTGTGTGTGTGTGTGTGTGTGTGTGTGTGTGTGTGTGTGTGTGTGTGTGTGCGTGCGTGCGTGCATGCGTGTGTGTGTGTGTGTGCGTGTGGGAGGTGAGTTCACTTCAGGATAACATTATGCGTACTGGTAAAAGCATAGATTGATGTTGATCATTTAAAGCTGCATTGTGTAACTTTTCTGGTGGAGAGTGTTTCCATGGAGATGTCATTGCTCTGCCTGGAGTGTTCCACAGTATGACATTAAACAGCTTTACTTTACATTTACTAAATTACTGGTGGTTTTATAGCTCAAAAATACAAAACAGGTCCTGTAACTGTGAGCGGGGCTGCCTGGTTTGGTCTGGTTTGGTTTCCATGACAATAGAAAGGTTTAATACCATACTGTGAAACATTTTAGGCAAAGCAATAACATCTCCATGGAAAAAAGCATTTGACAGACCCTTCACACAATGCACCTTAGCTATACTAACTAGCTAGACAGGATATTTTGGTGTTCGATTGTAGTTTTATCATGTATCTGTATTGTTTGTATCTGTTTTTTTTGTCTGTTTTTGTTGACTTTTATGTGAAGCATTTTTGTCAGCTGAAGTTTTTAAATGTGCTAGATAAATAAACTTGAACTGAATTGAAAGAGGTGGGGTATAACTTTCTACCATGTATGTTAATACATGGTTCCATCATCATACTGTGAAACATTCCAGACAAAGCAATAACATCTTCATGGTTACACAATGCACCTTTAAGCTAAGCTGTGCAGCACGGCAAGGTGACTGATAAGAGGAAAACGCAGACTCAAGTGAAAAACAAAGATGGCATAAAGCAGATATAAGCATAAAATTATAATCTCTCACCAACTTCACTCCATCTCTCTTCCAGAGAGCCCACTCCAGAACATGAGCCAAACCCAATACAGGTTAAACATGCTATGTAACTTTTCAGTTCGGGTCCTGTCTCCTGTTTTTTTCTATGGATATGTCATTGGTCTGCCTGGAATGTTCCACAGTTTCACATTAAACAGCTCCTTACATTTTATCAATTACAGGTGGATTTACAGGTCAAAAATACAGTGGTACCTCACCTTACGAAATTAATTTGTTCCAGAAGTGGTTTCGTAACGTGAATTTTTCGTAAGTTGAGTAGCTATTTCAATGGAAAAGGCCTGATTCGTTCCAAGGTTTGTTTTTTTTATAGTGTAACTTTTTTTTTTTATAGTGTAACATTGGTTCTGCGTCCTGATTGGCTAAGACACTAGACAGGACTAAACGTGGACTAAACCAGGTCTAAACCTGGACTGGACCTGGACTAAACCAGAACTGGACCAGGATTAAACCACCACGTGCCGCTCTTTGCTGGTTTCGTGCGGCTGGTTTGTGGCTCGGGCTCCAGAGGACGCGGTCTGGGCGTTGCGGTTCTATCTCGTACTCGCAGCCCCAGTGCCAGTCGTGCAGACCAGGACTAGGCGTGCTCCTCGCCGCGCGGTGCCGTGCTCCTCGCCGCGCGGAGCATGCTCCACGCTGCTTCCGGATTCGTGTCTCCCCCCACGCTTCACTATTTAATACATTTTGTTGAAAATCTTGCGTGTTCGGCGCTAGAGCTAAGAGGCCGAAAAAGGTGCTCTTTGAGCGAGGATAACAGCGGGGCGCGCATCTGAGCGCGCATTATTCGAATTTTTGAGATTTCGCATTTCGTAACTTGAATTTTCTTTCGTATCTAGAGACCAAAATTTTACGTGAGGGCGTTTCGTAACTTGGATTTTTCGTATGTAGGATCTTTGGTAAGGTGAGGTACCACTGTACCTAGAAAACAGGCTTTCTGTCTGTGAGCGGGGTCGCCTCTCCGCAGATCTGACCTGTAACTTGGGCTGGTTTAGTCTCAGTGAAGATAGAAAGGTTAAATGTCATACTGTGAAACATTATAGAAAAGCAATGACAAATTCATGGAGACAAGCAGGTGGTGGACCCTCCATCAGATCCTTTTTTTTTTCATTCATTTTCTTCCGCTTTTCCATTTTCTGGGTCGCGGGGGCAGCAGTCCAAGCAGTGTTCTGCTGCCCAGAACACAATGCACCAGCCCCCATGAATCCTTCCGCGGGTGGTGGGTCCACAGGAGGACGGCTCACGTCACAACAGCCCTTGATGTATCTTCTGCCATGGGGGCTACCAGTGTCCACAGACACTGGGGGCGAGGTGGGGTTAAGTGTCTTGCCCAAGGACACAACGGCAGCGCTCATCTGTGGGAGCTGGGATCACATGCGGTCAACCCGTCAAGAGCGGGATTCTAACCGCTAACCCCAGGATCACGAGACATATGCTCTACCAACTGAGCTACTGCCATTTTTATTAAAGGGCCCATATTACGCTATTTGTTTTGATTCATTCACAGATGTTCAACACACAAACCCTGGATATTTAGTTCTCTCAAACAGAAAACACTTAAGTTGGTCAAAATCACATAATTTTAACACTACTCCGTGTAACTTTTCTGGTGGAGGGTCCGTCACCTGCTTTACTCCATGGAAATGTCATTGCTTTGTTCTGAATGTCCCGGTATGGCATTAAACATACCCATCTCACATTCACTCAATATTTGTTATTGACCTAAAACCTTGCATTCTTCACAGACCTGACATATAACTTGGCTCCGTGGTTTTACTTTCTATCTTTTTCGAGATATATAAGTGTAATACCATACCGTGGAACATTCCAGGCAATATCTCCATGGAGGGAAGCAGGTGATGGACCCTCCACCGGAAAAGTTATACAGTAAGCTTCAAATATAAGACTAAAATCTAAAAAGTTTCAAAACTGCTCTGTGTGCCAGCCAGTCGTCCACAAGAGCAACCAACCACAATGAAAACCCCAGACATATTTTCACGTCTCCAAAACCTCCTCCGCTGTGCCCGTCATGAGCTCCCACATGACAGAGCCACAGCCCCCCTGGCGCTGCTCTCCTCCCCGTGGATAGGGCACGGTTGGCGGGCAGAGACAGAGGGATGAAGGGGTGTGTGTGTTGAGCTGTTAAAGTAGTGATCTTCCACAGTGCAGTGTCAGCATGTGTCCGGCCTTGTGTTTGTACCACACATGAATCAGAGGCTCCTTACAGCTGTGGCTGCAACAAGACATGGCTCACTATCAAAACAAGAAGGATCACATTTTTATAACATTAGGTGACTTTGATATAGTATAATAACAGCAATTTAGTTAGCCTTAAAGGTCCTATATTATGCAAAATTGACTCTTGTGAGCTTTAAAGCCCCAGTGTGTAGGATTCGTGGCGCATAGGTGGATGGTGCTATTGCACTTTCTGTTTTAGCTACGGCAGACCTCGAGGGTCACCTGGGCGCGCGCACGAGCCGCGCGCCGCTACTGTATACGCGGCCCCGTTTTTGTTTTGTTTTTTTTTTCTCATGAAAACACACATTCCTGATCATGTACCATGACACTCTACACATCAAATGAAACCTTACAGTCTCCTCTTTTTGACTATGCAATTCATTTCCCTGCACAACAATCACTCCCCGAGCACATGGGGCTTTTATACGGAAAAACACAAAACGAGGTTAGCTTACCTTAGAATGCTTTGCACAGGTCAAACTCTTTATTTCACCATAAACTTGCTCTCAATTTGTCCGTAAGGATCCAGCGAATAAAATCCAGTAAAACAATTTAGTCCAAAACACGTGTTAGATCCATTATAAGTCTGATCCGGCAGCATGCTTGTGTTGTTTACCCAAAACCACGAGCCTTGCCGAAGGCGGAGCCCAAATGTCCTTCTGCGGCTCTCGTATTCAAAATGGCTGCCTCTGCATGGGGAAGATCCCCCTTTTATGTGACTATATAAGTCCAAAAGAATACTTTGATTTCATGATGGAAGTGAAAGGGCTTGGAAAACACTGTATTTTTGAATGGGTATTTTCAATTTCAGTAATTAACGGGTAAAAATCTTACACACTGTCCCTTTAAACCATGTTATAATGCTGTTACCATCAACAACATATCTGGAGTTGTGTTTTGTTTCATTCACACATGTTTGAGTAATCCTTTATTATTAATCTGTCTGCATCTCCAAACTTCAAAATGCTTTGTCCACCCTGTGAAGTGGTAGTTTTCAATTTAGCAGCTACTTCACTTTACCTTTTGTTTGGTAGAGATGGGCAATTCCAGGCCAGAAATGATCCAAATGATTCTAATGGAGGTGTATGGAGTTTTAAAAACACAGTGGAGCACTTCCTGTATCTTAAGGTGGAACAGTTTGGAGTGTTTTCAGTTTGAGAGAAGAACTAATGTGGAAATAGTATTATAACAGATCAGAAATTATGTTTTGTAATGTTTTCTGATGATATTTGTAAACGTTTTCCATGTTTTGCAGTCACTTCAGTCTATGCAATGACCCAGTACTGCTGTATTTGGTTTCAATAGAATTTGCTAAAAATGTAAGATTTTTCAAGCTTAAATGACGTTTGAAGTTTGTTATTTCCATGATGAAACTCCACGAGAGACAAGACTATTCTGTTCTGCACTTTTGAACAGGAAGTCAATAGGCCCTGTGTTAGGTCAATATTACAGTTTACAATGAGCCAAGTGTTAAATTATGATCTGCATGTGTCATAACTGAAAAATACATCACATGTCTTTTTAAAGGAACTGCATGTAAGATCTTGATTTTAAATTTAATAAACGTGACCTATACGTGTCCCTTAAAGGACATAAAAGTAACGTTTTTTACAATCTGAGCCTTCTTTCGGCAATAAAACAAGTAGTTTTACTCACCCATAGCAGTTTGGCGTCAATTGGAGCAGTTTTGAAGAAGTTATGTTCTAGCCGTTCTGTTCTACTAATGATCCCGTATCCGTTAGCGTGAGTGCTCGGGGCACTGATTTGCGGTCTCCAGATAACACAATCTTTAGCACTTTTCAAATCACAGAAGATCGCTGTGTCAGGGTAGACTTTTAGTAGATTCCAAAACGGCCTGAAACCCGATATCGCAACAGAAAAGTAAAGTTCAGAGCGGTGTTAGCTTCTTTCGGACTAGCGGTGTTTACAAAACAGCTGAGATCACGCATGCGGACTGTCCTCTCTGATGACGTCATCAAATGAAACTATAGCTGGATATCGGGTTTCAGGCCGTTTTGGAATCCACTAAAAGTCTACGCTGACACAGCGATCTTCTGTGATTTGAAAAGTGCTAAAGTTTGTGTTATTTGGACACCGCAAAGTAATGCCCCGAGCATATGATACGAGCACCATGTTAACGGATACGGGATCATTAGTAGAACAGAACGGCTACAACATAACTTCTGTGATACTGCTCCAATTGACACCAGACTGCTATGGGTGAGTAAAACTACTTGTTTTATTGCCGAAAGAAGGCTCAGATTGTTAAAAAAACTACTTTTCCTTTAATATGACATAAACATCTAATCAAGTATAGCTCTTACTAAGAATAACTGTAATGCTGATTCTTAATGTCAAACACATTGGACATGATTTGACATGACTGACCATATTTGGTGTTTTAGTTCTCTAGATGATTCATCAGAAAGCAGAATGAGCCTCACACAAGTCTATCATTTGGGTTGCCAGGTTGAATGCTGAAATTCAGTTGGGTTTAAATCTGAAATGTCTCTCTCTCTGATCTGAAATGGCACTACTTAAAGCCCAGCGTCTGCAGCCAATTACGTTATTTTTGTATCTAATAATGTTGGTTCCTTATTAAAAACATACGGCACGGTAGCTGAGTGGCTAGCGCTCATGCTTCACAGCAAGAAGGTTCCGGGTTCGATCCCCGGGTTGCCCAGGCCGTTCTGTGTGAACTTTGCAGGCATGGTCTGGGTTCGATCCCTGGGTCGCCTGGGCCTTTCTGTGTGGAGTTTGCATGTTCTCCCCGTGTCTGGGTGGGTTTCCTCCGGGCACTACGGTTTCCCCCATCAACCCAAAACATGCACCATAGGTAAAATCCTCCAGCTTAGGTCCTGACCAAGCCGAAGCAAGAAGATCATGGAGATGGTCCCCGGGCGCAGTAATGTGCTGCCCACTATAACAGGATGGGTCAAATGCAGAGCTGAAATTTCCCCACTGTGGGACTAATAAAGGCATAGCTTTCTTTCTTTCTTTACCTGAAGTTGTTTTGTGAAAACACTCTGTTCCACCTTGTGATGTCATATGGTAAACTCCATGCATCTTCACTAAAATCATTTGCCTAATTTCTGCCCTGGAAATCTCTACTAAACAAAAGGTAAAGGGTAGCTTTTGAAAACTACCACTATATGACATCACAAGGTGGAACAGAGCATTTTGTGCTTTGGAGATGTAGACAGACTAATAATGCAGGTTTAATCAAACATGTGTGAATAAAACAAAACACACCTCCAGGTTTGTTTTTGAGGAAAAAACAATAACATGACTTACACCTCATCCATTTTGTGTAAAATCAGACCCTTAAAGGGATATGCCACCCCCAGGTCAAATTTGGGCATCTCCCCACAGTCCAGAGACTAAAATAAGTGGTGGAAAGCGTTTTCCTGCTCACCCAGCCATTGTCCGAGTCTGTCGCCACTGACCGCCGCGGTATCTGGTGCTCCTCCGCCTTAGACTGGAGTCTAACGTCGCCAGAGAAAGATTTCGGCCAAAAGGAATTAATTTGCTCGATGCGTTTCCCAATTACTTTGTGTGTAGTGCGCATTCATATCGAGTGCAAATAAATGTGCAAATCAACACGGAGAGCTTGCCTTGGTCATTTTGGGTGGGAACTATTTTCCAGTGCGTAAGAATACAGCCGTATCACGCAGTACGCTACCAGGGGAATCCCAGTTACGCACCGGGAAGGGAGTTCCCCTGTTGCACAACGTGGTGCGTGATACGACTGTATTCTTACGCACTGGAAAATAGTTCCCACCCAAAATGACCAAGGCAAGCTCTCCGTGTTGATTTGCACATTTATTTGCACTCGATATGAATGCGCACTACACACAAAGTAATTGGGAAACGCATCGAGCAAATTAATTCCTTTTGGCCGAAATCTTTCTCTGGCTACGTTAGACTCCAGTCTAAGGCGGAGGAGCACCAGTTACCGCGGCGGTCAGTGGCGACAGACTCGGACAATGGCTGGGTGAGCAGGAAAACGCTTTCCACCACTTATTTTAGTCTCTGGACTGTGGGGAGATGCCCAAATTTGACCTGGGGGTGGCATATCCCTTTAACTGTACACAGGCTACATACAGATCCTTTAAACATTTTATTTATTTCTCATTTCAAAATTATAAAACGGTTCAAGCTAAGTTCCAGCAGCACCATCTGACTCAGTTCAGACACGCTTGTTGTGTCCGCACACAGCAGTTGGTTAGCGTGTGCCCATCGCCGTTCCAATCCAACGCTATCTCTGCTTTTCTATTGAAACAGACGGAGCTTAATAGCCATTTCGGCACCACATATGTTCCTGTTTGATAACTTAACACTGCACCCAGTCAGCAACAGTGAGAGGCGCGCTACAGAAGGCTTGTCAGATGTACGTGTTTATTAAGTCTGTGGGTGGTTTGCAAAAGAACATTTAAAGGGCTCATATTTTGCTTTTCTGGTCTATGTTATAGTGTTGTTTCCTCATCACAAACAGACCTGGAGTTGTGTTTTGTTTCACTCACGCATGTTTAACACACAAACCCTGCAGATTTAGTTTTACAGCCATAGTTTTGATTTACCACTTATTTAAAGGGACAGTGTGTAAGATTTTTACCTGTTAATTACTGAAATGGAAGATACCCATTCAAAAATACATTGTTTTCCAAGCCTTTTCACTTCCATCATGAAATCAAAGTATTCTTTTGGACTTAGATATAGTCACATAAAAGGGGGATCTTCCCCATGCAGAGGCAGCCATTTTGAATACGAGAGCCGCAGAAGGACATTTGGGCTCCGCCTTCGCCTTCGGCAAGGCTCGTGGTTTTCGGTAAACAACACAAGCATGCTGCCGGATCAGACGTCGTAATGGATCTAACACGTGTTTTGGACTAAATTGTTTTACTGGATTTTATTCGCTGGATCCTTACGGACAAATTGAGAGCAAGTTTATGGTGAAATACAGAGTTTGACCTGTGCAAAGCATTCTAAGGTAAGCTAACCTCGTTTTGTGCTTTTCCGTATAAAAGCACCATGTGCTCGGGGAGTGATTGTTTTGCAGGGAAATGAATTGCATAGTCAAAAAGAGGAGACTGTAAGGTTTCATTTGATGTGTAGAGTGTCATGGTACATGATCGGGAATGTGTGTTTTCATGAGAAAAGAAAAATAAATAAATAACCGGGACCGGGTTTTATTTATACAGTAGCGGCGCGCAGCTCGTGCGCGTGCTCGGGTGACCCTCGAGGTCTGCCGTAGCTAAAACAGAAGGTGCAATAGCACCATCCACCTATGCGCCACGAATCCTACACACTGGGGCTTTAAAGGTGCTTTGTGAAACTTTTCTGGTGGAGGGTCCGTCAAATGCTTTTCTCCATGGAGATGTTATTGCTTTGTCTGGAATGTTTCACAGTGTGGCATTAAACCTTTCTAACTTCAACAAGTTACAGGTCAGATTTGCGGAGAGGCGACCCCACTCACAGTCAGAATTCGTTTTTCTTGGTATGTTGGGCTATAAAACTACCTGTAATTGAATAAATGTAAAATAGAGCTGTTTAATGTCATACTGTGGAACATTCCAGGCAGCGCAATGACATCCACAGAAAGAAGCAGGTGACGGACCCTCAACTAAAAAAGTTACACAATGCACCTTTAAATAATTTGTAGTAATAGCCTATGTGTATGAGATGATTTAGTGCTTTTATTTTGGTAGTCAGCAGGAACTGTTGTTGTTTTGTTCAGTTCCGCCGAACCCTTGATAGAGACGCACATCTGGTGGTCAAGCAGTAGAGCTCAGGTCAGCCAGCGAGGTATGTTTTTTGTCATTTTCATGTCTTTATTTTATTTGTCTTTTATTATTATACACAGGTCTGGACTGGGACAAAAAATGGCCCTGGCATTTTTGGCTTAGACCGGCCCCTCATAATTAGTCCTGGTTTAGTCCTGGTTCAGACCTGATTTAGTCCTGATTTAGACCTGATTAGTCCTGGTTTAGTCCTGGTTCAGTCCTGATTTAGTTCTGATTTAGACCTGATTAGTCCTGGTTTAGTCCTGGTTCAGTCCTGATTTAGTCCTGGTTTAGTCCTGGTTCAGACCTGATTTAGTCCTGATTTAGACCTGATTAGTTCTGGTTTAGTCCTGGTTCAGTCCTGATTTAGTCCTGGTTTAGTCCTGGTTCAGACCTGATTTAGTCCTGATTTAGACCTGATTAGTCCTGGTTTAGTCCTGGTTCAGTCCTGATTTAGTCCTGATTTAGACCTGATTAGTCCTGGTTTAGTCCTGGTTCAGTCCTGATTTAGTCCTGGTTTAGTCCTGGTTCAGACCTGATTTAGTCCTGATTTAGACCTCATTAGTCTTGGTTTAGTCCTGGTTCAGTCCTGGTTCAGACCTGATTTAGTCCTGATTTAGATGTAATTAGTCCTGGTTTAGTCCTGGTTCAATCCTGATTTAGTCCTGGTTTAGTCCTGGTTCAGACCTGATTTAGTCCTGATTTAGACCTGATTAGTCCTGGTTTAGTCCTGGTTCAGTCCTGATTTAGTCCTGGTTTAGTCCTGGTTCAGACCTGATTTAGTCCTGATTTAGACCTGATTAGTTCTGGTTTAGTCCTGGTTCAGTCCTGATTTAGTCCTGGTTTAGTCCTGGTTCAGACCTGATTTAGTCCTGATTTAGACCTGATTAGTCCTGGTTTAGTCCTGGTTCAGTCCTGATTTAGTCCTGGTTTAGTCCTGGTTCAGACCTGATTTAGTCCTGATTTAGACCTCATTAGTCTTGGTTTAGTCCTGGTTCAGTCCTGGTTCAGACCTGATTTAGTCCTGATTTAGATGTAATTAGTCCTGGTTTAGTCCTGGTTCAATCCTGATTTAGTCCTGGTTTAGTCCTGGTTCAGACCTGATTTAGTCCTGATTTAGACCTGATTAGTCCTGGTTTAGTCCTGGTTCAGTCCTAAATTGTGGGCCGGTCTCTAAGTAAAAAAAAAAAAAAAGAAGAAGGGCATCGGCCCCTAGGACTGTCGGCCCACCGGGAAAATGTCCGGTATGCCTAATTACCAGTCCAGGCCTGATTATACAATTCTAACTGTAATTTATGTTCATTATTTTAGTTTGGCAGTGGTGTTGGTGGAATCAGTGGCATCTGTTAAGGCTCAAGATTGGACAAGCCCCAAAAAAGATGAATCAAAAAAACTTGTCTCGTTTCTCGCCTCAAGTGGAGGAGCTCAAGTATCTCGGGGTCTTGTTCACGAGTGAGGGGAGGATGGAGCGTGAGATTGACAGGCGGATCGGTGCAGTGTTGGCAGTGATGCGGTCGCTGTACCGGACTGTTGTGGTGAAGAGAGAGCTGAGACAAAAGGCAAAGCTCTAGATTTACCATCAATCTACATTCCTCCTCCTCCTTTTTTTTTTTTTTTTTTTGGCAAAGGTTAACCAAAGCACGCTAATGGTAGGGCTAGAATTTGTCCCCGCAGCTAACCTATAACTTTTACGTGCGCAGTGAACACTTGTGTTCTGTAAAGGGACCTGTTTGGGATTAGGAGTGGCAAGACTGGCTGAAGATCAGAAAGGGTGAAGCGTGCGGAGATGGTGGTGATATGGCCAAATGGAGAAGTGGGGTGCCAGTGTAAAACCGGACCATGCCTGCCTGTTCTGAGAAAGAGTGCCATGGAGGAAGACAGAAACCGGAGAGAGATGGAAGACGTGAGGAGAGAAAGGGAGACATTTTAACGGTATGATTAATTTACCTGATCAGCCAGAACCACAAACAAAACTGCACAAAGACGAGTGGATCTGGAGCTTTATCCTGTCTCCCTGATTTCAGAGGATATGACTGACGGATTGACAGATGGATTAACCAGTCAGAGAGACACATGCTCTGTTTGTGTCAAAAAACAAATATGCCTACACATAAAAAAGAGAAAAGTCTACATAAAGGACTCCGAAAGTGCAAATTTCAATATTCTGAATGTTATTGCTTTTGGAGATAATCTTTGGCTTTTGAAAGGCACATGATACAAATTAGCAGTTGTGGTTGAACCGCCTCAAGTTTGGATGGAGGTTTTTCAAGCTCTATTGTCCAGTTCTAGTCCTTTCTGGATTCTATCAGAATGTAGAAGGGATTGGCTGGTCAGGTAACAGACTGTAGAGCGTGAAAAACCTCTGTCCAAACTTGAGACGGACCAGTCACAGCCGCCAATTTGTATCTTGTGTTTCTCAAATGTGGAAGACATCTCCTCTTGAAAATTCTTTTAAAGCCCCAGTGTGTAGGATTCGTGGCGCATAGGTGGATGGTGCTATTGCACTTTCTGTTTTAGCTACGGCAGACCTCGAGGGTCACCCGGGCACGAGCCGCGCGCCGCTACTGTATAAATAAAACGCGGTCCCGTTTTTGTTTTGTGTTTTTTTCATGAAAACACACATTCCCGATCATGTACCATGACACTCTACACATCAAATGAAACCTTACAGTCTCCTCTTTTTGACTATGCAATTCATTTCCCTGCAAAACAAACACTCCCCGAGCACATGGGGCTTTTATACGGAAAAGCACAAAACGAGGTTAGCTTACCTTAGAATGCTTTGCACAGGTCAAACTCTGTATTTCACCATAAACTTGCTCTCAATTTGTCCGTAAGGATCCAGCGAATAAAATCCAGTAAAACAATTTAGTCCAAAACACGTGTTAGATCAATTACAACGTCTGATCCGGCAGCATGCTTGTGTTGTTTACCCAAAACCACGAGCCTTGCCGAAGGCGAAGGCGAAGCCCAAATGTCCTTCTGCGGCTCTCGTATTCAAAATGGCTGCCTCTGCATGGGGAAGATCCCCCTTTTATGTGACTATATCTAAGTCCAAAAGAATACTTTGATTTCATGATGGAAGTGAAAAGGCTTGGAAAACACTGTATTTTTGAATGGGTATCTTCAATTTCAGTAATTAACGGGTAAAAATCATACACACTGTCCCTTTAACATTCACAAAAAATATATCACTTCTTTTACCTGAGATAAGCAATAGTTTGGTGCTTTGATTGTTGATTCTATTAATTTCATCTTTTTGTTGAAACTCCGCAATAGCATCACGGAAACTGATATTGCTTACAAGCTCCTTCTTGAGTTTTCAGACAAACTTATTTGGCGGTGTTTGCTGATGTGTGCATTGTGTCTCCATGGTAATTGATGAACATTCTGGCAATACAAATACCTGTGGAATACCCCCAGCATAAGATCACTGCAAAGTGTACTGTACCTTACATGTGTATTCCGCACTCTTCTCTCTTCTCTTTTAATGTTAATGTTACGATGATAATTTATGCTTTGATTTGTTTCTATTGTCATTTTAAAGTCTTTCTTATTCTGTAAAACATTTTTGAATTACTTGTACAGTACAGATTGTGCTATACAAATTAACTTGCCTTGTTTTGTCTTTGTCTTTGTCTGATTAAAATCAGTCATTGTCTACATGTATCTCTAAAGGTGGAATGCTTTGCAGTTACCATGGTGACACAATGCACATAAAAAGTTTTAAGGTAATCAGAAATCAGTAAAACACAAGAAATACAAAATGGATTTAAACAGCACATTTTTAGAATCCTGTGATCAAAATGAACCTTCAGGGTCCTGTTTACGTGTTTAATTTTCAACAAAAATTGTGAGAGTGACTAACCTCGTGTGTGGTGTCAGCATGACTCTGAGCTGCTCTGTCAGATTGTAACCACCAAACATTGGCAACTCTAGGGTAACAGCCAATAAAACAGAGCGTCAGAGGCAGAGGAGTGATACAAACTTAGGAAACAGCTAAATTACTTTATTACTCACCTTTATTTAAGACTTTATTACTCACTTCTCAAAAAGTTGTGAATTTAAACTGCAGCATGTCATTCACACGTCTCATACACATCATCCATAGAAATTGTCCTCAATAAATGACTTAGACTTTATTGATCCACAAGGGAAATTATTTGGGTACAGTAGCTCACTCATCATAATATAATATATAACAGAGGGTAACAAAAAATAAATGGAATACCAAAAAAGGAGTAATACACCAGTGTCAAATGAGACATAATTATAAAAATAAAAATAATAAGTGTACAAATCAGAATAAAATAGAAAAATAAAATAGAATAATAAGTGACCAGCTTTACAAATCAGTTTGTCAATCCCTTTGCTGGTGCTGCTTCCCCAGCAGACCACAGCGAAGTACAGGACCACCACAGACTGGTAGAAGATCTCCAATAACTTGCTGCACACATTGAAAGACCTGAGCTTCCTCAGGAAGTAGAGTCTGCTCATGCTCTTCTTGTACACAGCATTACAGTTGTCCCTCCAGTCCAGCCTGTTGTTCACATGGACGCCGAAATACTTGCAGCAGTCCACTTTCTCCACGTGGTGACCCTGGATAGTAATGGGCTCCACTGGTGTCCTCTTTCTCCTTAAGTCAATCACCAGTTCCTTGGTCTTGTCCAAGTTCAGGAGCAGATGTTTTGCCTGCGCTCACTCCACAAAATTTGCAATCATATAATTTTTTTTATTTAAACCTTTATTTAACCAGGGAAATCCCATTGAGATTAAAAACCTCTTTTTCAAGGGAGCCCTGAATCAATCATATAATCAATAATGACCCCCAGTCCTCAAAACAGCACTATTATTATACTCTGCACCGGACTGTAGAGGAGCTGAGAAACTCCTTCAGCAGCCGACTGAGGCACCCTCAGTGCAAGAAGGAGCGCTACCTCAGATCCTTCATCCCCACCGCCATCAGACTGTATAACTCTACTATATAGTCTAAATATATAGTCGTGCAATTTTTTTCTATATTCTTTTATTTACTTACTTTATTATTATTACTTATCTTGTCTGGATGCACTTTTTTGTTCTAACTTTCTTTGCACTAAACTGCCTGGAGCTAATGTGGCAAGTGAATTTCTCCTGTGTGAGATCAATTAAGTCTTATCTTATCTTATCTTATTTCACAAATAATAGTAGCACAGTTTTTCTTGCATCTAAACTTGAAGTGTAATGCTCTGATCTTTTGAACACTTAAGAGTGTCAAAGCGAGTGGTTTTACTGTAGACAGGAAACAGCTGACGCGATCGTATTCAGAACTGTAGCCTGCGGTCCTGCAGACATATCCCGCTGTAGTCTTTGCAATCAGAGATTGAAAAGATCATAAGATTCTCATTCTCTTCTTGTCTGTGTTGCGCACTTTTTGTTGCATGTTTAAAAAACGTTTAAGACCGAAAAATCCTGTAGTGTGTCTTGGCCTTAACTCTGTTTCTGTTTCTGGACAGACTGTGTTAAAATAAATCTCTGATAAATTAAAACAGAGCTTCAGACAAAGTAATGCCTACAATTAGCACCACACCCCAGCTGCAAAGTATCAATACTCTTTTCCAGTGTAGCTAACATCGCTAACATCGCTGATATGAAACTCCTTTTAAATCTCAATAAGAGTTGCGTTTTTTGTTTTTTTAATACTGCTGACCTGCATAAAATAATATTATAGCCTGCAGTAGCATTTAGTAATTTATCCATGTTTTATATTTCAGTAATTGTTTGTTTGTGATTTAAACTCTATCAAATTCTGGAGTCACAACCAACTCACCTCAGAATTGACCGGGCATTATCTCGTATTTATTTCGGCTGTAAATGTTTCACCTAGTCCCATTTTCAAATGCTAATCACAGCGCCGCAAATGTCAAACATGCCAATTATAAGAACTTGCTGGAAAAACACCTCCCATCATCTCCTCATTGTGGCTTCTCTATCGCTGAAAACCAGTAAAGCTGCATTTAAGCAACCATCTCTGCATCCAAACGCCTTATTACGGAGGCACTGGGAGTTCTCGTGTCACTTTTGGGCCATTTTCAGAAAACATGTGTGTGCTGTCTATGCAAATGTACGCAGAGGTGGGAGAGTAGCGAAAAATTTAATCGCTGCCAGGGCCTTTGAATGGCAAGTTTTTTTTATAAAAAGACCGAAGATGGGACTATCAACAAGAACGCAGTGATTTGGAGCTTTTGTAAAAAAATATTTTCCGATCACCGAAGCTGCTCCAGCGTGACGGATCATTTGAGCTCTGAATGCGTCCGGGTAAGTTCCATGTTGTAACCGGTGATCGCTAAACCACACTTGCAGAATTTGGGAAACGATGGCAGCGTGGGTTGCATATCTATCTATTTATCCATCTATCTTTAAAATGTGATTAATTAGATTAATTAATTACAAATCCTGTAATTAATTAGATTATTTTTTTAATAGCCTGACAGCACTATTTTAAATACTGCTGAATTTCTCACATTTTTTTAACCCTGAAAAAAAGATGTTTGAATTATTTTTATTTTGAATTTGAGTTGCTGTAATTTTAAAGGTCCCATGACATGGTACTTCTTGATGCTTTTATATGGCTCCTTAATAGTTCCCTAATACTGTAAATGAATCCTTCTTCAAAATCAACACTCAGTGCATGAGAGAGAGAGATAAGATGAGAAAGAGTCATAAATGTCACTCTGGAACACTCCATTATGGGCGTTGTTGCTTGAATGCAAATGAGGAGGACAGAGATGGCCTATAGTAGAGGGTGAGGGCGTGGTCAAACTCTCCGCTCTCAGCTCTCAGCTGTGCCTGTGCGCTCTGACCCACTTCCGTGTTTTTGCACAGGGGGAGAGATGAGAAGCCTTCCATTGAAAAATAAACAAATTTCCACAGAAAATAAAATTAAACCACTGCTGTTTCAGATATCCACAGGCTCAGATAAAGGACTTCCGAGCCTAGAAACACTCGCAAGTTCCTCCAGGCAAATAAAAAAACGTATTTCGCATTGCGTAGCTCCTCCGCAGTCCAAACTCTCTGGGCGTGATTTACAGAGACGCTGAGTACAGACAGACGGGGGTGGAACTGCATTTGCATTTCTTTTTTCGAGCTGACGTCAATAAGTTTCCTTGTTCAAAATCGCCCGTTTGAGCTCCGATTTTTTCTAACGCAGAAAAGGATCGCAAATGCTCAGTTTAGACATTTCGCAACTTTTAACCATGGATGGGGGGGGCCTAAACAGGGTAGGGGAGCTCACATTAACGTCAGAAAGTGAAAATTTCATGCCATGGGACCTTTAAGTATACTTTTTCATTAGGTTTCAAATTTAGAATGAAAATTTCACCTTTTAAATATTCAGCACAAATATTTTCAAGCCCTCGAATTCAACAGTTAAAATTCAGAGTGTAAAATTCACAGTGACAATTTTCACAGCAAAGATCCAAGATGCCAAGGCAGAAGCAATCGATCCTGTGTGAGTGAGGAGGACAGAGGCTGTTTCCTATTGGCCGATCTCATCTGTGGGCGGGGTTTACACTTATAAAAGCTGTGTCCCAATTCGAGGGGTGCACACTCCGGAGGGTGGTTTTAAGGCCGCATATGTCACTTCCGGTGCAACAGGTGTTGTCCCATTTCATGCACCCCTCAAAGAAATCCACCCTCGTTTCCATGGAGATCGGGCCGTAAACGAAGGGCACATCCGAGCACACTTCGCACACTCATATATCCCATCATGCACTGCGCAGTGGCAGACAGCTGTTTGAAAATACAGAGCGAAAACACAAAGCAAAAAGACAGTTTACAGCAAATGCTATACAATACAATGTACAGGGAGTCCTCGAGTTACGACGTTGATCCGTTCTTAAGACGCGTCGTAACCCGAATTTCGTCGTAAACCGGATTTTGCCTTTGATCTTCCAACCAAAGCACCAATAACCTTTCCATCTCAATAATTAGACCACTACGCTGCTTGGTTATCACTGCCGCTTTCATAGGAGCAGATCAGAGCCCACATCAGGTACTTCCGCCCACATTGGGCACGCACATGAGGCTGTCTTCTTCTCCCTACAACCACAACAGAGCGTATTCTTCCGCCGTGCGCCGCGCGCCGCGTGCGTTTGTTTACATCTCTTACCACGCTAAACCGCGTAAGACGGAATGACGCGTAATATATACATATTTTTTTTAATGGGGGCGCGTTCGTAACCACGAAACGTCGTAACCCGAGACCGTCGTAACCCGAGGACCCCCTGTAGTTATAGTTTTAATTTAGTGACAAAATCATGCGCTTGTGGGTCTAATTTTTCTGTTTACTGATAGTTGACTGATAGTTTAATGTAAAACCTGACAAGTTGACTTTACTTTTTTTTAAAATGTGGAAACCGAGTAATAGTAAAGTAAATAAAGGAATAAGTACTTTTTAATTTTAAATAAACTAACATGCTTTTTGTAAGCAGGAAACTGATTGCCAGGAAACCAATTGCCTGGAAAAACTCAAGTTTATTCAACTCACAAGCAGTAAGTAACCTCAAATATTGCCAGATCCAGACAACTATTTTGCTCTTCCTGAAAAGGTTTAGAAAACAAAACAGAAAACAATAGTACATTCTCATAGTACATGTAATTCTTTACTATCAAAAGAGACTCAAATAAGTGGCACATTTCACCATGATTCAAATGTTCGTATAGACAGAAAAACATTCAGATAAACTTATGAGCAAATTATATGTTTTCAGTTTTGTCTCACACACTTGTTAAAGGAAAAGTAACGTTTTTTTTACAATCTGAGCCTTCTTTCGGCAATAAAACAAGTAGTTTTACTCACCCATAGCAGTTTGGTGTCAATTGGAGCAGTATCGCAGAACTTATGTTGAGCCGTTCTGTTCTACTAATGATCCCGTATCCGTTAGTGTGAGTGCTCGGGGCACTGATTTGCAGTGTCCAAATAACACAAACTTTAGCACTTTTCAAATCACAGAAGATCGCTGTGTCAGGGTAGACTTTTAGTAGATTCCAAAACGGCCTGAAACCCGATATCGCAACAGAAAAGTAAAGTTCAGAGCGGTGTTAGCTTCTTTCGGACTAGCGGTGTTTACAAAACAGCTGAGTTCACGCATGCGCACTGTCCTCTCTGATGACGTCATCAAATGAAACTATAGCTGGATATCGGGTTTCAGGCCGTTTTGGAATCCACTAAAAGTCTACCCTGACACAGCGATCTTCTGTGATTTGAAAAGTGCTAAAGTTTGTGTTATTTGGACACCGCAAAGTAATGCTCCGAGCACTCACGCTAACGGATACGGGATCATTAGTAGAACAGAACGGCTCAACATAAGTTCTGCGATACTGCTCCAATTGACACCAAACTGCTATGGGTGAGTAAAACTACTTGTTTTATTGCCGAAAGAAGGCTCAGATTGTAAAAAAAAAAAAAACTTTAATTTTCCTTTAAGGTCATATAAGGACACATTTATCATGGGACACTTCCTCAGCTGTTTAGGTGCTCCTCAGCTAAGATGAAAAACTACCATTTTATTATTTTACTTATGCACAAAATTAGAAATTAAACCTAAACATCACTATTAGGACACATTAGGACAGCAGCAGACAGCACAAGCAGGAGGAAGGCCTGATGCAACCAGAGACCCCACAGGTCTTCTACAGTCAGCATGGACAGTGGAGACATGACCCAATGTACTTGGACCACTCAGTGTGATGAATCCCTCGTCTTCTGGAGGAGGAGGAGGAGCAGAATGGGCCTTACGTCTGATTGGTTCAAAGTCCTGCATAGTGAAAACCTGTAATGACACACACATTAAGAAAACTACAAAACTAGGTTCACATTTACATTCAGATCCAAAGGCTGTTTATATAAATCCAAACAGATAAATAGAGGAATCCCACACTTGAAACAAAGGTGTATTTTCACAGTTTAAATAATGATTTCAATATGAGCACGATTAATATGAAGCCCTTATTATAACTGGAGTAATAAAGCAACATGCAACAAACCTGATCAGGGGCAGGAGTCTGGGTCAGCACAGCTCCAGTGCAGTGTTACATTTACTTTGTCATCTGCATTTGACCCAATTCATGACCCATGACCATCTCATCAGCCAACAGTGGAGGCTGCAAATGAGAAAAGATAATTCATATAAACAGTTTTCTCATTGTTATATTAGATGTGATGGACATAACAAACACAGGTGTCTAGTATTTACACCAGTGTCTGCACCTGTTCAATGAGCCTAATGTCCATCTTATATCTAACCTGTCCAGTGTTTATATTATGTGATTTACAAGTAAATATAAATGTTGATATAGTCAAACTGTGTCTTTTAATTTAATGTATGAAATAATGTGTTTTTATCTGACCTCAGAGCTACACTGGCCAAGTATTTACGTGTTTACATGAAAAGGTCCTCCTCTGCGGCACGGTGGCTGAGTGGCTAGCGCTCATACTTCACAGCAAGAAGGTTCCGGGTTCGATCCCCGGGTCGCCTAGGCCTTTCTGTGTGGAGTTTGCATGTTCTCCCCGTGTCTGGGTGGGTTTCCTCTGGGCACTCCGGTTTCCCCCATCAACCCAAAACATGCACCATAGGTAAATCCTCCAGCTTAGGTCCTGACCAAGCCAAGGTCCTCGGGCGCAGTAATGTGCTGCACACTGCTCCTAATAACAAGATGGGTTAAATGTAGAGAAGAATTTCTCCAGTGTGAGATCAATAAAGTTGCTTCTCTCTTCTCTCGAAGCTCTGTGGGCTTCTTTTCCCCTGACAGTAAAAACATTATTATTGTCTGATGTAAATCTGTCCAAATACGAAGGTTTGAGCGGACTTTTCATCACGTTAGCTGTACATTATTAGCAAAACTTTTTGCTCAAAGCGCAAGATTCACGCAGTTTAAAACAAATTTATTTCATAGTTTTGTGGTTTATGGCCCTATTTTACGTTTACAGTTGTGTTAGTGATGATTTCCTAAAGTTAACAGTGTTACTCACATGTTTTCTCTGCTCTCCGGACGGTCTTTTTGCTTCATGTTTTTGCTCAGTGCATGCTGTGCATTTGCGGTGCATTTGAGGGGTGCATGAAATGGGACAACACTTGTTGCACCAGAAGTGACATATGCAGCGTTAAAACTACCCTCCGGAGTGTGCACACCTCGAATTGGGACATGGCTGAAGAAATTAAAGTTTTGATGAGGCTACTTCTGACCAATCAGATCACTCCACTGCACAATTTCCCGTTTGTTACTAAGTTAGATCAGATCACTTTTTCTTAGGCCTGGGCATCTGGATTTCTGCTGCGAATTTTTTCACTGCGAATTTTACACTCTGAATTTTGACTGTTGAATTTCAGGCATTGAAAATATTTGTGCTGAATATTTAAATGGTGCATTTATTTTTACTTAAAATTACATCAGCTGCCACTCAGAATAAAAATAATTCAAACATGTTTGTTCAAAAAGTTAAAAATAGTTAAAAAAAAAAAAAAAAATTCAATGTGAGAAATTCAACAGCATTTAAAATTCAAAATTTGTTGAAACAAATCATCTTCCATAGAAGTAAGAGTAACATTTCTTCACCTGCTTGTCTCCAAGGAGATGTGCCGAGAATGTTCCACAGTATAGTCATGAATTTAAGAATCTCTATGGAGACTTGCAGGCCAAATTGCAGGTAATATCTGTGGATAGGGGACCCCACTCACAGTAAGAATTTATGTTTTTTAAGATATTTTTGCGCAATAAATGACGCCTGAAGTTCAATAAATGCAAGACAGATTAGTTTAATGCCATATTGTGGACAATTTAAACCAAAACATAACATCTCCATGGAGACAAACAAGAAAGAAAAGTTACACATTGTGTAAGAATAGAAAACGTATTTGGGAAAATTGCTACTTACTACTTAAACTTAAAGAGTAACTGTAAGGACTTAATAATCTGGTTTATAATTAAAGTGAATGTAATCTGAAGGACAAAACATTAAATATGTAATGTACAAAAGGTGGTATTTTCAAAAGATACAGAAAAAAGAAAAACTAAATCATATCTGAAGGAGCGGCACAAGAAACACATATGTTAAAATCATTATAAAAAAATAAAATTATTATCATGAAGCTTTTGTCACTTAGCATGCATTCTTACTCACAACAAGTGGGGGTGTTATGCAAAATCAACTTTTTTGAGCTTTCTACCATATTATAATGTTCCCTTATCAAAATCATGCCTTTTGAATAATATAGCGATTTCTGTATTTGAACCCTCCTTACAGTTAGCACTGTGATATACAAAACATGGTACAAAACAATACACTGCAACTTCACAAACCTGATGTGATGTGCAGTAGTTTCATTAGTGGGATGCATGCTGATTGTAATGTGTAGTGCTCTGAAGGGGAAGTGACTTAGTGCGGTGAGCAAAGGGATCAGAGGCTCAGAGCTAAACTGAAAATTATTAAGCATGTTAATAATTGTTTTTTGCGAATATTGCATTTCCAAAACAATAAAAGCTATCATGGTGATCTATATGTTATGTGTTAGCAGTTAATACCCCATAAAAGTTTACTGCCCCCTCTTTAAAAGTTACTCAAGTAAATGTAACTGAGTGAATGTGACAGTGAATGTGAATGTGAGTACACATCTTCTGCGTAGGGTCCCTTGGGTGCTGTGGAGGGGAGTGGGAGACTGGGGACTGTGAATGGGGCATAATGATGACACGCACAAGGCAGCTTTTGTGTTGGCTCCTCTGAGGAAGGCACAGTCCATAAAGCAGAGAGAACAAGTGTCTTTATTCACCACAGCTCTGTCAGTAATCATTAATGTATGCTAATGTATACATGCTACTGCTGCGCGTTAGTTTATGAGCCATGTGAATAGACAAAAAGAGGACTTCATGTTCTTTTGAATAAGCTAAACATTGTGTTCGCTGGGGTTATGCATGGTTACAGGAGTGGGCAGTACTTAGTTACATTTGGTTAAGATAAAGATCAAATTTATTTCTCTTGGGCTCACTGCCCGCAGCTTAAAACAGTTACACACCTCACACTACCATCAGACAACACTCAGACAACAGGTAGAGCTCATTACAAGACAAATGAGTGTCCATTATTAATGTCCATTGTCCATTTTGTTCATTGCACAACCATAAAATGTTATTGCACCAGCCCTATTGCACAAATATAATTAACAACAGCCATAAGTTCACACATCAAATTCATCAGTATTAATACCTATTTTTATGTTTTTAACTCAGTGTCCTTGGGTGTCTTGAAAGACACTTTTAAATAAAATGTATTATTATTATTATTATTATTATTATTATTATTATTATTATTATTATTATTATTATTATTATTATCAAATTTCACTTGAAGAACATTGGATATAAAAATCACTTTATATCCAATGTGCTTCAATTGAAATTTGCTGAATTCAATGTGTGAACTTATGGCCTTTGTTGTTTATATCTGTTACTCTTATAACAATGCGCTTGATAGTTCCTACAGGAACCTTTAAGTAATCTTTTAATATTATTGGATTAGTTTTGATATAACATAACTTCGTATGTTACATTAAAAAAAAAAAAAACTTTGCAAGGGATACAACAGTGAGCAAGATTTGACAAGAATTTTAAAGGGGGGAAGGTGGCTGAGTGACTAGCACTCACACTTCACAGCAAGAAGGTTCGGGGTTTGATCCCCGGGTCGCCCAGGCCTTTCTGTGTGGCATTTGCATGTTCTTCCCGTGTCTGGGTGGGTTTCCTCCAGGCACTCCAGTTTCCCCCATCAACACAAAAACATGCTACATATACTCAACAAAAATATAAACGCAACACTTTTGTTTTTGCTCCCATTTTTCCTGAGATGGACCCAAAGATCCAAAATTCACTCCATAAAAGGCAACCCTGAAATGTGCTTTTTTTTTTTTGCTTTATTGGGGGTCTGGGGACTCAGAACCAGTCAGTATCTGGTGTGACCACCATTTGCCTCATGCAGTGCAACACATCTTCTTCGCATAGAGTTTATCAGATTGTCAATTGTGGCCTGTGGAATGTTGGTCCACTCCTCTTCAATGGCTGTGCGAAGTTGCTGGATATTAGTGGGAGCTGGTACACGCTGTCGTATACGCCGGTCAAGCACATCCCAAACATGCTCAATGGGTGACATGTCCGGTGAGTATGCTGGCCATGCAAGAACTGGGACATTTTCAGCTTCCAAGAATTGTGTACAGATCCTTGCAACATGGGGCCGTGCATTATCTTGCTGAAACATGAGGTGATGTTCATGGATGTATGGCACAACAATGGGCCTCAGGATCTCATCACGGTATCTCTGTGCATTCAAAATGCCATCAATAAAATGCACCTGTGTTCTTCGTCCATAACAGCCTTTGAAGAGGAGTGGACCAACATTCCACAGGCCACAATTGACAATCTGATAAACTCTATGCGAAGAAGATGTGTTGCACTGCATGAGGCAAATGGTGGTCACACCAGATACTGACTGGTTCTGAGTCCCCAGACCCCCAATAAAAAAATTAAAAAAAATGCACATTTCGGGGTGGCCTTTTATTGTGGGCAGTCTGGGGCGCACCTGTGCACTGGTCATGATGTCGGATCGGCATCTTGATGTGGCGCACCTGTGAGGTGGGGTGGATTGTCTCGGCGGGGCAGAGGTGCTCGCTGTCACACATTTGGACAGATTTGTGAACAATGTTTGAGAGAAATGGTAGTGTTGTGTATCTGGAGTGAATTTTGGATCTTTGGGTCCATCTCAGGAAAAATGGGAGCAAAAACAAAAGTGTTGCATTTATATTTTTGTTGAGTGTAGGTAAAATGCTCCAGCTGAGGTCCTTCATTGTTGCTTACAGAAAGCAATGCCTGTAAGTATTTAGTGTTAAATTTGAGTTTTAGAGGCCATATTTTCAATCATCTGTGCATATTTGTACTAAAAATGAATACATTTACTGAATAGTTTTGGCTGATCTAATCTAGATTTAAGATAGCAAGTGTGTGTAATTACTTTATATACAGTCTAAATAGGGTTTGTAGTCCTACTTGAGTACAATTGTTTTCCCATTCTGTAATCATATAAAAAATAATTACATTGTTTGATTTGTTATTGTTGATAACTGCATATGTTAGCTACATTTAGAGGTCCTCTATCACACAAAATTGATTCTTGTGAGCTTTAAGTCATGTTATAATATTGCTACCTCATCAAAAACATACCTGGAGTTGTGTTGTGATCAGAAAATAGGTTTTTATATAATACCGTCTATTTAAATACACATTTTGCCTCAGTAAATGATTCTAAGTATATTTAATGAGCTCATGGGTCCGCGGTTGCTATTGATGGCATTTGATAACTACATTCATCATTACTTCTGTTTTAAAGATCCATTGTGTAACTTTTCTGGCAGAGGGTCCGTCAGATGTTATTTCTCCATGAAGATGTTATTGCTTTGTCTCGAATATTTCACAATATGTTATTAAACCTTTCTGTTTTCATGTAGAATAAACCAGACTAAGTTACAAATCAGATCTGTGGATTGGCCAGAATTTTAGGTATTTTTGAGCTATAAAACCTGTAAGGCAGTTTAATGTCATATTGTGGAATATTCCAGGCAGAGCAATGACATATTCATACAAGCAAGCAAGTGAAGGACCTTTTTTTCCATGACAAATAAAACTACATCGAATTGATACACGCAGTCTTTGGACATGCCTTTAAACCCATTTGTCTCAGTCTTGTCTCAGTGTCCATTATCTGACCGATATCTCTAACCATGACCTGCCTTTAGTCACATGTAATTACTCTTCTATCCACTGCAGACAACAGCATGTAGAGACCGGCTGTAGTGATCCCTTTAGAATCACATGCGTTGGTGTTGGACTCATTTTCACTCAGGGCCACACTTGTAAATGAGGCTCATGTTCACAGGCCAGACTTGACTGGCCTTTGTTGTGTCCGATCATGACAATACAAACAGCTTGACATTTGCCCCTGTGCGATTGGACGGCGGTCTGAGAGTCGGGGGAATTGCGAGACTGAAATTAGAATCCTGTTTGAATTGAAGCTTGTTAGCAGTAGATATCTGAAGAGATTTGATTTTATTATTTTGAGCAGTGATGCTAACTGTGATCATAAGCATTTTGGATTTTATTGCATGCTGGTCAACTGACAAAAAATGTTATTTAAAAAGATCATACTTACAGCTTTAAACTACAGTAAGTGAAAATGTTACACATTTTTAGACCATTTTTAGACAATATTGTACCTGTGTCTGCTATAATATAATCAACGACATCCATGGATCATTATGTTTGCACAGTTTAAAACGCAATATTTAAATTGCGTAAAACTACTTCATAAAAGAAACAAGTACTTTGATTTCCTTGTTAGAAAACTGCTGTGCCCAACTGGAGCTGATGTTGCAGTAAAACGCTTTTCTACCTCACGCATACCAGGGTGGGTGAGGTGGATTAACAGCCTTGCTTAAAGGAAAAGTAACGTTTTTTACAATTTGAGCCTTATTTCGGTAATAAAACAAGTTGTTTTACTCACCCATATCACTTTGGTGTCATATGGAGCACTTCCAGAGATGTTTTAGATTAGCGTTAGCCTAGCGCGACTTATAGCCATAGCTCAGGGCATTCCTCGAGCATGTAATATGCCCCGTGCGGGCTCCAAATAACACAAACTTTAGCACTTTTCAAATCATAGAAGCTCGATGTCTTTAGTCTATGATTTCGTTTGGTCAAAAGTGGCCTGTAATCCGAGACTTAGCCATAGTTTCAAGTAGATGAGGACGCCAGTGCGCATGCGCGGAGTGTGCTCTCAGCTCCCGGGACCCAAACATGGAACGCATAGCTGTAAACTATGGATAAATCTCGGATTACAGGCCACTTTTGATTCAAACGAAATCGTAGACTAAAGACGTGATAAAAGGAGAAGTTCAATTTGTCAACTGGACAAAGTTTGTTTGGTTGAAAACGTTTCGCCGCTCATCCGAGAGGCTTCGTCAGCTCTGGTAGTCTAAAGACATCGAGCTTCTATGATTTGAAAAGTGCTAAAGTTTGTGTTATTTGGAGCCCGCACGGGGCATATTACATGCTCGGGGAATGCCCCAAGCTATGGCTATAAGTCGCGCTAGGCTAACGGCGTTAGCCTAACGCTAATCTAAAACATCTCTGGAAGTGCTCCATATGACACCAAAGTGATATGGGTGAGTAAAACAACTTGTTTTATTACCGAAATAAGGCTCAAATTGTAAAAAACGTTACTTTTCCTTTAAGGACACAACAGCTGTGGGAACTGGGATCAAACTGCCAACTTGTAGGTAAGTGGATTTGACCATTCCAGCAAATGAATTAATGAGGGGTTCAGAACGCCAAGGATCGGGTCAGTGGACGAACAGTCTGCCAACTTACTCCCACTGTCTGAAGTGTCTTGCTTAAGGGTAAAATGACTGTGTACTAGAGTCACTGCCAACCCTCTACAGCACCTGGTCTGCCATCTAAGTCCTGAACAGGCCCAACCCTACTTAGCTTCTGAGGTCAGATGAGATTAGGCATTGTCTTACATAATTAAACCCCTTCCATATCCTTATACGTTAAAAAAAAAGATCCATAGGCAAATTCATGACCTTGTAATGGCAATATCCTTATGAGGTTTAAAAAGTTATAACTCAGTATTAATTAACCTGTCTACATGAAGGACCAATCCCACCCAGCCCATAAAACATCCTATATTACGCAAAATTGACTCTTGTGATTTTCAAGCTATGTTATAAAAAATGTTGTAAAAAAAAAACATCAAAAATATACCTGGAGTTTTGTTTAGTTTCATTCACACATGTTTGAGTAATCCTTTATTATTAGTCTGTCTACACTTCCAAAGCTCAAAATGCTCTGTTCCACCTGGTGATGTCATGACATGTCACTGACTTTTTGTTCAGCAGAGATCGGCAATTCCAGGTCTGAAATGGTCTCCAGGTCTCCAGGTCTCAGGTCTCCAAATGATTCTAGTGAAGGTGTATGGACTTCCTGTATGACATGACATCACAAGAGTGTTTTCCGTTTGAAGAACTCAGCCTAAATATGCACAGAGTCCAGACAGGGGTCCAGGCCAGGGTTTAGTCCAGGGTTTAGTCCAGGGTTTAGTCCAGGGTTTAGTCCTGAGTTTAGTCCTGAGTTTAGTCCTGAGTTAGTCCAAGGTTAGTGCTGATTTAGTTCTGTTTTTTCCTGGAGTTAGTCCAGGTTCATTCCTGGTTTCATCCTGGTTTCATCCAGGTTTAGTCCTGGGTATAGTCCTGGGTTTAGTCCTGGGTTTAGTCCTGGGTTGGTTTTGGGTTAGTCCTGGTTTAGTCCTGGATTAGTATTGGATTAGTCCTGGGTCAGACCAGGTTTAGTCCTGAGTTAGTCCAGGGATAGTCCTGGTTTAGTTCTGGTTTTGTCCAGAGTTAGTCCTGAGTTTAGTCCTGGGTTAGTTAGTTTGTGAATGAAAAAAAAAACCACAACTCCAGGTCTGTTTGTGATGAGGAAACAACATTAGAACAGATCAGAAAATGGTGTAATATGGATCCTTTAACTATCTGACCCACAATGTATAGTTTTCTTTCCCCCATGTAACACTCTTAGATGCCTATATGGAAAAACATATTATTCACTCTGTTCTGGTACATGGCCTATCCTGTATTCTGTTTACTACTCCACTGACATTATTTTAAGCCTTGACTCATGTAACCGCTACAGAGAACGGCAAAAGAAAATTGAATTCTGTCAACTTTACCAAAGTTTTTGAGAGAAAATCTGTTTCACCACTCATCCAAGCAGCTTCTTCACTTCTGACAGGATGCTAGTAAGTTTGCGCCTATGTCTGAAGAGAAGAGGAAACTTAAACAAACACACCCCAGTTTTTTTTTTGTTTTTTTTTTTGCCGTTCAAGGTACACTGTGGATCATTTCAGGTGGAGGGTTACATCTATGGAGATGCACGCCTGTACATAGTGAGAGTTTTTTAAAGGTCCCATGGCATGAAATTTTCACTGTCTGAGGTTTTTGAACGTTAATGTGAGCTCCCCCCCCCCCCATGGCTAAAAGTTGCGAAGTGTGTAAACTGAGCATTTGCGGTCCTTTTCTGCGTTTGAAAAAAACACAGCTCAAACGGGCGATTCTGAACAAGGAAACTTTCTGACGTCACGCGGAAAATGCAGTTCCACCCCCTGTCTGGATGTCTGCTCACACTCTCTGAGCTCACGCCCAGAGAGTTTGGACCGCGAATGAGCTACGCAATGCGAAATGCGTTTTTTTATTTGCCTGGAGCCATGTGTAAGGGTTTCCAGGCTCGGAAGTCCTTTATCCGACCCTCTGGACCTCTGAAACAGCAGTGGTTTAATTTTATTTTCTGTGAAAATGTGTTTTTTTCATTGAAACGCCTCTCCTTTCTTCCTCCGCTCTTAAAACACGGAAGTGGGGCCAGCACACAGCGCACCGCTAAAACAAGGAACCAGCGGCGCATTTGCCCCCCCACCCACCCGCTGCTCTGACCTATCTCTGTCCTTCTCATTTGCATTCAAGCAACAACGCCCATAATGAGGTGTTCAGAGAGATATTTTTTAACCATGTCTGTGTACATGTGTCTTTCTCATGCACTGAGTGTTGATTTTGAAGAAGGATTCATTTACAGTATTAGGGAACCATTAAGGCACCATATAAAAGCATCAAGAAGTACCATGTCATGGGATCTTTAAGGTATTTTTGATCTTTGAAACACCTGTAATTGAATACATGCAATTATTCAATGCAAATATGTTAAATGCCATACTGTGGAACATTCTAGGCAAAGATCTAGCATTCCCATGGAGACAAACAAACAGCTGGGCCTGCACCTTAGAAGTTACATAATAAGTAATAAGTAATAAGAGTACTTAATTAATTATAGTAAGTAGTATAGTATTATTTAATTATAGTAAGTGCTCTAACATTTTGGTTAGGAGTCTGTCACCTGCTTGTTTTTATGGATGTCATTGCTCTCCCTGAAATGTTCCACAGTATGGCATTAAGTATCTCTCTACCTTACATTTATTCAATTACAGGTGGTTTGAGAACTAAACAAAATGCCTAAAATACTAAAATACTAAAATACAATCTCAAGAGGGTAAATTAGAAGTAAAACATGTTTAAAATCTCTAAAACATTGATTTTGCATTATAGGCCTGCTTTAATTGATTGAAATCTATGGCAAATGTAAACATAATCTGATCTATAAATTCTTTCGTCTATAATATCTGGACATTATATTGTGCCTATTATTTTGCTTCTCCTTTTTGAAATGACCCATAAGACTTTTGGACAGGAGTGACGGAGGTGGTGATGGGAAAGATGAAAGCAAGAGATGAGTTGTGCTGAGTCCAGGCTCATTTATTGGATTATCTTCCAACGCCTGTAAGAGCAAAATCGGCATTGGCTTGGCACTCACTGGTCTAGTCTAATTTAAACTGATTTTTCAAAATGCATGTGAACCTGGGAACTACGATTGAGGTATGGTGGTTTAAATACACACTTCTCCAATAGTTTACAAAGATGTGTGTCTGGTCTTGCTTTTGTGAGTTCAGATGGGCATGATTGACAGGTGGTTTAGCGTGGTTTATGCACAGTTCATATCAAAACAATATGGCTGCTTATGAGAATGAGAAAAAAATATCACAGGGAACTAAAAAACAAACAAAAAACAAATCTGAGATGGCAGAAATGTTAGTTTGTTGTAAATCATGAGTGACCAATGAACTCCTTCATATCAATGAAATAAAAGTTCAAAGTTTAAAATCAGCTTTATTGTCAAAAACCATATCTACAGGTCGCACACACAGGATTTGAAATTGCAGCGCTCCCTAGGCCCACAGTGAACATAAAACATCTGATAAACAAGACAATAAACACCATGACTAAAACATCACATATACCCGTAGCAAAACCGTAGCAAAACTGTAGCAAAAAAAAAAAAAAACCATCACCAAGCAAAAACCAATCTGAATGAAAACTCGACGGAGCTGTTATGCAGTCTAGTGATCAGACTGCATAACAAATACAGAGATATCATTCTGGACTTACCAGGCAACATGAGGAAACATGTGTTTTGACTTGTTTTTTTTTTTTTGTATTTTTCAATCAGCTGCAATGACAGACTACACCCATTTTCAACTGCGAACTACCACTAGTTTGTTTAATATGGAAACAAGTAAAAAAGATAATTTGATCACTTGAATGCGCGCGCAGTGCTGACTCAAAACAAAGCCACTGCTGCCATAAAACCCCCAGCGAAGATATAGAAGAGAAGAACTCAAATAAAGAGAAACAGATGGAATAAATGATAGTTCATATCATTCAACTGACATACACACACGTGAACACCTGCTGCTTGTTTAGGGTAATTTGCCCAGGTGTTCAATGGTGTTTAATCATGCTGATTAACTAGCAAGCACAGGACACCGCAAAGCTCACAGACATATTAACCGATTAACCTCTACGACAGACACATGTAAACGAACACGAATAACTTTGTTAAAAAGCATGATAAGTTTTCATATGACCATCATAAATGGCATTTGACATGACTGAGCTCACATCTGTGACTCGTGAATTAAGTCGTAGTATGTTACTTACCCCGCAACGCAAGTGCAGTTGGCGGTCAGAACGTAGTTACCACGCTTGTTCATGATAGCCCAAGCATTGTACATGGTCGTCTTGTGGCCTTGTCTTTGACTGGGAAGAACATCAGATGCCAACACTCAAAACTCCCCATCGATATTGTGGTATTTTACGTCCTGTAAAACTGGTAGGCATCAATGGATTTGTATGCGGCTGGTTAGCTTAAATCTGGCTGGTTAGCTCAACTGGTAAGTCACTGACTTTCCCCTCAGGGGTTGTGGGTTCAAATCCCCCCCGGCAATGAGCTAGCCAGTGTGGGTCCTTGGGCAAGACCCTTCACGGTACTGCCCCCCGGGTGCCAAAAGATGGCTGCTCACTGCTCCTGGAAAGGATGGGTCAAATGCAGAAGTCAAATTTCTCCCGTGTGTCAGTGTGTGTCATTGTGTGTGAGACCAATAAAGGCTTAATCTTAATCTTAATCACTTTCTCTCTTGTATACACGCTGGGCTTCTCGACTAAATAACAGTGGATATCTGGCCACTTTCTGCGGTCGTACTGCCACTCCGTGATCGCATAAGGATCTGGAGGACCCCGTTGCTCAACGTGAGCTTTTGAATGTAGCTCTCCTTATCGTTCAGATACTCCGCTATGGTCCGCCATGGTTGATTCTGGGTCAACAGTGCGCGCACATGCCGGTGACATCACATCTGTTTACTAACAGTAAAGGAGTCTATACATTCGTACATAGGCAAGGTAAGTGAAGTGTCTTTGCTCAAGAACACAAAGTATGCACTGGTCCTGACTAAGATCGATCACTGGCAAAGCTGGAAAAGCCTGTGTAACTTTGAAATAACGCGAATAACAATAAGATACAGTGTGTGGTCCACCTGTGCAGAGTTGTGCTTTCCAGCCTGTGAACAAAAAAGTAACTTTAAATGAATGTAGAGAATGGGCCAGTGGTCATGGCATTTACGCATAATGAGCCCCTGTAGAGTCAGCAGTGCTTAGGTGCTTTGAGATCACAAAGCAAATATCTGGGAACACAACCTCCCTGAGCTCCACACGCACGATTCAAAACAGAGGAGAAGGTCTAAACCCTTTGACTTACAATATGTCGTAATTATGTTTAAAAGAAAGTTATAACATCTTATTTGAAGCAAGTAAATGCCTCTAGAGTACTTGTTTTATGCGACCTAAAAACTATTTTATAATACAGTACTTTACAGAGATGTGTGGGTCTGGAACCATATTTTGTCTTTGTGATTCCCGATCAGCAGTTAAACAAATCAGAGAAACACAAGGTCCATTAGTCTGAAGTAAGGACAGTTGTTTTAATCTATGGCCTCCTTCAAGAACCTTATGCATTTAAATAGAAGAATGGAGGACTGGCTGCTCAGACAACAATATTCCGCTAATGCAGTTGTAAATGAATGATCGTGCAGCGCTGAAGGTATTTTAGTAGATTTATACTACTCTAAATGTTCACCGACATCACAGTTTTACAAATGAGCGACTTTGAGTGTATGGGTGTGGTGTGTAAGATTAAAGGTGCATTGTGTAACTTTTCTGGTGGAGGGTCCGTCAAATGCTTTTCTTCATGGACATCTTATTGCTTTGTCTGGAAGGATTTGCAATATGGCATTAAGCTTTTCCACCTTCATGGAGACCAAACCTGACCAAGTTACAGGTCAAATCTGTGGAGAGGCGACCCTACTCAGTCAGAATGCCTGTTTTCTGAGCTATAAAACCACCTGCAAATGAGTATTGAATAAATACCTGAACATTCCAGGCACAGCAGTTACATATCCATAGAAACAAGCAGCAAAATATTGTCCCCTTAGGTATAGTAGTCTTCTGCATTTGACCCATCCTCCAACGCCACTGGGACAACCAATCAGGAGCAGTGAGACCTAGCAGTTAGTCTTGGTCATGACTACTTTAGCTGGAGGATTTTAAAGGTCATATATTACACAAAAGTGACTCTTGTGAGCTTTAAGCCATGTTATAATGTTATTACCTTATCAAACACATACCTGGAGTTTTATTTTGTTTCATTGACACATGTCATGTCATGTATTGTATGTTACCTTTAGTTCAGTCAAGCATATCCAAGGTTGAAATCATCCATATGATTCTAGTGAAGGTGTATGGGGTTTAAAAACACAGTGGAGCACTTCCTGTATCACCACATGACATCACAAGGTGGAACAGAGTGTTTTCAGTTTGAGAGAGGCGGTTTTTCAGCCTAAAAATGCGGGACTTGTGTGTCAAACGTGTGTGAATGAAACAAAACACAACTCCAGGTCTGTGTTTGACAAAAAACAGCATTATAACATAGATCAGAAAACACTGTAATATGACTCCTTTAATTATGGTGCTTGTTTTTGGTTGATGGAGGAAACCCACCCAGAAATGGCGAAAAATTATTGTGTATTTCATTATTTATAGTTCAAAGTTCAAAAGTTCAAAGTCTGCTTTATTGTCAAAAACCATATGTACAGGTCGCACACACAAGATTTTAAATTGCAGCGCTCCCTAGGCCCACAGTGAACATAAAACATGTGATAAACAAGACAATAAACACCATGACTAAAACATCACATATACCCGTAGTAAAAGTACAGTAAACTTGTATATAATACAAATGGGTAAAACACACAATGTGTAGCGTAATAAAGCTCAAATGGTGTCATTTAAAGCCCCAGTGTGTAGGATTCGTGGCGCATAGGTGGATGGTGCTATTGCACTTTCTGTTTTAGCTACGGCAGACCTCGAGGGTCACCCGGGCGCGCCGCTACTGTATAAATAAAACACGGTCCCGTTTTTGTTTTTGTTTTTTTTCTTTTCTCATGAAAACACACATTCCCGATCATGTACCATGACACTCTACACATCAAATGAAACCTTACAGTCTCCTCTTTTTGACTATGCAATTCATTTCCCTGCACAACACATGGGGCTTTTATACGGAAAAGTACAAAACGAGGTTAGCTTACCTTAGAATGCTTTGCACAGGTCAAACTCTGTATTTCACCATAAACTTGCTCTCAATTTGTCCGTAAGGATCCAGCGAATAAAATCCAGTAAAACAATTTAGTCCAAAACACGTGTTAGATCCATTACGACGTCTGATCCGGCAGCATGCTTGTGTTGTTTACCCAAAACCACGAGCCTTGCCGAAGGCGGAGCCCAAATGTCCTTCTGCGGCTCTCGTATTCAAAATGGCTGCCTCTGCATGGGGAAGATCCCCCTTTTATGTGACTATATCTAAGTCCAAAAGAATACTTTGATTTTATGATGGAAGTGAAAAGGATTGGAAAACAATGTATTTTTGAATGGGTATCTTCAATTTCAGTAATTAACGGGTAAAAATCTTACACTCTGTCCCTTTAAGTAGCAGTGTCAGTGTCATTTAAGTCCTTTTAGCTTTCCCTTTTAAATATTTCTCATAAAAATATTGGTTTCTGATTTCTTGTATTTTCACAGTTACACGTTGGAAATGAAGCTGTTATCAGAATAAAATATTTTAATAGACATGATAAGAAGAAACTGTCTATATGACATACGGTGTAATATAAAATTACATAACACTCGCTGCTCTTATCTCAGCGCTGTTTTGGTTTAGCCGTCAACATTTTAACCCTCTACTCCTCCTCTCTTGCTTTTTAAACCCTTTCCAAACGCCTGCCCTCGCTCTCGTACTGTCCAGTCATTTATTAGACATCCTGCTGTTTAGACGTTCAACATCTGGACTGGGCGGGGCGTGCGTAACCGCTCCAAAACCTATCCGCCAATCAAACTCGACCCACGTCTCTCATCTCGTCTATCATTGGCTCAAGCAGCTGTCAAAAAGTGTTCGGGGGCGGGTGTTGTTCGCCTGCCGGAGTGTTGTGATTCCAGCCTGACTTCAGTCTTGTCACAGCGGTGGAGGAGGGCGCCTTTTCACCGCTACTGGGAATATTATCCGCGCCGGCGACGCAAACTACGCGTAAACTAACTACGGCTGCCTTAACCAGCGCGGTTTTACGCATCCATCTCGACGTGAATATTCCTTCTTTGACTCTACGACGTTTTGTCTCCGGGAAACAAAGGGAATAAGGTAATAAAAACGATCGGTTTCGGGTTGCAGTAGTTGGCGGAGAGTTGCGTGTGCAGCAGCTGTGCCGTGCGTACTTGGCTAATTAGGAGTGTTTGGCGTTGCCGCGAGATACCAAATTAAAAAGTTGACCACTGGAACTGCTAGTTTGGAGTGTCCTTGTAATCCCCAAGATTTTCCACAGCTGTTTTGTAGTAAAATTGCACGTCTTGCATAAGCCATTTGCGGGTTTGGAGCTTGTTTATAACGGTACATTACCTATCAATAAGAAGAGATGATTTAAACCGCATTTATCACGCTTTTAATCATTGCTATTTCATAATTTTCCCACGTATTTCTTTAATGCTTTAATAACTTACGTATTTTGCGTGTAAACAAACATACTGTAATTGTTGTCGTCTTAGTATTTGCTTCTAAATGTGCACGATAAGTTGTGTCAATCACGCCTCTGACACCGGTGTTCATTCTTTTATTACGCGCCGAATTCCCGTTCATTTGACACGTTTTTACGACGAAAAACACCCTGTCTTCTATTCCGTCTATCAAGCTCAGGATTCCACGTACAGGGGATGGATCAGAACTTGGACAATAATGCGTTTCTAGATATTTCGGGGCCATATTATCCGCTTGTGACAGCATAACAGAGGGAACAATGATGACTGTGCTGTATCTGAAACTGTCTGGAGCGTGTGCCGTGCGCGCAAAAGGATGCTTGTTGTCTAGTAGTTTCGCTGTCTTCATGCCAAACTTGCGAGCAGAAAGCGATGAGATCATTGTTCTACAGGTCCGAGTGTTTTTTTTGTTTTGTTTTTGGCACGCGAAGCAAACAATCGTATCGCCAAATCGATATGAAGTTAAAGATGACATAATTCAGGCCTGGACTGGTAATTGGGCATACCGGGCATTTTCCCGGTGGGCCGACAGTCCTAGGGGCTCTCTTACTTGGAGACCACAATTTAGGACTGAACCAGGATTGAACCAGGACTAATCAGGTCTAAATCAGGTCTAAATCAGGACTAAATCAGGTTTGAACCAGGACTAAATCAGGTCTGAACCAGGACTAAATCAGGATTGAACCAGGTCTAAATCAGGACTAAATCGGGTCTGAACCAGGACTAAATCAGGATTGAACCTGGACTAAACCAGGACTAATTACATCTAAATCAGGTCTGAACCAGGACTAAACCAGGACTAAATCAGGTCTGAACCAGGACTAAATCAGGTCTGAACCAGGACTAAATCAGGACTGAACCTGGACTAAACCAGGACTAATTGCATCTAAATCAGGACTAAATCAGGTCTGAACCAGGACTAAATCAGGACTAAATCAGGTCTGAACCAGGACTAAACCAGGACTAAACCAGGACTAAATCAGGACTGAACCAGGACTAAACCAGGACTAATTACATTTAAATCAGGACTAATCAGGTCTAAATCAGGACTAAATCAGGACTAATTATGAGGGGCCGGTCTAAGCCAAAAATGCCAGGGCCATTTTTTTTGTCCCAGTCCAGACCTGGGACATGTTGTTAATTTTGATGTGTATTTAGTATTAAGCTATAACACATGCACATTATTATTTTATGTTTTGTTCACTGTAACTCGCAATATTAATCGCAAACGGCATATAATAGAAAGTGGTTCACAGAGTTTCTGTTCAGAATTGCAGTATTGATGAGTCCCCGCATCTTCGTGGTGACGCTTCACGAGTGACAAGTAGCAGATTTCTTATTTACTTGCTTTTACGGTTGAGAAATGCCAATGTGACATTTATAATCCTGCATTTATAACCTGGTGTCTGAATTTTTAAAATAATTTGAAGTAGTACGCAGAGCAGTGGGTGGAGATGGGGGGTATGTGAAAAAAAGAAATTTTCTGAGCATGCAAGCTACAAATGCAGGACAATACAGGATTATTCAAATGGTATAATAAAGAAATACTATAATTTTCTGTTTAGAATGACAATATTGTCTAAAATGATCATTTAGGTATCAAATCGGTATTGAGTCTATTCTTTAATATCAAAATCAAGTTTGAAATTTTAGTATTGTGACAACACTAACTATGTAATATGGCTAAAGTTGGGGGTCTGTCACCTGCTTGTTTCTATGGATATGTCGCTGCTCTGCCTGGAATGTTCCACAGTATGACAATAAATAGCTCTACCTTACATTTATTCAATTACAGGTGGGTTTATAGCTTAAACGCCTAGAAAAACAGGCATTCACTGTGAGCGGGGTTGCCTCTCCACAGAGCTGACCTTTAACTTGGTCTGATCTCCATGAAGATGGAAAGGTTTAATACTGTATTGTAACAACATTCCAGACAAAGCAATAATATCTCCATGGAGAAAAGCATTTGACAGACCCTCCACCAGAGTAGTTAAACAACACAACTTTAAAAGCTCATAAAAGTTGTGTCACGTCTCCTTTAAATATGAACTCAAGATGAGAATGTGATGTATTTCTTACTCTAGGATTCCCCGGGGTCTGTGCTTGCTCCAAGTTGCTTTGTTGTGTAATAGAAGCTGGGCTGCAGGCATATAGGGCTTACGGGGATGCTGGTCTGCTCCCCTCTCCCTGGGCGAGTATTTGATTTCAGATGAGCCCAAGAACATTTCAACAATAAATAAGTCTCTATGTAGGAACAAACTGCATTTTGTACAGAATTCAATTTTTGTGTGTGTGTGTTTGTTTTTTTCTCAGGGCTAAAGGGAGAGTTGTTTTGCTATTTGAGATGAATGCAGGCTTAGTTAAAGTTTTTGCTGCTTTATCTCCTACAGTTGATTTTTAGGGATAGGAGATGGGACAAAAAAAAAAAAAAATCATTGAGCAATTGCTTTTTTCAATTTTTTCATTATTAGGGCTGCATGAAAGTACTATTCTGTTCAATTTGTACATTGTTAAGAACTCCAGGGTTGTTAACGTTTGAAAGATTGAAATACAAATACAGGAATCCCATGCATTTCAGAACATGTTTGTAGAAGGTATTTCTAAAAATTTTTATAAATGTATAATTTCTTTAACCGCAGCCTTACGATTTGATAAAAAAAAAAATTACAATTTCAGTTCAGTTAATTTACAAGAATACAATGGTTTTTAGTATTAATTTCATGAACATAAAAAATGTGCATTGTGTAACTTTTCTGGTGGAGGATCAGCCATTTGTTTGTCTCTATGGAGATATTACTGTTTTGCCTTTATTCCACAGGTAAATGGTCAGATCTGTGGAGAAGCAAGTCTGCATATAGTAAGAATTCCTCTTTTTAAGGTATTTTTGAGCTATAAAACACCTGAACAAGCAGTTCAAGGCAGACATGTTTAATGGGACAGTGTGTAAGATTTTTACCCGTTAATTACTGAAATTGAAGATACCCATTCAAAAATAGATTGTTTTCCAAGCCTTTTCACTTCCATCATGAAATCAAAGTATTCTTTTGGACTTAGATATAGTCACATAAAAGGGGGATCTTCCCCATGCAGAGGCAGCCATTTTGAATACGAGAGCCGCAGAAGGACATTTGGGCTCCGCCTTCGGCAAGGCTCGTGGTTTTGGGTAAACAACACAAGCATGCTGCCGGATCAGACGTCGTAATGGATCTAACACGTGTTTTGGACTAAATTGTTTTACTGGATTTTATTCGCTGGATCCTTACGGGCAAATTGAGAGCAAGTTTATGGTGAAATACAGAGTTTGACCTGTGCAAAGCATTCTAAGGTAAGCTAACCTCCTTTTGTGCTTTTCCGTATAAAAGCCCCATGTGCTCGGGGAGTGTTTGTTTTGCAGGGAAATGAATTGCATAGTCAAAAAGAGGAGACTGTAAGGTTTCATTTGATGTGTAGAGTGTCATGGTACATGATCGGGAATGTGTGCTTTCATGAGAAAAGGGAAAAAGAAAAAAAAACGGGCGGCGCGCGGGTGACCCTCGAGGTCTGCCGTAGCTAAAACAGAAAGTGCAATAGCGACTATCCACCTATGCGCCACGAATCCTACACACTGGGGCTTTAATGTCCTACTGTGGAACCTTCCAGGCAAAGAAAGAACATCTCCATGGAGATGAGGAAAGAGCTGGACCCCCACCTTAGAAGTTACATAGTTAAGCTTTAAAACGACAGTCAAATTTCTTCCAGTGGCTGAACTCTGCTCGAAACCACACACTTTCACTGACAGAGAATTGGCTCTAGAGCTCTCAAAATAAAACCTCTTGCCTATCACTGACAGTTAGCGATGTCTGAACCTCAATTTGGACTGAAAACATGATAATTTGCATAGCTCTACCTACTGTTAGTGATTTTTTTTTTTTACATTTTCCCTGGTTGCTTGGGTGATTGCAGCTCAGAGAAGGCCACCAACGGCTTGCGCTGATGTTGTGATACAGTGATTCTGCATCCCAGTGGACACAATGGTGTGGTTTGAGGGTAGCTGGTTCGTGCCAGCACTGGAGAGGAAAATAAACAAGGCCTTTGTCATTGTGTGTGAAAGTGTAAGGAGGCTGTTTATGGTGTTTAATGTAGGGAAACATGACCTAAGCTTGGGTTTTGCTCATTCCCGGCTGTGGCTCAGTCTGTGCCAATCATAGACTGTATATATAAATGGACATGGCTAATATGCTTGCCAACGCATTCCAAATAGAAAGTTTGCATACTGCCTCTTCCAGATACTGCTGACTCTGTCTTCCATTGACTCCCATTGGAATATTGTCGTCCTTCTCTCTGCAACTGCTGCTGTGAGCCTTGTCATTTTGGTCTTTAAATTTTTGTATTAACCCACTCTACATTCTGTTTCTGTTTTTTTATTTTTCACTATTTTGTTGGTAAAAAAAAATAAAATAAAATAAAATCCTATTCATCGTACAGAGACTGGCTCCAAATTCGCCCCTGTAACTGTTTGCATCCCAAGCTTCATTTGAGTGACGCCGAACGCTATGGGCGACATCACACTCGCTTACTCCACTTTTTTATACAGTCTATGGTGCCAATACGGATGAGAATATCTATATCATAAAAAGGTTGAATGTTTGAGCAGTGCAATAGCATAGTGATGATTTATGAAAATGTTATTGGCATCGTCAATACCAAGAGTTCAAAGAAAGGTGTTGAAAAAAAAATCAACAGCCCAATTAAAAGAACTGTGTGTAGCCTGCAGTATTTTTCAGTGCGGAAAAGGAAAGCCGAAGCACGCACCACGCTGCGCAACAGGGGAACTCCCTTCCTTGTGCGTAACAGGGATTCCCCTGGCAGCGTGCTGTGTGCTTCGGCTTTCTTTTTCCGCACTGAAAAATAGTTCCCACCCAAAATGACCAAGTCAAGCTCTCCGTGTTGATTTGCACATTTATTTGCACTCGATATGAATGCGCACTACAGTGAACCCTCGTTTATCGCGGGGGTTAGGTTCCAGAAATAGCCCGCAATAAGTGAAATCCGCGAAGTAGGACAATTTTATATTTTACAATTATTCTACATGTTTTAAGGCTGAAAACGCTTCACCAGACACATTATACACCTTTCTGAGACTGGTATTAACATTTTCTCACATTTTTCTCTTGTTTAAACACTCAAACTTTTGTAGATTTTCATTAAAATATATTAATAGTGGGGCGGGGGCACGTGACACGCGGGCACGTGCGCGCGGACACGTGTGTTTGTTTTGGTACCACATATCCATGCCATGTGCGAAAGTCGAGTGGAAAGCGACCTGGATATCATTTTGGGCAAGACTCAAGCCACTGCTAACAGTGCCGAACCGCTAACAGACGCCCCTGAGCACCACAAGACCAGGTAAGACTAACCTGCGCTCACAAGAGTTGGTTGCATTTCACCCCGGCTCCAAAATCAGACCGCTATCAATGCGTCGCCAATACTCCACAGCTCTCTAGGACGGGGTCGGGTTTGTCCTCTCGTCCTCTCACGGGGAAGAGCCACTGTCTCCTCTGTGCGCGCGAGTGTCCTCTCCCCGCTGCGGCTCCCCCGGTCCATGTTGATTCTTGGCTCTTCCATGGTCCGGCTCGCACTCTCTTCCATGGCTCGTGCAAGTAAACAAAGGCCACACCTCCTGTCACCCAGGCGCTCTCGTGAAGGACATCTGAGACTCTGTCCCTACCATCCCTGGTCTAGACCTGGTTTAGTCCTGGTTTAGACCTGGTTTAGTCCTGGTTTAGACCTGCTTTAGACCTGGTTTAGTCCTGGTCTAGTCTCTTAGCTAATCAGGGCGCAGGACAGAATGTTACACTGTAAAAAAAAAAGTTACACTATAAAAAAAATTGAAAAAAAAAAAAATTGGAAAAAAAAATCCGCGAAACAGCGAGGCCGCGAAGAGTGAACCGCGATACAGCGAGGGTTCACTGTACACAGAAAGTAATTGGGAAACGCATCGAGCAAATTAATTCCTTTTGGCCGAAATCTTTCTCTGGCGCCGTTAGACTCCAGTCTAACGCGGAGTAGCTGCAGATACCGCGGCGGTCAGTGCTGACAGACCTGGACAATGGCTGGGTGACCAGGAAAACGCTTTCCACCACTTATTTTAGTCTCTGGACTGTGGTGAGATGCCCAAGTTTGACCTGGGGGTGGCATATCCCTTTAAGAACATACTATTTCATGATGCCAACTGAAGGCAGGCTTTGTCAGTAGAAGCAGTATATTATGAAAGTCGCCTCCAGTGTGTTCTTGCAGATGAATTGTTTCCTTTGATAACCCCTGCTGGTAGTGCATAAGGTCAGTGTCATTATAAATCAGAGCAGACAACCCATAATCTTGTTTCCCAGCACTTTTTATCCACGTAGACACACAAGTCCTCAAAACAGTAAGTGTTCGTTGAGATCAAACATCGATGGAGTGCAGATACAAAGCCATTTTTCACTCCTCTACAGGCCAGTCACTCTGCCCAGTTGGTTAGCACTGTTTTTGTTTTGCTGACTTAAAGATACACTGTAACTTTTTGGTTGGGGGCAGTGGTGAAAGTAAGGCGGTGCGCACCGGTATAACATTCACAGCCGGTACGCAGCACCGCTAAGAGAATATGGTTAATGGTGGCCGAAACCCACATTTGAAAAAAAAAAGTAAGGTGCGCTATTTAAGTAGAAAACACAAACAACCACACTATGCCATTCGAGAATAACTGAAAGCTTCCCGAAACTCTCGTGCAGAGATATCTGCAGTCTGTTAAGCAAGGATTGTCAAAACTTATCTGACTGTAGCCATGAAAGTAGCCTAAGCGGCACGGTGGCTGAGTGACTAGCACTCACGCTTTACAGCAAGAAGGTTCTGGGTTCGAACCCCGGGTCGCCCAGGCATTTCTGTATGGAGTTTGTATGTTTCTGCGGCTTTTTTCCACATACCTTTTTTGCCTAGGTAGGCACCATTTACGTAGGCCCACAAAAATATGAAATAATTAAATAACTTTTTTAATATACTTATCTATGAAAAAGGTGTAAAACTTAAAAAAAAAAAAAAAAAAACTGGTAAAACAAGTTTTTGTTTTTTTTTTGTTTTTTTTTTTTTTTTACAGTAAAGTGATGCACTGGACATTATAGCACCTGTAAGAAATGAAAACTACTTTCACCACTGGTTGGGGGTCAGTCGCTTGCTTTTTTCTATGGAGATGTCATTGCTCTGCCTGGAATGTTCCGCTGTATGAAAATAAACAGCTCTACTTCACATTTATTCAATTACAGGGGGTTTTATAGCTCCAGAATACCTAGAAAAACAGATCTCCACAGATCTGACCTGTAACTTGGTCTGGTTTGGTCTTCATTAAGATAGAACGGTTTAATGCCGTACTGTGAAACATTACAGACAAAGCAATAACATCTCCACGGAGAAAAGTGTTTCAAGTTGCAGAATGCAGTTTTAAGTGTTTTCAGAGACCTTTTACTCCCAATCTACACTTTTATCATGGTGCTTTTGAATGCCAAAAGCTAGCATTTTCTTTATGCTCAGAGGTTGCATAACTTCAGTGTCTCTCATTCACCAGTGACCGTGGCAATGGGGTTTAATTAACATTTTAATTGAATGGAATTGCTGTCTTGTTATATCCTTATAGATTACCGCAGATGGCAAAGGATGGCGCTAGTTGCTTGGACAACAGTAGCATTGTCCTTTATCCCCGAGCATGCTTTTGTGTATTATTGAATATATCACACAGTTTAGAGTTTCATTAGAATTTGAATGAGGGGGATATGACAAAAGTGTTTGCGGTTATTTTCCTTATCACAATTTGACTGTTTTTAACCATATTATATTGTCCTCATTCACGCTAGTTTCATGAATCCAAAATCTTTTTCTCTGAGCACTCAAAAATGCCCTGTTTACATTTTACCTGAATTGTTACGTCACAGATAAAAAGTCCATAAACAATCAAGAACTCTTTCTGGGGTAAATAATTTACAACAAATGCATGGCTGTATTAGCATAGGATTCATGTTTCCTAGGGGCCTTGTTTATTTCCCATTGTTCATTCTCGATCCTGACAGCAGAGGGGGCTCTAACTCCTGAATACCTAATCTGAAATGGATGTGTAGTTTATAAAGTGTGTTTTGCAAATGTAGACATCATTTTAAGTTAAGCACCAGAAAGTAGAAGTTGGTGAGTTAGCTGAAAATTTGATATGTTTTGGTATTTATTGTGTAAAAAGGCAAATTTATTTTATTATTATTATTTTTTGTATCATTCACTCATGTTTGAGTAATCCTTTTATTATTACTGTCTATGTCTGTAAAGCTCAAAATGTTCTGTTCCACCTTGTGATGTCATGTGGTAGTTTTCAAGTTAACCGCTACCTTTTACCTTTCGTTCAGTGGAGACTGTCAATTCCAGGGCTGAAATGATCCATAGATTTTCAGTTTAAGAGAAGAACTCAGCCTAAATATGCAGGGTTTGTGTGTGAATGAAATAAAACTCCAGGTATGCTTGTGGTGAGGAAAGATCAGAAAGATAGATCAGAAAATAGTGTAATATGGGCACTTTTAAATTCAGTTAATTGCACAGTTTTTGTAGGTGCAAAAAAGTTTGTACATGGCTCATGAATTTTTATATTGTTTTAAAGCATTTGTCATCTCTTCTGCTTGGTACAGTACAGGTGAAGTTCGCGCTGCTCGGCAGTTTGTCTCATTCCCACGCCCGCTATGTTTAGTCCCGCTGGAGATCTATATTCTCCTCTTGTGAGCGCCTGCCTCCCACGCCGACAATGCTCTCCTCTATCTGTGACTTGTTTTTTTTATTTTTTTAAATTTCCTTCAAAACACCATTAGCACAAGCCCCGTTCTGCGGACTAGCCTCCGCATTCATTTTATTCATTTCGCCACCACAGCTGAAACTCTGCCAGTCCGAGCCCCCGATATAGGTTCGTCGCTCAGTTGGCGAGCTTAATGGTGCATTTACCACTACTGTAATTTTATTTCCTATTTCCACTTTAGTTGGAAGTGACAAGAGGCTGGCGCTGGCAGTGGTCTGGCGGGTCAGGCGGGCGGGCACGTGTGTGGTCGGTGGGTGTCCCAGGCTCGTATCTGGCGTTTGCAGTAATGGGCCGCTGGGTAATGGCGGTTGAAATAGGCTTCCGACTGCAGCCGAGAGACAGGGGCCCACAGGGGACATTCAGCTCGTTCTCATTTACACTATTGACATCAAGTGGCAGATATAAGAATGTGAAACCTACTCAGACATACAGAGTTCAGTTGGATCACATCACTCCAGAGTTTGTTGGGGACGATGAAAAGATTGAGTAAGCTATTCACTAACTGATTTGAAGTCATGTATATTAACTTGAACTAGGACTGCACAATATATGGCGAAAATATCAACGTCACAATACTGGCTGATGCAATAATCGCTATAGGTTGAAAATATATCACTGGAAAGTATAATGGACAAAAATGCAGATTTTATTCAAGTGACAGATATAAGAAAGTGAAACGCACTCACAGAGTCGGGTTAGTTCAGATCGCTCCAGAGTTTGACGTGGACAATGAGACACTAAATAGCTACGCAAACTTTCCTTTCATTTGAAGTAGTGTTGTATATTCATTTTGAAGTAGGTTTGAAGTAGAGCTGCAACTAACTACTCTAACGATTCATTACTTTTTTTTATTTTATTTTATTTTTTTTTGAATTCTAGATGCTATACATTTGCAATAAATTAAAACTGTAAATCAAAGCACACACAAAAAAAAACAAAAACATTTTATTAACAGGTAGTGGTGACATACACATACCTGGTACAAATCTTGAGATCTGCTCCACTTTACACTGACGCCCTCTGTCACATAGCTGAACACTGACAGCCCTAAATTGTAAATGCTTTGGTATATTTCCATTGTTCCTTGAAGGGATTTTCTAAAATCTATTTGTCTCAAACTTGAATTGAATTAGATGCATATTTGAGTGATAAGAACACATGGAAAATAAATTATTATTAGCTATTTATTTTGAATACAAAATAATAAGATTAACAGAATAAAATAAATGTCTGTCCTGCTTATCTTAAAAACTGTATAAATTAACATAAAACAATACATGGCAGAACATGCCTGGACAGTCAGTCTCTCTCTCTTGCTCTCTGTGCGCTCTCGCGGCGTGTGTCCGCGGCTCCACGCAGGCTGCAGTCAGAAGCTTCGCGGTACAATTTTAATACAAAACGCGTACTTTTGTTTCTGAATACGGGACGATTCCGTTTTTCAAGGGACGGTTGGCGACCCTAAACACAAATAAATAAATAAATAAATAAATAAATATATATAAATATATATATATATATATATATATATATATATATATATATAACACATATATATAATACAATACACACACATTTTTTTCTCAATGGATTTTCAGATATAAAAAAATGACCCCGCGGCTGAAAAAAAAAGCGGCGATCCGCTACAAGGCGGAACTATTTCATTCCTGATTTTATAAATGTTTAAATAGTTTTTATGTAAATGGAAACAGTGATGCAGTCTATCCGAACAGCGCAGTAGTCTGACAATGCCACGATGATGCATGAATTGAAATATATCGCCACGTGATGAAAATTAAACGAAGCCTCGAGGCAAATACTTTGCCTCGATTATCTTTTGTACTCGAGTTACTCGAATAATCGTTGCAGCCCTAGTTTGAAGTGTTGTGCAGTTTATCGTAAAAAAGATCACAAAGACTGGCTGATGCGATCTATCTATGTGGTCTATTTCTCCTTATGTCATACCTTAGACTTGATTTGATCTTTGTTTTGACTTTAAGTTTTTATTTTTATCCAGTTTGACTAGGAAATAAAGTGATGTGCTTTTTTGTTTTAAAATTAGTTGAATTTATTGTGACAAAAAGAATATTAAAATACCGAGATCATGATACAAACCATGGTATTTGAATGTGGCATCTCTTTCTCATATCATGCAGCCCTAATTTCGAGTACAAGAGTGCTGTGATGAGTTTGACGCTTAAAGTTACTGACAGTGATTTGCCTCATTATTTCTCTTAGGAAGCTTTGATTGGCCTCTTGTATAAAACATCCCGGAGGTTTGGTTCATGGGTTTTTATCAGAAATTTTCTCCAATTATATTTTGCTTCTTGTCTAAATCTCAAACTGGTGATTCTGGCTGGTGATTTTCTTTTCTTTTTTTAACCACTGCAATTTAATTTCTTTTTCAACCACTTGTAGTACAAAAAGTGAGATGGTCCAAAAGAAATAATCAGTTGTATTTTGCTAATCGTAATCTGGACAATACAGGCTCTAAACACATGAAAAGACCTTTTTTATAACACAGATCATTATTAAAGGTGCACTCTGTAACTTTTCTGGAGAGGGTCTGCTAACTAAGCTAACTAACTTGTATTTTGGCTCACAAATTTCCATGGAGATTTTCAAGTTCATAACCATACTGTGGAACATTCTAGGCACATCTCCGGACTAGGGGTGGGCGATATCTCCATATTTAAAATATATCGAGATATTTGTTAAACTCGATATGGATTTTGACATATCGTGTATATATATTAGGGATGCATGATATATCGGCATTAACATCGGAATCGGCAGATATAGCCAACTTTTTAACATATCGGTATCGGACCGATGTGTAAAAGTGGGCCGATATTAACGACCGATATTTGTCAGTACAGTAATCCCTCGAATTAACGTTTTCTCACATTTCGGAGTGCGCATGCGGACACTTGCTCAAATCCGTGATGGCGCAGCATGACCGGCGCGAGACCGCGCGTCCCACCCGGGGCTGCGAGCACGAGACCCGTGCCCAAACCGTGCCTCCTCCTTGGGACCGTGGACGACGCGAAGCGAACACGCACATCAAACCTCGACATGAACGAACGCAAGAGCCGCACGAAACCAGGAAGAGAGCCGCACGTGGTGGTTTAATCCTGGTCCTCTCGTATCTAGAGACCAAAATTTAGGCGTTTCATAACTTGGATTTTTCGTATGTAGGGTCGTAAGGTGAGGTACCACTGTATTCTGTATTTAGATTCAGGCACGTCCACAGAAATTTGGTGGCCTGGGGCAAGAAGTCTCACATGGGCCCCCATCTAATATAAATGAGTAGGAAGAGGGTCCAATTCTAGCCCCCTAAAACCCTGGAGCCTGAGACTACAGACCACTCCCCTGTTTAGAATCCTTTAGTCAGCATATTTTAACCTTTATTTGGTTCATAATATATTTAATAAGCTTTTATGTACAATAGAAATGATAATTTGACTAGTTGACGGCCCTAATGGTGCGTGTTAATCGTGTTGAACCAGCTTCATGTTTGGTATAATAGTCCCATGTATCTTATTACAGCCCCAGGAAGCAGTTTTTTTAAAGAAGAGACCTGTGCTCCCTGTAATGTGCCTCCTCATCCACGACATATGCGACTGTATTTGGCCCTGCACCTGTGAGCCTCCGCGGTCACTGCCACCTCATATTTCACACTGATAATGGCCCGTTACCTGTGGCAACAGTGGCCCAATGGCGACGCGGCTTGTTGAGGGAAAAACAGCACATACCCTACTCTCTCTTTCTCTTTACCTTTCTCTCTCTCTCTAACTCATCCTTGGTTTCTTCATCCCCGACTCTCCCTTTCTTTCTCGCTCATTTCTGTTTTCTTCTCACTTCTGTTTCTTATTTGCCCTGTCTCTTTTCACTCTCTTGCACTCTGTCATTCTCTCACCATCTCTCTTGCCGTCCTTCTCTCTCCATCGCCCTCTCTCTTTCTCTCTCATTCTTTCTCCACCCCTTCCGCTCTCCCTCTTCTCCACCTGTCTCTTTCTCTGTCCACTTTCTTTTTCGCTCGCAGTCTACTCTCACCATCTGCTCCCCTTCTCCTTTCTCTCTCTCCACCCTTTCTCTTTCAGTCCTTCCTGTTTTCTACCCGCGTTTTTTGTCTTAGCCCTCTCTCTCACTCCACCCTCTCTCTGTTCACTATATCCCTCGCTCTGTCTCACTCTTTATCCACCCTCTCTCTCGCTCTGTGTCCTCGCTCTCTCGCTCTGTGTCCTCGCTCTCTCGCTCTGTGTCCTCGCTCTCTCGCTCTGTGTCCTCGCTCTCTCGCTCTGTGTCCTCGCTCTCTCGCTCTGTGTCCTCGCTCTCGCTCTGTGTCCTCGCTCTCGCTCTGTGTCCTCGCCTTCTCGCTCTGTGTCCTCGCTCTCTCGCTCTGTGTCCTCGCTCTGTATCCTCGCTCTCTCGCTCTGTGTCCTCGCTCTCTCGCTCTGTGTCCTCGCTCTCTCGCTCTGTGTCCTCGCTCTGTGTCCTCGCTCTGTGTCCTCGCTCTCTCGCTCTGTGTCCTCGCTCTGTGTCCTCGCTCTCTCGCTCTGTATCCTCGCTCTCTCGCTCTGTGTCCTCGCTCTCTCGCTCTGTGTCCTCGCTCTCTCGCTCTGTGTCCTCGCTCTCTCGCTCTGTGTCCTCGCTCTCTCGCTCTGTGTCCTCGCTCTCTCGTTCTATATCCTCGCTCTCTCTCCATCCGTCCACTCTCTGTTCACCATATCCCTCTCTCTTGCTCTTTATAAACCCTTGCTCTCTCTTTCTCTCTGTCCACTCACCCTCTCTTGCTCTGTCTCTATCCGGCCACCCTCTTACTCTCTCTCTGTCCATTCTTTCCCTCTCTCTCCGTCTGTCCACCCTCTCTCTCCATTCACCATACCCCCCTTTTCCCCCCTTTCTGCGCTCGTGTGTGTCCAGCAGAGGGTGTGCGACCCCTGGGGAGTGAATTATCACCTGTCAGGCTCGCGGGCTCTGGCTCATCCATAATCCAGGCCCCGGCTCCAGCCTCCAAATCACATTAACACGACAGACCAAGCGTCACAAATGCACAGGTTAAGAATAGCAGGGGACTATAGCCCTCCACCAGCACAGGGGCCCCAATGGGCTCGTGCTCATGTCAAACACTGGTGTGTTTTTTAAGTGGCTCTGAATTAACACTTTAACTAATAACTTTTAAATGACTTAGACGTTAAATACTGATTGATATTAAAACCGCCATCGAAACTAGATACATTTGAACAAGTATTGATACTAAAGTCACATTCACGAGAATCAACAACCAATCAAAACAACCTTTACATTTCATTTTTAAATTTTAATAGTAGGTAAACAACAGTGAGGCGTACATTAATGAACACTTACATATGATACTTAAAGGGATATGCCACCCCCAGGTCAAACTTGGGCATCTCCCCACAGTCCAGAGACTAAAATAAGTGGTGGAAAGCGTTTTTCTGGTGACACAGCCATTGTCCAGGTCTGTCAGCACTGACCGCCGCGGTATCTGCAGCTACTCCGCGTTAGACTGGAGTCTAACGTCGCCAGAGAACGATTTCGGCCAAAAGGAATTAATTTGCTCGATGCGTTTCCCAATTACTTTCTGTGTAGTGCGCATTCATATCGAGTGCAAATAAATGTGCAAATCAACACGGAGAGCTTGACTTGGTCATTTTGGGTGGGAACTATTTTTCTGTGCGGAAAAAGACAGACGAAGCACACACCACGCTGCGTAACAGGGGAACTCCCTTCCTGGTGCGTAACAGGGATTCCCCTGTCAGCGTGGTGTGTGCTTCGGCTGTCTTTCGTGCTGACAGACCTGGACAATGGCTGGGTTACCAGAAAAACGCTTTCCATCACTTATTTTAGTCTCTGGACTGTGGGGAGATGCCCAAGTTTGACCTGGGGGTGGCATATCCCTTTAAAGATCCACTATGTAACTTTACACAGGGCACCTTTTAAATCAAAATGTTAAATACTTTTGGCTTTTCCTCAACAATACACTATGCATAAATATTCTGTATTATTATTGTATTTAGAATCAGGCCCGTCGACAGAAATTTGGGGGCCTCGGGCAAGAAGTCTCACATGGGCCCCCATCTAATATAAATTAATAAGAAGAGGGTCCAATTCTGGGCCCCTAAAACCCTGGGGCCCAGGATGACAGACCCCTTTGTACCCCCCTGTCTACTGCTGTGTTTGAGTCTCTTCCTAAAATTTGGGATTGATTTTGATATTTTAGTATCGTGACAACACTAGCAGTGAAACAACCTTTACATTTCATTTTTAAATTTTAATAGTAAGTAAACAACAGTGAGGGGTACATTAATAAACACTTTGACATTTTGATATTTAAATGTAACTATGTAACTTTTTGGGTTTCTCTGCCTCCTGCTTTTCTGTATGGAGGTGTTGTTGACTTTCTCCCCACTCAGTAGTGTTGCAGTTTTTTTTTTTGTTTGTTTTTTGCATTGAGCAAAGCACTCCTAGTTGAATCAAAGCAACATGGATAAGTTAAATGCCATACTGTGGAACATTGCAAACAAAACCCTAACATTTCCATGGCCAACACTGATTGTTTTGAATCTGGAGAAACAGATTGTCCCCCAAATTGTGTAATTAGAGTTGACTAAACTCAGCCACAGCCAGTTTTTACAGCAAACCTTTGAGAGGTGCGTAGTCACGTTTTGGGCAATGTCCTTGTCGCACTAGAGTATTCAAATACAGCTTTGGGTGTTTTTTTTTTTTAGGCACCAAAGCAAAATATCGGCTTGAGATTTTAGCCGGTAGCCGATATATACTAAAAAATACATCAGTTAGCCTATTATCTGTCTCTAGTGCACCTTTAAAGGTCCCATGGCATGCAATTTTCACTTTCTGAGGTTTTTGAACGTTAATGTGAGCTCCCCTACCCTGTTTAGCCCCCCCCCCCCCCCATGGCTAAAAGTTGCGAAATGTCTCAACTGAGCATTTGCAGTCCTTTTCTGCGTTAGAAAAAAAACACAGATCAAACGGGCGATTCTGAACAAGGCAACTATGTGACGTCACATCGAAAAATGTAGCTCCACCCCCGTCTGGATGTTTACCCACCGTCTCTGTAAATCACGCCCAGAGAGTTTGGACTGCGAAGGAGCTACGCAATGCGAAATGCGTTTTTTTATTTGCCTGGAGGCATGTGCGAGTGTTTCTAGCCTCGGAAGTCCTTTATCTGAGCCTGTGGACATCTGAAACAGCAGTGGTTTCATTTTATTTTCTGTGAAAATGTGTTTTTTTTCATTGAAATGCCTCTCCTTTCTTCCTCTGCGCTTAAAACGCGGAAGTGGGGCCAGCGCACAGCGCACCGCTAAAACAAGGAACCAGCGGCACATTTGGCCCCCCCCACCCGCTCCTCTAACCTATCTGTGTCCTTCTCATTTGCATTCAAGCAACAAGGCCCAGAATGAGTTGTTCAGAGAGAGATTTTCTGACTCTGTACATGTGTCTTTCTCATGCACTGAGTGTTGATTTTGAAGAAGGATTCATTTACAGTATTAGGGAACCATTAAGGCACCATATAAAAGCATCAAGAAGTACCATGTCATGGGACCTTTTAAACCGTTGCAGACACATTAAAAATAACTTGCTCAGTCACCACTTATATTTAAACCAACATACACTACCTTCAGATTAGATTTCATACTTCCCTACTTCCTAACGTGAGAGAAAGCTGACCGATTTAGTGTCATAATGGCCAAGTATTTTCGTACATTGTTTTAGTCATTTTTCAAAGTCACTGGCTTGGAGGTACACTCCATTTCCACAGTTGGGATAACGGGAGACTCCCATTGGTCAAAAGGAGACTCGGGCAGTGGGTTAAATGCTCGGCTTGCTTTGTGGACCGTGGACCATGAAAATAAACTGGGAGACCGCCCTTGTATTTTTAGCACCTCAGCCAATGAGCAACTCTGTACTGAAAATACACTGCTAAATTTCACTGCAGGGCCAGGGAAACCCACTTCCTGTAAAGATTTGAAAGAGTCTTTGTGGAAAAATGGACATCATAAAACATTTGTTGAAAGGGTACTGTAGTCTTTTGGTGGTCTTAGGAGTAGGAGTTGCAGTAGCACTAGGAGGAATAGTAGTTGCAGTAGTAGTAGTTGCTGAAGATGCACTAGTAGTTGTAATAGTAGTGGTAGTAATAATAGTTGCAGCAGTAGTTGAGTATTAGCTGTTGCTGCAGTAGTAGTTGTAAAAGTAGTAGTTGCATTAATACTAGAAGAAGGTCTAGTAGTACAGGGATGAAAGAGTTCCGTTTTTTAGCGGATCTCCGCTTTTTTTTTTTTTTTTTTTTTTACATCTGTGCAAATTCGTTGAAAGATTTTGGGTGTATATATATGTATAGTTGTTTTTAGGGTCGCCAACCGTCCCTTGAAAAACAGAATCGTCCCGTATTCAGAACAAAAGTACATGTCTCGTATTAAACTGCGGGCCGCGTGAGCCCGGGTCTGGAGCCGCGGACCGAGCGAGCGCAGCTCTTTCGCAACAGCGTGTACCATTGCGTGTACACAGGTTAAACTTTATAAAACATCCTATACCTCATCCTACCTGCCCGTGCCTTACTTAACGCGTCCTTCCTCGCTTTTTCACCTGCGCCTTTTAGCACGCATAAGCTCCTCCTCAATGCGCTCTGATTAGACGAAGTGCAAAGCAAAAACAAATCCAATATATACTAGTAGGCCTACCTGTTAATAAAATGTGTTTTTTTTTTTGTACTTTTATGTACAGTTTTACTTTATTGCTAACATATAGCATATAGAAATCCAAATTTCAGAAATTTAAAATTTTCCAGCGGGGGGGTGCGCCGTGACTTTCCGCTTTTTTCATGATTGGCCACTTTCATCCCTGAGTAGTAGCACTAGGAGTAATAGTTGCAGAAGCACTAGTAGTGGTAGTAGTAACAGCAGTAATTGCTACAGTAGTTGTGGCAGTAGTTATCAGTAGTTGTAACTGTAGTAGATGTGAGAGTAGTAGTTGGAGGCAGTTGTAATCGTAGTAGTGGGCACTAGTTATTAGTTGTAGTTGCAGTAGCATGTGATAGTAGTTGTTACAGTAGTAGTTGTAATAGTAGTAATGGGCAGTAGTTATGAAGAAGTGACTTTATTGAACCCATCCTGTTATTAGGAGCAGTGGGCAGCACATTACTGCGCCCGGGGACCATCTCCATGATCTTCTTGCTTTAGTTTGGTCAGGACCTCAGCAGGAGGATTTTACCTGGAGCATGTTTTGGGTTGATGGGGGAAACCTGAGTGTCCGGAATAAACCCACCCAGACATGGGGAGAACATGCATACTCCACACAGGCGACCCGAATCTTATGGCCATACCAACGTGCCACACAGGGATCAAACCCGGAACCTTCTTGCTGTGAAGCATGAGCGCTAGCCACTCAGCCACCACTATTATATTAATAGTTGTTACAGTAGTTGCAGAAGTTGTAATTGTAGTAGTTGTAATGATTGTTACAGTAGTAGTTGTAATGGTAGTAGTTGGCAGTAGTTATATTAGTAGATGTTACAGTAGTAGTTGCAATAGTTGCAGTAGCAGTACATATTTTCTTCATTCATACACAGCCCTTCAGTGCGGCCATGACATTTGCCGCATGTGTTTCTAGTGAGCCGCCTCGCTCACTTCTCCCGTCGTCAGCTATTAGCCCCAAACCTCCGCAGGCCCTAATTACCCCCATCCCAAAAAAACATCTCGTGCCTTGGCTTTCCTGCTGCAGCCTGCGCCCAATCCTCGGAATAAAGAAACCACGGCGTGTTCGGAAAAGCTCCAGAGGTCACGGAGAGGCTAGCATGGAAGTGTAAGGACCGACCCAACGGGCGGGTTTTATGCAAGGCCCTTTGACAGACCAAACTCCCATCCATCCAGCCCAGCCTGTCTCACTGTGGTTTGGGTATAGAGAAGTCCTATCCCCCCCAGTTCCAAGCACGAACCCGGATAAGCCTAGCCAGACCAGCGGAGCCACAAGCGTTCTGGACGAGGAGTGTAGGAAGAACAGTGTGGTTTATGCTCCATGAAACAGCGGCGAGAGGCCAGCTATTACAGAGGGGGGAAGCTAACCTGGAGTATGCTATGTCAGCAAATATTCACAGTTGTAGAGCCTGCGGCAATGAAAAGAAGCTTTGTTTAAGGTGTTTAAGCAGTACTAAGGTTTTGGTTGTGGGTTTAAAGTGCATATGACAGGTTTTCATGGTTTTCTAATTATTACCTAGTTTGGAGGGATTGTACTTGCGGTAAATATTTCATTACAGTGTTAGTAAGTGGAAGTTTATGGAAAAAACTTTGAGGAAAAATACAAAAATACAAGTAGTGCTGAGTTGTAAAGGTACACTGTATAACTTTTTTTGTGGTGGGTCCGTCACTTGCTTGTTTCTATGGATACGTCATTGCTCTGCATGGAATGTTCCACAGTATGACACAGAAAAAAGTAAATTTTTTCAATTACAGGTGGTTTTATAGGTCAAAAATACCTAGAAAAACCAGCATTCTGACTGCGAGTGTGGTCGCCTCTCCACAGATCTGACCTAACTTGGTCTGGTTTGGTCTCCATAAGATAGAAAGGTTTAATACCATACTGTGAAAGATTACAGACAAAGCAATAACATCTCCATGGAGAAAAGATGCGCCTTCCACCTTAAAAGTTACACAATTCATCTTTTAAAACCGAATACCACCTGTCTATGTCATCGACAGAGACATTTCCATCTAAAATACAAGGATAATTTACACACAAGGAAGGCATTTTTCTGACTGTTTAAACCTTCATCTAACAAAATAAAGTTGTCAGTTATTTATATTAGTCTGATCCATAGACTGTATAAAGAAGTCAACTAAGAGTGTGACGTCACCCATAGCGTTCGGCTCCAGTCAAATGCCAGTTCCATATTAGGAATAGGAATTTCTGTATGGATAAAATGACGAGATAAAAACACTAAGATCATGTAGAATGGGTTAATAAGAACATTTTAAGAACAAACTGAGGAGGCTCACAGCAGAAGATACAGAGACGGGGCACAGTTTTTGAAGTCAACTGGAAACATTTGATGGATCCAGAAGTGCCACCCCATGCTCACTTCCTATTTGGAACGCGGTTACTAGCGGGTTAGCTATATCCATTTATTTATACAGTTTATGGTCAATCATAACTGTTGTGCAGTTTGGACAAACTCTGTGCCTTGTTTTAATTGTCCTAAAGGTCAAAGTTATAGTTATCTGCTGCCCATGCAACCAGGAAGTAAAAGTATTTATACACCAAATAAATAAATATATATATATATATATATATATATATATATATATATATATATATATATATATATATATATATATATATAAATAAATAAATAAAAAAATTGGGACTGAACAAAAACTTAACAAAAATGGGAAAGGTTCATTTGATTGGCATTCCCTTTATTCCAACAGATTTTCAGACCGACGTTTAGTTTGTTTTCATACCTGATGTAGTTTCAACTGTTCACTCCCACTCCCATGTTTTTAGTAAAATATTGATTTTAAGTGTAAAAGCTTTTGGTGAACTCCACAGTCTAACCTGTAATCTGGAGAACAGTTCAGTGTGCTAATGTTTTTATGTTTTTAAATTGTTGTCTTGGTCTTTTACAAAGAGCTGTTCACATAACGGGCTTTGATTTGGATAATAAGAGGACTCTGTGTGCTACCTACAGGGAAGAGGGCAAACTGTGTATCCCCACTGCTAATGTTTTTGTTTGAAGTTAGCAAAAGTGTTCCTCCACATGAAAAAGGAACTATAACTTGTGGAAATGTTGTAAAGTGCAGGTAGGGAAGCTGTAAAACTATATCTTTCTGGGCTTTAAAAGGCTCATATTACACCATTTTCTCATCTGTGTTATAATCGTTTCCTCATCACAAACAGACCTGGAGTTGTGTTTCGTTTCATTCACACATTTTTAACCCACAAACCCTGCAAAGTTAGGCTTTTCTTTTATTCTCCCAAACTGAAAACGATCTATTCCACCTTGTGATGTCATGAGGTAATACAGAACGTGCTCCACTGTGTTTTTAAACTCCATACACCTTCACTAGAATCATTTGGATAATTTCAGCTCTGGAATTGCCGATCTCTATTGAACTAAAGCAGAGGTCTTCCCCCTAGGGGGGTCGCGAAATCTTTTGATTTCACTTTAAAATAATATAATTTTATAGTGTAAAATACAGTATTAACCTGTGTATTATTTCCTTGTATTGGATGTACCATAACAGAGTAGCAATGTTTATACATGACACTAAGCTCAATTTAATATAAAACACAATTCTATGCCGTATATATAGTAGGGGGTCCCTGGCCTGAAAAACGTTGAAGACCCCTGAACTAAAGGTTAAAGGTAGCATTTAGCTTGAACTACTACTACATGACATCACAAGGTGGACCAGAGCATTGGAGCATTCAGCGCTGAGTTTTAAAGATGTAGAGACTAATAATCCAGGATTACTCAAGCATGTGTCACTGAAACAAAACACAACTCCAGGTATGTTTTTTGAGGAGGTAATCAACATTATAACATGGCTTAAAGTTTACAAGAGTCAGTTTTGGTGTAATATGGGACCTTTTTTAATATTTTCTTTTTCAGATTTGAAGATATTTCCTGGAAAGTCTTGACCGCTTTTATCTGATTTTTTGTGTTTTTTTTTGTGTTTTTTTTTGCTATGCAGGCAGATGTCAGTTATGGTCATCACTCCCACTGTTGTGCTTTGAGCCAGAAGTAGAGCTCCACTGATATGCATTTTTTCATAGCTGATATAATTGGATTGTGACTTTGTTTATGATTAACAATTGCTCCAGAAACAGTAGATTCAAAATAAACATGAAAAACCTTGTCCCAAAATGTTTAAAGGTGCATTGTGTGACTTTTCTGGTGGAGGGTCCATCAAATGCTTTTCTCATTGGAGATGTTATTGCTTTGATTGGAATGTTTCACAGAATGGCGTTAAACCTTTATAGCTTAATGGGGACCAAACCAGATGAAGTTACTCCCACTCAGAATACAGTGGTACCTTACCTTACGAAATTAATTCGTTCCAGAAGTGGTTTCATAATGTGAATTTTTTGTAAGTTGAGTAGCTATTTCATAAGGTTTTTTATAATGTAACATTTTTTTTTACAGTGTAACTTTGTGTTCTGCGTCCTGATTGGCTAAGAGACTGTAGAGCCAGGACTAAACGTGGAATAAACCAGGTCTAGACCAGAACTAAACCAGGTCTAGACCTGAACTGGACCTGGACTAAACCAGGACTGGACCAGGTCCAGACCCGGACCAAACCGGGACCAGACCAGGATTAAATCACCCCGTGCGGCTTTCCGCTGGCCTCGTGCGGCTCCTGCGCTCGCCCGCGCGTGCTCGGCCCCGAGGGGGAGGCACAGCCCGGGCGCCGTGGCTCCATCCCGCGCCCGCGGCCTTGCGCCGTGTCGATGTCGCTTTTTGATCCTTCGATGTCGGCTCTTCCTATCATTGTGAAGCAGAATTCACCAAGCGTTGGATTGTTCACTCACTAATAGGGAACGTGAGCTGGGTTTAGACCATCGTGAGACAGGTGAGTTTTACCCTACTGATGATGTGTTGTTGTGTCTCCGCTCCCCTCACGCATTCGGCGCTATATTGAGCCGTGTCCCCCCACGCTTAACTATCAACACATTCCGTTGAAAATCTATGAAAGTTCGAGTGTTCAAACGAGAGAGAAATGCGAGAAAAGCGTAGAATGTGTGTGGTGAGGCATTTACAGCCCTGAAACATGTAGAACAATTGCAAAATACAAAGTTGTCCTACCTCGTGGACCTCTCCCACCGCGGGCCACCTCTGGAACCTAACCCCGTGTGTGTTGAAAAAGTGTATTTACGTTTCGGGGCGTGCATCTGAGCGCGCATTAATTGAATTTTTGAGATTTCGCGTTTCGTAACTTGAATTTTCTTTCGTATCTAGAGACCAAAATTTAACGTGAAGGCGTTTCGTAACTTGGATTTTTCGTTTGTAGAGTCTTTCGTAAGGTGAGGTACCACTGTACCTGTTTTGTTATTTTTGAGCTATAAAACCACCTGTAATTTCATAATATGGACCATTCCAGACAGAGCAATGACATATCCATAGAAACAAGCAGGTAGCGGACTAGGGATGCGCCCATCCACATTTTTTCACTTCCGATCCGATCCCGATACCTGAATTTGGATATCGTCCGATACATATACTATTGCGATACCAAAACTGTTTGTTTTCAATATTATCATCATTATTGTTTAACTACAAATGACGGTACCCATAATGATGAAACACCTGCAATTCAACATATTGAATTGCAGGGGGGGGGGGGGGTCATTTCAGCAGATAATGTGTACATACAGACATGGGTCATGGATCGGAAATGTTCGCAAGTTGGATCGGAATTTCCGATCCGTGAATTACGTTTATCGGAACCCGATACCGGATTGGCCCCATCCCTATAACGGACCCTCCACCACCAAAAGTTACATAATGAACCTTTAAGTAATATTTTTACACTTTTTTAGTCATTTTCACATCTATATGATTTAAAACATTTTAGGGCCCGTTTACACGAGGACGCTTACGGGTAAAAACGACAAAATATTTTATCGGAAGTGCCTTTCGTTTAGACGGTGACGGCGTTTTTGGGGCCTAAAAACGCAAAAATCTGAAACCACCCTCCAGAGTGGAAAAGTTAAATACGCTCCGCTGTAGCGTCTCCGTGTAAAGTGCCCAAGACGCAAATTAACATTAGTGGTTCAGATCGGGGTCATGTCAGACCCCCTTTAGCGTCACCACTATGCAGTTATTTATCATATGACCAGGACCACCACCGGCCCCTTATCCCGGCTCCAGCGCACCGGTGGCTCCACCGGTCCTGAGCACCGGTGGAGCGGTCCTGAGCAACGGTGGAGCGGCTGGAGCCGGCCCCTTATCCCGGCTCCAGCGGCTCCACCGGTGCTCAGGACCCGCTGGAGCCGGGATAAGGGGCCCCTTATCCCGGCTCCAGCGGGTCCTGAGCACCGGTGGTGGTATTAGCGGAGGAGGACCACCGGCCCCTTATCCCGGCTCCAGCGGGTCCTGAGCACTGGTGGTGGTATTAGCGGAGGAGGACCACCGGCCCCTTACCCGGCTCCAGCGGGTCCTGAGCACCGGTGGACCACCACTACCGGCTCCAGCGGGTCGTGAGCACCGGTAGTTGCGTGCCGCCGCGCCTCGCGCACGGACCGGACGGGGAAGTTGCCCCGGCTCCGGTATACTTGGTTCGAGACCCCGGGGCGGGGGAAGTCTCTTACGGGCAGCTTTGAGAAATAGTGTCTGACGATAGCCGGCCCCCGCTCGGTCCGTGGGATTAGGGGGTACGGTCGCCTGCCATACCCCCGCGGAGGGGTTCCGTGATAAGGCCACTGGGAAGGATACGGTTCGTCTCGGTCTCACCTCCGAGGGGTCGAGTGCGAGCGGCCCGCGCCGCACCGAGCTACCAGCACTCGGACCCGCAGTGCCCAGGAGCCGTCTGACGTGGGTAGAACCAGACAGGGGCCCTGAGATGGCGGGTCACGTATGCCCATCGTTCGAGCTCTTTAAGCGGGCTACATAGTCCGCTAATGTCATGCGTTAGACTTCCACACTTGTGTAAGGGGAGACCCCACAGCCGGTACAGTCGTGGTTAGAAATGTAACTTGACGCTGTTGTGATGTTTTTTTTTTTTGTTTGTTTTGTTTTTTGTTTTTTTCAGTCCAGCGCCTCCCTTCGCTGGCTTTTGCGTCCACTTTTGCGTCTTCGTATAAACGCGGATAAAAAATTGAAGACGAGACGCCACTTTTGCGTCTTCTGTTTTGATCGTCGCCGTATAAACGTAGCATTAAAATCAAGTTTTGGCACATTTCTGTTGGCTGAGTAGAATTATTGGGATATTTTTTGTCAGTATTGGCCACTCGGCTATATATTTTAAAAATATCATTGTTAATGTATAACTGTAGAAAAGTATATGAATGTATTGAAGATGCAGGAGCAATAAGGAAATGTAATAAAAATGTTCTTGATTTAATAATATCTGGCTTTATTCTTCTGGTATAATAATAAACCCAGCTTAATATGCAATCTCTCCTTTCATATGACACCTGGAGGATCGCTCAGTCTCTAGAGCTTTTACATGAAGGACACCGCCACCATCATCATCATCACAATCACCACCACTGTAGCCTGTGATCTAGGGCTGAACAGTTTCTGGAAAATATGTTATGATTTTTTTGACAAGCATTGTGATTTGATTTACTTTTTAAATGTCCTATAGTACGCAAAATTGACTCTTAAATCATGTTATAATGTTTCCTCATCAAAAACATACCTGGAGTTGTGTTTTGTGTCATTCATACATGTTTAAGTAATCCTGTGTTACTGAGCTGTTTACATCTGCAAAGTTCAAATTGCTCTGTTCCACTTTGTGATGTCATGTAGTGGTAGTTTTCAAGTTAACGGCTACTTTTACCATTTGTTCAGTAGAGATGGACAGTTCCAGGGCTGAAATTATCTGAAATATCTAAGAATAATCTAAAATAACTGACAAAAAATACTGATACAGTATTAGTTTTTATGCAGAATGAGACAGAATATTTTGTTGTTTGGAGAAAATTGTGGTACAGTACTTCAAAAAGTCTAGCCTTTACAATTTGCTAATTGCACTCTTGGTCTGCATAAAAACTGCTAACCCTGTAGTTTAGTTCAATACAAACACTACCTGAAATTTTATTCTTGTGTTTGTCAATTCGTATGGGTGTTTTTGTCACTTTCCAAGGTAAACTTTGTACAGAATCCTATTATTATTAAAGATCCCATGACATGGTACTTCTTGATGCTTTTATATGGCACCTTAATGGTTCCCTAATACTGTAAATGAATCCTTCTTCAAAATCAAGCCTCAGTGCATGAGATATGACTCTGACTGTCTTCATGAGGCTAAATACGTCTCTGAAACGCTTTATTCTGGGCGTTATTGCTTGAATGCAAATGAGGAGGACAGAGACAGGCCAGTGCAGGGGGTGGGTTGTGGCCAAATGCTCCGCTTTTTCCTGGATTAGCGGTGCGCCGTGCGCTGGCCCCACTTCCGTGTTTTAAGAACGGAGGAAGATATGAGACGCTTTCCATTTTAAAAAAAAAACACACATTTCCACAGAAAATAAAATTAAACCACTGCTGTTTCAGAGGTTCGGAGGCTCGGATAAAGGACATCCGAGCCTGGAAACACTCTCACGTGTTTCCAGGCAAATAAAAAACCGCATCTCGCATTGAGTAGCTTGTTTCCGGTCCAAATTCTCTGGGCGTGATTTCCAGAGGGGGGGTGGAAACCTTTCCGCGAGTGTGACGTCAGAAAGTTCCCTTGTTCAAAATCACCCGTTAGGGCTGTCTTTTTTTCAAATGTGGAAAAGGATCGCAAATGCTCAGTTTACACATTTTGCAACTTTTAGCCATGGGGGGGCTAAACAGGGTATGGGAGCTCACATTAACGTTCAAAAACCTCAGAAAGTGAAAATTTCATGCCATGGGACCTTTTAAAGTGGAAGAAACACTACACTAAATGCACTTTTTTTCTCACTACTCAACTGTGTACATGGTGCTTTAATAGCATTATCAACTGTTCTTAGTTTTTGACAGTCTCAAATTTAGTTAATTAGTACTGAAATAGAAACAACTTCTCCTGTGCGAGATCAATAAAGGTCAATCTTCTAATCCTTAACCACTGTAAGGCACTTTGTGCTACAATTTTGTATGAAAAGCGCCTTATAAATACAGTGAACCCTCGTTTATCGCGGGGGTTAGGTTCCAGAAATAGCCCGCAATAAGTGAAATCCGCGAAGTAGGACAATTTTATATTTTACAATTATTCTACATGTTTTAAGGCTGAAAACGCTTCACCAGACACATTATACACCTTTCTGAGACTGGTATTAACATTTTTCTCTTGTTTAAACACTCAAACTTTTGTAGATTTTCATTAAAATATATTAATAGTGGGGGGGGGGCACGTGACACGCGGACACGTGCGCGCGGACACGTGTGTTTGTTTTGGTACCACATATCCATGCCATGTGCGAAAGTCGAGTGGAAAGCGACCTGGATATCATTTTGGGCAAGACTCAAGCCAATGCTAACAGTGCCGAACCGCTAACAGACGCCTCTGAGCACCAGTCCTCACCACAAGACCAGGTAAGACCAACCTGCGCTCACAAGAGTTGGTTGCATTTCACCCCGGCTCCAAAATCAGACCGCTATCAATGCGTCGCCAATACTCCACAGTTCTCTAGGACGGGGTCGGGTTCGTTCGGGAAGAGCCACTGTCTCCTCTGTGCGCACGAGTGTCCTCTCCCCGCTGCGCCTGTCCGTGTTGATTCTTGGCTCTTCCATGGTCCGGCTCACACTCTCTTCCATGGCTCGTGCAAGTACTTGATCTGGCGCGGCGAGAGCCGGAGCTGGTTGCAACGCGCTCCCTTATTTTCCAACTTTTTTTCTGCTCTTACCTGCTTGTTCGTTTGCACACTTTGAAGATAATGTGTATAAGGCTAAGTGCTTCAGATACGCGATGTTTCTGCTCCATTTCAACCTCTATTTTCTCTGGATTTTAACTTTTTCACCGTTGCTATGTGCGTTGCTATGTGCGGAGGAGCTCCTATGGAGGACGCGCAGAGGCCGACGTTACTTTTTCGTGCTGTTCTTGATCTGTGCGTTGCGGCACTGGAATTTCCCCACTGGGGGACTAATAAAGGCATATCTTATCTTATCTTAAACAAAGGCCACACCTCCTGTCACCCAGGCGCTCTCGTGAAGGACATCTGAGACTCTGTCCCTACCATCCCTGGTCTAGACCTGGTTTAGACCTGGTTTAGTCCTGGTTTAGACCTGCTTTAGACCTGGTTTAGTCCTGGTCTAGTCTCTTAGCTAATCAGGGCGCAGGACAGAATGTTACACTGTAAAAAAAAAGTTACACTATTAAAAAAAAAAAAAAAAAATTGGAAAAAAAAATTGGAAAAAAAAATCCGCGAAACAGCGAGGCCGCGAAGAGTGAACCGCGATACAGCGAGGGTTCACTGTATTGTTTGATTGATTGATTGAAATGGCAAACAAAGATATAATGTAATCTGTCTCCACTGGCCACTGTGATTTCACGTGCATTGTGACATCATTAAAGACTGCCCTGATCACAGCTAGATGTTTCTGACTTAAAAAAAAAAAAAAAACACGCATGCAGGGGCGGAGTTTAAAGTGTGGATACCTGTTAGACCAATCACACTGCTCTTCATATGTCCAGACTCCGCCATCCTCCGCCTCCATCTCTTCTTTACTCGTCCAGGTACTGCCCAGTTTAGCAGCTCTATTTGAAATGGTTGTGGGTGGGATTTTGTCCTTTATAACAAAATATTGACTCTTGTGAGCTTTTGACCATGTTTATAATGTTACTCAAAAACATACCAGAGATTGTGTTTTGTTTCATTCACACATGTTTGACATGTTTTGACATGTTAACCATGTTAACTTTATTATTAGTCTACATCTCCAAAGCTCGAAATTCTTTGTTCCACCTTACAATGTCTTTAAGCGCCAGTTCTCAATTTAACAGATACCTTTTACAATTAGTTCAGTAGATGGACACAAATTATTCTAGTAAACGTGTATGGAGTTTAAAAACATAGTTAAGCACATCCTGTATTACCACATGACATCACAAGGTGGAATGGAGTGTTTTCTGTTTGAGGAGAAGAACAGCCTAAATATGCAGGGTTTGTTTGTTGAATATGTGAATGAAACGAAACACAACTCGAGGTCTGTTGGTGATGAGGAAACCACATTATAACAGATTAGTGTGATATAGGCCCTTCAAACATCAAATCACAATACCTGTCAGTAAAATTTGATATTTTTCAGAAATCTTTTCCATTCAGATTGCAATTCTGTTTTGATTTTGATTAATCTTGCTGCCTGGCTGTTATTCAGCTCTTCTCTCCTCCACCGCATGCATAATTGGAGGAAGCTTCCTTCGTGCTGAGGAAACGAGTGTGGCTGGAAATGCCCTATGGCTGCGCCCACTGTCTATTGATTGTACAAGTGTTATGTGCATGAGGAAGAGGAGAAGGAGGTGGAGGAGAAAGGGGAGGAGGAGGGAGAAGAGGAGAGAAAGGAGGTGAAGGAGGAGAGAGAAGAAGAGAAAGAGGCTGCAGTAACCAAAGTTTGTTGCTCCAAATGAGCTCTAATTACCTCATTATGACAAACTAGCCTCACACATTATCGACCCCCCCGGCGCAGGAGCAAGCCACTGTGGCACAGCCAGATTACTACCCCCAAGAATAGACTTTGATGCAACAGCAAATGACCGGGGAAATAGACATTCTACTTTTAGCAGTGTTAATGGGACTAAACATGGAGGAGTGGTCAATATTGTGACATGTTGTGTGTGCCTTGGTTGGTGACGCACTGTCCCAGACTGCCATTTCTATTGATTGTGAAAAGCAATTGTACTTGCCCAAATAGGTCAGCAAAGACATAATTTCCTGGTTTATTTGAAGTAAGAGAAGCCGTAGTGGAGAAGAAGCCGTAGGTGTTGCATTGCAACCAGTGCTGTCAAAAATATTGCACAATTAACGAGTTAACACAAAACAACGCTGTCAATTTTTTTTATCACGAGATTAATGCTCTCTGTGACCTGTGAACTAGTTTTTTCATAAATGGGCCACTGCTAGTAACGTTAGAAAAACTACAAGATCTGACTGTAAACTGGAAGGAAAACAATTTGCACAAAGTGAGACTACACAGCTTTCTTAAAGGTCTGTATTCAAAAAAAGGATTGAGTGAGTTTGTAGCACATTTAAATGGCTTTATTTGAGGGAAATAATTGGAATCATCCTAAACATATTGGCTAGTCAGTAGTGCTAATCCTCTGATTCGAAGGTTGACAGTTCTAATCTCGACATAAAACATGAATGGTTGAGCAGTCAGATCTAGTGACTCAGGTGTTGGCGGTGCAATTCTAGCTTCCACAGACGAATGCTGCCGTTTTGTCCATGGGCAAGATACTTGACCCACTTTGCCCCAGTTATCTGTCTCAAGGAGAATTGATTACACCGGAAAGGGGAAATTTAACATAATCGATACATTTTTAGAACCCAGGCAAACGGACAATTTGCCAGAACCCTGGTTTCTGCCAGGCCCCCCAACTTCATGCCACCAAGCAGGGCTGTCTAACTCGCAGTCCTCCCCCTGGCACATATGAATGAAATGTGGGCTGCACCGCTGTTCCACATTCATTATCTGCGATGTTATCATGTGCCAGACGGATTTCCACAGATTGGTGATGGTACAATTCAATCTGTGTTTCTCCTTCTGATGTAGTCCTCCCTAGTCTACAGCAGTCCCACTATGGTGTAAAATGACCGCTGACGTCTCAGGGCTCTTTTATCTGCTCGGCTCCAATTAGTGATGGGTCAGAAAGCATCCCCCAGGCCAATCCAGATGTCCTGCCATCAAAATTCTAATAGTAAATCGTTCCGCGTTCTCCAGTAACAGCGGTGCCAGGTGCACGACGCGTCCCTCTTGTATTTGGCAGCGAGTTTCCCTCCGGACTGTCCAGCTCTCCGTACGGCGCTCCTCCATGAAAAAAGTGTGCCAATTGCATTGTGGGACCAGCTTTATTCAATCCATGATTTAGGATTTTGAAAATCTGTTCCAACAGGAGAAAAATGATGAGACGAGAGAAATAAAACACCAGACAGAGCAAAGATAAGAGAGGAAGAAGAAAAAGTGTCTGCTCTCCACGCCAGCTAGAATAGAGTAGAATGTTTTCAAAATTTCAGTATTAAAGAAAAGGCTTGATACTACATACTATTTTTGATACCACAATTACTGGGGGAAAAAAAGTATTCTTATGTCTGTCTGTCTATGTATGAATGAAGGAATTAATTAATTAATTTTTTTTTTTCATTTCCAGTGAGTATCTTGTTTGGATTCTGGTTTGGGTATCTGTAATCTGTTCGTATCTGGGTATTTCTTAGATTTCTTACAGGTTTTTGAACAAGTTCTTTCAAACATAATGTAACTAGGGATGCACGATATATCGGCATTAACATTGGTATCGGCCGATATTGCCAAAATTGTAACATATCGTATCGGCCCGATGTAAAAGTGGGCCGATATTAACGACCGATATTTGTCAGTACAGTAATCCTTCAAATTAACGTTTTCTCACATTTCTCTCTCATTTAAACACTCAAACTTTCGTAGATTTTCAACAAAATGTATTAATAGTGGGGGGTGGGGGGAAGTGTGCGCGCGGACATGTGCGCTCATCGTGCCCTTCCCCCATCTATAACATCAATCGGCAAAGCTCCCTTAGCCAATCAGGAAGCAGAACACAATGTTACACTATATATATATATAATTATATATATATTTATATATATATATTATATATATATACAGGGAGTCCTCGAGTTACGACGTTGATCCGTTCTTAAGACGCGTCGTAACCCGAATTTCGTCGTAAACCGGATTTTGCCTTTGATCTTCCAACCAAAGCACCAATAACCTTTCCATCTCAATAATTAGACCACTACGCTGCTTGGTTATCACTGCCGCTTTCATAGGAGCAGATCAGAGCCCACATCAGGTACTTCCGCCCACATTGGGCACACACACGAGGCTGTCTTCTTCTCCCTATAACCACAACAGAGCGTATTCTTCCGCCGTGCGCCGCGCGCCGCGTGCGTTTGTTTACATCTTTTACCACGCTAAACCGTGTAAGACGGAATGACGCGTAATATATACATATTTTTTTTAATGGGGGCGCGTTCGTAACCACGAAACGTCGTAACCCGAGACCGTCGTAACCCGAGGACCCCCTGTATATATATATATAATTAGTGTAAGTTACACTATTAAAAAAAATTGATAAAATAAAATCAGGAGTCAAAACACGTTTTGAAAATAAGACATTCAAAAAGTAATTTTGCATGATTTTCAGTCTGTATAAAATAGTATCTCAGAATTAAAAATAAATAAATATTGGTATCGGCTAATATTGGTATCGGCCGATATCAGCAACATTAATATCGGTATCGGCTAAAATTTTCACATCGGTGCATCCCTAAATGTAACCAAAGAAAATTAATTACAAATTGAACCAATATTTTTCAAAATTTTTCCACCAACTTATTTCTGTAATTTTTTTTTTTTCCCTTAAAAGTTTGGATGCGGTTCAGTTGAGATACAGTCTGTCAGCCTTTTTGTTTGGAGCCTTTGTTCACTTGTCTTCTGATCGCACACATTTACAGCCTCATATTATATTCCCTGTAGCATTACATGCGTACATATTGTTCTTTTGTAACTGAATTTCGTCTTGGAGATGGGCCTTCATTCTAAAGTGTGTAGGCGGCCCTCAGTGAAAACTCTGCTCCTTGATTTCCAATTTGAAGTTTGAGCTTCAAATTGGAAATCAAGGAGTTTGTTTTGTATTGTGACATGGTGTGTGGAGCTAAACCAGGACTAAACCAGGTCTAAACCTGGACTAAACTAGGACTAGACCAGGACTAGACCAGGTCTAAACCTGGGATGGTCACACAGGGTGGTAGGGACCGAGTCTATGATGTCCTTCACGAGAGCGCCTGGGTGACAGGAGGTGTGGCCTTTGTTTACTTGCACCGTGTTGATCCGGCCTTTGTTTTCTTGCACCGTGTTGGTCCGGCACGGACCATGGAAGAGCCAAGAATCAACACGGACGGGCCTGGCCCAGATGCCACGGCCAAGGGAGCCGCAGCGGGGGGGAGACACTCGCACGGAGAGGGGACAGTGGGTCTTCCCCCGTCACACCTAGCGGACGAACCCGGCACGTGCAAGGCCAGATCTCCGGGCGGCACTGGGGCCGTAGTTGGGGAAGTCCTAGAGAGCAGTGGAGTATCGCTCTTGTGTAAGTTACCCAAGGCTGGTGGCGACGCATTGATAGCCATCCCCCGAACTCCAGGGCGGTCTGATTTTGGAGCCGGGGTGAAATGCAACCAACCCATGTGAGCGCGGGTTAGTGGGGGAAAATCCTCATGGTCCAGGATATTGAATTTATTTGACAAAGCTACATTCATAGTGGAAGAGGAGCGCTTACCATGTCCGCAGCCATCACGGGAAGAGGAGCAGGACAAGCGGTTTATTCGCTTACCTTGTCTGTAGTCATTACGGGCTACAACAATCCAGGGGTCTGCCCGAACTGGAGTAGAGCTGATCGGGCCTTTAGGCCTAGCCCAGGGGTCGGCAACCTTTACCACTCAAAGAGCAATTTGCCATTCACACAGTAAAGAAAACACTGGGAGCCACAAAACCCTTTTGAAATTTAAAATGAAATAACACTGCATATAACTGCTTTTTTTGCCTTTGTGCCATAGAATTACATTTTGAATATGAATGAACTAAAATAAAATACATTCATTTAAATACAGTGCTCCCTCGCTATATCGAGGTTCATCTTTCGCAGCCTCGCTGTTTCGCAGATTTTTTTTTATAGTGTATCAACGCGCATTGTGTTCTGCATCCTGATCTTTGTCAGTCATTCTCCTCCGTGCCGTGTCTCCTGTACAGTAATGCGTTCAGTTTGCCAAATTTATTTAAATGTTCGTTCACGAGCAGTGTGACACCTGAGAGCGCACGGATGCGTTCTCACTATAGTTCTGTCTTTGAATGAAAAGCAGTCCGAGCCACACCAGGCCCCGCTTTCAGCTCTAGTGTGTCCTTCTCTGGAGCATGAGGAAGGATGCGAAGACCAGGGACAGACTCAGAACTGGCTTCGACAGACCCAAAAAGAACAGTTTCCTACGGAGTCAGTGACTCATGTCTCCGCGCCCCTCTTGCATCCAGCCGGACTCCCAGAGTTGTGTGACCGGTGTGCACTGTGCAGAGCTGTAGATCCCCTCCCCCCGTTCCACGGTCTACGGGGCCGCTTATAGGTGCAAAATGCCAGTCCGTCACTGCTCTGAAGTGCTGTATGTTTGCAAGTTTTCTCCCCAACAAAACCCCAACAGCGCATGCAATATAAAGCTGACTACTTCATGGATTTTGCCTATCGTGGGTTATTTCTACAACGTAACCCCCGCGATAAACAAGGGACCACTGTACTGAGCCGCATCAGAGGGATCAAAGAGCCACATGCGGCTCCGGAGCAGCAAGACTAAAGTAAAATGCACCCTGTGTCAAGCAGAGTTTCAATACCACCATATTTTAAGTTATGAAGTGCTTTGTATTGTTATTTTATTTTATTTTATTTATTGGTTATTTATGGTTATACTTATCTGAAGTATAGACAACTGGGTCTACATGGCACTTTTTCTGATTTTTTTGTGTTCATTTATTTACAATTTCTCAAAGTAAGTACTATTACTGGTTCATTGTTACTTTTTCCTTTCTCTGCACTTTTTTGAAAGAAAAAAATGGTGAGAAATACTTTGCATTGTTAGTTTAACTTTAGATTTGAACGGTCTTACTGCAAGATATCAATTTTAAACATGCAAAATAAATCACGATTAATCGCGATTAACTATGAAATTTCTGAGATTAGTTGCGATCAAGAAAATTAATCGTTTGACAGCCCTATATATATATACTAGAGTTGGGCGGTATCCAAATTTTGATACCGTTAAACCGTCTCCACATTTTCCCGGGGTATACGGTATTACCGTTGCTAAGGCTAAAAAAAAAAAAACACTTCATAGCACTACAGTGGAGTCGCCTCGCCAAATGGCAGCTTGCACCTATACCGTTCAGAAACAGAATAGCAAGCATTACATAGGCCTAATGATACTGAAAACATAACAAAACATGTACAAAATTAGTAACTTTTATTAACAAATGTTTAAAGTGCAAATACAGCAGCCAACCGACGGAACGAAATATCAAATTGTCTGTGGGCTAAAGCTAACAAACCAACAGGAATCAAATAAATAAAATACTTGATCTTATCAAATAAGAAAATCTGAACAATAAATAACAAGACATAACCGAAAATGTGCATATATAACCCTGTCCTGAGAACGCAGTGGAAAATACTGCTCGTTTGTATATTTTTAAAATCTATTAACATGAATCAAATAAATTAAATGTACAACTATACAACATCCCGAACCATTTTCGTCCGTCAGAAAAAGCTACTCCTTATTGAAAATAAAAAATATTAAGCTATTGAATGCAAAACCAGCATGTTCACTTTTTCCGGCTTGAGTAAGGCACGTTGTGGATTGACAACTTTGCCCGTGGTGCTGAAGACCCGTTCTGATGGAGAGCACAGGCATTTTCGGGCAACCCTCGTTCCACCAAAGAAGGGGGTCTTCATCTCCCAGAATAACAGCCTCGTGTGGAAGTTGCGTTTGAAATAAGAAACCCGAAAACTTCTCACACTCTCCCTTGTCATTTGGCCGAAATCCGAAATACTGCCAAATTGCAGATGTTGTGTTTTACTTTGGGACCAACTCAGCGCGGCCTGCCATGTTGTCTTGTTTTTCTCCTTCTCCTTCTGAGCGGTACTGTCACGTGACATTACGTGTCACGACGCAACATCCAGGAACTTCATTGAACGTCATCTCTCCGATAGTAATATTAGTTTTAAACTGTAATAGTATTAAATTAACAAACACAACCACACATACATAAGTGCTGGACAAACACTCTTTATTTAGGCATTAAATTAATTATAGTTAATATTATATTAGGGCAAGATTTTTTTTTTTTAATGACGGTAATGAATCTGATACCGTTGCTATTTTTAGATACCGCAGTATACCGTATTACCGTATTACCGCCCAACCCTAATACATACACAGTGGTACCTCACCTTACGAATGACCCAACAAACGAAAATTTCAAGTTACGAAACGCCTTCACGTCAAATTTTGGTCTCTAGATACGAAAGAAAATTCAAGTTACGAAACGCGAAATCTCCAATCCAACTTTATTTATAAAGCACTTTAAAAACAACAAATCTCAAAAAGTCAACTAAGAGATGCACGCCTGAAACGAGCGGAGACACAACAACACATCATCAGTATGGTAAAACTCACCTGTCTCACGACGGTCTAAACCCAGCTCACGTTCCCTTAGTGAGTGAACAATCCAGCACTTTGTGAATTCTGCTTCACAGTGATAGGAAGAGCCGACATCGAAGGATCACGTTGACACGGCGCAAGGCCGCGCTACACCGGGGCTGCGGGATGCAGCCGTGCCTCCTCCTCGGGGCAGAGCACGCGCGGGCCGAGCACGGAGTGATTTATTCCTGCTCCGGTCCTGGTTTAGACCTGGTTTAGTTCTGGTCTAGACCTGGAAGTCACATAGAACCAGCGCCCGACCCGAGCGAGACCCCGCGGTCTTGCCCGCTGTTATCCATTCCTGCTCTCATCTCCTAACCGTGGTTGGGAGACACAGGGGAGATCGTCTTCTCCATGGCCGGAGATAGCTTTCCCTCCGGGGTTAACTCCCTTGTGGACATCGCGCGCTTACAGTGGTGGAGAATGCAAGTAAAAAAAGGCAGTTTTGCTGCAGAGTGGGGCTTTTTATTCATCCAGCACGTGCACACACTCGCAGACTCTCTCTTCTGCACTGAGCTATAGATACAAGATAGACACATCTCACAACACCGCTGATAGAGCACTTTCCTCAGCCTGTTAGCTCACAGTGTCAGCGCCCCGGCTCTGGAGGTCAGATAGAAGCAGAGCACGCACCGCACCGCAAGGTGCGCGGAGACACGAGCAATGCGCTCCTCCAACGGCACTGCCATGTTATAATAATAACGGGTCCAATCCAGGTTTAGTTCTGGCCAGACCTGGTTTATTCCACGTTCTTTTAGTCCTGGTCTAGTCTCTTAGCCCGCCAGGACGCAGAACACAACGTTACACTATTAAAAAAAATGTTACACTATTAAAAAAAAACCTTGGAACGGATCAGGATTTTTCCATTGAAATAGCTACTCAACTTACGAATTTTTCACGTTTCGAAACCACTTCTGGATCGAATTAATTTCGTAAGGTGAGGTACCACTGTATGTATATGTGTGTGTGTGTGTATATATATGTATATATATATATATATATATATAATTAGGAGCAGTGGGCAGCACACTTCTGCGCCCGGGGACCATCTCCATGATCTTCTTGCTTCGGCTTGGTCAGGACCTAAGCTGGAGGTACCTATGGTGCATGTTTTGGGTTGATGGGGGAAACCGGAGTGCCTGGAGAAAACCCACCCAGACACGGGGAGAACATGCAAACTCCACACAGAAAGGCCCAGGCGACCAGGGGATCGAACCCAGACCATGCATGCAAATTCCACACAGAAAGGTCTGGGCGACCCGGGGATTGAACCCGGAACCTTCTTGCTGTGAAGCGTGAGTGCTAGCCACTCAGAGCTAACCTTGTGCTCTGTAAATCAGTACATTATTGCACTGCCGTTCTTGTCTCCTGTATATAGCTGTGATTTTAGGTTTTATTTTTCAATTTTATTTTGACTTGTCCATACATATTTATTATTTTTTATTTTAATAATTATGTCTCATTTGTCACCGGTCTCTTGCTATCTTTTTTGTATTCTGTTATATATTATATTGTGATGTGTGAGCTACTGTACCCAAAGAATTTCCCTTGTGGATCAATAGTTTATCTAAGTCTAAACTTATCTGTTTCCATGGAGATGAGCACAAGCCAATTCACAGGTCAGATTTGTGGAGAGGTGGGCCTGCTTACAATACAATGCATGTTTTTCAAGGTATTGTTTTATTCTAAAAACACCTAGAATTAAATAATAAGCTCTAATAGGTTTAATGCCATACTGTGGTACATTCCAGGTAAAGAAATCTCATTACCATATCTCCATGGACACAACCAGGTGCTGGACTCTTACATAGTGCACCTTTTAATGGAAAAAGTTGGGAAGATCGTTAAAGCAAAGCAAATCCGTGCATAGAGACCAGCAGGTAGCAGACCACCTATCAGGAAAGCTATGTAGTTCAACTTTAAATGCTCTTCCATGTCTCGGACCCAGACACAGACCCAGTTACTCCTCTATTCCCCCAAAAGAAGGCTGCTGTTGGTGGCTGCCAGGAATGCAACAATCCATCTTTGTGCCAAGAGTTATTTCCCAGGAAAGACTCGCAGATACCTACAGCCACCCCCTCCACCTCCCATTTTGGTTGCGCCCTCTTCCAGAAACACTAGGGTCCAAACAAGACATGGCTTGTCTTTTCTTTTTTTTTTTATCACCGCAAAATGAAAAACGTTTTGTTTTGTGGAGATTTATAGCATTGGACCCACAGAGGCACTTTTGTGGTTTACAGTGTTTGATAACACAATCAAGTCTGACAAATCATACAACCGTGACGTGGGAATGCTAATGATGGGGTCTGCAGCGGCTGTGTGTTGTGTAAACATAGACTTGGCAATGGAAAGGATTTAAAATTTTATTCCATTTTGCGATCAAAGAGCTCTTCTCACACAAGCTGGGACATGAAGTTTGATGAGTGCCAAATGCCCATTCTTTTCTTTGGTAGAGCGGAGCATTCTTTGCAGTGTTGGTGGATAATTGGGTTGTGTGAATCTCGTGTCAAATTCCAAAATCAAAACAAAGCATAGCAATGATTTATGTTGTTTCTCTGCAGTCAAACATTGCATCTTAAATCCGGGAGCTTACTTAAGTTCACAACTACACTGTCAAAATTATATTTCTGATGCCATATTGTTAATATCTCTACTATTGTTGTCACAATACTAAAATTTGATCTTCAAAAATAGACACTATACTCTATAGCCTGCAGAGTTTTGATACCCAGATGATCATTTAAAACTTATATTATATGTTGTAATTTACAACACAAAATAATAGTATTTGTTTATTAGTTAGTTTGATGACTTTTCCTGGACAGTTTCATCTTGAGGTTCAAATTTTATCCAGTTATGTTTTCAGTATTGATGCGTGCTTAAATAATAATAATTTATAGCATTTATATAGCGCCTTTCATGACACCCAAAGCGCTTTACAGTTCATTGTTCATTCACTCCACACTTGGTGGTTGTAAGCTACTTTTGTAGCCACAGCTGCCCTGGAGCAGACTGATGGAAGCGAGGCTGCCAATCTGCACCATCGGCCCCTCCGACCACCTCCAACACTCACGCGCACTCCACTTTCAAACTAGGCAATGTGGGTGAAGTGTCTTGCCTAAAAACACAAAGTTTTTGCGACTGGCGCCCACTGTGGCTCCTGGAATTCCCAGCGGTCTCCCATCCGAGTACTAACCAGGCCCTGCCTTGCTTAGCTTCTGAGATCTAACGAGATCAGGCTTTGACAAATGGGTATGGCCTGAGTATCTACTTTCAATGCAGTAGGGCTGGGCGATATGAAGCAAAAAATATATCTCGATATATTTTCTGATATCTCGATATACGATACATCTCGATCTGTACAGGGAAAATAACCCTTCAAAAACTACTGCCAAAACAAATATGCCAAATTCCACAAGGTCCCTGTATACAAAAATAATTTAACTGTAAAATAAAGAAATAATACATGTTGCCTCATTTTTATTGAAAAACTCAACTTGAGCTCATCTTTGCATTAACACTCTTAACCATAGGATAACCATGAGCTCCTTTAGCAGAAGAAGCTCGGGAGGTTCCTTGTTTAAATAGATCCATGTTCCTTATTTTAATAGATCCATGTTCCTTATTTTAATAGATCCATGTTCCTCAGCAGTGGTCAGGAGCTCTGATGTTTCCCACTGCGCAGATCAAACCAAACGACTGTACAAGTTTTACACTGCAGCAGATTAATTTAAAATCTTCTGCATAAATAAACTTTACATTACTAAACTTTACAACATATAAACCATAACTACTATAGAGCCACTTCTGCCCGTATGAGATTATAATGTGTTTAATGAGATTATAATGTGTTTAATGCCGCTTTGCGTTTACGTTTTATAGAAACGAAACTTAACACCACATGGCTCATTTGCATAAACTATGAAAACCCCAGCTCTGTCCTTGTGCCGCTGATGCAGTCAGCTCATGAAAAGCTAAAAAAAAAGCGTACATTTTTTATTTACAAATATAAGAATACAAGGCTCTGTGAATTGAAAATTCCTTCAAATCAATAGTGGCAAGAGATGTTTACAGGATATAATATCTTTTCATATAAAATGAAACTTTGTCACTTCACAACAAAATTGAGGCATGCTCAGAGTTATGAGAATGTGAGCCCCCCTTCAGGGCTAAAAGTTGCGAAATGTGTAAACTGAGCAATTGCGATCCTTTTCCGCGTTTGAAAAAAAGACCCAAACGGGCGATTCTGAACAAGGGAACTTTCTGATGTCACACTCGGGGGAAAAATGCAAATGCAGTTCCACCCCCGTCTGGATGTCTACCCACCGTCTCTGGAAATCATGCCCAGAGAGTTTGGACCGTGAACGAGCTACGCAATGCGAGATGCGTTTTTTTATTTGCCTGGAGGCACGTGAGAGTGTTTCCAGGCTTGGATGTCCTTTATCCGAACCTCTGAAACAGCAGTGGTTTAATTTTATTTTCTGTGGAAATGTGTTTATTTTTTCAATGGAAAGCGTCTCGTATCTTCCTCCGCGCTTAAACGTGGAAGTGGGGCCAGCGCACATCGCACTGCTAAAGAGGAAAGAGCAGAGAGTTTGGCCACACACCCCCACCCCCCCCCCACCCCCCCACCCTCTGCACTGGCCTTTCTCTGTCCTCCTCATTTGCATTCAAGCAAAAACACCCATAATAAAGTGTTTCAGAGAGATATTTTGGCTCTGATTGTGTTCATGGGGCTATCTCATGCACTGAGTCTTGATTTTGAAGAAGGATTCATTTACAGTATTAGGGAACCATTAAGGCGCCATATAAAAGCATCAAGTTGCTCCAGGTCATATCCTAGTGACCCCCGCTGAAAAACGTCTCTGACGTATCTATATGTCATGGCACTCAACGTTTGGATTCGACATGACGTCAAAAGACGTCACCGGCAGTCAATGAGTTAAATGTGAAGTTGTATTATTGGTAACCACTAAAGCCCACTGTTGCAATTTTGCAACATTTCCAGATTCATTCATCTTCTTCCGCTTTTTCCATTTTCTGGGTCGCAAGGGCAGCAGTCCAGCAGTGTTCTGCTGCCCAGAACACAATGCACCAGCCCCCATGAATCCTCCCGCGGGTGGTGGATCCACAGGATGGCTCATGTCACAACAGGCCTTGCTGTATCTTCTGCCATGGAGGCTACCAGTGTCCAGACACTGAGGGCGTGGTGGGGTTAAGTGTCTTGCCCAAGGACACAACGGCAGCGCTCATCTGTGGGAGCTGGGATCACACGCGGTCAACCCGTCAAGAGCGGGATTCAAACCGCCAACCCCAGGATCACTAGACAAATGCTCACCCAACTGAGCTACTGCCACCCCATTTTTCCACAGATTCCTCACAAAGATCGAAAAGATCGATAGAGCAAAGCAGTTTAATGCGTGGAGACAAGTAGGTAGTGCACCACCTTCCAGAAAAGTTACATAATGCAACTTTAAATGCTATTCCTTGTAAATTTGTCTCAGAACATGTCGGCCTGAGCGGTGAGCCTGATCTCACTGCGGAAAAGGCTATGCTCTTTAACTGCCATAGAAGTCATTTAAAGTTATGATCACGCATCATTGAGGATCTCTCCAAATGAGATTTCTCCTTTGCTGCCGCAACACGAAATGGAGCAGGAAATGAAAAGTCCAAGATAAGCTCTTTTCTGGATCACCCCGATACCAGTCCGCTCCCTCTCGCCCGCCGATAGCTATTCGCAGATTTAATTTAAGCTTTGAGAGCCGGAGAATGGGCCCCCTCTCATCAGCACGTGTGATTAGGAGGTGAAATTGGCTCCTTTCTGCACTATAAAGCCTCCTCACACTCGCAACCCTCTCCCACCCTGATCTCATCTCTAAACTTGTCCCGAAATAGTCGCCGCTTGACCTTGTTAATCCAATGTCCTCGTCGTATCCGGCTGTCACTATACTCTGCCCCAGCTAATTTTAGACCCCCGGGGTCGCTGATAGTTTATAAACTCACACAAGCTCCTTATGCTTTGACTCTGTTCATGGGCAATAAAGAAATACTTGCAGAGTTTGTCCCCAAACTTTGCATTTCTCCAGGTTTAGACACATTATAATTTTTGGGAGGTTATTTAATATTAAACTCTGATTTTGCAAGGGTAATTTTTCTACACTTCATTCATTGTAAATTGTAAATTGTGAACTTAATAATAGGGTAGGTGAAAACTATTTTTTTTTTCTGTCCTCAAATGCAGGACAATTCAGAAATACATGCATACATGCACGAATCAATGAAAATACAACTTTAAGTAAACTAACTACTGTCATAACATGTTTAAAATCTCAGTCAATTTCATATACTGTATGTGTCATTTTAAATGAACCTTCTAGCCTGCATTCTTTCACTTTTAAAGTTAGTACACTTATACCTAAACCTGGGTTACCAATGCCTTAGAGAGGACACAGAAGTTTGTCTCCTTCTTAGTATATGGACATACAGTATCGTATCTCACAAAAGTGAGTACACCCCTCACCCCTCTGCAAACATTTAATTATATCTTCTCATGGGACAATCCTGAAGAAATGACACTTTGATTCAGTGAAAGTAGTCTGTGTACAGCTTGTATAACAGTGTAAATTTACTGTCCCCTCAAAATAACTCGACACACAGCCATTAATGTCTAAACCACTGGCAACAAAAGTAAGTACACCCTTAAGTGAAAATGTCCAAATTGGGCCCAGTTAGCCATTTTTCCTTCCCAGTGTCATGTGACTTGTTAGTGTTACAAGGTTTCAGGTGTATAAGTGGAGCAGGTGTGTTAAATTTGGTGTTATCGCTCTCACACTCTCTCATACTCGTCACTGGAAGGTCAACAAGGTAAAAAAAAAAAAGAATTGTTGTTCTACATAAAATGGCCTAGGCTATAAGAAGATCACCAACACCCTGAAACCAAGCTGCAGCACGATGGCCAAGAGCATACAGTGATTTAACAGGACAGTTTCCACTCAGAACAGGCCTTGTCATGGTTGACCAGAGAAGTTGAAAGCACATGCTCAGCGTCATATCCAGATGTTGTCTTTGGGAAATAGACATATGAGTGCTGCCAGCATTGCTGCAGAGGTTGAAGGAGTTGGGGGTCAGTCTGTCAGTGCTCAGACCAAACGCCACACACTGCATCAAACGGTTTGCATGGCTGTCATCCCAGAAAGAAGCCTCTTCTAAAGATGATGCACAAGAAAGCCCGCAAACAGTTTACTAAAGACATGCAGACTAAGGACATGGATTACTGGGAACCTGTCCTGGTGGTGGTGGTGGTGGGAGTGCCATGGTTTGGGGCTGCATGAGTGTTGCCGGCACTGGGGAGCTACAATTCATTGAGGGAACCATGAATGCCAACATGTAGTGTGACATATTGAAGCAGAGATGATCCCTTCCCTTCAGAAACTGGGGTCCCAGGGCAGTATTCCAACATAATGACGACCCCAAACACACCTCTAAGATGATCAGTGCCTTGCTAAAGAAGCTGAGGGTAAAGAGGATACCAGTGGAAACCTGTGAAGCTCTAGTGAACTCCATGCCCAAGAGGGTTAAAGCAATGCTGGAAAATTATAGTGGCCACACAAAATATTGACACTATGGACCCAATTTGGACATTTTCACATAGGGGTGTACTCACTTTTTTGCCAGCAGGCTAGACATTAATGGCTGTGTGTCGAGTGGTGAGTATAGAGTGGTCGAGTGTTTGAGGGGAACAGTAAATTTACACTGTTAAACAAGCTGTACACAGAGTAGTTTACACTGTATCAAAGTGTCATTTCTTCAGTGTAATTAAATGTTTGCAGAGGTGTGAGGGCTGTACTCACTTTTGTGAGATACTGTATATATTGGCTGTAAGTGCTGAAGTGTAGGTAGTGAGGTGTTAAGGGGTTCAAGGATTCAGATCAGAGTCATTTTAGGGTTAAGCCAGCTGGATTTCAGCACTGAAACTGGCAACCCAAATGAGGGTTACAGTTGGGTCATATTTATGGAATTCAAATACAAAATCTCACATACAGTTCCTTAAAGGTGCATTGTGTAACTTTTCTGGTGGAGGGTCAGATGCTTGTCTCCATGGAGAGGTCATTGCTTTTCACAGTATTGTATTTGACCTTTCTATCTTCATAGAGACTAAACCAGACCAAGTTACAGGTCAGATCTGTGGAGAAGCAACCCCACTCAGTCAGAATGCCTGTTTTTCTAGGTATTTTTGAGCTATAAAACCACCTGTAATTTACTAAATGTAACATAGAGCTATTTATTGTCGTACTGTGACATATCCACAGAAACAAGCAGGTGATGGACCCCTAACCAAAAGGTTACATAGTGCAACTATTGAATCTACACATTTCTTTGAGCTTCTGAGTTATTTATACCTGCCTTGCAGGGGTATTCTGCCAGCTGTCCGTTCCCTGTTTGACCTATCACGCTTTCCTTTTTCCATTTTATTGCTCGGCATACAAATATTTTGGCTTAGACATGGCGTAAGATAAGTCCGCGCGGTCGTTTTCCTTCATTTCCCAGAACCCCCGGGACCTCTTCCATGGAATTGTGTGGTTATTTTTAAAGCAGTCTTTGAGGGAGTGGACTGAACGTTTGGGGTACAGTGTCAGTGGAAGCAGTTTACTCTCACATGAATCCAGAGAAGAGCCCCCTCCCCCTGCAGGAAGTGTGTGTGTGTGTGTGTCTCTCTCTGTCTCTTTCTCTCTGTCTCTGTGTGTGTCTCTGTCTCTGTCTCACTCTTTGTCTCTCCCTCTCTGTCTTTCTCACTCTCTCTCTCTGTCCTGTCTCTCTCTCTCTCCTGTCTCTTTCTATCTCTCCTGTCTCTCTTTCTCCTGCTGTCTCCTTTTCTCTCCATTCCTCCCTCTCTTTTCTCTCTTGCTCGCACTCACTCAGTCACTCACTCACACACACTCTGTCTCTCCTCTCTTTCTCACTGTGTCTCTCTGTCTCCCCTCGCTTCTCTCCTCTTTCACCCTTTCTTTCTGCATCTCTCCTCCCTCTTTCCCTCCCTCTCCATGTGTTGACACAGGACCACAGCTGTGAGTGGGAGGCCCTGGAGTTAGCGCACACAAATGTCAATAGTCACCACAAGATTGACTTCTCGTTTAGACACTTAAATATGATTACATATTTGAACTGTGAATGCTGGGCCCGGGGGCTGCATCGACTCCACACTTAGACCAGTTATAGCGTAAAACTCTTTCCACACCATCCGTCACTGACTGTAGCTTGGTATAGCTGTTTAATCTAGCTTCTTTGTGACAGGCTTTTTATACCTGATTTTGACTCTGAAAAATGTGTAAAAACAGATCTAGCTCACTTTAAATGGTTTGCAGTGGTCAAAAGTTATTCCTCACTTAACAATTTTTTGAAGTACAATATATTACTACAGAGAAATATAACTTGAAATTACTTTATGGCACTGGCCATACACCATATAAAAATAAACAAAGTCAAAAAGGCAGCGTAGAGCCGCTGCTCCTCCACGTTGAGAGGAGCCAGCTGAGGTGGCTCGGGCATGTGTTCCAGATGTCTCCCGGACACCCCTCTTGGAGGTGTTCCGGGCATGTCCCAACGGGAGGAGGTTCCGGGGAAGACCCAGGACACGCTGGAGGGGTTATGTCTCTTGGCTGGCCTGGGAACGCCTCAGGGAAGAGCTGGAGAAGTTTTTGTGTGGAGAGGAAAGTCTGTGGCCCTGTCTACATGGCAACGTTGTGGAGTGAATCCGATAAAGTTTTTTATCGTTTCGGTCTCGCGTCCACATGGCACCAGCGTTCTAGGTACCCCAAAACGATATTTTTTGGGAACGGGTTCCAGAATGGGAAAACTCTGGCAACGTTACCGTTGCGGAGTCGTCTGGACGAGTAGAACGGATTTGTTTACGCCTACGTCACAACCACATGGCCAGAACAAATAGCAGCCTCGCGTGCAACATTCATTCGTAACAAGACTGCGACCATGGCGGACTCCAGAGTAGCAGTAGTAGCAGTGCTGCAGTCACTGCTAAGTTTATTTGTGTTATTGAAAGAAAATGTACTGCAGTTATACTAACTATGTGAGCAGCAGAGATGCTTACAGCACAACATGCGCCATATTCTTTTAAACCCGCCACGGCGTGTTACTAGACGTGCCAAAAGAAGGAGATTTTTGGTGAGACCTGGAAGAACAAGTAGCTGGTGGGACAACTTTGTGAATGGCGTTGTCGTGGATGCAGAATGGAGAGATGATAATAATTATGATTCACCCCGTGTTGCAGTGTTTTCGGATAATTTGCGTATCTCCATGTGTATGTGCGTATCCTGGGTTTCGGAGCTAAATCGCAAACTGTACACAAGCTCCGGTGAAACTGACGTGTCCTGAACCTGTCCCGAACGTCTCCCGAAAGTGTCATGTGTTCAAGTAGAAGTTAAAAGTCCATTTTCATGTCCTTTAGTGTCCTGCAGTGCTGCTTACATATGCACGAGCTCCTCACAGCTGATCGCGAACAGGGAAAACCTCCTCGGCGCTCCTCGCAACGGGATTGGCAGGCGTGCGAGCGTGGGAAAATACACGCCTCGTTTTCAGCAAGCGTTCCATTGCCATGTGTACGTGATATTTTACTGATCCGTTTCCAGTGTGGACGTGATATTTTTTTTACCCGGTAAGAAAAAATCCTGCGTTGCCGTGTGGATGTAGCCTGGGCCTCCCTGCTCAGACTACTGCCCTGCGACCCGGCCCCGGATAAAGTGGAAGAAAATGGATGGATTAAAAGGCATGAGCTACAACATATAAGTAACAATTAAATATTATTGGTCAATAATTAGCCATAAAAGTTTATTCAGCCTTTCACAGCTCAAATGTAATTCGATTATAACAAAAAAATACCCAAGGTCTCCGCATTTTTACAAAGAAAATGTACTTGAGATAAATACTGAGTCCCAAAATATATTATTCCAGCTTTCATATATTGAACGATGTTGTATTTTGATTGGTTTGTGCATGTTTGAATCATCTTGTATTGTCCTGCATCCTCAGAAGATTCCCTTTTCACCTAGTCGCTATACCCACCAACTGCTCTTAAAGGGATATGCCACCCCCAGGTCAAATTTGGGCATCTCCCCACAGTCCAGAGACTAAAATAAGTGGTGGAAAGCGTTTTCCTGCTCACCCAGCCATTGTCCGAGTCTGTCGCCACTGACCGCCGCGGTATCTGCAGCTCCTCCGCCTTAGACACAGCCGAATCACGCAGCACGCTGCCAGGGGAATCCCAGTTATGCACCGGGAAGGGAGTTCCCCTGTTGCACAACGTGGTGCGTGATTCAGCTGTATTCTTCCGCACTGGAAAATAGTTCCCACCCAAAATGACCAAGTCAAGCTCTCCGTGTTGATTTGCACATTTATTTGCACTCGATATGAATGCGCACTACACAGAAAGTAATTGGGAAACGCATCGAGCAAATTAATTCCTTTTGGCCGAAATCTTTCTCTGGCGACGTTAGACTCCAGTCTAAGGCGGAGGAGCTGCAGATACCGCGGCGGTCAGTGGCGACAGACTCGGACAATGGCTGGGTGAGCAGGAAAACGCTTTCCACCACTTATTTTAGTCTCTGGACTGTGGGGAGATGCCCAAATTTGACCTGGGGGTGGCATATCCCTTTAACTAGTTATTCCAATAACTAAATAACTCATAGATGTAGTGTTCAAAAATGTTGATTTAAGTCAATATACTAACTAATGTGACAGACCAAGATATAATGCTCATGTACCACTTATATTTAAAAAAAAAAAAAAAAACATTTGTGGAAAAAGTGAAAGATGAATCTATCTTTAATACCCCGCGTAGGTGAGTCTGTGCGGCAGTGTGTGCTGAAAAAAACAGTATCCGTCTCTGGTCCAAAACATTGATTTGGATGAGTCAAATGTGTTCCTTGAAGCAGCCTCTGAGGCGGCCCTTTTAATTTTAGCCATAATTGTGTATTCCCGTGGGTGTGCCTGGAGAAATTCCAATTCCGACATTGGCTGTAACTTTAAAACATGGTTATCAATCTCCCAGAAGCAAGACATGTATCCAGCCTGTGTGCTACAGTGCTCCCATAATGCCCCACTTTGACGTTTTAACTGCTGTGTTTGGACCGACTTCTGGGAGGCTGACAGGAAAGCAACTCATGGTAAACAAATCACTGTGAGTTGTCATCAGAATAGCAAAATAAATGACTATTTTGATAGAAGTAAAATAAGAACGGTCTGGCGTACTTTTTATTGGCCAAATACAAACGGAAATGGGACCTGTTTGCTTAGCAGATTTTCAATGTTTTGACCAGTAGTTGATAACAATTGGTTGTCCTCGATTTGTGCAGTATCTGCTTGTGTAGGACTGTTTGGCTGACAGTAGCTCAGTTGGGAGAGTGGTTCTCCTCTGATCCAAAGGTTGGCGATAGAATCCCACTCTCGAAGTAAACATCATTGGATGAGCGGTCAGATCCACTGATCCACAGTTTGGTGCTGCAATTCCTGCTCCCACAGACAAATGCTGTTGCTGTGGCCTTGGGCAAGACACTTACCTCACCTCGCCCCCAGTGTCTGCGTACACTGGTGTATGAATTATGTGTGAAAGGGTGAGTGGTTCCTTGATTTAAAACACTTTGACTGAAGTGAGTGCTTTTGTGTGAAGGTGGTAATGGTAGGTCATGGTAAATGTGACCATTTACCCCATTACCATTAAAGGAATCATTTTTGATTTTGAATTTCATAAACTTGACTATCAGTGTCTCTAGATACATGGTAGACAAGTTTTTTTTTTCTCTCTTTTTTAACCATGAGCAATCCACCATCTTGCTTATGATGGTGGATTGCATACCCGCTGCACTTTTCACATGCTCCATAATGCGGTCCTTTTTGTTTATATATCGTACCAATTGTCGAACGGTTCACGTTGTACGCGTGTGCCACATTCACCATCTTCTCACCAGCATCAAGTTTCTTTATTATCGCCACCTTCTTTTCAAATGAGATGGCTTGCCGCTTTTTCACAGAAGCTTCACTAAAAGCTTTTCGCTTTTCACCAACCATATTGGATTACTGTACGCATGCAAGAAAAACAACAAGGTTCATAACACCGCACCGTAGTAACACCGTAGTACACCCACTCAGTTGAAGTTCTGAACACTTCTACTGAGTGGGCGTGACGCTTGGGGAATGCTGCGCAGCCCCTGCTTGTGCGTCAGTGGCGGAAATACGCACTACGTACTGTGCGTCAGCGGCGGAAATGCGCACTGCGTACTGTACCCGGAAGTCGGAATAGGCGCTAAATACAAAAACTCACTTGCGTACGTGTACAGCGCTTTTGCCCAAACATTAAACTTTTTTTTTTTTTCAACCCTGTTCGTAACTCCGAATGTTCGTAAATCGAATTTTCGTATGTCGAGGAGCATCTGTAATACTTTTTTTTTTCTTTTTTTGGGTTGTGCTTTTGTGTGCTATAAAGTTATCCACACTGTGGATCATTGTTATAATTTGGACATTTTGCATTGCAATACTGATCTTGTAATGACTTGATAAAAGAAACGAGTCTGCTGACATGCATGGTGGAGAATTGCTCAATGAGACCCGACTTTGTCGACAAAGTCCAGCATTCTGTCGACACAGATAGCAGAACATTTTTTTTTTTTTTTTTTTTTTCCTTATTAATTTGTGCCAAATTGACTCTACGATGTTATGATTGCAAATCCAAAGACTTGCCTTTTTGGAGTTTAGTTTGTGTCCAAGATTTCTCTTTTTTTTTTCTCTTCCTCTTATTGGCTATACAAGTTATAAATCATGGCTTAAGGGGGTATTTGTTCAGTAATCGCTTCGTTTAAAGGTTCTAATTGGGAAATTATCTTCAGAATTTTCCCTTTTCTCCATGAACTGACAAACGTGCTCGATTTTCCTCTAACCCCTAAGATGAACACGGTTAAAAACGCACACCAATGATGACATCCCATTTTTGGACAAATTTGAAACGTCAAAATGAGACCGAATCAAAGTAGAACTGCTTCAATCAAAGCTCTTGTGTTGCTTCTCCGTCGACAAGTGTAATGGAAATCACGAGTCATTTAACCAGCTCACCCCCCACTACGATCCAGCACCACCACCTCCCCCCCCCCCCCCGCCTGAGCCCCTCTGATCTGGGGGATGAAACGCAATCTGTCCACGGCAAGGTCAGTGTCCACCATTCACGGTGCAGATCCCTTTTAATTAGGCTATGTTCGTTTAATTAACCAACCCGGTGCGGAGTCTGTATCCACTTGTAAGTGAATCTATTCCAGGGCTTTTGTCTAGTTCCAGTCCACAGGTCCTAACCTTCTTTTCGCTTTTTCAGACGTCGTGCTCCTCTTTAGATTAGCATGATAATACCCCTGCGGAGAGAAGGGAGAGCTGCCGAAAAGTGAAAAACTTAAAAAGAGACAATTATTGGTGACGGCAAATACCCCACTTTGCATTTGATGGATGAGGATACTGCAGAGAAGTAGTTCCAACCAAAACAAGTATATGAAATTGAAGATGAATTGACGACAACTCATCTTGTCTGTGCCATGCAAGCTCTATAAATTCCTATTTAATTACTTGCGTGTTAGCATCTTGGTGTATGAAATGTAATACAACATGATTTTATAGCTGGCCATTATGTCAGTGTATTCCAGTCTGTAAATGACCTTGTCCATTATGCGTGGGAGTTTGATTCCAGTGGTGGAAGGTACTTAATTGTGTGTGAGATCAATAAAGTCACTTCTTCCTCTTCTTCTTCTTCCTTAATTAAAGTACAGATACCTAAAAATTGCACTTAAGTACATTTTGCAGTAGATACTTTTTACTTTTACTTCACTACATTTGAGAGCATGTATCTGTACTTTCTACTCCACTATATTTTAGATCTGGACTGAAAAGTTAGAAGCTCTTTTCTTTATGGTTTGAGACCTGCTGAAAAGGCTGAGACTCATTTATTTTGAGGTGGTATTCCAACTTTGAGCACAAACACACACACCAAAAAAAAGGCTAAAAAAACAACAACAAAAAAACAACTACAAATCAGTTGAATCACTTAAAATCCACTAAACTTATCAAAATCATTACATTTCATCCTTTTAATTGTTCTAAAACTCTGCAAAAACACATTTTTAAACGGGTACTTTAATACTTTTACTTAAGTAGATTTTTTTCATGTGATGCTTTTTCTGGAGTAAATATTTTGCCCCAATATCTGTATTTTTAATTGAGTAACAAAAGTGAGTACTTCCATCCACCCTTTGTTTCTATAATGAAGATAAAACTTCAAGCTCAAATTTGATCATATTACAAAAGAAGCAATCAGTCAAAAAGTTGTCACTAGTTCAAAGAAAATGTACACGTGGTAAATATTTCCCCCCAAAATGATTGTTCCTGCTATCATTTATTCAACGCCAAGTCAGTATAGTAATTATTGATGCTTTTGACAACCTTAATTGGTGAAAACTGTTACTCTGTCCTCTGCTTTGACTCTCTTCTTAATCTCGATGGACCATTTTTGTGTTCAGACCGTGTAGAGCTCCTCTTTAGATTAGCATGATAATACCCCTGTGGAGAGAACGAAGAGGTGACAAAAGAGCTGTTGGCAAAAAAGCACTCCATCGGATTGGGTTTGTCCTAGGTTTTTACCATACACAATGTTCAAAAGAGAACGTCCCTGGATCTTGGCGTTTATCTCCTGACATACAAAAGTGGCGCTCGTACAATGACAAATTACGCGTTGTGTCTTGCTCTTTGGACCCCCGGTGTAATTACCCTATGCTAATTTAGCCACCCCCCCCACTCCTTTCCACCTCTCCATCTCCCACCCCATCCACGCGCCGCCAATGATCAGACCCCTGCCAAGCGTTTGAATGTCACCAACTGTTTTCAAGCAAGGCAATTCCTTCAGTTGCTTGTAACCACAGACGAGTGTCATGTCCAACGGAACGGTTGGTAATTTGGGTTTGCCGTGTCAGCCTAATGCACCTGGCTAATGAGAATCGCAGATGAGCTGTTGCCGCGTGGTTACAGGCGATAAGTGAACTAACATCACAAGTCTGAGCACGTTCCATTGGCTGAGTTGATTTGAGTTTGAGACGTTTATCTTTTTTTATTGGTCAGAAATACCTAAAAAAATATACATAATGCCACACCTTTATTAAATAAGCAAAATGTTATCAAAAATGTATCAGTCAATACAAGGAAGAACACTATAATGAATTATTTTTGCCATACCACATACGTTTTCATATCAACATGTAGTGTGATATAATTCAAGACAGTTCTAAAAGTTTTCAGGGAAGGTCAGATTTTTGTCCCATTTATATATTTTTTCATATGTCTTTTTATTTTTATGCTAAATCAATAAACATAGTATTTTGTTCAATTAGACAGTCTTCTCTGTTTCGGATTTAGCAGCATTATGCCTTTATATAGCCATTTTCTCCCTTTGCCTGCGCAAGAATGGCAGACTTGACCCTTTTCTTGCTGTGCCAAACAGTCCACTTCTTTTATACAGTCTATCCTCAATACACTATTCAAACACTAATGGAGTATGACGTTACGCACAGCGTTCAATTCCAGTCAAATGACGCTTACAAGGAGCGGAGTTCTATATTAGGAATAGGAATTAATTTACGGACAAAACAGCAAAATAAAACGCCAGGATGTAGAGTTGGTTAATACGAATATTTTAGGACCAACATGACGAGACTCACTGCAGCAGTTACAGAGAGGGGCCACAATTTTTCAATGTAAAGTCATGCCCACTTCGTATTTGGAACGCGGCGGCTAGTGGGTTAGCAGTGTCCATTTATACAGTATGTTAATGAGCCACATTGTACATTGTATGGAACTATTCAATATTGTATGTTGTTGCATCCTTAGTAGGTATTGAAACATTTGACAATCCTAATAGGTGAAAACTGTTACTGTTGGGTATGGGTGATATCTTGATATTTAAAATGTATCGAGATATTTGTTACATTTGATATGGATTTTGACATATCGTATACATCGATATAATGTTTATATTTAATTCTGATTTCACCTCTTCGCTAGTTTGCCTTCTCTGTGCTGTGCGCACTCCCGCCCACCCCGACCTCCCCCTCGCACACAACATCCCAGAGGATACAGAACTCCTCTCAAAAAAAAACAAAAAAAAAAAACAACCTCGCTCCATACTTTGGGTTTAAGGAGCTTTTTAAAAACATTTCAGGAGGTGACTGCATCAGCAGCACAAGGACAGAGCTGTTTTTTTTTTTTTTGCATTTATAGTTTATGCAAATGAGCCATGTGGTGTTAAGTTTTGTTTCTATAAAACGTTAACAAATGTGCGCAAAGCGTTATTAAACACATAATCTCATTAAACACATTCTAATCTCAGACAGGCAGAAGTGGCTCTATAGTAGTTATGGTTTATATGTTGGAAAGTTTAGTAATGTAAAGTTTATTCATGCAGAAGATTTAAAATTAATCTGCTGCAGTGTAAAACTTGTACAATCGTATTTGGAAACGTTTGGTTTGATCTGCGCAGTGGGTAACATCAGAGCTCCTGACCACTGCTGAGGAACATGGATCTATTAAAATAAGGAACATGGATCTATTAAAATAAGGAACATGGATCTATTAAAATAAGTAACCTCCTGAGTTTCCTCTGCTAAAGGAGCTCATGGTTATCCTATGGTTAACAGAGTTAATGCAAAGATGACCTCGAGTTTTTGAATAAAAATGAAGCAACATGTATTATTTCTTCCTTTATTTTACAGTTAAATTATTTTTCTGTACAGGGATTTATTTTTAATGTCGCAGAAGCACTTTGTTTCTACATGACCTGCACTTCAATTGCACTTCAATAAAAAGACCTTGTGGAATTTGGCATATTTGTTTTTGCAGTAGTTTTTGAAGGGTTATTTTTCCTGTACAGATATTGAGATATATATCGTATATCGAGATATCGCCCAGCCATACTCTATCCTCTCCTTTGACTCTCCTTGCAGTTGTGATGGACTTTTTAGTTTTCAGACGGGACATTTTTGAAGCTTGTCTCTACAGCCCCCCCTCCGCTGTGGACACTAAAGTGGTGACACAGACCATGATGCAATGGCTGAGATCACTACTTCTCTTTCCAACTGACTTCATGCCCCAAGAGTACAAATAAAAGTATGCAGTAAGCGTGTGGTTGTTTTTGGTGGTAGCAATATCCTCAATAACTTAATGGATTTTATCGCATGGCAACAGGGATATTAGAGACCCGAAGCTGTTAACAAATTTGGCTCGGTAAAGCAGGGAATTATTGTATTTTCTGTTTGTTGATGATGTTTAGTTTCAGAAGTGCACATGTTTCCCATTTGTTTCTGTCTTTAAAAATGTGAACTATGTAGAACTTGTTCAATTGAAACCATTTGTGTTGGTGCGAAGTTATTTTTCACTTAGCTTATGCATTCTGAGTATCCTGATTATTCACTGTGATGAGTTTAAAGGTCCTACATTACACAAAATTCACTCTTGTGAGATTTAGTCCACGTACTAATGTTTCTTCCTCAAAAACATACCTGGAGTTTCGTTTCATTCACACATGGTTGATTAAAGGTCCCATGGCATGAAATTTTCACTTTCTGAGGTTTTTGAACGTTAATGTGAGCTCCCCTACCCTGTTTAGGCCCCCCCCCATGGTTAAAAGTTGCGAAATGTCTAAACTGAGCATTTGCGATCCTTTTCTGCGTTACAAAAAATCGGAGCTCAAACGGGCGATTTTGAACAAGGCACCTTATTGACGTCAGATCGAAAAAAGAAATGCAAATGCAGTTCCACCCCCGTCTGTCTGTACTCAGCGTCTCTGTAAATCACGCCCAGAGAGTTTGGACTGTGAATGCGCTAGGCAATGCGAAATGCGTTTTTTTTTATTTGCCTGGAGGCACGTACAAGTGTTTCTAGGCTCGGAAGTCCTTTATCTGAGCCTCTGGACCTTTGAACAGCAGTGGTTTAATTTTATTTTCTGTGGAAATGTGTTTATTTTTCAATGGAACGCTTCAAATCTCTCCCCCCGTGCAAAAACAAGGAAAATGGATCAGCTGAGGGCTCAGAGCGGAGAGTTTGGCCACGCCCCCACCCTCTACTATAGGCCAGCTCTTTTCTCCTCATTTGCATTCAAGCAACAACGCCCATTATGGAGTGTTCAGAGAGAGAAAAATTACTCTTATCTTATCTCTGTTTCTCATGCACTGAGTGTTGATTTTGAAGAAGGATTCATTTACAGTATTAGGGAACCATTAAGGAGCCATATAAAAGCATCAAGAAGTACCATGTCATGGGATCTTTAACCCTTTAACTTCTTACGCTGTGACCGGCCCGTGCACGGGCTTGTTCACTGTTTTTTTTTTTTCTTTCCATATAAGAGCACACATTCCCGAACGTGTCCTATGACATCTACACATCAAATGAAACCTTACAGTCTCCTCTTTTTGACTATGCAATTAATTTCCCGGCACAACAATCAGTCCCCGAGCACATGGGGCTTTTATACGGAAAAGCACAAAACGAGGTTTGCTACTTTGCTTACCTTTGAAGGCTCTGGACAGGTCAAACTTCTGTATTTCACCACAAGCTTGGTATCATTCTGTCCGTAAGGATCCAGCGAATAAAATCCAGTAAAACAATTTAGTCCAAAACACGTTTTAGATCCAATACGATGGCGAAAGTCTTCCCAACTTACATAAGCGCCAGTGTTTTTTTCACTTCTTTAGCCTAAATCAAGCAAAATATAACTTTCCTCGCTAAAAACCGCGCTAGCAGCAGCTAAACACGAGAGTATACTGAAAACTGACACTTGAACCGGCCAGTAAGAAGATGTCTGGGCTGAGCGAGACCTATAAAGGTCCAATCATGTGTGACGCTCCGGTAAAAATCAAGTACGACGTTCACGCTTGCTGAGTCAACAAGTTAGGTTACACAGGATGATTGACAGTTCAGGCGAACAGCCAATGAGGCGCTGAACAGGGAGACATATAGTTTGTTAGGCCTTTCACAACAAGCTCCACGTGAAACAGCTGCGTAACGCGAAATTGCGGTCCGTGCGTAAACTGTGCGTAAATTACGCGCAGCCATGCGTCTTGCGCCTTTGCTGTTGATTTGAGTTTCCTTGATTGAAAATATGGCTAAAAGGACTGGAAAGATAAAATATTTAAGTTTGGAGACTGCACAAGTCGATTTCAGCTCTGGAGGAGTCGGAGAGAGAGAATCAGGAAACAGATATGGACTGTGAGGAGGCGTTGTTTATGAAGGATGTACTTCTGGGTGTGTAAGTATCATTTTATTATGTATTTGATGTAGTATTTGAATAAAAATAAAACAATAAACATTAGATTTTTTTGTGCATTTAGATCACTTTTTGTAAAATAGACCTACTATTATTTATTGGGTGTTTAGATAAAATAAATAAGAAAAATAAATAAGAATAGATTTTAGTTTTTAGATTTAGATTTTTGTCTTAGATAGTTTTAGTTTTGTCTTTATTGTATTTTGTACACTGTTTTTGCACTACTTGGCCAGAGAGAAACAAAATTTTGATTCACTGTATGTTGAACACATATGGGAGAATTGACAATAAAGCTGGCTTTGATCTTTGAAAATAACATTTTAGAAAGCATATTTTGAGCTTATTTCCTATTATATTTTTGTGTTTTTCTTACTAGTGTCATCACTGTGTACCAATAAAGCCCAACTGCAGATAAGGAGCCCTACCACGACCGGAGCAACAAAGAACGGATGGGCAGCAGTGGTGACCGCACAAATGGCAGGCTGAAGTGTAGAAGATGTCAGTCAAAGACAGCTGTAAAATGTTCTACCTGTGACACTGCACTCTGCTTTATTCAAACAAGGGACTGCTACAGTCAGTGGAACACACCAGACTCTTAGTGTGTAAATACCTGTAAATATGTGTGTAACGTTTAGTGCCCATGGTTTTTCGAAAATGTATACAGTGTGCAGTGTTATAGAATTTTTCAATACATATTTTCATTTTCAACACTTGTTTGGTCTATTTTTGATAGAAAAAAAACACTTTTTTATAGAATGTAATTCTCAGGGACATAATATAGTGACCTTGTGTGCAGAAATGGATTCCTCTAGTTGTAAGCTTTCAGTAGAGCCCTCAATGATGTCTGTAGGTTGAATGAGTCAAAAGTTATTAAACGTTTTCTAAATGTTTCCAATTTGGATAGGTTTGGATAGGTTTGGATAAAGGCATGATCCCTGTATAAAACGCCTGGACAAAGTATAACAAAAAGTGGAGTAAAAAGTTTATTTTTACAGCTATTGATTCCCAATTTGAAATTTGAGTGGTCAACAACTTATTGTATTGAAAGATAGTGTACTTTAGGCCTCAGCTATGAACAGCAGCTATAGACACCTTTTATATTTACAAAAAAATTAGGCGAGGATAAAAAAAACACTTTTTTTTTTGGTGTTCCAAGGTGTGTAACTTTTTTCCAATCACATTTGGAGTGAACGTAAATGCTGAGGGTAAAACTAGAGAATGTTCCCTTTACACAGAGACCAAACATTTGTATATAATCCATATACTTCAATAACAGGAATGATTTTAATTTGGAGAGGTCCTTTTAGGGACAATTGCTCAAAAAAGGCCCTCCACTGTAATAGTCTGTCTACACCTCCAAAGCTCAAAATGCTCTGTTCCACCTTGTGATGTCATGAAGGTGTAGTTTTTTAAGTTAAAGCTACCGTTTACTTTTTGTTCAGTTGAGATGGGCAATTCCAGGTCTGAAATGATCCAAATGATTCTAGTGAAGGTGTATGGACTGTGGAACATTCCCGGCAGAGCGATGGCGTCTCCACAGGCACAAGCAGATGACGGACCCTCTACCAGAATGTAACACAATGCACCTTTTAAATCTTGTCATATAGCCAAAAAGTAACCAAAAGTACACACAATAAATATTTATCCCCAAAAGTATTGCTCCATCTTTCACAAATTGAACAATAATTCAATATAGTAATTATGACAGGCCTAGCTGGAACATGAGAAGATGAGAGATGTTTAGGTAATTGTTTTTCAAAAATAATTGCTTGCATTATTAATTCATCTCCTTCTTGTTTCTATGGATATGTCACTGCTCTGCCTGGAATGTTCCACAGTACGACATTAAACAGCTCTACCTTACATTTATTTAATTACAGGTGGTTTCAAAGCTCAGATACCTAGAAAAACAGGCATTCTGACTGTGAGCGGGGTCGCCTCTCCACAGATCTGACCTATAACTTGGTCTGGTTTAATCTCAATGAAGATGGAAAAGTTTAAAAACATACTGTGAAACATTCAAGACAAAGCAATAGCATCTCCATAGAGAAGCATTTGAAGGACCCTCCACCAGAAAAGTTACACAATTTACCTTTAAAGGACAAAATCTGGGTACACTTGAACTTGGTGTCGGACATTCCCCACTGGTCTGAGCAGGGCTGTTGACCACACTTGTAGATTTGCCCTGTCAAACATTGTTCACATTCTTGTAGTGAGTGCGTGACCACCCTCAGTGCAGTCGTGCTGTTGCGTAAGAATATAAAAAACATCACAGTAGCATAAAGGGTACTCTGCAGGCAGGATTAATGGAGCTGTATGTAGAGCTGGGCGGTATGACCAAAAATTTATATCACTGAATTTTTTCAAAATTATACCAGTATCACGGTATTTGACGGTATTTTTTTTTCATGCATGACTAGGTGTTAACCCCATTTCCTAATAATTTAGTTGGTAAAACATATCTGGATCCAGTTCTTTAATCGTCTCCTTGAAGCACCTTTCTCAACAGGACTAAGTGGTACCATGTCTAAATGAAGAGTAATAGTGTTGGTAATATCGTTCCACCGTTTACTTTTCTTGTCGTAGGCAGTCCCCTTAACGAACGCGTCTTTGAGTGACGTCTACAAGTTTAGCCCGACAATGTTACAGAATATGCTTGTTTGATCAGCGTCAGATTTTTTTAAGCTGAAGTTCTTCCACACAACTGACACGGCTCCTCTTTTCAGTATAAGTTCCTCTGTTTCTAACAACAACGTCCATGTTGTTCACCGCTCAACACACTGTTGCCATGTCCCAATTCGAGTGTTATGGATCCGGGTGCGTAATTTGTGTGGTGCGTATTGTTAGCATTAGCATTAGCTTTGTGTCTCGGCTCCATGCGCTGGACCTGTACCATTTTGGAAACAGCCTTGTGGTCCGTGGAGGGTAGTTCGAGGGCTGCAGCTTTTGCAGCCTTCAGAGCCTCCGAAAAAGCAGCTCTCGAATTGGGACATGGCTTGCGCTTCCACCGCTCTCATGCTACTGCAAAACAGTCCCCGGGCGCAACGCTCCGTTCCGCTCTGTATTCCCGACATTGTGTACGCACACACTCACCGGTATTGCGGTAAATGAAAAATTCATATCATTTAAAAAAAAAAAAACACCGGTATTCGGTATGCACCGGTATACTGCCCAGCCCTAACTGTATGTAAGGTTTTGATTTGAAATTACATAAATATGACCCATCTGTAAACCCAGATATGAGGTAAACGTGTAAAGAATAAATCAGCATTACAATTTGATTTTAATAAAAAAAAAAAAAAACAACTACTACTAATCGCTACTAAAGCGAATATCAAAAATTGTGATTACTTTGTTTGGAATGTTTCACAGTATGGTATTAAACCTTTCTATCAGCCAGCCGGCAAGAAAGGTTGAGCTGTTTAATGTCATACTGTGGAACATTCCAGGCAGAGCAGCCATAGAAATGTCCATAGAAATAAGCAGGTGAGGGACCCTCCACCTGAAAAGTTGCACAGTGCACCTTTTAAGTTCACAAACAGAAGAATGATGGTGCTAGTTGTTGGTGACTTCAATGAAAATGAGCTGATCTGAAATGCTGCTGGAGGTGGGACTTTCTCGTGCTGATTTCGTGCCTATTTCTAAGCACGCGAAAGGCCCCCTGACACCCTTGTTGAACTGCCTTGGTGACGGCAAGGCTTGGTTGGCCCAAAATTTTCTCTGTTTGAACGAAGGGAAAACTGAAATTGTGCTCTTTGGGCCCACTGATCCCTCATTGGACTTGGGCCCCTTTAAAGATAATGTTCATCCCTTCGCCACCAACCTTGGCGTCACCATGGACAGTGATTTTAAACTCAGCAAGCAGATCAACACAGTCGTTAAATCAGGCTTTTATCATCTTCGTTTTAAGCATCAAGTTTTAAGCATTTTGAACAAGTCGTTCACGCTTTTATTTCTTCACGTCTGGACTACTGTAATGCTCTTTATACTGGCATATCACAAAATGCTCTTTCACGCCTACAGTTAGTCCAGAACTCCGCGGCACGACTTTTAACAGGAACCAAAAAACGTGAGCACATCACCCCAATTCTTGCGTCTTTGCACTGGCTTCCTGTTCATTTTAGAATTGATTTTAAAATTTTATTGTTTGTTTTTAAAGCTTTGAATGGACTGGCCCCGGATTACATCTCAGACCTCATCCAAATTTACACTCCGGCGCGCGCTCTGAGGTCTGAGGGCCAGCTCCAGCTGGTGGTGCCTAAGACCAGACTTAAATCCAGAGGGGACAGAGCTTTTTCTGTGGTTGGTCCTAAGCTCTGGAACGCCCTGCCCCCCCACGTCCGAGCAGCTCCCTCAGTGGAGTGTTTTAAGTCTCGTCTTAAGACCCACTTTTATTCTCTGGCTTTTAACACCGCGTGAGTTGTGTGGTCCTCTGTTGTCTTTTATTGTATTTTAGGGTTTTTTATTATTTTATTGTTCTTAGAGTATTTATTTATTTTTTAGCGTTTGTATTTTTATTTATTTATTTATTTTAATTTTTTTTATTCTATATTGTTTTTTATTATTTTATGGTATATTTATTTGTATGCACACTTGTTTTTGTGATTATTTGTTTATTTTAAATGATGTTTCTGTGCAGCACTTTGGAAACGCTTTTAGTTTATGAAATGTGCTATATAAATAAAGTGGATTGGATTGGATTGGATTAAAGTACTGGTCTGTCGTGTTCAAGGCAACAACAGACTGGGATGGAATATTAGCATATAACTATCTTTTTACATAATGATAAAACTCTGGGAGGTATATTTGGATATTTTAAATGGGTCAGCTTTGAGAACAAATAATCAAATATTAGTTTTTGAACAGATGGTCTGAACAAAACAATATATTATATGGCTGCACAGAATACTGTAACTGATTTTTATCATGTTAAAAATGTGTAAAAGTTCATTTAAAAAGTTTCCCGGGGTCCAAAGTTATTCCTCACTTGCCTTAGGTATTCCAACTAGCATGCTAACTGCACTTCAAGCTTCTCGGAAAATGAAATACTTTAGTTAGATGCAGGCAGGACTTATTTTGGGCTCCAGAGCTGTTTATAAAATATATGGGAGAAAAATGGGTTAGAGGGCCTTTCAACTTGTATAATGTGCAATGTGATCTGAATCCTAATTAGAAAAAAAAACCTAAAAGCTCTGGAGCTTATTTAAAGGTGTGCTGTGTAACTTTTCAGTAATGGTTCCGTCACCGTTTCTATGAATATGTCATTGCATTGAGTAAGGTCTGACGGACAGTAGAGCCATTTGATTACACTTAGCTGAGTTACGTTCATTTTTTTTTTCCATTTGTAGCTCAAAACTACATTGGAAAACGTGCAAAAAACTCAAAGTGCACCACGAGACATTAAAAACCACAATCTGCAGATGCATAGATGCACATGACACTGTGAAATAAACACGATGCAAAGATTAAGGAGTTAAATTATAATACTTAAACTTGATATTTGCAAAATATTTTCAAGCATCATTTCATGGTTTGAATCCCAATAGTCCCAATATTGTTCCAGCCCTGCCGCTCATCTGCCTTCACTTCACAGCTTAACACGTCAAGTTAGACTGTTTTGACTGGCAGTCTGTTTTTCATCACAAGAGGAATTTACAGGCACGCAGCTGCAGCCATGTCTACACCAACAGAATTATCAGCCCAAATCACATCAACCTCTTTTCTATTAAATTTACTTTAATTCACTTTTGGCTTCTGTGACGGGGTCTCTGCTGTGTCTCTGGAGCCGGGGTCACGCATGGGTCGGCCTACCTCGGAAACGCTCGGATGGATTTACTGCGCTCAAGGTGGACCGGGTCACTCCTCCTCCTCCCTCTTGTTTTTATGGAAATAAATTAAATGATATGTACAGAGCAGTAAGTGTGAACATCAGTATGCATATATAAGACTGTGTGCAAGGTGAAAGAACGCATAATATAAGGAGATGATAAAAACACAAAAAGGTTGTGTTTATATGATACAGTGTGAGGTATGTCCAGAGAGGATTTTGATTTTGATTTGAGATGAGTCCAGCAAACTATTCATGTGTTTATTTTTTTTAAAAGCTCAGTACATTTATACAAAGACCAAACGGCAGCAGGACAACAAGAGGCACATTAAACTATAAATGTAAACTCCACTAGTGCAGGACGTCATTTGGACAGTCGGCCTTCTCTTATAAGAGCTGTAAACTGTGGAACTCCTGCCCACAGAAATGAAGTCCATCTCCAAGTTGAAACTGTTCACCATTAAACTTAAAGGGACAGTGTGTAAGATTTTTACCCGTTAATTACTGAAATGGAAGATACCCATTCAAAAATACATTGTTTTCCAAGCCTTTTCACTTCCATCATGAAATCAAAGTATTCTTTCGGACTTAGATATAGTCACATAAAAGGAGGATCTTCCCCATGTAGAGGCAGCCATTTTGAATACGAGAGCCGCAGAAGGACATTTGGGCTTCGCCTTCGGCAAGGCTCGTGGTTTTGGGTAAACAACACAAGCATGCTGCCGGATCAGACGTCGTAATGGATCTAACACGTGTTTTGGACTAAATTGTTTTACTGGGTTTTATTTGCTGGATCCTTACGGACAAATTGAGAGCAAGTTTATGGTGAAATACAGAGTTTGACCTGTGCAAAGCATTCTAAGGTAAGCTAACCTTGTTTTGTGCTTTTCCGTATAAAAGCCCCATGTGCTCGGGGAGTGATTGTTGTGCAGGGAAATGAATTGCATAGTCAAAAAGAGGAGACTGTAAGGTTTCATTTGATGTGTAGAGTGTCATGGTACATGATCGGGAATGTGTGTTTTCATGAGAAAAACAAAGCAAAACAACGGGACCGCGTTTTATTTATACAGTAGCGGCGCGCGGCTCGTGCGCGCGCCCGGGTGACCCTCGAGGTCTGCCGTAGCTAAAACAGAAAGTGCAATAGCACCATCCACCTATGCGCCACAAATTCTACACACTGGGGCTTTAAATCTTGGCTCAAGATAAACCAAAGCTGCACCCATGTGTAAATAGTGTGGGTGTGGGTGTTGCATGTCTTTGCACTGCTGTATTTATATAGATAAAATTGTATTTTTTTTTAAATATATGTACTTTAGATTTTATGTTGGTGTAGAAAAGCTCAACCAGGGACGGGGGTTGAAAATAAGCATTTGCTAAACTCTGTATGCGTCACATCAGCTGCTCTGTTCTGTAACTATGTCCGACTGCATTGTCCCTGTCAAATAAATAAATAAATAAATAAATAACATTTATTTTAACATTGTTTAAAAACAAGAAAAATAACAACAAAATAACAAAATATAAAAGCCTCTCACACTCTACCCCCCTCTTTGTACTCTGATGTCCAAAATGTTCAAAAACGGTGAGATTCTTGATGTTAAGTTTATTCATACAAAGCTGTTCTTGCTGGATAAACAATCAGCCCGCACACTGGTATCGGTTAATATCAGGCATCGACAGATAGTAAAAGCAGAAGTATCGGCATCAGAAGTGAAAAAGGCTGAATCAGTGCATCCCTAGTTCAGATCTTTGAGAATGCCCAGTGTCACTTCCTGATTATGTAATGCATAAAGTGCAAATGCCAAGTTTTCATGTTTTTATTTGTATTACTTTGTTTGGTGGGATAATACCTGTAGTAAATTTTCATCATAATTTGACATGAGTTAAGTGGCAGTTTGAGAAGAAAATGTTTTTTATTTTTAATTTTTTTATTTAACCTTTATTTAACCAGGAAAGTCCCATTGAGATTACTAATCTTTTTTTCAAGGGAGTCCTGACCAAGACATTACGTTACACACAGACATTTGAACTTATCACAAAATGGATTCTTAAAAGCAATTACAAATCATAGATTAAGGAGAAAAATACAGGAAGTAGTGCTCTATTCTAATACAGAATAACATTGCCTATGTCATCAACAGAAAAGAAAAAAAAATCCATCTAAAATGCAGAGGAAAATATATGCACCAGGAAGGCATTTTTCTGTCAGTTTAAACAGAATAAATGTATTTAGAATAGTTATTAGACAAATAAACTGATTTTAGCCTTGTTAACATGGTTGGTTATGGTTGCCAAGTAACTCGTTTATATTCTTTGGTTCATGTTTCCAGTTCAATTTTATTATTTGAGTATCATTAACCATATCATTATCAACACTAGTTGGTAGGGATGTTATGATATAAGATTGTTCTAATGTGCTGTAGTCTACGATTTAATGCTGAAAAAGATATTCTGTTGTCTAAATAGTGTTGTTTTTTTTGTTTTTTTTCAGAGTCTTGAGTCTTTTCCTTATCAAAATGTATTTATTTATTTATTTTTCAAAGATTCTTCAGTTTGATTTCATCAGTCTTTACTTTCACCTCCTCCTCACTTCTTTGCGAGCACAAGGACCGCATTAGCAATGAGCGGGCATCAAACACGCGCCAGGGACACGCGAACCAGGGCAGGGGTCATCTAGTGTGTGCAAGTGAAAGGGGTCAAATCACTTAGACCTGCCCAGTGTGGAGCAAAGGAACTCTCTACAGAACCAGAGCTGTCCCAACAGGCCTGAAACACGACACTAGACACATGTTTCCCCTTTTACAGACAGGAGGGCAGAGCGGGGCTGTGAGCCAAATGAGAGGCCAGAGGGGAAGGGACCAGTGTTTGTTGGTTGTAGGGTTGGTATCAGAAACTGTATACTAAGCAATAGTAAAACTAGTATCGAAAGTAGATACTTTGAGCAGGTATTGATTCTAAAAAAGTCACATTCACAGGACAGAAATGAACCTTTCTTGAATAGTTTTAGAATGATCTTGAGCTATATCAGAACAAGTATACCCATAGACCATAGAAGTTGTAATAAAAGGCTTTTTTTTTTTTTAAAGATCCCATGACATGGTACTTCTTGATGCTTTTATATGGCTCCTTAATGGTTCCCTAATACTGTAAATGAATCCTTCTTCAAAATCAACTCTCAGTGCATGAGAAACGGAGATAAGATGAGAGAGTAATTTTTTTCTCTCTGAACACTCCATAATGGGCGTTGTTGCTTGAATGCAAATGAGGAGAAAAGAGCTGGCCTATAGTAGAGGGTGGGGGCGTGGCCAAACTCTCCGCTCTCGGCTCTGAGCTCTCAGCTGATCCATTTCCGTGTTTTTGCACGGGGGGAGAGTTTTGAAGCGTTCCATTGAAAAATAAACACATTTCCACAGAAAATAAAATTAAACCACTGCTGTTCAAAGGTCCAGAGGCTCAGATAAAGGACTTCCGAGCCTAGAAACACTCGGACGTGCCTCCAGGCAAATTAAAAAAACGCATTTCGCATTGCCTAGCGCATTCGCAGTCCAAACTCTCTGGCCGTGATTTACAGAGATGCTGAGTTCAGACAGACGGGGGTGGAACTGCATTTGCATTTCTTTTTTCGATCTGACGTCAATAAGATGCCTTGTTCAAAATCGCCTGTTTGAGCTCCGATTTTTTTGTAACGCAGAAAAGGATCGCAAATGCTCAGTTTAGACATTTCGCAACTTTTAACCATGGGGGGGCTAAACAGGGTAGGGGAGCTCACATTAACGTTCAAAAACCTCAGAAAGTGAAAATTGCATGCCATGGGACCTTTTAAAGGTGCATTGTGTAACTTTTGCTTTTAACTGCAGTGATGTGGTCGCTGTATCTGACTGTTGTGGCAAAGAATGAGCTGACCCAAAAGGCAAAGCTCTCTACATTTCCTACCCTCACCTATGGTCATGAGCTCTGAGTAATGACCGAAAGAACAAGATCGCAGATACACGCAGCTGAAATGAATTTCCTCCGCAGAGTAGCTGGGCACACTCCCTTATAGATAAGGTGAGGAGCTCAGTTACACGTGAGGAAATTGGAGTAGAGCCGCTGCTCCTCCATCCATGTTCTGGATGTCTCCACTGTCTCTAAAAAGTTGCATTCTGCACCTTTTTACCTTTTTTGTAGTGCAGATAGAATTAAAACCAAATAATTTTGACATTCCTTCTTGCTGGTTCATCACTCATAGCTTACCATGTTTCAGCTGGTGTCAATGCGGAACACGCGCTAAGAAAAAATGAACGTAATGCAATCCTGGCTGTCCTTTTCAAACATCTGAAAATGATCAGGCTTTTATATTGTTTAGCCCAGAACACACTGTTCATGCTGGCCAAAGAGGTCCAGTTGTGTAGTGGACTGTTGTAGCTCTAGACTACAGTGAAGTATTCTTTGTTGTTCCTTGATAATTGCTTCACCATGCTTCACAGCATCTCAAATGAATAGACTCCCCTGACTGAAACATATTTGCAGTCGACTACATTTGGGTCTTGTTGGATGTCTTAGCAATTTTGTAGTCATCAAGGTCAAAGGCACTTCCATCAAACCAAGATTTTAAAACGACTGAGTCAGAGCACATAGACCACTATAGAACCTACCTGGACGACTGAGAGTTTACACATATAAGACCACATGGTAATTAAAGAAATGACTATGATTTAATGTTGAAAATTACATTCTATTGCCTAAATGTTCCTACGTGTACGTCTTAGAAATTCTGTAGTCATCAAGGACAAGGACACTTCCATTAAATCAAGATTATATTATACTTTTTCAGATACAGATAAACTAGTATACAGTAATCCCTCGTTTATCGCGGGGGTTAGGTTCCAGAAATAGCCCGCAATAAGTGAAATCCGTGAAGTAGGACAACTTTATATTTCACAATTATTATACATGTTTTAAGGCTGTAAACGCCTCACCACACACATAATACACATTTCTCAGACTGGTATTAACATTTTCTCACATTTCTCTCCAGTTTAAACACTCAAACTTTTGTAGATTTTCATCAAAATTTATTAATAGAAGCGGGGGGTGGTGGCGGGGGGGTGCGCTCGGACACGTACACCGTCACGAAACAAGGCAAAGATTTAATCCCGGTTTAGACCTGGCCTAGTCCTGGTTTAGACCTGGCCTAGTCCTGGCCTAGTCCTGGCCTAGTCCTGGTTTAGTCCTGCTCTAGTTCCGGTCTAGTCCCGGTTTTACAATTATTCTACATGTTTTAAGGTTAAACACGCAAAAAAAATAATAATAATAAATTGAAAAAAAAAAATCTGCGAAACAGCGAACCACGATAGAGCGAGGGTTCACTGTACACCTATGGAACCAACCTGGATGACTGAAGGATTACACAGATATCAGATCACATGGTAAGATAAAAGAAAGTAGTTTGATTTAATGTTGAAAATTCATTCTATTGTCTAAATAAAGAGTGTGTTAAAGGTGCATTGTGTAACTTTCCTGGTGGAGGGTGAGGGTCCGTGAAACGCTTTTTTCGCTTAGTCAGAATGGCCGTTTTTCTAAACATTTTTGAGCTATAAAACCATATGTAGTTGAGTAAATGTAAGGTAGAGCTGTTTAAAGATCCCATGACATGGTACTTCTTGATGCTTTTATATGGCTCCTCAATGGTTCCCTAATACTGTAAATGAATCCTTCTTCAAAATCAACACTCAGTGCATGAGAAACAGAGATAAGATGAGAAAGAGTAATTTTTTTCTCTCTGAACACTCCATTATGAGCGTTGTTGCTTGAAGTAGAGGGTGGGGGCGTGGCCAAACTTTCCGCTCTCAGCCCTCAGCTGATCCATTTCCTTGTTTTTGCACGGGGGAGAGATTTGAAGCGTTCCATTGAAAAATAAACACATTTCCACATAAAATAAAATTAAACCACTGCTGTTCAAAGGTCCAGAGGCTCAGATAAAGGACTTCCGAGCCTAGAAACACTCGGACGTGCCTCCAGGCAAATAAAAAACGCATTTCGCATTGCCTAGCGCATTCGCAGTCCAAACTCTCTGGGCGTGATTTACAGAGACGCTGAGTACAGACAGACGGGGGTGGAACTACATTTGCATTTCTTTTTTCGATCTGACGTCAATAAGGTGCCTTGTTCAAAATCGCCCGTTTGAGCTCCGATTTTTTTTGTAACGCAGAAAAGGATCACAAATGCTCAGTTTAGACATTTCGCAACTTTTAACCATGGGGGGGCTAAACGGGGTAGGGGAGCTCACATTAACGTTCAAAAACCTCAGAAAGTGAAAATTTCATGCCATGGGACCTTTAAAGTCATATTGTGGAACATTCTAGGCAGAGCAATGACATAACCATAGAAACAAGCAGGTGATGGACCCTCCACCAGAAAAGTTACACAATGCACCTTTAATTAGTTTATTCAATTAGTTTAAAGGGTCTGTCACCTGCTTGTCTCCATGGAGATATTATTGCTTTGCCCACAGTATGACATTAAACCGCTCTACTGCTGCTACTGCAGATCCTTCATCCCCACCGCCATCAGACTGTATAACTCTACTATATAGTACAAATGTGCAGTATTTTTTCCCATACTCTCCTAGGTGCTGTTTTATTATTATTACTTACCGTATTTTTCGGACTATAAGTCGCTCCGGAGTATAAGTCGCACCAGCCAAAAATGCATAATTAAGAAGAAAAAACCATATACAAGTCGCACTGGAGTATAAGTCGCATTTTGGGGGAAATTTATTTGATAAAATCCATCACCAAAAACATACATGTCATCTTTATTTATTTATTTTAAAATAAAAATAAAATGGAGAACAACAGGCTGAATAAGTGTATGGAATACTAACGTTACATGACAGACATGCCTGGTAATGTCAGTAACGACGTATATTAAGAGTTATTCAGATAACTCTAGCATAAAGAACATGCTAACAAGTTTACCAAACTATCAGAATATGACTTTCTTTTCAGTGCCATTTTTGTTTAGCCCTTCTCAGTTGTATTTAGAACGGCAGTGTTGAAATTATCAACACAGGCCTAGCGCGCCATCTTGCGGTTTGGTGTGAAAATAACATGTGAAATGATATAATTATCAACACAGGCCTATGGCGCCCTCTTGCGGTTTAGTGTGAAAATTACATGTGAAATGATATTATATCATTTCACATGTAATTTTTCACACATAAGTCGCTCCGGAGTATAAGTCGCACCCATGGCCAAACTATGAAAAAAACAGCGACTTATAGTCCGAAAAATACGGTATTTTATTTTATTCTTGCCTGCATGCACTTTTCTTTCTTGTTCAAACTTTCTCTGCCTGGAGCTACTGTGGCAAGTAAATTTCTCCTAATGTGAGATCAATAAAGTCTTATCTTACTTAATATTTATTCAGTTACAGGTGGTTTTATTGCTCAAAAATATTTAGAAAAAGAGGCATTCTGACTGTAAGTGGGGTCGCCTCTCCACAGATCTGAGCTGTAACTTGGTCCGATTGGTCTACATGAAGATAGAAAGTTTTAATGCCATACTGTGAAACATTCCAGACAAATCAATAGCATTTTCACAGAGAAAAGTATTTGACAGACCCCCCACTAGAAAAGTTGCACAATGCACCTTTTAATATTGAAGTCAAGTTTGAAATTTTAGTATTGTGACAGCTCTGAGTGAGTGACAGGTGAATTTGACCGAAAAAAACGCAAAAGTGTGAATTTTCAGAAGAAGCAGATGTTTGTTGTCACTTCTTCAAGGCAATAGAAATGTACAAAGTTCCAATCAAAAAATCTAAATTGTGATCTGGCTCTTAGGAAATTGCATTACTCTTATTACTTTTTTTTTTTTTTTTGGCCCACCCCTAATTGACTTTGCCCATATTTCTTGCTTTGTCTTCCACAATCTATCCATCTTGACGTCTGACAGTTGGAGTCCTGGTTGTGCCCGCCTCCCCGTTCTTCACAAACTTATCTTAACCAGTTTGGTTTGGATTATGGTGACACAAATTATTTAGATTTGAATTATTTTGAGGTCCTATATTACACAAAATGGATTCTTGTGAGCTTTAAGCCATGTAAGTGTTGTTCCCTCATATTGAAATATGACATCACAAGGTGGAACAGTCTTTTCTGTTTGAGACAAGACAGCCTAACCTGTTTGAAACAAGACAGCCTAAATAACACAACTCTAGGTATGTTTTTAATGAGGACACATTATCACGTGGGTCAGAAAATAGTGTAAATGGTGGACCCTTTAATCTCATTCGATTTGTGATCTATAAATGTCACTTACTGCCAATATTTAATGTTTAACCAGTCATTTTTGACCACTGCAGGTTTTTTTTCGTACATTTGTGATAGTACAATGAGCAACAAATTCTAATTTTGTTTTGCCAATATAGAATCCCCTATGATTTACAATAAAAATTTTAAATAAAAGTTATGGAAAGTGCTTCTAAACTAATTGTGGTGACTGATTAGGATGCTAGGAATACAAAAGGGATATGAGGTATATCATTATATCTTTGGAATGCTGCAAATGACCAGTTCTGTTTTTCGATATTTAAAACTGTAAATATCAGACACTTTTGACACTAGGAATTACCAAAAGTGATTGTATTTTAGAGATTGGATTCTGAACGGCATCAGCCATGAAAAAACACATATCGCTCAGAAGAATCAATGGCCGATGAGCTCTGCTGAAATGGGAAGCAGATTTTTTGTAATTTTCCCCACAGTATTGAATTAGAAATGGGTACAAACTCATCCACAACCTTGTTTTACTGCAAACTGTGTATAGTATTTTTGTATAGTTAACTCTTTGGGCTTTAAGTGTTCAAATAATAGTTTATGGAAATAGTTCTCATTCATATTGAGGCCAAACAAAATGTGTATCTCTGCTGGAGGTTTAAGGCCGACAGCTGATACATATATCGGCCTATCTCTACTATATTTGATCTGCTTCTTTCACTCTCCATTTATTACTCTTCTTTTACTTATTGTAACACATTATGACAGGAAACTGCATCGATGAATACATTATATCTCATACGTATTCCTCCTCGGGCCATCCATCTTGACTTCTGACAGTTGGAAACCTGCGTTGTGTCCGCCTGCTTGATTTTGTATTAGTTGCCATACCATTTCATTATTTTTTTATTGTAATTTAATTTTTTTCAATTTTGAATTTATACAAAACAGAAAAAAAATCGACATTTCACTTATTATATGGATTTTTATGGGGCAACCACAGAAAGAAAATGTTAATGCCATACTGTTATTGCTTTGACAAAGTAATAACTTTATCACACAGAAAAGCATTTGACGGACTCTCCACCTGAATTGTGATCTTTTGATATTTGATTCAAGATTCAAGACTTCAAGATTCAAGGTTGTTTATTTGTCATATGCAGAATCAACACAATGTGAACAATGCAATGAAATGCTTTGGATCAGAAGAACCGTTGACTCGCTGAGATAGTCAGAAGTACTAATAACAGCAATAATAGTACATGGTAAAAAAAAGTGTTGCAAAAAGTGCAGGGGAAGAAGTAAACAATATAATTAAAAAATATGTAATAAAATATTATAAAATACAAAGGTACAGGTAGAATTAAATAAGGTGTAAGTAGAGCATTTCACAGATTGCACATAATATAGTATAGTAAAAGTACGTGGGTTGTGAAGCAGGTTATTGCACAGGTAACAGTAGTATTTACTAGGGATGCAAATTATCGATTAATTCATTAATTGATAGTTGATTGACCTTATCGATCGATTAACGATTAACTGATAAGCGGCGTTTTTCACCTGAATTTGAGTGTTTCAATAGGGTCTTTAAGAATATAAGCTATAGTAACATAACACTGAGTCAAAAATATATCATAGTATTATATTGTATATTCCTCAATTAATTATTCCTTAGTAAAAAGCAGACAAATGTATTGATGCTGAATAACAAAATACAGTAATCCCTCGCTCTATCGCGGTTCGTGTAACATTTTTTAATAGTGTAACATTGTGTTCTGCGTCCTGATTGGCTAAGAGACTAGACCAGGACTAAACGTGGACTAAACGTGGACTAAACGTGGACTAAACGTGGACTAAACCAGGTCTAAACCAGGTCTAAACCTGGTCTAAACCTGGTCTAAACCTGGTCTAAACCTGGTCTAAACCTGGTCTAAACCTGGACTGGGCCTTGACTAAACCATATTGTGCATTACAAAAAGTAGTTTAGTGCAGTATTATTGAGAGTTCAGTATTTAGAGTATTATCCAGAGTTCAGTAGTCTGACAGCTTGGGGGTAATAGCTGTCTTTGAGTGTTTTTGTGCGTGCTGGCAGGCTCCTGTATTGTCTACCAGAGGGGAGCAGACGGAAGAGTCCTTGTGCTGGATGAGTATGGTCCTTAGTGATGCTGCGTGCCTTACGCACACCCCTGCTGTGACATTCTTTTGACACATTCACTGTATTTATTGCTTTCTCGTCTAATAATAATCCCTCTGTCTTTTAGTGACCAGTTCTAAAAACCCTTCTGGGGACAACTATTTCGAATAAGCCTTGGCTATAAACACTGTGATACTGTACCTGCATCAGATTACCAAATTGTGAATCTATGTTTGTGTATCTGTCCCTACTCAAATAAACAATAAATACCTACATAAATGTCCCTTTTTTGGCACTTTGAATTACTTTGTTTATGGATTGAGCTATACAAAGAAATACATACTTGCCTTGCCTGCCTGTCCTTCGGAAATCCTACGAGGAGTTTAGCGGTAGTTGGTTGGCGTGGTGATGGTGATTGGATAATGATAACTAAACCTCTGCGTTGTAGATGAAGCGTGGCGTTGCTGGGAGGAGATGGGCAGAGAGCGGGGGAACGTGTGTGGGAGGCTGTTGGAGCTGTCTCCATGCTCACCCGCCCAGCCTAATCACAGCCAAATCAAAATGCTAATGGGCGGTTGTCGCAGGATACAATTGTCTTGTCTAATCATCTGCTGTTGTCAAGGGCAAATCACTTAAAACTCTTCATGTTTAGGATATTTTAGTTTACTTAGCCTAACTTTATTTTTCAGCTTGATGTTATTCCCTTATCCAAACATGCCTAGCAGAGATAATTGGACTTTTTTTGCGCATCATCTATCAGGCTTAAGGGTGCACTATGTAACTTTTTGGTTGGGAGTCTGTTACCTTCTTGTTTCTAAGGATATGTCATTGCACCATCTGGAATGTTCCACAGTATGACATTAAACAGCTCTATCTTACATTTATTCAATTAGAGGTGGCTTTATAGCTCAAATAAAATACTTCGAAAACTGGGTAAAATTCTGACGTTAAGCGGGGTCGCCTCTCCACTGATCTGGCCTGTAACTTGGTCTGGTTTGGTCTCCATGAAGATATAAAGGTTGAATGCCATACTGTGAAACATTCCAGACAAAGCAATAACATCTCCATGGAGCGAAGCATTTGTCGGACCTTTCACCAGAAAAGTTGCACACAATGACATATCCATAGAAACAAGCAGGTGATGGACCCCTAATTAAAAAGTGACATGCTGTATATCAATACATTTGCACTTTTTTAGGGTGCACTATGTATTATCTTTAGTACACACACATGAGTTTGTAGCAGGTTAATTCCACCCCACAGTGCGGAGTGGAGCCCTGACCTCACTCACACTAATGCAGGAACAGGGCCCAGGAGGTAGTGCTGGTGCTGGATTAGAGCAGACAGCAGCTGGAGACCACATGCTGCTTCTGCTGACAGTTCAGATCGGGTTAAGATATGGCCACATTATCCCTCTGAAGCAAAACGCACCACTCAACAGAAACCCTCTGTTATCAGCGATGGGACGGGGAGGTTTCATAAGGTCGATATTACAATTGGCCAAGTCCATCCACCTCCTGAGGTCAAAATATGTCCTCTTTGTAGTATCTGCGTCTAATTATAAAAGCATATAGTCAGGTAATCAGAAAATGAGCTGTTAGCATGCTAGTTGCTGTTAGCATTGGTCCATATTATGCTATTTTCTGATTTATGTAATGTTTCCTCATCACAAACATAGCTGGAGTTGTGTTTTGTTTTATTCACATGTTTAAAGGTCTCATGACATGGTACTTCTTGATGCTTTTATATGGCGCCTTAATGGTTCCCTAATACTGTAAATGAATCCTTCTTCAAAATCAAGTGCATGAGATATGACTCTGACTGTCTTCATGAGGCGAAATATGTCTCTGAAACACTTTATTCTGGGCGTTGTTGCTTGAATGCAAATGAGGAGGACAGAGACAGGCCAGTGCAGCAGGTGGGTTGTGGCCAAATACTCTGCTCTGTCCTGGATTAGCTGTGCGCTGTGTCCTGTTACTCACTTCCGTGTTTTAAGAGCGGAGGAAGATGTGAGATGCTTTCCATTTAAAAAAAAACACATTTCCACAGAAAATAAAATTAAACCACTGCTGTTTCAGAGGTTCGGAGGCTCGGATAAAGGACATCCGAGCCTGGAAACACTCTCACGTGTCTCCATGCAAATAAAAAAACGCACCTCACATTTCGTAGCTTGTTTGCGGTCCAAACTCTCTGGGTGTGATTTCCAGAGACTGTGGGTAGACATCCAGACGGGGGGTGGAAACCTTTCCGTGAGTGTGACGTCAGAAAGTTCCCTTGTTCAGAATCGCCCGTTTGGGCTGTCTTTTTTTCAAACGTGGAAAAGGATCGCAAATGCTCAGTTTACACATTTAGCAACTTTTAGCCATGGAGGGGCTAAACAAGGTAGAGGAGCTCACATTAACGTTCAAAAACCTCAGAAAGTGAAAATTTCATGCCATGGGTCTAGGGATGCAAATTATCGATTAATTCATTGATAGTTGATTGACCTTATCGATCGATTAACGATTAACTGATAAGCGGCGTTTTTCACCTGAATTTTAGTGTTTCAATAGGGTCTTTAAGAATATAAGCTATAGTAACATAACACTGAGTCAAAAATATATCATAGTATTATTATATTGTATCTTCCTCAATTAATTATTCCTTAGTAAAAAGCAGACGAATGTATTGATGCTGAATAATAAAATACAGTAATCCCTCGCTCTATTGCGGTTCGCAGATTTATTTTATTTTATTTTTTTATAGTGTAACTTTTTTTATAGTGTAACATTGTGTTCTGTCCTGATTGGCTAAGAGACTAGACCAGGACTAAACCTGGACTGGACCAGGTCTAGACCAGGTCTGGAACAGGTCTGGACCTGGACTGGACCTGGACTGGACCGGGTCTGGACCTGGACTGAACCAGGATTGGGCCGCTGCGTGCCACTGCTGGTTTCGTGCGGCTGGTTTGTGGCTCGGGGCCTGAGCCGCGGGCCGGCCGCGCGGGACCAGCAGCGGCACGTTGCAGCGCATTCCTGGGCGCCATGGTTCGATCTCGCCTCGTGCGTACACCCGGGGCTGCTGAGCAGTCCCGTTGGTGCCTGCGGCTGGCTGTGAGTCGAGCTTGGCGCAGCGCGGTGCACGGTTGCCTTGTTTCATGACCACGCGGGTGCGCGTGTCTGCGATTAGCGATTAATTACAATTAATGCATTTTGTTCATTCACCAACGTCTTAATCGACAATTAATCGTTAATCGATTAATTGTTGACATCCCTACATGGGACCTTTAATGCACAAACCTGCATATTTAGTTTGAGTTCTTCTCTCAAACAGAAAACGCTCTGTCCCACCTTGTGATGTCATGTGGTAATACAGGAAATGCTCCACTCTATTTTTAAACTCCATACACCTTCACTAGAATCATTTGGATGATTTCAGCCCTGGAATTGCCCATCTCTACTGAACAAAAGATAACTGTTAACTTAAACTGCCACTTCATGACATCACAACGTGGGATAGAATATTTTGAGCTCTGGAGATGTAGACAGACGAATAATAAAGGGTTACTGAAGCAAAAACACAACGCCGGGTGTGTTTTTGATGAGGTAACAACATTCTTACATGACTAAAAGCTCACAAGAGTGCACACTAAATGATGAATTTAGAAAAGTATTGTAAAGCTATTGCAGTGGACCATATCCATAAGAGAAACTGTTACTATTTCCAAATATACAAAATTTTCAGATGTCGATGCTTACCCAATTGTCTTTCCTCTCACAGTTCTCTCAAATCTTGAATAATCTCACGTCTGTGCATAATAAATCTTCTAAAACACAAAAATCCCATTTAAAAGGCCCCACTTTAATGTTTTTTCATTAGGACTTTCCCATGGGCATCATAAAGCTCAAACCTCGTCAAATCCTAACTCCATCACTGCGTCATTATCTAATTCCCATAGACCAAAGAGCTCCAAAATGCCATCATTAAATTCAGACTTTGAAGACATTTGTAGTGGCTCTCTTCACACAGTGGCCGAACAGCTCCCTGATCAGTGGAAATCAGCTGGAACAAGCCAAGATAAGCACAGACGCAATCATTTATGGAAGAGTAGCGACAGCAAAGCAGGCAAGTTTCAAGTTCTGCCTATGTGATGCCACGAGGGGGACAAAATCTGCAAACTCTCAAACTATAAAAAGGTGCACTACCTAACTTTTTGACTGGATCTGTCACCTGCTAGATATGTCATTGCACTGCCTGGAATGTTCCTCAATATGACATTAAACCAGCTTTTCCTTCCATTTATTCAATTACATAACTCAAATATACCTAGAAAAACAGGCATTCTGACTGTGAGCGGGGTCGCCTCTCCACAGATCTGACCTCAAACTCTGTCGTAGTTCCAATGAAGATAGAAAGTTTTAATGCCATACTGTGAAACATTCCAGACAAAGCAATAACATCTCCGTGGAGAAAAACATTTGACGGACCCTTCACCAGAAAAGTTACACAGTGTACCTTTTTAATGTAGTCAAAGTCAGCCTGAAAGTGAACCTTTCCTGAATAGCTTTAGGATGATCTTGAGTATCGCGTATTGGCAGGCAAGTTCTCAAATTCTGCCTTGTGACGCCATGAACGGGAGCCAAAATTTGCAAATTCTCAAATAAATACAAAATAAATAAAATTATAATCTAAAGGGTTCATATTACACCATTTTGTGATCTATGTTATAATGTTGTTTCCTCATCACAAACAGACCTAGAGTTTTATTTCATTCGCACACATGTTTAACACACAGATCATATATATTTAGGTTGAGCTCTTCTCTCAAACAGAAAACACTTTGTTATGTGATGTGAGGTCATGCTCCACTGTGTTTTTAAACTCCATACATACACCTTCTCTAGAATCATTTGTTTGATTTCAGCTGGAATTGCCAATCTAAACTGATAATGTAGCTGCTAACTTGAAAACGACTGTCTTGTGACATCACAAGGTGGAACAGATCATTTTGAGCTTTGGAGATGTACACAGACTAATAGTTAAAGATCCCATGACATGGTACTTCTTGATGCTTTTATATGGCTCCTTAATGGTTCCCTAATACTGTAAATGAATCATGAGAAAGAGAGATAAGATGAGAAAGAGTCATAAATGTCACTCTGGAACAGTCCATTATGGGCGTTGTTGCTTGAATGCAAATGAGGAGGACAGAGATGGCCTATAGTAGGGGGTGGGGGCGTGGCCAAGCTCTCCGCTCTGCTCTGTGACCCACTTCCGTGTTTTTGCACGAGGGGAGAGATGAGAAGCCTTCCATTGAAAAATAAACACATTTCCACAGAAAATAAAATTAAACCACTGCTGTTTCAGATATCCACAGGCTCAGATAAAGGACTTCCGAGCCTAGAAACACTCGCAAGTTCCTCCAGGCAAATAAAAAAACGCATTTCGCATTGCGTAGCTCCTCCGCAGTCCAAACTCTCTGGGCGTGATTTACAGAGACGCTGAGTACAGACAGACGGGGGTGGAACTGCATTTGCATTTTTTTCGAGCTGACGTCAATAAGTTTCCTTGTTCAAAATCGCCCGTTTGAGCTCTGATTTTTTCTAACGCAGAAAAGGATCGCAAATGCTCAGTTTAGACATTTTGCAACTTTTAACCATGGGGGGGCTAAACAGGGTAGGGGAGCTCACATTAATGTTCAAAAACCTCAGAAAGTGAAAATTTCATGCCATGGGACCTTTAAGGATTACTCAAATGTGTGAATAAAACAAAACAAGTACGTTTTTGATAAGGAAACATTATTACATGGGTTAAGTTTTTTTGTATTATGGGACTTTTAAGTGAGCAATATGCTTTTGGGAGCGTGGGTCAGATCGTGTCAGAACTCTATGAAGAAAACGGAATAGGACAATTGATTCTTACCCCGTGCTTCCACAGAGCACTTGCCTCACAGCTGCTGACAAACACATAAGTGCTGTCTATGTGGGGCAGGTTTTGGTGGAGGAGGAGAGGGTGAGATACAGCCTGAGATCCGCCTGTACGCTGTTCGACCACATGCTTGTGTACTGGGCTGTTTGCTGTGAACTCTCAGCCCACACTCTCCAAAGCTGTTCAGATCTTACACTCAGAGATTTATTCTTCCAGCCTCTGCACACAAGTCAAAGATAACACTGCTGCACTTAGAAAAACTGTATTGATCCAAAGGGGGAATTGTGACACTAGTTGAATTGTTGGATTTAAGATGACATCACAATATTGTACAGGACAACATTATCAATAAGGATGGGACAAGATCTTGAGAGGCTAAAATGCCACAAGGCTGCACATGAGAAAAATAATCTGGTGAGATTTTTTTTCCCCATTTGGATTGGACAAAAATGTTGCTGGTGGGTCGCATCTTTTGAGAAGCCGTAGTTCCAAAAAGCACTGCTAAGAATGACAGCAAAAATATTCAGTGAAGTAAATACAAATTTCGAAGCCAACTTTGGGAACTAAATCAGACTATTTGCATCTTAAAAATTACATCATAATATAGTTTTGTCTCGTTCTCATGGACCCAATCTCATGTCTCGTCTTGTCCCATCCCTATTAATTAATACAAATGGGGGGCAGTTAACGTTCATATTTTTTAAATACAAAATTATGGTATACTACAGTGAGTTCTTGGTCAGTAATTGAAAATACCAGGTTATAATAAATAGAGAAATCTGGCCCTTGCCGCCCATTTGGGAGTATGACATCACATTTTAGAACCTGAAAACCACCAATACAATAAAAAACAAAATAAAATCTTTAAAAACACAGAAAAAGCAGAGTGGTAATCAAAAGGTCCCAAATCAATATTGGTCTTTATAGTATTCAGAAAGATTTGAGTCTTTATCATTGGGCTGAAAGTAATTCAGTTCATATTGATGGACCATAATAAAACGTAGTGAATAGACCGGTGAAAGGCAGACTCACAAGTGGCAAGAAAAGCAGATTTGAGTTTACTGAGGACTTTGGCTGTAGCGGTTAACAGGATTTAATTGGCAAGAAATGCATTGTTGCAAAGGAAATGTAACCATAAACCAGGAAAAAAGGCTTAAGTCTTTATGATCTATGACACACATTAAAAACATCACCAAAAATAAAATCAAGTGAAACAGGCCAGTTTTATGAAACCCCAGTCTACACAGGGTTGCCTCTCCACAGATCTGACCTGTAACTTGGTCTGCTTTGGACTCCATGAAGATGGAAAAGTTTAATATTCTACTGTAAAGACAAAGCAATAACATTTTCACGGAGAAATGCATTTGACGGACTCTCCACCAGAAACTTTTCTAGCACAGGCAGATAATGTTGTGGCCGACCTGCTAACTTAACTGTCTATTACCACCTTGAAAGCTGGCTGCAATTTATTTATCAGCTCCTTTTCCATCATTTAAAATAGTTTTCTTTTTAATCATTCATGTTTTACTTGATACTCTAATTTTGCATATATAAATTTCAACTCAAAATGGCCTCTTGATGGGAGCCGGATCCTCTTGATTTTAAAACCAGTGTCCAAAATCACCACAGCTGGAACTTTTTCTACCCTGTTTTTGTTTTTTTGTTTTTTTGTTTTGTTTTTTTTGGCTCACACCTCTTGCCTCTACAGTCCTCTTATAATCACAAAACACTATTAAAACCCTATTCTGTACTCAAAATAATAAAATCTCCATCCTTTACAAAAATCCTCCATCAAACTTTGTAACCGTCTTTTCCAGAACAATGATCTGGTTAATGGATTTCGAAAATGACAAAGTGCGGATTTGCTTGTAGAGATGTGACTTATATTTAACACCGAATACCCCTTGAGATCATGTTGCAGATTTGATTGGTTTTCCTACATGTGTGAAACAATGTCTGGTGTTGGCCACCAGTGAGTTTTTATGGAGTTCTTCTCAAGCTGAAAACACACTGTTCCACCTTGTGATATCACAGGAAGTGTTCCCCTGTGTTTTTAAACTGCATACACCTTCACTAAAATAATTTGGATAATTTCAATCCTGTAATTGCCAATCTCTACTAAAGGTAGCTGATAACTTCAACTATCATGACGTCACAAAGTCGAACAGAGCATTTTGAGCTTTGGAGATGTAGACAGACTAAAAATAAAGGATTACTCAAACATGTCTGAATGAAACAAGACACATACAACCCTAGGTATGTTTTTGAGAAGGTAATATGACTTTAAGATCAACAAGAGTTAATTTTTTGAAATATAGGACCTTTTAAAAGCTGACATGTCACTTATCAGGCATTTATTTTGTCAGATTTTCCATAACATACACTGTAGATTTGTTATGGACCAGATCGGCGGAACAGATTGGGCGCCGCCAAGAATCTGTTGTATTTGAAGCACGACCGGTTGTCATGGCAAACCTACACATTTTCACCATGTGTTTTTAGCGTTCATTTGGAAATAAAGAATATGTTTTGGTACAGTTTCTTGGAGGACAAGTCAAATATGACATGCAAATTAAATCCCGTCTTCCTTCTTCTTCCCCATAGGCATATTGATCTGTGGTCTTCACCGGTCTGCGAGCCTGTCAAGATTGTGTTTGGTGGAACATTCAAGTTGAAGGTATGTAATGATTTTTGGATGTGGAAATGAAGTCATACATACAGTGTATACTTATTTAATGCACAGAAATGAGTTTGTGATTTCCAACATTGAGGATGTTGTTGTCACTTATTCGGAGATGCCAATACTGCTTAGAATGTTCACAGTATGGTATGGAAGTATGGTAATAGAACAACTTTTATAAGTTGTTTTTAATCGTAGAATACAAAGACCTTGAAAATCATTCATTCTTACTCTAAGTGAGGTCACCTCTCCGCAGATCTGCCATGTAACTTGGCCTGGAGGAGTCACCTACTTGTGGCTAACTTTCCAGGCAATGAATTGGCTACCAAATTTGCATATTGCATCTTTTAATACCATTCTGCCTTTATTTATATTTTGCTTTAGTGTTTGAATTTTTCAAGAGGATAAAATTATATATATAAAAATGTGCTCCTCACCTTCCACGGTGGTTGGTCTCTCACTCTCATCCAGCTCGGGTCCTCTACCAGAGGCCTCGGAGCTTGAGAGTTCTGTGCAGTATCTTTGCTGTTCCTAGTACTGCACTTTTCTGGACTGAGATGTCTGATGTTTTTCCTGGGATCTGTTGTAGCCTTCACCTTCCAGGCCTTCTCCAGCTCTTCCTTGAGCCCCTGGTATTTCTCTAGTTTCTCGTGTTCCTTTTTCCTGATGTTACCATCGCTTGGTATTGCAATGTCCACCACCACGGCTCTGTTCCGTTGCTTATCCACCACCACTATGTCTGGTTGGTTCGCCATCACCATTCTGTCAGTCTGTATCTGGAAGTCCCACAGGATCTTGGCTCGGTCATTCTCCGCAACCTTCGGAGGTGCTTCCCTCCCTGAGACAAACTTTATTGATCCACAATGGCAAATCCACAATTTGGACCTAGCTCCCACATCACAATAAATATAATAACAAAGAGCAAAAAAATGAATGGTGGTTAAAAAAAAATTCAAAATAAGTGGCAAAAACTAGCAAGACATAAATGAGAGGGTGTGTCCAAACTTTTCACTGCATAGTGTATGCAAAGTGTCATTGATTGTCATAGCTGATACCCCTATGTACTAGAGCTGGGCGGTATGACCAAAAATTGATATCACTGTATTTTTCATAATTATCTCGGCGTCATGGTATTTGATGGTATTTGTTTCATGCATGACTAGGTGTTAACCCCATTTCTTAATAATTTAGAGAATAATTACTGCAGTAAATTCGACTTGGTAAAACATATCTGGGTCCAGTGCTTTAATCATCTCCTTGAAGCTCCTTTCTCAACAGGACTAAGTGGTACCATGTCTTTGGCTAAGTGGACACTAACAGCGTTGGTAATATTCCACCGTTTGCTTCTCTTGTCGTAGGCAGTCCCCGTAGCAAACGCATCTTTGAGTGACGTCTGAGTCGCGGTTTGTGTTGCAGCGCCAACTTGAATGTTACCTGCAGACCTTAGTTTCATGCATTCTTCATATTCCAGGACATGTTTGTGACTGAGGTGGTGAAGCAAATTGCTCGTGTTGCCTCTTGCGGCTACAGCTTTAGCACGACAACATTTACAGAATACGGTTGTTTGGTCAGCGTCAGATTTTTTAAAGGTCCCATGGCATGAAATTTTCACTTTCTGAGGTTTTTGAACGTTAATGTGAGCTCCCCTACCCTGTTTAGCCCACCCCCCCCCATGGCTAAAAGTTACGAAATGTGTAAACTGAGCATTTACGATCCTTTTCCGCGTTTGGAAAAAAAAGACAGCTCAAACGGGCGATTCTGAACAAGGGACGTTTCTGACGTCACATTCAACGTCTGTATGTTTACCCAGCGTCTTTGGACCGCAAACAAGCTACGCAATGTGAGATGCGTTTTTTTATTTGCCTGGAGGCACGTGAGAATGTTTCCAGGCTCGGATGTCCTTTATCCGAGCCTCTGGACCTCTGAAACAGCAGTGGTTTATTTTATTTTCTGTGGAAATGTGTTTATTTTTCAGTGGAAATCGTCTCATATCTTCCTCGCGCTTAAACGCGGAAGTGGAGCCAGCGCACTGCTAAAGAGGAAAGAGCGGAGAGTTTGGCCACGCCCCACCTGCTGTACTAGCCTGTCTCTGTCCTCCTCATTTGCGTTCAAGCAACAATGCCCATAATGGAGTGTTTGAAGAAGCAACTTTATTGATCTCACACTGGAGAAATTCTTCTCTGCATTTAACCCATCCTGTTATTAGGAGCAGTGGGCAGCACATTAATGCGCCCGGGGACCATCTCCATGATCTTCTTGCTTTAGTTTGGTCAGGACCTAAGCTGGAGGATTTTACCTCTGGTGCATGTTTTGAGTTGATGGGGGAAACCGGAGTGCCCGGAGGAGAACATGCAAACTCCACACAGAAAGGCCCAGGCGACCCGGGGATCGAAGAGGGATGTTTTTGGCTCTGGTTGTGTTCACGAGGCTTTCTCATGCACTGAGTCTTGATTTTGAAGAAGGATTCATTTACAGTATTAGGGAACCATTAAGGCGCCATATAAAAGCATCAAGAAGTACCATGTCATGGGATCTTTAAAGCCGAAGTACTTCCACATAACTGACACGGCTCCACTTTTCGGTACAAGTTCCTCTGTTTCTAACAACAACGTCAATGTTGTTCACCACTCAACACACACTGTAGCCGTGTCCCAATTCGAGGGTTATTGATCCGTGTGCGTAATTTGCATGGAGCATATTGTTAGCATTAGCGTTAGCAGCGTGTCTGCGTGCTGGGCGACGGGAGCGGCTCTGTGCTCTGGACCTGTCCCATTTCAACAACAGCTTTGTGGTCTGCAGAGGCTAGTTTGAAGGCTGCAGCTTTTGCAGCGGAGGCTGCAGCCCGCTTCCAACACTCTCATGTCACTGCAAAACAGTCCCCCGGCAACACGTTCCGCCGATGTGTTCCCAATGCACACACTCACCGGTATTGCGGTATATGAAAAATTCATATCATTAAAAAAAAAAACACCGGTATTCGGTATGCACCGGTATACCGCCCAGCCCTACTATGTACTTTGGAGCAAGTCTTAGAAAATTTTCTGAAACGTTTCCTCAGACTTGTAGCCCCAGCATCCTTTGTAGGATCAGTAGCTTTCGTCTTTCGTCTCATGTCTCTGTGTGTGGCGAGGTGTTGCGTGTGGACAGCAGAGGACAGGCCTGAGCAGTGCCAGTGGTAGTGCCAGTGATGGGGCAAGGGCTCTGGGGACTCTCAGAGCAGATGGTCGGGCAGATGTAGGGCTGCTGTGACCTTGGAAATGTGGAGAAAGAGGCGTATTGAGCCAAAGCATGTCTAAAAACAGAGTGGACAACACATCAGTGGAGAGGGGAGACTCATCAGGCAGGTTTGGGGTGAGATAGTGTGGGATTTTCATGTACTTTAGGAGTGGCTGATTGGTCCCAGTGGATTTGACATAGTCCTGTCATGTGAATGGATTTTGAAGTACAATATACTGCAAATGTGGCAAATGTAGTTGATAAACGGTAAAACACTGACACAAAAAGAGCAGACAGTACAAAAAACTATTCTAAATGTGCAATATTGAAGAATCATGAGCTACAGTAAATAAAAAGCAGAATGAAACAGTTTAGTACTTAGTTGCAAGGTTTAATCTGTACTGTGCAACATCCTAGACAAAGTTCCATGGAGACAAACAGACCCTCCCCTAGAAATGTTTTAAAGTATCTACAAAAGAGCTATGTATTTCTATCGATCTATCGATTTTGATCTATATATTTTTTCTCTTGTCAGAATTCTGTGAGTTATCGCAAGACACAGAAGGGCATCTGAAATAAACGGCTGCTTGATAACTGTGCAATTGATTTGGTTTGGTGAGCTTGAACATGGAAAAGAAACAGTCAGGGGAAAAAAACAGGGGGAATTCTCAAGTGGGATTTCATTGACAACATGTCAATCTTTTATTTTATTTAAGTTTTGGAGCTCCCACCTGCAGTTCCCTTTTGAGAATACACTCAAAAAAGTTACCCAGAAGTGCTTGTTTTTTTTTCCTTCTTGTTTTTTCCATTTTCTTTTTTACTGAAATAAAGCTGTATAATCACATGGAAAAAACCCAGAAACTAATCATGTCATCAGATATAGCTGCAAGCGGCAATGATCAGCCCTCACCTGCCGCCACCTAAAGCACTCTTTATTCCACCCCCTTTTTTAAAATCTCAACCCTAAAATATTGCTACAGTATATGATGGTTTCATGAAGTTTCATATGGTAAAAACTGTTCACTGTTGCCAAGATACCAAGATACGCTGTGCCTAGCTGTCATGCTTCCTCAGTCACTATATAAACACAATAGAATATGAGTGGACTGCGCTCAGTCACGTTGCATAACCCCAGTATTGATGTAAGAGAGCCACCAGCAGCCAGTGTCTCCAGGGCTTTACACAGCAGAGCCGGGCTGTGATGTGGGCTGTGGGGAGGGGGAGAAGAGAGAGGGGAGGGTGCTGTGGAGGGGAGAGGAGGGTGCTGGAGGGTGCTGTGGAAGGGAGAGGGGGCTGGTGCTGGTGCTGTAGAGGGGAGAGGTGTCAGCCGTATAATTGGGGTGAGCAGATCTCTGGGGTGGATACAGAGGAGCTTTATTAAGACCCCTCCAGTCCGATATGTTGGCATGGCTGCCTGTAGGGCAGTAGGGTTAATCGCAATTGCAATCACAATTTGAGTGGACGGAATTGGCAAATCGCAAAGGCTGCAGTTGTAGAAGTTTAATCATTTCCACCACAAACATGTTCGCGTAGAAACGGCTAACCCTGTAATTTAGAAAACAAATCACAAATCGTATTGCAATGCTTGTAAGAATAAATTGTATTTTTTACAAAAAAGGGGAGTTAACAAGGGGGGACAAAATGGTCTGTTGTCCCCGTCCTAGGGTCTTAGAAACTGGACCCTCTGGGCACATATGAGGCTTCTTGCCCTGGGACAGCAGCTTTCTGTCGATGGGAGGTATGTTTAGAGGTAGACATATCTCTACAAATCGTGTTATGCATACAGTGATATAAGCAGAATCGGCTATTTAAATATTGTATACATTTATTCCAGATGGTGTTGTAGTGACCGTGTTTAGTTCATTTAGAAGAGTTAACCTTTTATTAGAGTTTTGCTTTTTGAAAAATTGCTATTAAGAGAATTTTCCCAAATCATTTATTCACCCCATGTAGCTCTGCCTCACATGTCCACACCGCCAGCTCAAGTTTCCCATTTCCACCAGAAACGCTTCCGCAACAAGAGTGAAGTCCTTCAGCTCTCCAGCCTTTCCCACGAGACTAAAGAGCCCCTTACTCCAAAGCACCACTGCCTACGCTCCACTCCGGAGATGGTGGTGTTTGTTTCTCGAGGCCTGTTGTCTTTTAGTCATTCTGCTCCTCTCTGGATGACATCTCACTGATGGAGCTGTTGAGATGGAGGATTTCAGAGTAGTGGTGTCGCGCTTTCAAAGAAAGTTTTGGCTAGAAGCTTGCATTCTGATAAACCAGTGACATTTGTGAAAAATGAAAAACTTCAACAAAGCTCCAAGTCAATGATTGTGTAGCAGTGAATTTGCTTTTGACTCTGCAAAAGTTGAATAAAGTGTTGTTTACATTTTAGATCTATCTCTTGATAACCAGTAGAATGCATCGAGGGTGACTATTACAAGTTCATTACAAGTACCAGCCTTGTACTACTACACATACAGATTGTATTGGTGCATTAGTTGTGCATTGGTCGAGCTGAATAAATAAAAAATAAGCAAAGGGTCACCTTCTATAATAACCTCTTTTATTCCCATGAGTTGTTTTTAAGTTTAAAGTCTATTGTACATTGACATTTAGCTTTTGACTTGGTTATACTTGGGCAGCCCTGGTTTCTGCTCTGTTATGTCTGAAATCAGAGCCAAACATGTCTGTGCAATCTGATTTGTTTAAGTGACACATTTGAAATGAAGGAACTCATTAGTCTCCCATCATTTAAACAATCATATTTCACTCACTCCAGATTAATAGAGTTTAACACTTCGCTTGGTGATTCAGAAATCCGCCATGTTTTTTAGTCCCTTGTGATATTTAGTTTTCTTTTTTCCTGCAAGCAGGAATTTTTGTTAGACGGACCATGCGTGTTCCTGACTGGCTTATCTACCTGCCAATCACACCCATCTGAACTTGAGCAGATTCACTGGTGACCAGACTCACATCTTTGTAAAGTAGTGAAGAACTGTGTGTTCTGGATCCCAGGCAAATCTAATAATATTTAACCTGTTTATATATTCCCTTTTGAGTCTGTTCAAATTTGCATTCTTCAGTGTTGATTCCCTTGGCACATTAGCTAATATGTTTGGGATTAGTTCCTTGGGCTTTCTGTGCTTGACAATGACTATAATTTATTTTTAAAAATGCCAGGTCCCTACCTTGATAACTGTGCTCAGACCAAAGCAGCAGAGGTAAATGTGATGACCTGTGGTTTGTATTAGTGATGCAGGTCATGTTTTCCCCACTGTGGAGATGTGGCTGTACTCGTCTTAAACAGTTTTTTTTGATCAACAGTCCCATAGGTAGTGATTTGGAGCAGGGGCAGGCAGTGCTAAACGTGGCCTCCTCTGAGCTTCTGTAAATTGGTCGAGTGGAGGTGTGGAAAGAGGCTGGGGCTGAGTGGAGGTGTGGGAAGAGGCTGGGGGTCTGTTGGCTGGTTCCTTAGTAGCTTGTTAATCCCCGCCAGCTCTGGTTGGAGGTAAGCACACACTGGCCTCACAGAATGCCTGTTACTGGAGCTCCTGCCTTCTTCTGTCCCCTTTCCTGTGACTCCTGCAGTGCTGGGCTAATCCTCCGGCTGGTCATGGTGGGAAATTGTGGGCCTGTTCAAAGCTTTGTGCTGGCTGCACTTCAAAGCTCGGGGCTGTGGGGAGTTGACGAGGTGGGACAAAATGAGATCCAGCTTCAGTAAAGTCCCAGGGCTGTGTGCCCTGTGCCATTCCTCTGGGAGAGCTGCTCTCGTAGGAATGACTGTGCTGATTGGACAGGCAGCAGCAGGAGCCTCTGGCCCAGCCACTGATACTGCATTTTCTTATACTGCAGTTTGGCACAGGGAGCTCACAAATACTGAGCTGTGCAAAGTTTACATTATGACAGTGGTGTTATATCACTCACATCTGTACACGTGTGTACATGGACTCAGATTTGTTTTTGTTTAGGTTTTTTTTACTTAAAATATTTGTGTCAGAAGCTCTTTTCAATTAACCTTGCACAGCAAGATGAATTATCGTGCAATTTGTGAGTTCACAAACTTACAGGAATCCATCTTAACAGGCTCCCACTGGTGCGATTGGCCCAGCCACTGGAGGCTGGAGATCCAATCACAGAGCAGTATTATGGTGTGGGCAAAAGCCAAAGGTGAAGCGCCCAAATGAACCAAAACAAACATTGCAATGCCGACAGATGTAATCCATCTTATTTTTGTGCTTACAAAAAACTCACCAATTACAACAGTAGTTATGGAAAGTTATGTAGTTTTTTGTATCTTCATGTTGTCTTCTAATGAAATGCACATGTAACAGACACAATTTGCCACCCTGGGGTTATTGTCTAAATCCTTTTAAATATTGCTTTTATAAATGCCTAGTTTCTTTCACCATTCAAATGATTCCATTAGCGCTGCTTACTTAAGTGAATTGGAGATTTTATCATTCTGCTTTAGGTTTTGGAAGTTCCTTTTTAAATTTAGAATAAAAGTCAGTTCCTTTCACTATGGCAACAGTATTCTCTCCCAACCAAAGCCTGATCATTCCTGATTTCTTTCATGTTCTTGTATGGAGCAGGTGTCACTATCTGTTCTGTATGGCTCTGGTGTGATTGTTCTGTCAGCAGACCTCATCCTTTTGCTGGTGATGACTTCCTGACACAGTGAGCAGAGTCTATGGAGCTCATGGGGCTGTGTCTGCATCAGGCACGAGGAGTGAGGCTGTATCGAGCTCAAGGTCTGGGTTTAAAAGAGCAGTATCGACTTCACATGCGGTTATTGAGCAGAGCTGTGGTCTAATGCAGACAGACCTCTCAGCTTGGTCCTATTGGCAGAGGATGGCAAGCTGTTGTTTAATAGTGAAAATGCACATTGTATAAGACATATGACAATGTAAATTCAGTTTGGAGTGAGTGAGATGGCAAAATATTAAAATATTAACGATGTTAATATGCTGCTTTTGACACATTTTCAAAACAAAAGGTAACATGGTGATCTAAATAAGTTGTGTTAGCAGTTAATATCCCATAGAAGTAAAAACAACTCCTCTGTACGATCTCAATAATCACGATACACAATGATTTTGATCGTGATCAGTATCTTTTTATAATATTTCTTGTCCTCACAGTTTGTCTGACTTATGTGGCAAGGATCTCTTTACTCTCACTTGCACTTCTGAAATGCTTCATGTGGGTGATAAATTTGTGAAGTTATTACCTTTTAAGTTTGTTATTTTATTATCGCTGGGATCCTGCTGTGTGGACACTTTTTGCACTTTATCCAAGCCATTGTTCATTTCTCAATTTAGCTGCTCCCTAGGCAGGGCATTAAGGAGGATTGCTGTATTAATTCCATATGTATGCTCTCTAATAGGTAATTGGAGGCTCCCGCACTGAGAATCAGCCCTGCTTGAGGTTAATGGAATTTATTAAGAGAACAAAACAGACGCTTGGTTTGATGCTGCTCCTTGGACCAAAATGTCTTCTCTTGTTTCACCCAACCACACGTTTCCACTGTAAATTGTCTTAAAGGTCCACTACTTAACTTTTCTGTTGGGGGTTCGTCACCTGCTTGTTTCTACACTGCAAATTTCTCTGATCTGGCAAAGATTTTTAAGCGTATGAGGTTATTCATCTTGTTTTCAGATTTATTATCTACTTACTAGTTCTGAATTGGATTAATTATAGTCTATTTTTAAGATAACTTGCCAATTAATATTATCTTGCTGCATGGACAGATCATTTCATTACTTTTAAGTCATTTCTGATAGATTTAAATGTTTATATCTTAAATTTTGGCAAAGCTTTACATTAAACAGCTCTACCTTACATTTATTACAGGTGGCTTTATAGCTCAAGAATACTAACCTGGGAAATCCCAGGCTGCTTTCGTTTGTTCTGATCTGAAAGACAGCCTGGCGACTATGGCAAGCGAGCTCTCCCGATTCTGGGAGCCAATCAGAGAGTGGGGAGGGGTGGAAAGACGGTGACGTGTACTACGTGACAAAGGGAAGCTTGTAGTTTGAACTGACAACTGACATGATTGGCTATGGGCTACGTATACGCCAAATGATAGACATTTGTAACGCTCAATAAACGGCCGTTGGCAATCGTAGCCCACACCTCCACTATGAGATATTTCGGAGGTGGCTCCCAGACCATATCTCACTTGTGATATGGTCAGGTGTAAACCAGGCAACAAGAATACCTAGAAAAACAGGCATTCTGACTGTGAGCGGTTTTGCCCATCCACAGATGTGACCTGTAACGATGATTAAAGATTAACTGCCATAGCGTGAAGCATTCCAGACAAAGCAATTACATTTTTCATGGAGAAAAGCATATGACTGGCCCTCCACAATAAAAGTTACACAATGGACTAGGGATGCAAATTATCGATTAATTCATTAATCTATAGTTGATTGACTTTATCGATCGATTAACGATTAACTGATAAGCGGCGTTTTTCACCTGAATTTTAGTGTTTCAATAGGGTTTTTAAGAATATAAGCTATAGTATACATAACACTGAGTCAAAAATATATCATAGTATTATTATATTGTATATTCCTCAATTAATTATTCCTTAGTAAAAAGCAGACAAATGTTCTGATGCTGAATAACAAAATACATTCTTTATTTAAAATAAATTGAGGACGTTTTTTGTAAAACCTCCGTGATATGAAATGATAAAAAAAATGAATTGATCGGGGAAAACATTTCACTCACACACACGCGCACACGGGCCGGACAGCGGGCTGCTTCCACTGCGCTTTCACGTAGAGCCTGCTACGCAGCCCAGAGCGGAGGAGCACGTGCAGCGCGCCGCGCACGTGTTCACGCAGACAGCGGGAGGCGGAGCGAACCAAGCCGCAAAAATTGGGTTTGCAGGAGAACATTTTGCACTGCTTTTAGATCCGGCCGCGGATGTAAGGCTATGGTCCTTCTCGCGAGTGGGTTTGCATCTCGTGTTCACATTCCAGAGTAGCGCGCTCTCCTCTAGCGATTAGTTACAATTAATGCATTTTAACCGACCAACGTCTTGATCGACAATTAATCGTAAGTCGATTAATTGTTGACATCCCTACAATGCACCTTTAAGAACAATATTGCTAACTATGTAGGTTAATGAATTTATTACGAGAACAAAACCGATGATTGGTTTTGATGCTGCTACTACTGCTACTACAAATTCTTATACTGTTTCATAGCCACTGTAAAACTGTCTTAAGAACAATATTGATAACAGTGATATTAAAGCAGAGAAGCTTTACCATACAATCTCTCTTTAATTAAAGTCTTATCAGAGTTGTTTTTGTAATAATTATCATTCCCCCATTATGGTAAATAGATTTTCCCAAGGTGAGAAACCAGCAGTCCTGCTTGAATTAATCACATTTAAATGCATTCAAATTCATTCTGGCCCTAGAGGGACTTGTTCCGCATTCAAGTATGTATTTATATCCATTGAAGTAACTATAAATAACCACTTTCGTTTTCCGCGTTCACAATGGCCATTCATTATATCGATGGTGTTCCAGGGGCGTTGTGGTGGATGAAGTGCCCCTCCTCGGTGAGCTTGCCTGGGGTTCAAATGGCCGGTCATCTGGCTGACGTGTGATTGATGAGGTTTCTATAGGAGTAGACATGTGTACGCTTCAAGTAGAACTTCCACAATCACACGGAACAGGCAGAGGGAGGGAGCAAAGTTACATCAAGGTTTAAAGGGATAGTGTGGTTTTTTTTATGTTAAGCTGTATGGGTTTCCTTCTAAAAGTTCCGTGTGTTGACACCGGCTTACCTCTGACACTCTCAGCTGATCCCGGTTCGGCTCGCTTTCTGGAGCCCACGTAGGTAGGTCCGGTAACTTCACTGGAACATGAAATAAAGTTTGTTTTTCTTCTCAAAACAAAACATTTGTCTGAAAGATGATATATTTGCTTCCCAAACAGTTCACGAAACATCCATCAGCATAGATTGCGTTCATCTATTGTGTCTCCCGACTCGTATCACTGCGAGCATATTAGCTGTATTAACCTGTTCACTTGTAAACTTCCCTTTACGGCAGACCGCATCTGCCGTACACTTCCGCTAAAGGTTAACAGGCTAATACAGCTAATGTGCGCAGTGATACGAGTCGGGAGACACAATACGCGATCGCTAAGTTCGCTGCTGGATGTTTCGTGGACAACTGTTTGGGAAGCAAATATATCACCTTTCGGACAAATGTTTTGTTTTGAGAAGAAAAACGAGCTTTATTTCATGTTCCAGTGAAGTTACCGGACTTGCCTACGTGGGCTCCAGAAAGCGAGCCGAACCGGGATCAGCTGAGAGTGTCAGAGGTAAGCCGGTGTCAACACATGTAACTTTTAGAAGGAAACCCATACAGATTAACAATGGAGCTTAGTAACTTTTAAAGGGAACAAATAACACTATGTTCTGATCTGTTATAATGTTGTTTCCTCATCCAAAACTTACCTGGAGTTGTGTTTTGTTTCATTTATACATGTTTTACACACACACCCTGCATATTTAGGCTCTTCTGTCAAAGCACTCTGGTCCACCTTGTGTTGTCATGTGGTAATACAGCAAGTGCTCCAGTATGTTTTTAAACTCCATACACCTTCACTAAAACCATTTGGATAATTTCAGCCCTGGAATTGCCCATCTCTGTTGAACAAAAGGGAAAAGGTAGCTGTTGACTTGAAAACGATCACTAAATAACATCACAATTGACACACTGACCTTTGACTTTGAAAAAAAAAAGTTGACTTTGAGCTTTGGAGATGTAAACTTACTAATAAAACAAAACACAACTCCAGGTATGTTTTTGATGTGGTAAAAACATAACATGGCTGACAGCTCACAAGAGTCAATTTTGTATAATAATAATAATAATAAATAATAATAATAATAATACATAAGATTTATATAGCGCTTTTCAAAACAACTCAAAGACGCTTTACAGCATAATATAGGACCTTTAAATGTTTATGGATCACAGAAATTGCCACACAGATTCAGCAACATAGAAGCATAGAAGACATAAATCAATTACAAGTCACAGACTGGAGCTTGGGCTTGTCAGTCATGTAAAAGGAGTACTTAAACATAATAGCAGATATCGACCTAAACATGCAGGTTTTGTGTGTTTAAACGTGCGAATGAAACAGAACACAACTCCAGGTATGTTTGTGATGAGGAAACAACGTTATAACATAGATCAGAAAATAGCGTAATATTGGCCCCTTTAAAAATGTCTTCTAGAATAGCCATTATTATTATACAATGTTAACCGTCAAAACTTTTAATTCAATTTGAGAACATTTGAAGAAGTTTACAGTCAGCAAGATTATGTACATTACCTTCACGACAATGCTGACACTGTTTGCTCATTTCTGTCTCAAGGCAATGCAATTCCCATAATGTCGAATAACGTTTTTTACCTCAGTGTGGCAGCCTGAAATCGCTTCTTTTTTTATTTACTCACATTGGCAACCCACCCTCCTTTCTCTCCTCTGGGACAACTACAGTCTTCTCCAAGCTGTTTTGTTGTTCTTTTTTTTGGTCTCAGGTTTGAAGTAGGGTTAAGCGCTCTCCATGGAAAGACTTTTGTAAGTGTGGGCGTATGGTCAGAGAAGGAGGAGAAGATGGAGGAAGTGATTGTCAAGGATCAAACCGGTTTGCTTTTGACTGCTTTTTGAAATTCTACAGCCCTTTGAGAGTTCATTGTCATCTTCAATTATTGTTATTTGGGTCCTTTTTGAAAATTTCATGTTTACCTGTGTTATCACTCCACTCTTTTCACACATGGTGTTGTTGTGGTAGGTTTCTTTCTTTCTTTTTTTTCTTTTTCTTTTTCGTCAATCTCAGTCCTATTTCTCACCTCCTCATTCTTTGCCCGCCTCCTCCTTTCACCTTTTTGTTTCTACAGATTCGCTTTAGCTTTAGGTTAGGAGTACTTTGTCAACTGACTCGCCCACCGTAGAAGAGTTGACGTGGCATCACAGGCTAGAAATGAAGACCCAAGACCTTCAGAAGCTAAAAATAAATGCTTCAAGGGGAGATAGAGATTAATGATTATAATATAATAAAAAGCTGAAGGATGCATTGAGCCAGCTTTTTCAGTTCTGATGGGAATTTTGGTAGTATGACTTTAAAGGAAAAGTAACGTTTTTTTACAATTTGAGCCTTATTTCGGTATAGCCATAGTTTCGAGTAGATGAGGACGCCAGTGCGCATGCGCGGAGTGTGCTCTCAGCTCCCGGGACCCAAACATGGAACGCATAGCTGTAAACTATGGATAAATCTCGGATTACAGGCCACTTTTGATTCAAACGAAATCGTAGACTAAAGACATCGAGCTTCTATGATTTGAAAAGTGCTCAAGTTTGTGTTATTTGGAGCCCGCACGGGGCATATTACATGCTCGGGTCAAGTCGCGCTAAGCTAACGGCGTTAGCCTAACGCTAATCTAAAACATCTCCGGAAATGCTCCATATGACACCAAAGTGATATGGGTGAGTAAAACAACTTGTTTTATTATCGAAATAAGGCTCAAATTGTAAAAAATGTTACTTTTCCTTTAAGTATCAGCTGATCCCCGATATATCAACTGATACAGACTGATACTTGCCTTAAGATGACTGATTCAATTGTAATGTAGTTGTTATTTATCCCACAAGTAACTACTGAATAAATTTGTAAAATTAAACATTCAAACATTATGACGCTTTCAGGGCTAACTCTTATTATATTAGATATTGGCTGAACTGATATTTAAAAGCAGATATCCGATTTTGTCTTATCACTCAACTCTGCTCTTTACACAAAGGCAATACCCAATCCTCCTCCTTTTCATCTTTTTGTTTAGCTTCTTAGTCCCCCCTTTAATGCTTGTCCAGACACTCCCACTGAAGAAAAGCTGACACAGCATCATAAGCCAGAAAAAATGTCATGTAACTACTGAACAAGTTTGTAAAATAAAACCAATTCAACCACTGAGGATTTCAGGGCCAACTACAATCAATAAATTAATTATACTGTGTCAATTTGTACTTCCAACCAAGCTATCATCTGGACCTATGTTTTAAAAGCTGATAACTAGGGGTGGGTATTGGCAAAGAAGTCACGATTCAATTCGAATCACGATTCATATGCCATGATGCGATACTATCACGATGCATCACGATACGTGAATTATTGCGATGCATTGCAATATATTCGACATACTTCAGTGAAAATGTACCAAAAAAAAGAGGATAACTTAAATATCAGTGGCTGTGTATCTGGGTAGTGTCTTCAATTGATCCATAACTCTGAGCAACTCAATTCATAACTGAATTTATTGAATAACAAAAACAAATAAACCAAACCAATAACAAATAGGATTTTTGCATAGGATTTTTTCTAAAACAAAAAATGATGTTCAAACATTTGCCATTTTGGAGGTAGCTACCATCATAACAAACGGTACCCTTTCACAAAGAAAAAAGTGCATCAGATTTATAAAAAAAACAACTAATTTATTTATTTATTAATATTAAATATTAAATTATTAAATATTAAGTTATTAATTAATAATAATCAATTTTTGGCATCAAGAATCGATGCAGTATATTGTGAAAGTTAGTATCGCGATGCATTGTCATGACGATTATTTTGCACACCCCTACTGATAACTGATCACGCACATTTTTTCGGATCGATGGGGAGGATTTAGTTTTTAGTTCAATGTATATTCCTAAAAAACAACTTACAACATATCACATTCACATTTGATTCATAATCACAAAATTTGATTTCATACGTCCTGGATAGCTGATGTATTTAAAGGTCCCATGGCATGAAATTTTCACTTTTGAACATTAATGTGAGCTCCCCTACCCTGTTTAGCCCCCCCCCATGGTTAAAAGTTGCAAAATGTCTAAACTGAGCATTTGCGATCCTTTTCTGCGTTAGAAAAAATTGGAGCTCAAACGGACGATTTTGAACAAGGCACCTTATTGACGTCAGATCGAAAAAAGAAATGCAAATGCAGTTCCACCCCCGTCTGTCGCGAATGCGCTAGGCAATGCGAAATGCGTTTTTTTATTTGCCTGGAGGCACGTCCGAGTGTTTTTAGGCTCGGAAGTCCTTTATCTGAGCCTCTGGACCTTTGAACAGCAGTGGTTTAATTTTATTTTCTGTGGAAATGTGTTTATTTTTCAATGGAACGCTTCAAATCTCTCCCCCCGTGCAAAAACACGGAAATGGATCAGCTTAGAGCTGATAATTTGGCCACGCCCCCACCCTCTACTATAGGCCAGCTCTTTTCTCCTCATTTGCATTCAAGCAACAACGCCCATTATGGACTGTTCAGAGAGAGAAAAAATACTCTTTCTCATCTTATCTCTGTTTCTCATGCACTGAGTGTTGATTTTGAAGAAGGATTCATTTACAGTATTAGGGAACCATTAAGGAGCCATATAAAAGCCTCAAGAAGTACCATGTCATGGGATCTTTAAGAATGTGAATGAAAATGAACCAAGGATTTCACCATTGTTTGCTCATGTGCCATCTCTGGTATACAGTTCTATGACAGTTAGAGTTCATTGTCTTCAGTGATTCTTGTTGGGTCCTTTTTAAAATATAATGCCCACCTGTGTTATCACTCCACTCTGCTCTTTTCACAAAGGCTGCATTTGGCAAATCCAAAAACGTTAATTTTGTCGTCTTTTGTACATTAACTTCTTGGGGTCTTTTTAAAGCCATTACAGTAGGAAATGCATGCCAACAAGGTAAATACACCTACTACACTGTCTTTAAAAAGAACCCAAGAAGTTAAGGCTTTGTGTTGTTGTGTCAGGATGCTTTCCTTTTTCCTCTCGAATCCTCTTTTCACCTTTTTGTTTTGCTTTTTTTTTTTTAAGCTTCCTATTCCTTTAATGCTTGCCCAGACTCTCCCACTGAAGAAAAACTGACACAGCATCACAAGCCAGAAAAAAAGATGAAGGCTTTCAAAAGACAAAGGAATGCTGCGAGTGGCGACGTCAAGAACAATCAATACATTATAGTGGTTACAAACTATAACATCATAATGAGGATTTTAGAAGCAAAAAGTAAGCCATAAAACTAGTCCTGAAATGGCGATCTATTCAACCTGGAGTATATTACAGTAAAAGAAATTGAACTTCTCTCCATGGAGACAAACAGGGAAAGGTACAGATCAGTTTGGTGGTGAGACACAAGAATGCATGTTTTTAAAGGTATTTCTGAACAATAAAAACACCTAATGAAGGAAAAGCTGAATAGACTTTTAATGCCACTCTGTGGAACATACCAAGCAAAGTAATAACATCTCCTTAAAGGGACAGTGTGTAAGATTTTTACCCATTAATTACTGAAATTGAAGATGCCCATTCAAAAATACATTATTTTCCAAGCCTTTTCACTTCCATCATGAAATCAAAGTATTCTTTTGGACTTAGATATAGTCACATAAAAGGGGGATCTTCCCCATGCAGAGGCAGCCATTTTGAATACGAGAGTCGCAGAAGGACATTTGGGCTCCGCCTTCGCCTTCGGCAAGGCTCGTGGTTTTGGGTAAACAACACAAGCATGCTGCCGGATCAGACGTCGTAATGGATCTAACACGTGTTTTGGACTAAATTGTTTTACTGGATTTTATTTGCTGGATCCTTACGGACAAATTGAGAGCAAGTTTATGGTGAAATACAGAGTTTGACCTGTGCAAAGCATTCTTAGGTAAGCTAACCTCGTTTTGTGCTTTTCCGTATAAAAGCCCCATGTGCTCAGGGAGTGTTTGTTGTGCAGGGAAATGAATTGCATAGTCAAAAAGAGGAGACTGTAAGGTTTCATTTGAGGTGTAGAGTGTCATGGTACATGATCGGGAATGTGTGTTTTCATGAGAGAGAAAAAAAAAAAAAAAGGGACTGCGTTTTATTTATACAGTAGCGGCGCGCGGCTCGTGCGCGGGTGACCCTCGAGGTCTGCCGTAGCTAAAACAGAAAGTGCAATAGCACCATCCACCTATGCGCCACGAATCCTACACACTGGGGCTTTAAAGAAACAAATATGGCACAAATTTACACAAAGTTACACAAATTTACTTACCTGGCCAGCCAAACGATATCTCTCTGTATTTCCTATACAGCGAGATACCATTTGGACACCCTCGCTCCACCCTCGCTCCTCCAGTTAAAAACGGACTCCGCGATTCTGATTCGTTCAAAGATGGTGATGTCAGTGCACCCGCCTTTGCCCGCAAAGTCACTCTTAAGCAGTGGAAGTTCCTCCTCAGTTTAGAATCAAGATGGCGCAATCGCTGATTGGTTCACTTAGCTGTCTGTCTACGCGCAACTGCAGCGCATTTTGGACCAAGCGTTACCAGACTCACTCGCTGGTACAGCGATGAGTCATGGATTCTTCCAGGCAACAAATTTACATTTATACATTCACATTTAAAGAATGTGAATGAAAGTGAACCCAGGGTTTCACTGTTGTTTGGTCATGGTGTCAATAATTGCAAAAAGTCCCCTCACAAACCAAAAATTTTACACTTTGAGAGTTCATTGTCGTCTTCAATGGCTCTTGTTTATCCTATTAAAATTCCATGTTCACCTGCCTTACCCCTCAACGTTGATGGCAGGATCTTTTTTTCCCCCTTCCAATCTCATCCCTATTCATCACCTCTTACCCGCCTCTTCCTTTCACCTTTTGTTTTGCAAATATTGCTTAGCTTTTTAGACCCCTCCTCTCCCCTTTTTAGTACTTGCTCAACAGACTCACCCACCAAACGTTGACACAACATCACACGCAAAAAAAAAAAAAAGAACTAAAAAGCCTGGTAAGCTTTTCAGAAGCCGTCACGGTGCAACCTCTTGCCGTCATAATTACTGCTGAAACAAGCAGCCCTGGGAAGTGTGGAAGCGCCAGCAGACCACGTCATTACTGACAATCTCAAGGCCTTTATCTACTGCGGCTAAGACTCCACTCCTGTAATGATTGCCTCGCCGAGCTCCGAGAAGATGAATAATGAAATAGAGGATGATCATAGTGGAGGTGTGTGGAGCCATTTCAGGTTTTTCCCTGATCATCGTGGAGAAGCTCTTCAAAGGCCAAAAGGAGAGTTTCAATTAGAGATGTGGAGATTAATCAGGGCAGTGTAAATATAAAGACAATAATGGTGAGGATTTTAGAGGCAAAAATAATTTCAGTTCAATACTTAAAGGTCCTGCAGCTGATTTTTTTCCCCCATGTATTTTAGCAAAAGATGTATTGACCCAGTACAAAGAAACAAAAGAAGTCTGCTGTTGTCTGTACTATTAGAAACCGTCAGGAAGTGTGGTGTTCTTGCTAGCTGTTGTTGTTAGCTTAGCTTTTTGATAGTCACTGAGGTGAATAATGAATGCATATGTTAAAATCAACTAGGTTTTGTTTTTCACAATTTCAATACCTAAAAAATTTGGTACAGCACCTTTAAAGCTACCATCTGTAAGTTTAATAGAGTTTGTTGCCCCCCTCCTCTCACCTGGCCTTTGTTCAGACTCACCCGTGCTCTCTGGTCTTCTTTCGGGCCAGAGCTGGCACACAGTTAGGCTGCAGTAACGTAGATAGCATCAAGTGGGATTACGGGGGCTAATTTGAAATTTTGCTTTTAAAGGAACTTTAATAAACCTGTGCTCTTATAATTTAAAGGATATTTCACAACTTGGCTGTAGATGCTGGGGTTTAGGTAGTAATTATTCAGATCAGTGAGTCCTTTCAGGTTTCCGCATTGAAATTGGCAACCCAAATGACTTATGTGAGGCTCATTCTGATTTCTGATCAGGCCTGGACTGGTAATTGGGCATACCGGGCATACCCGGTGGGCCAACAGTCCTAGGGGCCGATGCCCTTCTTTTTTTTTATTTTATTTTTTTTACTTGGAGACCGGCCCACAATTTAGGACTGAACCAGGACCAAACCAGGACTAAATCAGGACTAAATCAGGTTTGAAAGCTATGCCTTTATTAGTCCCACAGTGGGGAAATTCCAGTTCTGCATTTAACCCATCCTATTATTAGGAGCAGTGGGCAGCACATTACTGCGCCCGGGGACCATCTCCATGATCTTCTTGCTTTGGACCTAAGCTGGAGGATTTACCTATGGTGCATGTTTTGGGTTGGTGGGGGAAACCGGAGTGCCCGGAGGAAACCCACCCAGACACGGGGAGAACATGCAAACTCCACACAGAAAGGCCCAGGCGACCCGGGGATCGAACCCAGACCATGCATGCAAACTCCACACAGAACACACACAGAAAGGTCTGGGGGACCCGGGGATCGAACCCGGAACCTTCTTGCTGTGAAGCATGAGCGCTACCCACTCAGCCACCGTGCCGCCAGGACCAGGACTAAACCAGGACTAATCAGGTCTAAATCAGGACTAAATCATGTCTGAACCAGGACTAAATCAGGATTGAACCTGGACTAAACCAGGACTAATTACATCTAAATCAGGACTAAATCAGGTCTGAACCAGGACTAAACCAGGACTAAGTCAGGACTAAACCAGGACTAATCAGGTCTAAATCAGGACTAAACCAGGACTAATTATGAGGGGCCGGTCTAAGCCAAAAATGCCAGGGCCATTTTTTTTTGTCCCAGTCCAGACCTGTTTCTGATTGTTATAATTTGGTGTTTGGGTTCTCAAGGCAATTATCCAAACATCTTGCCCGTCATGTCTAATGTTTTTGTATCCCAGAATAAATCGGTCTCATCTGTTATTAGTAAAAGCATGTGTTTTTCCAACGTGGTTTTTAACTACAAATGGCAAATAAACTAACCTAACCTAACTAATTTAATCATGTTGATGTTGTATCTAGGGAGCCAAAATCTTACATCTGATCCCTTTAAAACTCCTTAAAATGCCCGTTTTTCTGGCTGTTTGTCACATTTCCTTAGTTCATCATCCAAAAAGGCTGATTTCATAAAACTGATTTAATACGTTTTCTTCTTCCCACTCCTTTTCGAAATTTAATAAGAAAAAATCTGTGAAATGTATATTGAAGGTGCATTGTGTAATTTTTGTGATGGAGGGTCAGTTTCTGGTTGTTTCTATGGATATGTCATTGCTCTGCCTGGAACCTTCCACAGTATGACATTAAACAGCTCTACCTTACATTTATTCAGTTACAGGTGGTTTTGCAGCTCAAAAATACCTAGAAAAACAGGGATTCTGGCTGTAAGCGGGGTTGCCTCTCCACAGATCTGACTTGTATCTTGTTTTGGTTCGGGATAGATGTATACTTGCTACTTGTGTTCATTAATTTGCTTGATATAAACATAAATTAACTAAAAATGAAAAATAAAGCAGGTTCAATGAGACTTGTGAATGAAGGAGAATTTCACCATTTGTTTGCTCCTGGCGCCAATATTTGTGAATAATCAAACACTGATCTTTCTCCTCACAAACAAATCTGATTTCATGACGTCCCTAGTTTAAAGTCTGCCAAACTACCATCTCCTGTTACCATGGCAATTTGACTGCTATCTTTGAGTGCTGAGTTTATGTTGTGTCAGGCAGAATTTTGCAGAGGTGGAGACCGGGACATGGCTTCCAGCATTTGTCAACAGGGAGCATCACACAGATCAATTAACTGTCAACACCGGGGCTTTGTGGCCACTTAAACGTCCCGTGGCAGAAACTGTTGATAAATTACTTTAATTTTTAAAAGATGTTAAAGAATTTTCATTACCCGAGTATATAGTTTAGAGATCTGAAACTTAATGGTGCGCTACGTAACATTTCTAGTGGAAAGTCGGTCATCTGCTTGTCTCCATGGAAACTCTATTGCTTTGTTTTGAATGTTCCGCAGTATAGACTAAACCTATCTATCGCAAGGGAAACAAGCAGGAAGCAAACCCTCCACCAGAAAAAAATATGCAATACAGTGGTCCCTCGTTCTTTCGCGGTTCACTTTTCGCGGCCTCGCTGTTTCGCTAATTTTTTTTTTTTTAATAGTGTATCAGCATTGTGTTCTGTGTCCTGATTGGCTTCTCCTCCGTGCCGTGTCTCCTGTACAGTACAGAATGTGTTCAGTTTGCCAGATTTATATAGATGTTATATTCTGTCCAGGGACAACAGATGAAAAATTGGGGGGGGGGGGGCTCCGGGAGTCCCGCTGGATGTGCGAGGAGCGCGGAGACATGAGTCACTGGATCCGTAGGAAGCGGGACAAAGTCCAGACCGGGACTAAGACATGAGGACCAGACCGGGACCAGACCGGGATCAGACCAAGACTAGATTGGGACCAGACCGGGATTAGACTAGGAATGGGGCCGATTCGATCCAGTATCGGTATCGGGTTCCGATATCAACGCAATTAACGTATCGGAAATTCCGATCCAACCTGCGAAAATTTCCGATCCATGCGCCATGTCTGTATGTACACATTATCTGCTGAAATGACTCCACGAGTGATTCCCTGTCAGCTGCTCTGCTCCTGCTGCAAATGTGGAATGGATTTCCTGAACGGAGGCGTATCTCAATGAGCCACAGTGTGACAGAGCGCCTGTAACTGCTCCCTGACTGGCGCCTCTCTTAGACCGGAGAGCACGCGGAGCGCTCCCCCTGGTTTGTGGAGCCAGGCTCCGGTGCAAACTGTTCCCTGCTACTGCAGGACTGCTTACAAACTGTGTACCTGCTATCTGGACTCTGTTCCCCTCCCTAGTGTGTGCAAGGGTGCACGGATCCACATGCTCTCCCGACCTTCCACTGCGTCTGCGCTGCTCTCTGGTTCAGGGGCCAAACTGGGGCACTTCTTGGTCTTGCGATAAATAGTGCATAGTGGTGCGCTAAAGGGGGCCACATTAAAGGGGGAACCATTAATGTTCATTTGTGGGTTTATTTTGTTTTCTTAAGTCATACGTAATATAAGTATTTTCTTTATTATGTTGAATTGCAGGTGTTTCATCATTATGGGGACCGTTATTTGTAGTAATAATGATGATAATATTGAAAACAGTTTTGGTATCGAATAGTATCGGTATCGGCCGATATCCAAATTCAGGTATTGGGATCGAATTGGAAGTGAAAAAATGTGGATCGGTGCATCCCTAGATTAGACCAGGACTAACCCATGAGGACCAGACCGGGACTAGACCAGGATTAAACCACCGCATGCGGCTCTTTGCCTTGTTTCGTGAGGCTCTTGTGCGTTTTCGCTTCGTGGCTCGGACTGCGTGGTTGAATGTGGTCCCGAGGGGGAGGCACGGTCCAGACACTGCCTTGGTCTGCCCCGGGTGGGACACCGGTCATGCTGCTCAATCACGAATTTGACAACGATGAGCGGGTGCACGTGTCCGTGCGCGTACCCCCCCCCCCCCCCCCCCCCCCAACGCTTCACTATTAATACATTATGTTGAAAATCTACGAAAATTTGAATGTTTAAACAAGAGAGAAATGTGAGAAAATGTTACCAGTCTGAAAAAAGTGTATAATGTGTGTGGTGAGGCGTTTACAGCCTTGAAACATGTATAATAATTGTAAAATATAAAGTTGTCCTACTTCACGGATTTCACTTATTGCGGGTTATTTCTGGAACCTAACCCCCGTGATAAACGAGGGACCACTGTACAGCTAAAAAAAAAAAAAAAAAGACTAGGACTCGGATCAGAACTAGATGCTTATTTGCAAAGGAACTGATACTGAACAATAAATATAACTGTTTCTTATCCTTAATAGTTAATAGTTTAATATAGTTAATAGTTTAATAGTTAATCCTTAGTACTTTTAGAAAAGTCTGGATCTATAGAACTAGTACAAAACCACATGAGATTAGACACTGTCAGACTGTGTTGAAATCTGCAGTCTTTGCCTGGCCAATCTTGAATGATATCTCTGTGTTTTTATACAGATTTATATCAGTCTGGTCCCCACTTCATCAGTTGGGTCTTGAGCCAGAACCAAACATGATTGTGCCATCAGATTTGTTAACGCATGTGAAAGGAGCTCATTGGTAATCCATCAATTTGCATCAAAATGAAATTAATCTCACCCCAGATTAACAGTTTATTAACTAATTAATAAATTTTGCACAAATGTGTGACATTTTTATATCCCCTGTGATATTTTTTTCCCTGTAAGCAGCCATATTTGTTTTGGTACAGAGGACTATGCATGTCCACAATCCATTTGTCAGTCACGCCCATTTGAATTTGTGGACTCACTTTAAGAGCATTGAAGGGTGCATTCTGGATTCCAGTTAACTGCATCCATTATGTATCTGTTAACTAGGGGTGGGTATTGGCATAGAATTCAATTTGAATCACGATTCATATGCCACGATGCCATACTATCACGATGCATCACGATACTTGAATTATTGCGATGCATTGCAATATATTTGACATACTTCAGTGAAAATGTACCCAAAAAAAAAGAGGATAACTTAAATATCAGTGGCTGTGTATTTGGGTAGTGTCTTCAATTGATACATAACTTTGAGCAACTCAATTCATAACTGAATTTATTGAATAACAAAAACAAATAAACCAAACCAATAACAAAAAAGTGCATAGGATTTTTTCTAAAACAAACAAAAAATTATGTTCAAACATTTACCATTTTGGAGGTAGCTACCATCATAACAAACAATACCCTTTCACAAAGAAAAAAGTGCATAGGATTTATTTAAAAAAATAAACGAATAATGTATTTATTTATTTATATTAAATATTAAATTATTAAATATTAAATTATTAATTAATAATAATCAATTTTTGGCATCAAGAATCGATGCAGTATATTGTGGAAAGTTAGTATCGCGATGCATTGTCATGATGATTATTTTGCACACCCCTAATCAAAATGGGGATGGAGTAGCAAGCATTTTTGAAGATTAGAGTGTTGTAACAACATCATGCCATTTGACTATAGTTTCCAATCAGTCAGTCCTCTGCTCTTTTTCAGATTCCCCACCAGTGTCTCCCAATATAGAGGAAACTATAGTGCCCCCCATAGTCTTAATTCACACCCACATCTAAAAATCAGACATTTATACACCAAATTATTGTATTAAATAAGATGATTAAAGTATGGATCACTTGTGCCACCATAATCTTTGTATAAACCTATGGAAAACACTGCCCAATGTGCATGTATATTCTGCATAAGAAATGGGTGGCTGGAATTGTATTATATTGATTCATAGTTTTTTTGTTTTTTTTTGTTTTTTTTTTATTCATCTCTGTTTTCAAGACATGGCATTATTTTTAAATGTGCCTGAAATCCATTGTATGTCGTTTCAACCTTTTTTAAGCATGTGTTGCATAACAGTATATTTGCCTGGGCTTGTATTTTTGTTGACACTATGATGCATTTTAAAGCTTTGCGCTGTAAACTGTAAAGTCAGGAGATATTTCGCAATATTCAAACAGACATAAAACAGTCTTACACTTCATTAACACAAGACTGTTAATACTCCCGACTCCGAAAAGCTGCTCTATTGTGTTATCTTCGAACACTGGGCAGCATATAGTCTGCCTTCTGTGTCCGCTACTTGTGCACCAGCGTTCCATGGAAGAACTTGGCTGCAATCTTAGAGGCCTGTGGGTGTGAGATTGTTGTATACACGATTCTGAATCCAGTTCCAGGCAGGCGTGGGACTCTTGCGCTAAAAAGCAGGAGTGGAAGGAAAAAACTGCTGGCAGAGTGCAGCGGCAGGCAGCAGGTACAAACAGGTGTCATTATGTGCCCTCCCCAATGCCTGCCTGCACCTGCCAGCACCTGCCTCCACCTGGAAACTAACTGCTGCTTGGGAAAACAGCACAGCAGCTCGCAGATATTCACTCTCATGCTCTATCTCTGCTGCTCCGAGGGCACCTGATCACTTTGGCTCATCGAAACATTTATGAACACAGCTTTGCAGAGTTGGATTTGATGTTAGCCTGCTTGGAGCAATACTTATATGGATTTATCTTCTCTATTGAAACTATAGGTGAGTGTCATACCAAATTGCATTGATTTTAGTGCCTTGTTTACATTATCAACAGTTGTGCGGAGCAGAAATTGTTCTCAGGTAATCCTAGAGTAACCCTACTTCAAAATATTACGGGAAGGTGCACTGCGTAACCTTTCTAATTGAGGCTCCGCCACCTGCTTGTCTTCATGGAGATGTTGCTTTGTCGAATGTTCAACGGTAGAGAGGAAACGCATCAATCTCAAGGGAGGCTACATTACAGGTCAGATCTGTGGAGAGGCAACACTATTCACAAAGAGAATTATTCTATTTTGGAGAAATAGAAATAGCTGTAATGAATAAATGTTAGGTGTGTTTAATGTCATACCATGGGACATTCCAGGTAAACATCTCCATCGACGCAAGTGGGTGACGGACCCCCCCACCACCTTTAAGTAAAAGTACTGAGTGGTGGTCCTTGAAATTACTCGATTTAAAAGTTAAAAAAAAAAGTATTTGTAGTAATGGTAAACTGTCAGGAACAATGTTAGATTCATAAGTTGAAGTTGATGTAATTGAAAGAACAAAACCTTAAATGATGCAAAATCGAGTGTTTTCAAAGTACAAAACACAAAAATTAGGAAAAACTTTAAATCATCCAATGGAGCATTTTGTGAAATACAAAAGTTCTAATAATTTCATATTGTCAACATAAAGTTTTTGTCAGTACTGTGACACTGTCAAATGTGTTAGTTAGTTGTGTAAATGTAAATAACCTTGTATTCAGGTCTGGACTGGGACAAAAAAATGGCCCTGGCATTTTTGGCTTAGACCAGCCCCTCATAATTAGTCCTGGTTTAGTCCTGGTTCAGACCTGATTTAGTCCTGGTTCAAACCTGATTTAGTCCTGGTTCAGACCTGATTTAGTCCTGATTTAGACCTGATTAGTCCTGGTTTAGTCCTGGTTCAATCCTGATTTAGTCCTGGTTTAGTCCTGGTTCAGACCTGATTTAGTCCTGATTTAGACCTGATTAGTCCTGGTTTAGTCCTGGTTCAATCCTGATTTAGTCCTGGTTCAGACCTGATTTAGTCCTGATTTAGACCTGATTAGTCCTGGTTTAGTCCTGGTTTAGTCTTGGTTCAGTCCTAAATTGTGGGCCGGTCTCTAAGTAAAAAAAGAAAATAAAAAAAAGAAGGGCATTGGCCCCTAGGACTGTCGGCCCACCGGGAAAATGTCCGGTATGCCCAATTACCAGTCCAGGCCTGCTTGTATTCGAAGTTTTAGGTCATCAATTTATAACTTGATATAAATATTGCCATATTTTATTATATTTCAAAACATATTTGAATGTGTACTCTCACAGTGAATCCTTAAATTATGACTGTATACAAGTATCTTAGTGTCTTCAATCTCATGGTAAATTGTACATGTGTGTGAAAAGCTTAAATGCCAGGTATGTAGAATTTTTAATTTCATGAACTTGACCCATCTGTGTTGCCAAATACAAGATAAATCTCAAATTTATCAAATCAAATTGAGTTTTTACTGATAACATTTGTAATGCTGATTTATTTTTAATAACAAAACATTGTATGTGACGGCCATGTGGTTGATGTTGTCATGTGGTGTTTTGTTTCTCAGTATTATAATTTAGTCAGAGCAGAATGAGCCTCACATGAGTCATGAGGCTAGGCCTGTCCAGATACTGTCTGAGAATGAGACAAAACTTGTATGTGTCCTCTGTGTGCAGGTTGAGGCACTGACAACCCAGGTTCTGCTGCGTTTAAAGTATAAACCAGTAAGAATGCAGGCTACACATACCTTTTAATGTGATTAGATAAAATGAAGAATATAAAGGACCCATATTACACTATCCATGTTATAATGTTGTTTCCTCATCAAAAACATATCTGCAGTTTTTTCTTTCACACAGGTTTAACACACAAATCCTGCATATAGGCAGAGTCTCAAACTGAGAACACGTCATACAGGATGTGCTACACTGTGTTTTTAAACTCCATGCACCTTCACTAGAATCATTTTGGATGATTTCACCCCTGGAACAAAAGATAAAAGGTAGCTATTAACTTAAACTAGCGTCATAACATCACAAGGTGGAACAGAACATTTTGAGCTTTGGAGATATAGACAGGCTAATAATAAAGCATTATTCAAATATGTGTGAATGAAACAAAACACAACTCCAGGTGTGTTTTTGATCATTATAGCATGGCTTAAAGCTCACAAGAGTCAATTTTGTGTAATGTAGGACCTTTAAAGAACACAACTTTTAAACTGTAAAATGTTGATTATTTAGTGTTTCTCCCAGTGTCTTGAGGAAAGTTGCAGTATAAATGTTGCTGGCTGTGCTATTTCTGTTTTGCTGTATGGAGCCTGCCTCTCTTGGTGCAGTTTGTTGGCAGCTGTCATAAACCTAGATATGCTTTGTCACACTTTTCACACTTTGTCTCCCAGGTTTTCTCTGCTCCAAAACTTATCCCAGTTTAGCCTAGTTTGAGAAATCAGAATATTTGCCAAAACAACAGTCTTCTTAAAGCTGAACAGAAACAAGCAGGTAACGGACCCTCCACCAGAAAAGCACATTTTTCTTCACTCTTGATGATCCCAGTTTGATTTTGAGTTAATAAAAATGTAGGTTAAGGCACACTTTATAATACACTTTATTGTCCGGAAAATTAACCCCTGCATTTGGCCCAGTTAATGCTGAAATTCACATTATATTGTTTAGGGCAGGGGTGGGCAAACTTTTTGACTCGTGGGCCACAAAGCGTTCTAAAATTTGACAGAAGGGCCGGACCAGGAGCAGCTGAATTTAGTGTTTTGGTATTCCACCTCATAAGAGCAAAAAATAACATGGGATATATAGAAAACATGTGCTTTATTTCAATTAAAAATGAACAAAAGCATTACAACAAAATGTCCATCTTTCAAGTTGGACGGTATTTAGTTATTTATTAAAGTGACTCTTAAAACACAGAACATTTTATCAATAAAATACAGCTTTTTTAAAATTACTAACAGTTACTATTTTAAAGCACTGAAAGTTCTGTTCTCCTTCAGGTTCTTTTGTTCTTTCGTTGACTGTTTTGTGGCAAAGTGACGCCTGATATTCTTTAAAAACTGCTACAGTCTCTTGGTATATCAGGCATACAGCGGCTGATAAGTTGAGAGAGATGGATGTTGAAAGGGCAGAATGCGAGAGAGTATCGGTGAGTTAGCCCCCGCTACAGCTACAGAAAACCGGGTTGTTGCATTGTTCGTTGGAATGAACGATCAATGCGGGGCTGTCTTTTCAGTTCCGTGCTCAACATGAATGTTCACGGGCTAGCAACAACTTTATGAGTGTGCATGCCTTTTGACCAGCAGGCTAACATAACGGCAGGAGCAAGCTTGGGTAAAAAAGGTACAAACCTGTTCATCACGGGATCTTGCGCTTGGAAAGACAGATGGTATTGCAGTGGTTGTCAGACTAGGCTTTCCAAGGGATTTGGTGTAGTAGTCTGGTCCGAAATGATCACTGCAAATCTTCTGTTTATGTAGCATCTCCACCGGTGTGTTGATGTCTAAGCCAGCAGCTACAAGCCACAGTCACGTCCTTTCTCGATCGTGCACCGGAAAGCCGTGAAAACTTTGTGGTGCCCACCTGCGGGCTTTATTTGTACATTTTCTAAATACACACTGAAACACCATTTTGCCCGGTAGTGCTTTTAAAATTCACCTCTTCACTCTGTGGTCTTCCCTATTACGTCTTTTCTCGCTTCTCTGTTAACGTGATTGGTCACTTCACAACCAACTAGAATAAAGTAAAATTCCGCTGCTGCTGCGAAGCTAGTCCCTCAGATATGGAATGATTCATGCTATTTGCACTCAGTTTGATTTAAAAAATTACTCAATCAACATATATTTACATCGACAGTCTGCCGTTATAATTGACTTGTTTTGGGTGCACTATGGTGTGGGTAAGCCTGATTTAAATCCGGCTACTATTTACCATTGACTTGCGCTAGCCTAGCATCTGAAAACTCTGCAGCTGGAAGGACTGCATGAAATTCGCTAAAAAGTGTCTCCACATCTCTGCAGCACTCGGAAATGAGCCCCCCATGTCAAAAATCCTGGAATATCCCTTTAATGGGCCGCATATGGCCCCCGGGCCGTAGTTTGCCCATGCCTGGTCTAGGGTCTTGAGTCTGGGCATTGAGGCTTCAACAATATTGCTGCATATCTTACTTCCTTGCTCTAAATATCTCTACATGTAAAAATGAAATCACACAATAATACAAAGAGATGCAAATAGAGTTTATTACCAGATAATTGCCATCACAAGCATTAATGAGTCACCTGCTTGTTTCTATGGGTCAATATGATTCTGTTCTGCCTGAAATGTTCCACAGTATGACATTAAACAGCTGTAATTTACAGTTATTCAATTACAGGTGGTTTTATAGCTGAAAAATACCTAGAAAAACAGGCATTCTGACTGTGAGCAGAGTCGCCTCTCCACAGATCTGACCTATAACTTGGTCTGGTTTTGTCTCCATGAAGATGGAAAGGTTTACTGCCTTACTGTGAAACATTCCAGATAAAGCAATAAGATCTTCTTCGAGACAAGCAGGTGGAGGACCCTTCACCAGAAAAGTTACACAGTGCAATTTAAATTACCCAATAAAACGATGGATTTAATTGCAAGATAATTGCCATCACAAGCATTAATTACATAAAATATGAAAAGTCACAATAACGTTACTAACATAGTTACATTGGTGACATTACCTGTACCAGGAACAGCTCAGATTTTCAACGCCATATGTTCTGACCAATAAAGCCTATATTTGTAAAAAATAAATAAAAATTACATTACACAATAATAAATTCATCCACCTCTCATTTTATTTACAAAATAATTGCCATCACAAGGCGTAATTGACATAAAATAAGAAATATATATACAAGTTTTGTTATTACTTTGTTGTTACTTGTGTAACTTTGCAGGGGGAGGTCCCGCCACTTGCTTGCTTCCATGGAATGTTATTGATTGCCTGGAATGTTTCACAGTATGGCATTTAACTTCTCTATCTCCGTGGAGACAAACCTGTGATGCCTGCAAGCCAAGTTACAAGTCAAGACTGAGGAGGTTTTTCACAGTATTTTGGAGAAATAAAATCAACTAACTGAATCAATGCAAGGTGGATAAGTTTAATGCCATACTGTGGAACATTCCAACCAAAGGCACTTTTAAGAGTCCTGCCACGTCACCTTGCATTACCTGTACAACACTGAAGCAAGAACTGAGCTTCTATCTGCCAAAAGAAAAGACTGCAGCATTGACAAAAACCCAGCGCTGATCAAGCATTTTTTTTTACTTTCTGGTCTGATCCCTCCTGGTTTCTATGGCGACAATCTTCTTAAAGGTGAATAACAAATTTTGTCAAGACCTTGGCTACAGCTTTTCTTCATGGAGATTATTGCTTTATCTGGAATGTTTCACAGTATGGCATTAAACCTTCTATCATGAAGACCAAATCAGGCCAAGTTACAGGTCAGATCTATGGAGAGGCAGCCCCGCTCACAGTCAGAATACCTGTTTTTCGAGGTATTTTTGAGCTATAAAATCACCTGTAATTTAAAGGTCCCATGGCATGAAATTTTCACTTTCTGAGGTTTTTGAACGTTAATGTGAGCTCCCCTACCCTGTTTAGCCCCCCCCCCCCCATGGTTAAAAGTTGCGAAATGTCTAAACTGAGCATTTGCGATCCTTTTCTGCGTTACAAAAAATCGAAGCTCAGACGGGCGATTTTGAACAAGGCACCTTATTGACGTCAGATCGAAAAAAGAAATGCAAATGCAGTTCCACCCCCGTCTGTCTGAACTCAGTGTCTCTGTAAATCACGCCCAGAGAGTTTGGACCGCGAATGCGCTAGGGAATGCAAAATGTGTTTTTTTATTTGCCTGGAGGCACGTCCGAGTGTTTCTAGGCTCGGAAGTCCTTTATCTGAGCCTCTGGACCTTTGAACAGCAGTGGTTTAATTTTATTTTATGTGGAAATGTGTTTATTTTTCAATGGAATGCTTCAAATCTCTCCCCCCGTGCAAAAACACGGAAATGGATCAGCTGAGAGCTCAGAGCCGAGAGCGGAGAGTTTGGCCACGCCCCCACCCTCTACTATTGGCCAGCTCTTTTCTCCTCATTTGCATTCAAGCAACAACGCCCATAATGGCCTGTTCAGAGAGAAAAAAAAATACTCTTTCTCATCTTATCTCTGTTTCTCATGCGCTGAGTGTTGATTTTGAAAAAGGATTCATTTACAGTATTAGGGAACCATTAAGGAGCCATATAAAAGCATCAAGAAGTACCATTTCATGGGATCTTTAATACATGTAAGGTAGAGCTGTTTTATGTCATATTAAGTAACTTTCTAGGCGCACAAATGACATATCCATAGAAACAAGTGACCTCCCCTAAAAAAATTACACAACTGTATTCTACCTTTTGTCCTAAAAAAAAAGAAAGAAAAAAAAAAGCATGCGCTGATCAGGCAGTTTTTCACTTTTTGCTCTGATCCCTCCTGCTATGAGGGAGAGTCTGAAATAACAAAGTTGTCAATATGGCTTTGATCATTACTGGCAGTGTTGTGCGTAAGCGGGCTTTGAAGCTAGCGATGGACGCTATTTGTTTATTTTGCTCCAGAGATGCTTTTCAATTGTTCACTTTGTCACAGTTTGAATAGCAGTCAATACAGCAGCGTGCAGGAGCCAACCACTAATCCCTCCCCCCTTCCATTATCATCCAGTTCTGTGCCATGGCGCGCGCATTGGGTATAGAAACCAGATTTTGCCCCATTATCCGCGCCGACAATGGCCTAGACCCGGAGAGAGCCAGCCTTGGTAAGCTGGTGAAACTGTGGCCAGAAATGATCCGACCACATCGAAGAGGAAAAAATATAAAACTCCCAACTGCCTGCCAGGCTAGACCTTCAAAACTCGGCATGACCATCCATAAATTGTGTCCGCATGGAGGGTCCACTTCAAAAACCTCGGAGCGCCAGCATGGTTCACTGGCATTACCATTTGAAAGGGGAGAGAAGATGAGTCGCCCTAGCGGGGGTGCAAAGTGCAGCGGGCACACAGCGAGCCGGATCTGTGACTTGTTGAACTTGGCGCTTGGATGGGCTTCATTTGTCAACACAGCGGTCCAGATTCCTCTTCCTTTTGGGTCCCAGCCTCAAGACAAGACAAGGCGAGGAAAGGGAGATAGTGAGGAGAGCTATAAGGATGGAAAAATCAAATCACCCTATATCTTTGAGATATGTCACAATATTAAAATGTCAAAACAAAGCAAGGGAGGTAGAGAGGACAGACATCATCCTAGTTTTCAAGTTAACAGGTATTTTATTTTATTTTTTTATCTTTTGTTCAGTAGAGACGGGCAATTCCAGAGCTGTAATTATCCAAATGATTCTAGTGAAAGGTGGATGGAGTTTAAAAACACACAGTGTTTTCCTGATCAGAAAATAGTGAAATATCCTGTAGTGTAATATTTTCTTTTAAAGGTCCCATGGCATGAAATTTTCACTTTCTGAGGTTTTTGAACGTTAATGTGAGCTCCCCTACCCTGGTTAGGCCCCCCCCCATGGCTAAAAGTTGTGAAATGTGTAAAACTGAGCATTTGTGATCCTTTTCCGCATTTGAAAAAAAAGACAGCCCAAACGGGAGATTCTGAACAAGGGAACTTTCTGACGTCACACTCGCGGATGTCCTTTATCCGAGCCTCCGAACCTCTGAAACAGCAGTGGTTTAATTTTATTTTCTGTGGAAATGAAAAATGTGTTTATTTTTAATGTAAAACGTCTCATATCTTCTTCCGTTCTTAAAACACGGAAGTGGGTGACAGCGCACAGTGCACCGCTAATCCAGGAAAAAGCGGAGCATTTGGCCACAACCCACCCGTTGCACTGGCCTGTCTCTGTCCTCCTCATTTGCATTCAAGCAACAACGCCCAGAATAAAGTGTTTCAGAGATGTATTTAGCCTCATGAAGACAGTCAGAGTCATATCTCATGCACTGAGTGTTGATTTTGAAGAAGGATTCATTTACAGTATTAGGGAACCATAAAGGCGCCATATAAAAGCATCAAGAAGTACCATGTCATGGGATCTTTAAAATTCTTTACCACACCTCAGTGACTTCAGTGTTATGCAAATGCAGAATGTAATGTTTACATTGTCTGCTGCATTGTAATATCGTGACAACACTATTTTTACGCTAAGGAATGGACTTGATACTCAATACCGATTCCAGTCCCGGAATGAGTAAAGAACATTCTTTCCTTAAACAATAGAATGTGATTTTCAGCATTTTAAATCATAGTATTATTAAAGGTCAGAGCACAGGCTCTCTGACCCATTTCCGTGTTTTTGCGCGGAGGGAGAGATGAGAAGCGTTCCATTGAAAAATAAACACATTTCCACAGAAAATAAAATTAAACCACTGCTGTTTCAGATATCCACAGGCTCAGATAAAGGACTTCCGAGCCTAGAAACACTCGCAAGTTCCTCCAGGCAAATAAAAAAACGCATTTCGCATTGCGTAGCTCCTCCGCAGTCCAAACTCTCTGGGCGTGATTTACAGAGACGCTGAGTACAGACAGACGGGGGTGGAACTGCATTTGCATTTCTTTTTTCGATCTGACATCAATAAGTTTCCTTGTTCAGAATCGCCTGTTTGAGCTCTGATTTTTTCTAATGCAGAAAAGGATCGCAAATGCTCAGTTTAGACATTTTGCAACTTTTAGTCATGGGGGGGGGGGGGGCTAAACAGGGTAGGGGAGCTCAGATTAACGTTCAAAAACCTCAGAAAGTGAAAATTTCATGCCGTGGGACCTTTTAATTAATCATACTTTTTTATATTCCCGTGTGGTCTAGTGGTCCAGGTAGGTTCTATAGTGGTCCGTGGGCGTATACTCGTCTATGTGCTCTTATTTTCCTTCTGATACAGCTCAAGGCTATTCTAAAGCTATTCTAAAGCTGTGAATGTGACTCCTTTTAGTATCGATACCTGCTCAAATAAGTATCTAGTTTCAATACTAGTTTTAATATTGATTACTATCTGATTTTCAATACTTTTTACAACCCTACTACAGTACATGTTCAAACCACCAAACACAAAACCTTATTTGAGTAGCCTATTGCACTACTGAGCTAAAACTGTATTAAAATGTGAGACATGCTATAGCTCAGACATGTCCAAAACAATTTTTCTTTACCCTCTGAATTCATGGTGAATTATGTAGTCTGGGGTTGCTGTAAATACTTTTAAAGGGCCTATAATTGTTGCGCCATCGACTCTGGCTCCAAACACATTTACTTGAAAAATTGTCACAGTGCTCTGTGTGTAACTGCAGCAGTGAGCCTAGTCATTGTGATCTTAAAATGTTCGGATTAACCTGTGATTCTGGTGTTTTTATTTCGCCGTGTTTGTCCGTAAATAAATTCCTATTCCTCCAAATTTTGCCTATAACTGCCACCCTCGAAAAACTTAATTTGACTGGAGTTAAGCGCTGTGGGTGACGTCACACTCACTTAGTCCACTTCTTTTTTAAGACGATAAAAATCAGCTACGGCTCCTTTCAACTATAACAATAAATCTAACATTTTATAAACCCTCTTTCACCGTGCCCTATTGGGATTCAAAGCTTAATTAAAGGCCTGGTGGCTCAGTCTAACTTCTGCTAATTACACCCTTTTTAATTATCCACATTTGACCTTTAGTCTGTGGTCCTCAATTAGCCACTATGTCTGTATTTTAGTATGCGACCATTCATGAAAAAATGTTAAAACACTTACTATAAACCTCACCTTTCTTGAAGAGGGAGTTTGGGGTTTGCCTCATTATTTTCTAAGATTTATTTAAAGGTCCTATATTACGCAAAATTGACTCTTGTGAGCTTTAAGCCATGTTATAATGTTGTTACCTCCTCAAAAACATACCTGGAGTGGTGTTTTGTCTCATTCACACACGTTTGAGTATTTTTTTTTTTTAATTCTCTCTACACCACCAAAGTTTAAAATGCTCTGTTCCACCTTGTGATGTCACGTAGAGGTAGTTTTCAAGTAATTTTCAAGTAGTTTTTCAAGTAGTTTTCAACAGCTACCTTGGCATTTCTAAGGCTGAAATTATCCAAATGATTCTAGTGAAGATGTATGGAGTTTAAAGAGAGAGTGCATTTTTTTTTATGTTAATCTGTATGGGTTTCCTTCTAAAAGTTACGTGTGTTGACACCGGCTTACCTCTGACACTCTCAGCTGATCCCGGTTCGGCTCGCTTTCTCAAGCCCACGTAAGTAGGTCCAGTAACTTCACTGGAACATGAAATAAAGCTTTTTTTCTTCTCAAAACAAAACATTTGTTAGAAAGGTGATATATTTTTGTCACAAACAGTTGTCCACGAAACCATCCAGCAGCGTACTTGGCGATTGCCGACTTGTATCACTGCGCCCACGTTAGCTGTATTTAGCCCGTTCACTTGTAAACTTCCCCTTGCAGCGGACCGCATCTGCCATACACTTCCGCTAAAGGTGAACAGGCTAATACAGCTAACCTGAGCGCAGTGATATGAGTCGGTAGACACAATATGCGATCGCTAAGTTCACTGCTGGATGTTTCATTGACAACTGTTTGGGACACAAATATATCACCTTTCGGACAAATGTTTTGTTTTGAGAAGAAAAACAAGCTTTATATAATAGAAGTTACCGGACCTCCCTACGTGGGCTTGAGAAAGTGAGCCGAACCGGGATCAGCTGAGACTGTCAGAGGTAAGCCGGTGTCAACACACGTAACTTTAAGAAGGAAACCCATACAGATTAACATAAAAAAACAAACGCACTTTCCCTTTAAAATCACACTTCCTGTATTACCACGTGACATCACAAGGCGGAACAGAGTGGCCGTTTCCCAATTCAGCGACGGCACGCTTGTGAGTGTGCACTTGGTCTGTCGTCGAGACGGCGCACACTCGCTCTGTCCTTAGTGCACTACGTTTCTCACATGGCCGTCTGCGAAATGGAACAGGTCCCGCCTCAGCTCAATGAGCCGGGTGGTCTGCTCCTTGTTCCCTAAAGACAAAAATATTATACTATTGCGACTAGTAATACTTGGAATTGGGACATGGCCAATGTTCCCCCTAATTTTTAATGTGTCTGAGCAAACACACACTAACTCCGAAATGACCCCCCCCCACTTTGACGTCGCAACTCTCACTTGTGGATGTCGCTGGCGAGTCGGTCTTTGTAGTCATATATCCTCCCGCACTGTGCATGCTGGGGCTTTTATGTGTGCGAAGCGTGCATGTTTGCACGCTTGGTCCACGCCCTGATTTCCATGGAAACGACGGCGCCGTTCAGAGCTCGTCTTAACGGTGCAGGGGAAAAAAAACGAATGGAACGGCGCTTGTCGCGCCGGATATGACACACATCCCGTTCCAAGGACGCTCACAAGTGTGACGTCGCTGAATTGGGAAACGGCCAGTGTTTTCCCGTTTGAGAGAAGAACTCTGGCCAATCAGAGAAGCCCATGTGTGTTTGTAGTAGGGATGCGACAATAAACAATCATAACGTTTATCATGAATAAAAACAATCTTGCGTATGACATTTTCTATAATCGTGATAATCGCCAACAAAAATAATCGCCAGAAATCACCAGAATTTTCACGATGTGCATCTCACGATATGATTTTTATTGCAATATTTTGTGGAGGCTAACAAAACTGTGCATATGCTGCTTTTTCCTCGTAAAATGCTTTGACAAGATTTAATCCAAAGAACTAAGATTTAAAAGTGCTTAGAACATTTATTTCCTCATGTAGTCTGCTCTGAAATGGAGCAAAGTGGTCTATGTAGTTCCCTATTTCTTTTTAAAGATGTTACCATACCATGATTATTAATTTAAGCGAAGAGACTTCTAATTCAATATATTGTGATGGTCCATGATATTATTGTGAGACTTTTGGTGATACGATATCAGGATATTTCGGTTATTGTTACATTCCTAACTTCTCCATGATGTTTTGTTCTGGATCATCGTTGTTTTCACTTTCACTAGCAAATTACAACAGCTGTTTGAATATGGAACCTATTGATTGGTTCCATATTCCATAATTATCATTAATCATATCCATAACATTTTTAAACGGTCAGCAACTTTTGTAATTATCATGATATAATTGATAATTACAATTATCTTTATATTTCTCATATTTCTATATTGTCCCATGCCTACTTTGTAGGTGTGGGGATGAGCAGAGTCAGTGGTTGGGACGATATTAAGTCGGGCCGCAGTACATGTACAGTAATCCCTCGTTTATCGCGGGGGTTAGGTTTCAGAAATAACCCGCAGTAAGAAAAGTCCGCAAAGTAGGACAACTTTATATTTTACAATTATTCTACATGTTTTAAGGCTGTAAATGCCTCACCACACACATTATACACTTTTCTCAGACTGGAATTAACTTTTTCTCACATTTCTCTCTTGTTTAAACACTCAAACTTTCATAGATTTTCAACAAAATGTATTAATGGTGAAGCGTGACGGACGCGCAAGGGGAGCGGAGTCACTGGATCCGCAGGAATCCAGTGACTCGCGTCCGGGGACGTGGCAGTGCCACGCGCACCAACCCCGTGCGCGACACGTGCACCCCTCATCGTGCACCCCTCATCGTGGTCAAATCCGTGACAGAGCAGCACGACCGGCGCGAGGCCGCGAGCACGAGATCAAACCGCAGCTCCCGGACCGCGTCCTCTCAGCCCGAGCCACAAACCAGCTGCACGAAACCAGCAAAGAGCGGCACGTGGTGGTTTAATCCTGGTTTAGACCTGGTCTAGTCCCGGTTTAGTCCAGGTCTAGACCTGGTCCAGTCCTCGTTTAGTCCAGGACCAGTCCAGGCTTAGACCTGGTCTAGACCTGGTTTAGTTCTGGTCTAGACCTGGTTTAGTCCACGTTTAGTCCTGGTCTAGTCCTGGTCTAGTCCTGGTCTAGTACCGGTCTAGTCCTGGTCTAGGTGCAGTCTGGTCCCGGTCCCCCCGCATCCCCAGCATTGATTTTCCTCGAGTGATGCAGAAAAGAGGGAGCCACTGTCTGTGTGAACATTCATGTATGTTAGAGTAGATTGTCTGATCCGCTCTTACCGACTGAGCTACTGCTCTCGACATAAACATCATGGGTTGAGCGGTTAGATCCACTGATCCACAGGTTGGCGTGTGAATCCAGCTCCTACAGATGAATGCTGTGGTTGTGTTCTTTGGCAAGACATTTAACCCACCTCTCCCCTAGTGTCACTGGTGTATGAATGTGTGTGTGTGAATGCGTGAGTGTTTCCTTGTTGTAAAGTGTTTTGAGTGCCTTGAAGGTGGAAAGGCGCTGTGTAAAAACGTGACTCTGCTCCATAAGATGTGTAAGATGTAGCCAATTACACTATTACAGCTAGAATTGTACTTGATTACAATGACTCCAAAATATACTCCGTAACAAACAATTGCAAATTTGGATCTATCTACTTTCCACCTCCTTCACCCAGCTCATTATAAATCTACCTCAACACTGGCCTTTTAAGTGTTAACGCACACAAGGATAAGCACAGCTCACGGAGCACTTAGCCTGCGTGATTAAGCCCTGAATGGATCCGATTCACACTGGACTCATAATTTCATCACTCGTTCACAAACTGTCAGTGTGTGCCAAGCCACAGCTGGCGTGGCCCTTGGCACATTAACTGGTATTCATCAAGTGCCAGCAGCGTGTTCTAACTATTGTAGGGTGGGTCCAGAGAGCGTACGCAAAGAAAACGGGCCTAATCTTGTAACCTATGGAAGAGAGGAGTTTGGTTTGCACTTTGAAAGGTTCTGTATTTGTGATTGTATTACTTTTTTTTGTCGCAAAGAGAGTCTACTACTTTAAAGGTGCATTGTGTAACTTTTCTGGTAGCGGGTCCATGAAATGCTTCTCTGTCGAAATGTTATTACTTTATTTGGAATGTTTCACAGTATGGCATTACACCTTTATATCATCATGGAGACCAAACCAAACCAAGCTACTGGTCAGATTTGTGGAGAGGCGACCCCGCTCAGTCAGAATTACTGTTTTTCTAGGTATTTTTGAGCTATAAAACCGCCTGAATAAGTTGTCATACTGTGGAACATTCCAGGCAGAGCAATGACATCTCCATGGAAACAAACAGGTGATGGACCCTCCACCAGAAAATACAAATTAAGTACAAATTTGACAACGGTACATGCACATGATATTGATATTAAGCCATGTAGCTATGTTTTTCTTTTTTTTTTCTTTTTTTTTAACTGTTGTGTACCATTTTATAAAAGTTCAGGCTCATGGTTTGTACACTGTAGAGAAATGTCAACGGCCTGTCTGTTATTTAATTTGATTATCTAATGGAATTATGGAACCTATATTAGATCTATTGACAGTTGTAATTGGATTTTCCTCAGATGTCCTCTTTGTATTGAATTTCACATCGGTTCTCTAGAATCACTTGACCTGATTTGATTTGTTGACATGTTTGCATAGAGTGGACAGTATTCCTTTATTAAATGTCTGTGGCTAGACATTCATACATTTTCGTGCTTTTAGGTAGCATATCTGAAAAACTATGAGTAAATGCATTTTAGACTAGTGTTGTCAAGACACTTGTCATTACTAAGGAATAGACTTGATACTTAACACAGATTCCAATGCTGAAGGGGGAAAAAAAAGACAAAATAGAATATAATTTTCAGTTTAAAGGAAAAGTAATGTTTTTTACAATTCGAGCCTTATTTCGGTAATAAAACAAGTTGTTTTACTCACCCATATCACTTTGGTGTCATATGGAGCATTTCTGGAGATGTTTTAGATTAGCGTTAGGCTAACGCCGTTAGCCTAGCGCGACTTATAGCCATAGCTCGGGGCATTCCCCGAGCATGTAATATGCCCCGTGCGGGCTCCAAATAACACAAACTTTAGCACTTTTCAAATCATAGAAGCTCGATGTCTTTAGTCTACGATTTCGTTTGGTCAAAAGTGGCCTGTAATCTGAGATTTAGCCATAGTTTCGAGTAGATGAGGACGCCAGTGCGCATGCGCGGACTGTGCTCTCAGCTCCCGGGACCCAAACATGGAACGCATAGCTGTAAACTATGGATAAATCTCGGATTACAGGCCACTTTTGATTCAAACGAAATCGTAGACTAAAGACATCGAGCTTCTATGATTTGAAAAGTGCTAAAGTTTGTGTTATTTGGAGCCCGCACGGGGCATATTACATGCTCGGGGAATGCCCCGAGCTATGGCTATAAGTCGCGTTAGGCTAATGGCGTTAGCCTAACACTAATCTAAAACGTCTCCGGAAATGCTCCATATGACACCAAAGTGATATGGGTGAGTAAAACAACTTGTTTTATTACCGAAATAAGGCTCAAATTGTAAAAAACGTTACTTTTCCTTTAAATGGTTGTACTTTCTTTTCTGTTCCCATGTGATCTTATATATCTGTTTCCCTCAGTGCTCCAGGTCAGTTCCATAGTGGTTTCATAGTTTATGTGCTCTTATATTCTGTCCTGTGAATGTGACTTCCTTACTATCTATACCTGCTCAGAATATTAATAATTAGGGGTTGGACGAGATGCAATTGCCACAAGACGAGACAAGACACAAGATTGGATACACGAGAACAAGACAAGACGAGATTTTGACATTATATGGGCTATAATAAATACATTGTGGATTTCAGTTCCCAGGTTTAGCCTCACCGTTTTTGATTTACTTTATTGAATACTTCTGCTGCTGCTGTCATTGTAGCTTTGGTGTTTTGGAACTACACATTCTCAAAAAATGTAACAAGCCAGACCTCTGTTTTTTTCAATCCAAACATAAAAACATAAAGGGAAAAAAAAATCTCTTTATCATTTTTACTATCTGTGCACAATCATATTTCATGCTAAGATAAGTTCATATTTTTTGCTTGTGAAGTTGGACTATGGGAAACCCAAAAATAGTTAATAGCTAATAGGATTTCAAAGTTCCTGAATGGGCAGATAGCATAGCCGTTTAGCACTGACCCCAAATTTTTGTGTGTTTCAAGTTGCAGTGCGAGAGAAGTTTGTCAGACCTGAATCATCTACAGAGAGCGGCATTTCATTTGACAAAAGCCTTAGTACGTTGCTAATCGTCCACTTAACCACTGGCCCCTCTCCTCTCTGTCCTCTCCCCTCTTCTCTCCTCTCTTCTCTCTCTCCTCTGTCCTCTTCCCTCTCTCTCTCCCCTCTGTGCTCTCCCCTCTCTCTCCTCTCTTCTCTCTCCCCTCTCCTCTCTCCTCTGTCCTCTCCCCCTCTCCTCCTCTCGTCTCTGTCCTCTCCCGTCTTCTCTCCTCTCCTCTCCCCTCTCTCTCATCTGTCCTCTCCTCTTTCCCCTAAACCCCTCTCTCCTCTCCTTCTCTCCCCTCTTCTCTCTCTTCTTCCCCTCTCTTTCTCTCTCCTCCCCTCCCTCCTCTCTCCCCTAAACCTCTCTCTCCTCTCCTCAGCCCCCTCTCCTCTCCCTTTTCCTCTCTCTCTCATCTCCTCTCTCTCTCCTCCTCTTTCACCTCTCTCTTCACCCCTCACTCCTCTCTCTTCCCCCTCTCCACAGATAAAATCCTCTTTGTTAAACGACACTCTCCACTCAAGAGCGCAATTGTCAACCATTTCTGACTAATTAAAGAAGGACGCCAAGGAGGTTCATGCAAAATGAACTCTTGTGAGCCTTAAGCAATGTTTGAGTAACCCTTAGTTATTAGTCTGTCCACATCTCCAAAACTCAAAATGTTCTCTTCCACTTTGTGATGTCATGTGGTGATACAGGAAGTGCTCCACTCTGTTTTTAAACTCCACACACCTTCACGAGAATCATTTGGAATATTTCAGACCTGAAATTGCCAGTCTGTACTGAATTTAAGGTAAACGGTAGCTGTTCATTTGAAAACTACCACTTGACATCACAAAATGGAACGGGACATTTTGAGGAAATAAAATGGTTCTTTCACTCTTATTTATTAATGATGGACTGGCATCGGCTATTTGCAGATATTTAAAGCTATAGTATCAGTATTGGAATTGGATTGGTGAAGCTTATTTTAAGTTTGAACTGTTTGCTCTGCCCACATATTCCTTCCTGACACTATGTTATTGTACCATGATACACAAACAACTTTCAGGGATAGCGTTGTGCATGGTCTCCACATGGTTCTCATCAGCCCCTACCCACTTAGGCTAATTTTTCACTCATTTTTTATTTTTCACTCTTGATAATGTACAATGAGACCCTGGTGGGTCCGGGCCATATAATACATTGAATATACGTACCTGTATAACTGTTAATACACTATAATTTGCACTTCATCTGCTTTGTATCGCAGACGAGCAGCGCAGATAAATGCTACAGGAAATAGGGATGCACGATATATCGGCATTAACACCGCTATCGCCAAAATTTTAACATATGGGTATCGGCCCGATGTGTAAAAGTGGGCTGATATTAACGACCGATATTTGTCAGTACAGTAATCCCTCGAATTAACGTTTTCTATAACATCAATCGGCAAAGGTCCATTAGCCAATCAGGAAGCAGAACACAATGTTACACTTATACACTATAAAAAAAAAAAAAGTTGCACTATAAAAAAAAAAGTTACACGTGGCTATTAAAAAAAAAATCAGGAGGCAAAACACGTTTTGAAAATAAAAGAAGACATACATTCAAAAATTTATTATGCATGATTTTCAATCTTTATAAAATGTTATCTCAGAATTAAAGGAAAATTAACGTTGTTTTTTTTTTTTTACAATCTGAGCCTTCTTTCTGCAATAAAACAAGTAGTTTTACTCACCCATAGCAGTTTGGTGTCAATTGGAGCAGTATCGCAGAACTTATGTTGAGCCGTTCTGTTCTACTAATGATCCCGTATCCGTTAACATGGTGCTCGGGGCATTACTTTGCGCTCAATTTTGCGCTCAAAATTTGTGTTATTTGGACACCGCAAATCAGTACCCCGAGCACTCACGCTAACGGATACGGGATCATTAGTAGAACAGAACGGCTCAACATAAGTTCTGCGATACTGCTCCAATTGACACCAAACTGCTATGGGTGAGTAAAACTACTTGTTATATTGCCGAAAGAAGGCTCAGATTGTAAAAAACGTAAATTTTCCTTTGAAAATAAATAGATATCGGTATCAGCTAATATCCGTATCGGCCGATATCAGCAACATTAATATTGGATATTATGGCCAGGTATTCCATCTTCGTGGCATGGAACCACCACCTCCACGACGGCCGCACAGCAGAGCACTGGCCCCTCTTCACAGCGCTCCTTAGCCTCCACGTTCACCATCTCCACTCTGCGAGAGAGTTTCGCAACACCTTGACCCCAGACAATACACTTTTCTCCATCTCCCGAACCGGTTCCCCTCAGTTCTGACCCGTACCCTCCTCCGCTGTCCCTCCTGGACCCTGTCGTCTGGACCCTCCCTGGACACTGCATCGCCCTTGCTCTCCCCCAGACCCCCTTTCTTTACCTGGATCAATCCCTTTGGACCTCTCCACTCCCCGTGTTTTTCTTTCTCAACCCCACTAGTATTTCCCCCAGGTACCTTCCAGTCCCTTAGCCCTTGCACCCAGTAGTGTTTGTTCCCGCACCCACATCCCCCAATGTGTCGTCTGAGTACTTTGCGAATGTTATTGTGGTTTTAAAACATGGAACTTTAATAATAAAAGATTTTAAAAAATATATATCGGATATCGGTATCGGCTAAAATTTTCACATCAGTGCATCCCTAACTGGAATTATTGATGAATCTGAACATTGGCTGTATTGTGCACTTAAGTCTGGGTAACTGACAACGCTCACTTATGTAGCTAACTTATGGAGCTAACCTTTTGTTTATTATGCAAAGTTTCTTTAAGCACTTTTTTTTAGCCTTGGATTCAAAACAATAGTCTTTGCTTCTGTCTGTGTGTGCTCCCCACGCAGTCTGCTTTTAGGCTATCGAACTTATTATTTATCAAAATATTGTTTTGTTGGCACTGTCTTTATTGAATATTGTGTATGTAGTTTATTCCTATTTTTTACTTAAAGCCCCAGTGTGTAGGATTCGTGGCGCATAGGTGGATGGTGCTATTGCACTTTCTGTTTTAGCTACGGCAGACCTCGAGGTCCGCGCGCCGCTACTGTATAAATAAAACGCGGTCCCGTTTTTTTTTTTTTTCCTCATGAAAACACACATTCCCGATCATGTACCATGACACTCTACACATCAAATGAAACCTTACAGTCTCCTTTTTTTGACTATGCAATTCATTTCCCTGCACAACAATCACTCCCTGAGCACATGGGGCTTTTATACAGAAAAGCACAAAACGAGGTTAGCTTACCTTAGAATGCTTTGCACAGGTCAAACTCTGTATTTCACCATAAACTTGCTCTCAATTTGTCCATAAGGATCCAGCGAATAAAATCCAGTAAAACAATTTAGTCCAAAACACGTGTTAGATCCATTACGAGTCTGATCCGGCAGCATGCTTGTGTTGTTGTGTTCTGTGTGGAGTTTGCATGCATGGTCTGGGTTCGATCCCCGGGTCGCCTGGGCCTTTCTGTGTGGAGTTTGCATGTTCTCCCCGTGTCTGGGTGGGTTTCCTCCGGGCACTCCGGTTTCCCCCACCAATCCAAAACATGCACCATAGGTAAATACTCCAGCTTAGGTCCTGACCAAGCCGAAGCAAGAATATCATGGAGATGGTCCCCGGGCGCCCTAATGTGTGTGCTGCCCACTGCTCCTAATATATGTATATATATATAGGATGGGTTAAAATGCAGAGAAGAATTTCTCTCCAGTGTGAGATCAATAAAGTTCACTTCTTCTTCTTCTTACCCAAAACCACGAGCCTTGCTGAAGGCGAAGGCGGAGCCCAAATGTCCTTCTGCAGCTCTCGTATTCAAAATGGCTGCCTCTGCATGGGGAAGATCCCCCTTTTATGTGACTATATCTAAGTCCAAAAGAATACTTTGATTTCATGATGGAAGTGAAAAGGCTTGGAAAACAATGTATTTTTGAATGGGTATCTTCAATTTCAGTAATTAACGGGTAAAAATCTTACACACTGTCCCTTTAACATGAGGGTAAAGGTCATGTTTAGAAAGAATTAAAGTGCAACTAAACACCTAAACCCTGCTCACAATCAGATTGGTGGTGTCTGGACTAGGGCCTGACCAATACGGATTTTTTTGGATCAGATATGATACCTATAAAATGGTCTATCGGGGTGCCGATAGACGATATAACAGCTGATATATTTAGTGGTGTAAAAATTTACTGTAAATTTTCAACTGAATATAAAACTTTGGCTCTATTGATTTTATATTGGGTTTATTTAGTCTACATGTGTTATTATTCTGCCTCTTTATGGTCATAATTAAAGTAGGTTGGCCTAATGGCGTTTAGCCAGTAAACAAAGTAAAAATACGGCTATTAGCCTTTATATCTGATATCTTTCAATATTTTTATAGGCCAATATGAATATTGGCCTACTGGCATTTTTGTCAATACCAGTATCAGCCAATTATATCGTTTTCATGAATGTTCCTCAGTCATGCTGTTAAAACAAATCAGGCTATATTTCTTTCTAAGCTTTGTAGAACACTTAGGTTCTCTCACAGCCAATTTTTTTCTCAAAGACTTGCTTTTACAATACGATGGGTGATACAAAATATTAAAGGCTCTGTACATGATTTTTACTGTCTTAAAAAAACTTGAATCTCAGAACCAGTTCATTTCAGGGTTTGCAGAAGTTATTCCTCACTCACCTTCTGCATTCAGAGCATCCTAATTATTTCCTGCAACAAGTTTTTGAGTGCTCTTCACAATGCTTCCAGTGCAGAATTTTGCTGTAACCGTAGAGCTAACAACAGCGAATATGCTAACATGCACTTCCTGATTTCCAGACAGTAATAACCCTTTATATCTTGATCTAGACAGGACGCAGAGGACTGTTTTAATCTCAAGAGCTGCTTATACAATCTTTCTGTACTATATCCGGTAAGACTCATTTTGCTCAACATGGTAAAAAATTTAGTAAGGGCTCTTTTAACTTTAAATTAAAACCGTGTACAGGCTCTTTAACGTGCACCATCTCGCTTCTCCTACTGCTGATCAAAGACGGCCCTGCTCCGTGGTCCTGCTTCAGCTCATACTCCCTGTTCATCCTTCATTACTGGAGTATAAATAAGTAATGCAGACTCGAACAGCTGAAACTTGGCCACGAGAGAGGCTGTAGGACTGCAGTTATAATGGAGCACTCACTATAAGAAGGCAGGCTTTGTTTGGCAGGCTTTAACAGAAAAACATCATTGAGATTCCCAGTGGAGTGAAGTTCTTAATTCAACGCTGCCTTACAGGGTCTGGTTTATAATTCATGAAGGAAATGATGGAAATGAGAATGTGCTCTAATAATAAAATGAAACAGTAAGTCCCAACTGTTTGCTCATGTGCGTTTTATAAATGGGAAAATCTGTTCTCAGTCTGCTCTCATATTACAATGGTACATTGATTTAAATGATTGTTTAAGGTCCCATGGCATGAAATTTTCACTTTCTGAGGTTTTTGAACATTAATGTGAGCTCCCCTACCCTGTTTAGGCCCCCCCCCCATGGTTAAAAGTTGCGAAATGTCTAAACTGAGCATTTGCGATCCTTTTCTGCGTTAGAAAAAATCAGAGCTCAAACGGGCGATTTTGAACAAGGCACCTTATTGACGTCAGATCGAAAAAAGAAATGCAAATGCAGCTCCACCCCCGTCTGTCTGTACTCAGCGTCTCTGTAAATCACGCCCAGAGAGTTTGGACTGCGGAGGAGCTACGCAATGCGAAATGCGTTTTTTTATTTGCCTGGAGGAACTTGCGAGTGTTTCTAGGCTCAGAAGTCCTTTATCTGAGCCTGTGGATATCTGAAACAGCAGTGGTTTAATTTTATTTTCTGTGGAAATGTGTTTATTTTTCTATGGAACGCTTCTCATCTCTCCCTCCGCGCAAAAACACGGAAGTGGGTCAGAGCGCACAGGGCACAGCTGAAAAGGAAAGAGTGGAGAGTTTGGCCACGCCCCCACCCTCTACTATAGGCCATCTCTGTCCTCCTCATTTGCATTCAAGCAACAACGCCCATAATGGACTGTTCCAGAGTGACATTTATGACTCTTTCTCATCTTATCGCTCTTTCTCATGATTCATTTACAGTATTAGGGAACCATTAAGGAGCCATATAAAAGCATCAAGAAGTACCATGTCATGGGACCTTTAAATTTAAATGTTTAAATGATTTAAAGGTGTAACTTTTTGGTCAGAGGTCAGTCATCTGCTTGTTTCTATGGATATGTCATTGCTCTGCCTGGAATGTTCCACAGTATGACAATAAGCAGCTTTACTTTACATTTATTCAATTGCAGGTGGTTTTGATGCGTAAAAATACCTAGAAAAACAGGCATTCTGACTGTGAGTGGGTCGCCTCTTCACAGATCTGACCTGTAACTTGGTCTGGTTTGGTCTCCATGAAGATAGAAATGTTTAATACTGTCAAACGTCCCAGTCAAAGCAATCAACTTTTCTCCATGGAGAAAATTTTATATTATATTTTTATATATAATATATAATAATTCAAAAGTACTTTGCAGAATAAGACATGCATATAACATACATCAATAGTCAGGATAAAATGTACAGATTAATAAGCTTTCAGTCTTATATTATTCACAGCTAAACAGAACCATTTTGAGCCTGGATTTAAAGATTGTCAGAGCAACAGCTACAACCAGGAATACAACCAGGACTTCATCCAGGACTAAACCAGGACAGGGGTGGCCTCATAATGTAGTCCATAAAGTGTCAGATATTGCCTTTTAATGCTTGGACATAGAGAGACTGAGGTAAAATGACAGTATGACAGTATGGATATGCTTGGCCTGTGAAGCTGTACGCAGCAGCTGAACTGGAAACATGAAAGAGAATTCTGTCCCATATTCTGCAATCCAACCATAACTCTCTTCTCCAATTAATAATAATTAGTGTACAGAGACTAGTATTGTTTCATGCACATTGTGTAGTCCTGTATTGTCCTGCATTCAAGATTTGAGTGCTCAGAAAATTTGTTTTCACCTACCTCCTATATCTGTGCCTACTTGCCACATGAAAAAGGAGGAAAAACTCAGGTCACAGATGTATAAGAGTCTAAAATGTCTTGAAGCCATTTTTCAACAATAGAAAAGCATAAATGAAAATCTCCTACGAGAAATGATGAAATGGCACAGTAGTTCACCAATGGCAAGAAGTCAGTGGGATTTTTTTCTTTTTATTACTGACCTGTTTGAGATCAGCATTGCAGTTTACAAAGAACAAAAAAGTAAAGTCATATAATCTACGTGTGTTGTAGTTTAAGTGTCCTCCTATATTACGCAAAATGGATTCTTGCAAGCTTTAAAAAACATAAAACATAACACAAGAACATACCTGGAATTGTTTTGTTTCATGCACACATCTTTGAATAACCCTTATTTATGAGTCTCTCTGTGTCTCCAAAGCTCAAACTACTTTGTGATGTCATGTAGTGGTAGTTTTCAAGTTAACAGCTACCTTTAGTTCAGTAGAGATTGGAAATTTCAGGGCTGAAATGATGCTAGTGAAGGTGTATGCCATTTACAGTAACTAGAACACAAGCATACTATTAAAAAAATACAAATGCTTGGATCACAGCTGAGGCAAGCATTAGCCTAGAGAATACTTTGAATATACTCCTCATGAGAACTCGCAGGAAGGATCTTTGATGGGGTCCCTCCTTCAATTACCTCCACCAGTGGGTGACCCCGGTTTATGGCCCCCCTCCCCTCAAAGGTTTTGAGGGGGGCTCCCACCTCCTGTGGCTTGGTAGTACTGTTCATTTAAAATTAAATTAAGGTACCATTTCAACAGTATTACTAATTTCGCTAAATATTAATATTAGCCTACTTACCACTCTGCAAAATGTTTTTATGCTTTGTCTTTACCTGCAAAACAGTCCTCTTCACATTATTCCTATTAGTAGGAGCAAATACTTTTACACAGTAAAAATAAATTACAACTGACAAGACTGACAGGAATGTGTGAGCTGCCCATTCAATTTCAATAGGCTACCACAAGGAATTCAACTGGTACAGCTACAAAAACGTAGCCTACATTTTAACACAGGGGTGCTCAATACGTCAATCACGATCTGTAGTGTGACGAGTGCGATCGTATTTCATTATGGCCGCTGCTGTTAGCGATAAACTTTTACCGGTGTGCGGACCGTGCGAGGCTTCTCGCACTGGAACTGGAATTTCCCCACTGTGGGACTAATAAAGGCATAGCTTTCTTTCTTCTTTCTTTCTCACTGCAGCCTGTGCGGTCGTCTGGACCCTTGTGGCCCAGCGTACCAGCGTGTATCACAGAGCAGGTTAAACTTTATAAAGCATCCTTCCTGTCTGTCCGCCTCACGTCAGCGCACCGCTCCTCGCCTTTTCACGCTCTCGCTCCTCTCCGCTCCGGGCAGCACGGTGGCTGAGTTCCGGGCAAGAAGCAAGTTCTGAGCAAGTTCTGAGCAAGAAGGTTCCGGGTTCGATCCTCGGGGTGCCCAGACCTTTCTGTGTGTGTTCTGTGTGGAGTTTGCATGCATGGTCTGGGTTCGATCCCCGGGTCGCCTGGGCCTTTCTGTGTGGAGTTTGCATGTTCTCCCCGTGTCTGGGTGGGTTTTCTCCGGGCACTCCGGTTTTCCCCATCAACCCAAAACATGCACCATAGGTAAATCCTCCAGCTTAGGTCCTGACCAAGCCGAAGCAAGAAGATCATGGAGATGGTCCCCGGGTGCAGTAATGTGCTGCTCACTGCTCCTAATAACAGGATGGGTTAAATGCAGAAATGGAATTTCCCCACTGTGGGACTAATAAAGGCATAGCTTTCTTTCTTTTTTTCTTTCATAGCACACAGGCTCCTCCTCAATCAATCAATCAATCAAACAATATTTATAAGGCGCTTTTCATACAAAAATGTAACACAAAGCGCCCTACAGTGGTCAAGGATTAGAAGATTGACCTTATTTGATCTCGCACAGGAGAAGTTGTTTTTGTATTTGACCCGGGGACCATCCCCATGATTTTGTTTTGTTATTTAGGCTTGGTCAGGCCCTAAGCTGGAGGATGTTTAGGTTGGTGGGGGAAACCGGAGTGCCCGGAGGAAACCCACCCAGACACGGGGAGAACATGCAGTCTCCGCACAGAAAGGCCCGGGCAACCCGAACCTTCTTGCTGTGAAGCATGAGTGCTAGCCACTCAGCCACCGTGCCGCCAGGAAAAAAAAAAAAGCGCTCTGATGAGAAGGCGAAATGCGAAGCAAAAGCCAATCTAAATTTATGTTACAGTGTTGGCCTACAGAGCAGGCCTACAGCACAGAGCAGGTCTAATAAAAGTGCACAAATGCATTTGTTTGCCCCGGCATTGCGATGTCTACTGAACTGTGGTCACTTCCCCAAGTCCAGTTGCTCACGCACACATGAAACCGGCACCAAAGACAATCAACCGTTATCAACGCTTCTCTTAAGTAATCATTAAATGCAGTAATCTAAATGTTGCCTATCGAGTGTTTTGGGTAGAACTTGCAGGGTCTATCAGGAGGTTTTTCAACGGGCCAGGAGACAATCACAGCTCCTCCCTGTGGAAAAATGAGGGAGTGTAACTGGTTTTCACACAGGCTGCTAAGAGGCATCACCATTCAGGGCTGCGTTGACTACGTCATTCCGGGGGATACATTATCTGCACGGACCAGTCACGGACGAGTCAAGGAGCAGTCACGAAAATATGGGAAAAAAACAATGGCTACTACTGTAATACCAAATACTGGAAACAATGCATATCTTCTTCAACATTTTTCAAACAATTTTTCGTAATTTCTTTGGGACAACTGCAGATTTTCTCCTCTTGCACTCCAACATACTTGAAACGTCCCTCCTGTTGCTTATGCACTTGTTGCGCTCACCAGACTCAGTGTAATTGGTTGTTGATGACTATTTGGCTTTGATATTTAAATGACGCAGACTGGAGACTCCTCAGAGTCTATCATTCACTGCACACTCTGCAGAGCCATGCAGAGCTCCTAAATATTGACGGGATGATTAACACTTCTTTTAATTCTGCTGCTCTTTCATTAAGAACGTTTAAAAAGGGCAACTGTTGCTTCTCAGAGCCGGTACAAAATGGAAATTAAGATCTTTTATGGATAAGAGTGTAATAGGAATGCGGTTTGTTGAATTTTGGAAAATAAAGTTTGGCATGTCTCGTATAACCAGTTATAGTTTAAAGGTTCCATGGCATGAAATTTTCACTTTCTGAGGTTTTTGAACGTTAATGTGAGCTCCCCTACCCTGTTTAGCCCCCCCCCCCCATGGTTAAAAGTTGCGAAATGTCTAAACTGAGCATTTGCGATCCTTTTCTGCGTTACAAAAAATCGGAGCTCAAACGGCCGATTTTGAACAAGGCACCTTATTGACGTCAGATCGAAAAAAGAAATGCAAATGCAGTTCCACCCCCGTCTGTCTGTACTCAGCGTCTCTGTAAATCACGCCCAGAGAGTTTGGACTGCAAATGGCCTAGGCAATGCGAAATGCGTTTTTCATTTGCCTGGAGGCACATCCGAGTGTTTCTAGGCTCGGAAGTCCTTTATCTGAGCCTCTGGACCTTTGAACAACAGTGGTTTAATTTTATTTTCTGTGGAAATGTGTTTATTTTTCAATGGAACGCTTCAAATCTCTCACCCGTGCAAAAACAAGGAAATGGATCAGCTGTGGGCTCTGAGCTCTGAGTGGAGAGTTTGGCCACGCCCCCACCCTCTACTATTGGCCATCTCTTTTCTCCTCATTTGCATTCAAGCAACAACGCCCTGAATAAAGAGTTTGAGAGAGATATTTATGACTCTTTCTCATCTTATCTCTGTTTCTCATGCACTGAGTGTTGATTTTGAAGAAGGATTCATTTACAGTATTAGGGAACCATTAAGGAGCCATATAAAAGCATCAAGAAGTACCATGTCATGGGATCTTTAAAGGTCTTATATTCTGCAAATTTGATTCTTGTGAGCTTTGTCATGTTAAAATGATGTTACCTCCACAAAAACATACCTGGAGCCGTTTTGTTTCATTCACACGTTTGAGTAATCCTTTATTATTACCCTGTCTGTCTCCATAGCTCATAATCTTCTGTTCCACCTTGTGATGTCATGTAATGGTAGTTTCAAGTTCAAGTTAAGAAAATTAGCTGCATGGTATTGTGAAATACAACTGTTAGCTCTTGTTTTGCTCGGACTATAGCAGTTTAAAAAGCTAGAATGAATGAAAATTATGGAAATGGGATAGAAAAGGGATGCACCAATACAGATACTGATATAGAATATTGACCATGATTCTGAAAAACTAGCTGGATCTGACATTGGTTCCAGGATAGCGATCAAGCCAATATTGGATGCAATAAGTCAATTTACAGGTTGATTTTGGCCTAGAATGTTCCATAATAGACCTGCGTGATTTATCAGTTAAATTGATTAATTATTTCAGGACAATGTGTTTTTATAAAAATCGATTTTTTTTGTTTTGTTATTTCTTACATGCGAGCGGAACTAATGCGCGGCCACGTTTTACACAGGTAAGTTAGCGGGGCGAACCCAAACATTGTACGAGCTAGCGCGGCTAGCGAGTGAGGGAAAGCCGGAGCTTGTACCAAACAAAGGTGTTTACATCTGTTATATGGAACTGGTTCGGTTTTCTTGCGTCGGACTTAGAACAAACGAGTGCTCGCTGTAAGGTCTGTTCAAAAGCTGTTGCACGCAGCGGAATGGGAGAAGTGCAGGTCCAAATGGAATGAAAATGACCACCGTCCAGTCCCTAAAACATTTTCGAACTGTTTGCAATATGATAAGCACGGCCCACGACGGAAGGCAATCACACACGCTGTTGTATGTTTTACCAAAAACATGATGTATGTTGTAAAAGACATGGTGCCCATATAAACTGTAGAAAAGCCCGGATTCATTAACATGGTGAAAGTTTTGGACCCGAAGTATGTGCTACCAAGACGCAAATATTTTTCTTGTGTTGCCACAGCTGTATACAGACTGCACAAGCTAACATACATGAACAGACAGTGGCTTTTCTGCATCACTCGAGTAAAATCAAAAACTAAAACGCAACACTCCCCACTCCAGTCCATCTTTTCCCACAATCAGGGAATAATTTAGCTCCATAAAATGCTTCTTTATAAAAGAAAGATATTTATATAACTGTGATATATTTCTTAAAAACAATAACAGCTTAATTGATGCTAGGTGTAATGTATTTGTTTTATAAAAGAACGTTGCATTATTTTGAGCCATTTGTCTGTCATCTGTTCATTTGTTTTTGAGTAAGGCAGAGAAAAATCGATTAAAATCTGATTTTTTTTTTTTTTTTTAATCTGAGATTTTATTTTTAGGCCATATCGACCAGCTCTAATCCATAATGTCTGAAGTTTTACTTAAAGTCAAAGTATCAGTATTGAAATAGAAAAAGCTGGACTGGTGAATCCCTGGCAAAAAGTGGTTCTGCTGTTTTGATCTATTATTCTGTAGTTCTTTGTGCTGAGATATTGCTTTCTTTTCATCAACACATTTGTTTCTACTTCAGAATTTAGTTAGACCAACCTTTCCTGCTATCAAAAATTACCAGAGATAAATGTCCTATTGTGATTAGTTGATGGCAAAGCTCAGGTCTGTCCTGTTTATTATGCTGGTGAGTTGGAAATATATACTGTAAATTGTGTGCATCACGATACAATGTTTTTAGTTCTCTTGCAAAAAAAAAAGATATATCCCAAATTTTCCTTAATCCACTGCTGAAACTGCTGGAATTATATAATACTCTGACATAAAGCTGATTTGCTTCACGCTTTCCCGTTATTGGATTGTATTTACTACCAGCGTGTGCATGATTTTTGTCTTTGACTTCAGCACTACTAACTTTAAGCATATTCACCCAAAACCTTTCCTCAAAATCTACCACTAACTTCTCTCCCGAACTCCCCCGTCCATCAGATCTCACGCTCGGTAGTCCTAGATAAGACACATGTTACGACTCGGAGCAAATTCCATTTTCAGGTCACAGTTCCACCTCCTCTCCTCCATGTTTACAAAAAACCCCAACATGAAACTCTTTTTGCTACCAGCTCAGAAAAGCATCCCAACTCATGTTTAATGTCACCGGTAGCGTCGCTGAAAGGCCTTTCCACTTCTATGAGCTGTCAACAAACTCTGCATGGCATGTTTGTGGTGTCTACAACTTGACATTAGCTGTTGACATTAGATGGGGAGGTGAAGTGCCTCTGGTTAAAAAAAAAAAAAAACACATGTTTTAGTCTTTTGGCCTTAATTCACTTTTAAACATGTTTTTGGTCACAGGAGAAGTCTGGAGTTTTATCTATGATGCAACAAAACTGGACTGAGCATTTTTGAGTGCTTAGAGAATAAGATTTTTGGATTAATTTACACACAACCAGTGCATATTTATTTAAGATGTGTTTTTCTCAAACTAAAAACCAGTGTGTTTTTGAAACTCCAGACACCTTCACTAGAATCATTTGGATGATTTCACTCCTGGAATTGAGCATCTGTACTCAACAAAAGGTAAAATGTAGCTGTTAACTTGAAAAACTACCGCTACATGACATCACAAGGTGGAACAGAGTATTGTGAGCTTTGGACATATAGACTACTAACAAAGGATTACTCAAAAATGTGTGAATGAAATAAAACACAGCTCCAGGTATGTTTTTCAAGAGGTAACAGCATTCTAATGTGTCTTAAAGCTCCCAAGGGTAAATTTTGTGTAATATAGGACTTTTTAAGGTTACTATTTTCAATGTACCAAAGCTAATTTCAATTTGCAGACACCAAAAACACGTCTTGCAGAGTTGGTTTGCATCTCACACAAGTAGCCAGCTCTTACTGTCATACTCCCAGTTAGATTAAACATGCTTTTTCTCCTTTTTTCTGTCTCTTGTCTCTCCGTCTTCCTTACAGTTTACAGTGGTGTTTGCATCTCTCCACTCTGGAATAATGTTGAGTGACAGAACTCGGGTGAGGCTGGGTTTGGGAGGACTGCTTTCCTTTGCAAATAGTGACACGGAGACGAAACGCGAGCTGGCAGTCGGAGCGTAAACTGTTCAGACTGTGAGACCTCGGACAGCTCCTGTGCACTGCTCCACTCGTGCATTCAGAGATTCAGTTTCTCATTCTGTCGCCTGTAGGACTTGTGTTATTCTGTCTTGCCCACCCACCAAGGGACACAATGGCAATATTTAAAGGTCCTGTATTATGCAAAATTGACTGTTGTGAGGTTTTAGCCATGTTATAATGTGATCTCCTCAAAAACATATCTGGAGTTGTTTTGTTTCATTCACACATGTTTGAATAATACTTTATTATCAGTCTGTTTCTATCTCCAACACTCAAAATGCTCTTTCACCTTGTGATGTCATGAAGTGGTAGTTTTCAATTTGACGACTACTTTTTACATTTTGTTCAGTAAACACTGGCAATTTCTGCACTGAAATGATTCTGGTGTGTGGAGTTTAAAAACGCAGTTTGATAGAAGAAAGCCTAAATATGCAGAGTTTGTGTGTTAAACGTGTGAATGAAACAAAACACACAAAAAACACTCCAGGTTTTTGATGTGGTAACAACATTTTGACATAGATCAGAAAATTGCGTAATATGGGCCCTTTAAGAGGAAATATGGATAACTGACACATCTGGCTGAATTCTTGCTATTCTTAGTTCATTGTTGGTGAGTCAGTTAAAGGCACACATTGTAACTTTCCTGGTGGAGAGTATACCACCTGCTTATTTCCACGGAGATGTTAGTGCTTTGTCTGAAATATTTTACAAAATGATAAACCATCCCTTTCTTTGGGGGAGTTGAGGTCTTGCCCTCAACCTCCTTCTCCCCACCCACCACCACTGACCCCACTTCTCCAGAGCCATTTACTCATGAACGTCTGGCATTTAATTACACTTCACAACTTGGATATTTCTCCATCCCAAAACCTTTGATTGCAGCTATCATGGCCTGAGTTGCTCCGATTCTGTACTTTAACATACCACAGGAAGGCTCCATTTTCCAATCAGTTCACCCTGTGTGGTTCATTTAGATGGATTTGTGTGCAAGGTAATTATTAGTTCAAGTAATTTTTAGGTATTGTTCAATATTCAATCTGAGCTGCGAGCCGGATAAGAGACTGTGAAATCGTAATGAGTTGCGAGTATTTAACCTGTTAATATCATAGACTTGAATCAAATCAAATGAAGAAAAAGCAATACATCTTGTGATTTTGTTCGAATGGTAAAAGTACACTCTGGAAGTTTTCTGGTGGAGGGTCTGGTACATTCTTGTCTCCATGGAAATTTTGTTGCTTTGTGTGGAATGTCCTGGTATGGCATTAAATCTGTCCATCTTGCATTTACTCAACAAACTGGGTTTATGTTTACTTAACTGTGAGCAGTCTTGCCTCTCCACAGATCTGACATTGTCTGGAATGTTTCACATTATGGCATTAAACCTTTCTAACTTCATGGAGACCAAAACAGACCAAGTTACAGGTCAGATCTGTGGAGAAACTTCACCGCTCACAGTCAGAATGCCTGTTTTTCTAGGTATTTTTGAACTATAAAACCACCTGTGATTGAATAAATGTAAAGTAAAGCTGCTCATTGAGTGCCGGCCTGTTTTCAGGATACTAACCCCCAGAGTGCCAGAGTTCTTTGACTATATAAACATGGCACAGATCAAAATAAAGTGTAGACTCTCTTCTTTCACCTGGAAAAAAAAAATGTTTCTAACCTTTTCGGTTCTCAAGTAATTGATAGTAGAACATAGGGAAGTTTCAGCAAAAACACTGTTTTTTGACCACAAAGTGGAGAAAATTAGCGTTTTGTGCAAAGAGTGATTTCAAGCAGATCTGTGACTTTGACGTCAATACTACACACACACACGCATGCACATGCGCACGCTTCATTGATTACAATTACCACACAGCAGCATCATGTAAACCTTACCTCATGCCTCTCTGAAGACGGGATCTACTGCTCCCAGTCCCAGCCACTCATCAGATGAATCGGCGTCTGGTTCACTGATCAGAGTGCCACCAGACAATTCCCCTGCCTCGCGCAGACCAGATCTCTGCCCCGGTATGCCTGCTTGATCCGGCGTGTCTCAGCGATCCTGTGATCTGGGATCCTGGGTCCCAAGACTGCTCCGACCGCTCCAGAGGCGCTGATCAATAGTCATCTGCTTTTCCGCGTTCCCTCTACTCGCCATCTTGCTTCTTTCACCACTACACACTACTATATGCACTAATCTCTTCCTCTCTTCCGGGTCTCCGATCGGCAGATAATAATACAAAATATCGCTACCTACAGGTTGGGAGGTGTGAATTACACCTTAAAAGTTGCTCCAGGTTGTATCCTAGCGACCCCCGCTGAAAAACGTCATTGATGTCAATAGACGTCGCGGCACTCAACGTTTGGATTCGACGTGACGTCAATCAATGAGTTAATGTCATACTGGCGAACATTCCAGGCAGAGCAATGACATATCCATAGAAACAAAAGCCCAACCAAAAAGTTGCATCTTTTAAAGTAATACGTTATCTAATATTTTGCGATGTGAAGAAGCCATTACTTTTTTATGTTCTGTGGCTGTGCTTTTGTTATCTCTGTTTTCCAGCACAGTTGAATAGAATGCTCAAGATTGCAGCGGTCACATTTATGTTAGAATCCGATATAAGGGTGAGTCATCTTTTAGGGCCTAAAAGTAAGTAAGTAGGTTTGACAACGCAATTGCCCCAGAGGTAGTCACAAGTGTGTCAGTGGTCACTTTTCATTCCAACAAAAGGGTTCAAAGTATTCATTAATACATAAGGCATTAATATTGTAGTGTATTAATACTGTAGTAATGATGGCAATTGAAAGTAATTGCAGGTGTCTCCGTTGCTGTTGCTGGACCTGTTCTGCGGCTTTGTTTCACATTATGGTTTTACTTTAATTCCTTTTACATGCTATAAATAATTAGTATACGTTTTTACTTAGAAAATGCAATGAAAGTTTTCTTTTTTCCCCAATGAACAGGTTTTGAACATGATGTCAACTATCCCATTTTTATTATTTAAGCAATTTTCAAACAGTACTGTACAGTGGTTTAGAATGAACAAAATGTGAAATAATGATAAAGTTTTACAGGTTTAAGAGCTACACTGTAGTGTATTATATAGTCACTCCATATTCAGTGGCAGCAAGCTAATATTGTAGTCACAGCTGCCCTGGGACAGCCAACCTGCGCCACAAGCCTCCCTCAGACCACCACTAACACTCATTCATACTAGGCAAGGTCAGAAGCCAGAGCTGGAATCAAACCTCCGGTCTTCGGGGACCACAGCTGGAAGAGCCTCAGTTATTTACTTGCATTAATCTAAATTTAATATTGCAAAAAAAGTTTATTAATAGATGGCAAAAGGAGAAATTCAATTCAGTTCAGAACTGAAGACGTAGCTTGGATGAGCTGCGAAACGTTTTCGACCAAATAAACTTTGTCCAGTTGACAAACTGAATTTCTCCTTTTGCCATGGATTCTATCTGGACTGAGGGATTCTTCACACATTTTATTAATAAATAGTTTTTCATTTTAAATAATTAAAAACTAACTATTCTACTCTATAATTCTGGTTCTCCTTCTGGTTGAAGTATCCATGTAGCAATTATCCAATTTTCCTATACCCTTTTTTGTAATAAATAAGAAAATGTATTATTTTACAAATCACTGTCAAAGGTGAAATATACCATCTATAAAAATCGTGTTTTGTTTTTTTTTGCGTGATTTTATTTTTAATGTCCACTGTTGTTATGGTACCGCTTTACCTGACTATGACCCCCAGAGCCTCCAACCCCAACCTGATTACAAGCACCATAATTTAAAAGACCGCCTCATTCACCTTTGTCATGTTTCATTACAAACCATACACTGTATAAAGAAGTGGCCTAAGGGTGACGTCACCCAAAGCATTCCGCTCCAGTGAAATGAAGCTCACCGAGGCTAGCAGTTATAGGAGCGAATTTGGAGTCGAGTTCCATATTAGGAATAGTAATTTATTTATGGAAGAATAAAAACACCACAATCTTGTACCGTGGATTCATACAAACTGACGAGGCTCACTGCAGCAGTTACAGAGAGAGGGGTGGCAATTTTTCAATGTGAAGTTAATTGAAGCCAGAGGCGATGGAGCCGGAAGTATTGGAACAGCAAGGCAAATTCTCTTATTTTTGTTGTTCACCAAGACATTTGGGTCAAATGATCAAAAAGATGAGTATGAGACAAGAGGTCAGAATGTCAGTTTTTATTCCCTGGTATTTACATCTAGATGTATTAAACAACTCGGGACATGCCAACCTTTGTTTAAACCCACCCATGAGCAAAACTATTGGAACATGTGAGTGACAGCTCTTTCTCCTTGACCAGGTGTTGCCTTTGGTTGTCCATCCATCCATTTTCTTCAGCTTATCCAGGGCCAGGTCGCGGGAGCAACAATCTTAGGAGGGACTCCCAGATTTCCTTCACCCCGGACACAACAGGCGTTCCCAGGCCAGCCGGGAGACATAGTCCCTCATTGTGTCCTGGGTCTTCCCCGGGGCGTCCTCTCGGTGGGACATATCCGGAACACCTCACTAGGGAGGCGCCCAGGAGACATCCGGAACAGAGGCCCGAGCCACCTCAGCTGCTCCTCTCGATGTGGAGGAGCAGTGGCTCTACTCTGAGCCCCTCCCATGTGACTGAGCTCCTCACCCTATCTGTATGTATCTGCAATCTTGTCCTTTCGATCATTACCCTGAGCTCATGACCATAGGTGAGGGGAGGAACATAGATTGACGGTAAATCGAGAGCTTTTTGGCTCAGCTCCCTCTTCACAACAACAGTCTGGTACAGCGACTGCATCACTGCCGACACTGCACCGATCCACCTGTCAATCTCGCGCTCCATCCTCTCCTCACTTGTGAACAAGACCCCAAAATACTTGAACTGGAGAGGGCAATCCAACTTCTTCCGGTGTAGAACCATAGCCTCGGATTTTGGTTGGTTTGGTTGGTTGTTCAAGCATTCAGTAGCTCTGCATGACTAGTCTACTTCTTGGTTGTAAGACTGCATTTCTTGTTAAAGAGCATAAACCAAAATGAAGATCAGAGAGCTGTCTATGAGAGAAAAGCAAGCCATTTTGAAACTGAGAAAAGAAGGAAAATCAATCACAACACAGCACAGCAATTTGGAATGTCCCACAAAAGAAAGAAACTACTGGTGTTTTGAGTAACAGTCGGCCAAGGAAAAAACAACAGTAGTTTATGACAAATATTGTGCAAGCTGTGAAGAAAAACCCCCAAAACAACAGTAAGTCAAATCACCAACAACCTCCACAGTGCAGGGGTGGCGGGATCACAATCCACTGTTTGAAGAAGACACTGAGAGCAGAAGTATAGAGGCCATACCACAAGATGCAAACCACTCATCAACAGCAAGAATCAGAGGGCCAGATTGGAATTTGCAAAGAAGTACAGAGATGAGCCACACAAATTCTTGTAGACAATCCTATGGACTGATCAGACTAAGATTAATCTCTCTTAAAGTGATGGAAAGGCCAAAGTGTAGAGGAAGACAGAAACTGCTCATGATTCGAAGCATACAAGCTCATCTGTGAAGCATGGTGGAGGTAATGTCATGGCTTGGGTGTGCATGGCCGCTTCTGGAACAGGCTCATTCATTTTTATTAATACCTGATTTTATTGATAACTGATTATGGTAGCAGCAGGATGAATTCAGTAGTGTACAGAAATATTTTGTCTGCCAATGAACGGAGAAATGCATCCAAACTAATTGGGAGGAATTTTATGCAGCAGAACAATGACACTAAGCACACTGCCAACAAAACAAATGACTTCATCAGGGGAAAAAAGTGGAAGGTTTTAGACTGGCCAAGTCAGGTCACCTGATCTTAACCCAATAGAACATTCATTTCACCTGAAGGAAGCTCTGGTAAAAGCCTGGAATAGCATCACAAATGAAGAGTGGTGATGGTGAAGCTTGAGGCAGTTATTCCAAGGGTTTTGTCACCAAATATTATTTTTTACTTCAAGATTTTTTTGTTCCTTTACTTTTGCTCACCTAAAAATGCTGTGGTGTAATCCAAACAGTGATCTATTACTGTTTGTTTAACACATTCTGAACTCTTTTTGCGTACTCTTTAGATTTTCAGCCCAAATGTCTTCAGTGAACAACAAAAATAAGGGAATTTGCCTTGCTGTTCCAATATTTTTGGGGACTGTATATACAATCTATGTAACAATCCCACACTCTTCCGCCGGCATTTTCCAAGTCTGACCATCACTGTCTAATCACTCCACCAACCATGTACATTTGTTACAGAGTGGTGCTTATATAAAGGCACTTCCCCCACACTTTCTAATGTTTTTTTTAGCTAGATCAATCTTGTTTCCACACAATTGCTCAGATTGTAATCTATCCGAGCTCGTAAAAGAAAGCCCAAGTTGAAATAGAGCCATTCATCACGAGGTAAACAGCACAGCACAAGGGCAAAAAAAAAAAGAGTATGGGAATATGAAAACAAAACACTACAGAGACTGAGGAGGAGGAGGAGAGCACGAGAGTAACTGGAACCACTTTAGGTCTTGAATCAGGTGAAGGGAAAAATGTCCAATTTGTACAACCTTTGCTATAGATGTGGGTCTTGTGTAATAGTAAGAAGATTATCCCACTAAGCTGTGCCAAAAGTACTTTACGACTTTTGAAGTAATTGGCCACACACCTGAAGTGTCTAGAGCAAGAGACATGACAACTGTGATGCAATAGCTGTAATTGGTGTGTGGCGAGTCCCACCTCTGCTACCATTGCTTTGTCTGTAATGTTTCACAGTGTGGTATTAAACATTTCTATCTTCATCGAGGCCAAACCAGACCAAGTTACAGGTCAGATCAGGGGAGTTTTTTTTTAAACCCACATGTAATTTAGTAAACATAAGGTAGAGCTGTCATACTGTGGAACATTCCATGCAGAACAATGACATATCCATAGAAACAAACAGGTGACGGATCCTCAACCAGAAAGTTGTACAATGCCCTTTTTTCCAACAGAGTGCTTTTAACTTTTTTGATTGCTTTTTACTCTACCACAGTAATTTCTTATACTACAAGCACTGTCATCTTCACTGTCTGGTCAAGGTCAAAGTTATTTTTTGTAAAAATGTTGTGTTTATCAGAGATGTAAAATACTTTTTTGCATGATTTCTACAAAGCTATATTTTTGACATTATTTCTTTTTTACTCATTAATGGCACATGGGCAGATCGGGACAGGGCAGCTTAAAGAACAATATTGGTGTCAGTATTATAGCTTTTTGTTTTGTTTTGTTTTAACATTTGCCTGTCTTGATATTGGGCAGTTCTAGTTTGTACTGCCTTCACAACATGCTGTATGAGAAAACCCCAGTTAATATAAATGTTTTTTTCAGTTTGGCATTGTGGTGGTTTTGGAGACTGCTGACCCGGTGATGGACAATGGATGGTGTCATTTCAGGTGCAGTCATACCAATCCAGGCTGCACTGGTTTGCTGCTTTCTCTGGTCTTTAGTCCAACACTGCTGAACCTCAGTCTGGGGTGTTGTGCCTCTGCCCAGCGTGGCGTTTTGGACTGAGCTCTATAGTCTTCACTGGGCTCATTACCAGTCCAGGAGTTGCCAGTTGGAGATGTCCCCCTACTCCTCTGTCCCTGCCCACCTCCTCCTCCTCTTCCACCACCTCCTCCTTTTCCCCCAGCTCCTCTTCCTCTTCCACCACCTCCTCTTCCCCCACCGCCTTTTCCTAGTCTTCCTCAACAATCTCTTTCTCCTCTTCGTCTGCCACCTCCTCCTCTTCTTCCACCTCTTCCCCTATCTCCTCTTCCTCACTCACCTCCACTTCCTCCTCCTCCTCTTCCACCTCTTCTTCTTCTTCTTCCTCCACCAACAACAAATCCTCCTCTTCCTCCTTCTTGTTTTCACTGCCAACTCCCCGAGCTCTTTATTGTCCCTCCGTCTCCTGCCAGGTCCGGCTCAAACACTCTCGCTGAGGTCAGTCTATTTGCCGCCGCCCGAGGTGTCAGGCACCAGTAACCATGGCGACGGTGTCATGGCAGGTGCTGATCCCCCGGGGTGGTGCAGACACAAGGTACAAGGATTTGTCACGCTCGTCGCACCGACTTGGCCAGGTCACAGGAAATCTACTGATATGTGGTCTGTGTTTGTGGAAAGGTCTTGCTCAGAATTGAAATCTTAGTACTACATGACTAATATAACTGCACATGTTCCTTGATTGAGAACTAATTTGCCCTCCACTAATATAGGGAAGATGAATTCACAAATTTCACAGTACTTTGAGTGACAGTACTTGTATTAGGAGTATGAGCAGGCCTGTCAACAGAACTTTGAGGGCCTGGGGCAAGAAGCCTCACATGGGCCCCTCTTTAATATAAATTAATAGGAAGAGGGTTCAATTGTGGACTACTAAAACCCTGTTAACAGACTTCCAACCAAAAAGTTATATAGTGCACCTTTTAAAGCTGAGGTGTAAGACTAACAGTGACCCATTCCTATTATATGCATGTAACATAATATGTTGCATTACCCAGATTTTTTTTTGCATTTGCGTTATACTCAAATTTACCCTATACAGTGAACGGCCTCGCTGTTTTGCGGATTTTTTTTTTCAATTTTTAATTTTTTTTTCTTCAATTTTTTTTTTATAGTGTAACAATTTTTTTTACAGTGTAACATTGTGTCCTGCGTCCTGATTGGCTAAGAGACTAGACCAGGACTAAACGTGGACTAAACCAGGTCTAGACCAGGTCTAAACCTGGACTGGCCCTGGACTAAACCGGGACTAGACCAGAACTAAACCGGGACTAGACCAGGTCTAAACCGCTCTTTGCTGGTTTCGTGCGGCTGTTTTGTGGCTCGGGTTGAGAGCACGCGGTCCGGGGGCGCGGCGGTTCTATCTCGTGCTCGCGGCGTCGCGCCGGTCATGTTTCTCTGTCACGGATTTGTCCATGATGAGGGGTGCATGTGTGGAGCTTCTCCAAGGGGTTGGTGCCGGGATGTGCCGGTGCTCCTCGCACGTCCGGCGGGGCTTCCGGGGCTGTGTCTCCCCCCACGCGTCACTATTAATACATTTTGTTGAAAGTCTACAAAAGTTTGAGTGTTTAAACAAGAGAGAAATGTGACAAAATGTTAATACCAGTCTGAGAAAGGTGTATAATATGTGTGGTGAGGCGTTTACAGCCTTAAAACATGTAGAATAATTGTAAAATATAAAGTTGTTCTACTTCGCGGATTTCTCTTATTGCGGGTTATTTCTGGAACCTAACCCCCGCGATAAACGAGGGATTACTGTAGTCAGAAAATCCCTTGTGGATCATTAAACTCATGCGTAACTCCTGGCCTATATCCGCTGTGCATTTTCCACAGCCCTTGACAACATCTCCAAAAACCTCACCTGAATTGAAAGTAATTTGCTCATTTTCCAGCAGCCCTCTTTCAAGACCCGAGAATAAGAAGTGGAAGAAAGTGAGTGCCTCCACTACAAAGGCGAGGTTATGGCACGAAATTGGCTCCTACAAAGAAACAGGAGATGCATGCAGTTCAGCGTTCTATCTGCGGCGCACAGGCTGGGGCTCACCTTTAAAACATGTACCTCTTCTTCTCCTCCTTTCGGATGAAAGGTTAAAAGCTTTGAAAGCGGCGCCGCGATGCAAACAAAAATAAGAGCGACGCCATTACGAAACAGTGGCAACGTTCATAAAAAATGAAGATGGAATCCGATAGAAGTGTGGAGCTCTCGGGTGACGCTCTGCAGGTGGTCTCAGAGCTAATTGTCGCAAGCGGAGAAGATTTAAGTGCAAGGTGGCTGCATAAGGATGTGTATACAGGATTTGGAGAGTTTGTAAATGCTTATACAAAAATGTGTCATATTGCAGTTTTTTGAAATGGCCAAAATTAGAATATCTTGAGTGGCAGGTTGAACAATTTGTGATTTTTGTTTTAATATAAGATTAATAGGATTCTGTTCAAAGTTCACAAATATTTTAAGAGGATTGACAAAAAGACTGAAGGAAATTACTTGGGACACAGTATCTCACAAATCACAATATATTATAATAACAAAGAGAAAACTATAAATAGCAATAATACAGTACATTCTAGATAAGTAGCCAAATTATCATCTAAAGACTGGTGACAAATAAGGCAGAATTATATAAATGCATGCACAAGTAAAAATAAAACAAAACAAAAAGAAATAAAGTAATAAAATATATATCCATATCTATATGAATTGACAAACTAATACAAGAATCACATTTCATCACAGAAGGTTAGCTATTTTTTATGCCGAAAAAGACTATATATTGGAAAAAAAAACAAAAAAAAACCCTGTTTGCTGCATGTTCTTCCAATCAGTGAGAGCAGACAGAGGGCGCTCTTGGAAAAAGGATCAAAACTTTGGCCACAACGAAATCCAGGCACACAAAAAAAGTAAAAGTAACATGAGGAAAAGTATAGTTGGCGACTTTTACTTTTTTGGAGTGCCTGGCTTTCTTAAGACTATATATTGTTCTGTGTTTATTTTGTATTTCAAAAATTGCAGCCTTTGCAGTTTGCTAATAGTGTCAGTTCAATATACATCTATAACTATAACAATACCACAAAAAGAGATATTTGCAAGCGATATTTATGGACTTTTTTGTTGTTTATTTGTTTTTTGTTGTTTTTTGTTGTCATTCATTCACCGACCCATAACCAAAACATTTTATGCACTTTCTGATGCATAGAAATATGTACATAGAAGTATGTAACTTTCTGGAGGTGGCATGCCACATGCATGATTCTATGGAAATGGAAAGTAGAAATCATATTTTTGTTGACATACTGTGGAAGAGTATATCCGTGGGAAGAAAAAAACATCTGTGGAAACAAGGATGCATGCTTTTCAGTGAATATTGTTATCAAGATCATTCAAAGATTAAATTTTGGGATGACAGGACCAAGAGGCTTCCAATCTCCACACACCAAACACCAGCAGTGAAAATGAAAGTGACAGAGCCTTTTCTGGAGCACTGTCAGGCCAGAGAAAGATTGATGCCACACGTGCTGTCTGAAAGTAAGGCAGATCTCCAAAGGACGAGGGGGGTATTTCAGGATTGTGTACCAAATGTCCCGTTTTTATTTTTTATTTATTAGTTTTCTCCTTGGAAGTGGAGAGAAAGAGACGCATCGACTGATCTCTGCTCGCCTCCTGAGTCAGCAGCTCCGGCTTTGTGAGGCATGCCAGCGTGGTGAATAATAAGGGCACATACGATAGGGTTTGAGGATCTACTTTTTACTCTCAGTTGGATGGTTGGTGTTCTGAGTGAGTGAGTGAGTGAGTGAGTGAGTTGAGTGGCACGGGGCAGCTGTGTGTGTTTTTGTGTGTTTTTTTTTTTTTTTTAAATCGAAATTAACACAAACTTTGCTCATCTGACAGAATGTTTCATATATTTTTTAAGGTAGCTTATGATATTAAAGATGTAAAAACAAAACACATTCTCATTTTTATCTTACATTATATATATTTTTTGTACATTCACTGTACACATTTCTGCATAAATAACAAGCCACCACAGTATGCTATGTGGCTGCAATGCATGTGAATTAAACAATGTGAAAATAAATAAATAAAATAATAATATTATATCATTAACAATAATAATAATAATAATAATAACAATTATAATAATAATAATAATTATTATTATTAGTATTAGTATTATAAATATTAAAGTACTAAAAAAGAACACATTTAAAATATTTTTGGTATTTTTTAAAATAATGGATGTAAAGGGTTATTGTTGGAGGTGCTTTAGTGCTGTTGACGCCTGGGCGCCCTCCTCTGGTCCTCCATTACGGCTGCTCCTTTTGGGCTACTGGATCGCTGTGACCTTTGATTTTCAAAACAAAACTTGAGGAAACGCAGCTCCTCTCATGGTGAGAAGAGTTCAGAAAACAGCTTCTGCACCTTCCGAGGCATTTTTTCCATTTTCTTTGTTGGTTAAATCTCCACCAACATCATTACAATGCATCATTACGTGCTTTGAGTATTTCTTTCAACTTCTCATGGGCTTTACTGGTGTGGGCTAGCTCTTGTTTGAGCTGGACATTGTCTCTCACAGTATTGTTATACAGATATCTCATCTCCTTATACGCACGAATTTGGTTTTCCAGGTCTTTCTCTTTTTTCAGGAGGTTAACTTTGAGGTCAACTCCAAGTCTTTTCATTCATCTTTTCCCTGACTCTTTAAGTTGGCAAGCTCTTGTTTTAGTTGCACATTTTCCTGTTTTGTAAAATCATGCAGGTACCGGAGCGCCTTATGTGAGGTAACTAGGTCTTGGAATTCTTTGTCCTTCTGAAGAATATTACTGAACTCCAAGGCCTTTTCTTTGTACATCTTCTCCTCATTCTTAAAGGGACAGTGTGTAGGATTCGTGGCGCATAGGTGGTTACTAGCTATTCCACTTCCTCTTTTGGCTATGGCAGACCTCGAGGGTCACCCGGACGCGACGTAGCGCCGAAATCTCGCGTGCCCGCGCACGAACCGCGCACCGCTGTATACATAAAGCGCGGTCCCCCGTTCACTTTTTTTTTTCTTTTCGCATGAAAACACACAATCCCGATCATGATTCATGACAATCTACACATCAAATGAAACCTTACAGTCTCCTCTTTTTGACTATGCAATTCATTTCCCTGCAAAACAATCACTCCCCGAGCACATGGGGCTTTTATACGGAAAAGCACAAAACTTAGCTTACTTAGCTTACCTTTGAAGGCTTTGCACAGGTCAAACTCTGTATTTCATCATAAACTTGGTCTCAATCTGTCCATAAGGATCCAGCGAATAAAATCCAGTAAAACAATTTAGTCCAAAATACGTGTTGTATCCATTACGATGTGTGATCCGGCAGCATGCTTCTTTACACAGGCTCCCCCCTTCCCCCCTCCCCTTCCCCTTCTCTCCTTCTGTCCTGCACTCCCAAACGCAGCGCGGCTAAGCAGCTGTTAGCAGGAGCCGAGGCGAAGGATGAGCCCAAATGTCCTTCTGTGGCTCTCGTATTCAAAATGGCTGCCTCTATATGGGGAAGATCCCCCTTTTATGTGACTATATCTAAGTCCAAAAGAATACTTTGATTTCATGATGGAAGTGAAAAGGCTAGGAAAACAATGTATTTTTGAATGGGTATCTTCAATTTCAGTAATTAACAGGTAAAAATCTTACACACTGTCCCTTTAAGCTAAACCAAAACGAAGCTTCTTTGAACGTGTTCTGCAAGCTTGGCCCTTGTCTGCTCCTACTCTTCATGCAGTGCACTGACCAGGGCACTGACCTCTAGGGGTGTAAGTTCCTGGACCAGACTCATTTTCTTGGAGTCTCATTTGACACAGGTCTATTGCTCTTTGGTTGCTATTCCATCTGTTTTTTTCTTCTTTTTACTATCCGTTATATATTATATTTGATAAGTGAGCTAACGTACCCAAAGCAATTTCCCTTGTGGATCAATAAAGTTTGTCTAAGTCTAGGTTTGAGGAGTCCTAAAGGTTGGGAGATATCAATTAGGTCTCCTGTGGCTCTTGGCTCTTTTTTTTTTTTTTTTTTTTTAACCCTTTATTTAACCAGGTAAAAACCCATTGAGATCAAGACCTCGTTTACAAGGGTGACCTGGCCAAGATGTCAGCAGCACACGTCCAGAGTAAAATAACAGTAAAATATCAAATGCTAAGTGCAATAGTTGTAAACGGTAAATTACATTAAGTGCAAATGATATTAGAAAGGTGCAAACAATTGTAAACACGAGCGATAAAGTGCGTTAGTTAGAATGACAGTACATTTAAAAACACAGACACTGATTTATGGGTTTTTTTTGCCGATTATATAAAAAGGAGCGAAATGTTTTAAAGATCCCATGACATGGTACTTCTTGATGCTTTTATATGGCTCCTTAATGGTTCCCTAATACTGTAAATGAATCCTTCTTCAAAATCAACACTCAGTGCATGAGAAACAGATAAGATGAGAAAGAGTATTTTTTCTCTCTCTGAACACTCCATAATGGGCGTTGTTGCTTGAATGCAAATGAGGAGAAAAGAGCTGGCCAATAGTAGAGGGTGAGGGCGTGGCCAAACTCTCCGCTCTCAACTGATCCATTTCCGTGTTTTTGCACGGGGGGAGAGATGGGAAGCGTTCCATTGAAAAATAAACACATTTCCACAGAAAATAAAATTAAACCACTGCTGTTCAAAGGTCCAGAGGCTCAGATAAAGGACTTCCGAGCCTAGAAACACTCGGACGTGCCTCCAGGCAAATAAAAAAACGCATTTCGCATTGCCTAGCGCATTCGCAGTCTCTGGGCGTGATTTACAGAGACGCTGAGTACAGACAGACGGGGGTGGAACTGCATTTGCATTTCTTTTTTCGATCTGACGTCAATAAGGTGCCTTGTTCAAAATCGCCCGTTTGAGCTCCAATTTTTTGTAACGCAGAAAAGGATCGCAAATTCTCAGTTTAGACATTTCGCAACTTTTAACCATGGGGGGGGGGCTAAACAGGGTAGGGGAGCTCACATTAACGTTCAAAAACCTCAAAGTGAAAATTTCATGCCATGGGACCTTTAAATGAGACAGATCAGAGCTTCAGGTCGAAATCCTGGTGTATAGAGGTGCCAGGGCTTTGTTGAGAAAGTAGTGGAGCTCTCCATGTCTGTCTGCGTTTTCATCAGTATCCTGAGAAGTTCTGAGCCAAAACTTGTCTCATGAGAACAGAACATAGGCACAGTCTGCATATAGAATGTGCCATCGTCTCCACCGTGTTACTTATGTATATGTAGATTCAAGGAATCTGTTGTCTCCATGATGATCAAGAAATCTTGATCTATGGGAATTCAAAATTATTAACACTGTTTAGAAATTAACAATTTTTTATTAACTATTAATAGATTAACTATTAATAAAACAATAGTATTATATTTTTGATTTAACACAAAAAAGGAATCATTATCCATCTGTTATGGTTAGGTCAGCATTTAGGATCATGTGTGTTGAAAATATGTGTGTTGTATGTACAGTATACATATTACTAAGCATAGATATTGTTATTGTTATTTATTCTATTAGTGATTTGTCAGTTGCTCATCCTATCATTGGTTTTAAAATAACTACATTTTGGTGACTGACACTACTTCATTTTGACATCATTGGTGATGCTAAAGGATTATGTGTTTAGTATTTCCATATATTCTCAGGCATGTAAGAATATTTAGAATTTAAGGAGAAAGTATACCCTCTACTCCAGGGGTCTCAAAATCAATTGGAACAGGGGCAGAAAATCAGTGTTGGTCAGGGACCGAATATTTTATTAGATAATTCATCATAATAACATATAATTATATGTTATAATCATAAAATTCTAGGATGCTGTATTATTGTATACAAAATGCAATATAAAATGCAAGGCAGAGGCCCTCAAGGGGTTAAGAAAATAATATGCAAGCTAATAAAAGTAATATTCATGATTTATTACAGGCTTTTAAGCAGTATTCTATATCTCTGTGTCTCTATTTTCTGTTCAGACGTGTTTTCAACCAGAGCACCAGGGTCAATCTTTACTTCTGCAAAGACATTTTGACAAGAAACCATCAACCTTTGAGTAGATAAGTACTGTAGGAGTGATGCACAATATAGTTCAATGGTAAACTGCTTGTCTCCCCATCTTCTGCAGCCTTAGCTCATGTGGCTGCTCCTCTGGTTTGACACTCTCTCCCGTCTATTTCTGAAGCTTTTGTTCTCACAGTCCATGTGTTTAGTGTCAGTTTCTTGGTTAGAGTAAGTTTGAAAGAACTAACTAGTTTGAAAAACTACCACTAAATGACATCACAAGTTGGAGCAGAGCATTTTCAGCTTGGAAGATGTAGACGGACTAATAAAGGGTTACTCAAACATGTGCAGATGAAACAAAACACAACTCCAGATATGTTTTTGAGGAGGTAAAAACATTCTAAAATGGCAGCATTGGCTCAAAGCTCAGTATAGTAAATTCTGCTTATCATAGGACCTTTAAATCCATTTTCATCACGCCCCCTGTGTGGAAAAAAACTTGCCTATTTGACTTATAGGTTATGTTATAGCAGTTAACTCCATCAAAGTCAAATTCCCCCTGTTGAAGTTGTTTCAGAACAATAATGCGATTTAAAATGCTCAAAATATAATGATTCACTGGTGTCATAGATTATAACTATAGTATACACAAGCACAATATGTCTGTTTTAAAGCCTCAGAAAGCCACCTCTACCTCTTTATTTAATTTTGGTGCGTGGTTAAACCTTGGCAGAGCAGTGGGGAGCTGTTGGCATGCTCAGGATGGCAGGGTTGGGCATCAGAGCCAAGCTGCGGCACAAGGGCTCCACTGTGCCCACAGAATCAAACACACCGCCGGTGATTAAGCACAGAGTCTGGGCGGCTCGGAGGGTACAGCGCCATCGGTACCATCCATCAGCACAGATCTATTCCACGCCAGACTCCGTCCCACTCGGCACAGCGGGTACAGGGGCACACACAAAGGCTCCTGTCTGCTGGTGTAGTGCATTATGGATTTATGGAGGAATCGTGCTACGGGATGTCTGTTTTGAAATGGGGCACGGCTGTAGATTAAAGGAGCACTGTGTAACTTTTCTGGTGGAGGGTCTGTCAGTCACTTGGTACTTGTACTTGTTGTGCAGTATGGCATTAAATGTATCCATCTTGCATTCATGTAATTTGTGATAGTTTTATTGTTCATAAATTCCTGGAAAATACACATTCTTGACCTGTATCTGGGCCATAAATTGACCTGGTGGAATCACTTGCTTTTCTCTATGGAGATAGAGAAGTTAAATGCTATACTGCGGAACATTCAAGAAAAAGCAATGATACCTCCACTGAGACGAGCAAATGGCGGACCCTCAGCCAGAAAAGTTACGTAGTGTATGTTTAAGGATGCATGTGTCTGCATCTAAAAATGTGATCTATAAGGTGTCACCTGATTTTTACCAACTTAAAAACCTGAAAGAACTTCTTCATTATAAAAGTTATTTTAGCTTTTGTATTCAGAGCATCCCAATTATTCACAACTCTGAGACCTGACTTTTGTCATCACAGTAAACCAGCTGTCATATGACCTCAACAGCTGCTTGTATAGCTTATCTGGGTTTTCAACATAATGCACATTAAATTGTCTGGAAATATCTAGACTTTGTTATATTTTGACTCAACTCCTGCTCTTTTTTTTTTTTTTTTTTACCAATACAATCTCAGGACATGATTTAACTAAACAGTAAATCTCTCTTTAGTACAGTGGTACCTCACCTTACAAAATTAATTTGTTCCAGAAGTGGTTTCGTAACGTGAATTTTTCGTAAGTCGAGTAGCTATTTCAATGGAAAAAGCCTGATTCGTTCCAAGTTTTTTTTTTTTATAGTGTAACTTTTTTTTATAGTGTAACACTGTGTTCTGGGTCCTGATTGGCCAAGAGACTAGACCAGGACTAAACATGGACTAAACCAGGTCTAAACAAGGTCTATACCTGGACTAAACCTGGACTAAACCTGGACTAAACCTGGACTAGACCAGGTGGATTAAAGCGCCGCGTGCGGGTCTATTTCCTGGTTTCTCACGAGTTACAGCTGAGGCGAGCAGCGAGGAGGGGACTGCAGCGAGCGCATGAACGAACGCGGGTAAGAGCCGCGGTGGTTTAATCCTGGTTTAGACCTGGTTTAGACCTGGTTCAGACCTGGTTTAATGCTGTTTTAGAGGAGTTTGAGCACGGGTCTCGTCCTCTCAGCCCCGCGCCGGGTCATGCTGCGCTATCACACATGTGTCCCCGCCGCGCACACTTCTCCACCCTCCCCCTTCCCCCCAAGCTTCACTATTAATACATTTTGTTGAAAATATATGAAAGTTTGAGTGTTTAAACAGAGACAAATGTGAGAAAAGTTTAAATCCAGTCTGAGAAAAGCGTATGTGTGTGGCTGAGCGCGCATTATTTGACTTAATAACTTGGAATTTTCGTTTGTTGGGTCGTTCGTAAGGTGAGGTACCACTGTATTTGCACGCTCTGGTTGGTCAGTCAATAACCACTGCCTTCTGTGCTTTTGTTACTGTAGTGGTACTTTTCTCCCACTGGTATTAAACTCCACAGACGGGTCTTTGTGTGTGATCTCTGTGATTGTGTGCTGGTCTCAGGGGGGCCTCACACTGATGGGTTTGTAGAGCCCGTCTGCCTGCCAGCCCAGTCTGAAGCAGCTCTGCAGTTGAAGGGAGCTCGGCAGGTGAAGGCAGCACCACCTCCTCCCCGCACACGCTGCAGGGGGCTTCATTAGTCCATCCCCCTCCCTTCTACATCACAGATCTCCACAGACCGCTGAGGAAAGCTAATGAGACGATTCAATCACCGTGACAACAGCTTCACTTCTTTCTCAGCTTAGTGTCACCATTGACTTTGTGACACTGAAGCCCAAATAGAGCCCTATGAAAGTTTGTAAACAAGAGCATTCTAAATTACGAAAAGAGGCAACAGTGGCTCAGTGGTTAGAGCTGTGGTTCCTAATGGGCTCATCACGATAATTACTATATCAACTTATCGCTATAGAAATGTATGTTTTCTTCATGATAGTGGAGATTTTTTTGTTATTTTTGATGTAACAAGAAAAGATTTGAGCTTCAGAAGGTTGAAATCCATCCATGTTACAGTAATTTTGCGATATAAATGACTGAAACCTGCATGGATGGCATCTATAACCTCTTCAGGCATCTTTTTGATGAGGGAACAAGCTCAAATACTCAGTTGTCCGGATTGGAAAATTGCAAAACCCAATAAGGCATTAGGAGCAGATTCCATCTTTATAGTACATTGCTGTAAACATCATCACAACAGATCTACATATCACACCAGCAAGCAGCTATTTTTTGTTTTTGTTTTGTTTTTTCATTTGTGCCAAAATGACTACGTCAGTGCCGAATCCTACGTGCATCACCAATTAAGAAAATCATTTTCGAGAACAAAGTAAACAGCAGTGGGGGAATATCAAAGCAATGACATCTTGAATACAATATAAAGATTGCTCAATCACGCACAACTCACTTTTGAAATACAATTTCTAGTAGCTAAATGAGAATGGGAAACAATTCTAACACAATTAAAAACTCTATAAAGGCAATTTTGTACAATAGGCCTTATTCAGTATCACAGGTTTATGAGGACGCTTACCTCGTGAATGCACTAGATGTAATTAAATTGGACTTGTCGCGGCCACTTTCCTTTCACTGCCATGATTGTTTCCGTAGTGAGCATCTTCTCACCCATTATGCCTCACTCTAGTTGTCCCCTGATTTCATAAATGTTGTGTAGGCCGCAGATGTGTTTTTAAAGGTCCCATGGCATGAAATGTTCACTTTCTGAGATTTTGGCTAAAAGTTGCGAAATGTGTAAACTGAGCATTTGCGATCCTTTTCCGCGTTTGAAAAAAAGACAGCCCAAACGGGCGATTCTGAACTTTCTGACGTCACACTTGCGGAAAGGTTTCCACCCACCGTCTGGATGTCTACCCACCGTCTCTGGAAATCACGCGCACACGTTTTTTATTTGCCTGGAGACACGTGAGAGTGTTTCCAGGCTCGGATGTCCTTTATCTGAGCCTCCGAACCTCTGAAACAGCAGTGGTTTAATTTTATTTTCTGTGGATATGTTTTTTTTATTTTTTATTAATCATATCTTTCTCCGTTCTTAAAACACGGAAGTGGGTGGGTGAGTATTTGGCCACAACCCACCTCCTCATTTGCATTCAAGCAACAACGCCCAGAATAAAGCGTTTCAGAGACATATTAGCCTCATGAAGACAGTCAGAGTCATATCTCATGCACTTGATTTTGAAGGATTCATTTACAGTATTAGGGAACCATTAAGGCGCCATATAAAAGCATCAAGAAGTACCATGTCATGGGATCTTTAAAACTCTCTAAAAGTTAAGTCTGTATAAACTGTTCTGAAGTATGACGCTTTCGTGAAAATAATGTGCTTGCTGAAACATTCTGGTTTGTGATTGCGTTATGAATCAGATTAAACTTGTGTGGTTTAAAGGTGCACTGTACTACTTTTCCTGTGGAGGGTCCGTCAAATGCTTTTCTCCATGGAGATGTTATTCCTTTGTCTGGAATGTTTCACAGTATGGCATTAAACATTTCTGGCTCCATGTAGACCAAACCAGACCAAGTTACAAGTTATGCTACTTTAACTTGTATTGGTGTAATATTTGATGAGACTTTGGCCGCAAGGCATGAGCTGGAAGTCTCTAGATTATTTTATTTTTCGGAAATTATGACACTGTATTTATGTTTAAAAGTGTCAGTGGTGGAACATAACAAAATAAAAGTATTAAGCAGGGATGAAAGAGTTCCGCTTTTTAGCGGATCTCCGCTTTTTTTTTAGCCGCGTGGTAATTTTTTATTTTTTTTTTTTCCAAATACGTTGGAAATTTTGGGTGTGTATTATATATGTATAATTGTGTTTAGGGTTGCCAACCGTCCGTTGAAAAATGTAATCGTCCCGTATTCAGAAACAAAAGTACATGTCTCGTATTAAGCTTCTACATGTGTGCGGGGCCGCGTGAGCTTGCGTGCTCTTCTGGTGCTGCGGACACCGCACGTCCTGAGCTGCGCCGCGAGTGCGCTCTCTCGGCTCGTTATCAGACTTTGATGTCGCAAAATCGGGGTCAGTGCCGTGTTTTGATATCAACTTTCAAGTAAAAAACACTACAATTGTTTAAAAATGTGTTTTATCGCTATTTATTAAAGTCCCCCACCCCCCCGGATTTTTTTTTTTTCCCCGGGGGGGTGACTTTCCGCTTTTTTCATGATTGGCCACTTTCATCCCTGATTAAGGTACAGTACTTAACAACAGATACTTAAAATGTATTATGGCAAACTGAATTTCTCCTTTTGCCATGGATTCTACCTGGACGACTGAGGAATTCTTCACACATCTTAAGAAAATGTATTATGTTATATTTTAGCAGAAGTTGGTCCTATCACTATAAACTATTCAAACAATCAATCAATCAAAATAGAGCAAAATTGTCTGGTGTAAAACTAAGCATTCACTTGTTCCGTTTGACCCCTGCATTCGGGCTTCCCCAGTGCTGTGCCATAGTGTGTGTGTTAACTTTGGCTAAACACATAGGAGTGACCCACAGGAACAGAGTCAGCTCGAGAATGTAAAGAGAGATGGTGCACATTCATCACAATGAGAAGCCTCTTTAGCTATGGCCTGGTTTAACACAGAGCACAACCCCTCAGGATCAGAACAGATGCCATCCCAATGTAGCTACTGTTAGTTAGCGAGCACTTCACATCTAATGTATACGTATACGTCATCTAATGCTTAAAGGGACAGTGTGTAAGATTTTTACCCGTTAATTACCGAAATTGAAGATAACCATTCAAAAATACAGTGTTTTCCAAGCCTTTTCACTTCCATCATGAAATCAAAGTATTCTTTTGGACTTAGATATAGTCATATAAAAGGGGGATTGACCCCATATAGAGGCAGCCATTTTGAATACGAGAGTCGCAGAAGGACATTTGGGCTCCGCCTTCGGCAAGGCTCGTGGTTTGGGGTAAACAACACAAGCATGCTGCCGGATCACACGTTGTAATGTATCTAACACGTGTTTTGGACTAAATTGTTTTACTGGATTTTATTTGCTGGATCCTTACGGACAGATTGAGGGCAAGTTTATGGTGAAATACAGAGTTTGACCTGTGCAAAGCATTCTAAGGTAAGCTAACCTCGTTTTGTGCTTTTCCGTATAAAAGCCCCATGTGTTCGGGGAGTGATTGTTGTGCCGAGAAATGAATTGCATACTCAAAAAGAGGAGAATGTAAGGTTTCATTTGATGTGTAGATTGTCATGGTACACGATCGGGAATGTGTGTTTTCATGCGAAAAGAAAATAAAAAGTGAATGGGACCGCGTTTTATTTATACCGTAGTTGTCAGCGCCGGGTGCGCGCGGGTACGCGAGCTGTCCGCGTTACGGCGCGCCCGGGTGACCCTCGAGGTCTGCCGTAGCCAAAAGAGGAAGTGCAATAGCACCATCCACCTATGCGCCACGAATCCTACACACTGGACCTTTAAAATGCCTATATTATACAAAACTGACTCTTGTGAGCTTTAAGCCATGCTAAAAAAAAATATTTGGGAGTTTTGCTTTGTTTCATTCAGATATTTGAGTAATCCTTTATTCCAAAGCTCAAAAAACTGTTCCACCTTGTGATGTCATGAAGCAATTAACAGCTACCCTTTAACTTTAGTTCATGCAATTCCAGGGCTGAAATTATCCAAATGATTCTAGTCAAGGTGTATGGAGTTAAAAAAAAAAGAAGAAAAATGCAGTGAAGCATTTCCTGTATTGCCACATGACATCACAAGGTGGAACAAAGTGTTTTCAGTTTGAAAAAAGAACTCAGCCTAAATATGCAGGGTTTGTGTGATAAACGTGTGTGAATGAAACAAAACACAACTCCAGAAATGTTTTTTTTTTGAGGAAACAACATAACATAGAAGAGAAAATAGCTTAATATGGGCTTTTTCATGGACATCTGCCCCAACACAACTTGAATAATATAGTTATGATGCACCTTTTTGATCTCTTCTGAGGGTAAATTAATTCTCTGCATTTGACCCATCCTTATACCAATACCGCTGAGTCAATCTGGCAGGAGTGGTGAGCTATATGGCCATACAGCACTCAAGGACCCATTTCCAGATCTTGGACTAGTCTGGGTCAGGACTACCTTTATACAAAGTTCTTCTGTCACTTTGAACTCATTAGAGACTAGCTAATTGTTTGCGTAGAAATAGAAAATGTATCAGGCCAGGCCATATCCCAATTGAAGCATGCCCAAATCGGAGCTCTCCAAAGGGACCTTGCATACATTTTCTGTCCATGAAAAACACCGAAACTAAACCAGGGGGCTACTCTGAACTGAACTGACCTCCATCCATTCAGACCTGTTGTATGTACTATGTTATTAACCTTTGCAGTGTTAAAAGACAATCAGACTGAAATCCTCATTTGAATGGATGAAACTGGAAAAACCCACCTCTGCCAATTTTTACCATTATGTCCTCCACAAATAACAGATCTGAAGTACTTGTTATACTAGTATTAGGTTGTCAGGTCATAGGCCTATTTTCAGTATTTTTGAAAATGAACTGATAGACTAATACCAGGGATGGGATGAGACACAATTTCACAAATAGGTAAATAATCCAATTTAGTCCCCAGACTTGGCTTCAGAATTTGTATTTACTTCATTGAATATTTCTGTTGTCATTATAGGCGTGCTTTTTGGAACAACCGCTTCTCAAAAGAGGAATCTCACCAGCACTTACCTCTTTTTTGTCCTATCCAAATGGGAAATAAAATCTCACAAGATCTGCACAATCTTGTGGCAGTTTTGTGTCGTGAGATCTTGTGGCACGAGATCTTGTCTCATCTCTAATACAAGAGTCTCATTAATTTCAGAACATGTTTGCAAAGGTCTAAACTATAGGCACAAGATGTCCAATAAAAATACAGGATAGTTTGTTCTTTCTGAGGACATTCTGCTATGTAAATAATTACAGACTTGGTGATTTAACAATTGTACCAGATTTGGAGAGTAATATATTGTGTCTGCCTGACATCCAAAATACACACTTCTCAAATACTTTATGAAGATGTGAGTCTGTTCACCAGTGAATCTCCCTGAGTTGAGATGGGCACAATTGGCAGGTGGTAGGGCTGAGCGATCTATCGTTTTAGATCAAAAATCGCGATCTCAGACAACGTGATTTTGGGATCGTTAAAGTTGCTTAAAATTGTTAAAGATCGTCTGGGGAGTCGCGAGCTGGTGAAGCCAGTGTTAGCCCCCGTTTAATCAATGTCCGTAATCCATCACTCGAGTGCATGGCGAGAAAGTCCGGAGAAACTTCTAGTAAAAGTGATACTTGGGCCAAACAGACTACAGATACAGGTTCTTTTGCCAGTGTAACTCCGTATGACAGAAGCAGCCGACGATACCAGGAGATAACGACCGTAACACACGACATCGCCAAGGAAATGGTGCCTGTAAACATGGTCATCAAAGAGTGGTTTAAAAGTCTCCTCCGCACGATGGATAAGAGGTATATGCTTCCCCTCTGTTGTTAGCTGACAAACTGTTAGCATAAGGCTTGTTTACATTACAAACTCTATAGAAAGGCTACCGCGATTAGCATTGCTATATTTAGCATTGCTATATTTAAGTTAAGTTTAAGTTGCGTTGTATTTTATACATTTGTTATAAAACGGCGGCACGGTGGCTGAGTGGGTAGCGCTCATGCTTCACAGCAAGAAGGTTCCGGGTTCCCAGGCCTTTTTGTGTGTGTGTTCTGAGTGGAGTTTGCATGCATGGTCTGGGTTCGATCCCCGGGTCGCCTGGGCATTTCTGTGTGGAGTTTGCATGTTCTCCCCGTGTCTGGGTGGGTTTCCTCCGGGCACTCCGGTTTCCCCCACCAACCCAAAACATGCACCATAGGTAAAATCCTCCATCTTAGGTCCTGACCAAGCCGAAGCAAGAAGATCATGGAGATGGGGGCCTGCATTATCTAACTGATTTTCTGGGCACAGAAGCGCTGTGCGCTGCGCTTGAATTGCGTAACTAAATTTCAGCGTGAGAAATGCCATGTGAACACATCGAATTGCGTGTGTCACACTCTCAAAGCGTGAGACTTGAGAGCCCTGACTTAAGACATAGATGCTCTTTTAGTTCTTCAGGTGTAATAACTGTGGTTGCTCAAGCGCTCAATGTAGACTATGTACAGCATGTTTCTTTTTAATAAATAGAACTACATTTGAAATAAATTATTGACTTTAGTTTTCATTCTTGCATTACAGTTTAGTGGAATTAAGTGTTTGAATGGTATGATCTAGGTTTCTGTGATGTTAACAAATGTTCATGTGCACTGAAATTTAATTTGAAAGAAATCGTGGATGAAATTGAAATCGCAATATCTGCCAGAAAAATCTCAATTCAATTTTTTCTTAAAATCGTTCAGCCCTAGCAGGTGGATTAGCCAATCAGGGACATGCATGATCCGTCCATATCAAAACAAACACGGGACTGAAAAAAATGGTGGATTTCTGCAGAATCATTGAGCAAAGCACTAAAATTTAAATCAGAGGTGAGGGAATTTTGATTTAATTCAAAATGATGAGTGATCAGTGAGCTCCTTCATTTCACAAGTGTCACTGAAATAGGCTTGTCATGATATCAACTTATGTCAACAATTATTCAATATAGGAAAGCTAGAACAGTATTTTTAGGGAGCTCTCTTTATCGTGTGCATGTTTTTGTAGCAAAAGTTTCTGGTTGTACATACTACAATAAGATTTGAGCTGTGCAGGAATGAAAAATAAACTTCCAGGACAAATTATTGGTTAATTCTGCTATTTATTTGTTGTATGATGTAATGTAAGGATACTGCATTTAAAAAAAAAATGGTTCACTGGGATTATCCGGCTTTAATTTGATTGCGTCTTTGGCGTAAAGTAGATTCAGTATTATCGTTTATCGTGATATTCCTCAAAATACTGCACTTCAAAATCTATCGTGACAGGGCTGCACTGAAATTTCATGTTTGGTTCTCTTTATAAACAAATCCAGAGAAGCCCATTCAGGACCTGCCAGGCAAATATTGTGCAGCATTAAACAGAATCCTATTATTAAAACACAAACCGCAAATCTTATCTCAATGCTTATCAGAAAAATCTTATTTGGACATTTCTTCATTCATCCCTTCTATCTTTAAATCAGCTTTGCCATTTCACGCTGCCTGGATTAAACCACAATTGGGCCTGTCTGTAGCCTCACCTCCCATAACAGGGGCCCTCTGGTGAACCTCGTGCCCCCTTTTAGAGCTCCGACAGTGGGATGTACGAGCTCGCCGCATGACCCTGGACCCGCGGGGCTCTGTAATGCATTAAGATGAACGCTGGGCCCTTCACGCCGTCTCGTGATGAATGGCGATCCGCAGCACAGGCCTGGCTCTATGTAAAAGGAATGACACCCCCATCCATCAGAGGGAGCCACTAATGTTTAAAACAAGAGACGCTGTTTACATGTTACGCAGAACACAATAGATTACATTTACATATACGCGTGCTTGGGGAAATATCTGCTTAAAAAAAAAAATGGAAGTATCTTGGAGGTTTTAGTCTGTCACGAAGAGGAGATAAGTTACTCAAGGAGGGCATCGGGGTTTAAATGTATGCTGAATAAGTTTGAAGATGGTTGAATAGGGAGGGTTGTTGTAGTTGGTAAAAAGGGTAAAACGTAAATGGAATGTTTCACAGTATGGCATTAATGGTGATTCCTCGATTACCTTATCCCAATTATTCACCGCAATGAGTTTATGAGCTCTTTTCACACAATTATCAGAGTTTTGTCATGATGGTAAAGCTAACTAGCATGCTAACACGTGCTTCCTGATAATCAGATAGTAAAATGGTTTCTCATTAGATGTACACTGCTATAATACACTATATCTGCAATATCTAGTCAAGTTAAAATGACTTGAACTAAGAATATTGTGGATTCAACTTGACAAGTAAAAGTACCAATGGAATAAGTGTTCTTTCTTAAAGGGACAGTGTGTAAGATTTGTACCCGTTAATTACTGAAATTGAAGATACCCATTCAAAAATACATTGTTTTCCAAGCCTTTTCACTTCCATCATGAAATCAAAGTACTTAGATATAGTCACATAAAAGGGGGATCTTCCCCATGCAGAGGCAGCCATTTTGAATACGAGAGCCGCAGAAGGACATTTGGGCTCCGCCTTCGGCAAGGCTCGTGGTTTTGGGTAAACAACACAAGCATGCTGTCGGATCACACGTCGTAATGGATCTAACACGTGTTTTGGACTAAATTGTTTTACTGGATTTTATTCGCTGGATCCTTACAGACAAATTGAGAGCAAGTTTATGGTGAAATACAGAGTTTGACCTGTGCAAAACATTCTAAGGTAAGCTAACCTTGTTTTGTGCTTTTCCGTATAAAAGCCCCATGTGCTCGGGGAGTGTTTGTTTTGCAGGGAAATGAATTGCATAGTCAAAAAGAGGAGACTGTAAGGTTTCATTTGATGTGTAGAGTGTCATGGTACATGATCGGGAATGTGTGTTTTCATGAAAAAAAAAAAATGGGACCGCGTTTTATTTATACAGTAGCGGCGCGCGGCTCGTGCATGCCCCCGGGTGACCCTCGAGGTCTGCCGTAGCTATAACAGAAAGTGCAATAGCACCATCCACCTATGCGCCACGAATCCTACACACTGGGGCTTTAATTCAAGCAACATTAGATTTTTTTGTTTCTTATTTTAGGTCGTTTTCACAATTGTCTTGTTTGGTTCGTTTAAAACGAACCAGAGTTCGTTTGCTCCTTTGATTCGGACCTTTTCGGCTGGTGTGAATAAAAAACAAAAATCTCGATCCGGAGCAAACAAGCGAACCGAGACCACCTAAAAAGCTGGGTCTCGGCACGGTTCCATTCGAACTCTGGTGCGGTTCGTTTGAGGTGAGAATGCAGACCGGACTCGATCCGACACAAGTTGGCTTTTTGTACTTAACGAGCTCCCGTCGTATGTCGAGCATTATGGGAAACCGAGGCTGATGAAACGAAATGAAACTTACGAGGCTTACTTACGTTTTGTGTGAAGAGCAAGAGTCAGAACTTGATGCGCACATGAGCTCTGTCCTCCGTAGCCGTCTTGCCCTGTGTCTTCGTCGTTTGGAAATTGATTGTAAAATAGTGTAAACCTCACGATGCTGCTCAAACATTTGTGCGAACTGTAAAAACTGAGCAAACCATATCGCTATGACGACACTGAAAACAGCAACGCCATGATTCTCCTCCTTCCGTGTTTGGACACGGCTCATTTCTGTCCAATGGCTGAGCGACCTCAGCACACGTGCTTTTGTTTATAGATGTTGGTCCACTTGGGGAAAAAAGTGCAGTGTGAAAGCAAACCGCACCAAAATAAAAAAATAAAAAATAAAAAATTGGTCCGGACCAAAGCAAGTGAACTATCGGGCTTTCCTGGTGTGAAAACAACCTTAAATGCAAAGAATTGTTGTGTTCTTATCTTGTGTGGCAAGATGTATTTTCATATTTTAAGTACAAAAAGTCTCATTCCTTTGGTAGATCATTTTACTTAATCATGATAAAACTTTCTTAAATTAAGTCATCTTAAGTTGGCTCGAGTTTTAGATTTTTGAGTGTATACAATATATATGAATTTTTGCTCAAATATGTAGAAAGGAAATGGGAACAGGGCTTTTAAACATATCTATATCGATCTTATTTTTATTCATCAAAAATACCATGAAAAACATGCATCCTTAAAGCCCCAGTGTGTAGGATTCGTGGCGCATAGGTGGATGGTGCTATTGCACTTTCTGTTTTAGCTACGGCAGACCTTGAGGGTCACCCGGGCGCGCGCACGAGCCGCGCGCCGCTACTGTATAAATAAAACGCGGTCCCGATTTTGTTTTGTTTTTTTCTTTTCTCATGAAAACACACATTCCCGATCGTGTACCATGACACTCTACACATCAAATGAAACCTTACAGTCTCCTCTTTTTGGCTATGCAATTCATTTCCATGCAAAACAATCACTCCCCGAGCACATGGGGCTTTTATACGGACCTTAGAATGCTTTGCACAGGTCAAACTCTGTATTTCACCATAAACTTGCTCTCAATTTGTCCGTAAGGATCCAGCAAATAAAATCCAGTAAAACAATTTAGTCCAAAACACGTGTTAGATCCATTACGACGTCTGATCCGGCAGCATGCTTGTGTTGTTTACCCAAAACCACGAGCCTTGCCGAAGGCGAAGGCAGAGCCCAAATGTCCTTCTGCGGCTCTCGTATTCAAAATGGCTGCCTCTGCATGGGGAAGATCCTCCTTTTATGTGACTATATCTAAGTCCAAAACAATACTTTGATTTCATGATGGAAGTGAAAAGGCTTGGAAAACAATGTATTTTTGAATGGGTATCTTCAATTTCAGTAATTAACGGGTAAAAATCTTACACACTGTCCCTTTAAAGGTGCATTGTGTAACTTTTCTAGTGGAGGGTCAGTCAGGTGCTTTTCTCTATTCAAATGTTCTTACTTTGTCTGAAATGTTTCACAGTATGGCATTAAACTTTTCTATCTTCCATCTTCAAACCAGACCAAGTTACAAGTTATGGACCAAGTTATGGAGAGAACACCCCGCTCACAGTCAGAATGCCTGTTTTTCTTAGACAAACTTTTGATCCACAAGGGAAATTATTTGGGTACAGCAGCTCAGTCATCACAATGTAATATACATCAGAGGATAACAAAAAGAGATGGAATAGCAAAAAAGATAGCAAGAGACCGGTGTCAAATGAGATATGATTATACAAATAAAAAATAAGTGTATATGTACAAATCAGAATAAAATAGAAAAATAAGCAATAAAATATCAAATAAATTATCAAATAAAATATCCTATCACAGCTATATACAGTTGTAGGGAGTATTATCTGTTACATAAGGGTGAGTTGTTGTACAGTTGTATGGAGTATGGTATGATGTAGTCCTGTATCTCTCAATTTCTAGATATTTTTCAGGTATAAAGCCACTTCTGATTGAATGAATTTAAGGTTTAATGTCGTACTGTCGTACTCCACCAGGAATGTACCATTCCTGGTGGAGTAATGGCATCTCCATAGAAACAAGCAAGTGAAGGACCCCCCAACTAAAAAGTTACACACAGCACCTTCAAGTGTATGTGTACTGGCTAGTCCTCTTGGGACTAGCCAGTACACATACACTGGCTAGTCCCAAGAGGACACATACACTTGAAGTACACATACACTTGAAGGTGCTGGCTAGTCCTCTTGGGATATTACTTCTTATCCTTCACAGTACTACACAGGATCCATTTGCACGCATTAATGCTGCTTTCACTTTCCTCTCACTATGTAATGGTCCGTCCACACTAGAGCTGCAACTATCGAGTATTTTTGGAATCGGGGACTCTGTTGATTATTTTTTCGAGTAATCGAGTACTCTAACGAATCGTACCCCTTTTTATTATATTATATCATTTTAATATATTATTTAATATTGAATCATATTTGCAATAAAGTAAAACTGTAAATCAAAGCACAAAAAAAAAACACATTTTATTAACAGGTAGTGGTGACATACACATACCTGGTACAAATCTTGAGATCTGCTCCACTTTACACTGACACCCTCTGTCACATATCTGAACACTGACAGCCCTAAACTGTAAATGCTTTGGTATATTTCCATTGTTCCTTGAAGGGATTTTTTTTTTTAAATCTATTTGACTCAAACTTGAATTGAATTAGATGCATATTTGAGTGATATGAACACATGGAAAATAAATAATTAACAATTTATTTTTAATACAAAATAATAAGATTAACAGAATAAAATAAATATCTGTCCTGCTTAACTTAAAACTTAAAACAATACATGGCAGAACATGCTTGGACAGTCAGTCTCTCTCTTCTCTCTCTCTCTCTCTCTCTCTCTCTCTCTCCCTCTCTCTCTCTCTCTCTCATTATATATATATATATATATATATATATATATATATATATATATAAATACATTTAGATTAGTTTTTGCTTTGCACTTAGTCTTGCTCTTCTAATCAGAGCGCATTCATGAGGAGCTTATGCGTGCTATGAGCGTGAAAAGGCGAGGAGCGGCACGGGCAGGTAGGATGTTTTATAAAGTTTAACCTGCTCTGTGAAACACGCTGGGACGCAAAGGTACACGCTGTTGCGAAAGAGCTGCGCGTGCTCGCGGCGTGTGTGGTGACGAGCGATGTCCGCGGCTCCAGACGAGCACACGGGCTCGCGCGGCCCGCACACCGGTCACAAGCTTAATACGAGACACGTACTTTTGTTTCTGAATACGGGACGATTCCGTTTTTCAAGGGACGGTTGGCAACCCTAAACACAACATATACACACACACACACATTTTTTTCTCAACGGATTTGCACAGATATAAAAAAAAAATAATAACCCCACGGCTGAAAAAAAAGCGGAGATCTGCTAAAAGACGAAACTCTTTCATCCCTGATTTTATAAACGTTTAAATAGTTTTTATGTAAATGGAAACAGTGATGCAGTCTATCGGAACAGCGCAGTAGTCTGACAATGCCGCGATGATGCATGAATTGAAATATATTGCCACATCATGATAAATAAACGGAGCCTCGAGGCAAATAATTTGCTGATTATTTTTTGTGCTCGAGTTACTCGTGTAATCGTTGCGGCTCTAGTCCACACACAGGTGCCACATACCACACAGTCCGTTGGCTACGCTACACTACGCTATCTGTTCACACAAGCTGCCATATTAAGCTTGCAATTAGCATCTGGGATTCTGCTTTCACACACCTCGGGTAAGTCCCCCAGTGCGCTGGAAGCAGCCCCGGCTCCGCTTACGCAAAGGGAGGGAGGTAATGCATGTAGCTTGCGGCGCCCCCAGTGGAGAGATAAAAAAGTACACAAGAGCATGCCTCTGTGATATACTAGTAGATTGCTTCAACAAATACTCCAAATCAGTACTTTAGAGGAATTGAAAAAAATAAGTCCTGCAGTGCTATTTTCAAAAACAACCTCAAAACAACTTCAAAATATACATATACTGCGTAACTTCAGTTTGTTAAAGACAGAAAAAATGGGCATTGTAAGAGTAATGCAAAGACTCCCAGCCACTCCTGTTGATGAAATGTGAAGAAGTTAGAAGTTTCCTGAAGTGTACATGTGGGCAGATTGGGATTTCTGGGTCATATAGCGCGTACATATATGGATAGAGGATACCTTCCAGTTTTTGGGGAGGTAATACTTGAAGTGATTCAATATCTGTTCCTGCATTAATGAATGACAAAACCTAGCTGCAAAATCCATTAATTATATATATATATAGCAGTACTTTTTATTAAACCTTGTGCCTTTTTCTTTCTTTCTTTTTTTTGGGGGGTACCAGGAGACGTTTTATTCTGTACTATCCTAGTACCTTTAAATGATACCCTGCCCCAAATGTATAGAAAAATGCTAATTTAAGAGCCTTCGACTGGCTAAGGGTTTATAAAGTGGTACATTTGTTACTGCCAAAAGCCAAATTCTTATGTTCTTTCATGAATTCCAAAAGATTTTGAACATCCACATTCAAAAGTTATGAAAAGGTCTGTGTAATCGCTCAATTGAATCTTTTATACTTTTTCAGGAGGCACACCATGTTCGAAACAATCTGTACATGTCAAAACGTATTAAACCTTAAGTGAGCATCAGAAGTTTTCAAATTTTGAAATAAACGGTCCAGTTATCACTCGTGCCAATATTTCAGAACAAAAATTCTCTATATCTCGTCTTCGCCGTGGTATATTTGTAAGCCCTTCCCTCACATTCTCCCTGCTTGTGGGTTTGGTGTCATGGCGGGAGGAGCAGCGGGGGGCAGCGGTGATGCAACGGCGGTTGTTCTGGCAGATAAGACCCCCACCCCTTTCACCGGCCCCCCCACCACGCACCTGACAAATGGCACTGAGGCTGTCTGCGGTGTTCACACTGAGATAGACAGGTGCCGCCCTAACAACTACCTTACCTGCTAGTTCTTATAGGTAGCATTTCAGAATGACAGAAATAAGCACATTATAAAATGCGATAGCTGGCATTTCATAATAAAAAAATAAAAAAAAAGTGCAGGAAGTGAAGTGAACTATACTGGAAATTTTGTGACAGTTGACAACTAGGTATTTTGTGTACTTGGGGGTTGGTAAAGCAATGGGTCTGTGGAAGCGCAAACATTTCAGCCAAGAATAGCAAAATCATGGTTGGACGATGTGAAATACAGACCAATCTCCATTTTTCCACATAACAAAATTCAGAATTTCTTCTACTAAAGTTTAAACTCTGCTCCTAATCGAGGATTGACTTTAAACCTCTCCATTAAAATGACCCAAGCTGAGCAGTGACAATTTTAAATAAATGAATCTCAATTTGATTAAAGGGCATATTACATTATTTTCTGATCTGTTATAATGTTGTTTCCTCATCACAAACACACCTGGAGTTGTGTTTTGTTTCATTCACACACGTTTAACACACAAACCCTGCAGATTTAACCTGAGCTCTTCTCTCAAACAGAAAACACTTTGTTCCACCTTATGATGTCCTGTGGTAATACAGTGTTCTAACCTGGGAAATCCCAGGCTGCTTTCGTTCGTTCCGATCTGAAAGACAGCCTGGTGACTATGGCAAGCGAGCTCTCCTGATTCTGGGAGCCAGTCAGAGAGCGGGGAGGGGTGGTAAGACGGTGACGCGTACTACGTGACAAACGGAAGCTTGTAGTTTGAACTGACAACTGACATGATTGGCTATGGGCTACGTATACGCCAAATGATAGACATTCGTAACGCCCAATAAACGGCCGTTGGCGATCGTAAACCACACCTCCGCTATGAGATATTTCGGAGGTGGCTTCCAGACCATATCTCACTTGTGATATGGTCAGGTGTAAACCAGGCAAACAGTGTTCCATTATACAGTGGTACCTCACTTTACGAAATTAATTCGTTCCAGAAGTGGTTTCGTAACGTGAATTTTTCGTAAGTTGAGTAGCTATTTCAATGGAAAAGGCCTGATTCGTTCCAATGTTGTTGTTTTTTATAGTGTAACTTTTTTTTTTATAGTGTAACATTGGTTCTGCTTCCTGGTTCGAAGTACCAGTTCGAAGTATCCAAGATGGCGGCGCGTGAAGACGCAGCGGCCCCTCGTCCGGCCGATAGCGTAGTGTTTTCACCGTCTTTGTCTAGTCTATCTTGTTCGTCTTCAGTGTTTTCTAACAAGTACAGTAGGCAGTTCTTGCTGGACATAGGCAGAACTGGCCAGCACAACTCCCTGGACACTGTACTAGAGGAGAAGCTGGCCCGCTTCGGACTACTCTGCCGGCCTGCTGCTAATGCTGCTAACGCTGCTACACCGGACTCGCCTGCCGCCCCCCGCCCGGAGAGGAGACGCCGCAAGCGGTGTGAGAGGCGTCAGAAGCGAGGCAAGCGCGGCGGTATCAGAGCTAGGCTAACGGCTAGCCCGCACCGGCCGGCCATTCCATCCATTCTCCTCGCCAACGTGCAGTCTCTGGACAATAAAATGGACTACATCAGACTGAGGGCTGCCCAGCGCGACGTGAGGGGAGTGCTGTGTTTTTGTTTTTACGGAAACATGGCTCCATGACAACATCCCGGACTCAGCGGTGCGCCTGGACGAGCTAACATGCTACCGCTCGGACCGAGCTAGCGGTGTCCCCGGAGTTAAATCCCGCGGAGGGGGTTTAATAATTTTTCTTCGGGACACTTATTGTCGGGACGCTGTGGTGGTATGTAGACACTGTTCACCCCTAGTGGAGTTTATGATTCTGAAGTGCCGGCCTTTTTATCTCCCGCGTGAAATCACGGCAATATTGCTAGTGGTTGTTTACGTCCCCCCATCACCGAACAGCGCTGATAGGAGGGAGGCACTGTATGAGTTGTATAACTCTATTAGCGAGCAACAGACTGCTCACCCGGACGGATTTTTTATCCTTGCCGGGGATTTCAATCATGCAGACCTCAAAACTGTCATGCCACAAATGCATCAGCATGTTGATTTCCCAACCAGGGGAAACAACATTTTGGACATGGTTTACACTACACACAAGGGAGCATACAAGGCTTACCCCCTCCCCCACCGGCTCAGACCGGCATACAGACCCCGTGTAAGGGGGGTCATACAGACCCCGTGTAAGGGTCTCTAGGCCGGCTCTGAAGCAGATCCAGGTGTGGCCAGAGGGGGCCTCGTCTGCACTACAGCACTGCCTCGGTACAACAGACTGGGCAGTGTTCAAACAGGCCGCCACATACAACAATCACACTGACATTGAGGAGTACGCAGACACTGTGACCTCCTACATCACCAAATGCATTGGTGATGTCACACACACAAAAAACATCACCACCAGGGCTAACCAGAAGCCATGGCTGACAGGGGAGGTTCACAGGCTGTTGAGAGCCAGGAACGCTGCCTTCAGAGCTGGGGATGTCCCCCATCTGAGGGCAGCAAGAGCCAACCTGTCCCGTGGAATCAGGAAAGCCAAACACAAATACACACAGAAAATAACCGGACACTTTAGAGATAGCAGGGACACACGGAGTCTGTGGCAGGGCATCCAGAACATCACGGATTACAAACCCTTGCCACAGACCTGTGACAATAATATCACCCTGCTCAATGACCTCAACAGCTTCTTTGCACGGTTTGAGGCAGGAAATGACACCCGGCCCCCCAAAACTCCACCACCTCCCCACGACCAGCCCCTGTGTGTGTCTGCAGCCAGCGTGAAGAGGACACTCTCCAGGATCAACACCCGCAAGGCTGCAGGCCCGGACAACATTCCTGGTCGTGTGTTGAAAGACTGTGCAGAGGAGCTCAAGGATGTCTTCACAGACATCTTTAATGCTTCTCTGAGCCAGGCTGTGGTTCCCTCCTGCTTCAAAACCACTACCATCGTTCCCGTGCCAAAGAAGCCCACTCCGGCCACTTTTAATGACTATCGCCCTGTTGCACTGACCCCCATCATCATGAAGTGCTTTGAACGGCTAGTCATGGCACACATCAAATCCATCCTCCCCCCACCCTAGACCCATACCAGTTTGCATACCGGGCCAACCGCTCTACCGAGGATGCAATCTGTTCTGCACTTCACCCGGCTCTCACCCACCTAGACAATAAAGACTCATACGTGAGAATGCTGTTCATAGATTTCAGTTCAGCATTCAACACTATAATCCCACAGCAGCTCATTATCAAACTAGACCACCTGGGGCTTCAGACCTCACTCTGTAATTGGCTGCTGGACTTCCTCAGTGAGAGGCCACAGGCAGTGCGGGTCGGCAGAAACACCTCAAGCTGCATTAGACTGAGCACAGGAGCCCCCCAGGGCTGTGTGCTCAGTCCGATGCTCTTCTACCCACGACTGCTCACCAGCGTTCAGCACCAATCACATAGTGAAGTTTGCGGACGATACGACTGTGGTGGGTCTCATCTCTAATAACGATGAGACAAACTACAGGAGTGAGGTGAGCCTTCTGACCCAGTGGTGCAGCAATAACAATCTCCTTCTTAATGTTGAAAAGACCAAGGAGATTGTTATTGACTTCCGGAGAGGCCCCACCCAGCACCCCCCACTGTCCATCAATGGTGCTGCTGTAGAGAGGGTGAGCAGCACCAAATTCCTGGGGGTGCACATCAGTGAGGACCTCTCCTGGACAGTGAATACTGTATCACTGGCAAAGAGGGCTCAGAGGCGCCTCTATTTCCTCCGCAAACTGAGGAGAGCTGGAGCCCCTCCACCCATTATGACCACCTTCTACCGAGGCACCATTGAGAGCGTCCTGACCAGCTGCATCACTGTGTGGTACGGGAGCTGCACTGAACAGAACAGGAAAGCTCTGCAGCGCATAGTGAATGCAGCTGGGAGGATCGCTGGTGTCTCTCTCCCCTCCCTCCTAGACATTTTTAACACCCGGCTCACCCGCAGAGCGTCCAACATTGTGGGTGACCCGAGCCACCCCGCACATAGCCTGTTCAGCCTCCTGCCCTCGGGGAGAAGGTACCGGAGTCTCCGGGCCCACTCCACCAGGCTTTCAAACAGCTTCATCCACCAGGCTGTCAGGAGGCTGAACTCACACCTGAACTCACACCCGAACTCACACCCGAACTCACACCTTACCCATCTCCCACCCCCACCCCCCATATTGGCATAACCTGTATTCCATAAAAGACATATCACTCTAGACACTTTAAAAAACTGCTGCTAAGGACTACTGTTGCACTGTTGCACATTTACATTTACTACTGGATTTACTCCTGTTGCACTGTTGTTTACTACTGTTATTGCACATTTACATTTACTACTGGAATTTTTAGTACTGTTGTTTACTCCTGTTATTGAATTTTACCCCCGTTGCACTGTTGTTTACTACTGTTATTGCACATTGACTACTGGAATTTTAGTACTGTTGTTTACTCCTGTTACTGCACTAGAATTACTACTGTTGCACATTTATTTTTATTTTATCTTAATGCACATTCTACTGCACATGACCAAGTCACTGCTGTATCTTCCATTGCACATTTTGATGCACACTGCACACTTTGGAAATCTGTATATAGTATAGTTTATTTATTATGTTGCACTGGTTTAAGATTTTAGATCGTAGACTTTAGTTTTAACTTTAGATCTCTGTCTTTAGATAGTTTTTTGTTGTGTTTTGTCTTCATATTGTATTTTGTACACTGTCTTTTGCACTACCTGGCCAGAGAGAAACAAAATTTCGATTCACTGTATGTTGAACACATATGGCAGAATTGACAATAAAGCTGACTTTGAACTTTGAACTTGAACTTTGGTTGGCTAAGAGACTAAACAGGACTAAACGTGGAATAAACCAGGTCTAGAGTCTAGACCTGGTTTAGTTCTGGTCTAGAGTCTAGACCAGAACTAAACCAGGTCTAGACCAGGTCTAAACCTGGACTGGACCTGGACTAAACCAGAACTGGACCAGGATTAAACTACCACGTGCCGCTCTTTGCTGGTTTCGTGAGGCTGGTTTGTGGCTTGGGCTCCAGAGGACGCGGTCCGGGCGCCGCGGTTCTATCTCGTCCTCGCAGCCTTGGTGCCGGTCGTGCAGACCAGGACTAGGGGTGCTCCTCGCGCGGTGCTGTGCTCCTCGCCACGCGGTGCGTTCATGTCTCCGCGCTGCTTCCGGAGTCGTGTCTCCCCCCACGCTTCACTATTTAATACATTTTGTTGAAAATCTTGCGTGTTCGGCGCTAGAGCTAAGAGGCCGAGAAAGGTGCTCTTTGAGCGGGGATAACAGCGGGGCGTGCATCTGAGCGCGCATTATTCGAATTTTTGAGATTTCGCGTTTCGTAACTTGAATTTTCTTTCGTATCTAGAGACCAAAATTTAACGTGAGGGCGTTTCGTAACTTGGATTTTTCGTATGTAGGGTCTTTCGTAAGGTGAGGTACCACTGTAGTCACATTATTATGTACACCTTCATTAGAATAATTTGGATGATGTTGGACCTCTTTCCGATCTCTTCCTAACTAAAGGTAAAAGGTAGCTTGAAAACTGCAGCCTCATGACATCACAAGGTGGAACAGAGCATTTTCAGCTTTGGTGATGTAGACAGACAGATAATTATTACGAAGTAAGTATAAGTATTATTTAAACATTTGTGAATGAAAATAAACACAACTCCAGTTATGTTTGTGCTGCTGCATTGGAGATGGGTTGCCATCAGGTTAAAATGGCAATATAAAGGAAGGAACAGTGAGTGTATTTAGCAGGCTGTGATTGGCTAATACAAAGTTCTGTCATTGTGTCCTGTGAAGTTGTGTGTGAGTCAGTGATTAATTGTATTCGGAAGGGACAATGAAGCAGATTGGCAGCCTCACTTCTTTCAGTTTGCCCTATGGCAGCTGTGGCAACAATAGGAGCTTAGAACAGCGGGAAGTAGGAAGTAAATCTTGACTACAGTGCTTACTATGGTCCTTCGACAGGCTTTGACAGCCCTGTAACCCACGCTACTATGATTATAACTCTGTCTTCCTGGTTGAATTTCAGCTCAAATCCTGAAGGCCCTCCACTCATCCACGGGGGGTGGCGTACTGCATCACCGGTCAATTGCACCATTACACCATGTTTTGCTTCTTCCTGGCAACAGAAATGATCTATTCTCAGGCATAGCAACAGCAAAACCGACCAAATTGGATCTTATTATATTCAGTTATATAATCAGTTTTGTGAAGGACACTTTGAATATTGAAAATACTCATATTGTATTCATATTGGCTTTATTTTTGTTACATTGTTGTGCATTTATTTGTCAGTAATTGAAGGAAAAATTTACATGCACCATAAGAGCAAAGTTTTCTATTTTTCTCACTAAAACTGTGCAGTTATAAGCCTATATTGTGTGACTAAATACTACAATATATTATTTTCATTTTGAGAAAGTAACCATATTCTGAATAGCACCAACCAGGATACAAGTTACTCAAAATACTAACATTTCAAACTTAAAGGAAAAGTAAAGTTTTTTACAATTTGAGCCTCATTTCGGTAATAAAACAAGTTGTTTTACTCACCCATAGCACTTTGGTGTCATATGGAGCACTTCCAGAGATGTTTTAGATTTGCGTTAGCGTTAGCGCGACTTCTAGCCATAGCTCGGGGCATATAATATATTCCCCAAGCATGTAATATGTCCCGTGCGGTCTCCAAATAACACAAACTTAAGCACTTTTCAAATCATAGAAGCTCGATGTCTTAGTCTACGATTTTGTTTGAGTCAAAAGTGGCCTGTAATCCGAGATTTATCCATAGTTTACAGCTTTGCGTTTCATGTTTGGGTCCCGGGAGCTGAGGGCACACTCCGCACATACGCACTGGCGTCCTCATCTATGGCTAAATCTCAGATTACAGGCCACTTTTGACCAAACGAAATCGTAGGCTAAGACATCGAGCTTCTATGATTTGAAAAGTGCTAGTATGTTATTTGGAGACCGCAAACATGTGCCCCGAGAACTCACATTATGGAGATTGCAAATCTAAAGCATCTCCGGTGCTCCATATGACACCAAAGTGCTATTGGTGAGTAAAACAACTTGTTTTATTATCGAAATAAGGCTCAGATTGTAAAAAAAAAATTTTACTTTTCCTTTAATTTTGATAGTAAGGAATAAACTCAACACTCAATACAATATTCGATACAACAATTAATATAATCACTTTTTTTAGACAATAGAATCCGATTTTCAACATTAAATCACAGGTAGGATCCATAGTGGACCATGGGCGTATACTCGTCTATACGAGTACTTTTACGGTACTTTTACTTGTTCTGATACAGCTCAAGATCATTCTAAAACTATTCAGGAAAGGTTCATTTATGTCCTGTTGAATGTGACTTTTTTAGGATTGATCATTGTTCAAATGAGTATCTAATTTTGATTCCTGATTTTCGATACTTTGACAAACCTACAAAATTATCTAATGCCCCCCCCATGTGTTTACATTTGGATGGGACAAGAAAGGGTTAAGAGCTAGTTGAAAAGCTACACCACGTTGAGAAGCTTTAGTTCCAAAACACAGTTGTATAATGACAACAAAAATATGAAATAAAATAAATTAAAAATGTTGTTCCAAAATTCTGAACTGGATTGCACAGTTTATTTATTACAATTTATGTGAAAATCTTGTTTTGTCTCATTATCGTGGACCCAATCTCATGTCTGATCTTGTTTGAATTGTTTCATCTCATATGAGGATCTTAAAGCCTTCTCAAAAGTCTACACAGGAATTTCTGAATATGTTGTGTGTGTTTTGCAGGTTGTTCCAGAACCTCTGGTATCAGCAGATAAGAGGATTATTAACTCCAGACACCTTGTGTTTCAGGGGCACTGTGGAAGAGCTCTTTAAGGTATGGAACTACTTTTTCTCTTTGCTGCATCTAATGTGTAAAGTTTTCATGTGGAAAGTGCTCAAAATGTTATTCTTTACCTGTTCATCATATATACCATGAGGTCAGTTATTGAGTTATTGTATTTTTTTTTTTTTTACTATTTTGTTTGTGTATTTGGAAATAAACTAACCATATGTAAGATTGATTGAAAATTCATATAAATGACCCAACATTGTCCCTAGATACAGACATGTTAAAATCAAACATTGCTTTTCCTGATAACAATACGGATTTATTGTTAATTACAATGGACATTGGTTCTTAAAGATCCCATGACATGGTACTTCTTGATGCTTTTATATGGCGCCTTAATGGTTCCCTAATACTGTAAATGAATCCTTCTTCAAAATCAAGCCTCAGTGCATGAGATATGACCCTGACTGTCTTCATGAGGCTAAATATGTCTCTGAAACGCTTTATTCTGGGCGTTGTTGCTTGAATACAAATGAGGAGGACAGAGACAGGCCAGTGCAGCTAGTGGGGGTGTGGCCAAATACTCCGCTGTTTTCTAGATTAGCAGTGCGCTGTCACCCACTTCCGTGTTTTAAGAGCGGAGGAAGATATGAGACTCTTTCCATTAAAGGTCCCATGGCATGAAATTTTCACTTTCTGAGGTTTTTGAACGTTAATGTCAGCTCCCCTACCCTGTTTAGGCTAAAAGTTGCGAAATGTGTAAACTGAGCATTTGCGATCCTTTTCTGCGTTTGAAAAAGAGACAGCCCAAACGGGCGATTCTGAACAAGGGAACTTTCTGATGTCACACTCGGGCAAAAATGCAAATGCAGTTCCACCCCCGTCTGGATGTCTACCCACCGTCTCTGGAAATCACGCCCAGAGATTTTGGACCGCAAACGAGCTACGCAATGCGAGATATGTTTTTTTATTTGCCTGGAGACACGTGAGAGTGTTTCCTCTCCTTTATCCTTTATCCGAGCCTCCGAACCTTTGAAACAGCAGTGGTTTAATTTTATTTTCTGTGGAAATGTGTTTATTTTTCAATGGAACGCGTCACATATCTTCGTCCGCTTAAACGCGGAAGTGGGGCCAGCGCACAGCGGACTGCTAAAGAGGAAAGAGCCCCCCCCCCCCCATCCGCTGCACTGGCCTGTCTCTGTCCTCTTCATTTGCATTCAAGCAACAACGCCCAGAATAAAGTGTTTGAGAGACATATTTTTGACTCTGTGTTCATGGGGCTTTCTCATGCACTTGATTGTCTTGATTTTGAAGAAGGATTCATTTACAGTATTAAGGAACCATTAAGGCGCCATATAAAAGCATCAAGAAGTACCATGTCATGGGATCTTAAAAAAAAAAAAAAAATTTCCACAGAAAATAAAATTAAACCACTGCTGTTTCAGAGGTTCGGAAGCTCGGATAAAGGACATCCGAGCCTGGAAACACGTGAGAGTGTTTCCAGGCTTGGATATCCTCCAGATAAAAAAACACATCTCGCATTTCGTAGCTCGTTTGCGGTCTAAACTCTCTGGGCGTGATTTCCAGAGATGGTGGGTAGACATCCAGACGGTGGGTGGAAACCTTTTTGCGAGCGTGACGTCAGAAATTTCCCTTGTTCAGAATCGCCCGGAAAAGGATCGCAAATGCTCAGTTTACACATTTCGCAACTTTTAGCCATGGGGGCCCTAAACAGGGTAGAGGAGCTCACATTAACCTTCAAAAACCTCAGAAAGTGAAAATTTCATGCCATGGGACCTTTAAGATGACTATCCAATCAGAAAGCAGAATGATCCTCACAGGAGTTTCAATGATGAAATCCAGTTGGTTTAAGCCTAAAATGTCTCCCTCCGATCTGAATGGTCTCTACCTAAACCCCAGCCCCTGCAGCCAATCATGAGTCAGTGCTAGTGCAGCCACTGCAGCTCAGTGAGCAAACTTTGGAGGTTTTGAGCTTTCACATGAGCCATGGCCTGTTCATATATTGAGAATCAGAAAAACTTGGATGTGTCCTCTATCTGCAGGTTAAGGCACTGCCAACCCAGGTTCAGTTGGGATTGTAGAACCTTTTTAAAACTTGGGGAAGAAAAAAAAGCTTGAATATGAATTGTACGTAGCCTGTGCTTTGTATTTGAAGATCGTATGTATATTTGTTTACATGTTTCACACCATAACATACAATACACGTGTTGTTCAGGAGAGTTAATTATCATGTTTTCAGAGCTGACAGTTGACTCATCCATGAAAATAACTGTAGCATCCTGGTTACAGATACGCTATGTAAATCTCCGTGTTGGGCCCAGAATACAGGCTTGGTTTGTTTACATGTTGTTTGTTTGTCCCCTGGCTTCATGTACACAGCCTTTTAGCTCTGATGATCTGTAATTTATTTTCCTGCACTAATGACTCAACAACATAAACTGCAGGGCTTTGATGGTCCAGTCATCATGGCTGTGAGGAGGAGCTTCTCCCCAAGATCTCCATCTTCACAGCACTGCCCATAGTTTAAAGGTTGTGCAACTTTTGTGGTGGAGGGTCCGTCACCTGCTCGTTTCTATTGATATGTCACTGCTCTGCCTGGAATGTTAAATTACCAGTGGTTTTATAACTCGAAATACCTAGAAAAACAGGCATTCTGACTGGGAGCGGGGTCGCCTCTCCACAAATCTGACCTGTAATTTGGTCTGGTTTGGTCTCCATGAAGATAGAATGGTTTACTGTGAAACTTTCCAAACAAAGCAGTAACATCTCCATGGAGAAAAGCATTTGACGGTCCCTCTACCAGAAAAGTTAAACATTACACCTTTAAGTAGATTTTTTTTATGTGATACTTTTTACTTTGTTATCCGAACTTTTACTTAACTAACAAAATTCAGTTTTTCTTCCACCACTGGTATACTGAAATAATTTCTCATGCGGTGTGTGTGCGCGTGCATGTGTGCGTGTGAGGCTGAGCTTTGAGCCTGTCAGTGTGAGTCAGTGGACAGCCCTGTGGATTGGCCCTCAGTGAGGCTCACCTGGGGCCCTTGGAAACCCCTGCCTTCGCTCCCTTCACGCCAACGCTTCCTGACTACAGTGCTTTTATTCCAGATGCCACCTCCATTTTACATCGCCCCTGTACCCAAAGCACCTGCCACACTTCGTTCACCCGCTCCCACTTTCACAAAGTCTGTCAGGAGGGTTTAGGATTTGGATTCTATTTTTTAGGTTTCAATAGCCATCGCTTATAGGACTGGCAGAGACTGTGAGAGTATAAACTTTTTGTTTTGGGGTCTGTCACCTGCTTGTTTCTATGGAGATGTCATTGCTCTGTCTGGAATGTTCCACAGTATGACTTCAAACAGCTATACTTTACATTTATTCCATTACAGGTGGTTTTATGGCTCAAGAATACCTAGAAAAATATGCATTCTGACTCCACAGCTCTGACCTGTAACTTGGTCTGGTTTGGACTCCATGAAGGAAATAGAAAGGTTTAATATCATACTATGAAACATTCCAAACAAAGCAAGAACATCTCCATGCAGAAAAGCATTACACAATGCAGGGTAAAGAGGGGGTATTTTACAAAACCAACTTTTTTTTTTTTTCCTACCCTTCCTTACTGTTGGGTATAAGTTCCTGTCTAAGACTCAGCCCAAAAACGAAACTGAAACTTATAAAACATTTTTATGCATTGTTTTCAGCAAAAATGCTGTTTTCTAAACAAAAGCTCACATGGTGATCTAAATATGTGCCCGGCCACGGAAAAAACAGACACAAGTCATCCCAGAGGCGTTTTGAGTTATTCAGATTCTGAAATTATAGATTCTAAGATTTCCAACGATGCCTTACATATGGAAATCTGAGAACATTTGAAGAATTTGTGGCCATTTGAAAGCAGAAATTCCGGGTTAAAGATTCTCTAACTAAGGCCTTCAGAACTCATTTGCATGACATTAAGCTAAGCCCTCTCCCATCAGTGACTATCACTGTTGTATGGTGTTTACATTCAGGGCGGGTCAGAATTAGAATGTACTTTGTTAACATGGAAATGCTTTTATAACAAAAAGTCCATATAATCATTCAATAATACACAGGATAATATGTTAAGTCAAAGTCACCTGTATCAATTTAATACAATCTAAAATAGTATAGGACACTACACACACATACAATATTATTCCTGTTTTAATCCTGGTTTAGTCCTGGTTTAATCACGTTTTTTTTTTCCGTTTAGTCGTGGTTTAGTCCTGTACACACACGTACCCTATTTTCACCTAATATGTCCCTTTGATTTAGAAATAATATGATAATAATATGACTCACCATATAAGAAATAGAACGCAGTCTCCTCCGTTGTAACTAGTTTGCCGTGTTGTCCGATAATTCACGCTCCTGAAAAAGGATGGGTCAAATGCAGAAGTAACATTTCTCCTGTGTGTCACTGTGTGTCACTGTGTGTGAGATCAATAAAGGTTTAATATAATCTGAATCTATCTCCACGTGTATGCACGTATAGCGTATATCCATGGTCGACAGCTAAAGTATCCGGAGCTCCGGAGAAACGGACGTGTCCCGTGTCCCGTCTCAAAGTAGTATTACAGTCCATTTTCACTGTCCTTATTCTCTTGAAATGAAGCGTAAATATTCCCGAGCTCCTCAACAGGCGAAAACACAACAGTGCTACTCGGCACATGATTGGTAGGAGCGTGAGTGTGGGTAATTATGGTGATTTATGCACGCCCCGTTTCTTTCCGAAAAACCAAAGCCAATTTGAAACACAAAATGTATGTTTTTAACGCAACAATTGTTTATTTATTTATTTTGAAATACAAAATTGAAACGTATGTTTTGAAATACAAAATGTATGCTTTTAATGCAAAAATGCTGTTATCTGAAACATGGAGTGCCTTCTTCATGATCTCAACTAGCACAAAAACAAAAATCACATATTTCACACTATAAACACTATAGGTGATGTCACACTCCCTTAGTCCACGTCTTCATACAGACTATGGAAATCATTCTAAACACATCGCTCCTGGAAATGTCTGTACTTCAGATTTCATAGAAACATCAGTTCAAGGGCTATATTGATCTGAATTCGAATTGTCAATTCAGTGCTCTTCCTGAGTGTTGTGACATTTGTGTACAGACCTGACTGGTGGTTGTGATTAAATTCCTTTAGTTTATAAATGTGTGCTATTTCAGTTCCAGCTAAAGACTTGGAACATTCTCAGGAGAGTGGGGAAAAAGTGGAGTAGGACACATGCACAGCAGGACACACACAAACTAATGAGTTCTGAAGGAATCCACAGTGATACTTGTGTTTTGGAAGCACAATGAATCTGTATTGCTGTATTCATCATGGCAGGTAAAACTGATAAATAACACATGCAAAATTAGCCTTTTTGTGCTTTTGACCATGTTGTACTGTGCTCTCATCAAAAACATACAGTGGAGGAAATTGATCCCTTGCTGATTTTGTAGGTTTGCCCACAGACAAAGAAAGTTTATCATTTTAATGGTAGGTTTATTTTTAACAGTGATAGATAGAATATCAAAAAGACATCATTTTAAAGAAAAAATATAAACTGATTTGCATTTTATTGACTGAAATAAGTATTTGAACCCTGTAGCCAAAAAAAGACTTAGTACTTTGTGGCATAACCCTTGTTTGCAGCACAGAGGTGAGATATCTCTTGTAGTTGATGACCAGGTTTGCGCACACATCAGAAGTAATTTTGGTCCACTCTTCTTTGCAGACCATCTCTAAATCATTAAGGTTTCGTGGCTGTCATGGCTCCCTCCACAGGTTTTCTATAGGGTTAAGGACCGGAGACTGGCTGGGCCACTCCATGACCTTAATGTGCTGCTTCTTGAGCCACTCCTCCGTTGCCTTGACTGTATGTTTTGGGTCATTGTCGTGTTAGAAGACCCATCCACGACCCATTTTCGGTTTCCTGGCAGAGGGAAGGAGGTTGTCACTCAGGATTTTAATGGTCCATGGCTCCATCCATCCTCCTGTTGACCCCCAAAGCATAATGTTTCCACCTCCATGCTTGACGGTGGTGATGGTGTTGTTGGGATCATAGGCAGCATTTCTCTTCCTCCAAACACAGTGGGTTGAGTTAATGCCAAAGAGCTTGAATTTGGTCTCATCTGACCACAGCAACTTCTCCCAGTCACTCTCTAAATCATTCAGGTGTTCAATGGCAAACTTCAGACGGGCCTGCACATGTGCCTTCTTAAGAAGGGGGACCTTGAGAGCACTGCAGGATTTTAATCCCTTGCAGCTTTTCTTAGTGACTGTGGTCCCAGTTGCCTTGAGATTTTGACTAGCTTCTCCCGTGTAGTTCTAGGCTGATTTCTCACTGTTCTCATGATCATTAAAACCCCATGAGGTGAGATCTTGTGTGGACCCCCAGTCTGAGGTTGATTGATTGTCATTTTGTCATTTCTTAAATTTTCGAAGGTCTACAATCTTCGCCCTGACATCCTTTGACAGCTCTTTGGTCTTTCCCATGTTGGAGAGTTTGGAGTCTGATTGATTGACTGATTCTGTGGACAGGTGTCTTTTATACAGGTGACTTGTTAAAACAGGAGTTGAAGTGAAGAGAAGAGCTGGTCTGTGGGAGCCAGAACTGTTAATGATTGGTAGGGGATCAAATACTTGAATGCAATGAAATGCAAAAGAATTAATATATTTTCTATAATGTGATTTTCTGGATTTTCTTTTAATATTCCATCTCGCAGTGTTAAAATAAACCTACTACAGTGGTACCTCACCTTACGAAATTAATTCGTTCCAGAAGTGGTTTCGTAACGTGAATTTTTCGCTATTTCAATGGAAAAGGCCTGATCCATTCCAAGTTTTTTTTTTTATAGTGTGACTTTTTTTTATAGTGTAACATTTGTGTTCTGCGTCCTGATTGGAATAAACCAGGTCTAGACCAGAACTAAACTAGGTCTAAACCTGGACTGGACCTGGACTAAACCAGGATTATCCTGGGACATGGCAGTGCCGTTGGAGGAGCGCGTTGCTCGTGTCCCCGCGCTCCTTGCGCGTTCCGCGCTAGAGCTAAGAGGCCGAGAAAGACGCTCTTTCAGCGGGAATAAGAGCGGGGCGGGGCGGGCTCTGGTTCTATCTGACTTCCAGAGCTGGGGGGCTGACACTGTGAGCTAACAGGCCGAGAAAGGTGCTCTATCGGCGGGAAAGACCGCGGGGTCTCGCTCGGGGCGGGCTCTGCTTCTATGTGACTTCCAGGTCTAGACCAGAACCAGGACCGGATCAGGTCCAGACCCGGACCAAACCGGGACCAGACCAGGATTAAATCACCCTGTGCTCGGCCCGCGGCCCCGAGTGGAAGGCACGGCCCGGGCGCCGCGGCTCCATCCCGCGCTGTGTCGACGTCGCTTTTTGATCCTTCGATGTCGGCTCTTCCCATCATTGTGAAGCAGAATTCACCAAGCGTTGGATTGTTCACTCACTAATAGGGAACGTGAGCTGGGTTTAGACCCTCGTGAGACAGGTTAGTTTTACCATACTGATGATGTGTTGTTGATAGTAATCCTGTGTCTCCGCTCCCCTCGCGCGTTCGGCGCTGTATTGAGCCGTGTCCCTTCCCACGCTTCACTATCAACACATTCCATTGAAAATCTATGAAAGTTCGAGTGTTCAAACGAGAGAGAAATGCGAGAAAAGCCCAACTCCAGTCTGAGAAAAGTGTAGAATGTGTGTGGTGAGGCATTTACAGCCCTAAAACATGTAGAACAATTGCAAAATACAAAGTTGTTCTACCTCGTGGACCTCTCCCACCGCGGGCCACCTCTGGAACCTAACCCTGTGTGTGTTGATAAAGTGTATTTACGTTTTGGGGCGTGCCTCTGAGCGCGCATTAATTGAATTTTTGAGATTTCGCGTTTCGTAACTTGAATTTTCTTTCGTATCTAGAGACCAAAATTTGACGTGAAGGCATTTCGTAACTTGGATTTTTCGTATGTGGGGTCTTTCGTAAGGTGAGGTACCACTGTATTAAAATTATAGACTGTATAGACTACAAAATCAGCAAGGGATCAAATACTTATTTCCTCCACTGTAACTGGATTCTAATTCATTAAAGGGATATATATATATATATATATATATATATATATATATATATATATATTTTTTATGTGAATCTGTATGGCATCCCCTTCAGCAGTGCCGTGCATTAACACTGACTTACTCCTGACAGAAATCTGCCCCGGGTTCTGGAGCTGACGAAAGTAGTTCCGGCAAGTTAGCAGGGACATTTAATAAAGCTTGGTTTTCTTTGCAAAACAATATTTGTCCAAAAAGTGATATATTTGCGTCACAAACAACAAAATTCAGAAGTCGTAATCGCTTGGTGCCATTTTCTGTCGATTCGTATCACTGCGCGCCTATTAGAATTATTAGCCTGTTCACTTCTAACTTCTGTTCACCCTTACAAGCTCCAGATCTGGGGCAGAATTCAGCTCTGAGGACACTGTCAGGGGTAAGTCAGTGTTAATGCACGACACTGCTGAAAGGGATGCCATACAGATTCACATTTTAAAAAAAAACAACTATCCCTTTAATCCAAAATAGTCTTCTCTGAGCGCTCAAAAATGCTCTGTTCACGTTTGACTACAAGTAAAACGCCGGACATCCTCTGCAGTTTTTTATTTATTTAACATTGTTGGCGGATAATTGTATATCTGGCAGTGAATCCACATACTACATAAGATAAGAGAACCTTTTATAACACATAGTATCAGAAATGGCACATTTTTCCATTTTATTTCATTTCAAACTGCATCCAGACTGCCAGAAAACTTACACTGTGCACCTTTAATAACATCACTAGCAGTTAATTGTGAAACTGCCAATGAACACGCACTACAGAACCCACATTAGTTTCAGAAGCAGCACCTTTTTGCCATTTTTATCTTGGATTTCTTTCTCGAACCCATGCATCAGTATTAACAAAATGCAGCCAGACCTCCACCTGGAAGCCTGAATAATGGATGTGTCTTTGATTCGGTCTGGCCGGGGAGCCTGCTGTTCTGGGCCAGCCTTCATATGTGATTCACTGTACTTTCCCTTTGGTTCTGAGTAGACGGATGAGGGCCACTGATTGATCCACATGGCACGGACATCAGTCAGCCTGACAAATGGTTGCCCTAAACTTGGAAAGTCATTTCGTAGGTCTTGGCAGGAGTGGAGCTGTGGACCACACCCCACTGTGTTCCCAGAGGCTGGAGCTGTGCCGATCGGCCTGTGGGTTGGTCATGGTGAGAGGGTCTTAGCAGCAACATTGTCCCCAGTAGCCAGAGTTTTCAGGTCATGGCAATTGATAATTTGCAGTAACGTCTCGCTGGAGGTGTTCTACATGTATCTTTGTGATGGAGTGTTCATCATTTACCATAGTGACGCAATGCAAAAACACAAAAAGGATTTAATTAACACATTTTCAGGAGCCTGTGATCAATACGAGCGATCATGGTCCTGTTTAGGAGTTTCATGACTGTAAATTTATGCATGAGAGACTTGTTTAACAGGACAAATCAGCTCACCTGTTGTTGTAGTGACTTCTTTATGGTCAGATTGTGTTAAAACAAAAGTCAGATTAAAGTCTAACTTGAGTAACAGAGCTTCAGACAGAGCAGAGTCTCCAGATAGAATCACACCCCCAGAGAATGATGATTGCATATCAATATGATGCACTTCAGAACTATAGTGAAGCTAGCGTGTGCCTTCCTTGAACCATATTTCCAAATGAGGTTGCTGGTATGAGCCCATTTCTGACCAGTGCCTACTGGTGTGTCCTTAGGCAAGACACTTCAACCACCTTGAATTTTGTGTTTTTGGAGTGATTAATGGTGCTTGAAGGGGCAGATTGACAGCCACCATTCTGTCAGTGTAGGGCTGCAATCCTTGATGGCATCTCGATAGACAAAAATATAGATTAGTTGACCCATTTTAGCCTACTTTTCTTGTCTTGTCTGTGCGTTTTGGGTGAAACGGGTGAGAGGCAAAGGTAGCGTGCTGTGATCGGCTGACAGGTGACAGGGACTAGGATAAAAACAGAAAAGCAGTATTCTGAATAGGCTTTCTAAACTCCATACATCACGAACCATTGTGAACTCTCAAAGTGCTATATTTAGCCCATCTGTGTTTACATTCAAGATTCTGCTGCCAAGATTCATTCCAAGAGCCAAAGTTGTTCAAATTGACCCTAAAGTGAAAAGCATCTGGCTCGCGTTGTTGGACCCTGATCATTTATCATGCAAACTGCTGTTAATTGCACTTTAATTTTTAATACGAAAGCGTTGTTGGCTTGCACGTTGCTTCTTTTGGCCATCTGGAAGCCGTTTTGTGAATTACTTATCCATTATGATTGGATATGAGTGATTGGCCAAAAAGCTGTTGACTTGTTTGCTACAGGGAGTAACAGGATGTGAAAGTTAATGTTCAAATTGCGATCAATAGAGCCTTTTTTATGTATTTGAGCAAAATTGGTCTTGCTCTACTACATATAGATTTCATAAGTTGAAGGAATGAGTGGAATGTTTCACAGTATGGCATTATTATCTTTCTATTATCAAAAAGACCAAACCAGACAAAGTTGCAGGTCAGATCTGTGGAGAGGCGACCTCGCTCAGTCATGCCTGTTTTTCTAGGTATTTTTGAGCTATAAAATCACCTGTAATTGAATAAATGTGAAGAAGTGCTTTTTAATGCTTTTTAATGAACATTCGAAGCAGAGCAGTGACATATCCACAGAAACAAGCAGGTGGTGGACCCTCCACCAGAAAGGTTACAATGCACCTTAATATTTTTAAGACTGTAAAAATCAGGTACAATGGCTTTAAAGGTCCCATGGCATGAAATTTTCACTTTCTGAGGTTTTTGAACGTTAATGTGAGCTCCCCTACCCCCCCCCCCCCCATGGTTAAAAGTTGCGAAATGTCTAAACTGAGCATTTGCGATCCTTTTCTGCGTTACAAAAAATCAGAGCTCAAACGGGCGATTTTGAACACGGCACCTTATTGACGTCAGATCGAAAAAAGAAATGCAAATGCAGTTCCACCCCCGTCTGTCTGAACTCAGCGTCTCTGTAAATCACGCCCAGAGAGTTTGGACTGCGAATGCGCTAGGCAATGCGAAATGCGTTTTTTTATTTGCCTGGAGGCATGTCCGAGTGTTTCTAGGCTCGGAAGTCCTTTATCTGAGCCTCTGGACCTTTGAACAGCAGTGGTTTAATTTTATTTTCTGTGGAAATGTGTTTATTTTTCAATGGAACGCTTCAAATCTCTCCCCCCGTGCAAAAACAAGGAAATGGATCAGCTGAGAGCGAGAGCGGAGAGTTTGGCCACGCCCCCACCCTCTACTATAGGCCATCTCTGTCCTCCTCATTTGCATTCAAGCAACAACTCCCATAATGGACTGTTCAGAGAGAGAAAAATTACTCTCTCATATCTTATCTCTGTTTCTCATGCACTGAGTGTTGATTTTGAAGAAGGATTCATTTACAGTATTAGGGAACCATTAAGGAGCCATATAAAAGCATCAAGAAGTACCATGTCATGGGACCTTTAAGTATTTGCCAAAGAATTCTAGCTGAAAATAAAATTATTCCACTTCTTTTGGACAGAAACCAACTGCTTAGAATTTCCAACCATGGCTACGACTTATCTGTCAGAACTGGGTGAGAGGCTAAAACCTTGCATTTGGTCAGGCCTCCAAAGCCATCTCAGATTCTAGCGTTGTTCATTTAGCCTTTGTTTTATCAGCTGTATTTGCAAAGGAAATCTCTCTTTATTTTCCTCCAAACCAAAAGAACAACTCCACCGGGAAGCAAAGGAGGAGGGAGGGAGCGAGAAATATTAGCCTGTCCAAACTTAGTGGCAGAATTTGGCAGATAGTGTGGACTGTAAAACTAAACCCAAGCTACCCGGGGATGTTTACAGGGCTCTGTGAAATGAGGCCACAATTTTGGAACTTGTCTCGGAGTGAAAATAAAGAGAGAAGATGGAAATGGACGCAAGGCAAACATTTACCCAGAAACATGATGTGTTGGATACATTTTTGACAAACATTCAAAGAAAGGGATACTGGTTGATGAAGTATTAGGGTCATGACGGTAAGTTTGTTTAGACTCAAACTTTTCACTCTGCATTATTATTTATTTAAAGGGCCTTCATTAGACTTTTTTCTGATTGTTTGATAATGTTGTTTGCTCATCACAAATCTTCCAGGAGTTTTGTTGTTTCATTCACACAAGTTTAACACACAAACCCTGCATTTTTAGGCTGAGACAAGCAAGCTACAGCACAATACTACATTACAATGCAGATCTGAGGAGAGTCACCTCTATTCACAGAAGGAATTATGGTGCTGTAGTGAATAAATGCTCGATGGATATGTTAAATGTCATACCATAGAAAGTTCCAGGCAAAGCAATAACATCTCCATGGAGACAAGTAGGTAGTGGACCCTCCACCAGAAAAGTTGCATAATTCACCTTTAAAATGTCAATCCTGCTGGTGTTTATTTCATTGTGAAACAGTACAGCCAAAGGAACAGCATTTCCAATGGTCCTCCAGGCCAAAGAGGTTTGTGGTGTTGTTTTCTGTTGTTTTTCAGTGCAAAAAAACCCCAATATCAAATAACTTTTTTTTTTGTTCTAAAAAGTTACATACTGTGGCCTTGATATTTTATCAAAAATGACAGAAAGGAATATATTAGTGCACAAAATTGGCACTGCAGAGGTAAGCGATGTCACAATATAATATCAAAATATTTGATGAGTCTCAAATTACAATAGAATATGAGCTGTGAAACTGTTGCTTTTGTTTCCGTTCACTGAGGCTATAAAGTCAGTTAAGGCATTTGGTATTTAACTGTGAGATTACATCATTCCATGTTCCAAACTCCGAGGGCAACTAGAACGTAGCAACACTCGAGGAACACTGTTCTAAAACACTGTTCTAAACCTGGCCTAAAACAGGTCTAGCCCATGCAGGGCTAAACCTGGTTTAGGCCAGGTTTAGTCCTAGGCTAGACTGGGTTCTTTCAGGATGCATTCATTAAAAAACAAACCAAAAAAAAGTTGTATGTGTACAAGTATTTGTATAAAAATATATATAAAAATAAAACGATAAAAGTTAAGATATATTAAGTAAACAAACTCAGAATGTGACGGCAAAAGATCTAATGCCATATTGTGGAACAATCCAGGTTGCCGGTTAAATTCATTATATTTTAAGAAAATATTTTACCACTACTGTACTACTACTATTACTACTACGTGTAGACCAATATATTAGTGGGTCAGTATTTGGATTTTTCAACCGTAAATCTCCAGCACAGACCGGTATTTTGTTTTAGTCGATCTGCTGCTTACCACACACACACAGAGCTTTATTTTAACACTTAAATAAGAAGAGAAAACTGCACAAAATGTGACTACACACTTCCCTTAAAGGTTTGTGGTAAAAAAAAAAAAAAAAAGGCTGTGAGTGAGTTTGTAGTAAATTTAAAAAACTTTTTTTTTAAATTTACTCTTAAAACCATGTACCAATGTACTACAAACATTAACCCAAAAACACAAAAAATGGATATAATCTATAGAATTGTTCCTTTGGTTACAATCTTCCACTATATGACATAAAACTTGTTTCCCATGAAATCATGTAGCTGACATTTTTCTATACCCCTATGCAGCTATAGTGTTGTTTTTAAAGGTACATTGTGTAACTTTGTCTAGAATATTTCACAGTATGGAATTAAACCAAAAGCAGGCCAAGTTAAATGTAAGGTAGATCTGTTTAATGTCATACGGTGGAACATTCCAGGCAGAGCAATGACATCTCCATAGAAACAAACAGGTGACGAACCTTCAACCAAAAAGTTACATAGCGCACCTTTAAAGCTGTTTTGATTCCACTGAGCCAGTGAATTTCTTGTGGTCTGAGGTTTGAGTTGTTTTGTTAGTAAAGCTCAGGCCTCATGTTTGACACCCGAGTGATTGAGTGGTACGCTCAACACGAGAATGCCGCCGAACAGGAAGAGCTCCGATCGCCGCCGAGATAGCATGTGGAATGTGGTACTGCGATCCTACCACATCTGAGGACTACTGCACTGGGGTTTAAAGTACTGCTGACAACACTACGATCAACACATGGGAATTATTATACAACACAGGACTTAAAAAGGAAAGCAGTTCGTACGAAAACAAGTAAAGAGTAAGTGAGTGGATATTTGTGGATTTGCTTTTAAAATAGAGGTGGCAGATGTTGAGTTTTTTCTTTTTTTTTATATTATCTTATACACTATTTGAACAATTCATTAGTAATTTGTATATGTATTGGTTCTTTGTATACTAGGAATAGGATAAGGGTTTTATCAGAGGAGATTCCCCAGATTTAGCCAGTACCAACACCAAAAAAAAAAAAAATGTCCCAGATAAATAAATTTTGTTCTTATTTTTTACAATTGCTTTGTGTAACTTTTCTGGCAGAGGGTCCATCAAATGTTATTGCTTTGTCTAGTATGTTTCATTAAACTTTTCCATCTTCCTGGCGACCAAACCTGACCAAGTTATAGGTCTGATCTGTGGAGGGGCAACCCCACTCAGAATGCTTGTTTTTCCTAGGTAGTTTTGAACTATAAAACCACCTGTAATTGAATAAATGTAAGGTAGAGCTGTTTAATGTCATACTGTCGACCATTCTAGGCAGTGGAATAACATCCATAGAAACAAGCAGTTGATGGAGCCCCAGTCAAAAAGTGACATAGTGCAGCTTTAATATCAGTTATCGACTACAACAGCAAGACAAATATTGGATTTCAGTATCATCTCAAAACTCCATATCGTACTATCCCCATTTAAAACCCTTGCTTTGGAGATTACGTCTGTAATCCCCCCCCGCTTCACTATTAATACATTTTGTTGAAAATCTACGAAAGTTTGAGTGTTTAAACAAGAGAGAAATGTGAGAAAACGTTAATTCAAGGGATTACTGTACTGACAAATATCGGTCGTATCAGCCCACTTTTACACATCGGGCCGATACCGATATGTTAACATTTGGCGATATCGGCCAATACCGATGTTAATGCCGATATATCGTGTATCCAGTATATCTCCTGGTGTAGTTTTTGTCGGTTTTGTGTAGTCCTAATAAATCCTTCTTGGCTCCATGTGTAGGCCACTGTAGTAGTTGAGCGCTGTTTTAATCCAGTTTGAATCGTTGTATCTTCTGTATTTCTAGTGTAATCCTAGTTTAATCTGTCTTGACTCCATTGCCAAAGCTTGGTAAAAGTGTGACCCATGTTTGAAGCTGTTTTTGTGAAGATCTGGATTTGGTCTGATAATCTCTTGTTTTTTGTATTTGTGCATATACTCACTATATGTGATACTTCTTGTTGTGGTAATGCATGTTAGCATTTGATTAATTTATGTATGTATTCACTTATTTATTACGTATTTATAAACTAAACACTGTTTCTGGAATGTGTGAAATTGTTATATATATTGTTTCATCATGTGTAAAGGTGTATTATTGCAAAAATGTAACAATATCAAGTTAAATAGCTTTTTCATCAAAATGACCACCTTTGGCCTTAAAGGGACAGTGTGTAAGATTTTTACCTGTTAACTCATTCACTGCCGGCCTGTTTTCAGAATTGTATCCCCCAAACTGCCGCAGGTTTCAGTGGATTTTCACTGTTTTTCCAAGACTCACAGAATACTGAGTTCTTTGACTATATAAACATGGCACACATCAAAATAAAGTGTTGACTCTCTTCTTTCACCTGGAAAAGAAAATATGTTTCTAACCGTTTCGGTTTTCAAATAATTGATAGTAGAACATAGGGAAGTTTCAGCAAAAACACTGGTTTTTGAACACAAATAGGAGAAAACAAGCGTTTTGTGGAAGGAAGGATTTTGAGCAGATCAGTGACTTTGACATCAATATTTATCGATTTAGTGACACCTCAAACATCTAAAATAACAGAGAAAGAGATTTTTGATGACAAAGTACATTTTTTATTTACAAATATAAGAAATAACTATATACAAATAAGAAATACAACTATATACAAATGGACAACAATCTTTGTTTTCAAATTCTGTTCTCAAATTTTGTTCTCAATGTGTGGGGTGTGTGTGCATGCATGTGTGCGCGTGTGCATGTGTGTGCGTGTGCATGTGTGTGCGTGTGCATGTATTTCAAACCCCTGAGTAGTTCCGTTTAGTGTGGTAGACAGTGAAGCACTTTCCAGGGTGCAGAGGGACACGGCATGCCTTGCACCAATATTTTGTCTCACTCCGCCGGCCCCTACTTGTACAGACTCTGCACTTCCTGAATGGTCTCTGTTTTTTCTCAGTGGGCATCAGCTGTTCAAGTTCATGTTTTGCCAGGTCACCGTCTAGCCGGCTCTCTGGGTCTGTGCTGCTTGGTGCCCTTGGCCTATGTCCTTCCTCCATCTCACATGTGGTCCAAGTTGTCACTACTCTTTCTATGAACTCTAAAAGGGTTTTGCACTGATCTGGATTTACCGTTCTGTATAATATGTATGAATTAAATATTGCCAACTGAAAGAGATAGGAAACAAACTTTTGGACCAGTTGAGGGTCTTGCGGATGAATGGATAGTAGCTAATGTTCTGGTCAAGTTTGTCAACCCCATTCATATAAGCATTGTAGTGCACAACACATTCAGGTTTCAACTGGGGGACCCTGTCTCTCTCTTTCCTCTGCCACACATCAACAGTCTGCATATTATCATGGTGGCAGGTGGTCACCATCTTCACCACCCTTTTGTCGTGCCAGGCTAACACCATGACCTTCTTGTTATGCCTGACAATTTTTCCCCCTGCCCCCAGCTCACTCTTTTTTATGTCCCTGATTACATTTGGTTCCCCCTGTTTTTCCTAAGCGTCCCACATACATTTGTTTTTGTTTCAAAAGGCTCTCACACAGAGACACAGAGTTATAAAAATTGTCCATATATACAGTGTAGCCATGTCCGGTGAGACGGTCCAGGAGATCATAGACGATCTCTGGCAGAGTGCTGGCTTCCCCAACATAAGGCCGCATATTAAAACAATAGCCTGTGGCTGAATCACACAGAACATAAGATTTTATGCCATATTTCACTGGCTTTTGTGGGTTATAAACTTTGAAGGCCAAGCGCCCCCGCCACTGCATCATTCCTTCATCTATGCAGATGTTTTGTCCAGGTTGGTACATGTCTTTAAATTTGTAGAGTATGTAGTCCAACACTGGGCGGATTTTATACAGTTTGTCCCCTGCATCTTGTGACGTATTGTCGTTAAAATGGAGAAACCTCCAAATAAGCTGAAAGCGGTTTCTCGGCATTGTTTTCGAAAAGTAAGGTGTGGCTATCACCTCATCCATTGACCAGTATTTGTCTAGTCTTGGTTTTTTAATTAAACCGGTTAAAAATGTCAGGCCAAAGAACTTTTTCAGTTCATGGACTGACACCGGTTTCCACTGTGTTGCCCTGCTCCTCGGGAGCCTGTCAGGGTGAGTGGCAAAATACTGACGGGCATATAGATTTGTCTGCTCAGCGATGTGGCCCAGGAGCTCATCTGTAACAAAGAGCTGAAAGAAGTCCGCTGGCCGGTCCGATTTCAGCTCTGCAGCAGCGCTCTGGAGTCCAGGGTTGGCAGTGAAAGTAAACGAATTGGGTTTCCAACCCTTTTCCTTCCACTCTGCAGATCCAGATGCACCACCTGTAAATGATAATATACAATATAAAATATACAAAATATATATAAATATACATTATTTTTATTTTGTATTACTGCAGTGTGATGTGGAGAATAGAGTTAGACACTTTTTTAAAATACTTTTTTATACATATACACACACACACACATATAAATGTATATATATATATATATTTTTTTTTTTACCTTTCTTCGCTTTGCGAGTAGGAGAGGGGGGTTGGTCCTCTGCTGGTTGAAGGCTCTGTAAATAGAAAATTCCTTCACAATTACCACCCAGGAGCATCATGTTACTTAGTTAGTTAGTTAGTTCTTCTTACCCATCTCATGCCTCTCTGGAGATGTGGATTTGCTGCTCCCAGCAGATCCCGATGGCAGCCACTCATCACTTGAATCAGGTTCTGGTTCACTGAAATCGTCCTCGCTGTCCTCGCTGTCCTCCTCCCTCCTCCCTGATATGCCCGCGCTCGACTCGCCTCTCACCTCGGGCAGATACCCCTGCTCCGACACGAGATGCGCGCCCGCACCACTCGCCTCGGGCAGACACCCCTGCTCCGACACCACATGCGCGCCTGCACCACTCGCCTCGGGCAGACACCCCTGCTCCGACACCACATGCGCGCCTGCACCACTCGCCTCGGGCAGACACCCCTGCTCCAACACGAGATGCGCGCCCGCACCACTCGCCTCGGGCAGACACCCCTGCTCCAACACCAGATGCGCGCCCGCACCACTCGCCTCGGGCAGACGAGACCGCTGCTCCGATACGCGTGGGCCCGCACCACTCGCCTCGGGCAGACGAGACCGCTGCTCCGACCTCCTCGGACCCGTATCCCTCACCTCCTGCGTATCTCCGCAGCCTGTTTCCGCGGCTCCCCGCGTCACAGCAACGCTCCGGAGGCACTGATCGATCGTCATTTGCCTCAATCGCTTTCTATTACACTCTCTCTTCGCCATCTTGAATCTCTCTCGCTCGCTATTACACAGTGGCTGATCTCTTCCTGTCTTCCGCGTATCTGATCGGCACATGATCGCTACCTACAGGTTGGGATGTATGAATTACACCTTAAAAGTTGATCCAGGTCGTAATCTAGCGATCCCCGCTGAAAAAAGCAGTTGACGTCAATAGACGTCACGGCAGTCAACGTTTGGATTAGAAGGGACGTCAATAGACGTCAGCGGCAGTGAATGAGTTAATTACTGAAATTGAAGATACCCATTCAAAAATACATTGTTTTCCAAGCCTTTTCACTTCCATCATGAAATCAAAGTATTCTTTTGGACTTAGATATAGTCACATAAAAGGGGGATCTTCCCCATATAGAGGCAGCCATTTTGAATACGAGAGCCGCAGAAGGACATTTGGGCTCATCCTTCGCCTCGGCTCCTGCTAACAGCTGCTCAGCCGCGCTGCATGTGGGAGCTAAGGAGCGAAGGAGAGAAGGGGAAGGGGAGGGGGGAAGGGGGGAGCCTCGTGTAAACAAGCATGCTGCTGTATCACACTCGTAATGGATATAACACGTATTTTGGACTAAATTGTTTTACTGGATTTTATTCGCTGGATCCTTATGGACAGATTGAGACCAAGTTTATGGTGAAATACAGAGTTTGACCTGTCCAGAGCCTTCAAAGGTAAGCTTTGTGCTTTTCCGTTTTGTGCTTTTCCGTATAAAAGCCCCATGTGCTCGGGGAGTGATTGTTTTGCAGGGAAATGAATTGCATAGTCAAAAAGAGGAGACTGTAAGGTTTCATTTGATGTGTAGATTGTCATGAATCATGATCGGGATTGTGTGTTTTCATGCGAAAAGAAAAAAAAAAAAAGTGAACGGGGGACCGCGTTTTATGTATACAGCGGCGTGCGCGGGCACGCGAGCTGTCGGCGCTACGGCGCGCCCGGGTGACCCTCGAGGTCTGCCGTAGCCAAAAGAGGAAGTGCATGGTACCTACACCACCTATGCGCCACGAATCCTACACACTGTACCTTTAATCACAGCTTTACAAATTCGAGGCATTCTGTCCAACAATTTTTCAAGATATCAATCCTCTATAGTTTTCCACTTATCCTAAAGACATTTCCACAGGTGTTTAACGTTAGTTAGTCGGATTCCTGGAGCGCGCTTTAATATCCAAATAATCCCACACTTTTTCGCTGGGTGACAGGTCAGGAGACTGGGGCAGCCATGTCATAACCTGCAGTCGATGAAGCTGTTCACACGTCTCCAAATGACCCTTACACAGTTTGGACGAGTGCTTTGGGTCATTATCTTGTTGGAACCAGAAGTTTCATCCAGAGTTCACAAATACACAATCGTCCTAATACTTTTGTCAGGCAGTGTATATTGTTATTTATATATATACAAAAGTATTAGGACGATTGTGTATTTGTGAACTCTGGATGAAACTTCTGGTTCCAACAAGATAATGATGTGTGTGTATATATATATGTGTGTGTATATATATATATATATATATATATGTGTGTGTATATATATATGTGTGTGTATATATATATGTTTGTGTGTGTATATATATATGTGTATATATATATATATATATATATATATATATATTATGTGTGTGTATATATATATATGTATTATGTGTGTATATATATATATATATATATATATATGTATATAATTTTATTATTTTGTTCACCCACATTATGCAAACTGTTTTGAACTTTTGTTATATTGTTGTCCCCTCGTCAAAAACATACCTGGAGTTGCGTTTTTGTTTCATTCCCGCTTGTTTCATTAATTTATTCAACCAAAGTAGACGTCTCTGAGCACTCAAAAATCTGCTCTGTTTGCATTTTGCCTCGATTGTTGCGTCACAGGTGAAACGCCACAGTAGGATTCATTCTGTAATGAGTTCTTGTATGACGGTCATACTTGAGTTCACTTATTTTTTATTCTAACTATCTTCAGTTCTAAGACAATGAATTCTTAGATGTGTATAGCCAATATGGATGCTTTGATATTGTTTTAACATTTCTTATAGTTTTTATTCCTGTATTTTATGGCATTTTACGCAAATAAGTATGTCCCTGCAAGAGTATGTATTCTGAAAGTATTCCTTAACAATTTTACAGCCAGTATCCTTTACATTTAGATTCTACACGAGATTTCGTAATGAGTTAAATTGCCTCTGAAAACCAGTTCTTCTGTCTGCTGGGATGTGGCACTTATCTCAGACCTATTGTCTCCATTGTTGGACGACTAATAGCCTGTAATGAACCACTAACGCGTGTTGAAAACCTGAACCCATTTGACCTCTTGTTTATCTCCATTTCAAACCTTTTATCGCCTTTTAAACAGGTTTTCATTGCATGCAGAAATACTTAAGTTACAGTTACTCATGCCGTTTCAGTAATATTTTTTATTCGAGTATCAGTACTCTTACTTGAGTAAAATTTTTAGTTCCTCTTCCACTGTGAGTCTACAAGTGACAAAAGCTTTATGTGGACAATATGAAATGATTTGAACGTTTGGGTTTCTTGCATTTTTCTCTTGCTTTTTGAAGTGTTTGTGTCTTTCCTTTGAAAATACCAGATTTGGGCATTTAATATTTTGTCCATCCAATTTCATTGAGTTCAAATTATAAATGAGATATTTCATTCAGACACTTATTCTTACTTGAGTAGTAGTTTTCCCAAATAATGTATTACTAGTGAGTCATTTATTGGACCACTACTTTGTACTTCTATTTTGAAGGTGCATTGTGTAACGTTTAAGATTAAGATTAAGGGATTAGATTAAGATTAAGTCTTTATTGGTCTCACACACAATGACACACAGTGACACACGGGAGAAATTTGACTTCTGCATTTGACCCATCCTTTTCAGGAGCAGCATTTTTTTCGGCACCCGGGGGGCAGTACCGTGAAGGGTCTTGCCCAAGGACCCACACTGGCTAGCTCATTGCCGGGGGGGATTTGAACCCACAACCCCCGGGGGAAAGTCAGTGACTTACCAGTTGAGCTAACCAGCCGGTTTCTGGTGGAGGGTCTGTCTAATCCTTTTCTCTATGGAGATGGTATTGTTTTGTCTTTAATGTTTCACAGTATGGTGTTAAACCTTTCTATCTTCATGGACCAGACCAAGTTACAGGTCATCAGGTTACATCTGAGGAGAGACAACCCTGCTCAGAGTCAGAATGCCAGTTTTTTGAGCTATAAAACCACCTGTAATATTATGTATGTACATATAGCTAATAAATATATAGAGGTAGAGGTGTTTAATGTCACACTGTGGAACATTCCAGGCAGAGCACTTACAAATCAAAAAATACACAGATGACAGACGTCCAAAAAAACCTAACTTAATGCATCTAATCTAATGCACCACCCACCTGGGATTATGTCCTTCCAGCAAAACTCCATTGATTGACATGCTCATTTATTGCGGATTTGCGGCGATCTCAAATTTAATTTCCGGTGAAGATATTCTGTTTACCAAATGTCTGTGCCTCGAAAGAAAAAATTTAAATACAAAAAATGTGTCACCATCAATATGTTTTCACCAAGAGCTTTTTTCCCCCCATGTATTTGAGCAAAGTTTCTCTTGAGCTCATATGTTGTATAAGCAGATCTTGAGGTGAAAATAAACCCACTGTATTGTCGGCATCTAATTATACTAGTAAAGCAGTTTACTGTCCGAGAATCAGGAAGTGCACACTTAGTATTCTAGTTGTTTCTAGCATTATCGTGACGTCAAAATTCCTTTCTGGTGTCTGAAAATTGTGAAAAGAGCTTATAACCTGAGCTTGTTGAATAATTAGAATGCTCGGAATGCATAAGGTAAGCGAGGAATAACTTTGAACTAGGGATGCAAATTATTGATTAATTCATTAATCTATAGTTGATTGACCTTATCGATGGACTTACGATTAACTGATAAACAGCGTTTTTCACCTGAATTTTAGTGTTTCAATAGGGTCTTTAAGAATATAAGTGTGGCGGGATTCTTGAAGAATTCAGGCTTAGTCGAGATAAGCTTTTTAAGGTGATTTATTGTGCTCCCACAGTGCAAAAAAAAGGTGTCCAATGTGTGTGAAAAAATATTTACAGTGCTGGCGTGATATATACAAAAACAGTTTTTAAACAGACTTCCCCTTTAAGTCTTTTATTTTCTCACTTTCACTCTGTCTGCGCACGTTACCTTCCATGTAGCTGAGCCAAGACAAGACTGAAGGCAGCGCTGCGAAGCGCACCTTTATACCCCCATTGCCCCGCCCACATTACGTAACATTACTTTTACAATCTGATTTACACCATCCCACTATTAAATGGCCAACATTTCTGGTGCCCACAGGTGAGCACAGAGCTTTCATGCCTCCTTAATAAATCACATACAACACTCTAAATACACAGGCTATATGAATAATTGCCCAGACCAATTACGCCTGGCTCACATGACCACCAGAACCCGCGAAACTAGTGGTTTTAAACTCCCGGTGCGGAAGTGTTCGGTTTCGCCAGAACGCAGCACGGGAGGAGGAGAACGCAGCACGGGAGGAGGAGAACGCAGCACGCGAGGAGGAGAACACAGCACGCGAGGAAGAGAACGCAGCAGCGCGCAGGTACGCAAATGATCGGTTTTAGCGCGGACAGAATGGCAAAACTGGCGCTTCTAAGTGTGCACCCCTAGATGCGACAGAGCACGCTGGAGAAGTTATGAGAATTTGTATTTGGTGGATAATAGATGAGGGTTCGCCGCGCGAAGCGCAACAGAGAAAAAACGGGCGCGCGTCTTCACGTGCTCTCCTCCGGGACCAACGCTCTTAGGGACGGGACTGCTCCGTCACAATAAGCTATAGTATACATAACATTGAGTCAAAAATATATCATAGTATTATTATATTGTATATTCCTCAATTAATTATTCCTTAGTAAAAAGCAGACAAATGTATTGATGCTGAATAACAAAATACATTCTTTATTGAAAATAAATTGAGGACTGGCTCAGTTGTTGCACTTGCAGCATGGAAATCTTGAAATTAAAAGGAACCGAAGAAATTAAATAACAGAATGTTATTTAGTCTACATATTATGATGAAACCAGTGAATCCAGACTATTTTTAGGACATCCTCAACATTTATTTTGAACTAAGGCATCAACAATATTTCTCTCCCTTAATCTGGGAAGGGTTACAGTACAAAATATAAATTTCACAAGGCCCCTGGACACAGCATAAAACATTACAGGGCCTCAAACCAAAACAATCAAGAAATTATAAAAGCATGTAAGTTACATGCTTTTATAATTTCAAAAATATATGGTACTAGGTCCAGCTCTACTGTGAGTTGTATGGCAACATCCAGAGAGGAAAGGGTTACATGATGTAACACTATGGTCTTTCTCGCGAGTGGGTTCGCATCTCGTGTTCACATTCCAGAGTAGCGCCCTCTAGCGATTAGTTACAATTAATGCATTTTGTTCGGCCAACGTCTTGATCGACAATTAATTGTGAGTCGATTAATTGTTGACATCCCTACTTTGAACCACTCCTTTTCAATCTCCAATAAGAAAAAAAAAGTTTGTGAAATGTACATTAAGTGCATTAGATACTTCTTGTGTATACTTCTTGTGTTTATTAAGATGCTTGAAATGAATAAATGAAATGTAAATGACTAATGACAAAAATTGTTGTCGTGACTTGGCTTGGTGACATGGCTTTGACGGACGTGCACATTTACTGCAGATTAGCAACAATCTCGAATTCCATCCCCAGTCTAGATATTCTGTTTACCAAAGCTACACGTGCCTCAGGGGAAAAAAAGAAAGAAAGAAAAAGAAACACGATGCTGGCAGCGTCAATGGGGAAAGAAGCGGCTGGTTGACATGGCAACGGGAGCTCATTATCTGGTGGTCTATGCCCATCCACGGAGCTCCATTGGCAGGCACCCGGGGAGAGATGGGAGTGGCAGACAGGCGGGATTTCACTCCACTAAAGAGAGGAGGAGGAGAGGAAGGCGGGGAGGAGGAGGAGAGAAGGAGGAGAGGAGGAAGAGAAGAGGAGTGGAGGAAGGGAAGAAAGCGAGAAGAGGAGGAGGAGAGAAGGAGGGAGGAAGACAGAAAGGTGGAAAGGAGAACAGGAGAAGGAGAGAGTGGAGGAGAATCAGAGGGGGGAGGGAGGAGGAGAAACAGGAGGAACTACGGGGAGGAAGGGAAGAGAGGGAGAAGAGGCGGAGGAGAGAAGGAGGGAGGAAGATAGAAAGGCATAGAGGAGAACAGGAAAAGGAGAACGTGGAGGAGAATCAGGAGGAAGGGAGGAGGAGAGGAGGAAGGGAGGAGGAGAGGAGGAAGAGAGGAGGAGGGGAGGAAGGGAAGAGAGGGAGAAGAGGAGGAGGAGGAGAGAAGGAGGGAGGAAGACAGAAAGGTAGAGAGGAGAACAGGATAAGGAGAGATTGGAGGATAATCAGAGTAGGAAAGGAGGAGGCGAGGGGGAAGAGAGAAGGAGAGGAGGAGAAGGGACATGTCTCCTCTCTAATCCTGGATTACCTGTCTGCGACGTCTGCATGTTCCGCACCAGGATTGCAGCTGTGAACCCAGCGTGACGCCTTTGAGAAAATGCACAGAAATCACAGTCCACAGTGTCATCTCTGTCAGTGTCTTCACTAAGAGCTGTGCCCGCAACCATTTCCATGCAAATTATTTCTTTCCCTAGTACTGATGTATGAAAGCAGTGCTTAAAGTCCAAACATGTCCATTACCAGACCCCCCAGGATTTCGCGGGCATTTTTTGTGATTGTTGCGGACTAAAATGCCTGAATTTGCGTGAGCTTTTCCAAAAAGTTGTGATGAAAGTTGCGATGCTTTTAAGGTTTTTGTTGCGATTTTGTTGCGGGAGGAAGTGAAAGTTGCGATAAATAGTTGTGATTTTCCCTTTATGTAATTAAAATTGAATAATATTTTGAATACTGAGTTATTACTGACAAAGAATAATACAAGGACACAGAGATCACAGATATGGTCCTAAAACAACCTTACCAACATTGAAAATAAATTACTTCTAGGAGGGGAATTGTTTCGCCCGGTCTTTTGTTGTTATTTTTGTGGGCAAATGTCTGGCCGCAGACATGTTTCTTTGCCATTAGAAGCCGTGTCCCAATTCCCAGAGTGCACAGTTCGGAGCGTGGTTTGAAGGGCATTTGCATCATTTCTTTTTTGTTCCATGCACAGTTAACACGCGGTCCGAAGACCGCAGTTGTTTCCATGGAAATCGGGGCGTGGACCAAGCGCGTGAAAATGCACGCTTCGCACACTCGTATATCCCAGCATGCACCGCGCGCTACTTCTTCTACGGGAGAAAATTGAGTTGGCGGCTGCTTCCCGTAGTTGCGAGACCTGTCGCATTTCGCAGACGGCCATGCGGTCCGCGGAGTGCACTCAGGGCTGAGCAAGTGTGCACCCCCTTCAAACCACGCTCCGAACTGGGGACACGGCTGCAGTTTCGTTTCGTCACACGGAAGTAAGGCAGAAGGAAATTGGTCGACGTGAGTTCAATACGTCGCCGATGACTGGTCAAAATTGGTAAAAATTGCGGGAAAGTTGCAGTGATTGGTCAAAATTGCAACACCGCCCTGAATTCACGGGGACTGGCTGAAGTTGCGTTGAAGTTGCAAATCGCAACATCGCGAATTCCTAGAGGGTCTGCATTACGTGCTGTCTGCATCTAATTGTAAAGAGTTTCATTGTCCGATTAGCGCTTTTAATCAACTAATCTTCAATCACTAATCTATAGTCATATTTTAATAATCAGAATCACTATCTGGACTATACAGAAAAAAAAACTCTGCCCCGGTTGTAAGGTTCCGGGGCCCTAGATGGAAAGCGAAACAACCATCTTAACTTGGGACTGTCCAATCATACACACAATGCTGTATTTTAACACTCGGGCTCAAACACTGGGGCGATCGGGCTTCACTGTCGCTGGCGCCAAACTCTGGAACAAACTGCCCCCTGATTTGCGCACCGTCATTGGCTTTGGCCTGTTTAAATCCAGGCTCAAAACTCAGATCTATTCAGACTGGCTTTTAACACTTTGCAATGTAGTGACACTTTGCACAATTTGTTTTAGTTCATTGTTAAATTTAAATTACATCATAATTTGAGCAAAATAATCAAAATCTGCCCTTTATATCGGCCCAAAATATTAGCACATCTTAACGCTATCAGCATTGGCCAGGAAAAATCCCTTATCAGTTAGTCTCTAGTCACAGATTCAATATTTGTCTCCAAACTCGACCTCACCTCCAAGCTCTGACAGAGAAAGCGAAGCGTTTCTTTGACGGGTATAGGAGAATTTGCGTCACTAAGAATGATGACCCTGTACTATTCTTATCTGGTCTGGCCTGTCATCTTTCATGTCTCAGATTTGGATGTGCAGATCTGGTTTTAGATCTGTCAGCCTGTATTGTTCCTGTTTTCTCTTCACGTCAGAACGGTGATCAGGCCCAGGTCGTCTCTCTTCGCAATGACAATCTCAGAACAGTGCAATTATTTGTGTGTTTTCTCTTGGTTGGTGTCAAACATCGATAATTCTGTTGAAAGAAATGTAATCGTAGCAGTAAAACACACAGTAAAACAAGTTGACAGAGTATGGAGCTATATTGATTCTATACAAAGACAAAGAAAACTGATAATTACGTGTACCTGCTCTTACAGTACAGCGAAGATGCTACTGTAAGGTGATGAACCACCAACCAAAAAGTTACATAGTGCATCTTTAAAGGAGAATTAATGTTTTTTTTACAATCTGAGCCTTATTTTGGTAATAAAACAAGTTGTTTTACTCACCCATAGCACTTTGGTGTCATATGGAGCACTTCCAGAGATGTTTTAGATTAGCGATAGCCGTAGCGCGAGTTCTCGGGGCATATAATATATGCCCCGAACGGTCTCCAAATAACACAAACTTCAGCACTTTTCAAATCATAGAAGCTCAATGTCTTAGTCTACACTTTCTTTTGAGTCAAAAGTGGCCTGTAATCCGAGATGTATCCATAATTTACAGCTTTGCGTTTCATGTTTGGGTCCCGAGAGCTGAGAGTGAAATAAGCTCTGACTCCGCACATGCGCACTGTCCTCCTCATCTACTCGAAACTATGGATAAATCTCGGATTACAGGCCACTTTTGACTCAAACGAAAGCGTAGACTAAGACATCGAGCTTCTATGATTTGAAAAGTGCTAAAGTTTGTGTTATTTGGAGACCGCAAACATGTGCCCCGAGAACTCGCATTACAGAGATCGCAAATCTAAAACATCTCTGGAAGTGCTCCATATGACACCAAAGTGCTATGGGTGAGTAAAACAACTTGTTTTATTACCGAAATAAGGCTCAGATTGTAAAAAATGTTAATTCTCCTTTAAAGCACTGACAACCCAGGTTCCACTGTGATTCTGTTTTAAAACTGTAAGAGCACAGGCAACATACAGTCTCTACAGTTTTGTTTACTCTCAGTCCAGCCATAGCTTAGCATTTGATTTGTTGACTTAAAGGTACATTGTGTAACTTTTCTGGTGGGGAGTACGTCACACACTTTTCTCCATGGAAATGTTATTAGTTTGTCTGGAATGTTTCACAGTATGGTATTAAATCTTTCTGTCATCATGGAGACGAAACCAGACCGAGTTACTGGTCAGATCTGTAGAGAGGCGCCTGTTTTTCTAGGTATTTTTACACATCAAAACCACCTGCAATTGAATAAATGTAAAGTAGAACTGTTTAATGCCATACTGTGGAACATTCCAGGTAGAGCAATGACATATCCACAGAAATAAGCAGGTGACAAACTCTCCACCAGAAAAGTTAGGCAATGCATCTTTACTGGTTTTAACAGATATCATCAACACTTTGCCTTCACTGGCTGCCTGTATGTTTTAGAATTGATTTTAAAATTTTATTGATCACTTTTAAAGCTTGTTTAGGTCTTACACCAAGTTACATTTACAGTTACAACTTTTAACCCCGTAAGAGCCCTCCTGCAGCCTTAGATCCTCAGGCAGGTCCCTGTGCCTGTTCCAAAGTCCAGGCTCCGGATGAAGGCTGATCGAATGACCTCCCTGAGGAGATAAGGCTTGCACCATCACTATCATCTTTTAAATCACTTCTTAAAGGGACAGTGTGTAAGATTTTTACCCGTTAATTACTGAAATTGAAGATACCCATTCAAAAATACATTGTTTTCCAAGCCTTTTCACTTCCATCATGAAATCAAAGTATTCTTTTGGACTTAGATATAATCACATAAAAGGGGGGATCTTCCCCATGCAGAGGCAGCCATTTTGAATACGAGAGCCGCAGAAGGACATTTGGGCTCCGCCTTCGCCTTCGGCAAGGCTCGTGGTTTTGGGTAAACAACACAAGCATGCTGCCGGATCAGACGTCGTAATGGATCTAACACGTGTTTTGGACTAAATTGTTTTACTGGATTTTATTTGCTGGATCCTTATGGACAAATGGAGAGCAAGTTTATGGTGAAATACAGAGTTTGACCTGTGCAAAGCATTCTAAGGTAAGCTAACCTCGTTTTGTGCTTTTCCGTATAAAAGCCCCATGTGCTCAGGGAGTGATTGTTGTGCAGGGAAATGAATTGCATAGTCAAAAAGAGGAGACTGTAAGGTTTCATTTGATGTGTGGAGTGTCATGGTACATGATCGGGAATGTGTGTTTTCATGAGAAAAAACAAAACAAAAACGGGACCGCGTTTTATTTATACAGTAGGGGCGCGCGGGTCCCTCGATTTCTGCCGTAGCTAAAACAGAAAGTGCAATAGCACCATCCACCTATGCGCCACGAATCCTACACACTGGGGCTTTAAAAGTCTTTTAGGTGGTTTTGACTTGATGTTACTCCTTATTTATTTTGATTCTATTTTATTAATTCATACATTTTAATTAATTGAATTGTTTGCATCATTGTCTGATTTCGTATGCTTTCTATTGTTCTTTGCTGCTCTTACAGAACTTTATAAACCTTGTTTTTCAAAGTGCTTTATAAGTAATAACAATTTTATAATAATGTGTGTACCTCGTCTCTCGTCTCACTTGTGGTTCTGTGTGACGTGTTAGATGAGGCCCTCCATTCCAGGCTGAGATGACACAATTTGACAGGCAGCGTTCTCTGGGCTAATGGCAAGCTAGCGTTATGATTAGGCAAACATCTAATTATGGTTCTTGCCAAATGTAAAGCCTGACATTCTAATTTCCGATCAAAAAAGGTGTGTTTTTCACTCTAGATTTGAGTCAGAGGTTTTGTTTGGGGGAGACGGGCACTTGTGTAACTTCTCAAGTTACAGGATTTGACAGACAGATTTGCAATTTGCGATCACGGAAATGGCTGTCCGTCAAATTATGCAAATCTGTTGTAAACTGAAAAGGGCCTGACATTGATTTAAAAACATACAAACATTATATCCACAACAAAGAAGTTTGAGTCTGAACTGTTTTTCATTATGTTTTATCATGTTTTTTCTCAGAATTTGCGATATAAATAATAGAATAGCGATACCAGTGATTTTTCTTTCGATAATGATGCAAAGTCATTCTATGGCCAATATTGCAATATCGATCTGATACAATACCAATTAATTTTTTAAATGTATTTAAACTCCTACTATGATGAATAATCTTTTTGCTCTACCCCAGCTTGAACTGATCTAAAATCTAAATAACTATTTATTTAAAGATCCCATGACATGGTACTTCTTGATGCTTTTATATGGCTCCTTAATGGTTCCCTAATACTGTAAATGAATCCTTATTCAAAATCAACACTCAGTGCATGAGAAACAGAGATAAGATGAGAGAGTAATTTTTCTCTCTCTGAACAGGCCATAATGGGCGTTGTTGCTTGAATGCAAATGAGGAGAAAAGAGCTGGCCTATAGTAGAGGGTGGGGGCGTGGCCAAACTCTCCGCTCTCGGCTCTGAGCTCTCAGCTGATCCATTTCCTTGTTTTTGCACGGGGGGAGAGATTTGAAGCGTTCCATTGAAAAATAAACACATTTCCACAGAAAATAAAATGAAACCACTGCTGTTCAAAGGTCCAGAGGCTCAGATAAAGGACTTCCGAGCCTAGAAACACTCGGACGTGCCTCCAGGCAAATAAAAAAAACACATTTTGCATTGCCTAGCGCATTCGCAGTCCAAACTCTCTGGGCGTGATTTACAGAGACGCTGAGTACAGACAGACGGGGGTGGAACTGCATTTGCATTTCTTTTTTCGATCTGACGTCAATAAGGTGCCTTGTTAAAAATCGCCCGTTTGAGCTCCGATTTTTTTGTAACGCAGAAAAGGATTGCAAATGCTCAGTTTAGACATTTCGCAACTTTTAACCATGGGGGGGGCCTAAACAGGGTAGGGGAAAGTGAAAATTTCATGCCATGGAACCTTTAAAAACAGATTAACATTTTATTAAAAATGGCAATTTGTTGAAAAAATGTAAGTATATTTGGTATGAGAAATGATACTTTCTGTGCCTTGACATTATCAAAATGCACTACTCACAAATGCAGTGATTTGAGGCTTGGTCCTCTCAGGCCGCAGGAAGTTTGAGAACATAAAATGCATTAGTTGTGATTTAAATGAGAAAATAAGAAGATAAGAGAGCGTGTCAAAAACAACCACCGAGAGTCTTTCAGGGCTTCACTGACTCACAGACTCAAACTTTGCTATTTTAAATGGATTCACTGCTGATGCAAGTAAAACAGGTTAGTTTTCAGTGGGATGGTGTACTTTAATAGACATGATTGTCCAAATAGACTCCCTAATAGTTCAGAAGTTCATATAAACATCAATCTGGTCTGTAAAAAAATATTATGTATACATTTTTATGGTTTGTAGCTTTAAATGTGGACTTATTTAATTATTTCTTCTCTATTTTATTGTACTTTGACAGTTTTTTTTATCCTCTGTGGCTCCTGTAGCTTTTTTTTTTTTTACTTAAGTGCTGTGATTGTGCACTTTTCATTTATCAGCCATTTTGTTACTACTGTTATTGGAGTTATGAATCAACATTAGAACATAGGCTTTCTCTTATGATGTAAAAATGCCCAATTCATCTCTGTGCCATCTCCTGTTTTCATAAAGAAGTTATTTCTTTGCCTACAATGTTCCACAGTATGTGATGAAGACGACCACAAGGTGCTACAGGGTAAAGTTACAGGTCACATCTTTGGAGAGGTGACCCCAGTCACAGTAGGAAAGCATGTTTTTAAGGTATTTGAGCAACAAAAACATGTAAATGTAATCCTGCACGTTTATTTCAGTGGATATTGGCAATTCCAGCTCTGAAATCATCCAAATGACTCTAGTGAAGGTGTATGGAGTTCAAAAACACAGTGGAGCACTATGTGTATTACCACGTGACATCACAAGAGAAAATAACTCCTAAATATTCAGGGTTTGTGTGTTAAAGATCCCATGACATAGTACTTCTTGATGCTTTTATATGGCTCCTTAATGGTTCCCTAATACTGTAAATGAATCCTTCTTCAAAATCAACACTCAGTGCATGAGAAACAGAGATAAGATGAGAAAGAGTCATAAATATCTCTCTCAAACACTTTATTCTGGGCGTTGTTGCTTGAATGCAAATGAGGAGGAAAGAGCTGGCCAATAGTAGAGGGTGGGGGCGTGGCCAAACTCTCCGCTCTAGCTCTCAGCTGATCCATTTCCGTGTTTTTGCACGGGGGGAGAGATTTGAAGCGTTCCATTGAAAAATAAACACATTTCCACAGAAAATAAAATTAAACCACTGCTGTTCAAAGGTCCAGAGGCTCAGATAAAGGACTTCCGAGCCTAGAAACACTCGGACGTGCCTCCAGGCAAATAAAAAAACGCATTTTGCATTGCCTAGCGCATTCGCAGTCCAAACTCTCTGGGCGTGATTTACAGAGACGCTGAGTTCAGACAGACGGGGGTGGAACTGCATTTGCATTTCTTTTTTCGATCTGACGTCAATAAGTTGCCTTGTTCAAAATCGCCCGTTTGAGCTCCGATTTTTTGTAACGCAGAAAAGGATCGCGAATGCTCAGTTTAGACATTTCGCAACTTTTAACCATGGGGGGGGGGGCCTAAACATGGTAGGGGAGCTCACATTAACGTTCAAAAACCTCAGAAAGTGAAAATTTCATGCCATGGGACCTTTAAACATGTGTGAATGAAACAAAACATGACTCCAGGTCTGTTTGTGATGAGGAAATATCATCAGAATATGGATTACAAAATGGCGTTGAAGTGTATTGTGTAACTTTTCTGGTGGAGGGTCCGTCTCTCTTCTTCTCAATAACATGGAGATGTTATTGCTTTGTCTGTAATGTTTCACAGTATGGCATTAAACCGTTCTTTCTTGAAGGAGACCAAACCAGACCAAGTTACAGGTCAGATCTGTGGGCAGTCAGAATGCCTGTTCTTCTAGGTATTTTTGACCTATAAAAACAGGTGTATTTTAATATGTAAGGTAGAGCTGTTTAACGTCATACTATAGAATATTCCAGTCAGAGTAATGACATATCCACAGAAACAAAAAGTTGCACAGTGCACCTTTTAAGTTGCGGTTATTATAAAGCGGTATACTAAAACACTGCAGATATAGACCATGCTTTCTTCTATAATACACACAGCTTAATAGAGACCTGTACTCTGCGGACTGGAGGTGTCAGTGGATGTGGCGTAGCTGCTCTCGGGGTGATTTATGAGCGCGCTGTGGGACTATTACGTTACAGGCCCCGATAACCAAACCAACAGGCTTTTTACTCTGAATACCCCAGTACCTCGATAAAAGCAATTAAACCCAGCAATCTCATTATGTCTAACCTGCAGCTGTTGCCATGTCTATTAGCCCACGCCTTCACAGTTGGCAGAACATGTACAAGGGGTATGTGGCGTTTCTGCTGATATTAAAAGTGTTAGCATGAATTTGATTGTGTAAACGTGTGTTGTGTTGGGAGCGTCTTTCAGTCAGATGGCTAAACACGGCTGAAGAGCTCTCAGCTGTACAGACAAAGCATGTACCTGTTCGCAGAATGAAGACATAAGCACTTTGGACAGTGTTTCAGTGTCAGGTTTGTAGTTTTACGGCCTTGGTTTGTAGTTTTATAATGAGCAGTTTTGGGGCTGTTAATAGAAGGTTAACTTAAAACTGAAATACCCAACTTTTTTCCTCATAATGAGTATATTCTGTTAGTCCTCCCTGCTTCACGTTCTTGCCTGAAAAGCTGTTCTAAACCTTTTCTAGTGGCCAAAAAGAATCATGCATGAGAAGTCTAGTGATGTTTTTATTGCTTTGAAAAACATGCGTCTTTACTGTGAGGAGACTCATCTCCACAAACGTTATTTGACTTGTTTGGCCTGAAAGAGCACCTCCTGGAGTGAGGAGACTGAAAACAGCATTTATCTCCTTTTAAACGATAATAAAATAAGACAAAGCGTATCCTAATGTGTAGCTGTTATTTAACTCTCCAGTAATTTGAGATCAGTTTTGTTTAAATACCAAGTTCAAACATTATGAAACTTTCTGGGCCGATTGTGAACAGGAAATAGTCTTACTACATCAATTTGTATTTCCAACCAGGATATCATCTGAACCAATATTTGGAGACAAGTATCCAATCCAGATCGGTGCGAGATGCGAACCCGAGAAAGATGCGAGAAAGACCATAGCGTTACATCATGTAACCCTTTCCTCTCTGGATGTTGCCGTACAACTCACAGTAGAGCTGGACCTAGAACCATATATTTTTGAAATGATAAAAGCATGTAACTTACATGCTTTTATAATTTCTTGATTGTTCTGGTTTGAGGCCCTGTAATGTTTTATGCTGTATCCAGGGGCCCTGTGAAATTTATATTTTGTACTGTAACCCTTCACAGATTAAGGGAGAGAAATATTGTTGATGCCTTAGTTCAAAATAAATGTTGAGAATGTCCTAAAAATAGCCTGGATTCACTGGTTTCATCATAATATGTAGACTAAATAACATTCTGTTATTTAATTTCTTCTGTTCCTTTTAATTTCAAGATTTCCATGCTGCAAGTGCAACAACTGAGCCAGTCCTCAATTTATTTTCAATAAAGAATGTATTTTGTTATTCAGCATCAATACATTTGTCTGCTTTTTACTAAGGAATAATTAATTGAGGAATATACAATATAATAATACTATGATATATTTTTGACTCAGTGTTATGTATACTATAGCTTATATTCTTAAAGGGATATGCCACCCCCAGGTCAAATTTGGGCATCTCCCCACAGTCCAGAGACTAAAATAAGTGGTGGAAAGCGTTTTCCTGCTCACCCAGCCATTGTCCGAGTCTGTCGCCACTGACCGCCGCGGTAACTGGTGCTCCTCCGCCTTAGACTGGAGTCTAACGTAGCCAGAGAAAGATTTCGGCCAAAAGGAATTAATTTGCTCGATGCGTTTCCCAATTACTTTGTGTGTAGTGCGCATTCATATCGAGTGCAAATAAATGTGCAAATCAACACGGAGAGCTTGCCTTGGTCATTTTGGGTGGGAACTATTTTCCAGTGCGTAAGAATACAGTCGTATCACGCACCACGTTGTGCAACAGGGGAACTCCCTTCCCGGTGCGTAACAGGGATTCCCCTGGTAGCGTACTGCGTGATACGGCTGTATTCTTACGCACTGGAAAATAGTTCCCACCCAAAATGACCAAGGCAAGCTCTCCGTGTTGATTTGCACATTTATTTGCACTCGATATGAATGGGCACTACACACAAAGTAATTGGGAAACGCATCGAGCAAATTAATTCCTTTTGGCCGAAATCTTTCTCTGGCGACGTTAGACTCCAGTCTAAGGCGGAGGAGCACCAGATACCGCGGCGGTCAGTGGCGACAGACTCGGACAATGGCTGGGTGAGCAGGAAAACGCTTTCCACCACTTATTTTAGTCTCTGGACTGTGGGGAGATGCCCAAATTTGACCTGGGGGTGGCATATCCCTTTAAAGACCCTATTGAAACACTAAAATTCAGGTGAAAAACGCCGCTTATCAGTTAATCGTAAGTCGATCGATAAGGTCAATCAACTATAGATTAATGAATTAATCGATAATTTGCATCCCTACCATGAACTCATGCAGGTGACATGGCAACCCTCGAAAGTTACTGTACTTTTAAAAACATCTGCCTGAAGAGGTGAGTGAACTAAAATAAGCTTTCAAAACTGCTGCTAAGGACGACTGTTGCACTGTTGCACATTTACTACTGGAATTACTACTGTTGTACTGTTGTTTACTACTGTTGTACTGGAATTACTACTGTTGTACTGCTGTTTACTACTGTTGTACTGGAATTACTACTGTTGCACATTTATTTTTATATTTGCTTTCAGTGCACGTTCTATTGCACATTACCATTTCACTGCTGCATCTTCCATTGCACATTTTTGATGCACACTGCACATTTTGGACATCTGTAAATAGCTATTTATCTATTCTTTTGCACTGCTTTTAGATTTTACATTTTAGTGTACAAAATACAATATAAAGACAAAACAAAAACCTAAGACAAAAATCTAAAATCTAAAAGCAGTGCAAAAGAATGAATAAATAAATACCTATTTACAGATGTCCAAAATGTGCAGTGTGCATCAAAAATGTGCAAAGGAAGATACAGCAGTGAAATGGTAATGTGCAATAGAACGTGCACTGAAAGTAAAGATAAAAATAAATGTGCAACAGTAGTAATTCCAGTAGTAAATGTGCAACAGTGCAACAGTAGTCCTTAGCAGCAGTTTTGAAAGTGTCTAGAGTAGGGCTGTCAGTTTAACACTTTAATTAGATTAATTAATTACACCGCAAATTAACGTGTGATAAAAATTAACAGAATTAATTATGAGCAGCAATTCAATGCGCACGCATTTTAAATTTGGCATGCGGCGAGCAAATCGCTGCCAGGGGAGAGCATGTAAAGACGCGCACGCCCGTTTCTGTATCTGGTGCGCTCCGCGCGCCGAACCGTTTTCATTATCAACCATTAACTAATTGTCCATAACCTCTCCAGCGTGTTCTGCCGCGACTAAGGGTGCACACTCGAATGAATGTTATGTAATGTGGGAGAGGCAAATGGGGGTATATAGGTGCACTCTGCAGGTCTGCCAAGAGTCTTGTCTTGGTTACAGTGGAGGTAACGTGCACAGAGAGAAAGAGCGAGCGAAAGACTGAAATACTTAAAGGGGAAGTCTGCAGTCTTTACCACTGTAAATATTTTTTCACGCACGTTTGACACCTTTTTTGCACTGTGGGAGAGCACAATAAACCACCTAAAAATGTAATTAAAATGCGATTAATTAGATAAATTAATTACAAATCCTGTAATTAATTAGATTAATTTTTTAATCTTCTGACAGCACTAATTATTATTATTATTATTATTATTATTATTATTATTATTATTATTATTATTATTATTATTATTATTATTATTATTATTATTATTATTATTATTATATTTTACTGAACAACTGAATCATTTGGGATTCTGTTCTCTGTTGATGTTTTTGTTCTCAAATCTCTGTTAGCATTTGCCGGGCAGAATAAGAACCAAGAAAAGCGAAAGTTCAGTCTGGATGGGGCTTTAGTCCTTTAGCTGATGATTGTCAATTAATCGGCTGATGGTGTCTTAGTTGACCAAAATTTGTATCTGCAATATATCGGTACAGCAGCCCACGGTAACGATACTGTATCACCAAATTTAGGTCTTGTTTTTTTCATACACACATTTTACAATTTAAATGTAGAATGTGCTGGATTGTTTGTCTAAGGTTGTGACTTCATCTGTAAAGTATTTTCACAAATTGTTTAGCCTTCGTTCACTCAAAGGCCAGAGAGAGCGCGGCAGGGCATCAGGCGTTGAGGAGAGCGTTGCGGAGGAAGGGCGGGTCAGGGTCGTGTTCAAACAGCACAGCAGGATCCTGGTGCTGGAGCAGAGGGGCAGCGGCTGGGAAGAGGGGTCAGAAATGGACAAGTACAGTTTGAGGGTCAGTAGCAGGGATCGGCAAAACTATTTAAAAATATTGAAGGTGTGATCCAGAATACACACTTCTCTACTGCTTTACAAAGATGTGAGTTTAGTCACCAGTGAGTTCAGGTGGATTAGCCAGTCAGGGTTACACATGGTCCATCCATATCAAAGCAAATATTATAATAGAAAAAAAAAAGGAAAAGGAAAGGTGAGAGACCAGACTGATTTCTTTGTATAAAAAATACAGAGAGATATGATTCTGGACTTGCCAATTTTACAACGAATGCTTATTTTAGTCGTATTTTAACATTGATTTAATCCTGGTGTTGCTTTTCTACGCATTTTGACTAAAAAGCCATATAATTTTGTTCAACATGAAGTGAACCATGTGGAAATATTGCAGAACTATCTGCAAAATACTCAGCATGGTCTCATTATGCAGGCTTCATTTCACATGCCCAATCTGGCATACTTTATAGTTAACCAGTCAGTGAGTACGCCATTTAGAAAGAGCTAAATAAAGGTCAATATTCAAAGTAAGATTTTAGAGTTTTGTCACTTTTTTTTTTTTTTATCTCAACCTCAAACTAATAAATTCACATTGAACCTTCTTTGAATCTTTTTCATGTTTAATTTAATGTAACCAATCTGGTTTAGTGGCAAATGGCTCTAATGACTTGATAGTTGATGGTGCATTGTGCAACTTTTCTGGTGGAGGGTCCGACAAATGCTTCTCTCCATGGAGATGTTATTGCTTTGACTGGAATGTTTCACAGTATGGTTTTACACCTTTCTAAACAATCTGTCTTCATGGAGACTAAACCAGACAAAGCTACAGGTCAGATCTGTGGAGAGGTGACCCAGCTCACAGTCAGAATGTCTGTTTTTCTAAACATTTTTGAGCTCTAAAACCATATGCAATAGAATAAATGTAAGGCAGAGCTGTTTAATGTCGTATTGTGGAACATTCCAGGCAGAACAATGACATATCCATAGAAACAAGCAGGTGACAGACACCCAACCAAAAAGTTACACAGTGTACCTTTAAAGATCCCATGACATGGTACTTCTTGATGCTTTTATATGGCTCCTTAATGGTTCCCTAATACTGTAAATGAATCCTTCTTCAAAATCAACACTCAGTGCATGAGAAAGAGAGATAAGATGAGAAAGAGTCATAAATCTCTCTCTCAAACACTTTATTCTGGGCGTTGTTGCTTGAATGCAAATGAGGAGAAAAGAGCTGGCCTATAGTAGAGGGTGGGGGCGTGGCCAAACTCTCCGCTCTCCCTCAGAGCTCTCAGCTGATCCATTTCAGTGTTTTTGCACGGGGGGAGAGATTTGAAGCGTTCCATTGAAAAATAAACACATTTCCACAGAAAATAAAATTAAACCACTGCTGTTCAAAGGTCCAGAGGCTCAGATAAAGGACTTCCGAGCCTAGAAACACTCGGACGTGCCTCCAGGCAAATTAAAAAACGCATTTCGCATTGCCTAGCGCATTCGCAGTCCAAACTCTCTCGGCGTGATTTACAGAGACGCTGAGTACAGACAGACGGGGGTGGAACTGCATTTGCATTTCTTTTTTCGATCTGACGTCAATAAGGTGTCGTGTTCAAACTCGCCCGTTTGAGCTCCGATTTTTTGTAACGCAGAAAAGGTCAGTTTAGACATTTCGCAACTTTTAACCATGGGGGGAAGGGGGGGGCTAAACAGGGTAGGGGAGCTCACGTTAACGTTCAAAAACCTCAGAAAGTGAAAATTTCATGCCATGGGACCTTTAAGTAGTCAGATAAGCTGGAATGGATAAATCAGGTCAATTTTCAAATTCTTCATTTTTATCTCAACCTCAAAGTGCCATGCTGATGAATCCCCCTCCATCGCTGTCACGCTGAACCTTGGAAAATATGACCGAAGGATTCTGCCCTGCCTTTGAGCTCAACGAAAAGAGAGGAATTATTAACCAGCCTAATATTCTACTTCACCCCTCCAGCTGCCCTCTCTCCCGACAGCCACCCATCTCATTGTCAAACATAGTGATGGCCCGGCCTAATTATAATTCATGGAATAAGAGAGCTGGAGATAAAGGGGTCCGTATGGTGACCACCCTCCCCTCAGCTCCAGCTGCCATTCCCAATAAAACTGCATTTCACTCCAAACAGCCCGATGGATGTGTACAGAACAGTGCATCAGATGTAATGGACTCTTTGTCATTCGGCAATTAGACAAATGACTACACTCTACCAGCTTCCCGATCAATCGTCTGGTGCCTAATGTGTGGTAAAAAAGGAAAAGAAAGGCATCTCCAAGAGTGTAAAGGAAGAGTTTGAAAGTTTGAAGTTTAATTGGACAAAAAATGTGACTGCATATTCAAATCTACAATATAAGATTTGAAAATTCACTTTGGTAATGTGCAAGGCTTGATACAACAGGTCCTGCATGGGGGTAGTAGTAGTAGTAGTAGTGGTAGTAGTGGTGGTAGTTGTGATACTGGTATTGGAAATCTGTGTCCCTACTGTAAAATGTGAAGGATCGAATATTGGCTTCCAAATATCGCTTCAGTCCATATCCTGCTTGGACATATAAAAAGATGTAATAAGTCTCATAGTGTTTGAATTTCTATTTATACAAAGCTGTTCATCGTTAATTGATGGCACAGATTACCCCATGACTACCCCAGGGCAGTTGTGGCTACAGAAGTAACTTACTACCACAGAATATAGAGTGAAAGGTTTTTTTATTTATCATTTGAAGCTCAAAGTGCACCAAAGCCAATAGATAAGAGGTGGTAGTAGTAGCAGTAGTTTCTTAGTCACTGACTCACCCCATATTCCTATTCCCCATTCTCCTCCCATCCACCTGTTGTGCAATTACCTAATACAGTGCAATATATCTTGTTGGACAATATTTATTACAGTGTAATAATATAGTTTTTGTAGCATATCCACCTGGGCAATATTTATTACTGTGTAATATCTTAAACTGTGTTTGTAGCATATCCACCTGTGGTTGTGCAATACCTAATGACAGTGCAATACTTAACACAGTGCTATAGCTTGTAGACAATATTTAATACGGTACATTATGCTAAACTGAGTTCTGTGAAACATCTCTGTCTGCAATGTAAAGACTTTCTAGTGTGTGTATATGGTACTACAATATCTGAGCAAGACTTGCAATAACTTAGATAACTAATGTGTTGTACAGGACATTTTTGCACAACTTTTTGGACTATTTTTTTATACTGGGTTGTAAATATTGAGCTGTGTTGTATATATCTTAAATGTCTACTTAAATGTCTGCACTGAAGCGAGATGCTTTCAATAATATGTATATGTGACAAATTTAATTTCTCCTTTTGCCATGGATTCTGCCTGGACGACTGAGGGATTCTTCACATATGTATGATGTAAATTGTACATATGAATAGTAACAATAAAAGGCATTCTATTCATTCTATATATTCTTTCAAAGATTCCTTAATATACAATGTGCATTTGGTGTCTGTAGACATAGACTTCTATTACATAATATGCTTTGTTTTTTCTATTTTTTTATTTGGTTTCCCAGTATCCTCACAGGATATAAGCCACTACCTTAGAGCTATTATTAAAACCACTACTCATTTACCTGCTAAAATGTGAATACTTTCTATATCTCCTCAGGTCTGTTGCGTCTTTAGCCTTTCCCCTGAAGCTTTCGAATAGGACCATGTAGACTTCATCTCCACCAGTGTTCCCCAGTGGAGATGAAGTCTACATGGTCCTGTTCGAAAGCTTTCTCCCCTCCGAAGAGCTGGGCTATTTATGCTTTGGAAGTGTGGGCGTGTAATGATCGGACTCACTATGTGCCAATTAGTCTGTAGCTAGCACAGTTCACACGCACGGCTGCCATGGCACTTGTAGGCAGCCTGCTTTTGGAGAGAAGAAAGTCAACACTCATCTGTAATAAGTGGCTATATTTTTATCTGCGTAGTATTTTTGGTCCAGGGTTTAGGATCATTGGACTGCTCAGTTGAGGCTAATATTTGAGAAGATGGATGCTAAAAGACCTATATAATGCATTTTAATTCTCTTTTATACAGGCTTTTGGTCACCATTTTCTATCTTAAAGGTGAATTGTGTAAATTCTCTGGTGGAGGGTCCGTCACCTCCTTGTTTCTGATGTCCTTGCTGTGCCTAGAATGTTCCAAAGTAGATTCAAGGTTGTCATATGCAGGATCAACACAAGGTCAACGATGCAATGAAATGCTTAGTATGACATTAAGCAGGTCTACTTTACATTTATTCAATTACAGATGGTTTTAGCGTTTTAGAGCGCAAAAATACCTAGAAAAACAGGCATTCTGACTGTGAGCGGCCTTTTCAGCTCTGAAAGGTTTAATGCCACACTGTGAAACATTCCAGACAAAGCAATAACATCCCCATGGAGAAAAGCATTTGACGTACCCACCCCCAGAAAAGTTACACACCTTTATTATTGCCTTGAGGAGGTATCTAAAGCCATCTGTTGTTTCCATAAAAGTTGAACAGTGGATCTTTTAAAATAAAGTCTACCACATTCACAGGAAACTACATAGACCATGATCCTTTGCTCTTGTTCAGTTCACTTTACACAAAGAAATGACTTAGTAAGCACTTTTAGGTCTTATCTCTTTGGTTTATGAGAGAACCAAAGGCTTGTCGGGGTGTTTTTAAAGGGAAAAAGTACTATATTCACAATTTTGTTAGCCTCTACAAAATATTGCAATAAATATCGTACCGCAAGATGCATATTGTGAAAATATCGTACCGAGAAATTTGATTATGGTTACATCCCTAGTCTTTATACGACTAGATTACCTCTTAGCACAGTACCTCACAATGTACGGCTCAAAGAATCAAAGAAACTACTGTGCATTGTGCAAGACAACAAAGATTTTTTCTTCTCTTTTCAATTTGGATTCAAGACTGTAATACTTTGACTTTTAGGAGGCAGGAGTACTTGATGTGCAGAGAATGTGCAAAATTGTCCTTTTGGTGCTCTTCTGTAGGGACTGTCGCAAATCTAAAGCTGGAGAAATGTGAGGCACTCCAGAGTTAAAAATTAGTAAAAAAAAAAAAAGCTTTATTACCATATGGCCATTTGGTAATAAAGGCTTTTAAATGTTTAAAAAATGTTTAGCTTTCTGAGTGCCTCCATTTTCTTCATCTTAATAGTTTGACTTTATGTTTTTTAGCAGTATCCAAAGTACTTTTGCTTGAGTTTTGAGTTTTCAAACATGTAACAGGCGATGGATGAAACTTTTGATTAGAACTCTATAAATTGTGCAACTGTTAAATTAATATATTAAAGAGGGTGTATCACACTTATTGATTGTGAACATAAAACATTTAGATTGCCACATTTTGAAAATGCTATGTTTGCCAAAAACAAAATATTGAAATTGAATTGTTACTGTTAATCAGCGTGCATACCACCTACGAAACTATAGCACATCGTATCAAGTTTGTGAAGTTGTAGTGTATCATGTATTTATGAAAAAATGGCTGGGCGAGAGTGTTGGTAAGTAGGGATGCACCAGTTGGCTTTTTTTTTTTTCCTTCGATGTTGATACTTTGGCTTTACGTATCTGCCAATACCCAATATCAGTTGATATTAGGGCAGAGTCTGAAAACAGGTTTTATTTCCTTTAAACACAAACCGTAGTGTTAACAAAATATCCAAATGTGCTTTGTAAAAGTTGATCATTTACAGAACAGGTCTGGAAAAATAGTTTAATATGTATGCTTGTATTATTATTATTATTCATATTATTATTATTATTATTATTACTATTTTTATTATTACTATTTTTATTATTACTTACTTTATCCCATTCTTGCCTGCATGCACTTTCTTTCTTGTCCATACTGTCCTGGAGCTACTGTGGCAAGTAAATTTCTCCTGTGTGAGATCAATAAAATCTTCTCTTCTCTTCTCTTATCTTATCTTATCTTATCTTATCTTATCTTATCTTATTACACCAGTTTATAGACCAAAATGGAATATCTGCTGAACCGATATCTCGGAAACAGATATTCATCAAAATCTTGAAAATCTGTGCTAATATCCTTTACCAATGTCATATCGGTGAATCCCTATTGTTGAGCTAGGCTTGTACAAGATGTGTGGGCTCGTATTTCTAACTGAAAGGAGGGTTTGAATATGGCACTGGAAGAGATTGCTAGATTACTCAAACATGCATGAGTGACATATAAAACCACTTCAGGCATGTTTTAATGAGGGAACAACATTATAACATGGCAAAACCCTCCAAAAAGTCGATTTTGCATAACAGCCCGTTTATAAGCGCTTGATTTAAAAGGACATACAGTGTCCCTCTCCCATGAAACATTCTAATCAACAACAAGCAGAGTCCTGTGGTTGTGTTCCAGATAGCAGTAGACTTAAATGCATTTGAGAGAGAGACAAGGGCAAAGCATTCTGAAATGAAAAGCCTGTCCGGAGCTCCCACTGCGGTCACTGCTGCTCACTTGATTCCATTTGTTGTCCACAGATGCATCTCAGAGGGAGGCCGGCCGGGGCTACTGTCTGTTATTAGGCTCTGTAAAGTAAATGGATTTGCACCAATCGCCCATTTAATACACAGCGCTCTGGTAAACGACCACCAAACGGGGCCTTGAAGTATCCTGGAAAATGCAGGCAAAAAAGATGGTAGAATAACTGGCAAAGATATATTGTGTTAGAATTATAGCCAAGAGATGGCATTGGCAAAGTTCTTATGTTTATTGATTCACTCTGGCTGGATGGCCTGACTTTATTTTTGTACTATCGTACGTTTTGGTCTTGACCAATCCTGCATTGCTGCGTGGACAACCTCAGTCTTTTCCAGACGTTAAAAAACACACGTTGTGCTTTTGTGGATCATTGATATATTTTGGACTTTTAAAATCACAATATTGATCTAAAAAGACTTGATAAAAGAAAACAAGTTCACTTACTTCCAGGTTGGAAAATTGCAGTGCAAATTCCCACCTGTCTGTGGTCTCACAACAAAGATGCTGCATGTTGTCAGCACCTACTATTCATGGCTGTACATTACACTAGCTATCAGCCGATTTTTTTTTTTTCTCATGCCAAAATGGCTACACGACGCTGCCGAATTCTACCCGTAACACAAAATAAGAAAATAAAATTGGAAAATGAAGTACATACAGAGCAGTGGGTGTGTACAGGTGGCGGTGAAAATGGGGTAGATTGGAGTAGTGACGTCTTGAATACAGAATAAAGATTAGTATAGATTATTAAACATCACTCTAAATATAACTTCGAGAGTATACATGAGGGGAAACAACTATAGCGTGGTTAAATGCACTAAAAAGTTCATATTGCATCAGGGATGGTACAAGATCTCATAATAATAATAATAATAATAATAATACATTTTATTTATAAAGCGCTTTTCAAGACACTCAAAGACGCTGTACAGAAGGTAAAATAAGTAATAAGACAATAGACAATCAAACAAACATTAAACATTAAGAAACATTAAAAGCAGTTTTAAAAAGGTGAGTCTTGAGCAGTTTTTTGAAGATGGGGAGGTCAGAGCAGTCACGGATAGGTCGTGGGAGTGAGTTCCAGAGGGTGGGGGTTCCAGGTTCGGAGCTTGGTCCTGTAGGGGAGGAACAGGAGGTTGGCGTCGGAGGAACGGAGGGAGCGGGATGGGGTGTGGCGGTGCAGGAGGTCAGAGAGGTATGATGGGGCCATGAGACAAAATTGCCACAAGATTGTGCGCACATGAGAAAAATGGTCTTGTGAAATTCTTGTGAAAGACCATTTTTGGACAAGAGAGGGTTATGTGTTGGTGAGTTGCATCTCTTTAACAATATGAAATCAAATAAATTTAAAAAATAAAAATTGTAGACTGAATTGTGAAATGTATGTATTGGGAATGATGTTATCCCATCTTGTCTCGTTCACGCGGACCCAATCTCGTGCTATGCTGCGTACATAATAGGTCTGCTTTAATGGTCTGGAATCTATTTCATTTTTTGTTGATTCTTTTTCAGCGATTGAAACTGTACATTTTTGTAATTACAACACTGTATTGTAAAGTTGAATTTTAAGCAAAAAGATTTAAAGCTCCAGTGTGTAGGATTTGTGGCGCATAGGTGGATGGTGCTATTGCACTTTCTGTTTTAGCTACGGCAGACCTCGAGGGTCACCCGGGTGCGCGCTGCGCGCCGCTACTGTATAAATAAAACGCGGTCCCGTTTTTTTTTTGTTTTTCTCATGAAAACACACATTCCCGATCATGTACCATGACACTCTACACATCAAATGAAACCTTACAGTCTCCTCTTTTTGACTATGCAATTCATTTCCCTGCACAACAATCACTCCCCGAGCACATGGGGCTTTTATTCAGAAAAGCACAAAACGAGGTTAGCTTACCTTAGAATGCATTGCACAGGTCAAACTCTGTATTTCACCATAAACTTGCTCTCAATTTGTCCGTAAGGATCCAGCGAATAAAATCCAGTAAAAGAATTTAGTCCAAAACACGTGTTAGATCCATTACGACGTCTGATCCGGCAGCATGCTTGTGTTGTTTACCCAAAACCACGAGCCTTGCCGAAGGTGAAGGCGGAGCCCAAATGTCCTTCTGCGGCTCTCCTATTCAAAATGGCTGCCTCTGCATGGGGAGGATCCCCCTTTTATGTGACTATATCTAAGTCCAAAAGAATACTTTGATTTCCTGATGCAAGTGAAAAGGCTTGGAAAACAATGTATTTTTGATTGGATATCTTCAATTTCAGTAATTAACGGGTAAAAATCTTACACACTGTCCCTTTAAGTGTTCCTAGAAAAAATTATGAAATACTTTTAGCCCAAGCCACACTGTCAGTCATAATGGAGCCCTTTTAAATGAAATTTCAAGTGTTGAATTGGAGTCATCAGCTCTAAAAAGCGTCAAAATGTTTTATACTTTAGTCTCTGATAACAGGAGAAGTTCAATTTGTCAACTGGACAAAGTTTGTTTGGTTGAAAACGTTTCGCCGCTCATCCGAGAGGCTTCGTCAGCTCTAATAAGAATACTGGTAAGACACTTGCTTATATCTTGCTGTAGGGAGGAGCTACCTAGCTAACTACTTTCCGGAACTATCTCATTGGTTTCCGTCTTTTGTTTCTCTGGCGTCTAGCTAACGATCCCTAGCTAGACGCCAGAGAAACAAAAGACGGAAACCAATGAGATAGTTCCGGAAAGTAGTTAGCTAGGTAGCTCCTCCCTACAGCAAGATATAAGCAAGTGTCTTACCAGTATTCTTATTAGAGCTGACGAAGCCTCTCGGATGAGCGGCGAAACGTTTTCAACCAAACAAACTTTGTCCAGTTGACAAATTGAACTTCTCCTGTTATCATGGATTCTACCTGGACGACTGAGGGACTTTTCACGCATACTTTAGTCTCGTGTAAAAGCAGATCTGAAGTTGCTGCTTTTGGGGCAATTTTTTTGACAAATGGCACATTTGGGAGTTGATTTGTTGTATATTTCACTTCAATTCAGATGTTATACATTAACATTAATTCGAGTGCACTGTATGGATGTAATGTAGTGTTTGCAGTGAGGCTACAGAAGTTAAAGGCTTAAAGGGGACATAGTATGGAAGATTAACTATTGTGAGCTTTAAAGCGCCATTATCTTACTCAGAGTTGTATTTGTATTGATTCTTGTTTGAGTAATCCTTAATTGTTCTGAATTTTAAGGCTTGACTTCTCAGAAAATCAGTTTTCACCTACCCCCTATCTCCTCCCACTGCTGCGTACTTACTTGAGTATATTCAAAAACATGTAGGTTTTATAAATGCATTGCTTTAATTATATTAAAGGTGCATTGTGTAATTTTTCCTGTGGAGGGTCCGTCACCTGCTTGTTTCTATGCATATGTCATTGCTCTGCCTGGAATCTTACCACAGTATGACATTAAACAGCTCTACTTTGACATTTATCCAGGTTACAGGTGGCTCTATTGCTCAAAACACCTAGAAAAATAGGAATTCTGACTGTAAGCGGGGTCACCTCTCCACAGATCTGACCTGTAACATGGTCTGTTTTGGTCTCCATGAAGATAGAAAGGTTTAATGCCATACTATGAAACATTCCAGACAAAGCAATAACATTTCCAAGGAGAAAAGCATTTGACAGACCCTCCACCAGAAATGTTACACAATGCATCTTTAATGACCTGATGCACTCTACAATAAAATATCAGTATTTAGAGGCAGAGTCTATCAATTCTGCCATTTTGAACAGGAAGCCAGTTGCCCTCTTGCTATTACTAAACCATTTCTTAATTAATCTCACTGTTTACAATGGAAAAAAAGGAAAAATAATTATCTTCTATCTATTATCACATGTTATAATTTAATCTAAAATCCCTGACAAAAGCACAATATGTCTTCTTTAAAGGAAAAGTAACGTTATTTTACAATCTGAGCCTTCTTTCGGTAATAAAACAAGTCGTTTGACTCACCCATAGCACGTTGGTGTCATTTGGAGCTGTTTGGTAAAAGTTATGTTGTAGCGTATCCGTTAGCCTGAGTACTCGGGGCATTACTTTGCGGTCTCCAAATAACACAAACTTTAGCACTTTTCAAATCATAGAAGCCCGATGTCTTAATCTACGATTTTGTTTGAAGCAAAAGTGGCCTGTAATCCGAGATTTAGCCATAGTTTCGAGTTGATGAGGAGGCCAGTGCGCATGTGCGGAGTGTGCTCTCAGCTCCCGGGACCCAAACATGAAACGCAAAGCTGAAAACTATGGATAAATCTCGGATTACAGGCCACTTTTGCTTCAAACGAAATCGTAGATTAAGACATCGGGCTTCTATGATTTGAAAAGTGCTAAAGTTTGTGTTATTTGGAGACCGCAAAGTAATGCCCCGAGTACTCAGGCTAACGGATACGCTACAACATAACTTTTACCAAACAGCTCCAAATGACACCAACGTGCTATGGGTGAGTCAAACGACTTGTTTTATTACCGAAAGAAGGCTCAGATTGTAAAATAACGTTACTTTTCCTTTAAACATTATCTCTACCCCTGCTGTTGTATTTAATTCACTGCGTTCCATGTTTTTTTCCTCAATAATTCCAGCCCGGCCTTTCAGCTCATTCCGAGGACTTCTAATCAGACCCCTGCAACAAGAATCAACGTGACATTTCCTCTAAGTCTTATCAGATCCTCCGCTGATACAGTGTGTGATAAGTCCTGAAAATTAATAAAACAAAACAATGGGACGCAAGTAAATCCTTCATTACTTCTTCCATCTCCTCTCCTCTTCTCCCTTTGTCCTCCTCTCCTCCTCTCGTCACATTTTACAGGAACAAGTCTATTACTCTCTCCTTGTTTTCAAAAAGGCTGCAATTAATCTAATTAGTAATCAGTCAAACAGTGCGCCCACTTCCCCCAGAGCTAATAGAGGATATGACAGGTCCCGACCCTGAATTTTTTATTTTATTTTTTTATTTTTTTGCTTTCTACCATGTTATAATGTTGATCCCTTATGTAAAAAAATATACCTGAAGAGGTTTCATATGTCATTCATGCATGTTTGAGTGAAGTGATCTTCCTATGTGCAATATTCCACCCACAAGTCTACATCACCCATGCTCCCACACGACAATTCTCCATAAATATACAAAACATGGTGTGAAACTGTACACTACAGCTTCACAAACCTGATGGGATGTGCAGTAGTTTGTAATGTGACAGCACTCTGAAGGGGGAGTGACTTAACAGGGGGCATCAAAAGCAAAGCATGTTAATACGTTGTTTGCAGCGAATATTGCATTTCCAAAACAATAAAAGGTAACATGGTGATCTAAATATATTATGTATTAGCAGTTAATACCTCATAGAAGTAAAATACCCCCTGTTTAAAGCCCCCGTCCTGACTTACGGACCCCTCGGAGGATTCAGGAAGGGGGCATTGATCGGTACCACAGCCCGGTGAGCACCTACTGGCAAATGTCCCCAGAGAGGAAGTATGTGGCACAGTTATGTAAGCACCAGTCAATACGGCTCTGTGTTGGTTTAATGGGGTTATAAACAACATGGCTGCTCAGATGCAGTGTGGCGAAGGCATACAACAATACTTTATATAATAATCAAATGGTTCAATATGGCTCTCACAGTACTTATGTGGCTCAGAATGCTCGTGTTTATGACTTTACACAGGGGGGGGGATGCTGTTATTTGTACAGGGACAGTGAAAAACATGATTAAATAAGGGATGTGTCATAGGTGGAGACTGACCGATATGGTTTGTTTCATGGCCAGTGCTGATATTGATTAGAATCCAGAGCAACCAATAAGGTCTGACGATATTTTTGGGCGGATATGTAGGGCAGATTTTTATTATTTTACCCAAAATCTATAATCAAAATTTCCTACAAACTAGGATTGTCAAAACGATCAAAACTCAGATACTACTCGATACTAAAACTAGCACTGAAATTAGATGCTCATTTAAAGGTGCATTGTGTAACTTTTCTGGTGGAAGGTCTGTCAAATACTTTTCCCCATGGAGATAAATAATACAGAGACATAACCGGATAAAACATAGTGAGTTTTTATCAGAACTACTGAAGCGTAAGATCACATGGTGTAATAAAAGAATAGTTATTTTGTGTTGAGAATATTGGCCTCTACTGGTAATTCAGGTCCAAAATTTGCCTCAATATACAGCATTTCTCAGCTGACATATTGTCTAACCAATGTATCATATACATGCATCAGGGGAATGATTGGTGAAGTTTATTAAAATATTTTGTTTATTGATATTAACTATAACAATTCTGATGACTAAAGTGAATCAAAAATCGCATTGATATCGTGACTGTGAGAAAACAGTATTGTTGTATCCCTAGTTTAGAGTGCTTCAAAGATCCCATGACATGGTACTTCTTGATGCTTTTATATGGCTCCTTAATGGTTCCCTAATACTGTAAATGAATCCTTCTTCAAAATCAACACTCAGTGCATGAGAAACAGAGATAAGATGAGAAAGAGTCATAAATATCTCTCTCAAACACTTTATTCTGGGCGTTGTTGCTTGAATGCAAATGAGGAGAAAAGAGCTGGCCTATAGTAGAGGGTGGGGACGTGGCCAAACTCTCCGCTCTAGCTCTCAGCTGATCCATTTCCGTGTTTTTGCACGGGGGGAGAGATTTGAAGCGTTCCATTGAAAAATAAACACATTTCCACAGAAAATAAAATTAAACCACTGCTGTTCAAAGGTCCAGAGGCTCAGATAAAGGACTTCCGAGCCTAGAAACACTCGGACGTGCCTCCAGGCAAATAAAAAAACGCATTTCGCATTGCCTAGCGCATTCGCAGTCCAAACTCTCTGGGCGTGATTTACAGAGACGCTGAGTTCAGACAGACGGGGGTGGAACTGCATTTGCATTTCTTTTTTCGATCTGACGTCAATAAGTTGCCTTGTTCAAAATTGCCCGTTTGAGCTCCGATTTTTTGTAACGCAGAAAAGGATCGCAAATGCTCAGTTTAGACATTTTGCAACTTTTAACCATGGGGGGGGGGGGCTAAACAGGGTAGGGGAGCTCACATTAACGTTCAGAAACCTCAAAGTGAAAATTTCATGCCATGGGACCTTTCAAGAACTTTTTTTATGAATTATGAATTGTGCACTAAGAACAATTCAGAACCAACTTTATAGCCTAAATTTCTCCATTGAAGTGATTTTGCTTTGCATGGAATGTTCCACACTATGGCATTTAATTTGTCAATCTGTTGCCATACTTTATCAGTTAAGCTGCCAAGCAAGTTACACGTCAGATCTGCTCAGAGACGAGCCCACTCACAGTAAGAATACATGTTTAAAAAGTATGCTTTAGCTTTAAAAACTTGGAAAAACAGGTAATCGAATAAAAGTACGATAATACGCACAATGGCCATATTGTACAGCATTCCATTCTTAGTAATTACAGACTCCACCGAAGTTTCATAGTGCGCCATTAAATATTTATGTGAAACGCAATTAGTGCTACAGTCTGAATGCTACGTGCTATATCCAAATGTTTATTATGCTATGGCGCCATAAGAATTTTTTAAAATGTCCTATATTACACAAAATGGATTCTTGTGAGCGTTTAGACATGTTATGTTACCTCCCCAAAAATGTATCTGGAGTTTTTTTTCATTTACACTTGTTCGAGTAACCCTTTATTATTAGTCTGTGTACATCACCAAAGCTCAAAATGCTCTGTTCCACCTTGTGATGTCATGTAGTGGTAGTTTTGAAGTTAACAGCTATCTTGTAGCTACAGGCAATTCCAACACTGAAATGATCCTAAACGATTCTAGAGAAGGTGTGTAATTTAAAAACACAGTGGAGCACTTCCTGTTCTATTCCACCTTGTGATGTCATGTGGTATCTGTTTTAGAGAAGAATTCAGCAGGGTTTGTGTGTTAAACATGTGTGAATGAAACAAAACACAACTCCAGGTGTGTTTGTGACAAGGAAACATTAGAACATAGATCAGAAAAAACACACACACAAAAAAAAGTTTATTGTAACTTTTCTACTGGAGGGTCCATCAAATGCTTTTCTCCATGGAGATGTTATTGCTTTGTCTGGAATGTTTCACAGTATGGCATTAAACTTTTCTATCTTCATGGAGACCAAACCAGAACAAGTTACAGGTCAGATCTGCGGAGAGGCGACCCCGCTCACAGTCACAGTTTTGTTTTTCCAGGCATTTTTGAGCTATAAAGCCATGTAAGATAGAGCTGTTTAATGTCATACTGTGGAACATTCCAAGCAGAGCGACGACATATCCTTAGAGACGGGTGACGGACCCTCCACCCTCAAGAATTACACAAGATCATGCCTTAAACAATGGCATGATCTGTGTTTACCTCTGCTGCAGAAGGCCCTACAGAGACAGCCGGAGCACAGATGTGAGTGCAGATAGAGACCTGGAAGTGTGGTTCCAGGTCCCCGGGAGTACTGGGTGCAGTTTGGGGGGAAATGAGGGATTATAATGGGAATGTTGTGCTCCGAAAGGCTCGTTTGGTTAATGAGGCTCACCTCCAAACTATTACAGCTCGAAAAGGGATGCGGGGGACTGCTACTCGGTGGGATCATTCGTAGTAAATGAGACTGGAAATTATATGTAGCTTCATAACAGCGCCAATGAAGCAATCGCACCATTATTATCCCTCATCTGATACAACGCCAGCCGAATCGATAGTGCCGGAGTGGGCAGGGGACAAGGGCAAACCGGTATGCTTGTCCAAATGCTCAGAGTTGGCGTACTTGACCTTATCCACTCTAACGTCTCTCGTGTGCAGTGAGTGGGTCTGCTTGGGGTAATTTGTGTAGCACTTTGCCAACAGCCATAATCGGGTTAGTTAGTTAGCGGTGTTGTTTTTCACCAGTCGGCATGGCAATTGGGCTTCAAGGTTAACATACACATTATCCTAACAGTAGAGTAGTGCTAATGTTGTCATGATGCTAAAAGTTAAAATGTAAAATGTAATATCTTGTAAAAACACTTAAAAAAATAAAAATAAAAATAGAATGTTATTTTCATCACAAAATAATAATAGGTTCTTTAAAGGTGCACTATGTAACTTTTCGGTTGGGGGTCCATCACCTTCAAGTCTAAAGCAGAAACAAGGACTAAACCAAGACCAAGCAGGAGTAAACCAGTAAACAAGAGAAGTTATTGTGTACTGTGGGCCAGAGTAGATCGCTTGGAGAGGTCCTTAAAGGTACATTGTGTAACTTTTCTGGTGGAGGGTGAAGATGTTATTGCTTTGTCTAGAACATTTCACAGTATGATATTGAACCTTTCTATCTTCATGGAGACCAACACAGACCAAGTTACAGGTCAGAACTGTGGAGAGGCGACACCGCTCACAGTTCGAATGCTTGTTTTTCTAGGTATTTTTGAGCTATAAAACCAGCTGTAAATGAATAAATGTAAAGTAGATGTGTTTATTGCCATACTGTGGAGGCAGAGCAGTGACATATTCATATTCATCATTCAGAACCAAGCAGGTGACACACCACCAGCAAAGATAACCAATGCACATTTAAATTGAATAGGGTTTGTGAGTGTTAGAAAACAGGACAGATTTATACCTACTTCCTCCTTTTGTGGTGTGAAAATCAAGTACATAGGGACACTATGTAACTTTTCAGTTGGGGGTTTACTGCTGTCACTGCTCAGCTTTGTATGTTCCACAATGACTTTAATGATCTACCTTACCCATTAATTGGGGGTTTACTGCTGTCACTGCTCAGCTTTGTATGTTCCACAATGACTTTAATGATCTACCTTACCCATTAATTCAATTACAGGTGGTTTTATAGCTCAAAATATTTAGAAACAGGCACAGACACACTGTGAGTCTCCTACTACTTTTAGTATTGATCAGTGTTTGTTTTTCAATACTTTTGACAGTGTTTATTGCACTGAAAAAACATGTTTTTGTGAGTAGGCTTGCATCTCTACAAACCTGACTCTTATTTGGGTCTCTTCTTGCCAGGTCTGGACTGGGACAAAAAAATGGCCCTGGCATTTTTGGCTTAGACCGGCCCCTCATAATTAGTCCTGATTTAGTCCTGATTTAGACCTGATTAGTCCTGGTTTAGTCCTGGTTCAGACCTGATTTAGTCCTGATTTAGATGTAATTAGTCCTGGTTTAGTCCAGGTTCAATCCTGATTTAGTCCTGGTTCAGACCTGATTTAGTCCTGGTTCAGACCTGATTAGTCCTGGTTTAGTCCTGGTTCAGACCTGATTTAGTCCTGATTTAGTCCTGGTTCAGACCTGATTTAGTCCTGATTTAGACCTGATTAGTCCTGGTTTGGTCCTGGTTCAGTCCTAAATTGTGGGCCGGTCTCCAAGTAAAAAAAAAAAAAAAAAAAAAGAAGGGCATCGGCCCCTAGGACTGTCGGCCCACCGGGAAAATGCCCGGTATGCCCAATTACCAGTCCAGGCCTGCTTCTTGCATGTTTCCTTGGTATGGCATAAAACGGTCTAGCTCTATGGAGAATGTTCCAAAGTCTGATTTTAACTTTATGTTTTTGTGGAATCATCCAGGTTACATGCCACCTCCGGAAAGTTACATACTATACCCTTAACACTAGTACATGAAAGAATGGAGCTTTACTTTAGACCTTATACAAACTTTATTGACTTGGACACAGTAGAAGAAGAAGAAGAAGAAGAAGAGAAGAAGCAACTTTATTGATCTCACACTGGAGAAATTCTTCTCTGCATTTAACCCATCCTGTTATTAGGAGCAGTGGGCGACACATTACTGCGCCCGGGGACCATCTCCATGTTGTTCTTGCTTTGGCTTGGTCAGGACCTAAGCTGGAGGATTTTACCTGGAGCATGTTTTGGTTCACACATCACAATATTATATTTATTCTTATGATAAATGTATTCTATTATATTATTCTATGTAAATTTGCATAGGATTTCTATCATTTTCAAACAGTCATTTGCCCTCCCACTGCTGAACCTAAAGAGACATCAGTGTGGCAGATTTTACCTCAGGAATATCAGAAGCTGAAAAGGAGCTCCAGCTGAATGCCAAATTAATTCAACCAAGAGACACGTCACCACCCCGCACACAGACCAACCAGGGAGGGACTACAAGGAATTGACTGTACTGTGATTTTCAGTTGTTTGCATGTAATTTGGAGATGACATTGAACTGAATTACAAGTCTCTAAGGGTTAAGGTTGAGGTACATTCTGTTGATACTTTGCAGTGACATTGTGTTGGTGGATCTACATGTACTGTATGCCTGTGGTGGAATATTCAGGAGTTGGTGAAACCATGCACACACTAGCACTAACACTGTGAAAGGAGTTTTAATATAGTCTGAAAAGTCAAGAAAAAAATTAATTTAAACAACAAGTTTTCCACACCCTGCTATCAATACGAGCGTTCATGGTCCTGTTTAGGAAAATGGTGAGATGGCTACCTGAAAAACTGTTGGCTAATACTAGTTAGGTTGTGACTGTATTTTTTTAGAGAGGGTCTTGTTTAACAGCACAAATCAGGTCACCTGTTGTAGTTCCATTTTAGCCAGTTCTTTATGGTCAAATTGTATTAAAACAAAGATCAGATTATAGTCCGAATTGAGTAACAAAGCTTCAGACAGCGCAGAGCCTTAACTTAGCTTCACACTCCCAGACAGTGTTGATGACATGAGCTACAAAGTATCAGTTTGACACCAAATGTTCTTCATGTAAGTAGTATTTGGCCTAAATCATAACATACAAGCCGTTGTTTGATGATCCTGCTTTTAATGGACTATCCATTTTTCCCATGTGTTTGAGGAAAGTGTTTCTAGCCCCAGTAGAGATATATTGTATAAGCAACTGTTTAGGTCAAAATAAGTCTGTATACTGCATCTAGTTATTATAAAGTATTATTATTTTCAGAGAATCAGGAAGTATGTGTTGACATGCAAGTTGTTGTTAGCGGCAAAGACCTCTCTGGCCTCTAAAAGCTGTGAAAAGTACTTAGAAACTCATGGAGGTTGAATAATTAGGATGCTCAGAATGCATAAGGTAAGTAGTGAAGTAGTTCTGTTTTTACACATCTTAAAAGTGCATTATGTAACATTTCTGGTGGCGGGTCCACTACCTGCTTTTCTTCATGGACATGTTATTGCTTTGTCTGAAATGTTTCACAGTATGGCATTGACACTGTCTATCACCATGGAGACAAAATCAAGCCAAGTAAATGGTCAAATCTGTGGCGAGGCAAGCCTGCTCATATTCAGAATGCCTGATTTGTAGGTATTTTTAGCTAAAAAAAACATCTGTAAATGAACACATGTGAGGTAGTAATCAGTTTATTGTCATATAGTGGAACTTTCAAAGCAGAGCAATGACATATCATAGAAACAAGAAGGTGATGGACCCCTAAGCAAAAGACAGAGGCACCCTTTAAGAGAGTAAAAATCAGATACAGCACCATTTAAGGTTATTATGATAGTGGTATAACAGAATTTCAGTATCGTTCATGATATTTTTCTGGATCAAAAACTGTCCTACTTTTGTTTCCCATGAATAAAATTCCTCTTCCATCCAGCACCGGGGCCCTAACCTCAGCATTAAACAGCCACACACACACACGCAGAGAACCAGAGCCGAGGAGGGGAGCGTGAGCTGTTTACGAGCCCAGAGAGGAGGCACGAGGCTGGGGAGGCGCAAGTGGTGGAGAGGGTCAGAGCAGCTGCAGTCACTGGCCTCTTTCATTCAACTCATGTGTGTGGAGACAGGGTTTAAGTTCACAGGGAGGTCCACTCTGTTGCTTGTTGGGTGAGCTGTATGTAGGCCACTGTTAGAAGGTCAGCAGTCTCTGGTGCAGATATGGGGTTACAGTGGAACATGGAGTGAAGTTAGTTTCTTCTCAGTAATATGAAAGGATTTAAATATGATATGAAGATATGCTGTATCCATAGACTGTGTAAAGACTAAGGGAGGACTAAGGGAGTGTGAGGTCAACCATAGTGTCCGGCTCCCGTCAAATGAAGCTCATGATGGTTGTGGACGTAGGGACAAATTTGGAGCCAGTTCCATATTGGGAATAGGAATTTTTGGACAAAATGGCAAAATAAAAACACAAGGATCATGTAGAGCGGGTTATTACTAATATTTGAAACCAAAATGACGAGGCTCACTACAGTATTCACAGAGAGAGGGGTGACAATTTTCACAATATAAAGTCAACTAGAGTCGATGGACCCCAAAGCGCCCCCCATGAGCACTTCCTATTTGGAAGGCAGAGATTAGCGGTATATCGGCTAGCTATGTCCATGAACGTGTATGTGAATGGTTGAGTGCTTTCTTGTTGTAAAGCGCTTTGAGTGCCTTGAAAATGGAAAAGCACTATATAAAAATTTGACCATTTACCAATACCTTAATTCATCAGTATTCTGTTTGGTTTGTTGCATTTTCTCGGTTTATACAAGCAAAAACCCAGTACCAAATATTTGAGTGGTCAGAACTTGATACTTAAATATTTCAGAACGACCCACAATGCCTTTTTAAAGTTTTGTGTTTATGCACTTTGTATCCAGCAAAGAAAATTCCTGTACCCAATGGAGGGAATTGGTACTGGTACTGGTATATACAGTCTATGGTCTTTAGCTACCCCTCCTTGAGCCGCCACCTTAAGGTGGTGGAGGGGTTTGAGTGCCCGAATGATCCCGGGTGGTTTTCGTCCTGGACTAGCTCTATACTCTCCATCGGGTGCTCGAGGGTGCATGGGAGTTTGCCAAACCAGTCCACATGTGCTTTGTGGATCTGGAGAAGGCATTCGACCGTGTCCCTCGTGGGGTCCTGTGGAGAGTGCTCTGGGAGTACGGGGTTCGGGGCCCTTTACTAAGGGCTGTTCAGTCCCTGTATGACCGGAGCAGGAGCTGTGTTCGCATTGCCGGTAGTAAGTCTTACCTGTTTCTGGTGCATGTTGGACTCCAGGGCTGCCCTCTGTCACCGGTTCTGTTCATTATATTTATGGACAGAATTTCTAGGCGCAGTCAGGGGCCGGAGGAGATCCGGTTTGGGAACCACAGGATCTCATTTCAGCTGTTTGCAGATGATGTTGTCCTGATGGCTTCATCGAACCGGGACCTCCAATGTGCACTGGGGCGGTTTCCAGCCGAGTGTGAATTTCTGAAATTTGGAATTCTAGATGCTATATGTTCAGAGTATTAAAAAAAACACATTTTATTAACAGGTACAGGTAGTAGTATATATTTGATTTGTTTACGCTTTGCACTTAGTCTTGCTCTTCTAATCAGAGCGCATTGAGGATTGAGCTTATGCACTATGAGCAGGAGGGGAGAGAGCATGAAAAGGCGAGGAGCGACGCGTTAAGTGAGGCACGGGCAGGTAGGATGTTTTATATTTATAGGATGCTGTGTGCCTTACGCAGACCCCTGCTGTGGTAGATGTCCTGGATGGAGGGGAGACTGCTGCCAATGATGTCCTCTGCCGCTCGCACCACCCTCTGTAGTGCTTTGCGGCTCTGAGCGGTGCAGCCTGTCAGGATTTAGTTTGGATTTTTTTGATGATATATTTTTTTTCCTCTCCCCTAGTATTGGTTGATATCAGGTATTGGCAAATATTTAAAGCCAAAACTATGGAATATCATCACAAAATAAACATTCTGTGGAGAGAAGTAGGAAGTTGCCCTCCTCCAAACCAAGTAAGAGTCAGGTTTGTGGATATGCAAGCACGCTCTCATTAAGGAACTTTGTATGAGCTTCTCGGTGCAATAAAAAACGTTAAAGGTACAATATGTAACTTTTCAGTCATTTTCTTATTTCTATGGACATGCTGTAACATGCTGTTACAAATGCACGAGGGGCCAGTAGGTGGACATTTTGGTATTGAACGGACTGTGGCCCGACTTCTTTGTTTTACCAACATTGCTGTTTTACCAACAGCAATGTTGGTAAAACAAAGGCTTTACCAACATTGCTGTCAAATTGCCAGTACAGTCCTAAACCTGCGTCAAACTAGGACTAGACTAGTTCCAGGCCAGTTTCAATCCAATGGAGTCTAAAGCAGTTAACTCTCCTAACTACTTATTGAGGTCACACAGTGGTTGGTTCGGTGCTTGTACTCCATGGGGGTCCTGGTAAACGATGGTTGATTTTGTGGGACGCTGCGCTAATGATGCTAATGATGTTAACGAACAGACTAATGTCCCTCCAGTGTCTGGCAGCAGCTTCTAGGACAGTGTGCAACTCCAGGACTCACTACAAAATATTAGCTGTAAAAGACCCTGGGGTCGTGTGTGATGGACGAGAGGAGAGCCAGGAGAGAGACGGAAAAAACATAGGAAATACAAGCTTTTCTGTTGGGTACATTTACATGGTCAGATAACCCAATATGTTTTTTGGTTTAAATTCCCAGTGTCAATATGATTATCTAACAAATTCTGGTTATAGCTTAATTGGTATTAATAAAGCATAAAAAAGTATGTGGTATTATGTTTCCTCATTACAAACATACCTGGAGTTGTGTTTTGTTTCATCCATACGTGTTTAACACGCTGAGTTCTTCTCTCAAACACCATCCCACATTGTGATGTCATGTGGTAATACAGGAAGTGCTCCACTGTGTTTAAACTACATATAGCTTCACTAGAATCATTTTAATCATTTCAAGCCTGGAATTTTCTATCTTTAGTAAATGAAAGGTAAAACGTAGCTGATAACTTAAAGCCCCAGTGTGTAGGATTCATAGGTGGATGGTGCTATTGCACTTTCTGTTTTACTATTGCACTTTCTGTTTTAGCTACGGCAGACCTCGAGGGTCACCCGGGCGCGCCGTAACGCGGACAGCTCTCGTACCCGCGCACAAGCCGCGCGCCGCTACTGTATAAATAAAACGCGTCCCGGTTATTATTTTTTTCTTTTCTCATGAAAACACACATTCCCAATCATGTACCATGACACTCTACACATCAAATGAAACCTTACAGTCTCCTCTTTTTGACTATGTAATTAATTTCCCTGCACAACAATCACTCCCTGAGCACATGGGGCTTTTATACGGAAAAGCACAAAACGAGGTTAGCTTTGCACAGGTCAAACTCTGTATTTCACCATAAACTTGCTCTCAATTTGTCCGTAAGGATCCAGCAAATAAAATCCAGTAAAACAATTTAGTCCAAAATACGTGTTAGATCCATTACGACGTCTGATCCGGCAGCATGCTTGTGTTGTTTACCCAAAACCACGAGCCTTGCTGAAGGCGAAGGCAGAGCCCAAATGTCCTTCTGCGGCTCTCGTATTCAAAATGGCTGCCTCTGCATGGGGAAGATCCCCCTTTTATGTGACTATAGCTAAGTCCAAAAGAATACTTTGATTTCATGATGGAAGTGAAAAGGCTTGGAAAACAATGTATTTTTGAATGGGTATCTTCAATTTCAGTAATTAACAGGTAAAAATCTTACACACTGTCCCTTTAAACTACCGCTTCATTACAAGGATGAACAGAGCATTTTGAGGATGTAGACAGACTAATAATGAAACAAAACACATCATCAGGTATGTTTTTGTGGAGGCAATAACATAACATGACTTGAAGCTCACAGTAATCAATTTTGCATAATATAGGACATTTTAGTATCAACTAGTATCTGTAGTATCTAGTATTTTTGACAACCCTTCTCTATAGTAACAAATGTCAACATGTCCAACTTAGAGCTGGGTGGAATGACCAAAAATTTATACCACAGTATTTTTCTAAATTATATCGGTGTCATGGTATTTGACTTTTTTTTTTTCCCATGTCCTAAGTGGTACCATGTCTTTGGCGAAGTGGATTGTAATAGCGTTGGTAATATCGTTCCACTGTTTGCTTTTCTTTAGTCCCCGTAGCAACGCGTCTTTGAGTGACGTCTGAGTCGCGTTTTGTGTTGCAGCGCCAACTTGAATGTTACCTGCAGATGTGGAAGAGGATGCAGATCTTGGTTTCGTGCATTCTTAATATTACAGGACATGTTTGTGATGGAGGTGGTGAAGCAGATTGCTTGTGTCGCCTCCAACGTACACTACGCCTACAACTTTAGCCCAGCAACATTTACAGAATACGGTTGTTTGATCGCCGTCTGATTTTTTTTAAAAGCCGAAGTACTTCCACACAACTGGCACGGCTCCTCTTTTCAGTATAAGTTCCTCTGTGTCTGTGCTCAACACACACTGAGCTTCCAACTCTCACATGCCACTGCAAAACTGTCCCCCTCTCAAACAGTGTCCCGCGGCACCATGTTTTGCCACTTTGTGTTCCCGACGTGGTGTACGCACACACTCACTGGTATTGGGATACAGTGAACCCTCGCTGTATCGCGGTTCACTCTTCGCGGCCTCGCTGTTTCGCGGATTTTTTTTTCCAATTTTTTTTTATTTTTTTTTTTCAATTTTTTTTATAGTGTAACTTTTTTTTTACAGTGTAACATTCTGTCCTGCGCCCTGATTAGCTAAGAGACTAGACCAGGACTAAACCAGGTCTAAAGCAGGTCTAAACCAGGACTAAACCAGGTCTAAACCAGGACTAAACCAGGTCTAGACCAGGGATGGTAGGGACAGAGTCTCAGATGTCCTTCACGAGAGCGCCTGGGTGACAGGGGGTGTGGCCTTTGTTTACTTGCACGAGCCATGGAAGAGAGTGCGAGCCGGACCATGGAAGAGCCAAGAATCAACATGGACTCTTCCAAGAATCAACATGGACGGGCCCGCTGCGGCGTCCGGGGGAGCCGCAGCGGGGAGAGGACACTCGCGCGCACTGTGGAGACAGTGGCTCTTCCCCGTGAGAGGACGAGAGGATGAACCCGACCCCGTCCTAGAGAGCTGTGGAGTATTGGCGACGCATTGATAGCGGTCCGATTTTGGAGCCGGGGTGAAATGCAACCAACTCTTGTGAGCGCAGGTTGGTCTTACCTGGTCTTGTGGTGCTCAGAGGCGTCTGTTAGCGGTTCGGCACTGTTAGCAGTGGCTTGAGTCTTGCCCAAAATGATATCCACTCGACTTTCGCACATGGCATGGATATGTGGTACCAAAACAAACGCACGTGTCCGCGCGCACGTGCCCGCGCGCACGTGCCCGCGTGTCACGTGCCCCCGCCCCACTATTAATATATTTTAATGAAAATCTACAAAAGTTTGAGTGTTTAAACAAGAGAAAAATGTGAGAAAATGTTAATACCAGTCTCAGAAAGGTGTATAATGTGTCTGGTGAAGCGTTTTCAGCCTTAAAACATGTAGAATAATTGTAAAATATAAAATTGTCCTACTTCGCGGATTTCACTTATTGCGGGCTATTTCTGGAACCTAACCCCCGCGATAAACGAGGGTTCACTGTATATGAAAAATTCATATCAGTAAAAAAAAAACACACCGGTATTCAATCAATCAAACATTATTTATAAAGCGCTTTTCATGCAAAAAAATGTAACACAAATGCCTTACAGTGACCAAAAAACAATCCCACACCTCCCTTCACCCACGTAACCAGCCCCACAGCCGCCTGACACCACACAACCAAGCAACCTAAACGGCAACACACACACCAAAACACCAAGATACATGCCACCACCATCACCACCGCTGATACCACCACCACAGCCATCCCCAAATTCAACACTATCACTGCATCGCAAGCATGACTGCCACTCACTGCCATGCGCCAACACTGCCAACAAGCAGCACAATTTCCACCGTACCACCACCAACAATGGCAATCATTACCACACCAGAACTGCAGACCACTGACAGCAATGGCACAATATACCCAAAATCGATCAATCAATCAATAAAAACTTTTTTTTATAAAGCCCTAATCATACAAATGATTTACAGTGATTAAAAACAACCCACATTTCCTTCCATCCACCGAACCAGACCCCCACAGCTGCCCGACACCACACAACCAAACAACCCAAACAGTAGCACACGCACAATTTTTAAAATTAAAGGCCAATCTAAACAGGTGAGTGTTGAGCCCACTCTTAAAAACATGAACGTTCTCTGCAGCCCTGGGCCCGTGAAGGTCCGTAAGGTAAAAGCAGTTCTGAAAGATAGGAAGCCACAAGACCATTAAGACATTTAAAAACCAGTAAAAGAACTTTAAAATCTATCCTGACACTCACAGGGAGCCAATGCAGTGATTTTAAAACCCGTTTAATATGGTCCCACCCTCTGGTCATAATGTAATAATTGCAAACCTCCGTGTTGGCCTCAGACAAAATGGGGCGGACTCTGGCTATTCGGTATGAAGCGGTATACTGCCCAGCCCTAGTCCAACTTAACAAGTACCACTTGAAGTATCATCACCAATCAGTCAATATTGCTACTCTTTCATCCCTTTCTTTTCTGCTTTTTCATACCGAGCGGTTTGATAAAATGCTAAACAATTTCTGTATTTAATTTCAGCACCCATCACATACCCTCTTGTGCTTGGCTCGGTCTCTCCTCTGCCTTCGCTTCTCTTGTTTTTTAATGTTGACTTTATTGCCCCTAGACATCCTCACAAAGGTTTTTTTTCTAACACTTGAGCATGAGCCAACTTGTTAGCCATTTAAAAAAAAAAAAAAACATTTTTGCCTTTTTTAGCTTGAAGTGTTAGCAATTAAAACCACTCAGATGTTTTATTCATTCTCTGACCTCTGCTTTTGTGCAATTGCTGCCATGCTTAGGTTAAGAGTAGCAGTCATACTCATGTTGATTTTGAGGTTGGCAGAGTGCATCTATCTTTCAAAGGGCCTGCGGTGTCGAGCAGAGCTTTAGTTGTTCATCCTAAATATTTAAAGGATACCAATGTAAACACAGTGCTATTCTCAACTCTCCCCCTACGCTCTATATCTGACCTCGGCCCAGCGAGAGCCTCTGTTTGGACAGAGTGGTGATGGGGCAGATTACACTGATGGACCCTTGAGGTCAATGGCCCCCATTTAAGACAGACGCGGGGGCCAGTGGGAGCAGCTGTGGCTCGTCCTTATGTACTTTCAAACTGGGAAAAAAAGTTTGCTGGATTTGCATAAAAGAAATGTGGAAAACGGTTGCATGCATTAAAATTATGTTTAGGCTTTGAAATTTAATTCAGTTGCACATTTTTCTCAGAACATGAACATCACTTTTTCATGTTGATGAAATTTGATCAAATCATGCTGAATACACATATTTATCTTATGTTACCTTATCATGAAAATTTGCCTTTTTATGGTTTTATTTTTTATGTATAATTTAAAGCCCCAGTGTGTAGGATTCGTGGCACATAGGTGGATGGTGCTATTGCACTCTCTGTTTTAGCTACGGCAGACCTCGAGGGACCCGCGCGCCATGCGGTCCCGTTTTTTTTTTTTTTTTCTCATGAAAACACACATTCCCGATCATGTACCATGACACTCTACACATCAAATGAAACCTTATAGTCTCCTCTTTTTGACTATGCAATTCATTTCCCTGCAAAACAATCACTCCCCGAGCACATGGGGCTTTTATACGGAAAAGCACAAAACGAGGTTAGCTTACCTTAGAATGCTTTCCACAGGTCAAACTCTGTATTTCACCATAGACTTGCTCTCAATTTGTCCGTAAGGATCCAGCGAATAAAATCCAGTAAAACAATTTAGTCCAAAACACGTGTTAGATCCATTACGACGTCTGATCCGGCAGCATGCTTGTGTTGTTTACCCAAAACCACGAGCCTTGCCGAAGGCAAAGGCGGAGCCCAAATGTCCTTCTGCGGCTCTCGTATTCAAAATGGCTGCCTCTGCATGGGGAAGATCCCTCTTTTATGTGACTGTATCTAAGTCCAAAAGAATACTTTGATTTCATGATGGAAGTGAAAAGGCTTGGAAAACAATGTATTTTTGAATGGGTATCTTCAATTTCAGTAATTAACGGGTAAAAATCTTACACACTGTCCCTTTAATTCTGTCTACACAATTATTTTAACATGCAATATGAAATGTATTTGATTTGAGGGTTTAAAGCAAAAATAATACAGATTCCATAGTTCTGTATTGTCTTAAACAGAATCAAACATACACATATCACAGTTACAGATTGTGATGTAACTGCGATCAGGTACAGCTCAACTGGTAAGTCACTGACTTTCCCCGGGGGGGGGGGGGGGGGGGCTGAGTTCAAATCCCCCCATGAGCAAGCCAGTGTGGGTCCTTGGGCAAGAACCTTCATGGTACTGCCCCCCGGGTGCCGAAAGATGGCTGCTCACTGCTCCTGAAAAGGATGGGTCAGATACAGAAGTCAAATTTCCCCCGTGTGTCACTGTGTGTGAGACCAATAAAGGCTTAATCTTAATCAGCCTGTTTGGAGCTGGACAGTGTCTCTGCCTGTGGACACAGGAATAACACATGATGAACACATTATGATGATCTACTATGTGTCGTTCATGTTTAAATAGACTGTTTAAATAGACACCTATTACTCTAATACAACACTGGACCAGAACAGAATCATATAAACATTAGAATTGCACATGCAGAAACAAGACTCACCATGTGCTGCTTTTCTTCTTCACAGTAACAGGGAGGGCATCTGGTATAAAGTTCTCCTACTGCCACATCACCCTGTAGAAACACATGATAAATGTTCACTAGGAAGTATTTCTTGTCCTCATGCTCCGCACTGCAGTGTCCTCTGCTCCTGTACCTGTCCTCTGTCCTGCTGCATTTGAATTTTCCCTCCCAAAGTTTTGGGGAGGGGAATTCCAGAGGCAGGAGATTCAACAGGGATTATAACAAAGTCAAGTGTCCTCAGCGTGATTAAAAAATATGCAGGACTAACTGTGGCCACAATCAACCTTTATAAGACAGGAGCATTGTGTAACTTTTTGGTTGAGGGTCCATCACCTGCTTATTTCTATGGAGATGTCATTGCTTTGCCTGGAAGGTTCTTGCCTGGGTTACACCAGACCATATCACAAGTGATATATGGTCTGGGAGCCACCTACTGAATATCTCGTAGCGGAGGTGTGTTTTACGACGGCCAACGGCCGTTTATTGGTCATTACGAATGTAAGATAAATATGAGAGAGCTTCTGTTTGTTGCGTAGTACGCGTCACCGTCTTTCCACCCCTCCTCGCTCTCTGATTGGCTCCCCCGCTCAGGAGCCCTCGCTTAGCCTCGTTGCCAGGCTGTCTTTCAGACCGGAACGATTGTGCAAAGCAGCCTGGGATTTCCCAGGTTAGGAAGGTTCCACAGTATGACATTAAACAGCTCTACTTTACATTAATTCAATTACAGGTGGTTTTATAGCTCAAAAATACCTATAAAAACACAGCATTCTGACAGTGAGCAGGGTCGCCTCTCCACAGATCTGACTTGGACCACCACCAAATCTTACACAATGCACCTTTAAAGTAGGACTGGGAATCATAAGGTCCCCCACCATTTGATACACGATATATGGCTCATCATACGATATTATCAAGATATGGTGATTCATGTGGTAATCTATATATCTAAATATAATCTATATTCCTGTTTTTAAAGAACCAAATCCATTTTAGCAACAATATTTCTTTGTTAAACCACTTCTTGTGCAAAGTTCATATGAAATACATTTATTTTAATCATCAAAACAGTGATGATGTCAAGTGCATTGCATAAACAAGTTTCCCTCCTAAATAACCAACAAAACTGTACTGCAGTCACAAAAATAATTGCTAAAAGATATCAAAAAATACTCTTGTGATGTATTGATACAGCAGTCCACAATATAACTATGGTATGTACTGTATCACCAAATGTATTATCATGATATGTCGATATTTCAATATTTTTGCACACCCCGGACACTAAAACTAGTATTGAAACTAGGTCGATACTAAAAAATGGAACCTACCTGGACCACTGAGGGATTACACAGATATAAGACCACATGGTTATATCTATTGATTAAATAAAGCATGTTTTTATAACCTCATATGCACTTTTTATGTCTCCATAGGAAGAGGGAATCCGCCTACAGAGCTAGCTTCGGTTGGATCGTCTTCTCAAAGGCATGTGCTGACCCCTGCTGGCCCATACGCAGCCTGTAGTGAGTTACAGAGGGGACGCTTCGCTGGACAATACAGGAACAGTGCACGGTAAGGTTAATGCTTTTTACTTGTGTTTACGCCAAGGCTGATGATTAAAGATGAAAAATTACAATCCAAGTATAATAAGATTGCTAAACATGCACAGCAAGCTCCAGCCGCACATTCTGTTCCAATAGCTTCGTCAACTTTGTCATTCTTAACAGGTCCACATTGCGCTATTTTCTGATCTATATTATAATATTGTTTCCTCATCAAACATACCCGGAGTTGCATTTTATTTAATTCACAGAAATTTTACTCACAAATCCTGCATATTTAGGCTGTGTTCTTCTCTCAAACTGCAAAGCTGTCAGGTCTGGACTGGGACAAAAAAATGGCCCTGGCATTTTTGGCTTAGACCGGCCCCTCATAATTAGTCCTGGTTCAGACCTGATTTAGTCCTGATTTAGACCTGATTAGTCCTGGTTTAGTCCTGGTTCAGTCCTGATTTAGTCCTGGTTTAGTCCTGGTTCAGACCTGATTTAGTCCTGATTTAGACCTGATTAGTCCTGGTTTAGTCCTGGTTCAGTCCTGATTTAGTCCTGGTTTAGTCCTGGTTCAGACCTGATTTAATCCTGATTTAGATGTAATTAGTCCTGGTTTAGTCCTGGTTCAATCCTGATTTAGTCCTGGTTCAGACCTGATTTAGTCCTGATTTAGACCTGATTAGTCCTGGTTTAGTCCTGGTTCAATCCTAAATTGTGGGCCGGTCTCTAAGTAAAAAAAAAAAAAAAAGAAGGGCATCGGCCCCTAGGACTGTCGGCCCACCGGGAAAATGCCCGGTATGCCCAATTACCAGTCCAGGCCTGGTAGCTGTTGATGTTAATGTTGAAAACTACCACTACATGACATCACAAGGTGAAACAGAGCATTTTGGTCTTTGGAGATGTAGACAGCTTAATAATGCAGTTTAATTAAACATGTGTGAATGAAACAAAACGCAGCTCCAGGTATGTTTTTGATGAGATAAAAACATAACATGGCTAAAAGTTCATAATAGCCAATTTTAAGAAACCTAGGATCTTTAAACATACTTGATTTTTGCACATTGTTACGAACTGTTTCTGTGGCTTTAAACATAAGTATAACATAAGGGTTGTACCAGGTCACCACACTGAACTTGGCTCACCTCCTGCGTTGTGAATATTTATGACTTTACATTGTTGTCTCCATGTGGTAATTTTAATAAACAACAGTATTGTTTCGCTCGGGACTAAAAGCTTGTACGCGCCATTATGTCCCCCCAGAATAATGCTACTTTTACCATGTCATTGTACGCTAATGGCCTTCTATATCCTCCTATAACTGATTGAGTAACCCTTTGCTGATTTTCAATTGGCGCTCTCCAGGGGCTGAAGGACTCTCCATAGATTCCAATCAGAGCCACACCAGCCAGACAAGTAAACACATCATAACGTGGCATAAGCTTGTTGTTTTGATGGTACGGGAGAAGGCTTTGTCCCCCTCCCCGGGCTTTATGTGTTTGTGTGTGTCCTGATTTGACAAATGGGGCTAATGCCGGACTGTCATTCAGGGTCTTCCATTGTGCTGTGATCCCTCTTTAGGCTGGAGTTGTGGACGTGCAGACAAGGGCACAGATCATCACCTGTCAGTCAAAAGTAAGGGGAGGATAATGCAGGAAATGCACAGTAAAGCGTGGGCTAGAAGGGCTAAAGCAGGCGTCTCCAAACTTTTTCTCCACTGAGCTGCCTGTACAAAACAAAAATAGCGGTTGCAAGAAATTGAGTAAATATGTGACCCGGCACACGAAAACCCGTTACAACTAGGCATTTGTGAAACTGAGAAAATGACGTTTAGAGTTCAAAATTTGTGATTTTTGGTTTTTTTTGCAGAATGTGCTATTTGAGATCATGAAGAAGCCACTCCATGTTTCAGATCGCGGCATTAGTTGTGTTAAAACCATACATTTTTATTTCAAATTGGTTTGTTTTTCGGAAAGAAACGGGGCGTGCATAAATCATCATAATTGCCCACACTTGCGCTCCCACCAATCATGTTCCGAGTAGCACCGTTGTGTTTTCCCCTGTTCGCCTATCAGCTGTGAGAAGCTCGTGAATATGTATGCTTCATTTCAAGAGAATAAGGACGGTGAGAATGGACTGTACTTTGACACGGGAGACAGGACACGTCCATTTCTCCGGAGCTCATGTACAGAGTGCGGTCTGTGAATTTAGCTGCCGAAAGACCGTGGATATACGCGATACACGCATACACGTGGAGATACGCGCAACACAGCAAACTAGTTACGGCAAACTAGTTACAACGGAGGTGACCGCGTTCTCTTTCTTATGGGGTGAGTCATATTATTTCTGAATCAACTGGAGATATTATGTGAAAGCAGGGTATATGTACGGGACTAAAACAGGACTAAGGTGTGTGTGTGTGTGTGTGTGTGTGTGTGTGTGTGTGTGTGTGTGTGTGTGTGTGTGTGTGTGTGTGTGTGTGTGTGTGTGTGTGTGTGTAGTGTCCTATACTATTTTGTATTGTACAGGTGATTTTTAAACCAGCTGGTTAGCCCAACTGGTAAGTCACTTGACTTTCAAGGACTCAGGTGTGAGTCCTTGGGCAAGACCCTTCACGGTACTGCCCCCCGGGTGCCTGAAAGATGAGCTGCCCACTGCTCCTGAAAAGAATGGGTCAAATGCAGAGAAATAATTTCCCTATGGGAATAAATAAAGGATGTCTTCTTCTTCTTTTAACTTAACATATTCTGTGCATTATTGAATTATTGAATGATTATATGGACTTTTTGTTATAAAAGCATTTCCATTTTTAAAAAGTACCTTCTAATTCTGACTTGCCTTGAATGTAAACACCATACCACAGTGATAGTCACTGATGGGGGAGGGCTTAGCTTAATGTCATGCAAATGAGTTCTGAAGGCCTGGAGTTAGAGAATCTTTAACGCGTAATTTCTCAGCTCGTTCTATTTAGATGTGCTGCTTTCAAATGGCAACAAATTCTTTGAATGTTCTCACTTTCAGAATCTGTGAATAACTCAAAATGCCTCCGGGACGACTTGTGTCTGGTTTTGCCACGGCCGGTCACATATATGAGACACAGTAAGCTTTAGATGGGTTGCATTTGGATGCCTCTGAAACAAACCATTATCCATTTATTAGTGTACAACGTTAAATGAGGTTTACAGTAGTAATTACTCAAATTTTTGTTATTCAGCACAACATGTATAATTCCATCCATTGGTGAGCTACTTGGAAGGAGATGGAGAGCTACAAGTTGGGAGACATCTGGGCTAAAGGGACTGTATGTTGCCTGCGCTTTTAGTGGTTTAAAATGGTACTGCAATCACAGTCAGCGCAATCAGTCTCTATAGAGGACACACAGGTTTTTCTCATTCTCAATATATAGATAGAGTTTAGGTTTAGGTAGAGACCATTCAGATCAGAGAGAGTCCTTTTAGGTTTAAACCAGCTGAATTTCATAATTGAAACTGGCAACCCAAATTGATTGTTGAACTGAAACACCAAATAATATAAATAAATGAGATATCATGTTGAATCTTTTAATAATTAAGAATACAATCATTGGTATGACTGTTGTCATTAAAAGCTATAGTTGATTTTAACATGTTTACGTCATATTTGCATGGGCTTGTATACAGTTCCTTTTAAGTTGTAGTAAAAATATATATTTATATACTTTTTATTTGGTATTGCAGTGTCATTTCGATTTTGCTATTTAGTTCAATAAAGATTCAGTTCTCAGGGCACTTTTTAAATGAAGGAGAATTTTCATTAATGGGATGAGACTCGTGAGACGAGATGTATTAATTAAAATATATGGGGAAAAAAATGACTACTAAATACTATGAATGTGATCAAATCTAATACAAGAATCTGCTGTGTTTCCGAACATTTTCTTAAGAGACCTTGACTACAAGATTTGCGAGTTCTGCCTCGCTTAAAGCCCCAGTGTGTAGGATTCGTGGCGCATAGGTGGATGGTGCTATTGCACTTTCTGTTTTAGCTACGGCAGACCTCGAGGGTCACCCGCGCACGAGCCGCACGCCGCTACTGTATAAATAAAACGCGGTCCCGTTTTTTTTTTTTTTTTTCTTATGAAAACACACATTCCGAAGGCGAAGGCGGAGCCCAAATGTCCTTCTGTGGCTCTCGTATTCAAAATGGCTGCCTCTGCATGGGGAAGATCCCCCTTTTATGTGACTATATCTAAGTCCAAAAGAATACTTTGATTTCATGATGGAAGTGAAAAGGCTTGGAAAACAATGTATTTTTGAATGGGTATCTTCAATTTCAGTAATTAACGGGTAATAATCTTTAAAGGTGCACTATGGATATGTTATTGCTTTGCCTGGAATGTTCCACAGTATGGCATTAAACTAGTCTATCCTCATAGTATATTCTCTGCAAATGATATCTTATCGCTTATATAACCCTTTGTCTTTTGCTAATTGATTGCCAACACACTTATCACGGTTTTGTCTGTGATCAACCTTGCAGCCCTCCTTTACCTTGAATGTAAACATATTCCATAGACAGTAATCAGAGTGTTGATAGTGCTAAAGCAATTAACATGAAATGATTGTGTAACCCAAGCCACAATATTTGATAGTGGCCCTATTCTACAAGGATAACAGGGATCCGTCCGCTCCCCACACATGCATCATGCCACCACAAGAACTGAGTACAAAGCAGTGACTCATCGGCCATGTTTGTTTTCGTACCGTTTCATTGTGGCCACTGTTCATTTTGTTGTTTCTAGTTTTTGAGTTAAAAATGAGAAAAACAAAAGCAGAGATTCAAGGCTTTTGGTTATAGGAGGTTTAGTTATGCAAGTCTCACTAATGTTTTACAAAATGGACCAAAATCATGTCAGGAAAGTCTAAATGTGTGGGGCATTGATTTAAATTCAAAGGGTTTATTACTGTGGACTAAACTGCAGAGGTGGGGAGAGTAGGCAAAGATTCTAGAGTAACGTTACTTCAAAGTTAAATTACTGAAGTAGAAGTACAAAGTAGTGATCTAAGAAATTGCTCAAGATTTTAAAAAGTATTTGGGAAAACTACTACTCAAGTAAGAGTAACTTAAAGGTGCACTGTGTAACTTTTCTGTTGAGGGTCCATCACCTGCTTGTTTCTATGGAGATGTTACTGCTCTGAATGTTCCACAGTATAACATTAACCAAATCATTTGTGCATTTGTGTTGTTGCTAAAAAAAAAAGCCTAAAAAAAAACCAAAAACAGGCGTTTTGACTGCGAGCGAGGTCGCCTCGCCGTACATCTGATCTGTAAAGGTTTAAACCATACTGTGAAAGGTCTCAGACAAACCAATTGCATCTCCATGGAGAAAAGTTACACAATGCACCTTAAAAGACCAACTGAGACGTGACATCTGATTTATGATTCAAAGTTAACCTAATTTGAAGGACAAAACCTTAAATAATGCACAAAATCTGGTATTTTCAAAAGGTCGACTCAAAAATTTGAAACGAAATCATATCTGAAGGAGCACTGCCGGAAACACAAATGTTCAAATCATTTCATATTGTCAGCACAAAGCTTTTGCCACTTGTAGATTTAGTCACGGTGGGAAGAATCCTCATAACCTAGTACTAGTAAAGTACACTCAACAAAAATATAAACGCAACACTTTTGTTTTTGCTCCCATTTTTCCTGAGATGGACCCAAAGATCCAAAATTCACTCCAGATACACAACACTACCATTTCTCTCAAACATTGTTCACAAATCTGTCCAAATGTGTGACAGCGAGCACCTCTGCCCCGCCGAGACAATCCACCCCACCTCACAGGTGTGCCACATCAAGATGCCGATCCGACACCATGACCAGTGCACAGGTGCGCCCCAGACTGCCCACAATAAAAGGCCACCCCGAAATGTGCATTTTTTTTTTTGTTTGTTTTGCTTTATTGGGGGTCTGGGGACTCAGAACCAGTCAGTATCTGGTGTGACCACCATTTGCCTCATGCAGTGCAACACATCTTCTTCGCATAGAGTTTATCAGATTGTCAGTTGTGGCCTGTGGAATGTTGGTCCACTCCTCTCCAAAGGCTGTTAATAACGAAGAACACAGGTGCATTTTATTGATGGCATTTTGAATGCACAGAGATACCGTGATGAGGTCCTGAGGCCCATTGTTGTGCCATACATCCATGAACATCACCTCATGTTTCAGCAAGATAATGCACGGCCCCATGTTGCAAGGATCACAATTCTTGGAAGCTGAAAATGTCCCAGTTCTTGCATGGCCAGCATACTCACCGGACATGTCACCCATTGAGCATGTTTGGGATGTGCTTGACCGGCGTATACGACAGCGTGTACCAGCTCCCACCAATATCCAGCAACTTCGCACAGCCATTGAAGAGGAGTGGACCAACATTCCACAGGCCACAATTGACAATCTGATAAACTCTATGCAAAGAAGATGTGTTGCACTGCATGAGGCAAATGGTGGTCACACCAGATACTGACTGGTTCTGAGTCCCCAGACCCCCAGTAAAGCAAAAAAAAAAAAAAATGCACATTTCGGGGTGGCCTTTTATTGTGGGCAGTCTGCGGCGCACCTGTGCACTGGTCATGATGTCTGATCGGCATCTTGATGTGGCGCACCTGTGAGGTGGGGTGGATTGTCTCGGCGGGGCAGAGGTGCTCGCTGTCACACATTTGGACAGATTTGTGAACAATGTTTGAGAGAAATGGTAGTGTTGTTTATCTGGAGTGAATTTTGGATCTTTGGGTCCATCTCAGGAAAAATGGGAGCATCTCAGGAAAAATGGGAGCAAAAACAAAAGTGTTGCGTTTTGTTGAGTATATATAAATATTACTCAAGTAGGAGTAAAAGTATGCTGCTAGAAAAGTACTCTGGAAAAGTACAGTTTCTGTTCAAGTTGTTGGGTTACTTCTGTTCTGAAATGCTAAAATTGTATGTGATAAACTTCCTGGTATTATTTTTGATTGAAATGCTTTTCCTGAGGGGTAAGACAAAATTGACAATACTACAATTGTTGTTTTGGAAATTTAGCAACATTGCCCACAATAGAAATTATTTAAAAAGTCTGCAAAAAGATTAGAAAAGCAAATTAGAATTCAAACTTGCAATGTGACAGTCAAATAGTAGTTGAATATGAATCTTTCTGTAGTTTTGTGGTCCGTTGTGTTTTTTGTATTCTCCTCAATCAACATTTTCAGGCATATTTCCCAGCACATTTCTGAGGGATTCAATAATATCGTCTAAATTTCATCAGGATAAACGCACAAATATATATTTTTTAATCAATTTTGGTCAATATAGGACAACTTTATTTGGGGCTGCAAAAATTTGAAGAAAAAACAACATTATTTTTCGATGAAAAAAAGAAAGAATTCTGTTCAGAGTGTACATTGTAAACAACTCCAGGAGCGTTAACATAGAGAAGACTGACATATGAACTGATAAAGTTATTTGTTTGTAAAGAATAAAATATCCTGTCTTTTAATGGAGATTTTTAACAACATAATTGCAGTCTTTGTGCCTACTGAAACAGCGATTTCAGTGTGATTTTGAAACCTTGTCAAACTTCAACCAAACCTCCATTCTTAGAAAGTAAGTATGAAATCAGCATGTTTGTACATGCTTTTTATTCTGCCACACAGACCAGCATATTTCCGTGGCAAGAGATATACAACATAAGAATTAAATTAAATACATTTATTCAGTGTACAAAAAGAGCAGGTTACAATCTTACAATGTAAACTTGATGCTAAAAATGGATATTAAAGGTCCCATGGCATGAAATGTTCACTTTCTGAGGTTTTTGAACGTTAATGTGAGCTCCCCTACCCTGTTTAGCCCCCCCCCCCCATGGTTAAAAGTTGCGAAATGTCTAAACTGAGCATTTGCGATCCTTTTCTGCGTTACAAAAAATCGGAGCTCAAACGGGCGATTTTGAACAAGGCACCTTATTGAGTTTGGACTGCGAATGCGCTAGGCAAAGCGAAATGCGTTTTTTTATTTGCCTGGAGGCACGTCCGAGTGTTTCTAGGCTCGGAAGTCCTTTATCTGAGCCTCTGGACCTTTGAACAGCAGTGGTTTAATTTTATTTTCTGTGGAAATGTGTTTATTTTTCAGTGGAACGCTTCAAATCTCTCCCCCCGTGCAAAAACAAGGAAATGGATCAGCTGAGAGCTTAGAGCGGAGAGTTTGGCCACGCCCCCACCCTCTACTATAGGCCAGCTCTTTTCTCCTCATTTGCATTCAAGCAACAACGCCCATTATGGAGTGTTCAGAGAGAGAAAAATTACTCTTTTTCATCTTATCTCTGTTTCTCATGCACTGAGTGTTGATTTTGAAGAAGGATTCATTTACAGTATTAGGAAACCATTAAGGAGCCATATAAAAGCATCAAGAAGTACCATGTCATGGGATCTTTAATGAATGTCTGTGATTCTGTACTAGTATGTTTGAATGATAATGAAATGGCATTGCATCATGTTGTTTTATTCTGTTATGACACCCGCAAACGGTCATAGCATAAATCACTTGTGGTATGCCACCCATGTCAACACCGTGAGTGACATTTAGTCCCTGTGCTTATAACCCTTTACCTTCCAGTCGTGTTGTCATGCCAGCACAGTTTTTTACAGAGAAGTGTGGATTCTGTGTCTCTGGCACAAATGGACAACATAAGAATTGATGAGTACAAATTAGAATTCAAACTTGCAGAGTAAACATTCAATTAAAGCGCAAATTTAGGGATGGGACGAGAAGCAATTTCCACAAGATGAAATAAGAGATGGGGCCCACGAGAACCAGATGAGATTTTAACATATTTCCTAATATACAGTATAAATGTCACGATTCAGTTTCCAAATTTGGCCTAACAATTTTTTTAAACATTTGATTTCATATGTTTATTTCCATTCTAGGACTGCTTTTTGGAACTGTTAAAGAGATGTAACTCACCAATATGTGACCTTTTTTTTGTCCAATCCAAATGTGAACACTTGGAAAAATCTCACGAGATCTCTCTTCTCTTGTTGCATGATCTTGTGGCAATTTTGTCTCACACGATCTTACAGGACGAAATCTTGTACCATCCCCACTAAAAATATGTAGAGCCATGGAAAAACCAGACACAAGTCATCCTGGAGGCATTTTGAGTTATTTACAGATTCTGAAAGTGTAGATTCTAAGCTTTACAATGATGCCTTACACATGGAAATCTGAGAACATTTGAAGAATTTGTGGCCATTTGAAAGCATGCCCATAACAAAACAACAAGCTGAGAAAAGCTACGTTAAAGATTCTCTAAGTCCAGGCCTTCAGAGCTCATTTGCATGACATTAAGCTAAGCCCTCCCCTGCAGAATCACACACACGCACACGTACACACACTGTGATATTTTCTGTTCACGTTAATCGCTTCACGTTCACGTTTCAGCTAAATATCTCCCTTTGATGCAGAAATAATATGACCACATAAAAGCTGAAGTATTTAAAATATGTCAAAGTCTGTAGTGTCATAGTTTAGAGGCACTTTACTCACCCCATAAGATTATTTCCATATCCACGGTCTTTCGGCAGCTAAAGAATCTGATCGTATTCTGTACATGAGCTCCGGAGAAACGGACATGTCCCAAACGTGTCTCGAGGAGAGACTTCTCCTTCCTTCTTACATTTACAGTCAAAGTTACGGATTTTCTCCATTTTGACTGTCCTTATCCTCTTTAAATGCACGTAAATGTTCACAAGCTGCTCACAGCTGATAGGCGCAAGAAAAGAAAAGAGCGCTAATGTCACGTGATTGGGTAGTAGCGGTAGTATTGTAATTTACACACACCCCGTTTCTTTATGCCTTTAAAGCAACCAATGCTCTTATCTTATCCCGTAGGGAGATTATTCTGTGCATTTCACCCATCCTTTCAGGAGCAGTGGGCAGCACATCTTACAGGCGCCCTGAGACCCATCTCTGTGATCTTGTTGCTAGTCTTGGTCTGGAGGATTTTACCTATGGAGCATGTTTTTTTTGTGTGGATGGGGAAAACCGGAGTGCCCAGAAGAAACCCACCCAGACATGAGAAGAAAATGCAAACTCCTCACAGGAAGGCCCAGGCAACCCGGTCATCAGGGTAATCCCAGGAACATCCATTTTGGTCAATATGAGACATCTTAGACTTGGACAGACTTTATTGATCCACAAGGACACAGTAGCTCACACATTACATTATATTACAATAACGCAGAGTAAAATAAATAAATACATACATAATTATAACAGGGCTCTCAAGTCTCACGCATTGAGAGTGTGACACACACAATTCGACGTGTTCACACGCCACACGTGGCATTTCTCACGCAGAAAATCGGTCTGTGTGGCTCAGTTTATGCAGGCACCGCGCATTTTCAGCGGAAAAAAAACTCCCCCCTCCTCTCCGCCCCGCTCCCCGGAAAAAAAATCTCAGTTTCAGCCAATCAGAAAATAGATTGTTCTGTTGTTGGGCAGACTAGTTTCAGCTGCTAAGCGCACACAGCGACTGACGGTGATGATAAAACAAACTGAGAACCATCAGGTAATAACTTCATTTATATAACTCTCATTAGTTGCTTTGTAGTTTAAGTTTGCTCTTTAGACAAATTCAACGCAATTCACAATTCACACGCTCACACGGCATTTCTCACGCAATTCAAGCGCCCCCCGCTCCTCGGAAATTACGCAGTCTCACGCACGACCCCGCTCAAAACTTGAGAGCCCTGATTATAATATTATTTATTTATTTTGGGCTGAACAATTTTGGACAAAAATTGAATTATTGAGATGGTGATGACATTTTTGATAGATAATTTTAAAAAGAGGAATCTGTCACAGTAAATATTGTACATATGTGCTCACTGTTAACAACTCCAGAAGTGTTAATATTTGATAGAAAACTGAAATATGAAGAGAAACTAATACAAGAACAAAACAAAAAAAAATTATAAAAAAAATAATACCATAGGTTTACCTTTTAGCATACTTTGTTTACAGTAGACATTTTACCACATAAGTAATTGGATTCTATGTAGCTAGATAATAGTAGATAATTGCAATTTCAACTCGATATTGTTCAGCCTGTATCGGCCAATGTTCAAAGTTCAACCCAACCCCCATTATTATTGAGTATAATTTGAATATAGCTAAGCATCATGATCTGTTAAGTACATTTTGAGTGACAGCTACGAGCAGTCTGAGCGCAACTCTCAGTGTTATGCTAATGATACTAGCATGCTACGTCGCGCATGTCAACACCGTGAGTGACATTTAGGCCCCGCGTGCACAACCCTTTACAGAGCCATGTCAGCACGGGCACGCTTCAATACGCTCTTTATGCTGCCAAACACTCTAGCATAGCGTTCATAGCATGTCACCCACTCGCTCACAATGCGCCGTGTGTCTTGAGTACATTTTCGAAGCGTTGTTTTGGGCCGATTAACACTGTATGAGTGACAAGAACAACAAAACAAGCAGATCTCCAGAACGGCACCTGAATCACAATCACGCATCTTATTATTGCAGTTAAATAAAACATAACACGGCGTCCCCCAAGAGCCCAAAACTGGGGTCAGGAGTTTACGAGCTCAGTGGTTTCAAACTTAAATATTAGTTCAGCTCGACAAAGATATTCCCCAGTGGATTTACTTTACAACTGTTGAGTGAAGTAGTGTTGTGTAGAGAAAATAGGGCAGTGGATTTTGGTAGTAAGGATTTTTGGCCCCAAGTTATTGGGCCAAAAACTTTAGAAAAGACAAGAATGTGGTCCAATATGGATTTTTTTCGAGACGATACTGATATTTGACATTTGTCTTGCTTTTTGTGGCCAATAAAATTGACTCTTTTGAGAGTGTTTTCTGTTTTAGAGAAGAACTGAAAACCGAAATATGCAGGGTTTTTGTTAAACATGTGTGAATGAAACCGAGCACAACACCAGGTCTGTTTGTGACGAGGATACAACATTAGAAAATAGATCAGAATGGGTCCTTTAAAAATTCCTATGCACTGAGGACAAATTGAGAATGACACATGGGCACAAAGGGCAGTCTAGAGAAAAATATTGGTACCAAATATCAGCTAAATTTTCAATATTACAGATACTGGCAATCCACTGCTATCACCGATATTAGTTAATGGATAGTTATTCTGCTCTTTAGTATATTAATACAACTACAACTGCTTTTATTGCAAGCCGGGTCGCCTCTCCACAGGTCTGACTTGTAACTTCGCATGTGCACATCATGTGGACAAGATGGATAAGTTTAATGCCAAACTGTGGAACATTATAGTCACACGGTCTTGATTGTAATTTAAGTCTTCCCTATTATCACTGTTGCAATTTGTTGAGTCTAGTTCAATGTCTATGGTCCGTGTCAGTCTCTGTACCGATGTTACTGAAATGTTATCTTGCTTTGTGGGGCGGGAAGCTGTCATTAAGAGAGTAAGATATAGGCCAAGTTGTACTATAAGTAGTGTGTCTAGACTGGTGTAACATCAGCTCTAATAACTATGTCTGTAGAATATTGAGCATGCTTGTAAATGGAAGCCAGCAGTGTTATCATGGAATTGTGACTGTCATCTACTATCTACTTCATGGGTTTCAGAATGATGAAAAATGTTTAAATGTGGTGCTGAGGGGAGAGGGGCTCCGGTTTGTAAGTGAATTCAAGTTATCTTCGTGTTACCTTGAACTCCACATTAACTTTTAAAAAACATGTAAAAAACAAACAAAAAAAATCTTCATAATAGGGAAGTCCCGATCAGGTTTTTTGGCCCTCCGATCCAATTTTGATCATTTGATTTTGAGTATTTGTCAATACCGAGTCCCGATCCGATACTTACATAATACATAAAAAAGTACAATTATATTGTATTATTATTATTATTATTATTATAAGTACACTTATTACTTATTATTTATCTTTCTGGGTGTCACGGATGTAGGACATGTAGTTTGTCAGAAATCTCCTTATAAAGAGCTAATGGAGCTTTCTCAGTGAAATAGTGGGGAGATGGTACTTCAAATCAAAGTTCGACGTGCTCCATAAGCAGAAGAAATCCAGGGTTCTCTACAAAGGTGAATGGTAGGTCACTCACTGCGATCATTTGTGCTACTGTATCTTGGATGTGGTCTCTTGTGCCTTTGCGCTGTCAAGGGACATTTTTTCTCTCCTTTTCAAACTTTCCTGCAGCGTGAGCTGACTCGTCTTTGGCTGGTGCCGTATCAAGTTTGTTGTGTTAAATGTTGCCCTTTCCTATCCACCCCTTGTAATCCCAAGTTTACATATCCCACAGTTTGCTATGGCAATGTTGTTGTCATCAACTTCATAGTATTTCCAGACCGCAGACATACTTGCCGAACATTATAGCATTCTTATAGCGCTCATTATAGCTCTGTTCTTATCTCCTCTCTGTACTCGCGCTTTGCACTTCGAGCTGTCTGCTTCCGTGTAGTTAACCAATAGCGTGTCATGCCGCACGTGTTGATGTTTCTGTGTGAAGTCTCTCTGTGCCACCGCATAACCATAGATCTCATCTAGGGTATGTTAAAAAATAATAATATATACATATATATCCGATACTGATCGGGAGGTAACGTCCGATTCTGATCCGAAACCACGTGATCGGAAATCGGCCTTGATCACGATCGGATCGGGACATCCCTAATTCATAACTTTAGGCGAATTAGGCCATCATTGCCAGAAAATGCAGCTAAAATATTTCTCCACAGCCTGATTTTTTTCTCACATTGAATACTGCATTACTAACTGGTCACTGACAAGCATGACAACCTTAAAATCAATAGAATCACTTTTTTAAAAAGCTTTAAAAATATTTGACAGAAAATCTTTATCTTTTCATCATTGTCTCATACTTCAGAAATATAATATCTTAAGTTTTGAAAATTTTAGAAAATTGAAACTAGCCTGCTCGGTATATAAGGTCTTAAATGAACTCATTCCACCACCTCTGGGTGACTTCATTATGCCCAAATTTAGCACTAGTGGTCGGGGAACAAGAGCCTCTACCAGAGGTGACTGTGTAACACCTTATGGACGCACAGCATTCAGTCTGCAGGTGTTTTCAGTCAAGGTACAGAAATCTGGAACAACATCCCAGCTGCAATAAGAGACTACCACATTCAGAACATTTAAAACCTGAAATCTGACACAATGACTTAAGAGAAATCAGATCTGTGATCCCTAATGTTATGCTTCTGTGTAAATGTCAGTGTTGTATGTCATGATTGTCTTATTGTGCTGTTTCTATCATGTTTGTCCTATGAAGTTATTTCATGTTGCTTTTATCTCTCTGACCTACTACAGATGTAAAGTACCTTCGGGCTAATTCTGGCGTATTTACAAGTATGAATATGCATTGTCTCTTTTAAATAAAAGAATAAAAACAAATAATAACAAAAAAATTAGGCCTGTTGCCATAGCGATTGACAATTTAAAGGGCCTATATTATGCGGTTCTCTGATCTATGCTATAGTGTTGTTTCCCCATCAAAAACATACCTGGAGTTGTGTTTTGTTTCATTAACACAAATCCTGCATATTTAAGAAGAGTTCTTCTCTCAGACAGAAAACACCTTGTGATGTCATGTGGCAATACAGGAAGTGCTCCACTGTGTTTTCAAACTCCTTCACTAGAATCAAATTGCTATTTTCTTCTGAACAAAAGGTAAAAATCTGTCAAATTGAAAACTTCCGCCTCATGACATTACAAGGTGGAACAGAGCATTTTGAGCTTCGGAGATCGGAAAAACAACGCTAAGATGAAATAGTGATTGACATGACATAGGGTTATCTATTACATAAACGTAAGTTGTTGTACAGCTGCGTGGATGGACCATGCTTGTCTCCAATTGGTCAATCACGCCCATCTGAACACGTAGACTCAACCGTGACCAGACTCACATCTTCATAAAGCATCGGAAAAACGTGTATTCTTGATCCCAGGCTACCAGACAGACAGACAGGTTGTAGATGTGTCTAGGACTCAACCAGGAGTCAACCAGGACTCAACCAGGACTCAACCAGGAGTCAGCCTCAACCAGGACTTCTGTTTAAGAGAAGAACTCAGCCTAAATATGCTGGACTTGTGTGTTAAAGATCCCATGACATGGTACTTCTTGATGCTTTTATATGGCTCCTTAATGGTTCCCTAATACTGTAAATGAATCCTTCTTCAAAATCAACACTAAGCTGAGAACTAAGCTGAGAAAGAGTAATGTTTTTTTGAACAGGCCTTTATGGGCGTTGTTGCTTGAATGCAAATGAGGAGAAAAGAGCTGGCCTATAGTAGAGGGTGGGGGCGTGGCCAAACTCTCCGCTCTCGGCTCTGAGCTCTCAGCTGATCCATTTCCGTGTTTTTGCACGGGGGTAGAGAGATTTGAAGCGTTCCATTGAAAAATAAGCACATTTCCACAGAAAATAAAATTAAACCACTGCTGTTCAAAGGTCCAGAGGCTCAGATAAAGGACTTCCGAGCCTAGAAACACTCGGACGTGCCTCCAGGCAAATAAAAAAACGCATTTCGCATTGTCTAGCACATTCGCAGTCCAAACTCTCTGGGCGTGATTTACAGAGACCCTGAGTTCAGACAGACGGGGGTGGAACTGCATTTGCATTTCTTTTTTCGATCTGACGTCAATAAGGTGCCTTGTTCAAAATCGTCCGTTTGAGCTTAGATTTTTTCTAACACAGAAAAGGATCGCAAATGCTCAGTTTAGACATTTCGCAACTTTTAACCATTGGGGGGGGGGGCTACACAGGGTAGGGGAGCTCACATTAACGTTCAAAAACCTCAGAAAGTGAAAATTTCATGCCATGGGACCTTTAAACATGTGTGGATGAAACAAAACCCAACTCTAGGTCTGTTTGTGATGGGGAAACAACATTATAACAGAGATGAGAAAGTATGTATTCTTGATCCCAGGCAAACCATGGTTCCATATTCACTCTTGTATATTTAAAGAGTATAAATGCCAGCCGTGAGGTGTCCCATGTACAGTATTAGACTACATAAAACCCATTGAAACCCAAAGTACAGAGACACTGCGTTTTGACCTCCGCCTTGCTTGAGATATTTTCCCAGCATGCCCCAGTGTCATTGTTCCAATTTGCACCTTGTCTGACGCAACTCCCTCACCACTCACCGCCATCTCTGTCCCCGCTGGTCCATTTCCTGTCTCTGCCCAGCGCTAAACTCCAGGTGACCTCCCCCGCTGGTTCACCCTGTGGGCACAGCCTTTGTCCCCCCTCCCCCCTCCCTCTGCTTGCTGCCAGGACGGGTACAGATACACTCCACCACCCTGGGCAAATTGGCACAGTAGAAGCAGAGGAAGAGGAAGAGGGAGCGGTGGAGAGAGAAGCCTCGATGTGATGGGCGAAGTGATAATAAAAGATTTTCAGTTTAACAGCGGGTCTGTGTTAGGTTAGTGTGGCATTACGATATGATTGGCTGATTGATGCATCAGTAATGCTGCTTAATTTGATTAAAACTTGCTGATTAATAAATAAGTCTTGTATGTTGTCAGTAAAAGTGTCTGGTTTGAAGCAGAGTTCAGACATTGAAGGAAGACATTTTACCTTTTTTTCTAACTATGCAAGATAAACTCATTGTGATTGATTAATAAGACCATGGAATTCACTTACTGAGCTACAGAGGCTGCAGTAGCACTGATTGGACCAACTGGATTTCAGCTAGGGTTGTCAAAAGTGTCAGACACTAATCGATACTAAAACTAGTACTAATTTGAACAAGTATTGATAGTTTGTCTTTTTTTTTTTTTTTTTAAGTCACATTCACAGGACAGAAATGAACCTTGAATTTCCATGTATAATTTCCTGGGTCTTAAAGGTACATTGTGTAACACTTCTGGTTGAGGGTCTGCCACTTACTTGTCTCCATGGCATTGCTTTGCCTGGAATGTTCCACAGGTATGGCATTAACAAATACATCTTGTATTGTAATATGGGACCTTTTAAATAAAACGCCACCTCTGCTGACCCAACATAGCCCCACTGAAGAAAGCCAGGCTAATCCTAAACCTCCACACTCCAGCACTCTGTGACAAATTGTCCCAGGGAGAGTGCTCCGGAGCTGGGGAGAGGAGACGGGCTGTCGCGCCTGGCTCCAGTGACATGGATTGATCTCCCCTCCACACACAGCCAGGCCACACAGCCAAGGCCACACATGCTCTGGTGTATGCGATTCAGACCCCCACCCTCCACCCCTTGCTTTCCCCCCAAACCCTCCAAACGGCAGCCAGTTCCTGACAGCCGCTCAGAGCAGCCTTCCATCCCTGTTAGGATCAATGGCGTGTGGGCGCGGTGGTGGCAAACTGTCAGCGAGGCATGGAGAGGCAGGGGGCTCGTGGCAGGGACAGGCAGATCAGGCTAATGCTGAGGTGTGTATACGCAGCTGCTGCTTTCACTTTATGTCAGATGTGAGTTGTTTGCATATGACAGGACAGTGATGCTACTGTACACTTTACACTTTTAGGTTGAATTCTTTGACGTAAATGTAATTGAGATGATTTTGAGATGATTTTGCTTGCCCCAGTGCAAGAAGGAGCGCTACCGCAGATCCTTCATCCCCACCGCCACAGACTAGTTCAAACGTGCAATATTGTTTTTCAATACTCTCCTACTTACTGTTTCTTATTATTATTACTTGTATAACTCCACTGTATGGTCCTAACGTGCAATATCGTTTTTCCAATACTCTCATCGTCACTGTTTTATTATTATTACTTATTCAATTATTACTTATTTTATTTTTATTATTACTTATTTTTATGCCATTCTTGCCTGCATGCACTTTTCTTTCTTGTTCAATTGTCCCTGTCTGGAGCTACTGTGACAAGTAAATTTCTCCTGCGTGAGATCAATAAAGTCTTATCTTATCTTATCTTAAAAGTCTGGCAATTATATTTGTATGATAACATATATGAACAGCAAGCCTATTTTTTATGTTTTTATTTCTTTGATACAGATTCTTAGAAGGTGGCTTGATTTGAAAGACCAAGACTGGACCAAGACTGTACCAAGACTGGATATTGTTTCTAAAATAATCACAATTATATTTGTATGATAACAACAATTTCTTTTTGAAAGATGGCTTTATTTGAAAAACATGACTCAACCAGGACTCAACCAGGACTCAATCAGGACAAACAGGTTGTAAAGGTGTCCAGGACTGAACCAGAATTGGACAAAGACTGGATGTATCACCATATCCTGATCAGTGACGTGCAGTCATTAGAGGCCTCACCTGTCATCACAGAAAAAAAAAAAAGTAAAATGAAGTAAAAATAAATTAAATGGTTATATAAATAATTTTCTATTTAACTTTACTATTTTAATTATTTTTTAATTCAAAATCAGACTTTTCACTTTTACCATTCAAATAGTGGTGCAGAGAGGCACCAGCTGTTCGTGCCTCACCATGGACTGACGGTGCTGTAGCTCAACACTTACAGCTAGTTACTATGCTAAAGCAAAACGGCTGTGAAAAAGCACCAGGTGAGGCACGCAGTTACCTGGCCTCATGGTAGGGGCAGTCGTGAGCCCAGGGATTCTTGTGCAACTTCTAGGGCAGCAGATTAGAATACAGTGGTCCCTCGTTTATCGCGGGCGTTAGGTTCCAGAAATAACCCGTAATGAGTGAAATCCGCGAAGTAGGACAACTTTATACACTCAACAAAAATATAAATTCAACACTTTGTTTTTGCTCCCATTTTTCATGAGATGGACTTAAAGATCTAAAATTAATTCTAGATACACAATATTACCATTTCTCTCAAACATTGTTCACAAATCTGTCTAAATGTGTGATAGTGAGCACTTCTGCTTTGCTGAGATAATCCATCCCACCTCACAGGTGTGCCACAGCAAGATGCTGATCTGACATCATGATTAGTGCACAGGTGTGCCTTATACTACCCACAATAAAAGGCCACCCTGAAATGTGCATTTTTTTTGCTTTATTGGGGGTCTGGGGACTCAGAACCAGTCAGTATCTGGTGTGACCACCATTTGCCTCATGCAGTGCAACACATCTTCTTCGCATAGAGTTTATCAGATTGTCAATTGTGGCCTGTGGAATATTGGTCCACTCCTCTTCAATGGCTGTGCGAAGTTGCTGGATATTAGTGGGAGCTGGTACTCGCTGTCGTATACGCCGGTCAAGCACATCCCAAACATGCTCAATGGGTGACATGTCCGGTGAGTATGCTGGCCATGCAAGAACTGGGACATTTTCAGCTTCCAAGAATTGTGTACAGATCCTTGCAACATGGGGCCGTGCATTATCTTGCTGAAACATGAGGTGATGTTCATGGATGTATGGCACAACAATGGGCCTCAGGATCTCATCACGGTATCTCTGTGCATTCAAAATGCCATCAATAAAATATACCTGTGTTCTTCGTCCATAACAGATGCCTGCCCATACCATAAACCCACCACCACCATGGGCCACTCGATCCACAACATTGACATCAGCAAAGTGCTCACCCACACGACGCCACACACGCTGTCTGCCATCTGCCCTGAACAATGTAAACCGAGATTCATCCGTGAAGAGAACACCTCTCCAACGTGCCAGACGCCATCGAATGTGAGCATTTGCCCACTCAAGTCTGTTACGGCGACCATCTGGAGTCAGGTTAAGACCCCGATGAGGACGATGAGCATGCAGTTGAACTTCCCTGAGACGGTTTCTGACAGTTTGTGCAGAAATTGTTTGGTTATGCAAACCAATTGTTTCAGCAGCTGTCCGAGTGGCTGGTCTCAGACGATCTTGGAGGTGAACCTGCTGGATGTGGAGGTCCTGGGCTGGTGTGGTTACACGTGGTCTGCGGTTGTGAGGCCGGTTGGATGTACTGCCATATTCTCTGAAAAGCCTTTGGAGACGGCTTATGGTGGAGAAATGAACATTCAATGCACGAGCAACAAATCTGGTTGACATTCCTGCTGTCAGCATGCCAATTGCACGCTCCGGGAGCCCCGCCGGATGCGCAAGGAGTGCGGAGACATGAGTCACTGGCTCCGCCTGAAGCACCGCGCTCATCCAACGGCACTGCCACATCCCGGGACGCGACGCGCACCAACCCCTTGGAGAACACCAACACCACCAACACCACCCCTCAACGTGGTCAAATCCGTGACAGAGCAGCGTGACCGGCGCGAGGCAGCGCGAACACCGGGGCTCCGAGCACGAGATCGAACCGCGGCGCCCGGACCATGCCTCCCCCTCAGGACCACGTCCTCGCAGCCCAAGTCACAAACCGAACGCGCACAAATGAACGCAAGACCTGCACGAAACCAGCAAAGAGCCCCACGGAGTGATTTAATCCCAGTTTAGTCCAGGTCTAGACCTGGTCCAGTCCTGGTTTAGTCCAGGACCAGTCCAGGTTTAGACCTGGTCTAGACCTGGTTTAGTTCTGGTCTAGACCTAGTTTAATCCACGTTTAGTCCTGGTCTAGTCCCGGTCCCCCCTGCATCCCCCATCTATCAATCGGCAAAGGTCTACAGTCTCTTAGCCAATCAGAACGCAGAACACAATGTTACAGTATAAAAAAAAATGTTACACTATAAAAAAAAAAAAAAAAAAATTTAATCTGCGAGACCGCGATAGAGCGAGGGACCACTGTAAGTGACAGCAAGATACAGTTTATAGTTAGCAAGTCAAGTTTAATAATTCGTTCAACTTTTTTCTTCTTTTTTTCTTCTTGTCTGGCCCGACTTTTTAAATGGAGGAAGATTTTATATTAAAGCTCAAGCAGTTTTCTAAACTGGACTTCCATTCGAAACAGGAGTTTATAATTAAAGGAAAACCAGACTACGGGACGAAAGACTCGCTCTTTTCAAACAACGTGGTAAGAAATCGTCTTTTTGGCTTTTCCTGCCTTCTTTTCTCAACCTGCTGTGCCAATGTCTGGACTCAGATGGGATATTGTGACCTGAAAAATTTGCAAAGAAGCCTTGTTAAAGATGAGCGGTCCACCGCTCACATTCAAGCCAGATTGCGCTAAAAACATAGTTATTTTAATTTATAATGCTACTCGGCGCGCTTTGGAAAATGCACTGAACAATAATAATTAATTTTCAGCTTCACATCAAAAATATTACGAGCTCCAGTCACTTACAGGGCCCGGGGCCAAATTTACCTGCTGACACCTGGTGACATCACTGATGACGTCAGTGTCTCAACAGCCATGACCCTCACCACACGTCACTGATCCTGTTAATATTACATTGTGAACCATGTATAGAATCTTGATGGACCCTGTGATTTTCAGCCCTAGTAGACATTTCACCCCCCTCTATAAACTCTACAAACCTACAGAATGCCAAACAGTCATCTTGACGTGGAAATACAGAAGGATCTCAGGGCAGACTGACACAGCCCTGTCGGTGAGCCCTGTGTAGAGACATACATGTGGCATTGTGTTCTATTTCTAGAGCGAAAGGTTTGAGAGTCTGTTTACCCATGAGGCTTTGCTCCTGCTTGGCTGCAACCCCCCTGGGACTCTGTGCTAAGATCAGTCTCCTGCCAGGCCTCCACGGCACAGCTCATTAGACTGTGACTGGAGATGGGTCCCAATTAAAGTTCACCAACAGTAGGGGAAACGCGAAGGTGCTTATAGAATGGGGAGATTGTGACGGTTATGCAACTCCGCTGTCAGGTGTGTACAGTTGGTAGTGTTGATTGAACTTTTGAACTTTTTATTATTGTGTATACTAAACTAAAGCGAGAAATACTCAAAAGTGAAGTTGTACCTTGCATGCTAGTTATTAGAATAATGGGGGGAAATATTTATAGACAGTTTTTTTTCTGTTTTTTCTTAACAGCAAATACGTTCTATACAGACTACAAAGCTGTTTTAGAACCTCCCAGAGAATCAGTGCACATGAACATTGAACATTTTACAAAAGTCCACCAACTTTGTGTCATATTTTAGCAGCAAAACTTTTCTCAAATGGTTTCATTTCATGGTGTACAAGTGATACTTGGCAGCTGATGTCATCAACATTCCCTGGGGTTGAAGCTAACCAGTGGGACTTGTCTGTTTGAAGCTCAGTTACTTAAGTTGACTTTAATCTGAGTTTTGTTTTAACATGACCTGATAATAAAAAATGAACTTATCTAGAACTACAACAGGAGAGATTATTTGTAATGTTAAACAAAACCCTATTAATATTGTTCAAATCCAGATTTCTGTTGTAATACAGTGACTTGGGGGGAGGGGGGGTCTAGTCACTAATAGAAGTGATCCTGTTCGACATTTGTGGATTTACCATTTATATATTTTATAATTAAACGCAATGTAACCAATTAGAGCCCCATGAGCAAGGCTAGTCTTTACCCTGAATCACGCCCTTCTTGGTTGTCTTTGCAGCAGTGGTAGATAGATTTTTCTTTTCTCTGGCTCTCTTCTGGGCCTGTTTGTGGAGGGTGGGGGCTGATAATTGCGGCCTTATCTGTAGCTCTGGTGAAACGTGACTGGAGAAGTTTCCCACGCCTGCTTCATATTCACTCACCCGCGCAGCGTATTGATCAGCTGATGTGATGTATTCCCAGTACCTTCCGAGCATGTGGATCAGCTGTGCAGTTTTATAGAGGGTTCTTAGAAGGTCTGCACTCTACGAGAGAAACTGGGAGTTCTCTTATGTTGAATTGTAGATTTTCTGATAACATTTTGTCACAGCATAAATTAAAACTTATGAATAAAGTAAAAAGTAAAGAGAAGTCTTGTAAAAACTATGAAATTTTAAAGTTTAAAGGTGCATTGTGTAATTTTTCTGGAGGAGGGCCCGTCAAATGCTTTTCACCATGGAGATTTTAGGTGTTTCGAGCTGTAAAACCACCTGTAACTGAATAAATGTAAGGTAGAGCTGTTTAATGTCATGCTGTGGAACATTCCAAGCAGAGCAGTAACATATCCATAGAAACAAGCAGGTGATGAATCCCCAACCAAGTGCACCTTTAATCTTGGATAATGCTTGTGTAGTTATGCTTAATGTTCCGCTGTATGGCTTTAAAATGATGCCATGAGGGCAAGTTACAGGTCAGATCTGTGACGAGGTGGACAGTGAGATGATTATTTTTGACCAATAAAACCCATGTGAATAAATGCAAAGTAGATCTGTTTAATGCCATACTGTGGGCCATTCAAGAGGAGCAATAACATCTCCATGGAGACAAGCTGGTGACGGACACCTGAAAAGTTACACCGTGCACCTTTTAACAATATTAGAACACTAAATAAGCAAAAAACCTAGACCTGGAACCTAGACCTGGAACCTAGACCTGGCAGTTTTTGCCATCTTGATGAAAATCCCTATATTTACGAAGCAGCTTGTATATTTTTGCACCTCTGCCTCTCAAACTTGCACACAATAAAAAATAAAATGCCCGAATATTTGACCCTGACTCAGAGAAGCACAGAAATAATTCAGTTATCGAGCGTTTTTCAGTTGTTATTCATCTGTGATCTTGCAAGCTTTCTAACTGCAGATTTGTATCGACGCTGGCCCTTTCTCTTGAACTTCAAACAAACCCGATGCTTTCTTTAATGTTTATCGACGCCTAATCAACTTCTGATGGGAAAGTTTCGGCCTAGAGCTTTAATCAAACTTGCCTGGTTTCTATCATTATACGTACATGCATAAAGAGAAAACTTGGACAAAAAAACTACTTATTAACACGAACCACATATACATTAAGAGATGAGACTAAACCTGAAATCTAGACCTGAAACCTAGACCTGGGACTAGACAAGGAACCTAGACCTGAAACCTAGAACTGGGACAAGATCTGGAACTAGGACTAGACCTGGAACCTAGACCTGAAACTAGACCTTGAACTAGACCTGGAACAGACCAGGAACTAAACCTGGAGCAAGACCTGGAGCAAGACCTGGTCCTGGGACTAGACCTAGACCTAAATGGTAAATGGCCACATCTTTATATAGCGCTTTTCCACCTTCAAGGCACCCAAAGCGCTTTACAGCAAGGAACCAATCACCCATTCACACACACATTCACACACCAGTGTACGCAGACACTGGGGGCGAGGAGGGTTAAGTGTCTTGCCCAAGGACACAACGGCAGCATTCATCTGTGGGAGCTGGAATTGTACCAACCAACCTGTGGGTCAGTGGATCTGACCGCTCAACCACTGATGTTTCTTATTCAAGAGCGGGATTTGAACCCGCCAACCTTTGGATCAGTGGACAAACGCTCTACCAACTGAGCTACTGCCGCCCAACTAGACCTGGGACTAGACCTGGGACTAGACCTGGGACTAGACCTGGACCTGGACCATACATTGGGATTCAACCAGCAGGAAAAGGAGGTATGTGATGGAAGTTTCAGTGTAGAGCTTTAATCAAACTAGCCTGGTTTCTATCATTACACAGACAGAGCATTTAGAAGTATGTAACATGTGTAGACTCCATTAGACTCTGCAAGAAGTTGGAGGCCTGCCAGTTTGTAACAAGAACATGCAAAAGAACATGCCTTTAGCAGAGAGAGAGAGAAAAATAAATATATTGCTGGTGAAAAGTGAACAGAAACAACAACGTGACGGTATGCAGTGTAAGAAACAAAAGTGTAACAAATGTGCAGAGGTTTTTAATAAATGATGTTCCTGAAATGGGTTGGAGCGCGCTGTTCAAACATGTGGAACTGATCAGCAAACTCTATAACTATACACCACATGTCTTTAAAGGTTCTATATTAGACAAAATTGACTTTTGTAAGATTTAAACCATGCTAGACTGTTTTTACATCATCAAAAACACAGCTGGAGTTTTCATTCAAACACGCTTGAGTAACCCTTCATTATTTATTAGTCTGTCTATATCTCCAAAGCTCAAAATACTTCGGTCTACCTTATGATGTCATGAAGCAGTGTTTTTCAAGTTGGCAGCTACCTTTTACTTTCTTCCAGGGCTGAAATATTACGTGAAATATTTCAAGGTGGAACCAAGTGTTTTCAGTCTGTTTTTTCGGGATTGTCACAAAAGTAGAACACACCGTAACTATGCAGGGTTTGTGTGTTAAACATGTGAATGAGACCAATTATGATACCATGATTATCATTAAAAAAAACAGTACTTTACTTAGACGCATTTGATTTTTAGCTTTAAATAATTGTACTTTCTTTTATATTACCGCGTGGTCTGTAATTTGTAATCCCTCAGTCGTCCAGGTAGGTTCCATAGTGGTCCATGGGTGCATTCTAAAGCTACTCAGGAAAAGGTTAATTTCTGTCCTGTCCTTTTTTAGTACCGATACCTGCTCAAACAAGTAATTCGTTTCTCTACAGGCCCTGGCAACCCAGGTTCAGCTGTGATTGTAATAGCTTTAAAAAAAAAAAACAGTAGGGGTGCACACGTGTGTCTGAGCTGCATCTGGATTTCTTTGTTTGTTTTTTTTTGCTTTTGTTTATCTTCCCGTCCACACACAAGGTGAAGCCCTGATTTATGCTTTTCTTTGTCGCAATTAAGAGCAGTGGATATTTACAGCACACAAGACGAGTAACAGCATTGCGGGATGATGCCTTTCAGTGTATCTTGATTTACAATAGGGAACAAGTGAAGGTCAGTCCTGCGTCTGGGACCTGCAAGTGTTCTCCTTTAAATCATACAGAAGACATTTGGTGTGAAACTGGTGGATGGATGGTTAGACCTGAGCATCAGATGACCAGAATTTGTTTTACCCCAGTACGGCTGTATTGTAAATGTACCTCCGTTTGCCGTCTGCATCCAGGCCTGGACTGGTAATTGGGCATACCGGGCATTTTCCCACTGGGCCGACAGTCCTAGGGTCCGATGCCCTTCTTTTTTTTTTTTTTTTTGTACTTGGAGACCGGCCCACAATTTAGGACTGAACCAGGATTGAACCAGGACTAAACCAGGACTAAATCAGGATTGAACCAGGAGTAAACCAGGACTAATCAGGTCTAAATCAGGACTAAATCAGGTCTGAACCAGGACTAAACCAGGACTAAATCAGGATTGAACCAGGAGTAAACCAGGACTAATCAGGTCTAAATCAGGACTAAATCAGGTCTGAACCAGGACTAAATCAGGATTGAACCAGGACTAAACCAGGACTAATTACATCTAAATCAGGACTAAATCAGGTCTGAACCAGGACTAAACCAGGACTAAATCAGGACTGAACCAGGACTAAACCAGGACTAATCAGGTCTAAATCAGGACTAAATCAGGTCTGAACCAGGACTAAATCAGAATTGAACCAGGACTAATTACATCTAAACCAGGACTAAATCAGGACTGAACCAGGACTAAACCAGGACTAATCAGGTCTAAATCAGGACTAAATCAGGTCTGAACCAGGACTAAACCAGGACTAATTATGAGGGGCCAGTCTAAGCCAAAAATGCCAGGGCCATTTTTTTGTCCCAGTCCAGACCTGTCTGCATCCTTTCATTCATTCATTCATTCATTCATTTTCTTCCGCTTTTCCATTTTCTGGGTCACGGGGGCAGCAGTCCAAGCAGTGTTCTGCTGCCCAGAACACAATGCACCAGCCCCCATGAATCCTCCCGCGGGTGGTGGGTCCACAGGAGGACGGCGGCTCACGTCACAACGGGCCTTGATGTATCTTCTGCCATGGGGGCTACCAATGTCCACAGACACTGGGGGCGAGGTGGGGTTAAGTGTCTTGCCCAAGGACACAATGGCAGCGCTCATCTGTGGGAGCTGGGATCACATGCGGTCAACCCGAGGCATATGCTCTACCAACTGAGCTACTGCCGCCCCTGCCGTCTGCATCCATTATTCTCAATTATTTTACTGTCCAAGCATCAGGAGGTCTCCTGTTAGCATGCTAGTTGTTGTCGTTAGCATTACTGTGGCAGTTCGTGTTGTCGTAATGAATTTTCAAAATACATTTTCTATACCAGGTGTGGCACTCAATACCTGATACATTGATACCACAATAAGGTACACGTTTTGTGTTCTGTGTGAAATAGCTTGAAAAAACATCCAGATCAGGTATTTTTTACATAATGAACCTGTTCAAATATGTATTAAGGTTGTCAACAGTATCTAAAATCAGATGGTAATCAATATCAAAACTAATAGATACTCATTTAAGCAGGTATAGATACCAAAAAGTCACATTCACAGGACAAAAATGAACCTTTCTTGAATAGATTTCGAATGATTTTGAGATGTATCAGAACAAGTATAAGAGCACATAGACTAGTATACACCCATGGACCACTGAGGGATTTTATTTTTTTTATTTTTTATGTTTTTATATCATCGTGGCATCAGAATCTGTATTTAGTTTATTTCTTAGTATAGAAATCAAGTTGGAATTTTTTGTATTATGATAAATGCTATTATGTAATATTTTGTACAGTGGACTTTATCATCTATAACTTGCCATGTGCTTGCTTTTCAATGCAAGAAGACATACTATGCCTTTGTCTGCTATATTGTAATTATAATTAGTGGGAGTGTATGGGGGTTGGGGAAAATGGAAATTTTTGGAACAGTGGCATCTTGAATGCACAAACTTGCATGGATCACTCTGTATTAGAGCTGGGCGGTATGACAACAATCAATATCACAGTATTTTTCAAAATTTTACCAGTGTCACAGTATTTGATGGTATTTTTTTTAATGCATGAATAGGTGTTAACCCCATTTCCTAATAATTTTGAGAATAATTACTGCAGTAAATTCGACTTGGTAAAACATATCTGGATCCAGTGCTTTAATCATCTTTTGAACGTTAATGTGAGCTCCCCTACCCTGTTTAGCCCCCCCCCCCCATGGCTAAAAGTTGCGAAATATGTAAACGGAGCATTTGCGATCCTTTTCTGCGTTTGAAAAAAGACAGCCCAAACGGGCGATTCTGAACAAGGGAACTTTCTGATGTCGCACTCGTGGAAAGGGTTCCACCCACGTCTGGATGTCTACCCACAGTCTCTGGAAATCACATGTAGAGAGTTTGGACCGCAAACGAGCTACGAAATGCGAGATGCGTTTTTTTATTTGCCTGGAGACACGTGGGAGTTTTTCCAGGCTCGGATGTCCTTTATCCGAGCCTCCGAACCTCTGAAACAGCAGTGGTTTAATTTTATTTTCTGTGGAAATGTGTTTTTTTTTTAATGGAAAGTGTCTCATCTCTTCCTCCGCGCTTAAATGCGGAAGTAGGGCCAGCGCGCACCGCTAAACATGGAAACAGCAACATTTGGCCACACCCCCACCCGCTGCACTGGCCTGTCTCTGTTCTCATTTGCATTCAAGCAACAACAGCCAGAATAAAGCGTTTCAGAGAGATATTTATGACACTGACTGTCTTCATGAGGCTATCTCATGCACTGAAACTTGATTTTGAAGAAAGATTCATTTACAGTATTAGGGAACCATTAAGGCGCCATATAAAAGCATCAAGAAGTACCATGTCATGGGATCTTTAATATCGTTCCACCTTTTGCTTTTCTTGTCGTAGGCAGTCCCCTTAGCAAACGCGTCTTTGAGTGACGTCTAAGTCGCGATTTGTGTTGCAGCGCCAACTTGAACATCACAACCTTAGTTTCATGCATTCTTCATATTCCAGGACATGTTTGTAACGGAGGTGGTGAAGCAGATTGCTTGTGTTGCCTCTTGTGGCTACAACTTTAGCCCGACAACATTTACAGAATACGGTTGATTGATCAGCGCCAGATTTCTTAAAGCCAAATTACTTCACACAACTGACACGGCTCCTCTTTTCGGTATACGTTCCTCTGTTTCTAACAACAATGTCCATGTTGTTCACCACTCAACACACACTGTAGCCATGTCCCAACTTGAGGGTTATTGATCCGTGTGCGTAATTTTCGTGGTGCGTATTGTTAGCATTAGCCGCGTGTCTCGGCTCTGTGGGCTGGACCTGCCCCATTTCAGCAACGGCCTTGCGCTCCGCGGAGGCTAGTTCGAGGGCTGCAGCTTTTGCAGCCTTCGGAGCAGCCAAAAAAGCAACGGAGGCTTCAGCCCACGAATTGGGACATGGCTTATGCTACCACCACTCTCATACCACTGCAAAACAGTCCCCCGGCACGATGTTTGGCCACACACTCACCGGTATAGCAGTATATGAAAAATTCATATCATTAAAAAAAAAAAAAACACCGGTACTCGGTATGAACTCTGTATGCAACTTCTAGTGGGTAATGGTGAAGTGAAAACAGTTATAACATGGATACAAGCTCCTAAAAGTTGATTTTTGCATAATATTATTCCACCCCGTGCCAAAACATGCACATATTAACATGCACATTCACACGTTAACTGAATAAATGGATGAAATTCTAACCAGAAAACTGCATTTAATCTGCATCAACTCTAAAAGAAAATGAACCAAATTTCCAACATTAACATCCCATGTTAATGTTGAAAAAAAAGGAAGAAAAAAACAGATCAGGGACTCCAGAACACTTGAGAGATCAAGTATGTTTGACGCTGTTTATTTAGTTTGCTTAGAATAAATATGAGAAAATGTCAGTTCCTCATTCATTCACAGATTCAAACAGTTGATTGTTCCAAATATTGATAAGTTTTTCTTATTTTTATTGTAATAAACTTATATTTTATTTACTCTTGACTTTTGCCAGTTATTTGTCTCGTTTAAAGTGTTTTGGGAGTAAATATTGCAATAAACGACTTCACAAAGGCGTTTCGGGCAGTTCTATGAGACCAAGGTCAGGTTTAGATATCGATGTGAGGCAGAGAGAGAGAGAGAGATTGATTTAAAGAGAGAGAGAAGTAGAGAAGTATGCAGGGAGGAGGAGGGGGAAGAAAAGAGAGGGAGAGAAAGAGAAGGAGGGAGGCAGAAGGAGGAGGAAGAGAGAGACAGAAGGGAGGAGAGAGGGAGGGGTGGGAGCTATATATTGGTGTACAGGAGAGAGAAAGAGGCCGAGGAAAGAGAGATTGATTTAAAGAGAGAAAGAGAGGAGAGAGAGAGGGAGAGAAAGAGAGGAGGGAGAGAGAGAAAGAGAGAGGGGAGGGAGAGAGAGAAAGAGAGAGAGAGAGCAAGAGATGGAGGAGAAGGAAGAGAAAGAAAGACATAAAGGAGAGAGAGAAAGTTGGAAGGAAAAACGTGAAATTATAAATAAACGAAAACTTAAATTTAAAACTTAAATTTTATCAGAAGGAGCTGTTTTTCAGCTCTCAAATCACTGCTGTTTCTCCCATTGTTATTTCTGATAATGTGATTGGAGCAGCACACGCCGGCTAGCCGCCTGCCTCCGTTTGTGCTTGGTCATTGAAAAACGTGATTAAAAGCCCCCCCGTGTCATGGCGAAGGCTTAGGCTCAGACAGAGAAGGCAAACGGATCCATGGATTACAGACAAACGCTCCATTTGTGAATGCCCAACATTTTTTAATTAAAAGCAGAGCAGACAGCTGTTTAACTGTTACTTGAACTGGCAGTTACATTACAGTAGATGGCCTGGTCTCCTGGAATACACTGTAATGATGGGACATATCTGCAGCCTTCACAAATGACTTGGGAGCAAAGAGGGGAAGATAAACAAAGCCAACGCGGTGACTGATTAGTGCTGCGGTCAGAGATGGCATCCATTTAACTCCAATGTGAAATGGTGAAGGATGACGAGGGCACGAGGACAGGAGTCTTCTTAAAGGGACAATGATTTTTAAAGAAAAAATAGGCAAAATTGACTTTTTTGAGCTTTTGACAATGTTGTTCCTTCATCCAACACTTCCTGTTTCACTTGCTTGATTTTATTTTTTGCACTAGGTACCTTTCTCCTCACTAAATTGAATTTTTCAGAATTGTTGCATCACAATTAGAAACCTGGCTCAGTTTTGTCTTTGAGCAAGACACTTTGTCTGTCATGCCAGTGACAATAACAATAGGCGGCACAGTGGCTGAGTGGCTAGCGCTCATGCTCATGGTCGCCTGAGCCTTTCAGTGTGGAGTTTGCATGTTCTCCCCGTGTCTGGGTGGGCACTCCGGTTTTCCCCATCAACCCAAAACATGCACCATAGGTAAAGTCCTCCAGCTTAGCTCCTGACCAAACCGAAGCAAGAAGATCATGGAGATGGTCCCCGGGCGCAGTAATGTGCTGCCCACTGCTCGTAATAACAGGATGGGTTAAATGCAGAGAAGAATTTCTCCTGTGTGAGATCAATAAAGTCACTTCTTCTTCAAAACAGGTGGAAATTATCCGATGGAAATTATCCCACTAAATAATAAGCACACATATAAATTAAGAGATAAGACTATTTAGACCTTAGACTTAGACTTAGACAAATTTTATTGATCCACAAGGGAAATTGCTAGACTTGGAACTAAACCTGGAATTAAACCTATAACCATGGAACTAGACCTGGAACTAACCCTGGAATTAAACCTGTAACGATGGGACTAAACCAGGAACTAGACCCCAAACAAGACCTTACATTACACCTGGCACTAGACCTGGCACTAGACCTGGCACTAGATCTGGGATTACTGGGACTAGACCTGGGACTAGATCTGGGACTGAACCTGAAACTGACTAGAACCCGAACGAGAACCTGAAACTGACTAAACCCCGAACGAGATCTTGAACTCGACCATACATTGGCAATAAACCAAGATCAGTGCAAGGATTCTATGTATCTGGATGGGTTTCAAGTTGCCCCCTTATCAATTTAAATCCTGTACAATAAACTCCTCTTTAAGCTAGTTAGTCCTGACTGAGATCCTGGCTAAGAATCTGATTACACCTTAAACTTTGCTGTACCCTTTTTAATTTTGGTTGAATCTCCATTTAGTGAAAGACGTTGAACTTCCATTGTTTTTGCTTCGGTGTGGTTTAAAGGACTCAAGCATTCACTTTCCAATATCAAACTTTGTCCAACTCTTTCTTACACATTAACATTTCCAAACTGCATCCGTACTCACTAAAGTAAATACATCTGTTATCTATAGTTCTGAAACAATACCATGCAAATACCATCTTTTCTGCAAGTTTTGGACAATGACAGACAGACGAACAATAAACACTGCAACAAGCAATTTCACCAGAGTCGCACTGCTCTGAATGTAAAATTTGAACAACTAGACTGCACTCACTCCTCTGCTCCTGTGTGTAGTAAAAAATATAACTCCACTGGGCTTCAAGGGCATTTGGTCAGACAAAAGCGTTTGAAAGGAAAAATAGAAAATCGTCAGCTAAGCGTCAAATGGGGACAGGTGTCTGAGTGACTCCAGGAGTAATTTGACAAACCTCAGCGGTGACAAATGGTGGTGTCAGTAGGGGGCGCTGTTGTGTGGTGATAACAGCGTGGACATGGATGTCAGTTGTGGTCACGTGTGCTAACATTAGACTGTATGGATTTGGCTAGGTGTCCAGACGACTACACAGCCACTGAACTGTCGTAAGGGCACCACTATCGTAGAGTAGATGGGTAGAATTCTGTTAAAGATCCCATGACATGGTACTTCTTGATGCTTTTATATGGCTCCTTAATGGTTCCCTAATACTGTAAATGAATCCTTCAAAATCAACACTCAGTGCATGAGAAACAGAGATAAAATGAGAAAGAGTCATAAATATCTCTCTCAAACACTTTATTCTGGGCGTTGTTGCTTGAATGAGAATGAGGAGGAAAGAGCTGGCCTATAGTAGAGGGTGGGCGCGTGGCCAAACTCTCCGCTGTCAGCGCTCAGCTGATCCATTTCCGTGTTTTTGCACGGGGGGAGACATTTGAAGCGTTCCATTGAAAAATAAACACATTTCCACAGAAAATAAAATTAAACCACTGCTGTTCAAAGGTCCAGAGGCTCAGATAAAGGACTTCCGAGCCTAGAAACACTCGGACGTGCCTCCAGGCAAATAAAAAAACGCATTTCGCATTGCCTAGCGCATTCGCAGTCCAAACTCTCTGGGCGTGATTTACAGAGACGCTGAGTTCAGACAGACGGGGGTGGAACTGCATTTGCATTTCTTTTTTCGATCTGACGTCAATAAGGTGCCTTGTTCAAAATCGCCCGTTTGAGCTCCGATTTTGTGTAACGCAGAAAAGGATCGCAAATGCTCAGTTTAGACATTTCGCTACTTTTAACCATGGGGGGGGGGGTTGAAGTTGTACATCTATCACCATGCTTTTAGTACTACTTGAGTAATATTTTGCTACTACTACTAGAGTAAACATTTTGCTGTGCTTCCCACACTGCGAGTTTGCAAATCTATAGGGATGGGTTACGCTATTTTCTTATCTATTATAATGTTGTTTCTTCATTACAAACATACCTGGAGTTGTTTTGTTTCATTCGCACAAAACCTGCATATTTAGGCTGTGTTCTTCTCTCAAACAGAAAAAAAAAACTATTTTCCTCCTTGTGACGTCATGTGGTAATACAGGAAGCACTTCACTTCAGTGTTCACTGTTTGTAAACTCTGCACACCTTCACTAGAATTATTTACTTCCAAAGTACTTCATCTCTTCATCTCTCCACAGATCTGACCTTAACTAACTTGGTGGCGTCACCAGCTTGTGTCAGTGGAGACAGCCAAATTAAATGCCATACTGTGGAACATTCCAGGCAGAGCAATAACATTTCCATAAATACAAGCAGGTTGCAGACAAGAAAAGTCTTAAAAACCTGAAAATTCAAACAATAATTTTAAATGTTTTACTGTGGTCCTTAATCCTCACTTAGCTTATGCAATCCACAGTTTTGCCACCACAATGAAGCTAAAACTAGCATGCTAACACACACTTCCTGGTAATATATAATGTATTTGATCTCAAGAGCTGCTTATATAATATCTGTCTGTATATAAACTTCCAGGGGCAAGACAAATTTTGCTCAAATACATGGAAATAAATCTTACTTTAGTCCAAATTTTGTCTCCTCTAAGCACCTCTGCAGGTGAGTCACTTCAATTTTTATTTTATTTTTTTATTTTTTCGCAATTTTCAAGTGTTGAATTTGACATGACACACCGCGGCGTGTACAGCCTGCGGATAGAGGAATGTGTGTCCGGGCTACATGTGTTCCTACTATGAAACATTTCCAGATACAAAAAACCCCGTTGTCATTCTGGGACATGGGCAACCCACTAATGCACTTTTCACACAAGGCTCGCATTTCTCACATTGTGTCCTTTCGTTGGAGAGGCTTTTACCAAAATCTGAAATAAAGAGAAAAATAAAATCATCCACTGCTTTATAGTTAAGCGTTGGTTTTACACAGTGTTAGAAGTTGGGTCATGACTGGTGAGGTTGAATGCATGAGAATGGCTAGTAAATTGCTTGTCACACCAGATAAATTTGAACTTGACCCTGAACATAAATGGATTTAAAAAGAATGTCATTAGCTTTTATAATCTTTTTGCAGTCGTTGAAAGGTCAAATAGCAGTAAAAATGACAAACCTGTGAAGTGCAATGAGTAGGAAATTGAATAGACAAACTTTAGTGCTTAGAGGTGTTGAATGGTGTTTGGAGATGGGTAGTTAATGGTGGTGACGAGCAGATGGAGAGGCTGAAGAAGTGGACGGTTCTGCTGCTGTGGTAGAGTTAGATGACCTGTGAACAGAGGGATGAACAGAGTTTGGTTGAGCAGGATCTTGGTGGGTACATGGTGAAGAACAGAAGGAGATATAGAGGTTGAGAAGGTGGGCGGTTCTGCTGCTGAGGGGAGATACGTGAATGGAGTCTGGTTGAGCTGTGGTGGAGAGGCTGAGGAGGCTAATAGTTCTGCTGCTGCGGGTGAGATGGGTGAATGGCTGTGACAGGGTGAATGCAGTTTGGTTGCGCTGGCTTTCTGGGTAAGTACTTGGTGAAGAGGAGGAGATTAAGAGGCTGACAGTTCTGCTGCTGATGTTCGATGATCCAATAGGGCTGTGATATGGTGAAGGGGTGAGTGGAGTTTGGAGGAGCAAGGTCTTGGTCTAGATACTTTATAGTGAAGAGGAGGAGATGGAGATGTTGAGGAGGCAGATGGTTCTGCTGCTGCGGTGGAGATGGATGAATGGGTTTCTGAAGGGAAGAATGGAGTTTGGTTGAGCTGGGTTGTGGGGTAGATGTATGGTGATGATGAGGAGATGGAGGGGCTGAGGAGGCTGCTGGTTCTGCTGCTGTGGTGGAGATGGGCAAGTAGGGCTGCCATGGAGTGTTCAGTTCAGATTACACTTTGCTAAGCTTTCAACCTTTGGTGACTTTTGGGAACTATTTTAACTTTATTGTCCTAAATGAGTGAATCCTATGCATTTGATCCATAAGATAAGATAAGATAAGATAAGACTTTATTAATCTCACACAGGAGAAATTTACTTGTCACAGTAGCTCCAGGTAGGGACAGTTTGAACAAGAAGACAAGTGCATGCAGGCAAAAAAAAAAGGCATAAAGATAGGTGATAATAATAATTAAAAAAAATAAGTAATAAATCGAATAATAATAATAGTAGTGATAATAATAAAAAACAGTGACAGGGAGAGTATTGAAAAAATTGGAAAAACGATATTGCACGATAGGAGTATTGAAAAAACAACAATATTGCACATTGGGAAAACGATATTGCACGGTAGGACTATACAGTAGAATTATACAGTCTGATGGCGGTGGGGATGAAGGATCTGCGGTAGCGCTCCTTCTTGCACTGGGGGTGCCTCAGTCGGCTGCTGAAGGAGCTGCTCAGCTCCTCTACAGTCCGGTGCAGAGGATGAGAGGTGTCGTCCATGATGGACGTGAATTTGGCCAGTACCCTCCTCTCAGCCACCTCCTCTACAGAGTCCAGAGGACAGCCCAGGACAGAGCTGGCCCTCATGACCAGCTTGTTGAGTCTTTTTCTGTCCCGCTCTGTGCTGCTCGGGGCCCAGCAGACGACAGCGTAGAGGAGAGCAGAGGCCACCACAGAGTCATAAAAAGTCTTGAGCAGAGGCCTGCGCACTCCAAAGGAACTCAGTCTCCTCAGGAGGTGGAGGCGACTTTGGCCCTTCTTGTACAGGGCGTTGGTGTTGTGGGACCAGTCCAGTTTATTGTTGAGGTGAACACCCAGGTACTTGAAACTGTCCACAGTCTCTATGTCCTGCCCCTGGATGTTCACCGGTGAGTGAGGTAGTGGTCTCCTCCTGAAGTCGATCACCAGCTCCTTTGTCTTACTGGTGTTAAGGCTCAGGTGGTTGCGCCCACACCAGTCCACAAAGTCACTGATGACCGAGCGGTACTCCAGCTCGTTCCCCTCATCAACCAGTGCCTCAGGGCAACCAGATGACTGCAATAAATAATATTGAAATACTGTGTTTATGTATCGTGATACTAAATTTGGTGATACAATATGTTGTTGGGCTGCAGTATTGATATATGTGACCCGCCGCGAGAAAACCAGTCCCATGTTGGCAATCGTGAAACTGAGAAAATCCCGTTTAAAGTTTTTTTTTTTTTTTTTTTTTTCCGAAATTTGTGATTTTTCATTTTTTTTTGCAGAATGTTCTAGTTGAGATCATGAAGAAGCCACTTCATGTTTCAGATAACAGCATTTGTTGCGTTAAAAGCATACATTTTGTATTTCAAATTAGCTTGTTTTTCGGAAAGAAACGGGGTGTGTATAAATTACCATACTGCCGCTGCTGCCCATTCATGTGACAAGTAGTGCTGTTTTCGCCTGTCAGCTGTGAGCGAACTTCATGAATATTTACACTTCATTTCAAGAGGATAAGGACCGTGAAAATGGACTGTGTACTTTGTACTGTACTTTGACACAGGACACGTTCGGCATACGTCCGTTTCTCCGGAGCACATAATATAGCATAGTATCTATCTATATATATACACAGCGGTACCTCACCTTACGAAATTAATTCGTTTCAGAAGTGGTTTCGTAACGTGAATTTTTCGTAAGTTGAGTAGCTATTTCAATGGATTCGTTCCAAGGTTGTTGTTTTTTATAGTGTAACATTTTTTTTATAGTGTAACATTGTGTTCTGCGTCCTGATTGGCTAAGAGACTAGACCAGAACTAAAAGTGGAATAAACCAGGTCTAGACCAGAACTAAACCAGGTCTAGACCAGGTCTAAACCAGGTCTAAACCTGGACTGGACCTGGACTAAACCAGGACTAGACCAGGTCTAGACCTGGACTAAACCGGGACTAGACCAGGACCCCGTGTGGCTCTTCGCTGGTTTCGTGCGGCTTTTGCGTTCATTTGTGCATGTTTGGTTTGTGGCTCGGGCTGCGTGTTCGCTGCGGTTCTATTTCGTGCTCGCGATGCTCCTGTCTCCGCGCTCCTTGCGTGTTCGGCGCTAGAGCTAAGGGGCCGAGAAAGGTGCTCTATGAGCGGGCACGACCGCGGGTTTTTCCCCGGGGCTGGCTCTGGTTCTATCCGACTTCCAGAGCCGGGGGGCTGACCCTGTGAGCTAAGAGGCCGAGAAAGGTGCTGTTTGAGCGGGCATGACCGCAGGGTTTTCCCCGGGGCTGGCTCTGGTTCTATCCGACTTCCAGAGCCGGGGGACTGGTACTGTGAGCTAAGAGGCCGAGAAAAGTGTTCTTTGTGCGGGCACGACCGCGGGGTTTTCCCCAGGGCTGGCTCTGGTTCTATCCGACTTCCAGAGCCGGGGGTCTGACACTGTGAGCTAAGAGGCCGAGAAAGGTGCTCTTTGAGCAGGGATAACAGGAGGGCGTGCATCTGAGCGCGCATTATTTGAATTTTTGAGATTTCGCGTTTCGTAACTTGAATTTTCTTTCATATCTAGAGACCAAAATTTTACGTGAAGGTGTTTTGTAACGTGGATTTTTCATATGTAGGGTCTTTCGTAAGGTGAGGTACCACTGTGTGTGTATATATATATATATATATATATATATATATATTAGGGGTGTGAATCTTTCACTCACAAAACGGTTCGATTCGAATCTCGATTCACAGGCTACGATTCGATTCAGGGACGATTCATAAAATTAGTAAACGATCCGGTACGATTCGATTCGATACGATTCGATCCGATCCGGTTCGGTTAATTTCGATTCAGTACAAAGGTAGATAAGGTAGATATCAAAAATAAAAAAAGTAGTTATAAAACAAGCAAGTTGCCTATTAAAGGCAAAAATCTGAATGAATCAGAATTAGTGCTTCAGTCACAGTTTCAGTAACTGTATAAAAGTGCAACATATCACTGACAAGAAGATAGATATTACTAGGCAGTTATAGAAAACATTAGCATGTTAAATCCAACATGTCTTTTTATGCCTGTAATTAACTTTTCTTAACAAAAAAAGAAAATCAGAGAGAGCTCTTAACACTGAATAATACTTTCTCTCCATCTCATAACATGACCTCAGTCTCCTTTGAGACAAAAATCATCTGTGTGTGTGTGAAGTACATTTCTATACACACAAATCATAAGTATTTAATACAGAAATGCACCAATTCTGATTATACATTGTATTTTCCACACAAAAGTAAATTAACCTAGTCAATTTTAGCCCAAATCAAATATACATTGCCAATACATGAATGTTGTCTAAATAAATCACCCAATCCACTAACCGTGACAATAAAAACGCTAGTATCATACAATTGTTATGGTCTACTGCAGACTACTGAGCCGATAGTGAAACATCAGACCGACAGTGAAAGTTTTATCAACGCGACACAACACTGGCACAAAAGTTAACCACGCATATGAACCATGTCCATAAATAGCGGTAGCGCACAAAATTAACTTAAACAACAGCTCAATAAAAGGAAACTTAGCTTAGCTTACCCACAGAGTAGATCTCCTGACGAGACGAGGCGGCGGGAAACCCGCCCTCCGCACAATGCGAATTGAGACACGGCTATACAGTGCAAACATTTTGTGCTCGCTTCCGCATATAGCCCGCGCCGCTCGCATGATTGGCAGTTAACCAGCCAATAAGCTTCAACCCCAGGTAAGTGAACCACCCACCGTTCGCTAAAGAGCGCAGACACACACAGGCGGCTGCTGCGCCATGAGAGAGACCGCTCAGGAGCCGAGAACCGATTCTTGGCTGTAAATCCGGTGCATCGGACCTTTCGTAGTGAATTTGGACCGATCCGGGCTCCGCTGATCGGTACACTCAGATCGCAGAGGTCACAGACCGATAACCGATCCAAATCGGTTAATCTTTACACCCCTAATATATATATATATATATATATATATACACACACTATGCTATATTATGTGCAATACGAAATTCATTTGAGCAGTATTACCTCTTGTGAAATACTGCTTGGTATTTCATTACATATTTTATTACTTTAAAAAAAAAAAAAATATTGGTTACTTTGCTATGCTATTAGTACTTCCTGACTATAAGTACATTTTGTGATTGTTGTGCCACAGTGATAGTCATGATGGGGGAGGGCTTAGCTTAATGTCATGCAAATTAGGCAAGGAGGGCTGAAGAGACGAAAGTTGGAGAGGCTTTTTCTGGATTTTCTGAGATCTGCTACGGCTGCTTTCAAATAGAGATAAGTTTTTAAATATGGTCAGGTTTTCACATCTAAGACATCATTGGAAAGCTTAGAGCCTGTACTTTCAGAATCTGTGAATTACTCAAAACGCCTCCGGGACGACTTGGTATTGGTTTTCCTGCGGTTGGACACATATTATCCTGTGTATTACTGAATTATCGTTTTATAAAAGCAGTTCCATTATAACAAAGTACCTTCTAATTCTGGCCTGCCCTGAAACACCACACTACAGTAATGTCAGTGATGGGGGAGGGCTTAGCTTAATGTCATGCAAATGAGTTCTGAAGGCCTGGACTTCGAGAATCTTTTCTTTTCTCAGCTTGTTCTTTTCAGATGGGCATGCTTTCAAATGACCACAAATTCTTCAAATGTTCTCAGATTTTCATGTGTAAGGCATCATTGGAAAGCTTAGAATCTACAATTTCAGAATCTGTGAATAACTCAAAACGCTTCCGGGACAACTTGTGTCTGGTTTTTCTTCACATATAAGACAAAGCATTTTTTTTTTTTTTTTTATATGTAGCCATGTATCAAATCGATTTGTGAGCTGACCCAGTGATCCATTCATCTATCAGTAACATGCATCACCTCCTCTCCCTTCCTCACTACACCAACCACTACACAGTAATTCAATCTACCTAAGTGAGGCTCCACATTACCTCCAGCATCCAAATCTATACACTTCCCCCTCCTCGGCACCAGCCCTCTCCCACAACTACCCTAAGAGTTATGCCCCCCACACTGACTAATGAGAATCTTAAGCCCAACAAGCCCAGTTCATTTATCAATCTCACTTTGTAACACCACCCCCCACCGCCACTATTTGCCCAATACTTCTTAAGGATAGCATAGTGTAGAGTGTGTATTTCTATTATTACAAACCACTGCTTTTGTTTTGTTCCAGTGAGAACAGTGCAGTCCTGATGTTTCGGGTATCAGTACATGAAAAACCCCACACAGTGCTTTGATCGCCCGCTGTAAAGGACTTGTTTTATGTTTGTGGAGATGGAGCTGGAGAGAGTGTGTTGACTTGACTTTCTCTGTCAGAAAAAGCATGAAACTTCAAGCAATTAGACGTGTGGCAGTCATAATGAGGCATATGGCAGAGCGCGGAGTCTTTAGAAAGCTCCGAGGACTATTTTAAGACTGGTGCTGGTATAGGGCTGTTAATGCTCTACTTTCTCTGTTGTTATTATTTGCATGTGTGTTTCAAAGAATTCTTGCAATATTTTTGCACAATATGGAACTAGATTATGAATGGCTTTTTCATGATTTCTGAGTGAAAATCCTAAAGGTAATATGGGGTCATTTGTTTCATCAAAACATAGACCCAAGTTAATAATGGTACAATTATGGTAAATGATGATGTGAAAGCATACCAAAGCCCCACTGTGTAACTTTTTAGCCAAAACTTCTCTTCACAAACCTGACACTTGTTTGGCCTCCTCCTGCTTGTTTCCACGGGAATGTTGTTGCTTTTGCTATAATATTACACAGTACAGCATTAAACATCCATCTCCATAGAGAATGTTCCAAAGTATGGTTTTAACTTGCAGGTGATGTGCCACTTCCAGAATGTTACAGACAGTGTTGCATCAAATTAAAACTTCTCCCTCCTAAAGCCCATAGTTGGAGAAATAAACCCACAAGTTTTGGTCACTAACTTATCTGCCTGAATTAATTAAATGATGCAGTTACAGAAGTGATCTTAACACAATTAATGTTAAAGATTCCATGACATGGTACTTCTTGATGCTTATATATGGCGCCTTAATGCCCCCCCAACACTGCAAACGAATCCCTTTTCAAAATCAAGACTCAGTGCATGAGAAAGCCTCGTGAACACAGCCAGAGCCAAAAACATCCCTCTCAAACACTCCATTATGGGCATTGTTGCTTGAACGCAAATGAGGAGGACAGAGACAGGCTAGTGCAGCAGGTGGGGCATGGCCAAACTCTCTGCTCTTTCCTCTTCAGCGGCGCGATGCGCGCCGGTCCCACTTCCGCGTTTATGCGCAGAGGAAGATATGAGACAATTTCCATTGAAAAATAAACACATTTCCACAGAAAATAAAATTAAACCACTGCTGTTTCAGAGGTTCGGAGGACATCCGAGCCTGGAAACACTCTCACGTGCCTCCAGGCAAATAAAAAAACGCATCTCGCATTGCGTAGCTCGTTTGCGGTCCAAACTCTATGGCCATGTGACGTCAGGAACTTCCCTTTTTCAGAATCACCCGTTTGGGCTGTCTTTTTTCAAACACGGAAAAGGACCGCAAACGCTCAGTTTACACATTTCATAACTTTTAGCCATGGGGGGAGGGCCCTAAACAGGGTAGGGGAGCTCACATTAACGTTCAAAGACCTCAGAAAATGAACATTTCATGCCATGGGACCTTTAAAAAGTTTGAGAACTCCTTCTTCTGTCCCATAAGTTATTGTACATTACAAGGGTTATATGTAACTACCACTGGCAGAGGGACACTTAACCCCACCTTGCCCCCAGTGTCTGCGGACACTGGTAGCCCCCATGGCAGAGGACATCAAGGCATGTTGTGACGTGAGCCGTCTTCCTCCTGTGGATCCAGGATTCATGGGGCTGGTGCATTGTGTTCTGGGGAGCGGATCTGCTTGGACTGCTGCCCCCGCGACCCAGACAATGGAAAAAGCGAAGAAGATGAATGAGACACAATTTGCTATTCACCGCAATGAACTCAGCTGAACCTGTCTCACCTTGGAGAAGTACGAATGGTAAAACCCATAAAAAGATATCATCCTAATAATGTATTGGATTTATATAGTTCCTTTCAAGACATTCACAGCACTTTATTCATACACTGCACACTCGCTCGTGGGAAGATACTATTGGTGCCACAGCCACCCTTGGGAAGACTGACGGAAACGGGGCTGCAAATCTGCACCATCAGCCCCTCCAAATCCAAACACCACCAACACACACACACCACGTTCATACTAGGCAGTGTGAGTGAACTGTCTTACCTAAGGACACAAGGACAAGCTGGTATGGCTACAATAATAGGCACTGGTTTGTAGCTATATTAGAGGTATCTGTACTGTGTATCACAATTGAATATTTTCCGGAATATTACGGTACTTTAAAACTTTACTACTTTACTACTTTAATAGAATTCAACTGTACCACTCAAGTCCACGCTCATATACATAACTGCTCTCATCCAGGTAAAAGGACTAACGTAATTTATGTGTAAATGTTACCATGGGATACCAGTGCTGCTTATGTACCTCCCTCCCCCACGCAGAGAAACCTAGACTGATTTTCATATGTGTTTGGTCAAAATAGTAAACATTATGAGCCAATTTGCATTCATTCATGGTCAATGTATTGATACTTTGCAGTGACATGTTGGGGATGTTTTACATGTAAGTATATGTTTGAATATGCAGCCGTAGTTGGCGTGCTGACATAATGGACATAATAGCAAACACTGTCAAAAAAAAGTTTTAAGATGATTGGAAAACTCTAGAAAAACTACAAAATGGATCATGTTCATGGTCCTTTTTAGGTGTTTGATTTTTGACATTTGTTTTTTTGACTCGCTGTAGACTGGGCAAAGAACATAGACTGTATATATAAATGGACTGCTGCTGCGATCTAAATACAAAGTGAGCATGGGCGCACTTCTGGCTCATTGACTCTGGCTCCAATTCACTTTAGATTGAAAAATTTCACTCCCTCTCTGTATCTACTGCTGTGAGCCTTGTCATTTTGGTCTTAACATTTTCATATTAACTCTACATGATCTGTAGAGAAATGAAATCTGCGAAGTAGGACAACTTTATATTTTACAATTATTATACATGTTTTAAGGCTGTAAACGCCTCACCACACACATTATACACTTTTCTCAGACTGGTATTAACATTTTCTCACATTTCTGTCTTGTTTAAACACTCAAACTTTTGTAGATTTTCAACAAAATGTATTAATAGTGAAGCGGGGAAGGGGGACACGTGCACCCGCTCATCATGGTCAAATCCGTGAGCAGCATGACCGGCGCGAGGCCGTGCGTCCCCCTCGGGACCGCACCCGGGGGCTGCGAGCACGAGACCGAGGCCGGACCGTGCCTCCCCCTCGGGACTGCATCCAACGACGCAGTCGAAGTGAACACGCACAAGAGCCGCACGAAACAAGGCAAAGAGCCACATGCGGTGGTTTAATCCTGGTTTAGACCTGGTCTAGTCCTGGTTTAGTCCAGGTTTAGACCTGGTCTAGTCCTGGGACGGAGAAGTGTGCGCGCGGACACGTGCACCTGCTCATCGTGGTCAAATCCGTGAGCATCATGACCGGCGCGAGGCCGTGCATCCCACCCGGGGCTGCGAGCACGAGACCGAGGCCGGCAGCGCCCAGACCGTGCCTCCCCCTCGGGACTGTGTCCAACGACGCAGTCGAAGCGAACGAGCCGCACGAAACAAGGCAAAGATGGTTTAATCCTGGTTTAGATCTGGTTTAGACCTGGTTTAGTCCTGGTTTAGTCCACGTTTAGTCCTGGTCTAGTTCCGGTCTAGTCCCGGTCTAGTCCCAGTCTGGTCCTCATGTCTTAGTCCCGATCTGGACTTCTTATGGATCCAGTGACTCATGTCTCCGCTCCTCGTGCATCCAGCGGGACTCCCGGAGCTGCTGGATGCGATGATTTTGTGCTTTATATTTATATTATACGTCTAAAATTCTAGTGTCCGGTGTATCTTACCCAACATTGCCTCAGACTCCTTGATAGAAAGCGTTTGTCTGTCTCTATAAGTGAACATGAGCCTGCACACAGCTGAACAATGCAAACCAGGTACGTAAGGAGAGCTATTGTGACACTGAAGGTTGTTTTGGTGGTTCATGCAGACTGAATAGGCTGAGGAATGGTGAATGTGCCTGTCTGCTAACTGCTCATTGAAGCCCGTGAGTGGTCTCGATAATTTGGATTGTATACCGCATCCCCGTTGGGATCGATATCCAAATCTCTCAGTACGATATTTTCACATTATGCATCTCACAGGATGATATTTATTGCAATATTTTATGGAGGCTAAGCCTTATTGTCAATATGCTACTTTTATCTTTTACCTTATTAAAATTCTTTGCAAGACTTTGATACTGTCATAATCCAAACATATAAGATTTAAGACTTTAGGCGATAAGATAATAATGGTATTTTGGTTATTATTAAATCCCTAGTGTGGTGGGTCAGTCTGGATGAAATGAGGAAGGTTTTCACTTCTCTTCTTCCTTCTCCACCTCTCATCTCTCATGCTTGGGTGTCACTTGTCATTGCACCGTTAACTTTTTCATGAAGACCTATAGTGTGTGATGGTAGGACTATTTGACTTGTAGTAGAATGTAGAACCACTAGACCAAAATATATTGTGTTCGTGGAGGCTACTTGTAGGTTTCCATTGTTCATTGTTTGTAATTAACTGAGCTGTAGTTCAAGCCACAGTGTGTTGCCATGTTCATATATATCACCAAATTTATCTCTCTTTCTATCTCTCAGGAAACAAGCGGGTAACGTTACTAAATCGAGTTATAGGTTGTACCTGCAGGGAGTTTTTTTTCCATTGCCAACATGTTTAAATATATATCAAATATCAAATGCCATACTAAGGAACATTCCAGTTAAAGCAATAATATTTATATGGAGACAGCAGATGGGTGACCCCAACCAGAAAGATTAATACACTTTTAATGGTTAATTACAGACATAATAGCAGATAAAAACTTACTGTGAAATAAAAATTAGAGTAAGCTTATGTAACCAAAATGAAGAAGAAAAAAAAATCTCATTCACTTATAAAATAATAATAATAATAATAATAATAATAATAATAATAATAATAATAAATCAGATCATTCAAAACTGGAATAGTTTAGGTATTCTAATGATTTCGTACACCTGCAGCCACATGACGCTCCCATAGTAAACCACAGCAGCCTTATCAGATGATGTACGAGCTGCCCACACTCACTCACACTCCTGAGGCTCTGAGGTGAGAAGAGCCACATCGCGTCGGTCCCTGTCACAGGCCCCTCGCACAGGCCCCTCACAGAGGAGGGCCTTGTTAGTGCTGTAATGTCAGAGCTGTAAAGAGGCTGAAAGCATGTGCTCGATGTTATCTGCACTGTGAGGAGTGTGAGGAGCCTAATAATGCAATACTGTGCTCTGCAATTGGTGTTCAAGGACAAATTATTAATAATGTACAAGAAGTGAAATATTTAGGCCTTTATTTGGATTTGGCCCTATCCTTTGATAAACAAATTAAATATCTAAGTAAAGTTATGAAATTGAATATTGCATATTCGAAAATGTGCATATTTGAAACTCCCTAAACACTCAGGATCAAAGGCTTTTCTTCATGCTATGATTTTTTTCTCATTTACATAATTGCTTAATCTGCTGGTCACCTTAAAAAAATCAATTGAGACAAAGTGAGAGAAAGTCTATGAAGTCCATTTGATGCAGAAATATGATCATAATTATGACTCACCCCATGTTGCAGTGTTTTTGGCGTATCTCCACGTGTAAACGCGTATCGTGTGTTTCGGAGCTAAATCGCACTCTGTACACGAGCTCCGGAGAAATGGACGTGTCCCGTACCTGTCCCGAAGGTCTCCTGCACGTGTCATGTGTCCAAGTAGAAGTTAAAAGTCCATTTTCATGTCCTTTATTGTCCTGCATACATATGCACAAGCTCTTCACAGCTGATCGGCGTACAGGGGAAGCCCCCTTCTCCGCTCCTCGCAACGGGATTGGCAGACGCGCGAGCGTGGGAAAAATTATGTTGATTTATACACCCCCTGTTTCTTTCCCAAAAACAAGCCCTTTTTAAATTAAAAATGTATGTTTTTAACATCACTAATGCTGTTATCTGAAACATGGAGAGGCTTCTTCGTGATCTCAACTAGCACATTCTGCAAAAAAACGAAAATCACAAATATTGAAAAAAAAAAATAACTAAAATTTTCTCAGGATCTGTAATACCGACATGAGGACTTGAAGTCCGTGGTGCGTTACATATTGTGATGGCCCACGATAATATTGTGAAACTTTTGACAACACAATATTTCGGCTGTTGTTACAACCCTACCAAATAATGCTGGTTTCTTCTGGTCTGGGCTCAGGAGCATATGGTGAGGGACAGGGCTGATTTAGGAAAAAATATTTGATTGTAACTGATAATTAGCTGTGCACTTTGTTTGCACTTTAAGGGTAGAGACAATGTGTTTGTCTCCATAGAGATGGTATTAGTTTGTCTGAAATGTTTCACAGTGTGCCATGAAATTGATCCATCTACCATTCATTCAGTTATGGGTGTTTTTATTGAAAACATCCATAGAACATGCACACCTATAGTCAGCAGGCCATTCTCAGCACAGATCTGACCGCTCCCTTGATCTGGTGGCATCTCCTGCTCGTTTCCATGGAGTTAAGTTTAGTACCATACTGTGAAACATTCCAAGCAAAGCAATTACATCATCATGGAGAAAAATATGTGACCGATCGCAGCAAAACCAGACGCAAGTCATCCCGGGGACTTTTTGAGTTATTCACAGATTCTGAAAGCTTTCCAATGATGCCTTACATATGGAAATCTGAGAACATTTGAAGAATTTGTGACCATTTCAAAGCAGCACATTCTGAAATCGACGAGCTGAGAAAAAACGCATTTGCATGACATTAAGCTAAGCCCTCCTCCATCACTGACATTACTGTGGTGTGTTTCAGGGCAGGTCAGAATTAGAAGGTACTTTGTTAAAATGGAAATGCTTTTATAATAAAAAGTCGACGTAATCATTCAGTAATTCAATAATACACAGGATAATATGTTAAGTCAAAGTCACCTGTATTGTCAATTTAATACAATATAAAATAGTATAGGACACTACACACACACACACACACACACGCACACACACATACACACACTTTACACACACGCACACATACACATACACACTCTGGACACACACACACCTTAGTCCTGTTTTAGTCCTGGTTTAGTCCTGGTTTTAGCCCTGGTTTAGTCCTGGTTTAGTCCTGATTTTAGCCCTGGTTTAGTCCTTGTTTAGCTCTGGTTTAGCCCTGTACACACACGTACACACACACAGGCTAATGTTGACACAAGCCGCTGTTTTCACCTAATATCTCCATTTGATTCAGAAATAATATGATATAATATGACTCACCCAGTGTTGCCGTGTTGTCCGATAATTTGCATATCTTCACGTGTATGCGCGTATCCTGTATAACCACGGACTTTCGGAGCTAAATTCGCCGACCGCATTCTATACACGAGCTCTGTACACGACGTGTCCCGAACCTGTCCCGAACGTCTCCCGAACGTGTCATGTGTCCAAGTAGAAGTTAAAAGTCAATTTTCATGTCCTTATTGTCTTGAAATGCCCCGTACATATTCACAAGCTCCTCACAGTTGATAGGCGAACAGGCGCTACTCGCAACGGGAATGGCGGGAGCGTGGGAAATTATGGTTATTTATGCTCGCCTCCTTTCTTTCCGAAAAACAAGCCAATCTGAAATAAAAAATTTATGTTTTTAAAGTCACTAATGCTGTTATCTGAAACATGGAGTGGCCTCTTCATGATCTCAACATTCTGCAAAAAAACAAAAATCACATATTTTGAAAAAAAAAAAGACTAAAAACTCGATTATCTGGGTTTCACTAATGCCGACATGCAGCCGGTTTCCGCATGTCTGTATACAGACTAGGAACTGTTTGTAAGCTTTTGATTTTAATTTCAATAAACTTGACCCAACTGTAATCCCAGAAATGAAGTAAGCAAATCAAATACAGCTTTTACTGAAAACAATTGTAATGCTGATTTATTCTTAATTACAAAAACACTGAACTTGATGACCAACTTTGTTATAATTTGGTGTTTGGATAATCATCTTTGGAACCAAATTAGAAAACAGAATGAGCCTTACACAAGTCTCTCATTTAAGGTTTCAATGCTGAAGTCCAGTTAGTTTAAACCTAAAATGCCTCTGTCTGATTTGAACGGTCACCACCTAAACCCCAGCCCCTGCAGCCAGTCCTGAAGCAGTGTCTTTGTATGTGTCTTCTGTCTGCAAGCACTGACAACTTAGGTTCAGTTTTTTTTTTTTTTTTTTTTTGTTGTTTTTTTAAAATCTAAGAATGGAGGCCACATACAGTTCCTTTAAAGGGACAGTGTGTAAGATTTTTACCCGTTAATTACTGAAATTGAAGATACCCATTCAAAAATACATTCTTTTCCAAGCCTTTTCACTTCCATCATGAAATCAAAGTATTCTTTTGGACTTAGATATAGTCACATAAAAGGGGGATCTTCCCCATGCAGAGGCAGCCATTTTGCCGCAGAAGGACATTTGGGCTCCGCCTTCGGCAAGGCTCGTGGTTTTGGGTAAACAACACAAGCATGCTGCCGGATCAGACGTCGTAATGGATTTAACACGTGTTTTGGACTAAATTGTTTTACTGGATTTTATTCGCTGGATCCTTACGGACAAATTGAGAGCAAGTTTATGGTGAAATACAGAGTTTGACCTGTGCAAAGCATTCTAAGGTAAGCTAACCTCGTTTTGTGCTTTTCCGTATAAAAGCCCCATGTGCTCGGGGAGTGATTGTTTTGCAGGGAAATGAATTGCATAGTCAAAAAGAGGAGACTGTAAGGTTTTATTTGATGTGTAGAGTGTCATGGTACATGATCGGGAATGTGTGTTTTCATGAGAAAAGAAAAAAAAAAAAATACCGGGACCGCGTTTTATTTATACAGTAGCGGCGCGCGGCTCGTGCGCGGGTACGAGAGCTGTCCGCGTTACGGCGCGCCCGGGTGACCCTCGAGGTCTGCCGTAGCTAAAACAGAAAGTGCAATAGCACCATCCACCTATGCGCCACGAATCCTACACACTGGGGCTTTAAAAGTGCACTATGTAACATTTTGGTTGGAGGTCTCCCATCTGCTTGTTTCTATGGGGATGTCATTGCTCTGCCTGAAATGTTCCACAGTATGACATTAAACAGCTCTACTTTACATGTATTCAGTTACAGCTTTTATAGTTTTATAGCTCAAAAATACATAGAAAAACAGGCATTCTGACTGTGAGACGTGTTGCTTCTCCACAGATCTGACCAGTACCTTGGTCTGGCTTGGTGTCCATGATAGAAAGATAAACGTTTAATGCCATACTATGAAACATTCCAGACAAAACAATAATGGAGAAAATTATTTAACAGACCCTCCACCAGAAAAACAAAACAAAAAACAAACTGAAACTAATTCAAGAATCACATTTCAGAACGTATTTATAGAGATCAAAACTACAGGATTAGCAGTTTGTACTAAAATTGGTACTAAAATTGCAGCCTTTATTTGCTAAGTGCGTCCATTCAAATTCCGCTGCTATTGCGATGAATCCTACAAACCCCATTGAGAGAGGCTGACGCACCACTGTCACATTTGACTGAAAAAGCCCTTTGGTAATTGGATGCACGCTGGCGGTTTCACAGAAGACAATGATAAAGCGTTTAATCTTCACGGAAACACAGAAGCGTACAAGCATGATGACGCCATTATCTCAGGGCCTCACTCTCCCGAGACACTTCACTCTTACCCTTGATTTGTATTTGCTTCCATTAGCTCCGACCACCGGCGATGTTAAAAAAAAACAAAAAAACTTAATTTCGAATAGCAGCGTTTTTGTAGAGAGAGACGGCGGTTGTACTTTGGTCTGGCGTTTTCTAGCGGTCGTGCTTTATAATCTCATCTGAATAATGTGACAGCGATGGATCTTGGAGGGGCCCTCTCTGTGATTGCCTTCGCTAACAAGGATTAGCTCAGCAGAAAGATTGTCATGCCATTTATCTTGTGTTTAATCCAATCTCCAACACTGACAATATCATGTGACCTCCATGAGTCCCAGGAACACGCTTTGAACACAGCGCAGTAGAACATGCTTTGAGTTTAAAATACTCTTTTACTTGAAGCTAAAAATGTATAGGAAATCACAATATGAAGTTTAGAAACACAAAACTTATGTGACTTTTTGGTTGGGTTCCTTCACCTGCTTGTTTCTATGGAGATGTCGTTGCTCTGCCTGGAATATTCCACACTATGACATTAAACAGCTCTAATTTACATTTATCCAATTACAGGTGGTTTTATAGCTCAAAAATACCTACAAAAACAGGCAGTCTGATGAGCAGGGTCGCATCTCGGCAGATCTGACCTGTAACATGGTCTTGTTTGGTCTCCATGAAGATAGAAATGCTACATTCTATACTGTAAAACATTCCAATCAAAGCAATAACATCTCCTTGGAGCAGGTCTGGACTGGGACAAAAAAATGGCCCTGGCATTTTTGGCTTAGACCGGCCCCTCATAATTAGTCCTGGTTTAGTCCTGGTTTAGTCCTGGTTCAGACCTGATTTAGTCCTGATTTAGACCTGATTAGTCCTGGTTTAGTCCTGGTTCAGTCCTGATTTAGTCCTGGTTCAGACCGGATTTAGTCCTGATTTAGATGTAATTAGTCCTGGTTCAGTCCTGATTTAGTCCTGGTTTAGTCCTGGTTCAGACCTGATTTAGTCCTGATTTAGATGTAATTAGTCCTGGTTTAGTCCTGGTTCAATCCTGATTTAGTCCTGGTTCAGACCTGATTTAGTCCTGATTTAGACCTGATTAGTCCTGGTTTAGTCCTGGTTCAATCCTGATTTAGTCCTGATTTAGACCTGATTAGTCCTGGTTTAGTCCTGCTTCAATCCTGGTTCAGTCCTAAATTGTGGGCCGGTCTCTAAGTAAAAAAAAAAAAAAAGAAGGGCATCGGCCCCTAGGACTGTCGGCCCACTGGGAAAATGCCCGGTATGCCCAATTACCAGTCCAGGCCTGCCTTGGAGAAAAACATTTGCTGGACCCTCCACCAGAAAAGCTACACAATGCGCCTTTAAAGGGCACATATTACGGTATTTCCTGATCTGTTATAATGTTGTTTGCCAATCTCTACTGAACTAAAGGTAAAAGGTTGCTGTTGACATGAAAACTACCGCTTCATGACATCACAAGGTGGAAGAGCATTTTGAGCTTGGGAGATGTTTACAGAGTATTAATAAAGATTAATTCAAACATGTGTGAATGAAACAAAAGACAACTCCAGGTGTGTTTTTACGAAATAACATTATGACATGGCGTTTTGCATAATATAGGACCTTTAAAGGTTACAAAGTGTAGCTTTAATGTGATATAAACAGCCAGATAAAAGTGAATTGATCTGAGTTTTTCTTCCAAATGTATCACTATTATTTAGAATTTTTAGGATTATATTCTGGCCTGAATAATCACAATTACATGTCTTGTTTTGCTCAATGTCAACCAGTAACGTGCAGCTTTCCTTAAAAACTGTTGAAGCAATAGAATTCTCAATGTCTGAGGTATGATTTATGAGAATGAGAAGAAAATTGTAGTGTTTTCAGTTTTGGCTACTTTGGGCTACCTGTCATCTTTTTTGCACGGCGATCTAAAATGAATGGGTTGTCAAATAAATTTAGAGACTTTAGAGAATTTAGTTTGAGAAAATTGTGGATTTTAAAATGAATTTTTGACAGTTGTACCTTTTTTTTTACATTCTTAAAAAGATGAAAAACAGAACTGGTTCAATGTAAACAGTTTGCAATGGTCCAAACGTTTTCCTTGTTTACCTTATGAATTCTGAGCATCCTAATTATTCACAGCGATAAGTTTCCAAGTGCTTTTCACAGCTTTTAGAAACCAGAGGTTTTGCTGTCATGTCTAGCATGCTAATGTGCACGCCCTGTTTCTCAGACAATAACAGTCACTGTGTGCACATGGACAAGTGTAATCTGATTGCAAACGGATTGGGATCGCATTGAATTCATGTGCACAGGCAAATAATCGTATAGGGATTGGTTTCCTGAATCCGATTGGAACCCTTGGCTTAGTAATCCGTTTGGTGCCGCCTTGTGCATGATATCGGATCGGATTGGCATACTGCGCATGTGCAGGAATTTTTGCCAGGGATTTCACCTGGAAGTGGCAGGAGGCGCGGACGCTGTCATAAGTAGCGATTGTTGGACACGTTTAAAGGTCCCATGGCATGAAATTTTCACTTTCTGAGGTTTTTGAACGTTAATGTGAGCTCCCCTACCCTGTTTAGGCCCCCCCCCCATGGTTAAAAGTTGCGAAATGTCTAAACTGAGCATTTGCGATCCTTTTCTGCGTTACAAAAAATCGGAGCTCAAACGGGCGATTTTGAACAAGGCACCTGATTGACGTCAGATCAAAAAAAGAAATGCAAATGCAGTTCCACCCCCGTCTGTCTGTACTCAGCGTCTCTGTAAATCACGCCCAGAGAGTTTGGACTGCGAATGCGCTAGGCAATGCGAAATGCGTTTTTTTATTTGCCTGGAGGCACGTCCGAGTGTTTCTAGGCTCGGAAGTCCTTTATCTGAGCCTCTGGACCTTTGAACAGCAGTGGTTTAATTTTATTTTATGTGGAAATGTGTTTATTTTTCAATGGAACGCTTCAAATCTCTCCCCCCGTGCAAAAACACGGAAATGGATCAGCTGAGAGCTCAGAGCGAGAGCGGAGAGTTTGGCCACGCCCCCACCCTCTACTATAGGCCAGCTCTTTTCTCCTCATTTGCATTCAAGCAACAACGCCCATAATGGACTGTTCAGAGAGAGAAAAATTACTCTTTCTCATCTTATCTCTGTTTCTCATGCACTGAGTGTTGATTTTGAAGAAGGATTCATTTACAGTATTAGGGAACCATTAAGGAGCCATATAAAAGCATCAAGAAGTACCATGTCATGGGATCTTTAATGCCATACCGGGACATTCCAGACAAAGCAACCACATCTCCATAGAAACGAGCAGATGAAAAGTTGCACAGTGCACTGATAAGAGCTGCCTTACTGCTGTACTGAGGCAATGGAAGGGGTAAAAATGGATATGGGCTGTTTAACTCGCGTCTATTTTCTTTTATGTCCATGGACAAGGTGTATCAAAACAAAAATATCCAACGACCTTCACGCTAGAACTACCGCGGAGATTATATTAACTCCTTGCTTGCAGTCATTTCAGCAGTGTAAGATGAGCCCAATTTCTGTAGCGTCTTCACCTCCTTCTGAACAGTCACAGTTCACTTTTCATCAAGTGGGAATAAAAAGTTTTGATAATTGATAATTCATGCAGGATGTCTTCGGAAATAGGAAACACAACCAAAGGCAAATGGCACAGCTAGCTAATTGGTACCACCAGGGAAATCCACATCAAAGAGGAGGCTTTAATAAAGAAGAGCTGCTTCCTGATGGTCGATCTATGTACGAACGGACACAAAAAATGGTGTCCGCGGTTTACTCAGCAACAATTAGTTTCCAGCTGCAGGCATGTGGAGTCATCAAGGTGGGTGGATTCAACCAAGATTCATGAAACTTTTTATGTAAAGCTACATTAGTATTGCTTTGTTTCACTGCATTCTATTGTTGGCTTTCATAATAATAATAATAAAGTTACCATGGTAAGTAAAGGTGCTGTTCCTGACCTTTTGTTGTCTTACAAACGTGAAAACAGAAATAGTTCATTTTGAACAGTTTGCAGTGATCCAAAGTTTTTCCTCACTTAATTTACGCATTCCTAGCTAATAACTAGTATGCTAACATAGACTTCCTGATTATCATTTTTTCTCAATTGTGTGGACAGAATTGAGAACAGGACCTTGAACACTCACATGCACTGACTCACCCCCATTCCTGTTCGCCATTCTCCTCCCATCCACCCGTTGTGCAATTACTTAACACAGTGCAATATATCTTGTTGGACAATATTTATTACAGTGTAATAGTATAGTTTTGTAGCATATCCACCTGGGCAATATTTATTACTGTGTAATATCTTGAACTGGGTTTTGTAGCACATCCACCTGTTGTTGTGCAATACCTAATGACAGTGTCATATCCTGTGGTGCAATACTTAAAACAGTGCTATAGCTTGTACATTTAATACAGTACATTATGCTAAACTGTGTTCTGTGTAACATCTCCCTCTACAATGTAAAGACTCTCTAGTATGTGTATATGGTTGTATATGTCACCCCTACTGCAATAACTGGCAACTAATGCGTAGTACAGGACTTACTTTCTTTTTTTTGCACTATTTTTTTTTGCACTATTTTTTTTCCCTTCTATACTGTGTTGTAAATATCCTGCTGTGTTGTAAATATCGTACTTAAATGTCTGCACTGAAGTGAGATGCTTTCAATCTCATTGTGAGTATGTATGATGTAAATTGTACATATGAATAGTGGCAATAAAAGGCATTCTATTCTATTCTTTTAACAATTTAAACAAAATATGACCTATTTTGAATTCAAGTCTTAAATGCTGCACATAGGAAACTAAAACTTGTGAATGGGCCAATAATATTTAATACAGATGGGCACAGCTAATATCAATATAGGAGGAGGCACTGCTCTGTCTGAAACTCTGCTACTTAATTTGGACTTTGATCTTTATTTTAAAACCATCTGACCATAAAAAAAAAAAAAACTAGGATTCATCTCAGACTCCACATGTGTCATTCAAATCCATTTTTCTAGTTTTCAGACAATCTAAAAATCACAATCAGACTGTGTTTGCTCTGTGTATTTCATCACCATGGTAACTGCATAACATTCATTCATTTAAAAAAAAAAAAAAAAATGCATGCAGCTCCCTAAGCGTGATGCCACTGCAAAAAATTTATAGAAAAAAATGATAAGGTTTGACATTTTTGAATTCACAAATACCAACAATAGAAATATCTGGTACTATGCCATCGTTACACACTGCAAAAAGCAATATCTGGGAAAGTTGACAAATTGAACTTCTCCTGCTATCAATATCTGGGAAAGTTAAAATGACTTAAATTAAGAACATTTGACTTTGAGTAGGTTCAACTTGACAAGTAACTATCTGCCAATGTCTGTGTTTAATTCAAGCAACATTTGAATTTGTTTCTTATTTTAAGTGCAAAGAGTTGTTTTTCTTTAGTATAGCAAGAGTCATTTTCATTTTTTAAGTACAAAAAGTCTTGTTCCATTGGTAGATCATTTTACTTGTCAAGTGAAATTTACTCAAATCATGATTAAACTTTTAAAAATTCAAGTCACTTTAACTTGGCTAGATTTTTGTTTTCGCAGTGCATTCAAAAATTCGAAAATCCAAAAATCGAAAACCACCAAAACTGTAGAACTTGATATGTGATTTGCATCTGTTGCGTTTTGACATATGTATGGCCCACAGCAAGATATATATTTTTGGTGTTGATCCCGTCAGTGTTTCCCATGTGAAAGTTTGGGTTTCTCTTCAGATAAAGAACCTATTTGCATATACTGTGTTTTAAAGGTGTACTTTGGAACACACCTTAGGTCAAGTTGGGACGTGGTAGTCATATGTGGAATCCTATAATCTGCAAAATCGACGGCATAAATCAAGTTAAAACCAGGTGCATAAAGACTGCAAACAGTGAGAACATAAGAGGGTACTTTAAAGGTCCCATGGCATGGTACTTCTTGATGCTTTTATATGGCTCCTTAAAGGTCCCATGGCATGAAATTTTCACTTTCTGACGTTTTTGAACGTTAATGTGAGCTCTCCTACCCTGTTTAGCCCCCCCCCACCCCCCCCCCCCCCCATGGTTAAAAGTTGCGAAATGTCTAAACTGAGCATTTGCGATCCTTTTCTGCGTTACAAAAAATCGGAGCTCAAACGGGCGAGTTTGAACAAGGCACCTTATTGACGTCAGATCGAAAAAAGAAATGCAAATGCAGTTCCACCCCCGTCTGTCTGTACTCAGCGTCTCTGTAAATCACGCCCAGAGAGTTTGGACTGCGAATGCGCTAGGCAATGCGAAATGCGTTTTTTTATTTGCCTGGAGGCACGTCCGAGTGTTTCTAGGCTCGGAAGTCCTTTATCTGAGCCTCTGGACCGTTGAACAGCAGTGGTTTAATTTTATTTTCTGTGGAAATGTGTTTATTTTTCAATGGAACGCTTCAAATCTCTCCCCCGTGCAAAAACAAGGAAATGGATCAGCTGTGGGCTCTGAGCTCTGAGTGGAGAGTTTGGCCACACCCCCACCCTCTACTATTGGCCATCTCTTTTCTCTTCATTTGCATTCAAGCAACAACGCCCAGAATAAAGAGTTTGAGAGAGATATTTATGACTCTTTCACATCTTATCTCTGTTTCTCATGCACTGAGTGTTGATTTTGAAGAAGGATTCATTTACAGTATTAGGGAACCATTAAGGAGCCATATAAAAGCATCAAGAAGTACCATGTCATGGGATCTTTAATGGTTCCCTAATACTGTAAATGAATCCTTCAAAATCAAGACTCAGTGCATGAGAAAGAGAGATAAGATGAGAAAGAGTCATAAATATCTCTCTGGAACACTCCATTATGGGCGCTCGTGCTTGAATGCAAATGAGGAGGACAGAGATAGGCCAGAGTAGCGGGTGGGGGCGTGGCCAAACTCTCTGCTCTTTCCTCTTCAGCTGTGCGTTGGCCCCACTTTGGCGTTTTTGCGCGGAGGAAGAGATGAGAAGCGTTCCATTGAAAAATAAACACATAATAAAATTAAACCACTGCTGTTTCAGATGTCCACAGGCTCAGATAAAGGACTTACGAGCCTGGAAACACTCGCACGTGCCTCCAGGCAAATAAAAAAACGCATTTCGCATTGCGTAGCTCCTTCGCAGTCCAAACTCTCTGGGCGTGATTTACAGAGACGCTGAGTAGAAACACAGACGGGGGTGGAACTGCATTTTTCGATGTGACGTCACATAGTTGCCTTGTTCAGAATCGCCCGTTTGAGCTGTGTTTCTTTCTAACGCAGAAAAGGACCGCAAATGCTCAGTTTAGACATTTCGCAACTTTTAGCCATGGGGGATGGCCCTAAACAGGGTAGGGGAGCTCACATTAACAAAAACCTCAGAAAGTGAAAATTTCATGCCATGGGACCTTTAAAGCTCCTACGCAACTCATGTAAGCTTTGAGCCATGTTATAATGCTGTTAATGCCTCAAAAACCTACCTGGAATTGTTTTGTTCTTTTTCCACATGTTTGAGTAACCCTTTATTATTAGTCTGTCTAAATCTCCAAAGCTCAAAATGCTCTGTTCCATCTTATGATGTCATGCAGTGTTAGTTTTCAAGTTAACAGATACGTTTTACTTTTAATTCAGTCGAGATTTGCAATTCCAGAACTGAAATCAATTCTGGCTTGTCAAAGCCTCAGTTCTGTTCCACCAAAGTGATGCTGAGTTGCCGCAGTAACAAGCACCTGGAAACAAACCTGGTCAGGACCAGGCTAACTGTCAAGATTATTTTAGCTCTGTCTCCAAGAACTTCTAAAGAAACAGTTTAGTAAAAAGTTTCAACACGCACACTCACACACCTGTGTTTGAAGACCTGTCTCTGTCTGATATAGCTGAAAAAGTGACTTTTATAGTTACGTGTCCCTTGAGACTTTTACAATCCATACGCGGGACATGGGACACGTGTATGGATGCTGCACTCATCCAAAAGGCACAAACCATATCAAAGCCTATGGCCATTATTTCATTCAAATGTTCTGCACATGTGGCTGTTGTGAGGGTCAGTGCAGCTTTTACACACAGACACTGGTTTGGATTCTGAGGATGACAGTGGGTTCTGTCTGTTTGCTCCTTCAACACGTCTGTCTCTTTCTTCATTCCCTTATCTCTCACTCCCTGTCAAACTGCAGACACCTTGCCATGGATTTTATCATTTCTTGTTAGAGTACATGTGAAGAGTTTGGTTACAGCTTTACATTTACACACACTGGAACTCTGAGTGTACTACCGCACATCGAGAAGGGGTCGGGCAAGTTCATTCCCCGGGCATATTAACCAGGCTCTGCACAATGCAGTCCACCTCCTGTCTATCTGCGGAGTGACTGGGAGAGGAGGGAGTTGTGTCTTTCCTCTTGCTCCTCAGATCAGAATGACTGGAAAAGTTCCATGGCCCAAATCAAACGGTGTGCGCTGTGGCTCCTCTCTCGTTTAGTCACATCATAACAAACCTAAATTTTTTGGCCCATTTTCCGTGAGATCATTGCTCCATTGATAAGGCCTTCTCAGAGTCGCCGCGAATGTGGACAAAGTGCAGCTTAAACTTCAGTCCTGAGTTAGCTTTGGTCAGACTCAGGCTTATTTCTGTCATGGAACGAGTTGAGGCTTAAACTGGAGATAGAGCTAGTTTCAGGTCAAGATTTCAGGATAAGCCTGGATTTGTTAAGCCACTTATACAGAATACCCCCCCTAGTATATTTGTGATGAGAAAACATTAGAACAGAGATCAGAAAAGAGTGTAATAGCAAAAAGTGTACACTTAAACCCAAAACATGCACCATAGGTAAATCCTCCAGCTGAGGTCCTGACCAAACCGAAGCAAGAAGATCATGGAGATGGTCCCCGGGTGCAGTAATGTGCTGCTCACTGCTCCTAATAACAGGATGGGTTAAATGCAGAAATGGAATTTCCCCACTGTGGGACTAATAAAGGCATAGCTTTCTTTCGTTCTTAATTTTTGTTGACTAATTATGAATTTTGCCAACTAAATTAGCGTGACTCTTCTGAAGACAAAAATTAAATTAAAACTATAATAATTTGACTAAAACTAATAATTTGACTGAAACAAACAAAAAAATATCTCGCCAGAATGAACACAGACTTTAATATAGTCAGGATCCTTGTAGACAGCTGTTTCCACAGTGTCTCCAATTCCACAACTTCCTCACTTTCCAACACGTGTACTCACCTGATTTTTGACTCTGTTCCAAACTCTTTATTGGTTTTCGGTATCAAAGTCATCTCCCCTTCTCTTTAGGCTGTGTTCTCTGTGTAGTTTTTGATGCATCAAATACGCTCTGCTGGAGATCTTTGACTCTTACCTCCTCCATGGACCTCTCAAGGATCTCATCATAGGTCAGTGTAGTGGACCAAACAGAAAAGACGGTGACAAAGGTGTCAAAATGAGTTTAAAGGCAGTAAAGTCAAAAATGTAATCTAATAGTTCACTACATTAGTTTTTGGTTGGGGGACTGTCACCTGCTTGTTTCTGTGGATATGTTACTGCTCTGCCTGGAATGTCCCACTGTATGACATTAAACATTTCTACTTTACATTTTTTTCAATTACAGGTGGTGTTATAGCTCAAAAATACCTAGAAAACAGGTTTTCTAACTGTGAGCGGGGTCGCCTCTCCACAGATCTGACCTCTAACGTGGTCCGGGTTGGTCTCCATGAAAATGGAAAGGTTTAACACCATACTGTGAAACATTCTAAACAAAACAATAACATCTCCCGTAGAGAAAAGCATTTGATGGACCCTCCAGTGGAAAAGTTAAACAATGCACCTTTTAATGAAAATGTAAAAAAAAAAAAAAAAGTAAATTAAAGAAAAATACTAACATGGAGTGGTGTCAGAGGTATCCACTACTGTCATTCTAAATCAGGGGTGTCAAACTCATTTTGTTCCGGGGGCCGTTTCCAACCTACTTTGATCCCAAAGGGGCTGGATCAGAAAACTCATGGCAAATATACCCCAAAAATAGCAATAAGTCCAAATATTTGTGCAGAGAAACAGAAAAGTATTTTTTATTTGATGAACTCTTTCTTTTACAAAATATTATAATATTATGAACAACCTGAAACTTTAAGAAAAATGCAATTTCAACACAAGCGTACAAGTTTCCCATTCACCTCCATGAACAATCCTGCACTTATCATGACAGACAATATCAAATCTTTCAGAGAGGATGTATTGCTTGCTTATATTTGACTTTTTAAGCTGTCAGAAAATGTTTGTCCAAGATGTTATTGATTTTGCTGAGAGCAGTGTCCTCACTGAAGATTGAGAGCTGCTGCTGTCAGTTTTTCTTTGCTCTTTGATATGACAGACTTTAAAAGCGTTGTATTTGATTGTGATGATCTTAAAATGTGAAAACAGAACTTGTTCATTTTAAACCGTTTGCAGTGGTCCAAAGTTATTCCTCACTCATGTATTCTGAGCATTGTAAATATTTTTTAAAACTTTAAGAGACCACCAGAAATGCTTTATAATTAGATGGAGATGGTACACAGCTGATGGGCAGGTTTGGTGGAAGAAATTTGACCTTTTGTGTTCAATAATAAGAATAATTGTGTTAAATAATAAGAAGGCCACCTAGAGCTCTTCAACTATTTGCCTGATGAAGGCCTGGTGCCGAATGTTTTCGTTGATGTCCTTATGAAATTCACAATGTGCAAGTAGAACGGTGTGCTGGATTCTTCTCTGTTCATATTTATGGTCTGCTCCCTCTCCTCTAATATTTCAAGAAACTGATGTGCGAAGTTCTCATTCTTTTGTGCATAAAATAATACACATTTAGTTTTATCTTTAATCGTCACCATAGACTGTAAAAAGAAGTGGACTAAGGGAATGTGATGTCTCTCATAGTGTCCAGCTCCAGTCAAATGACGCTTACAATGTTAGCGGTTATAGGAGCCAATTTGTGCCTGGCCACGGAAAAAACAGACACAAGTTGTCCCGGAAGGCATTTTGAGTTATTCAGATTCTGGAAGTGTAGATTCTAAGCTTTCCAACAATGCCTTACACATGTAAATCTGAGAACATTCAAAGAATTTGTGACCATTTTGAAAGCAGCACATCTGAAAACGATGAGCTGAGAAAATTCTCTAATTCAGGCCCAGGCCTTCAGAGCTCATTTGCATGACATTAAGCTAACCCCTCCCCCATCACTGACATTACTGTAGTGTGGTGTTTCAGGGCAAGCCAGAATTAGAAGGTACTTTGTTAAAGATCCCATGACATGGTACTTCTTGATGCTTTTATATGGCGCCTTAATGGTTCCCTAATACTGTAAATGAATCCTTCAAAATCAAGCCTTAGTGCATGAGATAGCCTCATGAACACAGCCAGAGTCATAAATATCTCTCTGAAACGCTTTATTATGGGCGTTGTTGCTTGAATGCAAATGAGAAGGACACAGACAGGCCAGTGCAACGGGTGGGGGTGTGGCCAAATGCGCCTCTGTTTCCTCTTTAGCAGTGTGCTGTGCGCTGGCCCCACTTCCGCGTTTAAGCACGGAGGAAGATATGAGACGATTTCCATTAAAAAAACACATTTCCACAGAAAATAAAATTAAACCACTGCTGTTTCAGACGTTCGGAGGCTCGGATAAAGGACATCCGAGCCTGGAAACACTCTCACGCGTCTCCAGGCAAACAAAAAAACGCATCTCGCATTGCGTAGCTCATTCGCGGTCCAAATTCTCTGGGCGTGATTTCCAGAGACGGTGGGTAGACATCCAGAGGGGGGGTGGAAACCTTTCCCCGAGTGTGACGTCAGAAAGTTCCCTTGTTCAGAATCGCCCGTTTGGGCTGTCTTTTTTTCAAACGTGGAAAAGTGTCGCAAATGCTCAGTTTACACATTTCGCAACTTTTAGCCGTGGGGTGGCCCTAAACAGGGTAGGGGAGCTCACATTAACGTTCAAAAACCCCAGAAAGTGAAAATTTCATGCCATGGGACCTTTAAAATGGAAATACTTTTATAACAAAAAGTCCATATAATCATAATGAGCCACCTGTATTGTCAATTTAATCCAATAAAAAGATAGAAAGTATAGGACACTGCGCACACACACACACACACACACACACACATACACTGGACACATACAGGATATACACAGGATAATATGTTAAGTCAAAGTCACCTGTATTGTCAGTTTAATACAATACAATATGAAATGCATTATACTGGTTTAGTTATGGTTTAGTCCTGTTTTAGTCCTGGCTTAGTCCTGGCTTAGTCCTGGCTTAGTCCTGGCTTAGTCCTGTTTTAGTCCTGGTTTAGTCCTGTTTTAGTCCTGGTTTAGTCCTGGTTTAGTCCTGGCTTAGTCTTGGTTTACTCCTGGTCTAGTCCTGGTCTAGTCCTGGTTTAGTCTTGGTTTAGTCCTGTACACACGCGTACACACATGCTAATGTTGACACACGGCCCCTGCTTTCACCTAATATCTCCATTTGATGCAGAAATAATATGGTAATATGACTCATCCCATAAAAAAGAACGCGGTCACCTCCGTTTGCTGCGTTGTTTTATAATTCTTGCGTATCTATGGTCTTTCGGCAGCTAAAGTATCCGACCGCTTTCTGTACATAAGCTCCAGAGAAATAAATGTGTCGCAAACGTGTCCCGTCTCAAAGTAGTATTTACAGTCCATTTTCACTGTCCTTATTCTCTTGAAATGCAGCGTAAATAATCACGAGCTGCTCACAGCTGATAGGCAGAAAAAGAAAACAATTGAGCGCTACTCGTCATGTGAATGGGCAGCTGCGGTAGTATGGTAATTCATGTACGCCCTGTTTCTTTCCTAAAAACAAGCAAATTTCACAGACGAAATGCTTTTTAAGCAGCCAATGCTGTAATCTGAAACATGGAGTGGCTTCTTCATGATCTCAAATAGCACATTCTGCAAAAAAACGAAAATCACAAATTTTTTATCTGTTTCACGAATGCCGTCATGTGCAGGCTTTTCCCGTGGCGGGTCACATTTGGAGCCAGGTGCATATTAAGAACGGGAATTTATTTATGTACAAAATAATGGAATAGAAACACCAGGATCATGTAGAGCAGGTCAATGAACATTTTAAGTCCAAAATAAGGAAGCTCACTGCAGCAGTCAATGGAACCAAAAGCGCCCCATGAACACCTCCTATTTGGAATTCGGAGGTAGCTAGCTAATGAGATTATTGCATGCATCTTTGGTCCCTAGAAAGCCAGGACAATTTAAAATCTGCAATGTTAAAATGGTCATCTTATTTTCATCATATTTTTGTATCTTTTTCAAATCTTATCTAGCCTGAAACTATTTAGCATATCAATACACTAGTCTCTATTAAAATTATGTCAAGGACGCTGAATGTAAACCCATTAAAATTCCAAGCACATTTGGTAGTAGTGGAGAAGTAATTAGCCACTTTTAATGTGGTAACGTCATGTGCGTGCTAAAATAAGAAGGCCGTTTGACGTAGCAGCCAGCGTCACGCCAGTAACTTTAGCTTCTTTCAAGTTCGAATTCTTCTCCTTTGTTTTTCATTAGCTGCTGGGTCATATTCAGGTCCCAAAGTTGGCAAGATATTTTTAGCAAAGTAAATTCCAGACAACAACAAAACGCCAGCATCATCAAGCTCTCCCGAGTCCTCCATGCTGATCCTCGGGGGGTATCCAGTGTTGGGGGGAGTGACTGTGCTTGGGTTTCGGTCAATATGGAGCCCAGGTTGTGTTTCGCAATAACATGATGAATTATTAAAGATGGAAAGATGGGGGTTTGAAAGGGGTAGTTAACATTCACTTGAATCTATAGGATATGGAGGAAAGGGGATGGCTCCAATCTGGCATGCATGTTTAATACTGTTTGAGTATAGGGAGGTTGGGGAATCTGCAAATGCCATGACGACCCTTAACGATGGATGAGTTCTGATCAGCAGGGACAGTACAAGAATGAATGTACGACTCCATAGACCAAGAGAACAAATGATATAAATGGACCTTAATGAGTTTTTAAGCAGTTTATATTGGTGTTCGGTCATCATTAGTTTACATCATCATTACACCATGCATGATTGAGTAATCCTGTATTGTTCTCCATTTTCTCTCCACCCCCTATCCACACCTACTTTTGATTATTCCAAAAAATGCAGACTCATGCATATCACAGTCATTTTCATCAATAATGGCCAGTAATTGAAAGTTTGCTGCTTGCTACAATGTAATGCAACAATGAAGAGTTGAGTGCACAGAGAAACCTGCGTGATATGTAGCACTGCTGCTCTCTATGAGGTTAGGTAAAGGAAAAAAAAGGGCTGTGGGAGAGTTTTTAGCCAAGTTAAATGACATTAATCATGGCCTGCATATCACCCAAAAAAATCATTGGTCAAATGTTGACCAAGTTACCTGAAGTAATTTAACTCCATGTGTTTAAAGGCCCTGTACCCAATCCTCTAGTTTAAAAAAATGCAACTGGATTGTATTGCCTTTGCATTAATTAAACATATTTTGTTGAAAGCCAAATGAAAATGAAAACAGGTGATGTCATGGCACAAACGTAGCCTGTACTTCAAATGGTCCATCTTCTTCCTTTTATCTTGGTTCAATATCAGTTAAATCTGCTAATTAACTTCACACTTTATTATGCAACATCCATTCGCAGTTTGGACAATGAATTCAGCATACTTAACTTGCCTCAATTCAAACACTATCAGTTTGTTGCGCCCACTCACGTTGCTACAGACAGTTGACATATGCACTACTCTAAGCATTGAAATAGCGTAATATAAAACACTTGAACAAAGAGCTCTTTCTTCTTACATAATACATCTCCTTTAATCTAACCCGCTGTCTGGAAGAATGGCCTTGCACTATATAGAAAAAGTTAGTTTGAGGTTTTGGTCCTACTTTCACAGACAGACTGGATGTTGCCGGCGGTACTCTCTCAGATCGATGGCCATCTCACAGTCTGCGCTTTGCTCGTATCCCTCCGCGCAAAGCCGGGCCCATCTGTCGTTTGTAGAAGCTGCTCTGGCCGGGGGAAACTGAGGGAGACTGGAACTTTTCCTTGAGAGAGACACCATTAGCAAAAGTACCACATGGCTCTCACACAGCCCACAAAACTTCAACAACTTCAAGAAAGAAAGGATTCTTTGAAGCAAACTCAGGGCTGTGGTCCCTTAGTCATTCAGTCAATTAAGTGGAGTCTTAGTCAACCAAAAAATTAAACTAATTATCTTATTTAATATATTACAATAATTCATAGTATTTATATAGCACCTTTCATGACACCCAAAGCGCTTTACAGTTCATTGTTCATTCACTCCACACTTGGTGGTGGTAAGCTACTTTCTGTAGCCACAGCTGCCCTGGAGCAGACTGATGGAAGCGAGGCTGCCAATCTGTGCCATCGGCCCCTCCGACCACATCTAACACTCACGCACACACCACTTTCATACTAGACAATGTGGGTGAAGTGTCTTGCCTAAGGACACAGCAACGTTTTTTATGTACAGTAATCCCTCGTATATCGCGGGGGTTAGGTTCCAGAAATAACCCGCAATAAGAGAAATCCGCAAAGTAGGACAACTTTATATTTTACAATTATTCTACATGTTTTAAGGCTGTAAATGCCTCACCACACACATTATACGCTTTTCTCAGACTGGAATTAACGTTTTCTCACATTTCTCTATCGTTTTTACACTCAAACTTTCATAGATTTTCAACAAAATGTATTAATAGTGAAGCGTTGGCTTTAAGTATCCAATATCTGATATCAACTGATAGCACGGGAGAGACTGAAAATATAATTTATTTACGTTAAACGCAAACGGCTCACGTTAAAATAAAAGATCCAAATGTGTTTTGAAATCACAGAGCAGCTTTGTAAAAATACAAATGTAATATTATGAGACGTTTTGGGGCAGTAAATCATCATATTACACCAACTTATAAACCAAAATGAGATATTGGCTGAACTGATACCTTGAAAGCTGATATCTCATCCACCAAAATGTTCAATATCATATCAGTGCATCCCTAGTATCCACTGCTTGTTATAATCAATTTGTGGACACACAGTTCCTTGATGTACAAAACTGAATGTAGTTCTTGGCTTGGTTGCTGCATACCAATTATTTTTGACAATGTTCTCTGGAGAATTCCCACACCACTCTGTCATTGATTGACATTGGTTTTTGCTTGATCACTGAAACTGTGCACTATGTTGTTCAGAATGCAGTTTGGCTACTTGCATAATAGCCCAGCTCAGTACAAGCTCAAGTAACTTGACTTTTACATCTTAAACATTGATGAGGTTGAAATGGCATTGTACTTGGAAGCTGAAAGTGCATTTTCATGTTTTTCTAATTATTATTTTGTTTGGTAGGATAGTGTCTGTAGTTAATAGGTAGGTTTTTGATGAGAAAACAGCATTATAACATGTCAAGCTCACAAGAGTCAATTTTGCGTAATATAAGACTTTTAAATTATTTCCTGATACTTCAAAATTGAAAATATAATAAATATAAGACTTGCTTTTCTCGGCACTTTGAATAACAAAAATATATAATGTAAGTTTTGAAAGGCATTGCAGAAAGCCTCTATAGATCTTCAATCACTTCTGAAACACAAAACTGCATGCTTCTCCTCAGGGGTTGTAGTCTTGACGCGGGGGTGACAGTCATTGGCCTTCCACGACAGAACCAGCCGTCATGTGCCGAACCGTGAGGGCATCTGGGTTAAAACTGCAATCCCATGGGAACAATGTGAGTGGCAGAGTGGGCAGCCCAGGTCTGCACACCCCTGACAGACATATCTCATCACGGCTGACATCTTGGCCCCTCTCGTCCCCTTCGTCCCCTCCATAAGAAACAGACTACATTATATTGATGTGTATTTGACAGGCTAATCCACAGAGGTAAAGGACAGCAGGGAGCATTGATTTGGAGCATTCTGATTGGGTAAAAACCGCGAGGGCTCCAACCGCAGATGCTAATGGAGTTTTAAAAGGGAGCTGCTGGTAACATCAATGGGGAAGAGTATGAGTCACTACTTCTGCTTTTTATGCTTTTAAAAACACCACAGGCAAAACAGCTTGCTCTCTTAAAAGTCCTGTTATTCAAATTTGACTCTTGTGAGCTTTAAGCCATGTTGGAATGCTGTTGCCTTATCAGAAACATACCTGGAGTTGTGTTTTGTTTCATTCACATGTTTGAGTAAGTTTTTATTATTAGTCTGTCTACAGACTAATAATAAAAGTATATATAATAATAATAATAATAATAATAATAATAATAATAATAATAATAATAATAATAATAAATAATCTACTTTTTATTCAGTAGAGATGGCCAATTTCACAATTTCTTCACTGGAAATTATCCAAATGTTTCCAGTGAAGGTGTGTGGTGTCTAAAAACACAGTGAAACAGTTCCTGTATTGCCACGTGACATCACAAGGTGGAACAGAGTGTTTTCTGTTTGGGAGAAGAACTATGTGTACTCAAATACAGTGGTACCTCACCTTACGAATGACCCAACAAACGAAAATTTCAAGTTACGAAGCACCTTCACGTCAAATTTTGGTCTCTAGATACGAATGAAATTTCAAGTTACGAAACACGAAATCTCCAATCCAATCCAACTTTATTTATAAAACACTTTAAAAACAACAAATCTCAAAAATTCAATTAATGCGCGCTCAGATGCACGCCCCGACACGTAAATACACTTTATCAACACACACGGGGTTAGGTTCCAGAGGTGGCCCGTGGTGGGAGAGGTCCACGAGGTAGGACAACTTTGTATTTTGCAATTGTTATACATGTTTTAGGGCTGTAAATGCCTCACCACACACATTATATGCTTTTCTCAGACTGGAGTTTCTCTCGCATTTCTCTCTCGTTTGAACACTCGAACTTTCATAGATTTTCAATGGAATGTGTTGATAGTGAAGCGTGGGGGGGGGCACGGCTCAATATAGCGCTGAACGTGTGAGGGGAGCGGAGACACAGGATTATTATCAACAACACATCATCAGTACAGTAAAACTGACCTGTCTCACGACGGTCTAAACCCAGCTCACGTTCCCTATTAGTGAGTGAACAATCCAACGCTTGGTGAATTCTGCTTCACAATGATGGGAAGAGCCGACATCGAAGGATCAAAAAGCGACGTTCATACGGCGCAAGGCCGCGCTACATCGGGGCTGCGGGATGGAGCCGCGGCGCCCGGGCCGTGCCACCTCCTTGGGGCCGAGCACAGGGTGATTTAATCCTGGTCCGGTCCTGGTTTAGTCCAGGTCCAGTTCAGGTTTAGACCTGGTTTAGTTCTGGTCTAGACCTGGTTTAGTTCTGGTCTAGACCACATAGAAGCAGAGCCCGCCCCGAGCGAGACCCCGCGGTCTTGCCCGCCGATAGAGCACCTTTCTCGGCCTGTTAGCTCACAGTGTCGGCGCCCCGGCTCTGGAGGTCAGATAGAACCAGACCCCGCCCCGCTCTTATTCCCGCTGAAAGAGCGTCTTTCTTGGCCTCTTAGCCCTAGCGCGGAACGCGCAAGGTGCGCAGACACGAGCAACGCGCTCCTCCAACGGCACTGCCATGTTATAATAATAACAGGTCCAATCCAGGTTTAGTTCTGGCCAGACGTGGTTTATTCCACGTTCTTTTAGTCCTGGTCTAGTCTCTTAGCCCGTCAGGAACACAACGTTACACTATTAAAAAAAAAACCTTGGAACGGATCAGGCTTTTTCCATTGAAATAGCTACTCAACTTACGAATTTTTCACGTTACGAAACCACTTCTGGAACGAATTAATTCCGTAAGGTGAGGTACCACTGTACTAAATAAGATACCCAAAAAACCCCTCTGTATTTTTTTTTTATTTAAATTTTTCAGATTTACATGTTCCAAATATTATAATTTTTAGCTATTTTTAGACCTCAAATGCATTATTATAATGCATTATTACATGATGAAAAACTTATATATTATATATTAGTAACACATTTTTCTTAAATTTCTACAAGTAAACAACAAAGAAAATTTCAAATTGATATGTCTAAAGATGTTTTTGTATTCACCTGATAAACACGATTGTTCCATCAGCTACATTGCTGTAAATGAAGAGCTGGTGTTTTTCCACTGAGCCTAAGGTGGTTCACAACCTTCTTTTGTCTCTCCTCTCTAATCTCCTTTTTTTTCCAACAGCTTTTTGGAAAAAAATGTGTAGCGAACTATAAAGCAAAAGATAAACACACTTTTTATTACAAGCAATAACTTGACGAGTCATAACTTGTAATAAAAAGTGAGTATAAAAGTAAAGTGGAAGTGAGTTATTAAACTGTAATATTCTGAGCAGCGTCAGATTAAGATGTCAGCTTTTCTGAGCCATTGGCAAAACTAATGAGCTATAGCGTCCTATAACAGTGTTTCATGGTTTACAACTTTAAACATGAGGCACAGACTGAAAATAGAAGCAGCTCTTGTACTCTTCTGAACAGGCCTTTGTGACTTTGTTGAGACGTAGCTGAAGAATTCTACTCTTCAAAAGAATTCTCCTGCAAAAGGTTTATTTTCACATAAAAAGGATTATTCTTAAATATTATTTATTATTATAAATATTGTCTTTAACTGTGAATAATGAGATTTATAAAGCAAATAAATAGATCATTTTTGTAAAGGTGTGTTTTGTAACTTTTCTGGTGGTAGGTCCATCAAATGCGTAGAATGTATAAAAAGTGGACAAAGCGTGTTGCCTGGAAGAATCCATGACTCATCGCTGTACCAGCGGCAAGTCTGGTAACGCTTGGTCCAGAATGCGCTGCCGTTGCGCTTAGACAGACAGCTAAGTGAACCAATCAGAGAACAGTTAACGGACAGCGACGTGAACCAATCAAACAAAAGAAAAGAAAGAAAAGAAAGGCCTCTAGAGCTGTCAGCTGCTGTGGTTTTAAGGAATCGATGTGTTTTAGGTCATTTAAGACCAATTTTACAGCTGAATGGAAGGAACGTTCAGTTCTCCGATGCGCCATCTTGATTCAAAAGTGAGGAGGAACTTCCGCTGCCTAAGAGTGACTTTGCGGGCAAAGGCGGGTGCACTGACGTCACCATCTTTGAACGAATCAGAATCGCGGAGTCCGTTGTTAATCGGGGGAGCGAGGGTGGAGCGAGGGTGTCCAAATGGTATCTTGCTGTATAGCAAATACAGAGAGATATCATTTGGCTGGCCAGGTAACAAAGCGTGTGTGACGTCACCCATAGTGTTTGGCACCACTCAAATGAAGCTCGTGATGCTAATGGTTACAGGGGTGAATTTGGCCAAAATTGTGAAATAAAAACACCAGGGTCATGTAGAGCGGGTTAATACGAACATTTTATAAATGACGAGGCTCCTAGCAACAGTTACAGAGAGAGGGGCAACAATATTCCAATGTAAGTCAATGGGAGCCAGGTATTAGGAACTGACGAGCCGTGAAACCCTATTTGGAACATGACGGCTAGCACGTTGGCTATGTCCATTTATATATACAGTCTATGGTCAAATGCTTTTCTCCATGGAGGTGTTATTGCTTTGTATGGAGTGTGTCACAGTATGGTATTAAACCTTTCTATCTTCATGGAGACCAAACCAGGCCAAGTTACAGGTCAGATCTGTGGAGAGGAGACCCTTCTCACAGTCAGAATGCCTGTTTTTCAAGGTGTTTTTGAGCTATAAAACCACATGTAATTGAATACATGTAAGGTAGGGCGGTTTAATGTCATACTGTGGAACATTCCAGGCAAAGCAATGATCTATCCATAGAAACAAGCAGGTGATGGACCCTCCACCAGCAAAGTTACACAATGCACCTTTAATGCAGTAATTTGGTCTCTGTAGTTTAAGTGTATGAGGAAAGTGCAGATGGATTGATAATGTTGGTAATGTAATTGGAATTTCATCTCTTTAACGTTCTATTTGGCTGAAAATGTGTTTTCTGTGATTCCTTATACCCTTAAATGCATCTGTAACTTGATTATAAAATGATAGGTTGTTTCTTAAAGCTCCTCCCTGGAACCTTCCCCCCTTTGCTTGTACATTTTGATCCATAAATTAACAATGGAAAATCAAATAAGCAAACTAGGATAAAAAGACTGTTATCAAGTATATCTTAAAAGACTATTGTAGACTGATTGTTTACACTATGAAATAAGGAATACACAAGTTGCATTTACTTTGTCAGGTCTAAAAGGGGATTCAGCCAGGTCTAAACTAGCAGGTCTAAACTTAAACTAAACCTGGACTTAAAGACCATGTACTCATTTTTCCCTATGTATATGAGCATAATGTGTTTTGTCTCAGTTCAGATGTATTGCATAAACAGTTCTTGAGGTCAAAATAAGTCCACTGCATGTTGTGTTCATGTTTATTATCAGATAATCAGGAAGCACGAGGTTAGAATGCTAGCTATTATTTTTACAGTCACAGCAAAAGTTGTGAAAAGTGCTTAGAAATGCATTTCACCAAATAAGTAGGATGCTCGGAACACATGAGGTAAGTGGGGAATAACTTTGGACCACTGCAAAACTCCCCCATTTTTAAGGTCCCTTTAAAGGGACAGTGTGTAAGATTTTTACCCGTTAATTACTGAAATTGAAGATACCCATTCAAAAATACATTGTTTTCCAAGCCTTTTCACTTCCATCATGAAATCAAAGTATTCTTTTGGACTTAGATATAGTCACATAAAAGGGGGATCTTCCCCATGCAGAGGCAGCCATTTTGAATACGAGAGCCGCAGAAGGACATTTGGGCTCCGCCTTCGGCAAGGCTCGTGGTTTTGGGTAAACAACACAAGCATGCTGCCGGTTCACACGTCGTAATGGATCTAACACGTGTTTTGGACTAAATTGTTTTACTGGATTTTATTTGCTGGATCCTTACAGACAAATTGAGAGCAAGTTTATGGTGAAATACAGAGTTTGACCTGTGCAAAGCATTCTAAGGTAAGCTAACCTCGTTTTGTGCTTTTCCGTATAAAAGCCCCATGTGCTCGGGGAGTGATTGTTGTGCAGGGAAATGAATTGCATAGTCAGAAAGAGGAGACTGTAAGCTTTCATTTGATGTGTAGAGTCTCATGGTACATGATCGGGAATGTGTGTTTTCATGAGGAAAGATAAACGGGGGTTTTATTTATACAGTAGCGGCGCGCGGCTCGTGTGTGCGCCCGGGTGACCCTCGAGGTCTGCCGTAGCTAAAACAGAAAGTGCAATAGCACCATCCACCTATGCGCCACGAATCCTACACACTGGGGCTTTAAAGGTGGAGGGTCCATCAAATGCATTTCCCTACGGAGATGTTATTGTTTTGTCTGGAATGTTTCACTGTCTGTCACAAAAACTTTCACTCTTTAAACCAGACCATGTTACAGGTCAGATCTGTGGAGAGGCGACCCTTCTCACAGTTAGAATGCCTAAGGTAGAACTGTTTCATGTCATACTGCGTGCGGAAAATTCTAGGCAGAGCAATGACATATCCGTAGAAACAAGCAGGTGATGGACCATCCACCAGAAAAGTTGAGCAGTGCACCTTTTACATCACTTCTAAAACAATAAAAACAACAAAAACTAAAAGGGATCTAAGCCCTGACAAAACTTGCTCCAAAACACCAGTACCTGCCTCTCCACAGCTACCTACTGAACACAACCTCAAACTTGTTTCCCAAAGACGGGACGGTGCACATGTGATTGGTGTCATGAGACGATGAGGCGATGGCGCAATGGGAGGACGGATGCCTTCCAAAACCAAAGCCAACAATACAGAGCTTGTTTAAACAGGGCCTCGCTCATGTCATGGGTTGTTTTCGGCCATGTCACATTAAAATTCCATTAACTTGTTTTGGATAGAAAACTAAAAGTCCAAATCAGCTTTTGGTCTGAGAGGCAAAGACAGTCCTGACACCTGCAGACGCTATTTTAAGGCCCAGACGAAGCTTTGATACGGTAATTGCTTTGGAGAGGTGATACGGAAATTTGAAGCGTTGTTATGTTGTCAACGGAGTATAAAAATGCATATGGTAAAAAGTGATGAAAAGCAGTTGTATCACGCTGGGCTCTATTGTTTGAAATTGGTCCCAGATATGGAATAATAATAGTATATTTTGAAGGCAGGGGGTCAGCGCAGTGCGTACGCTACACAAACACAAAGTCGGTGGTTGAATTTCAGCTCCAAGCAATGCTCATGTCATTATGTCCGTGGGCAACACAGTGTGCCCACTTAGGATGTTAAAATCAAATGTAGCTTTTGCTGGTAACGATTGTAATGCTCATTTATTCTTAATTACAAAAACGTGATCGCCAAGTTCTTAAGAGTATTATCCAACAAGAAATTGTTGATCTTCTCACTTTGGGTTTCCAAATCCTACAAGTAAAACCAGTCTGAAATCAACCCAAAAGGACTTACTGATCTGAATATCACGATCTAAATCCCAGCACCGGCAGCTAATCATGAATATTGCTTTGTATAGAATGTTCCACAGTGCAATGATTGCATTTTTGAGCAATAGAAAAAAACTGTCATGTTTAACTACATAGATGGATATGTTTAATATCATACCATGGAACATTCCAGGCAAAGAAATAACACCTCCATAGACCATGGTAGCAGTGCATCTTTAAACTTTAAAATATCAACAACTGCCCTTTTTTGTCATTTGTGTATACCACAGCTGCTCCTGGTTCACATTGCCTATTAAAGTCTTGCAAGCACAATATTATTTACCATAAAATACAGAGCCATGTTTGTATTGATGACATGTTGAGGACATTTCTGTTTACCATGCCCCGGAGTTCCGCTAGCAACAGACTGTGTACCATTATCATTTAACTCAAATTTCCTATGAAAGCTAACATGCTAGCACTGACGTCATCAAACCCCAGCTTAAATCAACGCAAGCCTGTGCATGAAATCAAAAGGTTATCAGTGTGTATCAGCTGTAGTGTGGTTAGTGATGAGAGTCTTGCCACCCTAGGAAATAGTCCCGCTCTATCCTCTGCAGTGGTGGATGACGTACTCAGTTTTACAACTTAAATTTAACTTAAACTTTTTTCGTCTTAGAGAGACAGAGATAGCTTTAACTTATCCATCTCTATTAAGACAAGTAGGTGACACCACCAGGCCAAGTTACAGGTCAGATCTGTGGAGAGGCTAACACACTCACTACGTTTCTGGGCAATAAAAACATGGATAACTAAACAGTCTATGTAATCGCATACTGTGGAACATTATGGGCAAAGCAATAACATCTCCATTAGAAAAGCATCTTGTGCATTGTGTAACTTTTCTGGTCGAGGGTCCTCTACCTGCTTGCCTTCATATAGATGTTATTTCTTTGCCTGGAATGTTCCATGGTATGACATTAAACATATTCATCTAGCATTCATTATGGGTGTTTTCTGTTGCTCAAAAATACCACAATTCCTTCTGTGAACAGTGGCGACTCTCCACAGATCTGAATTGTAACCTGCTTGTCTCCCTTGTGATAGTTTAATCTGTGGAACATTCTAGACAAAGCAACAACATTTCCATGGAGACATCAGGTGGTGGGCCTTCTAATAGAAATGTTATACAGTGCACCTTTAAAGGGACAGTGTGTAGGATTCGTGGCGCATAGGTGGTTACTAGCTATTCCACTTCCTCTTTTGGCTACGGCAGACCTCGAGGGTCACCCGGACGCGACGTACCGCCGACATCGCGCGTGCCCGCGCACGAACCGCGCACCGCTGTATACATAAAACGGTCCCCGTTCACTTTTTTTTTTTCTTTTCGCATGAAAACACACAATCCCGATCATGATTCATGACAATCTACACATCAAATGAAACCTTACAGTCTCCTCTTTTTGACTATGCAATTCATTTCCCTGCAAAACAATCACTCCCCGAGCACATGGGGCTTTTATACAGAAAAGCACAAAACTTAGCTTACTTAGCTTACCTTTGAAGGCTCTGCACAGGTCAAACTCTGTATTTCATCATAAACTTGGTCTCAATCTGTCCATAAGGATCCAGCGAATAAAATCCAGTAAAACAATTTAGTCCAAAATACGTGTTATATCCATTACGATGTGTGATCCGGCAGCATGCTCCCCCCTTCCCCCCTCCCCTTCCCCTTCTCTCCTTCGCTCCTGGCTGCATATGGGAGCAGAGGAACGAAGGAGAGAAGGGGAAGGGGAGGGGGGAAGGGGGGAGCCATCTGCAGCGCGGCTAAGCAGCTGTTAGCCGGAGCCGAGGCAAAGGATGAGCCCAAATGTCCTTCTGCGGCTCTCGTATTCAAAATGGCTGCCTCTATATGCGGAAGATCCCCCTTTTATGTGACTATATCTAAGTCCAAAAGAATACTTTGATTTCATGATGGAAGTGAAAAGGCTTGGAAAACAATGTATTTTTGAATGGGTATCTTCAATTTCAGTAATTAACAGGTAAAAATCTTACACACTGTCCCTTTAAGTATTGCACTTTTACTTTTGTACTTTGTTACCTTTGGTCACTGATCCTTTGTTGTGTCTTTGGGGCTTAGATCATTCTCTCTTTAATGAACTGGACTTGTTAAGCCATCTGGGACTCATTGGCAGTTGGGCCGCTCCAGCAGGGCAGTCCATTGATTATCCGACACTCATTTGGCCAAACGAGAGGGCTGTGACTCCTGGATTAATAAAAGCGTTGGGGACTTTAATGAGGATAGAATCTCCTTTGTGAAACTTGGCATCTATCTGTGAGCTAAATTTATCCAATCCCACCATTTTGTGATCCTGGCAGCCGTCGATGATTCCACCAAAAGTCATGTTTTTAAAATTCCAATTTCATAGTAAGAGTATGTGCTGAACTATTGAATCGAGGAATAGGTCTTTTCTATGCACACCTGCTGCTTTTGCAATGGAGAGATGAGAGCAGAGGTGGTAGAGTAGCCAAAAAGTGTAGTACTGTTACTTCAAAATAATGTTACTCAAGTAGAAGTACAAGGTAGTGGTTCAAGTAATTACTCACGTTAGAGTAAAAAAGTATTTGGGAAACCTACTACTCAATTAAGAGTAAGTTAAAGGTCCTATAATACACACAATTTACTCTTGTGAGCTTTAAAGGAAAAGTAAAGTTTTTTTACAATCTGAGCCTTCTTTCGGTAATAAAACAAGTTGTTTTACTCACCCATAGCACTTTGGTGTCATATGGAGCACTTCCAGAGATGTTTTAGATTTGTGGTTAGCCTAGCGCAACTTCTAGCCATAGCTCGGGGCATATAATGTATTCCCCAAGCATGTAATATGCCCTGTGCGGTCTCCAAATAGCACAAACTTTAGCACTTTTCAAATCATAGAAGCCCGATATCTTAGTCTACGATTGCGTTTGAAGCAAAAGTGGCCTGTAATCCGAGATTTATCCATAGTTTACAGCTTTGCGTTTCATGTTTGGGTCCCGGGAGCTGAGAGCACAGTCCGCACATGCGCACTGGCGTCCTCATCTACTCGAAACTATGGCTAAATCTCGGATTACAGGCCACTTTTGACCAAACGAAATTGTAGATTAAGATATCGGGCTTCTATTTGAAAAGTGCTAAAGTTTGTGTTATTTGGAGACCGCAAAGTAATGCCCCGAGCACTCAAGTTAACGGATACGCTACAACATAACTTCTACGAAACTGCTCAAAATGACACCAAACTGCTATGGGTGAGTAAAACTACTTGTTTTATTGCCGAAAGAAGGCTCAGATTGTAAAAAAAATCTTACTTTTCCTTTAAGTTATTTTATAATGTTGTTACCACCTCAAAAACATACTTGAAGTTTTGTTTTGTTTTTCACACATATTTGAGAAATCCTTTATTATTAGTTGGTCTATATCTCCAAAGCTCAAAATACTCTGTTCCACTTTGTGATGCCATGTAGTGGTAGATGTCATTAAAACCTACCCTTTACCTCAGATCAGTAGAGAATGGGAATTCCAGGGCTGAAATGGTCCAAATGATTCTAGTGAAGGTGTATGGGGTTTAAAAACACAGTGGAGCACTTCCTGAATGACCACATGACATCACAAGGTGGAACAGAGTGTCTCCTGTTTGACAGAAGAAGAATATGCTGGATTTATGTGTTAAACATGAGTAAAACAAAACACAACTCCAGGTATGGTTTTGATGAAGAAACAACATTGCCTGGAATGTTCCACAGTATGGCATTACACGTATTTATCTCTACGGAGACAGTTGTTGACACCACAGGACCAAGTTACATGTCAGATCTGTGGAGAGGCAAGCCCACTCACAGTAAGAATGCGACTTTTTAGATCAATAATCCCATGTTATGGAGTAAATTCAAGATCGATATGTACACTCAACAAAAATATAAACGCAACACTTTTGTTTTTGCTCCCATTTTTCCTGAGATGGACCCAAAGATCCAAAATTCACTCCAGATACACAACACTACCATTTCTAGTGTAGTGTTGTGTATCTGGAGTGAATTTTGGATCTTTGGGTCCATCTCAGGAAAAATGGGAGCAAAAACAAAAGTGTTGCGTTTATATTTTTGTTGAGTGTATAATGCCATAGCGGGACATTCCAGACAAAACAGCAACATCTCCATGGAGACAAGCAGTTCCACAAAAGTTCCGCAGTGCAACTTTAAAAAGTTACTCAAAAAATGTAACTGAGCACTACACACCTCTACACACAGGCCATCCCATAATAGTCCCCAGCCTACGCGTAACCACCGCGCTAGTGAGGGTAATCCATACTTTTGTTTTGTAAAAGCTTCCCCATAGACTGGCCGCTCATGTTTCACTCCAGTTTACAAGAATATCCCCAAGTTCTCAGCCAAGACCATTTTAGGCCAGTGACTCCCTTTACGCTCTACTACAATTGATCTTTGGATCCGGTATCATGAAGAACTATGGGAAACAAATACAGAGGGGCAAAGTTTGTTTTTGTGCAGTAAAGTGTGGACTTTAGAGGAGATTTGGAGTCTCTGTACCTGATTTTTATTGTCTTTTAAAATGAAATAGTTCTGTTTTTTTCACATTTTGAACAGTTTGCAATGGTTTAAAGTCATTCCTCACTTATTTTATGCATTCTGAGCGCCATAATTATTCACCATGATGAGTTTATAAGTACTTTTCACAACTTTTAGTGACAAGAGCAGAGCAGTCTTTATTATTAATAATAGTAATAATAAAGGGTGAATGAAACAAAAACAGAACACTGAGTATGTTTTGGAGGAGGTAACCAGGGGGGTATTCCACGAACGTCGCTAAACTTAGCCGCGACTAAGTGCTAAGTTCTCGCCTGGCTGAGACACAACTTAGACAAAAGCTTGAACCCGTTCCACAAACGCGTTTCAGCTGCGCCTAGTCAGAGCTAAGCTCAGTCAGGCCTAATCAGGCCGGGCCTAGACGCGTGCACGGGGAAGGTAAGAAGCCCTGAACAAGCGACTGTCGAAAACGCGATCATGTCGAAGATTCGGGCCGATTATTTCAGCGCATCAGAACAGAAGTTGCTTTTGGAACTCTACAACACATTTGCAATAACCAAGGCAAGAGACATGGCGTGGCAGAAGTTTGCCGAGCGCTTAAATACGTAAGTTAAGTCCTATCACAGTGCTGGACATTGAGTTTTTTTTAAGTCTGTTTTTCACCATCCATGTCAACGCTGATTTGTGGCGCAGGGGTAAAGTCTCCGTCTGGGGTGCGGGAGTTTGTAAGTTCGATTCTCACGGTGGGTAGTTCATGGCATGATTATTATATATTTGTATAGCAGTCTTGTCAGTTGTAATTTATTTTTACTGTGTAAAAGTATTTGCGCCAACTAATACGTTAAATTGTGTTATCTTGTCTTTGAGCAGGAATAATGTGAAGAGGACTGTTGCAGGTAAAGACAAAGCATAAAAACATTTTGCAGAGTGGTAAGTAGGCTAATATAAATATTATTATTCAGTGAAATTAGTAATACTGTTGAAATGGTACCTTAATTTAATTTAAAATGAACAGTAGCTACCAAGCCACAGGAGGTGGGAGCCCCCCTCAAAATCTTTCACCTGCAGAGGAGCTGGCACTGGCCCTAAACCGGGGTCGCCCACTGGTGGAGGTAATTGAAGGAGGGACCCCATCAAAGATCCTTCCTGCGAGTTCTCGTGAAGAGTATATTCAAGGTATTCTCTAGACTAATGCTTGCCTCAGCTGTGATCCAAGCATTTGTGTATTTTAATAGTATGTTTGTGTTCTAGTTACTGAAGATGGCGTACACTTGGACCCTCCTCAGCAGTCCTCCAGCAGTGCCTTGCCTGACCCTCAGCAGTCCTCCAGCAGTGCCTTGCCTGACCCTCAGCAGTCCTCCAGCAGTGGCCTCACACCAGAATGTCATACCTAATGTCTTTTATTGTTTTATGCCTATTGATGGAAATTGATAAATAGGATTTCATTAAAGAGGCTTGCACAGCATCTCTGAAGCAAATTTGTTGAATCATTGAAATGTTGCATCATGGAGTGTGCCTGTTATTTGGCTACATTTTGTTTTAAAAGTAAAGGTTTACCTGTAACTGTATTCTTTGATAGAGATGTCACATAAAATATAAAGTGTCAATGTCGTCACGTGAGAGTGATGTTAGGCCCAGCTGATATAAGTTATGTGATGATAACAATAATTGTAGGTAAAATTTATTTCCATTTCTGTAATATGTTGCAAATAGAAATGCGTGAAAATTTGACTTGGGCATCAATAGGTCAATAGCGGGAATCGAACCCCGGTCGCCGAATTGAAAGTCAAAGCACATAACCACTCGACCAACGCCTTTCTTTAAGCTGTAGGTGGAATTCTTCTATATGTTAATGTCGTAAAGACAGCGGTTCAAAAGCATATGTTTAGATTACCGGAGAATTGTCAAGAACCAAGAACGTAAGGTAATTTCTTTTTTTTTGCTGATATTGTTTTCGGACAACACAGATACTCATGCGGGAGGTGTGCGGAACTGTTTGTTTGACACTCTGTTTACGTCAGGTACGTATTCTCTGCGACACGGCCTAACTAAGACAGAACTTTAGCTTCCCCCCGACCAGACTATCTGCTAAGACTATGTTGCCCCAGTAACTCAGCGGGAACTAAGTTTAGCGAGCGTCGTGGAACCGAACTCTCACTTAACCTAGCGCCAACTGACGAACAAAGCCGGGCTTTGAGCTTAGTAGCTTTCGTGGAATACCCCCCAGCTCTCAAAAGTGAATTATAGTTGTAATATAGAACCTTTAAGATGCTAGCACCCAGGTTCAGTTGTGATTTCAGTAACTTTTTACATACTGCGTTCAGGTCAATTACAGATTGCCTCAAACACAGCAGTATATCATTTTAAATTGCTCTTACAAATGTGGTGAAAGTCTGCAAATGCTCATGTCTGTACCCACACTTGCAGCTTCTCCTAAATGAAAGCTCCGGTCCATCAGCTCCTCCTCTGAGCGTGCTGCTACCATAAATGAGAGCTTTCGGGTGTCATTTCTCAGCTCCATCCTCGCGCTTGTTTGGCCAGAGGCAGTCCACACAAGCTGTTGTAATTCACAGCGTAAACAGGAGCACAACGCCGCCCACCTGCCGATTTATGGAGCTTGTGATGGCCCTTGACCTCCGAGCTAAATGCGGCGCACTTCCCCGGCATCTAAATGAACGGGGTTGTTATGGGTGTACGGATGAGTTGACATTGGTGACCGGGTTTACTAGAACACTACACTACTACTGCGATGAGTCATATGTCAGAGCTTCTTGAGGATACCCTGGCTTAATAAAAGCCGATAGAAAGACGTGCGTTGCATTAAGAGAGACATGTTAGAATACTCATACTCACACTGAAAAAACGGAAATCTACTTAAAATTGCTTGAATTAAGATGAAGAGTTTTGTCATGATTTGAGTACATTTCACGTTACAAGTAAAATGTAATGCAATGGAACTAGACTTTTTCTTGCTACGCTTAAGAAATCAACAACTCTTTGCACTTAATAAGACTCCAAATCAAATGTTGGTTGAATGAAGAAAAACACTTATTCCATTGGTAGATCATTTTACTTGTCAAGTTGAATCTACTCAAATAATGTTAAATGTTCTTAATTTAAGTGGTTTTAACTTGTATAGATATTGCTTTTTGACCGATATGGGTTTTTTCATGGCCAAAACCGGTTAAAATACATATTTTTGGACCAATTTGATTATTTTAACCAAATTATGTCATTTAAATTTACTGCAATCTCCTTCCAAGCCCCTTTTTTTTTTATTTTTTACCACAAACATATAAGAGAGCTATGTAGTCACATTTTGTGCAGCTATCACTTTGTTTTAAAGTGTTAGTATAAAGTTTGGTATTTTTTTAAGCAGCCGATTGACCAAAACAAAATATGCTTCAGATTTAAGGCCACTAGTTGATATGCAAAGAAGTCCAAATATCAGCCTGGTATATTGATCTATCTCTGCATATGGACACTATAGCCTAAACACTATAGTGTTTTAGAGCGGATCTATCTGAAAGTATTAACACTTTCCATTGCAAACTGTACTGGCCCATTTCAGAGGTCTGAAGCGGACCCTGGAGGAATCTGAGGTTAAGGAGGAGCTAATAAACAGAGTGAGATAACTGGATAAGAGACGATTCAGAGTCGGGTAACATATTGAATCACCATGCTTCGCAGAACAAAGCTAGTGCATGTTAACCACAGCTGTTTCCTGTTTTTTATTTAATATTTCCAGTACATAATGCGTGGAACAATTGCCAAACCCAATGCATTACATTACGCGCATCTGGAATTACTTAATGTCCTTTTCTTTCACTTTCTATGTTAATGCGTGGATGATTTTAGTCAGTGTTAGTTCTTCTAGCTAGACAATATCCTGGCACAGAATTATCAGGAGAGATGTGTAACCCAAGACTGCAATAAATGACTCCTGAGAACACATATAGCTGTTTATAATGTTTATAATCCTCACTCTTCAAAATGCCCTGTATTGCTTTTAAATAGTTTGTTGCCCAAATGTGGGTTAAATATTGTCAGTGTTGAGTGAATGTTTTGTGTGAGTGGATTTAGCACGCTTACTCCAGATCTCCTGTAATAGAGAGACATAAATCACTCTTTGGAGATTAGCCAGACTTTGCTTCAGCTTCAGAGAGACGTATGAAGCAGCACAGGTCCCAGACCAGTTTTCACTCTCTTGGTTTGTATTATTATGGATTCCTCCCTGCTCTGATTGCAGCTTTGAAAACAGTGGGGCTCTTTAAAGTCCTATATTATCCCAAATTAATGAAAGGTCCCATGGCATGAAATTTTCACTTTCTGAGGTTTTTGAACGTTAATGTGAGCTCCCCTACCCTGTTTACCCCCCCCCCCCCCCCCCATGGTTAAAAGTTGCGAAATGTCTAAACTGAGCATTTGCGATCCTTTTCTGCGTTACAAAAAATCGGAGCTCAAACGGGCGATTTTGAACAAGGCACCTTATTGACGTCAGATCGAAAAAAGAAATGCAAATGCAGTTCCTCCCCCGTCTGTCTGTACTCAGCGTCTCTGTAAATCACGCCCAGAGAGTTTAGACTGCGAATGCGCTAGGCAATGCGAAATGTGTTTTTTTATTTGCCTGGAGGCACGTCCGAGTGTTTCTAGGCTCGGAAGTCCTTTATCTGAGCCTCTGGACCTTTGAACAGCAGTGGTTTAATTTTATTTTCTGTGGAAATGTGTTTATTTTTCAATGGAACGCTTCAAATCTCTCCCCCCGTGCAAAAACACGGAAATGGATCAGCTGAGAGCTCAGAGCGAGAGCGGAGAGTTTGGCCACGCCCCCACCCTCTACTATAGGCCAGCTCTTTTCTCCTCATTTGCATTCAAGCAACAACGCCCATTATGGAGTGTTCAGAGAGAGAAAAATTACTCTTTCTCATCCTATCTCTGTTTCTCATGCACTGAGTGCTGATTTTGAAGAGGGATTCATTTACAGTATTAGGGAACCATTAAGGAGCCATATAAAAGCATCAAGAAGTACCATGTCATGGGATCTTTAATTGTGAGCTTTAAGTTGTATTATAATGTCATGACCTCCTCAAAAACATATGTGGAGTTTTGCTTCATTCACACAATTTTGAGTAATCTTTTATGATTAGACTCTCTACATCTCCAGTACTACTAGTCCACTAGTCCATGAGCTCTTATACTTGTTTATACTTTTATCTATACTTTTTTAGTACCTGCTCCAATGAGTATATAGTTTCGATACTTCGATACCGATTAGTATCTGATTTTCTATACTTTTTTTGTAACTTTGTCCTTAACTGTTGGTTATTCTGTCCCAACTCAGCATTCTACAGTATTAACTACCATGGAAATATTGTCAACCATTTCTGAAGTTAAAGCTAGTGTTTAGAGAATCTGGTCAAATATAGCTTTGTACTTATAACAATCGTAGTGTTGATTTAGTCTTGATTGCAATAGCTTGTTGTTTTCGTTTGGTGGTCAGGGTCTCAAGACAATTATCCAGTCAGAAGGCAGAATGAGCCTCACACGAGTCTCTCATTTGTGTTGCCAGTTTCAATGCTGAAATCCACTGGACTCTCACTGATCTGAATCCTCACTACGTAAACCCCAGCACTCGCAGCCAGTCGTCAGTTGGAATTAGTGAAAATTAAAGGTGCATTGTGTAACTTTTCTGGTGGAGGGTCTGTGAAATGCTTTTCTTCATATAGATGTTATCGCCTTGTCTGCAATGTTTCACAATATGGTATTAAATCTTTCTATCTTCAATATCTTCATGGAGACCAAATCAGACCATATTACAGGTCAGATCTGTGGAGAGGTGACCCAGCTCACAGTCAGAATGCCTGTTTTTCTAGGTATTTTTGAGCTATAAAACCACCTGTAATAGAGTAAATGTAAGGTAGATCTGTTTAATGTCATACTGTGGAACATTCCAGGCAGAGCAGTGACATATCCACAGAAACATGCAGGTGACAGACCCCAACCAAAAAGTTACATAGTGTAACCCAGGTTCAGTTGCGATTGAAGATAGTTTTTTGGCGTCACGGTGGCTGAGTGGCTAGCACTCACGCTTCACAGCAAGAAGGTTCCCCGGGATCCCCGGGTCGCCTGGAGTTTGCATGCAAGGTCCGGGTTCGATCCCTGGGTTGCCTGAGCCTGTGTGGAGTTTGCATGTTCTCCCCGTGTCTGTTTGGGTTTCCTCTGGGCACTCCGGTTTCCTCCATCCTCCATTAGGTACTGACCAAGCCTAAGCAACAAGAGTCATGTACTGCCCACTGCTCCTAATAATAAGGATGGGTTAAATGCAGTACGAGCACAGGCTAACTACCCTCCCTAACAAGATGTCTGAATTTGCTGATCAATACCCAAGTACAAAGCTAGCAAAAAACCATCTCCCATTGGCTCAAAAAGTCCAATTAAAGGTTGTATGGAGGATTTTCTTTTGTTTCAAATTGTCAATGATGGCAATATAGAGATGCAGCAGCCTTGTTCAAAGTTCAAAGTCAGCTTTATTGTCAAAACCATATGTACAGATCGCACACACAGGATCTGAAATTGCAGCGCTCCCTAGGCACACAGTGAACATAAAACATCTGATAAACAAGACAATAAACACAATCACTAAAAAACGTATACCCGTAGCAAAAGTACAGTAAACTATATAATACAAATGGGTAAAGCAGTGGCGGTTCTACATTGAATTACTCCCTGGGCGAGACCCCTCACCCTTCCAGGAATGAAAAAAAAACAAAAAAAAAACACAAGCCCACACAAGCACACTATAGAGTGGTTCTCATTATCACAACTTTCAAAAAAAATATAAGTTATCATAACTTAAATAACATAAATTAAAAAAATATACATATATATAAATAGAACAAGTATGCGGTGTTGTGAAAGTTCATTTTCTACATGAACTAGTTCAAAGTTCAGTTCACACATTTCAAAATGAACAAGTTCGTTCATAGTTCATAATTGTTTATAGTTAGTAGTTCGTTCATAGTTCCAAAAAATGAACTAGTTCATAGTTCTTTTTTTTTTCCAATACATTGCTGCGAGCTATTATTTTTCAATATCATTGCCAAAGCCCATATAGAACCATAGACAGCAATTATTATATCAGTTTTAACAATCAAACCATGTGTTATTCATGTGTTATCTCCATCTTCATATCCAATTTCACATCCTTATCCAACTACAAATAACGGTCCCATAATGATAAAACACCTGCAATTCAACATAATAAAGAAAATACTTAAATAACCCCCATATGGTATGACTTAATTAACTAAAAGACTTATGAAAACAAAATAAACCCGCAAATTAACATTAGTGATTCCCCCTTTAATGTGGCCCCCTTTAGCGCTCCACTCTGCGCTGTTTCTCGCAAGACCAGAAAGTGCCGCAGTTTGGCCCCTGAACCAGAGCGCAGGAGGAGGAGGAGGAGGTCGGGAGAGCATGGGGGAAAAGAGTCCAGAGAGCAGGAAACAGTTTGTAAGCACTCCTGCAGGAGCAGAGAAAGGTTTGAGGCAAACCAGGCGGAGCGAGAGGGAGAGAGGTTTTGTTTCAAGCGCTTGGCACGGCGCCCCTCACGAAGTTGCGCCCTGGGCAATTGCCCCACTCGCCCCCCCCAAGAACCGCTACTGGGGTAAAGCACACAATGTATAGTGTAATAAAGCTCAAATGGTGTCATTTAAGCAGCAGTGTCACTGTCATTTAAGTGTCATTGTAATTATGATGACCAAAAAAAAAAAGAATGAAAATCCATCAGCTGTGGACTTGGTGGGGCCAGATAAACATTAGACAATAGATAACGAGGCTACCTTTTGAAAAAGAACAAACAGTCGCTGGATTTCTCCTTCCTTGGAAAATCCTCTATACAACCTTTAATTGAGTGGCATTTTCCCTTTCTCATTTTTAGGTCCATGTTAACCCTGACAGACCACTGCAGATCTCCAGAATTATAATGATGCTTCTCGACAGTCACCTTTAAAACCTGATATGAGCTGTCAAAGCTAGTGTCAACAGTGGGGCTAACGCACGCACTGTCCACTCCCAAAGTCTTTAATGAACCATGAGTGAAGCTAAATGAGGCTGCTGGGCTGTTACCGTGGCCTGCTAGTGTCAAGCCATCGTCACCTCCTCATCCCTCTCTCCATCCCTGTCTCCACCCCCCCTCTGTCTCACATTCGTGTCCCTCCATCTCCCCCGTGTGTGGTGCCAGTGGGTGCTCTGCAGTGGCACTAGGCTCTGCATGCAAATCAGAGCAGGGCTGCCACTGACACTGCTGCACTTACACTAATAAGAGCAGTGATAAAGCTGGGTCTGAAAGTGAATTATGTTTTTTAGTTGTTGTTTTCGTAACAGTTTTGGAGGGAATGCATTAGTTTTACAGCTCCTTTAAGTCAATATTGGCATCATAGAGGCTAAAGCATACAGGCAGTGAAAGTGGAATAATAATGATTGATGATTGAATTGGTAAACAAAGCTGCTTAGACCTTGACTGGTAGTGGTCAACTTAGTCTCATGAAAACATCTCCTTTGAGTGGGACATAATGACAAAAAATGACTATATACATTTTTGTGATGTCATGAAGTGGTAGTTTTCAAGTTACCAGTTATCTTTTAACTTTTGTTCAGTAGAGATGGGCAATTCCATGGCTGATATTATCCAAATGATTCAAGATTGTTTATTTGTCATATGCAGAATCAACACAGGGTCAACAGTGCAATGAAATGTTTAGGATCAGAAGAACCGTTGACTCGCTAAGATAGTCAGAAGTACTAATAACATGCAATAATAGTACATGGTAAAAAGGTGTTGCAAAAGTGCAGGGGAAGAAGTAAACAATATAATAAAAATATGTAATGAAATTTAATAAAAATACAAGGTACAATGTACAAAGGTGCAGGTATGGAATAGGAAATAAAAAATAGGGTAGCACTTCCTGTATTATCACATGACATCACAAGGTGCAGAGTTTGTGTATTAAACATGTGTGAATGAAACAAAAGTATGATTGTGATGAGGAAACCACATTATAACAGAGATCAGAAGTAATATGGGCCCTTTAAGTACTTGAGCTTCAGCCGTGATTGCAGTACCTTTTCTAAAACTGTAAGAGCCGAAGACGCATAAAGTTATTTTAACGTAAGTGTCCTGATATGCACCAGTCCATCTGAACCATCTTGTGTTCCTCCCCCACAGGCAGAAGAGAAGAGGAGAGTGTGTGGTTGGATCATGTGCCTGTGCTGAGGAGAGCTCTGGTGCCATCATGAGGCTGCCCGTGGCCTCCTCCTCTTCCTCCTCCTCTTCCTCCTCTCTGCCCCTGCTCCTCCTGGGTCTGGCCTGGATCGCCCTCGTGCCACACCTGTCTTCCGGCGCTACCCCGTTCCCCCAGGACCTGGAGCCCATCAGCACAGTGGGCAGAGATGGTGAGTCTGTTACCATGGCGATCTTCTACACAGTTTGAAAGCAAAGTGAAAAAGACTAAAAGCAGCCCTGTCTGAAGTAGCAAAGTCATAATGTCAAATGTTAGCATTAAAGATGCACTATGAAACTGCTTGTGTCTATGGATGGTCATTGCTCTGCCTGTAATGTTCCACAGTATGACATTAAACAGCTCTACCTTACATTTATTTAATTACAGGTGGTGTTATAGCTCAAAAATACTATGGAAGATCATTTGTTCCATTAGATTTTGAATTTTAAATACCTCTGAATTTCTCACTTTGATTGTTTTAAAATGTTTGAATTTTAATTCTGAATTTTAGTTCAGTTAAAGAGTTCATTTTCATTATGTTTCAAATTAAAAATTTCACTTTTTAAATATTCAGCATGAATATTTTCAAGTTCTCAAATTCAACAGTCAAAATTCACAGCAAAGATCTAAGATTCCAAGGCAGAAGCATTTGATCTTGTGTGAGTGAGGAGGACAGAGGCTGTTTCCTATCGGCCGTTCTCATCGGTGGGCGGGGTTTACACTTATAAAGAAATAAAAGAGACGTGAGCCGTTTCCCAATTCAGCGAGTGCACGGTTCGGCGCGTGGTTGGAAGGGGATGTGCGTCACATCCGGTGCGACAACTGCTGTCCCATTTCGTTTTTGTCCCATGCACAGTTAACACACGGTCCGAACACCACAGTCGTTTCCATGGAAATTGGGGCGTGGACCAAGCGTGCAAACATGCACGGTTCGCACACCAAAACCCCCAGCATGCACAGCGCGGCAGGATATATGACGCGGCAGGATATAGGACTACAAAGATGGACTCGCCAGCGACATGGCCATGTGACAGTTGCGACTTCACTATAAAATGTGTGTACTGGTTCACCTCACCTACAACTATGCTACATGAAACTCTTCATAAACTACGCTAAACATGGCACCTGTATTACCGTTCACATGGTTTTCCCCCTTACACTTCTATATTTCCTTTGCTGTTGTAATACTGGATATTCTACAGTATCGCCATGTCCCAATTCAAAATATTACTAGTAATAATAGAATAATATTTTTGTCTTTAGGGAACAAGGTGCAGACCACCCGGCTCATTGAGCTGAGGCGGGACCTGTTCCATTTCGCAGACAGCCATGCGGTCCGCAGACTGCACTAAGGGCTGAGCGAGTATGCACCGCCTCGACTGCAGGCTGAGACCACACTCCGAACCGTGCACTCTCTGAATTGGGAAACGGCTACGGTTTTGATGAGGCTAATTCTGACCAGTCAGATCGTTTCACTGCACCATTTCCTGTTTGTCACTACATTAGATCGGATCACTTTGGATCGATTGCTTCTGCCCTGTCATCTTGGATCTTTCCTGCAAATTTTTTTCACAGTAAATTTTACACTGAGTTTTGACTGTTGAATTTGAGGGCTTGTACTTTATATTTAAAAGTTGTTTTATATATATATATATATATATATATATAAATATAATTTTAAACCCTTAAAATTTCATCAACTGCCATTCAGAATAAAAATAATTCAAACATGTTAAAAAAAATTGAAAGTGAGAAATTCAGTAGCATTTAAAACTCAAAATCTGATTAAACACATTATCCTCCATAAAATACCTAGAAAAACACACGCTCTAACTGTGAGCGAGGTTGCCTCTCCACAGATCTGACCTGTAACTTGGTCTTGATAGAAAGGTTTAATGCCATACTGTGACAAAGCAATTATGTTTCCATGGAGAAAAGCATTTGATGGACCCCCCCACCAGAAAAGTTACACAATGCACCTTTAAAGATGCATTGTGTAACATTTTGGATAGTTGCTATGGTATGCTTTTTATTTGTACAGTGCACAACAATACATTAATCGAGTCATAGGAAAGATGCTGGTGCAGGTTATAGCATGAATGCTCATTTACACCTGTAGTCCCTGAGCAGGTTGGTGGAAATACTAAAATACAGATTCAGTTTATTTATTTATAGATCAATTTATATATATTCATTCATTCATCTTCTTCCGCTTTTCAATTTTCTGGGTCGCGGGAGCAGCAGTCCAAGCAGATCTGCTGCCCAGAACACAATGCACCAGCCCCCATGAATCCTCCCGCGGGTGGTGGGTCCACAGGAGGACGACTCATCTGTGGGAGCTGGGATCACACGCGGTCAACCCGTCAAGAGCGGGATTCGAACCGCCAACCCCTGGATCACTAGATCACCGTCTATATTCATTTATAGATAAATTGACGAAAAATAAATTAAAATAGATATCAAAGTTCAAAGTCAGCTTTATTGTGAAAAAAACATGTACAGGCTGCACACATATTACTAAGAGTGTTGAAATACTATTCTAAAAATAGTGTTTGTGGATATCCTAAATGGACTTTCAATAAAACTGAGAGACAAGGACAAGACAACAGAGAACCAGAGCCAGGAGATTCCTCACCTTCCCTATTCCTTACCTGGCTGCCGTTTCGGAAAAACTACAGAGGATTCTCAGACAATATGTAATCCCAGTCTATTTCAAATCCACAAACACTTTAAAACACGGCAGGATATATGACGCGGCAGGATATAGGACTACAAAGATGGACTCGCCAGCGACATGGCCATGTGACAGTTGCGACTTCACTATAAAATGTGTGTACTGGTTCACCTCACCTACAACTATGCTACATGAAACTCTTCATAAACTACGCTAAACATGGCACCTGTATTACCGTTCACATGGTTTTCCCCCTTACACTTCTATATTTCCTTTGCTGTTGTAATACTGGATATTCTACAGTATCGCCATGTCCCAATTCAAAATATTACTAGTAATAATAGAATAATATTTTTGTCTTTAGGGAACAAGGTGCAGACCACCCGGCTCATTGAGCTGAGGCGGGACCTGTTCCATTTCGCAGACAGCCATGCGGTCCGCAGACTGCACTAAGGGCTGAGCGAGTATGCACCGCCTCGACTGCAGGCTGAGACCACACTCCGAACCGTGCACTCTCTGAATTGGGAAACGGCTACGGTTTTGATGAGGCTAATTCTGACCAGTCAGATCGTTTCACTGCACCATTTCCTGTTTGTCACTACATTAGATCGGATCACTTTGGATCGATTGCTTCTGCCCTGTCATCTTGGATCTTTCCTGCAAATTTTTTTCACAGTAAATTTTACACTGAGTTTTGACTGTTGAATTTGAGGGCTTGTACTTTATATTTAAAAGTTGTTTTATATATATATATATATATATATATATATATATATATATATATATATATATAATTTTAAACCCTTAAAATTTCATCAACTGCCATTCAGAATAAAAATAATTCAAACATGTTAAAAAAAATTGAAAGTGAGAAATTCAGTAGCATTTAAAACTCAAAATCTGATTAAACACATTATCCTCCATAAAATACCTAGAAAAACACACGCTCTAACTGTGAGCGAGGTTGCCTCTCCACAGATCTGACCTGTAACTTGGTCTTGATAGAAAGGTTTAATGCCATACTGTGACAAAGCAATTATGTTTCCATGGAGAAAAGCATTTGATGGACCCCCCCACCAGAAAAGTTACACAATGCACCTTTAAAGATGCATTGTGTAACATTTTGGATAGTTGCTATGGTATGCTTTTTATTTGTACAGTGCACAACAATACATTAATCGAGTCATAGGAAAGATGCTGGTGCAGGTTATAGCATGAATGCTCATTTACACCTGTAGTCCCTGAGCAGGTTGGTGGAAATACTAAAATGCAGATTCAGTTTATTTATTTATAGATCAATTTATATATATTCATTCATTCATCTTCTTCCGCTTTTCAATTTTCTGGGTCGCGGGAGCAGCAGTCCAAGCAGATCTGCTGCCCAGAACACAATGCACCAGCCCCCATGAATCCTCCCGCGGGTGGTGGGTCCACAGGAGGACGACTCATCTGTGGGAGCTGGGATCACACGCGGTCAACCCGTCAAGAGCGGGATTCGAACCGCCAACCCCTGGATCACTAGATCACCGTCTATATTCATTTATAGATAAATTGACGAATAATAAATTAAAATAGATATCAAAGTTCAAAGTCCGCTTTATTGCGAAAAAAAACATGTACAGGTTGCACACATATTACTTAGAGTGTTGAAATACTATTCTAAAAATAGTGTTTGTGGATATCCTAAATGGACTTTAAATAAAACTGAGAGACAAGGACAAGAAACAAGACAACAGAGAACCAGAGCCAGGAGATTCCTTACCTTCCCTATTTCTTACCTGGCTGCCGTTTCGGAAAAACTACAGAGGATTCTCAGACAATATGTAATCCCAGTCTATTTCAAATCCACAAACACTTTAAGACAGAAAGTGGTCCACCCAGAGTAATTTTATTGTACTTAGCTCCTCCCTTCAGGCAGATATAGGCCGTGTCTACCAGCGTCTGACCAGAACTGAAGAAGCAGCTTTGAAACGTATTCGTATAAACTTTTGTCCAGTTGCTGAATTGAATTTCTCCTTTTGCCATGGATTCTACGTGGGTGATTGAGGGATTCTACCAGGTCTGGACTGGGACAAAAAAATGGCCCTGGCATTTTTGGCTTAGACCGGCCCCTCATAATTAGTCCTGGTTTAGTCCTGGTTCAGACCTGATTTAGTCCTGATTTAGACCTGATTAGTCCTGGTTTAGTCCTGGTTCAGTCCTGATTTAGTCCTGGTTTAGTCCTGGTTCAGACCTGATTTAGTCCTGATTTAGATGTAATTAGTCCTGGTTTAGTCCTGGTTCAATCCTGATTTAGTCCTGGTTCAGACCTGATTTGGTCCTGATTTAGACCTGATTAGTCCTGGTTCAGTCCTGATTTAGTCCTTATTTAGACCTGATTAGTCCTGGTTTAGTCCTGGTTCAGTCCTGATTTAGTCCTGGTTTAGTCCTGGTTCAGACCTGATTTAGTCCTGATTTAGACCTGATTAGTCCTGGTTCAGACCTGATTTAGTCCTGATTTAGACCTGATTAGTCCTGTTTTAGTCCTGGTTCAGTCCTGATTTAGTCCTGATTTAGACCTGATTAGTCCTGGTTTAGTCCTGGTTCAATCCTGGTTCAGTCCTAAATTGTGGGCCGGTCTCTAAGTTAAAAAAAATAAAAAAAAATAAAAGAAGGGCATCGGCCCCTAGGACTGTCGGCCCACCGGGAAAATGCCTGGTATGCCCAATTACCAGTCCAGGCCTGGATTCTACACACACTATTCTAAAAACATCATCAGACATACAATCACATGCACCCCTTCCACCCTGTATCAAGGCCCAACATACGCACACACACACATTCTACTAATCATTCAAATCATACCCATCCGTAATGTGCAAAAACTTGTTTAGAGATCAGCGACATGTGCAGGATGGAATCTCTGCTGGCAAGTTATTACAATGTCTCACAGCAACAGAGGAAAAAGATGTTTTGGTGAGTGCGATCTTGCATTTGGGGACAGTGTACTCCCCTGTTGAGGATGGGCGTTTTACTTGAGATGTATTTTCAGAGCTCAATGAGACGAAACCCTTTAGAGGAGGAGCAGCACCATGAAGAATTTTGAAAAGCTAACAAATATTTGCATATATCATTAGGTTGATATGATATTGATTAGATATGGCATTCATCTTTATCTCACACTTTTATTGCTCAAAAATAATTTAAAAGCATGCATTCTGTCTGTGAACTTGCTCGTCTCTGTAGATCTGACCTGTAACTTGGTCTGGTCGCATTACTTGCTTGTTCCCATGGATGTAATTCAAGTTTAATGCCATACTGTGGGATATTTCCACCTGCCATCAGAAAAGTTAATATTAAAAGATGAAACACGCTCATAATTCATCATCAACCTTCATTCACATTGTCTAATGGTGTAATAAATATAAAGTAACTCCTCATATCCTAGTTGGACATTCATGCCCTGTAGAGAGACAGCTGCTAGCTCTTTGTCCTATTACACATCTGGGGTTAATTTATGGCAAATCCTGGCATTTGGATCTTGCAATAAGTTTGATCGTTCCTGTCAAAACCACCTTGTTCTACAGTCAATTATACAGTATCTGGGGCCTTAAAGCATTTGTTGGAAGTTTTCCAGAAGAGTTTGATGTATGATTCTAGGCAGGGCTCCATAGTACATAAATAAAATGTCCATACAGAAAATCATTTAAGATGGATAACACATGTCAAATAACAAAATAGCTCACCTACATTTTAACATCTTCCCATGTAGGTGAGCCATTACTTCAGAGCATTTATATTTGCTGTATATTTATTTATCCGTTTATTTATTTGTTGTTGTATTCAATTTGGTTTTGTCAAATTTTGGACTATAGAGTTGTCTAGTATTTAGTCCCTCTGAAATGCAAGACTGGAGATGTTATATGACAGTGATGTAGTGTCACATGACTGCACCCAGGAAGTTCATTGTACAGCACCCAGTCACTCCCGAGGTGCACCCTATTACTCTGGAGGCACATCCAGTCACTGCCATGAGATGGACCCAGTCACTGCATCCAATCATTCCTGAGGGGGGCACCCAGTAGCTACACCCTGTCACTTCCAAGGTGCACCGATTCACTGCCTCAAGGTGCACCCAGTCACTCCAGATGTTCACCCAGTCACTTTACCCCGTCACTTCTCCCCATCACTTCACCCAGTCACTCCTGAGATGCACCCACTCATTACCTCAAGGCGAACCCAGCCACTGCACCTAGAGATGCACCTAGTCACTTCCTCAATGTGCATCCTGTCATTGCACCCTGTCATTCCTGAAGCGCACCCAGTCCCAAGGTACATCCAGTCTCTGCTCTCAGCTGAACCCGCCATAGCCCCTGCCCGCTGACGTAATAACCGGTAATTGACTCCAGAGGTGACGGAGACCACGGCCCGCGCACTGTAATTGATCTATCAGGAAGAGAGCTCCACACGCATTAGCAGGAATAGCCACGCCATTAGCCCTGCATACACCGCCGTGTCCCGGGCCTAATGAGGGCCATTTGTCACCGGTGGTTCCAGTGGGTGACAGGGTGGCACCGCAACGAAGCACCATCTGCACTAGTCTGTCAAACCCCCGTGATAAAGCCAACCGCCAACTGTGCATCCCATAATACACTGGAGTCAATTAACTACTGCAGCATCTGGTTTGTTTTAGCAGGAGTTGTGTGTGTGTAATATTATGGTATAGAGAAAGGGTAGGGGCTCTGTCAGATTGGAAGAGCTTGGAGTAGAGTCACTGCTCCATCATGACGAGGATTCCTTTAAAATACCTTCTGGATGTGTCTTAGGGGATAGAACTGGGTGATATGGAAAAAATACAGTATATATATATATTTTTTTTTCCACAAATTGATCTGTTTTTGCAAATTGATTTGTTTTTTGGTGCATTGTGTTCTGGGCAGCAGAACACTGCTTGGACTGCTGCCCCCGCCACCCAGAAAATGGAAAAAGCGGAAGATGAATGAATGAATGATCTGTTGTTTTGTTTTGTTTTTTATTCAATTTGGTTTATTTTTCAAAACTAAATGAAAATACAGATTTTTATTGCCATTTAACACAAAAATAATTTCTATCTGTAAAAGTCTGAACCCTGTTCCAAACCACATGCCTTTGCTGACAGAGAACTGGCTGTGGACCTCACTATTAAAAAGTCTCAAGCTGATCACTCAGAAGGAGACGAGTTTCCATTTATCTTTGAGTTGGACACGTTCTTAAAACCACACATATATACAGTTGCCAGATGGGGTATTCAAGTATGTACTGTCACTTCAGAAGACCATTACTCAAGCAGTATAAAGTTAATACTAATTTAGAAATAAAAATACTGATTTTGGTAAAATAAATGTGTTTTTATTACATCACATTTATAGTTTGAAGTTAGGGTAATTAGCAGGATAAATCATTAAAGGTCCCATGGCATGAAATTTTCAGTTTCTGAGGTTTTTGAACGTTAATGTGAGCTCCCCTACCCTGTGAGCACCCCCCCCATGGTTAAAAGTTGCGAAATGTCTAAACTGAGCATTTGCGATCCTTTTCTGCGTTACAAAAAATCGGAGCTCAAACGGGCGATTTTGAACAAGGCACCTTATTGACGTCAGATCGAAAAAAGAAATGCAAATGCAGTTCCACCCCCGTCTGTCTGTACTCAGCGTCTCTGTAAATCACGCTCAGAGAGTTTGGACTGCGAATGCGCTAGGCAATGCAAAATTCGTTTTTTAATTTGCCTGGAGGCACGTTCGAGTGTTTCTAGGCTCGGAAGTCCTTTATCTGAGCCTCTGGACCTTTGAACAGCAGTGGTTTAATTTTATTTTCTGTGGAAATGTGTTTATTTTTCAATGGAACGCGTCAAATCTCTCCCCCCGTGCAAAAACACGGAAATGGATCAGCTGAGAGCTGACAGCGGAGAGCGGAGAGTTTGGCCACGCCCCCACCCTCAACTATAGGCCAGCTCTTTTCTCCTCATTTGCATTCAAGCAACAACGCCCATAATGGCCTGTTCAGAGAGAGAAAAATTACTCTTTCTCATCTTATCAACACTGAGTGTTGATTTTGAAGAAGGATTCATTTACAGTATTAGGGAACCATTAAAGAGCCATATAAAAGCATCAAGAAGTACCATGTCATGGGATCTTTAAATAACACACAATATCTGGTATTTTTGAAGACTACAAAAATTTGAGAAACTAAACGTATCTGAAGGAACACAAATAAAATTATTTCATATTGTCAAGCTTTTGTTCCTTGTAGACTTGCTCACAGTGGGATGAGGAATCAAAACTTTTACTCAAGTAAGAGTACTTTTATACTGTCAAAATTTACTCAAATAGGAGTAAAAGTATGGTGTCCAAAAACTTCACCAACAAGTACTTTATCAAATTTACTTATACTTCCAACGTGGACATAATATGCAGAAATCCAACCACAACCTAATCTACGGTATTTTGTAGGACTACACAAAAAAAAGTTAATACTGATTAAGAGTAAAAATACTGATTTAGGAGTACAAGGTAGTAACTGTGTTTTTGTAACCTCAGATTTATAGTTTGAAGTTGGTGTAATTGAAAGGATAAAATGGTAAGTAATCCACAAAATCCGGTATTTTCAAAGACCACAAATATTTGAGAAACTAGATCATATCTGAAGGAGCGGTGCAAGAAACACAAATTTTCAAATAATTTCATATTGTAAACATGAGGCTTTTGTCACAGTGGGAAGAGGAACCAAAACTTTTACTCAAGTAAGGGCCTGTTTACACGAGAACGCTTACGGGTAAAAACGACAAAATATTTTATCGGAAGTGCCTTTCGTTTACACGGTGATGGCGTTTTTGGGGCCTAAAAATGCAAAAATCTGAAACCACCCCCCAGAGTGGAAAAGTTAAATACGCTCCGCTGTAGCGTCTCCGTGTAAACTGCCCAAGATGCAAAACTGGTCAGATCTGCTCACGTCGGTACGCGTTTACGTCACATAGATGCGGCATACCTTGATACCACGGATGTTCAAGCTGCGCTAGCAGCTCTAGTCAACATACAAGAGTCATTTCAACAATTGTATAAATCGCACCCACACACGTCTACGGCGTACAAGTCTTTCTCACACTCTCACAGACGCCAAGACAAGCAACTTCTGCATGAGGCACTTCAAATGTAAAACCCGATGTGATTTTATATTTTCTAATTCACTGTAATCCTCCTGTAATGTAACTATTTTCAGTACAATATGCATAAACATGTAAACAAAAATACAAGTCACTGAAATGTTTGGAGCGGAACTTAACAACTCATTTAAAACGCAACTAGAACATTTTATTTTGAAGTTTTACCTTTCTCTTTTCCGGTACAGTCTTGGTTAGAAATGTAACTTGACGCTGTTGTGATGTTTTGTTTTGGGTTTTTTTCAGTCCAGCGCCTCCCTTCGCTGGCTTTTGCGTCCGCTTTTGCGTCTTCGTATAAACGCGGATAAAAAATTGAAGACGAGACGCCACTTTTGCATCTTCTGTTTTGATCGTCACCGTATAAACGTAGCCTAAGAGTACTGCTACACTGTTAGATATATTACTCAAGTAGGAGTAAAAATATGGTGTCACAAAACTATTCTGAAAAGTACCTTATCAAATGTACTTTCACAACCAACCTCTATTGTCAGCATCATCTGTTGTCTTTTGTTGATTTACTGAAACCACCATGCCAATAACTCAGAGCTCAGAGTTATTCCACCACCAGAAGTTTTTCAAAACTTCTGAACTCTCAAACCACCGCTAATAAAGTCTGTTCGTTTGTACCTGGCTGCGTGTGACTTTCCCAAGGACACAATTTAAAACGCTACTGTGAACAATGAAAAATGATACACCGCAATCCCAAACACGATATTGTGTCAGCCATGTTTTGCATCAGTCCTCCTCTGTGCACCAAATTTGCTCACATTTGGTTTGAATTAAAAGCTTGTACTTGTTTTTGTTACCTGGTCAACCAGAACCACACACTTTGACAAAACTTTACAAAGACGAGTGGATCTGGAGCTGTCTCCTTTCTCCGTGATTTCAGAGGGTGTGATTGACAGGCGGATTAACCTATCAGAGAGATGCATGAAAAACAAACATGGCTGCTTACACATAAAAAAGGAGAATCAACAATTGAAGCACCAAACTATTACTTATCTCAAGTAAAAGAAGTAATTTTTCGAATTTTTGAGAGGAGATGGCTCTTGTCTCAAGTTTGGACACAGGTTTTTCACACTCTTTGGTCCGGTCTCAGTTCCTTCTGGATTCAAACAGAATATAAAAGGGGCTGGCTGGTCAGGCAAGTCTTTTTGTACAACCCAGAGTCTCAGAGTTGACAATAATACATTAGCTAGTGCATGTCTCTTTTATAACAGTGAAAGCGAAGTTTTATTTTGCCCTTCATAGCAAAAAGAATGCTCTATCCCTCACGATGGGACACTTGTTTTGGTCCAAATCCTGGCACGGTCCCCCTGGAAATGTGCACTGCCGGGAACCATTATTTAAATCGCACTGACTTCTTTGACACTAGCGTCTCATTTGCAACTTAAGAGCTCGTCATTCCTCCAAAGTCCACCTACCACAAGCCCACATTAGCAAACACTGTCTGCTCCAGGAACACAAGGTCACGGGATAACCTTGGGAGTGCTTTTTAAATACCAAGGTGGAACGTACTTTTTACAAAATTCAAATTTTGTTTTGTGAATAATTGTTTGGAATTAATTGGCTGCTGGTTCATTTGGAGACTAATTATGTGGTCATTAAAAGTGAACAAATATTAAGGGCCAGCAACTGCTTGAACTTAAGTGTCTTGTTAATTCGAGTTACCAGAAAATGTTTTTTGATTGTTATGAAAAATAAAGAAAAACTGTAAAAACATGTGATTTACGCATTCAGAAATTGTAGAAATTTTGTTGAAATTTTAAATTATAACAAGGCTACACCACAATTATTCTGCCATCAGCTGTTATTCTTAAGACTTATTTGTTGTAGTTGGTAGGGATGCGCAATTTTCAACAATTGATTTATAATTTGAACATTAAATCAAATTATATCTTGTAACTTTTCCCATGGAGGGTCCGTCAAATGCTTTTCTCCATGGAGGTGTTATTGCTTTGTGTTTCACAGTATGCCATTAAACCTTTCTATCACCATGGAGACCACAGTCCCCGCTCACAGTCAGAATACTTGTTTTTCTAGGTATTTCTGAGCTATAAAACCACCTGTAATTGAATAAATGTAAAGTAGAGAGAGCTGTTTAATGTCATACTGTGGAACATTCCAGGCAGAGCAATGGGCCAGCTCTGTCCTGGGCTGTCCTCTGGACCGTGTAGAGGAGGTGGCTGAGAGGAGGGTACTGGACAAATTCATGTCCATTAACTCTTTCTCTACCAGCCTGTTTTCAAAATCTAAGCCCCTGTCTACCAGAGATTCAGAGCATTTTCACTGATCTTTCAAGACTCACAGAATACTGAGTTCTTTCACTATATAAACGTAGCACACATCAAAATAAAGTGTTGACTCTCATCTTTCACCTGGAAAAAAAAATATGTTTCTAACCTTTTCGGTTCTTAAGTAATTGATAGTAGAACATAGCAAAGTTTCAGCAAAAACACTGTTTTTTGACAACAAATTTGAGAAAATGAGCCTTTTGTGAAAGGAGGTATTACAAGCAGATAAGTGACTTTGACATCAATACTTATTGATTTAGTGACACCTCAAACATCTAAAATAACAGAGAAAGATTTTTGATTGCAAATTTGTTTTTTTTATTTACAAATATAAGAAATAACTATATACAAATTGACAAAGAGAACAATCTTGAGAGAATAACAACAGTTACAATAACAACAGAACAATGTGTGCACGCACGTGAACAATGTGTGCACGTGCGTGAACAATGTGTGCACGTGCATGTATGCGTGTGTGTGTGTGTTGTTGGCCTTCAGGGAGAGCGGCAAAGTACTGGCGAGCATAAAGGTTTGTCTGCTCAGTAATGTGTGCCAGAAGCTCATTTGTGATGAGGAGCTCAAAGAAGTCTGCTGGCACGTCAGACTTCAGCTCCGCTGCAGCGCTCCGGAGTCCAGGGGTGGCCGTGAAGGGAATCATGTTGGGTTCCCAACCTTTTTGTTGCCACTCCACACTTTGTGTGGCAGATGCACCACCTGTAAAATGACAGAAATGTACAACATTACCTAATGTAATTTTTTTGTATTGCTGCAATGTAATGGGGAGAATGTATATATTTTTTTACCTTTCTTCTCCGCTTTGCGAGCAGAGGTCCCCACCCCTGCTCGCAAAGTAGGTCCTCTGCTGGATGAAGGCTCTGTAAATGGGAAATTCCTTCACATCAATAGTGGCATTTTACATATACAATTTTACATATACACACACACATACCCAAGCATAAACCTTTACATACACACACACACACACACACACGCATAAACCTTTATACACATAGCTACGCACGCGCACACACGCACGCGCACGCACGCACGCACAGACACGCACACACACACACGCACGCCTGCATTCGTTCACACAGTAGCTCCCGGACATTTGGACAAGAGGGAAAAAGTGCATGCAGGCAGGGAGGAGATAAAGTAAGTTCATTCATTGATTCACCTATCACAGCACGTAAACTTAGTTCTTACCCATCTCTTCCTCTGGAGAGGGGGATCTGCTTCTCCCAGAGGATCCCGACGGCAGCCGCTCATCGGGCGGCTCGGGGTCTGGCTCGCTGGACTCAAATTCGCTGTCCTCCGGGTCTGAGACCCGAATAGACATGGCCCCTGCCTCGGACAGACGAGATCTCTTTCTTGCCGTCCTTGCCTGATCCGGCGTGTCTCCGCGGTCCTGTGGTCCAGGACCTTGGGTCCCAAGACCACTCCGACCGCTCGGATCACTCCGTAAAAACCGATCGATTGTTAGCTGCCGCTAGGCAGCTAACGCCATATTGCTCCACTACTCAGTACACACGGGTGAGCGCTTCTGGGCTCTCCGCCCCCGATCGCCAAACTAACACACACACGATCACCACCTAGGGGTTGGATGTGTGAATTACACCTTGAACTATGAATTACAAGTTGCTCCCGGACGTATCCTAGCAACCCCCGCTGAAAAACGGCTCTGACGTCAATCGACGTCTCGGTAGACTACGTCTGGAATCGCTCTGACGTCAAACGACGTCTCCGGTAGAGAAAGAGTTAAGGACGACACCTCTCACCCTCTGCACCGGACTGTAGAGGAGCTGAGCAGCTCCTTTAGCAGCCGACTGAGGCACCCCCAGTGCAAGAAGAAGCGCTACCGCAGATCCTTCATCCCCACCGCCATCAGACTGTATAATTCTAACATATAGGCCAGATGTGCAATATCCTCCTTTTTCATGTTGATGCTTGTTGTTACTATTATCATTATTACTGTTTTCCACTATTATTATTATTACGTATTACTATTTGTATTATTTATTACTTACTTTATCCCCTCCCTGCCTGCATGCACTTTTTCCCTCTTGTCCAAATGTCCTGGAGCTACTGTGGCGAGTAAATTTCTCCTGTGTGAGATCAATAAAGGCTTATCTTATCTTAAGACATATCCATAGAAACAAGCAGGTGGTGGACTCTCCACCAGAAAAGTTACACAATGCACCTTTAAATCATTAATTTCAGAACATGTTTGTGGACGTCTCAACTACTACATAGGCAGCAGGTTTTATACAGAACAAGGCTAGATATTTTGTGATTTGCTTTAGATTTTTACTTGGGATTGTGATTGTGACATGCAGCCCCAAGTAATTACAGCAGGCTTTTGAAGCTAAACTCTTGTGTGTGTTCTCCCCACAGTGACCTACTTGTACCCCAGCTTCCAGGGCCTCATGTCGGACAACGACACGGCTCGTCTGGGGCTGGACTTTCAGAGGATGCTGCGGATCAACCACATGCTCTACATTGCTGCCAGGTACGTTTGAATATTACACCTGAGTGGAATTGATTGTACTGAAATATATTACTACTGTATGTAAGATTATGTGGATATACATTGGCAGGTTACACTAACACCTTTTGCCTTGGGATATGTTGCTACCTGATTTTGACAGGAAAAACAGAACTAGTTCATTCTAAACTTTTTGCAATTTGCATTGGTCTTGAGTTTTTTCTCACTTACCTGATGCATTTTGTGTTGAGATGTACATTGCCATGAATCTGGTGGTATACATATAACAATATGCCTGTCACCATTCAATAAATCACAATATATCAGAAAATACTAAAAGTAATATATCACTAATGCTAAAACTACGGACTATTGTGATTCATCAATAGTTACGTATATTATGGTTGAGTGCACCTTCACGAGACCAAAATTAAATGTAATGATCATGAGAAGAGTAAATGGAACTTAGGTATTTCTAAACTTAAAAAAAAAATCACATTTTGAAGTGAAGTGTTGTGTTATACTGTATCACTAATTTTTATTTTTTATTTTTTTCTCTTTACACCCCTAATCTTGAGCATCTCAGTTACTCGCCACCATTAGGCTGCAAACGCTTTTCACAACTTTTGGAGACCATAGCCAAGTTTTGCCGTCACAATAAAACTAACTAGCTTGCTGATTATCGAACAGAATCAGTGAGCGAAGCACTGTATAAAAAAAATACAGAGACCTCATTCTTGCCAGCCACTGTTTTTGATACAATGATCAGTATTGTTTTTACCATCCTTCCAGGAGCCTTATCCCTGTACTGTGCAAAGGAAAAGCTTGTCTCAAAACACCACATTAGCCCCATGCGCTGTGAAGCATTTCCCCGCTCATAGTTTTGCAGGAAAATCGCATTTTGCGCTCATATTTTAGTGAAACCTTTTAAGTCTCTCTGTCACCTCCACATGGGTCTAATTAGAGCTGTATTTCAGGCTGATTTGAGCTCTGCAGACCTCAGGCTCTTACTGTTTACTGGCTCTGTGTGATGCTCATGCAGGGACATTACACTGATTCATTTCAGGTGTTTGGGGCCTGTCTGTTTGAACCTCCTTTAACAGGTAGGGACAGTAGTTCACTGGTAAGTTTTTTTTCAACACAAATTGGTCAGACTAGGAGGAATAGGCACCGAGGAGAAAAGGTGTAACTATTCTTTACCTGGCTGACGTTTCTGAAAAACTACAGAGGATTTTCATTGGAGAAACAAAACAGCCACTTCACAAGAGGTTGTACCAACACAGACAGAGATGCGTGAAGAGTCCCTCAGTCGTCCAGGTAGAATCCATGATAAAAGAAGAAATTCAATTTGTCAACTGGACAAAGTTTGTTTGGTCGAAAACGTTTCGCCGCTCATCCGAGAGGCTTCGTCAGTTCTGGTTAGAGTGTTGGTAAGACACTGCTTATATCTTGCTGCAGGGAGGAGCAAACTAGCTAACTACTTTCCGAAACTATCTCGCCTATTGGTTTCTGTCTTTTGTTTCTCTGGCGTCTAGATTAGCATACCTATTCATCCCTACACGACTGTTTTTCACACCTCTGGCCCTGACCTGGCTAGCCCTATTGTTTCTTTAGTTTGTTTGATCTAGGTTTAAGAATGGAATTATAGATGGGAGACAAATTATGTCTGATTCCACCATTTCCGTTTAGAGAAGGATTCTCTTTTTTGACAAAAATAGCCTCTTTAACTCCCCTCTCAAACCAATTATTTTCCCTGGCCAAGGTCTGAACCTCACTGTCCTCACATGAATGGCCCGTGGCTTCTAGGTGAAGATGTACGGCAGATGACGGTCCACTCTGGCACGCCCGTCTGTGTTGGTACATCCTCTTGTGAAGTGGCTGTTTTGTTTCTCCAATGTAGCGCTCACTGCAGTCTTCACTACACTGAATGTGGTCTACTCCATTCAGTGTAGTGAAGACTGCAGTCGGCTCCCTGCAGCGAGATATAAGCAGTGTCTTACCAGCACTCTAGCCAGAACTGACGAAGCCTCTCGGATGACCGGCGAAACGTTTTCGACCAAACAATTTTTGTCCAGTTGAGAAATTGAATTTCTTCTTTTATCAACACAGACAGAGGGATGAAAAATTTTGGGTGTGTGTATATATATATATATATGTGACCGACAGCAGTGAAATAGGACTTATGTGATCCCAGAGGTGTTTTGAGTTATCCAGATTCTGAAAGTATAGATTCTAAGCTTTCCAATGATGTCTTACACCTGAAAATCTGACCATATTTGAAGAAGTTGTCGCTATTTGAATGCAGGCACAGCAGATTTTCAAAAGCCCTGAAAAAAGCTTGTGAACTTTCCTCTCTTCACCAAATTGCCTAATTTGCATGACATTAAGCTAAGCCCTCCCCCATCATGACTATCACTGTGGCACATGTGGTGTTAATGTCCAGGCAGGTCAGAGTCATTCAATAATTTAATAATACACAGGATAATATGTTAAGTCAAAGTTTACTACAAAATTTACTTGTAGTCAGGAAGTACTAATAGCATAGCAAAGTAACCAATATAATTTAAAAAAGTAATAAAATACCAAGGTACAGGTATTTAAGGAGTATTTCACAGGAGGTAATACTGCTCAAATAAATTTCGTATTGCACATAATATAGCATAGTATATATATATATATATATATATATATATATATATATATATATATATATATATAGCACGTCAATTTCATACTGCACGTATTATACAATGTATTATACAATGTAAAATAAAAAAGATCAACAATAATGCAATGAAATACTTAGGATAAAGAAGAACTGACTCACCAAAATAGTCAGGAAATACTAATAGCATAGCAAAGTAACCAATATAAATTTAATAATTATATAAACAAAAATCGAGTTAACCTAAAGAGACTATAGGGTATTTAAAGATCCCATGACATGGTACTTCTTGATGCTTTTATATGGCGCCTTAATGGTTCCCTAATACTGTAAATGAATCCTTCTCCAAAATCAAGCCTCAGTGAATGAGATATGACTCTGACTGTCTTCATGAGGCTAAATATGTCTCTAAAACTCTTTATTCTGGGCATTGGTGCTTGAATGCAAATGAGGAGGACAGAGACAGGCCAGTGCAGTGGGTGGGCTGTGGCCAAACTCTCCGCTGGTTCCTCGTTTAGCGGTGCGCTGGCCCCACTTCCGCGTCTGTATGCGCGGAGGAAGATATGAAAGGAGTTGCATTAAAAAAACACATTTCCACAGAAAATAAAATTGAACCACTGCTGTTTCAGAGGTTCGGAGACTCGGATAAAGGACATCCGAGACTGGAAACACTCTCACGTGTTTCCAGGCAAATAAAAAAATGCATCTCGCATTGCGTAGCTCGTTTGCGGTCCAAGTTCTCTGGGCGTGATTTCAAGAAACAGTGGGTAGACATCCAGACGGGGGGTGGAAACCTTTCCACGAATGTGACGTCAGAAAATTCCCTTGTTCGGAATCGCCCGTTTGGGCTGTCTTTTTTTGAATCGCAGAAAAGGACCGCAAATGCTCAGTTTACACATTTCGCAACTTTTAGCCATGGGGGGTGTGGGGGCCTAAACAGGGTAGGGGAGCTCACATTAACATTCAAAAACCTCAGAAAGTGAAAATTTCATGCCATGGGACCGGAGTAAGAAGTATTTCACAGTAGGTAATATTGCTCGAATGAATTTTGTATTGCACATAATATAGCACAGTATAATGTACTATGCTTTAAATAAATAAATAACAATAAATACATGCCATATATGTTAGCTGTACAGTGGTCCCTCGTTTATCGCGGGGTTAGGTTCCAGAAATAACCCGCAATACGTGAAATCCGCAAAGTAGGACAACTTTATATTTTACAATTATTATACATGTTTTAAGACTGTAAACGCCTCACCACACACATTATACACTTTTCTCAGACTGGAATTAACATTTTCTCACATTCAATCAAAGGAGTTCTCAAACTGTGGGTGAGGGTCCAAAAATGGGGCACAGAGTGTTTAAGTGCAGTACAGTTTGCTTAGCCTATTTTAAGATTATAATTAACATTTATCAGATAAAATGGAGATAGATTTATGAAAACTTATTTATGAATCAGCCATTTCCCACATGAAGATTAAGCCCAAGTACTGTTCGACCATAACTGATGATCATTTAGAAGTGTATGTGTATATATATATATAAACATATATATATATATATATATATATATAATAAATAACATATAAAAATATATATATAAACATATATATTTGTAAAATGTGTGAGAAGGTAGTGCAAAGTGGGATCATCAAGTGGGGGAAAGGGAATTTTTTCCCCCCAAAGTGGTGGGTTGACATTTTTTATTGGCTGGAATGACCCCAGATTGCATCTCAGAGCATCTACAGTTCAAAAATTTTCCGTGGGAGCATGCCCCCAGACCCCCCTTGGTTTTCGGTGACTTTCAGCTTTTTTCGTTACTCTGCACTTTCATCCCTGCAGACAAGAGAGCCAGAGTGGATCTCAATCAGCCATACATCTCCACCTAAAAGCCACGGGCCACTCCTTTGAGGACAGTGAGGTACAGATCTTGGCCAGAGAAAAGAACAGGTGTGAGAGGGGAGTTAAAGAGGCTATTTTATAACTCTATCCTCAAACCTAAATCAAAACAAAGAAAATAATAGGGCAGCCAGGTCAGCTCCAGAGGTGTGAAAACACCCATTATGGCCCTGAATGGTCATGCAAGACCTCACATTCCACTCCCATCTAATAGGCCTACCTAACTAACAGAAACTGTAAACAAGTAGGTGTGATAGTTTCATAGTAATTTCATTGTAGTGAGCTCCTCCCTTCAGGCAGATATAGGCAGTGTCCACCAGAGTCTGACCAGAACTGAGGAAGCAGCTTGGATGAGCTGCGAAATGTATTCAACCAAATAAACTTTTGAATTTCTCCATGAATTCTACCTGGACAACTGAGGGATTCTACACACATTTTGCAGTGATGTTTTGTTCTATGTTCTCTCAGTATCCAGTTTATGCATCAGACTTGTCTTTTTAAATAGACCGGTGAGTTATAATGGAAATAGAAGAGCAACAAAGGTAGCCGAAATATGTTACACAATCATCAAAATACAGCAGATACAAGATGAATACATTTTGCATTACATTTTCTATAAAAAGTGAATAAAGGCGAATTAGTGAGTTTTACTACACGTTTACTTCAATTTGTGAATCACGTCTCCATTTGCCAAGCAGAAAATGAACATACACTAGAAAAGTTACAGATTTCAATATCAGCAAATATCAGCTATTGGCGACAACTCAAAAATAAATTAAATTAAAAAAACAAAATTTAAATAAAACTTGGGACCATCCCCTCTTTAGTCATGCCACCTTCCACACCTGCTGTTCTTTAACCACTCACCCTACCCCCTCCGTCCTCATCTCAGGTTAATTCTGCAGTTCGAGCTCTGTCCCTGTGCCCACACCTCGGATGGCGCAGGCTAAATCTTGTTTCAGTGTTTGGCCTAATCCCAAACTGCGGCGCTGAGCTTTGCCAAGAAGCTCTTAAAGGTACAGCTCTTTTATAATGGCGAACCACGGGCCGGCCAATACCTCACAGCTGCAGTCAGCACAAAGTGATTCATGCAGGTTAGGTCAATGTTTGGAAATGTCCATGTTGGAAGAAGGAGCCAGCTACACCAGCGATTCTTTGGGTCAGTACTGCGTGTAAAGCATATCAAATGGGATGTGTAATGCATTTTATTATGGTTGCTATTGGACATCTTTGTATTGATACTTTGCAGCTGATGACATCAACATTCCTTGGTGGTGTGAAGATGACTAAAAGCATTACTCTATCTGAAGGTCTTTTACTCAAGTTAGACTTTAATCTTAGGTTCATTTTAACAGAATCTGACCAGAAAGTGTTGATTGAAACTACAACAGGTGTGTGTCACGGGGGCTAGTCGGACCCAAAAGCAGAACACACCAAGAAAGGTAGGTATTGGGCTGGGGAGCATGAAGGAGCTGGTTGGTATTGGGCTGGGGAGCCAGAAGGAGCAGGTTGGTATCGGGTTGGGGGGCCAGGAGGTGCAGAGTGGTGATGTGGTTCCCAGATGAAGAGCAGAACGGAAGCAGGTAGAGGTCCGGAGTAAACTGGGAAAAAATAATGAAGTTCACAAAAAAATCCAAGGAGCAGAGAAGGTTATCATAAAGGTTGTAAGCCAGGAGACAAGTTACCCCTGTGTGTAAACTGACGAACTGGCAGGGAGTGTTGGATGAACCGGTTCTTGTAGCAGGACTTGATTATAGATGGACCACAGGTGAGTGAGTAGTTGACTGCAGGTGTGGAGTACATGGCTCCTCCCAGGAGAGTAGACGGAAACACAGGAGGGAGAGGGAGAACCCAGGAGGATCATGACAGTAGCCGTGCCTCAATTCTCAGGCTACGTTTATACGGCGACGATCAAAACAGAAGACGCAAAAGTGGCGTCTCGTCTTCAATTTTTTATCCGCGTTTAGACGTGTGTTCTCAACAGGAAATGTTTGTTTATACGAAGACGCGAAGACGAATTCGATTGAATATGCATGCCAGGCTGCTAGGTGGCACTGTGATAGAGCAGCGGCATGTCGGCGAGCATGCGCAAAATTGTCATTTTATAATAGTTTATTTTACCCGTCTCTGTTCACCTATGGTATCCGTATACATTTTATACAATTGTTGAAATGACTCTTGTATGTTGACTAAAGCTGCTAGCGCAACTTGAACATCCGCGGCATCAAGGTAGTCAGACATGTTTGTTATTGATTGATTGAGGATTTTTTTGTTTTAATTTGTGCCGAAATGATTATGCAACGCTGCTGAATCCTACGCATATCACCGAAAATAAAATTGTAGAACAAATTAAGTATAGAGCACGGCCGTGTGCCAGTGGCAGTGAAAATGGGGGTGGGCAATGAATTGTACAGACTTATTTGCAACAAGGAAATAAAATACTTCGAAGACTTAGGATAAAATAATATGACTTGCGGGTAAGCAAGCAGACTTAGGGTGGACATTAATATTTAGGTGATAACAATTTAATAAATTTTAATGTTTTTTTACACTCTTATTATTTATTATTTCAGTAATAAAACAAGTTGTTTTACTCACCCATAGCACTTTGGTGTCATTTGGAGCATTTCCGGAGATGTTTTAGATTAGCGATAGCCGTTAACGTGAGTGATCGGGGCATGACGTTGCAGTCACCAAAATAACACAAACTTTAGCACTTTTCAAATCACAGAAGCTCACTGTGTCAGTGTAGACTTTAAGTGGAGTCCAAAACGGCCTGAAACCCGATATCCAGCTATATTTTCATCTGATGACGTCATCATAGAGGACAGCGCGCATGTGCGAATTCCCCAGCTGATTCGCAGATAAACACCGCTCTGAACTTTCTATTGCGAGCGACACATGGCTGAAGATTGGGACTTTGAGACTGAAGAGGAGTTATTTGAGTATGATGGCCGTCCCTATCGTTTTGTGCCTGAGTATACGGATGAGGAGACAGAATGGATACGGAAAGAATGAAGTGGAGACAGTTTTAGGAGCAGCAGAGAACAGCCATCGGTTTCACATTACTTCTCAGAATCGTGCGCTGAATCCGATGGCCTTCTTTCTTTTCCTTTGCTGGTAAAAATGGTCCTGACTGAAGTGGGTACTGCAAACACGATGGTCCAAACGTCTTACAGCTTTGCGTTTCATGTTTGGGTCCCGAGAGCTGAGAGCGAAATAAGCTGTGACTGAGCACATGCGCACTGTCCTCCTCATCTACTCGAAACTATGGCTAAATCTCGGATTACAGGCCACTTTTGACTCAAACGAAAGTGTAGACTAAGACATTGAGCTTCTATGATTTTTAAAGTGCTAAAGTTTGTGTTATTTTGGTGACTTCAACGTTGTGCCCCGATCACGTTAACGGATATTGCTAATCTAAAAACATCTCTGGAAGTGCTCCAAATGACACCAAAGTGCTATGGGTGAGTAAAACAACTTGTTTTATTACCGAAATAAGGCTCAGATTGTAAAAAACGTTAATTCTCCTTTAATGTCCACCCCAACATTAATATTTAGCTGATAACAATTTAATAACACCAATTTTTATACATACCACATTGAAAAAGAGTATTGAATATGTCAGTAAAGTATACTGACATTAAATGCATATATACTGAGCCAGTAAACAGTATACAGAGTAGAATTAGGGAGACCTAGACCTACATAGTTTATTAATATTTGTATATTGGACTGTATTTGACACCCTCTTTGTACAAACAGGGCTATTTGTGGTCTATTTGTTTCTTCACAGATTTGTCCTTATCCTACACCTTATTTATGCAGCTGAGCCTTCAGCACAATAGTTGTCTATGTAATAATAATAATAATAATAATAATAATAATAATAATAACGTAATTTCCCTGAAGCGGAGTAGGTCCAGAACAGCCACGTGTTCCTCCACACATGTGTAATACATGTGTAATAGTGCTGTTATTCCACTGACGAGGTGGAATCCTGGCTGTAACAGCAGCTTCATTAAATGACGGCCTGTATTTCTAACATCAAATCATTACAAATGCAAAACTACAAACAATGACTTATTACTAAAAGTGGGTTATTTTTAGACACCTGTGTTGAAAGTTAGCGATGCGCACTCACGTGGAATCACCCCACATCTCCGGTTCCTGTTAATGATGATATTAATAGATCCATGTGTGGGGTTTATTCAGCGCTGTTTGAGCCCACTCTAGTCGTGTGTGCACATGTGCAAACCTCTAAAACAACCAGCTGGCCTCTCCGGTTATCAAGAGTGCATGTAGAACGCATGGAAGTACAAACCGCGCTCTCAACATTTGCCTCCAGGCCTCCGTAGAAAGGCAAAACAAGTTAGTGGGACATTCGGAACCGCAGTTGTTGCAGTTTGCTCAGTGGCCAGAAGAGCGTAGTAAAGGACACCACTACAACCTGTTCTGTTCTGACTGTGAGAGGGAGAGGACGTGTTTCTTTTTCCTCCTTATCTATCGATTGATACTCTTTTTTCACGGAGGAGTGCCGCTCCGGGAGAAGCGGTGTGTCCGGATGGTACTTTTGCTGCTGGATATGCGAGGGACTCGTATTGTGCGTGGCAAGTCGTATGTTTGGCACCAATGTACCTGGAAGATGTGGAGGATATTTACGTATTCGGATTTCTGATAGCTGGACATCTGTTAATTGGCCTGGGATTGTCCATGATCTATCGCAAAATTTGTAAGCTGGCAGCAAGTAAAGAGTCCCCCAAGCTGTCTGCAGCAATTTCGAGCCACTGTGAGGCCCTGGGAGTTCTCGTGAAAGGATTACATCAGAAAGTGGTACAGGTTGAGGACCTTTTGGAAGGATTTCAACCGAAGGAAACATCTCGACGTTTGGATATCATCACGGGCATGGTTACAGAACTGTGTAAAGCCAACGCAGCGCAGTCTGTGCGCCAAGAGGAACTAATGAGATCTCTCATGAATCTTCAAGGCGATGTGAAGATGGGGGTCTGGCAAAATCCAAGCTCAATCTAAATTGTTCACCTGGGTCTCTAAAAATGTATTTCATCATGCTAAATTAATCCCCTTGCAAATTATGCAAAATCTGTCTGTCTCCAACAGCTATCTGTGTTTTGACTTTGCCTCCCTGCAAGAACACTTCCAAGGCCACAGATGTGGTTTTGTTATGATGAACTCTACATAAACAGTGGCACACACTATTTGGACTATTTCACAACACTGACACGATTGTAAAAAATGTTCCCTGTCTTTAGAAAGGTCTGATCTCTGCTCTCGGTTCAATCAATTTAATTGATTTCCAATCTGTTCCCCCCTCACCCCTTCCTTATGTTGCCAAAAAAAACCATCACCGTATGTTATATCTCCAATTGTTTTTCTGTCATTACATGTTGTTAAATTGTCACTGATTGTATGTATTGCATCTTTTCTACTCTGCATCTCCCAGTCGGCGGCGCGCGCATGCGCAGCGGCCCCTCCCCTAGCCACTCTATCACTGTCCTGCCTGGTTAGTGGGGAAACGAAATTTCGAATTCACTCAATGTACATGTACATGATTGTTTTCGACAATAAGGCAAACTATGACGATGGCTATGACTAACCATGTTTAAAACTGACAGTAGTGAAGGGAAAACGGGATTATTTGGATATAATTCGAAAGTGTTTTATTGGTCAACCAATGCTTGCTGTGATTGCCCTGACTGCGCGCCACTAACAGGAACCTACATCTTGGCTTGCTGTGTGGCCAATAACTGACATTTGCATACACCAATATTTTAGCTTTTAAAATCCATAGGATGGCCCACAAATTTTTCTTAAGATGAGTTAAAGATCACAAATTAACTTTTCACTTTTGTAAAAATAACAAAATGTATTGATCGGGAATATAAAATAACACATTATTGTTATGTTTGTGTAAATATACAGCCATTTAACACTTCTATTTCCATTTTGACTCATTAGTCTGTTCAAAAAGTTCACACAGAGAATTGTGCAGCGTCAAAAAACATTGGTATTGAACATTGATATAGACAATACAGACAAATCTGTACTGATTTCAGCTAATACGATACCAGCAAATCTATATAGATATTGGTCGATATCAATACTGAAAACAATATATTGCCCATCCCTACTAAGGTATGTTTATGAAGTGAACATGATACGGTATAACATTATTAATGGTAAATAGTGACATTTTTATATAGCTTTTTCTACCTTCAAGGCACTCGAAGCACTTTACATCAAGAAATCACTCACCCATTCACACACATATTCACACACATTCTTACATCAGCGTAAACAGACACAGCGAATTGGGTTAAATGTCTTGCCCAATGACATAATGAGGGCATTCATCTGTGGGAGCTGGAATCGCACTGCCAACCTGTGGGTCAGTCGATCTGCCCATAACTTCTTGTCATTAAAAACTACTAAAATTCAAATTTGCATCGTATGTCACCTTTACCATATCAGATTAAGGGTATTATGATATAAATGGGATTTAAAATGGGAGCCCAAAGGAAGAGCTCTCCAAATCTCAGATACATGTCACGCTCAGATGGCTCACTCCTCACTGTTTCTCTCTCTTTCTTTCACAGGGACCATGTGTTTGCCATCAACCTGGCGTCTTCGTCCGAGCAGATCACCCCACAGCAGGTAGGATCCGTACTCTGTCTCCACCGCACCTCATCCATCAGGGCTTTGACATAAGGTTACATGCGAGAAGACAAGTTCACATACCCGAGATCGTTAGATTAATCAAACATGCATGGATGACATATGACACCTCTTCAAGCGTTATAACATGGTAGAGAGCTCCAAAAAGTCAAAAACACCTGGAATTGTGTTTTGTTTCATTCACACATGTTTAACACACAACCCATTCATATCCACCTTGTGATGTCATGGGTTAATACGGGAAGTGCTCCACTGTGTTTTCAAACTCCACACACCCTTACGAATTATTTGGATGATTTTAGCCCTGGAATTGCCCTTCTCTACTGAAGTAAAGTTAAAAGGCAGCTGTTAACTTGAAAACTCCCACTACATGACATCACAAGGTGGAACAGAGCATTTTGAGCTTTGGAGATGTAGCCAGACTAATTATGCAGGATTAGTCAAACGTGTGAATGACACAAAACACAACTCCAGGTATGTTTTTGATGAGCTAACAACATTATAACAGGACCTAAAGCCCACAAGAGTCAATTTGGCATAATAGAAGAGCTTAAAACATTTGACAACAATGATTTTCTACTCTTTTGGAGTCGGTGTTAAAAGTAAAGTTTTTTACAATCTGAGCCTTATTTCGGTAATAAAACTAGTTGTTTTACTCACCCATAGTAATTTGGTGTCATATGGAGCACTTCCGGAGATGTTTTAGATTTGCGATCTCCATAATGTGAGTTCTCGGGGCACATGTTTGCGGTCTCCAAATAACACAAACTTGAGCACTTTTCAAATCATAGAAGCCCGATGTCTTAGCCTATGATTTTGTGTGGTCAAAAGTGGCCTGTAATCCGAGACTTAGCCATAGTTTCGAGTAGATGAGGAGGCCAGTGCGCATGTGCGGACTGTGCTCTCAGCTCCCGGGACCCAAACATGAAACGCAAAGCTGTAAACTATGGATAAATCTCGGATTACAGGCCACTTTTGCTTCAAACGAAGTCGTAGACTAAGACATCGAGCTTCTATGATTTGAAAAGTGTTAAAGTTTGTGTTATTTGAAGCCCGGACGGGGCATATTACATGGCTATGGCTAGAAGTTGCGCTAGGCTAACCGCAAATCTTAAAACATCTTTGGAAGTGCTCCATATGACACCAAAGTGCTATGGGTGAGTAAAACAACTTGTTTTATTACCGAAATAAGGCTCAGATTGTAAAAAAAACGTTACTTTTCCTTTAAGGTCCACTCAGTACTAGAACTGGATCTGATCTTGATCTGGATTTTAACACATTTTGGCTGGATAGTTATTTTTCAATGTCTCTCCTTACTATCCCAACTATTCTTACATACAAATTCTGCAGTCTTCCAACAGTCCTGCATCACCACATTGAAAGCACCCAAAGCTCTCTTGATACAAAACGTGTTGAATATTCATTTTTACTACCTCCTCCTGTGTCCCTTCTCCAGCTCCCTCGGCTGCCATCAAAACCTGAGCAAGTGACAAAACTAATGCACTTTTACTAAGCCATAAAACCTAGCCTACAACAAGGAGCTCAAACATCTATAAAAGAACGCCTATAAAAACTATAAAAACAATAAAATATCAATAGAGTCGATCCAAAATCCCGTTTGGAATAATTGAGATCACTAAAATCAACTGGCAGTAAAAACAAATGAATTTTTATTAGAGTTAGCACACAGTATAGTGATTTCTCTGTTTGAATCCACATTTTGTAACAATTTTTAGAACTTAATGTGGTCGAAAGATGCCTAACAATTTTAAAGGCTGCATTGTGTAACTTTTCTAGTGAGGGTTCAATCGCCATGGAGATGCTTTGCTTTGCTTTGTAACGTTTCACAGTTCGGCATTGAACTATAATTCGTTTGCAGTCGTCCGCTTTTCACAACTCAACATTGTAATGGGACCAACAACTAGCATGGTAAAAGCGCACTTCCATTATTATCAGACGCAAAAACTACCAACTTAATGTAGTCCTCAAATACGTTCATAATCAAGCTAGCATTTACATCAATTTTAGTGAACAACATTGCCCACTTTTTCAACTTCTCTACAAATTCAAATATTTTATGACTGAAGCTAATGGACCGTTGAGGAACCGATAAACTGAAAATTTACTTTGACAAAAATGACTTTTTTATGGCCATGAGCTAATTTACCCTCATCAAGGAGCATTATGGAACTTTTCTGGTGAGGTGTAGCATTAAACTTGGCCATTTTTGCATTTATTCAATTACTGGTGTTTTGCCTTTTAAAAGCATGAATTCTTACAGATCTGACCTGTAATTTGACCTGGTAGTATCACCTGCTACCTGCCATACTGTGGAACATTCTAATAACATAGCCGAGTGCAAATAAATGTGCAAATCAACACGGAGAGCTTGACTTGGTCATTTTGGGTGGGAACTATTTTTCACACAGCCGAAGCACACCACGCTGCATAACAGGGGAACTGCCTTCCTGGTGCGTAACTGGGATTCCCCTGCCAGCGTGGTGTGTACTTCGTCTGTGTTTTTCCGCACTGAAAAATAGTTCCCACCCAAAATGACCAAGTCAAGCTCTCCGTGTTGATTTGCACATTTATTTGCACTCTATGAATGCGCACTACACAGAAAGTAATTGGGAAAAACATCGAGCAAATTCCTTTTGGCCGAAATCTTTCTCTGGCGACGTTAGACTCCAGCCTAACGCGGAGTAGCTGCAGATACCGCGGCGGTCAGTGCTGACAGACCTGGACAATGGCTGGGTGACCAGGAAAACGCTTTCCACCACTTATTTTAGTCTCTGGACTGTGGGGAGATGCCCACATTTGACCTGGGGGTGGCATATCCCTTTAAAGGAGTACTATGGAACTTTTCTGATCGTATTATTGCTCAAAAATAACCTGACAAAGATACATTCTTAGATCTGACCAGTAATATGGCCTGGTGGGATCACCCCATGGAGATGGATAAGTTTAATGTCTGTGGAACATATGAGGCAAATGGCATATACTTGTAGCATATCCATGGAAACAAGCAGAGGATGAATCCTCCTCTAAATATATACTTCTAGTCTCCAATTTCCACTATTCTTTTTGTTTACTGCAGTGATTTTCATATGGGACCTATTGTCTTCTAATAACTACTTCTAAAATTCAATTGGCACAATCAATCCTCCATCATCTGGTCATCTCGTCGTACCTAATAAAATGTCCAACAAGTGCTCGCAGTGTCTTTTTTTAAAGAAATCAATACTAATATAAAAGTTTGCATCTCGGAGTACTCCATCTCTGCTATAATTAAACACAGTGCCATTACTTCTGCAACAGCAAAAATGTTTTATGGACGCTGCCAGCCAGGATACAGCGGCTAATATATCATCATAAAAACATTTGTCCCACCTTAACCTCCCTGCATTCTCGAGTACTTCTATGCACTCCATCTTGTTTTCATTTTCTTATATTATCTTATAGCAATGTGTCTTTTTCCTCCTTTGTTTCAAGTAGCATTCATCCAGGCCATCGTGAGGCAGGCTTGCATTAGTTTTCGAGTGGCCAGCTCCGTCCAGTCGCTTTCTCATTTTGTCAAACATGATTGCACTTACAAACAGGCTCTCTGAAGCTGTGGACCTAGTGTTGTGTTTGGATTACGCGCAAAGAAAGTCATTCAGATGGGTTCTGAATGAGACTAGTCTGGATTGTCGGACTTATTGATTCAAGGAGTGGTTGGAAATGAAACAACGTAGTTAAAAGTGCACTGTGTAACTTTTTGGTTGGGGGTCCGTCGACTGCTTGTTTCCATGAAGATGCCTTTGTTTGCCCTTGAAGGTTCCACAGCTCAGCATTAAACGTGGTAAAGTTACAGATCAGGTCTGTGGAGAGGCGACTACATTGACAATGGGAATGCATTCTTAAAGGTATTTTTTAGCAAGGAAATACCAGTAATTCACTTCACGGCAGATATGTTTAATGCCATACTGCAGAACATTCCAGGCAAAGCAGTTCCATCTCCATATAGACAAATTGCGGACACTTTACCTAAAATGTTGCGTAGTGCCCCTTTAAGGTCCTATATTACACAGAATTGACTCTTGTGAGATTTTAGCAGCGTTATAATGTTGCGTTATTTTAGCAGCGTTATAATCTCCTCAAAAATATACTTGGAGTTGTGTTTTGTTTCATTCACACGTTTGAGTAATCCTTTATTATCACTCTGTCTACATCAAGTTCAAAATGCTCTGTTCCAACTTGTGATGTCTTGTGTACATTTCAAGTTAAAGGAAAAGTAACGTTTTTTACAATTTGAGCCTTATTTCGGTAATAAAACAAGTTGTTTTACTCACCCATAGCACTTTGGTGTCATATGGAGCATTTCCGGAGATGTTTTAGATTAGCGTTAGGCTAACGCCGTTAGCCTAGCGCGATTTATAGCCATAGCTCGGGGCATTCCCCGAGCATGTAATATGCCCCGTGCGGGCTCCAAATAACACAAACTTTAGCACTTTTCAAATCATAGAAGCTCGATGTCTTTAGTCTGCGATTTCGTTTGGTCAAAAGTGGCCTGTAATCCGAGATTTAGCCATAGTTTCGAGTAGATGAGGACGCCAGTGCGCATGCGCGGAGTGTGCTCTCAGCTCCCGGGACCCAAACATGGAACGCAAAGCTGTAAACTATGGATAAATCTTGTCAAATTGTAAAAAATGTTACTTTTCCTTTAACAGCTCGTTTTACTTTTAGTTCAGTAGAGATTGGCAATTCCACATCTGAAACTATCCAAATGATTCTAGTGAAGGTGTAAGGACTTTAAAAACATTGTGGAGCACTTCCTGTATTACCACATCACACTACTACATCACAAGGTGAAACAGAGTATTTGAGAGAAGAACTGAAGAGTTTAAATATGGAGGGTTTGTGTGTTAAACATGTGTGAATGAAACAAAACACAACTCCCGGTCTGTTTAGATCATAGATCATAGAAAAGCGTATTATGTGCCCTTTAATAACCATTCGTGTGCCTGCTTTCCTGCCTTCTAAACTGTGACATTTTCAGTTATAAAAGTCATTCTATACGCAGTAATGCAGTTTCTCAACCAGCTTTCATTTATAGTCTCCTCGCTTGTACCTTATCCCTTGGCTTGTGTGGCTTTACGAAGTTATTAGTAAAACAAACCAAGCATATATACCGAGGTTTTAATATGCAGGTTCTGTGGTCTTTACTTATGCACTGTCTCACCTGAATAAAACCCCATGTATTACGGATATTCTATAGGGATCTGCGTATAATGGCATATATATAGGAAAATAGTTGTATATTGAAATTGAAATGCAGACCGTGTCATTCACTAGAGGCGTTTCATCTGGAATAGAGAAATTGGCCATGACTTGAACTGGATTTAGTACCTAAAAGTAACAGAACAAGTAGCTTTTATACAGTATACATTCTCTCTCAAACAGAAAACACTGTTCCATGTGGTACTACAGGAAGTGCTCCACAGTGTTCTCCACACATCTTCAATAGAATCAGTTGGATAATTTCAGCCCTGGAATTTCCAATCTCTACTGAAAAAGAGGTAAAATGTAGTTGTTAACTTGAAAGCAATCGCTTTATGACATCACCAGGTGGAACAGAGCATTTTGGATTTTGGACCTGTAGACTAATAATAAAGGGTTACTCAAACATGTGTGAATGAAACAAAACACAACTCCAGTTATATTTTTGAGGAGGAGGTAACAACATAACATGGCTTAAAGCTCACAAGAGTCAATTTTGCCTAATATGTGTGTGGATTTTTTTTTTTTCCCAAAATAAGTAGCAAAAATGGCAAGAGACTGGTGTCAAATTATATGAATGTATATGTACAAATAAAAATGAAATATAGAAATATAGAAATACAAATGTCCATCCATCCATTTTCTTCCGCTTATCCGGGGATGGGTCGCGGCGGCAGCAGTCTAAGCAGGGACTCCCAGACTTCCTTCACCCCGGACAGTTCCTCCAGCTCCTCCAGGTGGACCCCAAGGCATTCCCAGGCCAGCCGGGAGTCCCTCTATTGTGTCCTGGGTCTTCCCGGGGGCCTCCTTCCGGTGGGACATGCCCAGAACACCTCCCGAGGGAGGCGTTCAGGAGGTATCCGGAACAGATGCCTGAGCCACCTCAGCTGCCTCCTGTCTCTGTCTCTAAGGGTGCGCCTAGCCACTCTGAGGAGGAAATCATTTTGGCCACGATCTTGTCCTGACGGTCATTACCCAAATCTCATGACCATAGGTGAGGGTAGGAACATAGATTGACGGTAAATCAAGAGCTCAGCTCCCTCTTCACCACAATGGTCCAATACAGCGACCACATCACTGCCGACGCTGCACCGATCCGCCTGTCAATCTCACGCTCCATCCTCCCCTCACTCGTGAACAAGACCCCGAGATACTTGAACTCGTCCACTTGAATATATCTCAGCTATACAAGAAGTGAGTATGGAGAAACAGTGCAGATATGAAATGGTGATTGACAGGACATAGGGTTATCTGTTACATAAGGGTGTGAGGTGTTGTACAGTTGTATGGAGTATGGTAGGAATGTAGTCTTGCATCTCTCACTGTTTGAGCGGAGCTGTAGGAGCCTGTTGGAGAATGTATTTGTACCAGTCCACAAGGTTAATTGCTGCTAATTACTCTGCCATAATACTCTCACTGCTTTGAATTCCGTCTTTTATTCTCCCATTGAGTTCAACCAAATTCTCTACGCCCTGAAACCACCCCACATTTTTGTCTATTTGTGTTTCCCTTACAACAGTTTATTGAAGTTAATGAGATTTTGGGCACAGCTGTCCACTAATAGCACTGGAACAAGCGAAGTGAGGAGCAGCTTGTCTCGGAGCTCACACTCTTCCACTCTTCCGTCTGTTCATGTTTTGTTTGTGTTTTTTTTTCTTTTTTGCAGAAGCTGACTTGGAAGACGAAGGACGTGGCCAAGTGTACGGTGCGAGGAAAGAACAGCGTGAGTTGTTTTGTTGTTTCGGCTGGTTTTGGTCAGAGCTTCATTTCGGGAGCAGTTTGAGAAGAAGGCGAGGTGTTAGGAGAGTTTGCCAGGGAAGGAAACATCATATGATATTTTTGATGTCTCCAGGTCTAGAGGAACAGTGGTCAGGTTAAGTTGATTTTTTTTTTGTAATGGAAAAATTGGGGAAACAAACATGAGTAGTGGATAAGACAAGGGGTAGGCTTTCTAACTTAGAAGCTATTGTTTGTAGCGTAATTTAAACTGCTTTGCTACTCAGTGTGTCACCAGGTAGTGAGACAACACATGGTAACAATAGTATTTTGTATGCCCATAATTGTAGAGTTTAAAGGTACAGTATGTGACTTTCTGGATTTAGCACCTAGTCACCTGCATGATTGCATGGTAATAGAAAGCCATACCTTGGAACATATAGTACAGTAACATTTCCATGGAAACGAGCTCTCCTTCAGTCCAAGAGTCAGAAAGACAGAGGCTTTATTGAAATTCAAATTTCAGCAGAAGTCACAAAGAAACAAACGTTGCATATTTATTGTGAATTGTCTACATTATTTTATTAAAGTGTATAAATGCCGTTTAAAAAGTCTGGGCACGCAAAATATATGATTATTAAAGAGAGGTTCAGGATAGTTGCAATTCAGTGATTTAAAAGAAATTCTGCTTTAATCCAAGTATACTACCTTGGTTTTAGCATGATATTAACACAATACAATTCCTGTTTCCTTGTTTGCAATTACTGCTTGTTTGCAGTTTGCAGGGGTCTTTTGTCCTGGGCCCCAGGGTTTTAGGGGCCCAGAATTGGATCCTCTTCCTATTAATTTATATTAGAGGGGGACCCATTTGACTCTTCTTGCTCTGGGTCTCCAAATTTCTGTCACTGGGCCTGCTGCTTTATATAAAAAAGTGGGATTAAAAATGTGCATTACATTTGCTGACAAATTTAGGTTCTAAATTTGAGAACTATTCACCCTTAGAATCAAGATACTTCTTATCCAGTGACCCCTTTGTACTTGTGAATGTGAAGTATGTTGCATAGTGTAGTTGTACAGTGCCTGTGTTAATGGTTATTTATAGTACATATATTAATAAAACTGTACATGTCCCTCAGGATGAATGTTACAACTACATTAAAGTCCTGGTGCCGCGAAACGATGAGACCCTGTTCGCCTGTGGGACCAATGCCTTCAACCCCACCTGCAGGAACTATAAGGTAAGAGGGCTCCCAGGCCACACATGTATATCTGCTTTATATATTGAGAGTTGAAATAGGATCATTGTTCTGGAGTTTTCTATGAATTTTTAGGACCATTTTGTGTTATCTAAATGTCCTTGTTTGGTTAAAAGTCGAAGATGGTATTCTTATCTACCACATTGGCAAAGATTCAAATATACCACAAGTTAATTATGTTCAGATAGAAATTGCAATGTAAAGGGACACAAGTAGCCAATTGATATTTTTGAAGTACCATAATTTCCACCACAAGTGACAAAATAACTATTTTCTCTTAAAAACTTCTAAGCCTGTAGTTAAGATCTTTACAAACCTTCTGAAAAGTGATGCTTGTTTTAAATTCTCCAGGATTGTTGCATCACACCATTTGTCTGCCCGATTGCATTAACATATCCATGAGATTTAAAAGTTCATCCATCCATCCATCCATTTTCTTCCGCTTATCCGGGGCCGGTTGCGGGGGCAACAGTCTAAGCAGGGACGCCCAGACCTCCTTCACCCCGGACACTTCCTCCAGTTCCTCCAGGGGGACCCCAAGGCGTTCCCAGGCCAGCCAGGACACATAGTCCCTCCAGCGTGTCCTAGGTCTTCCCCGGGGCCTCCTCCCAGTGGGACATGCCTGGAACACCTCCCGAGGGAGGTGTTCAGGGGGCATCCGGAACAGATGCCCGAGCCACCCCAGCTGGCTCCTCTGGACGTGGAGAAGCAGCGGCTCTACTCTGAGCCACTCTAAGGCCACTCTGCGAAGGAAACTCATTTCGGCCGCTTGTATCCGCGATCTTGTCCTTTCGGTCATTACCCAGAGCTCATGACCATAGGTGAGGGTAGGAACGTAGATTGACGTAAATTGAGAGCTTCGCCTTTTGACTCGGCTCCCTCTTCACCACAACGGTCCGGTACAGTGACCGCATCACTGCCAACGCTGCACCGATCTGCCTGTCAATCTCACGCTCCATCCTCCCCTCACTCGTGAACAAGACCCGAGATACTTGAACTCCTCCACCTGAGGAGGACTCTCCAGCCACCCGGAGAGAGCAAACCACCTTTTTCCGGTTGAGAACCATGGCCTCGGATTTGAAGGAGCTGATTCTCATCCCAGCTGCTTCACACTCGGCTGCAAACCGCCCCAGTGCACATTGGAGGTCCCGGTTCGATGAATCCATCAGGATCACATCATCTGCAAACAGCAGAGATAAGATCCTGTGGTTCCCAAACCGGATCCCCTCTGGCCCCTGACTGCGCCTAGAAATTCTGTCCATAAATATGATGAACAGAACCGGTGACAAAGGGCAGCCCTGGTGGAATCCAACATGCACCAGAAACAGGTCTGACTTACTACCGACAATGCGAACACAGCTCTTGCTCCGGTCATACAGGGACCGAACAGTATTCCCAGAGCACTCTCCACAGGACCCCACGAGGGACACGGTCGAATGCCTTCGCCAGATCCACAAAGCACATGTGGACTGGTTGGGCAAACTCCCATGTAGCCTTGAGCACCCGATGGAGAGTATAGAGCTGGTCCAGTGTTCCCCGGCCGGGACGAAAACCACACTGCTCCTCCTGAATCCGAGGTTCAGTTATTGGTTGAATTCTCCTCTGCAGCACCCTGCTGCAGCACCCTGGTAAGGTCTATTCCAGGGTGCTGCAGCACCCTGGTAAGGTCTATTCCAGGGTGCTCCTCTGCAGCACCCTGGAATAGACCTTACCGGAAAGGCTGAGGAGTGTTAGTTGGAACACACCCTCCGGTCCCCCTTCTTAAACAGAGGGACCACCACCCCGGTCTGCCAGTCCAGAGGTACAGTCCCCGACCACCACGCGATGTTGCAGAGACGTGTCAGCCAAGACAGCCCTACAACATCCAGAGACTTGAGATACTCAGGGCGGATCTCATCCACCCCCGGGGCCTTGCCACCGAGGAGCTTTCCAACCACCTCAGTGACTTCAGCCAGGGTGATGAACGAGTCCGCCTCCGAGTCCCCAGCCTCTGCTTCCTCCTTGGAAGACGTGATGGATGGGATTGAGGAGATCCTCAAAGTATTCCTTCCACCGTCCGATAACATCCCCAGTCGAGGTCAACAGCTCCCCACCCACACCGTAAACAGTGTTGGTGAAGCACTGCTTCCCCCTCCTGAGGCGCCGAATGGTTTGCCAGAATTTCTTTGAGGTCCATAGGCCGACACAACAGTGAGAGACCTGTCCCCGACCCGAAGGCGCATGGACGCGACTTTAGAAAGAACAGAGCAGACCCGCCCCCTCTCCACATCAACGGAGTCTGTGTAGAGAGAGTCCACTCTTTTACTTTCCTGGGGACCACAATATCGGCTGACCTGTCGTGGTCCGACAACACCTCGGGATTAGTAAAGAAGGCTCAGCAGCGCCTGCACTTCCTGCGGCTCCTCAGGACCAATAACATCAGTCAGAAGCTGCTGGTGAACTTCTACCGCTCCTCCATCGAGACCACACTCATGTACGGCATCACGGTGTGGTTCACGCTCTGCACGGAGGCAGAACGGAAGAGATTACAGGGGGTGGTGAAGACGGCCCAAAGGATTATCGGCTGCCCTTTCCCCTCCCTGAAGGACATCTACACCTCCCGGTGCCTCAGCAGGGCGGAGTGGATCATTAAGGATGTTTCCCACCCCGCACACCATCTCTTTGAACTGTTACCATCAGGCAGGCGCTACAGGTCCATCAGGAGCCGGACCAACAGACTGAGGGACAGTTTCTTTCCCCAAGCCATCATCAGACTGAACTCACGCATGCACTAACCCCCTCCCCCCCAACTGCACCACAACATACTACCTCACTACATCACAACACACTACCTCACTACATTATTAATTCTGTGAATTATCTGTATGCCAAGTGCTGCTGCTGCTGTTTGCTGCTACTGTTTGTTTTATTCTGTCTTTACTGAAGTTCGTTGTTTGCTGGTCAAACTTTTTTTTTTTTTTTATCTATTTTATCTACACCTGTGGAGAGCTTTCCCAATTCCGTTGTGTTTTTACCTAACATAATGACAATAAAGACTATTCTATTCTATTCTCTTGTTCACCGGGGTGAACTCCAACACTCGGCGGCTGAGCTGTGGGGCAATGAGCAGGCCCACACCAGCCCGCCGCCGTTCCCCGCGGGCAACGCCAGAGAAATGGAGGGTCCAGCCCCCCTCAAGGAGTTGGGTTCCAGAGCCCAAGCTGTGCGTGGAGGTGAGGCCGACTATATCTAGTCGGTAATGCTCAACCTCCCGCATGAGGTCAGGCTCCTTCCCCCCAGCGAGGTGACATTCCATGTCCCCAGAGGTAGGCTCCATGTCCGGCTCCAGATCTCTTTGCACCCGGCCCCTATGGATCCTCCTACGGGTGGTGGGTCCACAGGAGGATGGCCCCACGTCGCTCCTTCGGGCTTTGCCCGGCCGGGCCCTGTGGGGAAAGGCCCGACCACCAGACACTCGCTGGCGAGCACCCACCCCAGGTCTGGCTCCAGGGTGGGGCCCCGGTAACGCCAGTCCGGGCGACGTATCTGACCTTGATTGGAAACTCATCATAAGGGCCCTCCTTGAGCCGTCACCTTAAGATGGTGGAGGGGTTTGAGTGCCCGAATGATCCCGGGAGCTATGTTGTTGGGGGCTTCCAAGGGCGGCACGGTGGCTGAGTGGCTAGCACTCATGCTTCACAGCAAGAAGGTTCCGGGTTCGATCCCTGGGTCGCCCAGGCCTTTCTGTGTGTGTTCTGTGTGGAGTTTGCATGCATGGTCTGGGTTCGATCCCCGGGTCGCCCGAGCCTTTCTGTGTGGAGTTTGCATGTTCTCCCCGTGTCTGGATGGGTTTCCTCCGGGCACTCCGGTTTCCCCCACCAACCCAAAACATGCACCAGGTAAAATCCTCCAGCTTAGGTCCTGACCAAGCCGAGCAATAAGATCATGGAGATGGGTCCCCGGGCGCCTGAAAGACGAGCTCCTGAAGGATGGGTCAGATGCAGAGAAATAATTTCTCTACGGGGATGAATAAAGTTCTTCTTCTTCTTCTTCTTCTTCCCCCCCTGGTAGGGTCACCCAAGGCAAACAGGTCCTGGGGAACGGGTCAGACTAAGAGCGGTTCAGAAGCCCAGAAGCCCTTAAAAGTTCTATATTACTCAAAATTTACTCTTGTGAGCTTTAAACCAAGTTATAATGTTTTTACCTCATTGAAAACATAGCCACAGTTGTGTTTTCTTTCATTTGTTTGTTTCACATGTTTGAGTAATTATTAGTTTGTCTACATCTCCAAAGCTCAAACACACTGTTCCACCGTGTGATCCCATATAATGATAGTTTTCAAGTTAACAGCTACCTTTTTACTTTCTAAGTTCTCCAGAGATTGGCAATTCCAGGGCTGAAATTATCCAAATGAATCTAGTGAAGGTGTTGAAGGTTTATGGAGTTTAAAAACACAGTGGAACACTTCTGTATTATCATGTGTTTTCTGTTTGAGAGAAGAACTCAGCCTAAATACGCAGAGTCTGTGTGTTAAACGTGTGAATAAAACAAAACACAACTCCGTGTATGTTTATGATGAGGAAACAACATTATACTATAGATCAGAAAATAGTGTAATTTTTTTTTTTGATTATTTCTGAGAACCCATCCGTCTATGCCAAAACAAACATGGCAGCTTACCAGGAAAAAAAAGGAAAAAGATAACGCAGAGGACTGAGAAACATGTCCTGTCTTTGGATCTGTCAGTGCAGCTGTCAGCAAAAAACACTGGTGATGTGAGGCAGGTACTCACGGCATAACAATCTCTCCGAGAAGGTCATGTGACTTCAGAGAGGGGTGATGATAGTACCTAATGTTGAGTTAACAGGAATGTGTTGACAAAACACAGCAGGAGAAGAGAAGAAAGCGATGGAGAGCTTTTATATAAGAGACTGTACCTCAGGGTCACAGTGACAGGAGGGGGATCTGTGAAAGAGACAGGCTTTGGCAATAATGGAGAGAAAACATTATCGGCTGTGTGGAGTTTACATTATGTCGTATTTTATGTTACAGTGTCAAAAATGTCTGGTTGTGGTGGAATAATTTAGAAAAAAGCAGAGAGAAGCAAATTTCACATCCTAAAATTACGTAATGATCATGTGATTATAATAGCACTTAAAGGGACAGTATGTACAATAAAGTTTGTCTAAGTCTAATTATAAGTCTAATTTAAAATTCCACAAACATTCCCTATCTGTATCCTCAGTTACATGGCAGACATGTTGAAATCAACTACAGTTTTTACTGATAACAATTGTAGTAATGATTTATTTTTAATTACAGAAACATTGGACATGATGGCCAAAATTTCTGTTAAAATTTGGTTTTGGTTCAGAAAGCAGAGTGAACCTCACTTGAGCCTCTCGTTTGGGTTGCCAGTTTCAATGCTGCAATCCAGTTTGTTTAAACCTGCGGATGCACTGAACTGGTATTTTCAATTCCGATACCAGTTCCAATACTGTATCTTTAAGTATCTGATCCAATACCTGATATCAATAGATTCTGAAAGTGTAGATTCTAAGATTTCCAACGATACCTTACACATGGAAATCTGAGAACATTTGAGGAATTTGTGTCCATTTGAATGCATGCCCATCTGAAAATGACGAGCTGAGAAAAGCCGCTTTAAAGATCTGCTTGTGGAGCAGAAAGGAACTCATTTGCATGACATTAAGCTAAGCCCTCCCCCATCACTGACATTACTGTGGTGTGGTGTTCCAGGCAGAATTAGAAGGTACACTACCATTCAAAAGTTTGAGGTCACCCAGACAGTTTTGTGTTTTCCATGAAAAGTCACACTTTTATTTCCCACCATGAGTTGTAAAATGAATATAAAATATAGTGAAGACATTGACAAGGTCAGAAAATAATGATTTGTATTTGAAATAATAATTTTTTCCTTCAAACTTTACTTTTGTCAAAGAATCCTCCATTTGCAGCAATTACAGCATTGCGGACCTTTGGCATTCTAGCTGTTAATTTGTTGAAGTAATCTGGAGAAATTTCACCCCACGCTTTTAGAAGCCCCTCCCACAAGTTAGATTGGCTGGATGGGCACTTCTTGCGTACTTGGCCACTCCATTACAGATAGAATACCAGCTGCCTGCTTCTTCTCTAAATAGTTCTTGCACAATTTGGAGGTGTGCTTTGGGTCATTGTCCTGTTGTAGGATGAAATTGACTCCAATCAAGCACTGTCCACAGGGTCTGGCATGGCGTTGCAAAATGGAGTGATAGCCTTCCTTTTTCAAAATCCCTTTTACCCTGAACAAATCTCCCACCTTACCAGCGCCAAAGCAACCACAGACTATCACGTTACCCCCACCATGCTTGACAGATGGCGTCAGGCACTCTTCTAGCCTCTTTTCAGTTGTTCTGTGTCTCACAAATGTTCTTCTGTGTGATCCAAACACCTTAAACTTCGATTCGTTCGTCCATAACACTTTTTTTCAATCTTCCTCTGTCCAATGTCTGTGTTCTTTTGCCCATATTAATATTTTTCTTTTATTGGCCAGTCTCAGTTATGGCTTTTCCTTTGCCATTTTGCCCTAAAGGCCAGCATCCCGGAGTTGCCTCTTCACTGTAGGTGTTGACACTAGCGTTTTGCTGGTACTATTTAATGAAGCTGCTCGTTGAGGACCTATGAGGTGTTTATTTCTCAAACTAGAGACTCTAATGTACTTATCTTCTTGCCCAGTTGTGTGGGCCTCCCACTTCTCTTTCTACTATGGTTAGAGCCTGTTTGTTCTTTGGAGAGAGTAGTACACACAATTTCTCACATGGAATAGCCTTCATTTCTAAGTAGAAGAATAGACTGTCGAGTTTCACATGAAAGTTCTCTTTTTCTGGCCATTTTGAGTGTTTAATCGACCCCATAAATGTGATGCTCCAGATACTCAACCTGCTCAAAGGAAAGTCCGTTTTATAGATTTTCTAACCAGCTAAACTGTTTACAGCTGTGCTAACATGGTTGCACAAGGGTTTTGTAATTATCCATTAGCCTTCTGACGCAATGAGCAAACACACTGTACCATTAGAACACTGGAGTGGTAGTTGCTGGAAATGGGCCTCTAGATATGTAGATATTGCACCAAAAACCAGACATTTGCAGCTAGAATAGTCATTTACCACATTAGCAATGTATAGAGTGTATTTCTGATTAGTTTAAACTTATCTTCATTGAAAAAAAAGTGCTTTTCTTTCAAAAAATAAGGAAATTTCTAAGTGACCATAAACTTTTGAACAGTAGTGTACGTTGTTAAAGGTCCCATGGCATGAAATTTTCACTTTCTGAGGTTTTTGAACGTTAATGTGAGCTCCCCTACCCTGTTTAGGGCCCCCCTCCCCCCATGGCTAAAAGTTGCGAAATGTCTAAACTGAGCATTTGCGGTCCTTTTCTGCGTTAGAAAAAAACACAGCTCAAACGAGCGATTCTAAACAAGGCAATTATGTTACGTCACATCGAAAAATGCAGCTCCACCCCCCCATCTGGATGTCTACCCACCGTCTCTGTAAATCACGCCCAGAGAGTTTGGACCGTGAATGAGCTACGCAATGCGAAATGCGTTTTTTATTTGCCTGGAGGCACGTGCGAGTGTTTCTAGGCTCGGAAGTCCTTTATCTGAGCCTGTGGACATCTGAAACAGCAGTGGTTTAATTTTATTTTCTGTGAAAATGTGTTTTTTTTCATTGAAATGCCTCTCCTTTCCTCCTTCGTGCTTAAAACGCGGAAGTGGGGCCAGCACACAGCGCACCGCTAAAACAAGGAACCAGCGGCGCAATTGCACCCCCCACCCCCACCCGCTCCTCTAACCTATCTCTGTCCTTCTCATTTGCATTCAAGCAACAAGGCCCAGAATGAGTTGTTCAGAGAGAGATTTTCTGACACTGACTCTGTGTCTTTCTCATGCACAGAGTCTTGATTTTGGAGCAGGATTCATTTACAGTATTAGGGAACCATTAAGGCACCATATAAAAGCATCAAGAAGTACCATGTCATGGGACCTTTAAAATGGAAATGCTTTTATAACAAAAATTCCATATAATCATTCAGTAATTCAATAATACACAGGATAATATGTTATCACACACGCACACACACTCTGGACACACACACACCTTAGTCCTGTTTTAGTCCTGGTTTAGTCCTGTACACACACTCTGACACAAGGCCCCTGCTGTCAGCTAATATGTCTCTTTGATGCAGAAATAATATGATAATATGGTAATAGAACGCAGTTAGCTCCGTTGTAACAGTTTACCGTGTCGTCTGATAATCCGCGTATTCACATATATGCGCGTATCGCATACCACTTGCTCTGTTTTCATATTGATTGTATGAATATTTGTCAGGACTATAGTAATGCATTGTGTCATTTATGTCAGCACTAGTATACAACCATACAATGCAATAGTTCATTTCTGAGATGACTGGACCAAACTTTGGTTCAAGGTGAGCTCAAGATTCAGGTGTGTGATTCCCAGTAGCAGACGGGGCAGAAGAGCAGTTGTACAGTAAATCTGAGAGAGGAGGAGACTGGAATTGAAAATGAGGAATGCACATCTCCCATCAGCCCTTCCTCCTGGTGTAGAGCACTGTGACCTTACTGATGAAGGGTCAACTGCTTGTCTCCATGAAAATGTTATTTATTGTGTCGCCTGGAATGTCCCACTGTATGTCATTAATTATTTTCATGATATTATTGTACAAAAATACCTTGGAAATCATGGATTCGAACTGTGATTGGGGTTACCTCTCCACAGGCCTTATGTCATACTGTTTAATAAATATGTTTTATGCAGTACTGTGTAAGATTAGTCTTAAAGGAACAGTATTTCCATGGAAACAAGTATGTGGTCCTTCTCCAAGCCAAGTAAAAGTCAGGTTTGTGGAGCAGCAAGCTCCATGTTATTCAGCAACACAACCAAATGGATAAAAAATGCATTAAAAAAAACAAAACAAAAAAACAGATCTATTTTTTGGCTCAAAAGTTACATACTGTGGCTTTAGGTTGACAATTTCTAGCATTTGAGGTCCATTATCTACATTTATTAAATTTTTTTAGTTATATCATAGTCTAAAAACTTCCATTCCATCTATTTAATCAAACCACAGACAGCATTTTACACATCACACCTTTAAAACCGTCCAAATCAAACCACTAACCTACATAAGTCTGCGCCAGTGGAGACGATTCACTCTTCAAACACTCATCCTGACATCTCTACCCCTGCTGCGCGTCTGCTCGGCCATTTGAGGGAGGGGAAAAAAAGTACAAGAGATGCCTATCTGGACGCCTGGAGGAAGAGGAGAAGAGAGGAAAAATTGGGAAAAAATGCTATCCAGAAATCCGTATTAGCGCGTGTATCAGACCAGGCAGAGGAGGTTGGGAGAGTTTGGGAATATTCAGTCCAAGGTTGGGAGCTTGTGTCCTGCTGCAGCAATCACTTAGTCAGGCCTGGACTGGTAATTGGGCATACCGGGCATTTTCCCGGTGGGCCGACAGTCCTAGGGGCCGATGCCCTTCTTTTTTTATTTATTTTTTTATTTATTTTTTTTTACTTGGAGACCGGCCCACAATTTAGGACTGAACCAGGATTGAACCAGGACTAAATCAGGACTAATCAGGTCTAAATCAGGACTAAATCAGGTCTGAACCAGAACTAAACCAGGACTAAATCAGGATTGAACCAGGACTAAACCAGGACTAATCACGTCTAAATCAGGACTAAATCAGGTCTGAACCAGGACTAAACCAGGACTAAGTATGAGGGGCCGGTCTAAGCCAAAAATGCCAGGGCCATTTTTTTGTCCCAGTCCAGACCTGCACTTAGTCAACCTCTCCTTGCTGTTGTTTTTGTTGTTTTTGTTGTTGTTGTTGTTTTTACTCCCTTTAGAGACTGCTGAATTCGAGTCTTATTTTTGGTCTTCAGAAATTGTATTTTGACTGTTGCGTATTCAGTGTTCATATTTTATTTTTTTATTTTATTGTTTATTTGTTTTTATCTCAGTCTCCGTTAGTGTTGCTGTATGTGTAAATATAGTTCACATAAGTGGTTCTACAACAAATGCCTAAAAAATGCCTAAAAAGTTTAAAGCCCCATCATGTAACAATTTAGCCAGAAAATGTACTAAAATAAAAGCATGTTTTTAATTTTGGATGTTTTGGACTGAAAAACATAGACAAACATGCGTCCTTGCTGCGAATGGGTTTGCATCTCCACAAACCTGACTCTACCTGCTTGTTTCCATGGAAATTGGCTATAATCTTCCACAGTATGGTGTAAAACTGTCCCCATGTTCTTCTACTTCCACACAGTCATGCAGAATAAAATGTAAGCAATCAAAACAAATGTCCTAAGTAACTTTTCTGGTGGGGGCATGTATTGTCTCAGTGTTATGGCTATACCAGGTATGTTCCATGGCATGGCATTAAATTTGTCCATCTTGCATTTATTAATTTGCAAAAAAACAAAAAACAAAACATCTATATATCTGTAATCTGGCCTGGTGGTGTCACTTGCTTGTCTCCATGGAGATAGATAAGCTTAATGCCATACTGAGGACCATTTAAGACCCTGTCATCTCAATGGAAACAGAAAAAGCTACACAGTCTGCCTTTAAAATGGATTATTAATTATGAACAACATTTGGGATTGGGATTGTGCTTGAAATGATGCAAAAGAACATGCTGTCGATGTAGTGACAGTGAACGATAGACTCGCTGATTATAAATTAGCAATAGCGTGATCCCTTCTTGATTAAAATGTTAATCCTCAGAATAGGACGTTGTAGGTTTTATCTTAATGCGAGAAGCAGAATGACCAAGTTAATTAGATTTTAAATGGATTAGAAATTCACTCCGGAACTTGATAGATTAAATATAAAAGAGTGAAGAGCATACTATGTTGTTGTTTATTTTGGTGGATTTAGTTATGTTCTGTGGTCTCACTTGGAGAAATCTTGTATACAGTTGCATTTTGGTTCATGATTTTAACTTGCAGTATCTGTAATATACATTTAAAGCAAAATGGATTACTTTATTGTATTATTTTGTTTGCTTTTTACAGTGTTATAGCATTGTTGCCTCATCAAAAACATACCAGAAGAGATTTTAGATGTCATCCATGCATGTTTGAGTATTTTAGTGAGCCCTTTTCAAACCCCCCTTACAGTTGGCTTAAAATTCTTTACCAGGCTCCGCCCACAAGCCGACGTCACCCATGGTCCCATACGACAATTCGATGCAAAACTGTACACACCAGCTTCACAAACCTGAATGTGAAGTAATTTCATTAGCGGGATGTAAACTGATTGTGTTCTGATAGCGCTCTGAAGGGGGAGTGAGTTAACGACGTGGGGAGCAAAGGGAGGGGAGGCTCGTTAAAAGTGAAATGTATAAAACATGTTAATACAAAAATAAAAGGTAACATGGTGATGTAAATATGTGTTAGCAGTTAAAGGAAAAGTAACGTTTTTTTACAATCTGAGCCTTCTTTCGGCAATAAAACAAGTGGTTTTACTCACCCATAGCAGTTTGGTGTCAATTGGAGCAGTATCGCAGAACTTATGTTGAGCCGTTCTGTTCTACTCATGATCCCGTATCCGTTAGCGTGAGTGCTCGGGGCAATGATTTGCGGTCTCTAAATAACACAAACTTTAGCACTTTTCAAATCACAGAAGATCGCTGTGTCAGGGTAGACTTTTAGTAGATTCCAAAACGGCCTGAAACCTGATATCGCAACAGAAAAGTAAAGTTCAGCGCGGTGTTAGCTTCTTTTGGACTAGCGGTGTTTACAAAACAGCTGAGTTCACGCATGCGCACTGTCCTCTCTGATGACGTCATCAAATGAAACTATAGCTGGATATCGGGTTTCAGGCCGTTTTGGAATCCACTAAAAGTCTACCCTGACACAGCGATCTTCTGTGATTTGAAAAGTGCTAAAGTTTGTGTTATTTGGACACCGCAAAGTAATGCCCCGAGCACCATGTTAACGGATACGGGATCATTAGTAGAACAGAACGGCTCAACATAAGTTCTGCGATACTGCTCCAATTGACACCAAACTGCTATGGGTGAGTAAAACTACTTGTTTTATTGCCGAAAGAAGGCTCAGATTGTAAAAAAAACGTTAATTTTCCTTTAATACCCCATAGAAGTAAAATACGCCCAGTTGACATCACTGAAAAGCTCTTAGAAACTTTTTTTTTTAATAATTGCAGTGGAATGCGTTTGGAAAGTAAATAGGTTTAGTCACCAAGCAAAGTTACAGGTTACATCTGTGGAGAGGCAAGCCCTGTCACCATGAGAAAGAATAATTTTCAAGCAATTTTACATACCCATAGAAGTAAAATATCCCCTCTTTAATTGTGCACTAGGTAACTTTTCCGGTCCTTCAGGGTCCTACACCTGCTTGTCTCCATGGAGATATTAATGCTCTGGCAGGAATGTTCCACAGTGATGCATTGTCTCCACGGAAACAAACGGTTGACATGTCACCATGAGAATGCATATTTTTCAAGCAATTTTACACAGTGCACCATTATGTTCTCTGTTTCGGGCATGCTAAAATATTGATAACATCATACTACAACTACTAATTACTAAATACTAAGCTGACATATTGATATACCGGTACAGTGCTACAATTGTTCAGCTTGTTTTATAGTCAGTAATAGGCAGTACATTTTAAATCGTATTTCGACATTATGATATCGTATTGTGAGCCAGACACGTGAGGGACCCTGCGATTCCCCGCCATATTCTTTATCACTAGCCCCATATTGGTGACTGTCCGGGATTTGCGGCTTCCTCTGTATTAGAGAGCGCACATGTGTTTGGTTTGTTGCCACCATACACCAGTGGGACAGTGAAGCAGTGTTGACATGAATGGCTGTCCATGCGTGCACGCGGGCAGACTGCAGAGACAGCTGCTCAGAGCACCACACAGAGGCTGTCCAACGCACGCGGTGACAGTCCAGCCGAGCGTCAACCGTCACATCCACCTGTCTATGTCTCCATGTGTCTGTGTTTGTGTCCACTGGGCTAACCGTGAGCACAGAGGGGGGTGGTGAAGGATGTTTGGTAGAGATAAGTGTTTATTTTGCTTCTTTGTGCTATGCCAGCCCCATACCGCCAGCTCAGTCCTTGTGATGTTGCCTACGTCATCAGTGGTATAATGCTCCCTACAACAAAAGGATAGCCAGACTAGACTGTACTGGAATGAACAACACTATGACCTTGTTAATTCTTGATCGACTTCAGTTCTACAACAAGGAGTGTTGGATTAGTTGGTTTAAATAGATCATACCAGATTTTTATTTTATTTTTTTTTACCTTGTATAGTTGAACAAAATTATTTTCAGTCAATTAGTGTTGCTCTATGTACAAGTATGGGTCATATACGTGGATGTGGTACTGCAACAAATGCCTAAAATGAATGAAGTTTAAAGAAAGCCGTGTGGTGTTTTTTATCTTTTTACTTTTTATCCAGAAAATGGCTAAGATTAGAGATATAAGATTTGTGCAATGCTCAGCCCACAAGCTTACCAATACAGATATATTGAAAAAAAAGCTATTAGGGACAAAATGAGACGGTTGCATGCTTTCCGCATCTAATTATAAAGCTTTTTAGTTTCCACCGATCAGAATGTGTGCTGTTGGTATGCTACGTAGTTGTTGTTAGCAATAGGGTGACACTGTTTTTCCTCCCAAAATGACCTATTAGTTACTTTCAAATTAGCTGGCTATGACTTTTAATTTTAATTTTTATATTATTATATTTTCTATCCATGTATGAATTTTTGCAAATGCACAGTAGCTCATATATACGTATCTACACATTTTCTATTTTCTATTCCCTCTTTTTTGGATAACCTTAAACTGCAAATACCCATGTTAGACTCATTTATCGTCATTAATGCTTCTATTGCAACACAAACCAGAGTGCCACTTTCTGTTTGTAAGGCTGAAAGAGAATGTGTTCAGTAACCAATAAAATTCAACCCTTTTTACCACCTTATAAACAAGCGGACATGAGTTAACGTCTAAATTTTTGTGCTTTGAAACAGTCTTTCAATGTGTGTGCTGTTATTGTGCTAGTTGTTGTTAGCTTTTGGCGCAACACAAACGTTTGACACAAGGTAGCATCTAAATATGTGCTTTAAGACACTCTTTGAACCATTTTATTGAAGCTGCCCTCCCATGAGCCTCTCCATGAAACCAATCTTAATCCTCCATATAATGCTTCAGTGATTTCTAGTAAAGCATATCATGGCAACAAGGCTGGTTTAAGAGGAGGTTTACAGTGAGGCTAAGTGCTTATATGACATGTTCCACTAGGGTGACCATTCGTCCGGACAGTCCGGTTTTAGAGCTGTCTGTCCGGCCGTCTGTCACGTGTCCTCCTTTTTTACATTTTGTCCTCCTTTCGGACCCTCGTCGGCGCACACCCCACCCATTATTTACACTTGCTACTCTGCGATGTTGTGTCGTATGCAAACATTCGCGATGCGCGCAACTGATACAGCCCCTGCAGCCCCTGATTGTCTGGAAGCTGCTGACGCTCAAAAGCTCCGCTCAGGCTATTGACTGATTTTTGCTCCTCAGATGCGCTCAATTTTTCATGTTTTTTTGCTTTTTGGCGCCATATGATGGCATGGCAAAGACTGTGTTTTTTCAGTGAATTGGTGATGATATTGTTTTTTGTTCATATCATCTTGACCATAATTTGCCACATTTTTGTTTTTGATGGGTGTTCCATGTTAATAAATATATGTTGACTTCATACATTATTCATAAGTTGTTTTTCTTGACTGAGGGAAAACAAAAAAAACAAAACAAGGTGTCCTCACTTTAGGGCCTTTGTCCTCCTTTTTGGACACAAGTGTCCTCCTTTCCTGTTTCATGCCGGTGGTCACCCTATGTTCCACTGACCCAGCTTGTGTCTCTTATCTGCAGATGTCCACTCTGGAGCAGGAGGGGGAAGAGGTGGTGGGCCAGGCGCGCTGTCCCTTTGAGTCCAGACAGTCCAATGTTGGGTTGTTTGCTGGTAAGTAGTGCTGAAAGATTAATCCTAATCAAAATCAGGATTTGAATGGCCGTCATTAGGAAATCGGGAAGGCTGCAGTTTTTGAAGTACCATCATTTCCTCAACAAACAAACAAATATCCCGTTTTTTCACAATAGGAGAAGTTCAATTTGTCAACTGGACAAAAGTTTTATTTGGTCGAATACGTTTCGCAGCTCATCCAAGCTGCTTCTTCAGTTCTGGTCAGACTCTGGTGGACACTGCCTATGTTTGCCTGAAGGGAGGAGCTAACTACAATGAAATTACTTTGAAACTACCACACCTACTTGTTTACAGTTTCTGTTAGGTAGGCCTATTAAATATGCAGTGTGACTGTCTTATTCTGCGTAAAAGCTGATAACCCTGTAGTTTAGATCTGCCTAAACATGTCCTGAAAAGCGATTCTTGTATTAGATTTGTCAGTTCATATGTCAATTTTGTAAATTTTTCTGTACATGTTTAAAATTCGAAAAGAATTATGTTTTTTTTATTTAAATTCCAAATGTAATTGCAATTGTAAATTGCAATAGACAGTTTCCACCCCAAAAGATATTTATGCTTCAACTTACAATGTAAAATATATCTTTAGCTAATCATTTTCAGACAGTAAGGGTCTGAAAATGATCTGAAAATGATCAGAAACATCCCCAGGCCAATCAGATGTCCAGCCATCAAAAATCCATTAAGTAAGGTTCTGTCCGGAAAAGTTGGCTCTCCCAAACCCACATTTCTTCGTGCGAGCCAATTTGCGTTGAGGGACCAGCTTATCAATTCCATAATTTAGGATTTTGAAAATCTACTCCAACAGGAGGAACAGAGATGAAGACAAGAGAGGCACACATAGAGCAGGCAGTTGATAAGGGAGGAAAAAGAAACGCGTCCGCTCTCGATGACAGCTAGAACAGAAAGGGCCCATATTATGCCATTTTCTATTCTATTATATTACGCTATGTTATGTCCTCACACCTGGAGTATTGTTTTGTTTCATTCACACAGAGTTCTTCCCTCAAACTGAAAACACTCTGTTTCACCTTGTGATGTCATATGGTAACACAGGAAGTGCTCCATTGTGTTTTTAAACTCCACACACCTTCACTAGAATCATTTAGGTGATTTAAGCATTGAAATGTCCATTCTCTGCTGCACAACAGGTAAATGGAGCTGTTAACTTGAAAACTTGAAAACCACTACATGACATCACAAGGTGGAACAGAACATTTTGAGCTTTATAGATGTAGACAGATTATTAATAAAGGTTATTCAAACGTGTGAATGAATCAAAACACAACTCCAGGTATGTTTTGGAGGAGTAAACAACATTCTAACAGGGCTTAAAGCTCATAAGAGTCAATTTTGTGTAATTTGGGACCTTTAAACCATTTCACATTTTATAAAGCTTTTGATCATTAAAATTTTACTCACTCCGCACAATTTTAACCACCAAAAAGTAATCGCTAAGCCCAAAAATGAACGTCTGTCAGATGTTCAAACATCACACAAGAAAGAGCTGTCAATGATGAAGACTTGGAATTGGATGGAAAACGTTATTAAATACTTTTTTTTTTTGCTAATCTCTTGTTTATCCAGTTTAGACATTTGATAAAAGAGAGAAATCTAAGCAAACAGCGTGTCACTTATAGCTAGAAAACAAAGCACGCGCTGACAACTTAACTAGACTTTGATTATGGCCGTGACAGAAATTATGATGAAATAATTGCTTGTGTAATCAAATATTATGGTAATGTAGTTTATATGGATTCTGATTTATTATTGTACAAATAGTTAAGACAGATTTATAGGACAATTTGAAAATGGGAGACTTTAATATTTGAGAGGGGTTTGAAATGACCTTGTAAACCAATAGAAGAGTTTGAAGCTACAATGCAATAGAACTTGTGCCTTTGTTGTTCCATCTAATTAAAATAAATGACAAATTATTTTACTATTAATCTTCTATCTAGCTTGTTTATTTGGCGGGGACAGTGCGTGTTAATCGTCCTATATTACGCAATTATGACTCTTGTGGGGTTAAGCCATGTTATAATGTTGTTACCTTATCAGAAACATATCTGGAGTTGTGTTTTGTTTCATTTACACGTTTGAGTAATCCTTTATTATTAGTCTGTCTACATCTCAAAGTCAAAATCTTCTGTTCCACCTTGTGATGTCATGAAGAGGTTTTCAAGTTAACAGCTACATTTTATCTTGGAGCAGTAGAAATGGGAAATTCCAGTGCTGAAATCATCCAAATGATTCTAGTGAAGGTGTGTGGAGTTTAAAAACACAGTGGAGAACTCCCTTTATTACCACATGACATCACAAGGTGGAGCAGAGCATTTTCGGTTTGAGAGAAAAACGCTCTGATTGTGTGTTAAACATCTTTACACAACTTCAGCTATGTTTATGATGAGGAAACAACATAGATCAAAAGTATGTAGTAAACAGGCTGAATTGTAGCTCTGACTTTAATCTGAGTACACAACTACCAAATGTTTGGGAACCACTGCACTAGAACTGTACCACTGATGGTGCAGACTGGCAGCCTCGCTTTTCTGTCCACCCCAGGGCAGCTGTGACTCCAACTATAGTTTACCATCACTTAGTACAGCGAATGAATTCTGCAATGGAGAGCACTACAGGTGCCTTGAAAGGTGGTATTTAAAGGAAAAGTAATGTTTTTTACTATCTGAGCCTTATTTCGGTAATAAAACAAGTTGTTTTACTCACCCATAGCACTTTGGTGTCATATGGAGCACTTCCGGAGATGTTTTAGATTTGCGATCTCCATCATGTGAGTTCTCGGGGCACTTGTTTGCGGTCTCCAAATAACACAAACTTTAGCACTTTTCAAATCATAGAAGCCCGATGTCTTAGCCTACGATTTTGTGTGGTCAAAAGTGGCCTGTAATCCGAGATTTAGCCATAGTTTCGAGTAGATGAGGAGGCCAGTGCGCATGTGCGGACTGTGCTCTCAGCTCCCGGGACCCAAACATGAAACGCAAAGCTGTAAACTATGGATAAATCTTGGATTACAGGCCACTTTTGCTTCAAACGAAATCGTAGATTAAGACATCGGGCTTCTATGATTTGAAAAGTGCTAAAGTTTGTGTTATTTGGAGCCCGCACGGGGCATATTACATGCTTGGGGAATATATTATATGCCCCGAGCTATGGCTAGAAGATAGGTTTAAAGATGTTTTAAGATAGGCTAACCGCAAATCTTAAAACATCTCTGGAAGTGCTCCATATGACACCAAAGTGCTATGGGTGAGTAAAACAACTTGTTTTATTACCGAAATAAGGCTCAAATTGTAAAAAAAAGTTACTTTTCCTTTAATCCAATACATTATTAAAGCCGCTACTGCACCACTGTGGCACCTGCTATTTTCCGAACCAGGTCTCGGCATGCTCAGCTTCTCAGATCATACAAGATGGAGCGTTGACAAGGTGATCTGACCAATTCAGAGTTGGACTACGAGCTTGTATGTTCTTTCATTAGCATTTCTCTTCTGGTGCAAGCTAACCCTGTTCTAATACCCGAGGAGCTCCAGGTCTCCTCTGACATTTGTGCAAAGTTCACACATGACGTTAATAAAGCGGCCCGTCCTGCTACATCCGCCCCTCGCACGTCTCCAAAGGCCAACGAGAGCCACGCGTGACCACAGATGACACCAAGGATGGTCCGATATTCCATTCCATTTGTACTTTTCAAAACCACGAGTATGATGCATTGAGGACAAACTGGGAATGACACATGGGCACACACAGACTTTTTAAATATCATTTTATATCAATATCTGCAGGAGGGAAAAACATAGACATAGAACGATTATATATATATTCGTCGGTTGATATCAGACCGATATCCGGACTGTTTAGCGTATCAGCAATCGACCTTAAATCTCCAACAAAAGCGGATATTCTATTTTGGTCAATCTGTTGCCTAAATTGTGACTGCACAGCTCTTTTAAAGGTTTATGGTAAAAAAATTAAAAAAAAAGGGCTGAGGGTGAGTTTGAGGGATAATTGAAATTATATAATTTGGGAAAAATTATTTACCTGCCCCAAAATAAGGCAGAGCTTATCAGCCATCATTTCCTCTGTATTCCACATAGGCCTGTTGACAGACATTTGGGGGACATGGCAAGAAACCTTACAGGGCCCCCCTCTAATAGAAATTAATAGGAAGAAGGACCAATTCTGGGCCCCTAAAAGTCTCTGATCCGGAACAACACACTCCTTTGTCCCTCTTGTCTACTACCCTGAACACAATCAGTACTGGCAAGAACCATTTTAAAAAAATAAGCCATATTGGTTAATCTCTAGAAATATACCGATATTGGAGCTGCCCATTAGATCTATTTACTCTTTGACTATAAAATGTTCCTTGTAGTGCATTTTACTTCCTTAATAATGCCTCAATACAAGACTGACATAAGCATAGTTAAATAGAATGAATAATTTGAACAGAACTTGGATATACAGTATCTTTGAGCCCTGAAACCTTATGTCATTTCTCCTCATTCTCATGCCAACAGGTGGGGACTTCTACTCAGCCACCATGACGGACTTCCTGGCGAGTGATGCAGTGATCTACCGCAGTCTGGGAGAGAGCAGTCCAGTTCTGAGGACCGTCAAGTACGACTCCAAATGGCTCAGAGGTGAGGCAAGGCGAGGGTCTCCAGTTCATTTAAAGGGCCCATTTCTGATCTACTAATAAATTATAATGTTGTTTCCTGATCAAAAAAACATACCCAGAGATATTTAGCCTGAGTTCATGAATTATTTGGATAAATTCAGCCCTGGAATTGCCAATCTCTACTGAACTTAAGCTAAAAGGTAGGTGTTGGCATGAAAACTATCACTACATGACATCACAAGGTGGAACATAGTGTTTTCAGCTTTGGAGATGTAGACAGACTAATAATAAAGGGTTACTCAAACATGTGTGAAATGAAACACAGCTCCAGGTATGTTATTGAGGAGGTAATAACATTATAACATGGCTAAAAGCTCACAAGAATCAATTTTGCATAATATAGGTCCTTTAAACTCAAGGCAGCCCCAAAGTAGTCATTAAAAGCCCTCTACCTGATGTTTTTGTTTTGTTTTTTGAGCAAAATGTGTCTTGCTCTAGTTAAAGTATGTTGTATAAGCAGCTCCTAATTAGCAAGTATTTTATTGTCCAATAAGCTCTGGTCTCTTGAGAATAGTGAAAAGTGTTTATAAACATGATGAGTTTGGACCTTTGCAGATGTATAAAATTAACAGTTTTTCATATTTTCTAGCTCCATCACTGAGAACTCTTACTTCTCTACGCTCCTTTAGGCTTACTGTTGATTGTAAAGTTTATTTGGTGTATGTTCTTGTTCTTTGAAAAAAGTGATCTCAGAGTGCTTTCCATGAATTAATTTAAAAAAAAAAATTTAATGTTAAACTTCAGTAAATGTAACCGTCTTGCATTTACTCAAGAAGATTTTTTTTAATTGATTAAAAAAACATTGTGACTGTAAGTGGGCTCATTTCTCCACAGATCTGACATGTAACTTGCCCTGTGGCATCACCTGCTGGCTGTGTAGAGATAAATAGTGCAATGACATGTGTCCAACCGTGGCAAAACCAATACCAAGTCATCCCGGAGGCGTTTTGAGTTATTCACAGATTCTGAAAGCTTTCCAATGATGTCTTACACATGAAAATCTGACCATATTTAAAGAAGGTGTCATTATTTGAACGCAGGCACAGCAGATTTTCAAAAGCCCTCAAAACAGCTCTCAAAGTTTTCTTCTCTTCAGCCCTCCTTGCCGAATTTGCATGACATTAAGCTAAGCCCTCCCCCATCATGACTGTCACTGTGGTGTGTTAATGTTCAGGCAGGTCAGAATCATTCAATAATTTAATAATACACAGGATAATATGTTAAGTCAAAGTTTACTACAAAATTTACTTATAGTCAGGAAGTACTAATAGCATACCAAAGTAACCAATATAATTAAAAAAAATTAAAAAAGTAATAAAATACCAAGGTACAGGTATTTAAGGAGTATTTCACAGGAGGTAATACTGCTCAAATGAATTTCGTATTGCACATAATATAGCATTATATATATCAAGGCTCTGTTGGGGAGATGTATATCCAACAGAGCCTTGTTCTCGCATCTCGCCCATTTATAATATACTATGCTTTAAATAAATAAATAATAAATAAATACATGCCATATAATCTACCTATAAATAAACTTTTGGTCAGATCAAAATGGACTTTAATAACAATTCAATAATTTCAATAAGCTAGCTTTAATTCCAAAAACAAAGTAAAGTGCACTTTCAAAGTTCTATTAAATAAATCAATTAGTATTGGCATTACAGCCTAATTCATTCAAAAAAAGTTACAAAAAGAAAACATTTAAGGTTCAAATGCTGCGCATCCCATAAGAACTTCCATTCAAACCCTCATGGCTAAATAAGCGCCAAGTCAAAAAAGTTACAAAAGCACCGAAACGGGTCAAATTGAATCAAAATAAAGTATTTCTCTACCGCTATAGCCTATGGCAAAATGCTCGGCTTTTATATAAACAAAAATAGAGTGGAAATTAACCTAAAGAGACTCTTCTTGTTCGCTCTGAACGCATTGTTTCAATGCTAGCTTTAGCATTAGCTTAGCCGCTTTGTGAATGGAGATCCACACAGCGTGGTCCTGCACAGAGCACAGCGCAATATGATCACCACACGACAGCTGAATTAGTATTTAAACATGTCCTAAAGTCTATAAAGTAAACGTGTTCAGACACTTAGTTACCTGTTGTTTTGGCTCGTTGTCCGTGGATCGCAAATCCGCGCTCTTTCCCTTGTAAAGTATCCAATCTCATTCTGTACATGAGCTCCGGAGAGCTACGTGTCATATGTCCCGAAGAGAGCGTTTACAGCATTTCCTTATGTAGCATTTACAGTCAAAGTTAAGGATTTTTAAGTTACGGACGCAAATGCAGCCTATGAAATGCAGCTACATATTCAGGAGCTGCGCACAGCTGATAGGCGGAAAAAAGTTTACAAAAACAGCGCAAATATCACGTGATTGGTCCGCAGCGGTAGGATGGTAATTTAGACACAACTCGATTCTTACCGAAAAATAAGCCTGTCTCACAGACAAAATGTATGCTTATTAAGCAGCCAGTGCTGTTATCTGAAACATGGAGTGGGTTCTTCATGATCTCAACTAGCACATTCTGCAACAAAAAACGAAAATCACACATTTTGAAAAAAATTTGTAAAAACGCGTGTATCTAAGATTGCCTAATCCCGAGTTGTGCCCTCAAAGTCCGTGGTGCGTCACATATTTTGGAACAGGCAACATCTCCATGGAGATGTTGAACGCATTGTTTCAATCTCCATGGAGATGTTGCCTGGAATGTGGTCCAGGTGATGGACCACAAGAAAAGTTACACAGTGCAACTTTAAATGGAAGTAATGACCACAAATTGACTTTCCACTTGTGTAAAAGTTCGGTTAGGTTAGGTTGCTTTATTCGTACCCATAGGTACATTTGTTTTGCAGATTTGAGAGACTGGTCCCACATGTCACATTTATTTTATCTGCACTATACTCAAAAAAAATAAAGTGAAACAGTGCTCCAGTGCAGAATGGTTTTGTTCCACAAATAATTCCTTAAATAATAATAAATAATTCCAAATAAAAATCATAATGGATATAAAATATATGAAAACATGACTTTCCAAGACAGGGTACTAAAATCAATAGATAAATAGATTACAATTTATTCATAAGTACAATAGTAGCTGGAATGAAGCTCCTTTTAAAACGATTTGTGGACTAAAAACCTCTGACCTGAGGGAAGAATCTGAAACTCTGAATTTAGAGGATGCTGCATGCCTGTAAAATGACTAACCAAAATGTATTTATTTGGGGTAGAAAAGAATCTGTTGCATGATTGTGGTAATGGTCAGTGGTCACACTTGATTTGACTTTCAAGGCACTCAAAGTGCTTTACAACAAGGAACCACTCACCCATTCACACACACATTCATACAGACACAGACACTGGAGACACTAAAAATCCTATGCAGTGACATTATGATGTCACATCAGTGCATTTCAACATTTTCTGGGTTGCAGCACACTTCATTAAAAAAAAGAAAGAAAGAAATTTTGTGCAGAATTAGAAGTAGTTTTGGTCTCTCTTCTGGTTCAGAAGTCAGTTAATGGTATCCCTAAAGGGTAAATTAAATCACTGTGTGAATCAATTCAGGAAAATGGGATTTTTTTTTTTTCAAAGCACACCTGGCAACCCCTCCAGGCACTAGTGGCCCAGTGTTGGCTCAGAATAAAGGGGGAATAAAACATCACTGCACACCTCACGTCCTTTTACTGTGCACTCACTTTGAGATGTAAGGTCAAATCCATTATTACAATTGTGACTGATTGTGTTTTAATACAATGGTACCTCACCTTACGAAAGACCCAACAAACAAAAATTTCAAGTTACGAAACGCCTTCACGTTAAATTTTGGTCTCTAGATACGAAAGAAAATTCAAGTTACGAAACGTGAAATCTCAAAAATTCTAATAAAGCGCGCTCAGCCACACACATACGCTTTTCTCAGACTGGATTTAAACTTTTCTCACATTTCTCTTTCGTTTAAACACTCAAACTTTCATAGATTTTCAACAAAATGTATTACTAGTGAAGCGTGGGGGGAAGAGGGAGGGTGGTGTGTGTGCGCGCGGACACGTGTGTGATAGCGCAGCATGACCCGCAGCTGCGAGCACGAGACCTGTGCTCAAACCGTGCCAGGTCTAAACCAGGTCTAAACCAGGTCTGAACCAGGTCTAAACCAGGATTAGACCACCGCGGCTCTTGCATGCGTTCGTTCATGCGCTCAGACTCTGTGCGGTCCCGAGGGGAGTCCTTGCTGCTCGCCTCAGCCGTGACTCGAAACGAAACCAGGAAATAGACCCGCATGCGGCGCTTTAATCCACCTGGTATAGTCCACGTTTAGTTTAGTGTTACACTATAAAAAAATGTTACACTATAAAAAATAAAAAAAACATGGAACGAATCAGGCCTTTTCCATTGAAATAGCTACTCAACTTACGAAAAATTCACGTTACGAAACCACTTCTGGAACAAATTAATTTCGTAAGGTGAGGTACCACTGTATTTGGTTAGTATAGTATAGTGTAAGTATAGTGATAGTTATCTAAGTAGTATTATATTTTAATGTATTTTTTAAAGTAAATCTTAAATATTAACTGTGTTTTTAAACTCCATACACTTTCAACACCTTCGCTAGAATTGTTTGGATAATTTCAGCCCTGGAATTACCAAACTGCTAAACGAAAGGTAAAAGGTAGCTGCAAATCAACACCACGAGGTGGAACAGAGCAGTCCGAGCTTTGGAGATGAGGACAGACTGATATTGAAGGGTTACACAAACATGTGAATGAAACAAAACACAACTCCCGGTCTGTTTTTGAGGAGGTAACAGCATTATAACATGGCTTAAAGCTCACAAGAGTGAGTGTTGCGACATTTGATGAAAAAATCTTGCTTTTTAAAAAATATATATTTTATTTACCTTTAATTTAGTCCAACCATACATCTAATACGGATATTAATCTGTTGTAGTGAGTGGAGAGAGTTTTCAATTTGAAAATGTATTGATTCTTCACTATTAATGTAACTATTGTGTTTAAAGGTGCACTGTGTAACCTTTTGTTTGGGGGTCCGTCAACTGCTTGTTTCTATGGATATGTCACTGCTTTGCTTGGAATGTTCCACAGTATGACATTAAACAGCTCAACCTTACATTTATTCAATTACAGGTTTTTATAGCTCAAACTTACCTAGAAAAACAGACATTCTGACTGTGAGCGGGGTCTCTCCACAGATCTGATCGGTAACTTGGTCTGGTTTGGTCTCCATGATGATAGGAAGGTTTAATGCCATACTGTGAAACATTCCAGACAAAGCAATAACACCTCTATGGAGAAAAACATTTGACGAAAACTACAACAGAAAAGTTACACAATTCATTTTTAAATGCGTCATGCTCTATGTTTCATATCTGTTTCCTAGTTATATGGCATGATAGAATATCAATCAACAATAATATCTAGCTTCAGTACTGTTTATACTTTGAGAAGGGGTGTATCCTCAAATCTGGCCAGAAAAGCACAACACTTCTTGGGTTCTTTTTTTTTTTAGACAATACAGTAAAGTGTACGATATTTAAAACAGAACTACTGAACCAAAGATGTTCATTCTGTGTTCTTATGTACTTTAAATTCTTGGGTTCATCAAGACAATACAGTAATGTGTATTTACCTTGTTGACATGTTTCTGCTGCTGCTGCCATCTTCAGTGTCATCGGTGTTGGTGGTGACGTGCCGTATATCAGCAACCTGCCAGGTCAATCAGGCTGACCACACCTAAAGGAAGTAACAACAGTTGATATACGACACGTCACCACCAGCACCGGTGACAGTTCTGAAGATGGCAGCAGCCGAAACATGTCAACAAGGTAAATACAGGGGGTCCTCGGGTTACGACGTTTCGTGGTTACGAACGCGCCCCCATTCAAAAAATATATATATATTACGCATCATTCCGTCTTACGCGGTTTAGCGTGGTAAGCGACATAAACAAACGCGAACGGCGCACGGCGGAAGAATACGCTCTGTTGTGGTTGTAGGGCGGAGAAGACGGCCTCGTGTGCGTGCCCAATGTGGGCGGAAGTACCTGATGTGGGCTCTGATCTGCTCCTATGAAAGCGGCAGTGATAACCAAGCAGCGTAGTGGTCTAATTATTGAGATGGAAAGGTTATTGGTGCTTTGGTTGGAAGATCAAAGTCAAAATCCGACTTACGACGAAATTCGGGTTATGACGCGTCTTAAGAACGGATCAACGTCGTAACCCGAGGACCCCCTGTACACGTTACTGTATTGGCTTTTAAAAAAAGGAACCCAAGAAGTTAAAGTACATAAGAAGACAAAATGAACATCTTTGGTTCAGTAGTTCTGTTTTGAATACTGTAATAAGTGAAGCATATGTGTGATTGAGCAGATGTTTGAAATGAAACTGTTTCTATTAGTGTTTGAGCAGCTCCGTCGAGCTACACTTACAGCTGTGCTCATGTAATTGTAATCCTCATTATTATTTTGTTGGCTTGTCTCTTGCACCTTTTCCTCCTTTCTCCAGGGCCTATTTTCAAAACACTCATTTGTTTCTCTCTGATCAGATGAGATGCTCTCTACTTGATTGTTACTGAACACAGACATCCCAAGTTCCAAAAACTCATTTTAGGGAGATGTCGTCCACCCACCCTCAACCCTAACCCCCGGGAGATGTTTCGTAACCCTAACCCTACACAATAGAGAAGGCCACTTATTTTAACTTAACTTTTTTATTAACTTAACTGAGTTCTTAAACATTAAACTTTAAAATTAAACATAAACATTAAATTAAAGTAAACATGAAATTATTAAATATTAAAATTAAATTAAAAATTAAAATTAAATATGTTACTTGTGTTTAAACATTTCAAATATATGTCCATGTTTGCATAAAACACCTGTCACCAGCCTATTTTACACACAGTGCACCTCACCACAGTGCACCTCACCACAGTGCACCTCACCACAGTGTCATCATTTTTCACCCTAATCAGACAGGGATATATTTTAGTATATTCTGCCGTAAAATGAGTTTTATATTTTCGTTTTTTAGATTCTGCCATCTCGCTGCACTAAATTATAACTTCTGTGAGAAAGTAATTTGAAGCCCGCCCACACTGAAAGCTGATTGGCTAGTTTTGCTGAGTGTAACCAATCAGCGTGTTCTCTGGCCAGCGCTCGCTTAAACACACCCGCAAATCTCTCTTTCTCTCTCTCTCTCTCTCTCTCTCTCTCTCTCTCTCGTGCACATTCCGTTTGAAGTAGTCCGTGCATGATACAAGAGTTATTATCTCGCGTGCACGATCTGCACAGTCCAAAACAAAAAAAAACACGTTGTCTAAAATCCAGGATATTTTATCGAACATGCGGGCATCACTATAATTTTTAAACTTCCGGGAGACTTGGGATGTCTGAACATGAAAAAAACAGAACTAGTATTTTTAAAACAGTTTGCAGTTGTCCTCACTTACCTTATGCATTCTGAGCATCCTAATTATACACCACAACGAGTGTACAAGTGTACCAACAAATAGCATTCTAACACGCACTTCGGATGACAGGATAATGGTCACATATATAGCGCTTTTCCACCTTCAAGGCACCCAAAGTGCTTTACAACAAGGAACCACTCACCCACGCATTCACACACCAGTGTACGCAGACACTGGGGGCGAGGAGGGTTAAGTGTCTTGCCCAAGGACACAACGGCAGCATTCATCTGTGGGAGCTGGAATCGTACCAACCAACCTGTGGGTCAGTGGATCTGACCGCTCAACCACTGATGTTTCTTATGTCAAGAGCGGGATTTGAACCGCCAACCTTTGGATCAGTGGACAAGCACTCTACCAACTGAGCTACTGCCGCCCAGATAATAAAACGATTTATATCTAGATGTAGTGTTAGTGTCACGATACTAAACTTTCAAACTCCATTCCGATACTAAGGAGTAGACTCTATACTTGATACCAAATCCGATACCGCAGTGATAATAAAAAAGCTCTCTGACAGTGCATAGTGGACAGAGCTGCTGATACAGTATATCTGCACACATTTTGCTCAGATGGAAAAACAGGTACACAGGGCCTTGGAAATAACATTGTGCAGTTATGGACACTGTTTCTTTGCTTGTTTGTTTCAGAGCCACATTTTCTCCACGCCATTGAGTACGGGAACTACGTGTACTTCTTCTTCAGTGAGATCGCCGTAGAGTACACCTCTCTGGGCAAAGTAAGGCCACGCTAATAGAACATCAGAGCTTTTTGGTTGTTACTTCAAATATGCACTCCATACGCTCTCAACAGTCACACAAACACAAACTGAGATACCTGAGCCCAAAACTGGTGAGAAAGACGGTGAGCAAGGCCATATAAAAGCTATTCCTGAACCCTTTTGTTCATTTGTATTTCTTAGATTTTAAAAGAATAGCTTGGCAATAAAAAGGCAGTTCATCCATATTCATCATATCATCAAATTATATTAAAAGTACACAAATTTACTATAAGGTGAGGGTTTTTGTATGATCAGTATTTGAGACAGTAACCCTAAAGCATTTATTAACTACACTACCATAGATTATTCCAGTTTTTGTTTACTGCATTCCACATGTGTTCATTCACAGTTTTGGTGCAAAGGTCACAAGAATCAAAAACATAATTTTGTACCTTTAATTTAGTGGGCTCATGATTTCTTGAATTATTAAAATAAAGGTTTACAGACTATATATACTATATAGTATATAGAGAATGTGTATATATTAGGGCTGGGAATATTAACGCGTTAATCGCGATTAATCGCGAATCGCGATTGATCGCAATTTTTTAAATCGCGATCAGAGTTTGCCAGCATTTTCCGCAATTCTACCATCCATATGCAGCTCATTTGGTTGTATTAATTAAACTCATTGTCGGTTAAACGTGCTATTTTGAGTTTGCTCGTATTTTGTTCCTTCTACGCATCCGTAGGCAGCTCGAGCGGGCTTCAATCATTTATTTACAATTTCTCAAAGTAAGCACTATTACTGGTTCATTGTTACTTTTTCCTTTCTCTGCACTTTTTTGAAATAAAAAAAATGGTGAGAAATACTTTGCATTGTGAGTTTAACTTTAGATTCGAACGGTCTTACTGCAAGATATCAATTTTAAACATGCAAAATAAATCACGATTAATCGCGATTAACTATGAAATTTCTGAGATTAGTTGCGATCAAGAAAATTAATCGTTTGACAGCCCTAGTATATATATATATATATATATATATATACACACATATATATACACACTAGGACAGTTGGTTCACAATATCACACCGACTGTATCTCTGTTCAGGTGGTGTTCTCCCGTGTGGCTCGTGTTTGTAAGAATGATAATGGAGGGTCCCCACGGGTGCTGGAGAGGTACTGGACCTCTTTCCTCAAAGCCCGGCTCAACTGCTCAGTGCCTGGAGACTCCTTCTTCTACTTTGACGTGCTCCAGTCTCTCACCAACGTCCTCCAGATCAACCACCGCCCGGCCGTGCTCGGAGTGTTCACCACACAGGCCAACAGGTCAGACTGAGACCCACCAGAGGGTAGTAGCAGCAGCAGCAGCAGCAGCAGTCAATCAGTGTATTTGTATAGCACATATAAAACAGCCAAAGCTTGCCAAAGTGCTGAACTACTTTTTGAGTCATAGAAGTTACTTTTTCATCCAGGGTTATGTGGCTGGCCTTGGTCCAGCAGGGGACTAAGGATGGAAATTAGCTTTGGCTACAATCCTGCATATTTCCAAGTACATGTTTGTCTTTTGCATTATTCTGGTCTTTTAATATGCACGGTCTCCTTCATAAATCAATACAAATACAAATACAACCTTCTACAGTTAAAATCTTATCGTAAAAAAAAAAAAAAATTAACCAAACATTCCTCACTGGTACAATGAAAAAGTACACACGATATATGTTGATCCCCCCTAAAAAGTGTTCCATCTACCATTTATTGAACTATAATGAGACTTTTTTTTTTTTTTCATATGTTCTTTTACCCCAGTATCCACCTTATTCCACTCCACTGTTTTGTCTTGAAATGCTCCTAAACCGCGCTTTTGTGGTGGGACTTCCGATTAAACAGGGATCCCATTCATGTCAATGGACAATTTGGGTCTTAATCCTCTCATGAATGATGATAGGCTACTTCGAATTTTTTATCAGAATTTCTAAATAATTTTTTTTAAAAGTGTTTTTATTACTCCTTAGGGGGGAAAAAAATCACCTTAATTTTTTTCAAACATGCATTCTTCAAGGAGTTGGTGGCATGTCCACGACGTGCATTTGAACAACAAATGAAATATCTGTTTGAGAAAAAGATTATTAAAAAGTATTGTAAACACTATAGATAATCTTTTTCCACTAAAGACACTGCAGTGATGTATTCAAGTACATTTGAAAGAATGTTTGCCATAGTAGTAGGCTAATAAGTAGTGATAGGCATGTTCATTGTTAAGGTTGGAGTTATTATATATCTGTGCTTCAAAGATTATTTTTCTCTGGTTAAATGTTTTTTGCAATACATTTAACATTTCATGATGGAACTAATATCCACAAAATATTGCTATGATAAAAATTAAATAGATTTTCAGCTAAAACATTACTGCAGATGACATAATTAAAAAGTCACTGCAATACTATAAATTGTGGTCTAAATATAGCTAGTGATGCATGAAGTCCAATTGAGTGGACACATGATTTAGCACAATTTCAAAACAAATCACAAAATCAATACTTGGATATTTTAACAATTATCTTGCTCCTTAGTTGTTGCTTGATGTCCTCATATTTCTTTTACCTGTAAGGGTCTCCTAGAATAGGAGGAATGGCCAGACATTCCTCCCTTGAAAGCACATCTGCTCTTTTGTCAGCCATCTTGTAATAGTTGAAAAGTTGACCAGAGGGTGCCAGTGTATTGCATGACACGTTAGCATCCACTGTAGTGACTGATGTGCAACTGTGACATTCAGACTCATTTATATAGGAGAAAACAACTGTTGAACAGCTGTCCACTGTAGTGACCACTATGCATGAAAGGGTTTTAAATACAGTATGACATAAAGTCAGTTCATTTGTGCAAGATGTTCAGTTTTCATATGCACCAACAAGTCCACACTCACCGATTCTCTGGGGGGGATTTATCGTCTGTATTGCACTTATTTGCTGTCAAGATCTGCAGCCCCGTACGAAATAATAAGTTGAATTCTTAGGGTCAGAAAGAGACTGCTTAATGCTGTCTGCATCTAATATAAAACTAAGGTGCTGTTAACATGCTAGTTGTTGTTAGCAGGGGCATGATGCACAGACTGACCTGTGAAAGTTATGAATAATTAGGATGCTAGGAATGCTTAAGGTAATGAGGAATACGTTTGGACCACTGTGTAAAATGAGCAAATTCTATTTTTAACAAGTCGGGTACAGCGCTATAACTTTAAAACTGTCTTGAATCCAGCCAAGCAGTGCGACCCCTTTGCTCCTCTCATGTACCTTCTCCTCTCGCTCTCCTCCTCCAGTATCACAGGCTCAGCGGTCTGTGCCTTCTACATGGACGACATCGAGAAGGCCTTCAGCGGCAAATTCAAGGAGCAGAGGAACAGCGAGTCTGCCTGGACCCCTGTGCCAGAGGAGCAGGTCCCCAAACCCAGGTACCAGACTTTAGAGACTTTATAGAACATAAATGATCCATTCTTGTGGAGTGAATTTCCTTTTAAACATGCTTTCTGTCACTTTTGGTATAAGTATATATTGACTCTTGTGATCAATGAGCAATGAGAAATAAACAAACCAAGCTCTTAGATGTATGCCTTTGTTGTGAACACATTTTGACTGCAGAATGAGTTCAGTGATGCTTTATAGACTAAAATTGAGCAGGAGTCCAGTGAGGCAAGATTTTGTCCAGATTTTTGTGAGGCAACAATTTGGGCAAAATTGAGGCTAAAAATAGCTGTTAACTTCAAAATTACCACTCCAATTACCAATCACATCACAAAGTGGAACAGAACATGTTGAGCTTTGGAGATAGACATCCCTATAATTCAGGCTCTGGGTATGTCTGAAGAATCACATTTCATAGAGCATAGAGCTAAACTGCAAGGTTAGCTCTTTTTATCCAGAATTAGGATTTGTTGTTTGTGACCGATATTATGGTAAATGGCAGCCTTTTACCAATTTTGTCCATTCAAATCTCGATTTTTTTAAGGTGAATCTTGCAGTCTTCTTTGAATACCAGACAGAAACATGGTGCAGTCATGAGCTCTCCCTGGCACCTGCCTGTCCCTCCAGCAGCAGTCCAGCAGCTGCCAGGGCCTTGTACATCTGCAGCAGAACAGTGAACACAGCATCGTCTGTTTACTCCTCACATGGCACAAGTGTGAGCTGTCAGGAGCAGGCTGCCAAGTGTGTGTGAATGTGACAGGAGCAGACAGGTGACCAGTGGTTAGGAAAATAAGCAGTAAAAGAGGGGTTAGGACAGTGCAGTGCAGTTTGTGATGGAAGTCTGCTAGATTCTGGATTAGAAAAGTTGGGGTGTTAAATGGTCAATGGTCACATTTTTATGCAGCGATTTTCCATCTTCAAGGCACTGTATGTGCTTTACAAAGGTAGTGCATGTAATCTGGTAGTGCCAGAGCCTTAACCTGCAGATACTGCAGACATGCGAGTTTTTGTCATTCTCAGTATATGGACAGGTAATGCTTCAGAATCTCCAGAATTCTGAGCTGCATAGGCTGCAATAGCACTGATTCATGATCGGCTGCAGGTGATGGGATTTAGGTAGTGACCTTTCAGATCAGAGAAAGGCATTTTAGGTTTGAACCAACTGGATTTCAGCATTGAAACTGGCAACCCAAATGAGAGAGAGAAATGTGAGGCTCATTCTGCTTTCTGATTGCATAATCTGATTGAGAACCAAAACACCAAATTATGAAAAGTTGACAACTTGCCCATCATGTCTAGTGTTTTTGTAATTAAGAATAAATTACATAAACATCACACTGATATCAGTGAAAACAATATTTGATTTGATCATGTTTACTTCGTGTCTAGAGACACAGATGGGCTGTGTTTATAAAGTTTGAATTACAAATACACACCCTCCCTTTGGATTTGCTTGAAATAATTATGTCTGTCTTGATTTGAGTAAATTTGAGAAACAACAGCAAAAATGAGTACATTTATTCAGCTGGCCATCATCTTGCTGTGGTGGAAGAAGTATTCCATTTTGTTAAGTTAAAAATAAACCCTCAGCCTTTTAGCAGTTCTCAAACTATAAAACAATGTAGTGACGTAGAAAGTAAACATACCTGCTCTCAAATGTACTGAAGTAAAAGTATCCACTTTAAAATGTACATAAGTACAGATACCTAAAATGTATATTTAAAAGTGCATTGTGTAACTTTTCTGCTGGAGGGTCCACCACCTGTTTTTTTTCCATAGAAATGTTATTCCTTTTGCTGGAATGTTTCACAGTATGGTATTAAACTTTTCTATCATCAGGAAGACCAAACCAGACCAAGTTACAGGTCAGATCTGTGGAACGCAACCCCGCTCTCAGTCAGAATGCTTGTTTTTCTAGGTATTTTTGAGCTATAAAAACCACCTGTAGTTGAATAAATATGAGCTATTTAAGAAGAAGTGAACTTTATTGATCTCACACTGGAGAAATTCTTCTCTGCATTTTAACCCATCCTATATATATATATATATATATATATATATATATATATATATATATATATATATTAGGAGCAGTGGGCAGCACACATTACTGCGCCCGGGGACCATCTTCATGATCTTGTTGCTTCGGCTTGGTCAGGACCTAAGCTGGAGGATTTACCTATGGTGCATGTTTTGGGTTGATGGGAGAAACCGGAGTGCCCGGAGAAAACCCACCCAGACACGGGGAGAACATGCAAACTCCACATAGAAAGGCCCGGGCGACCCGGGGATCGAACCCGGAACCTTCTTGCTGTGAAGCATGAGCGCTAACCACTCAGCTACCGTGCTACCTTAATGTCATACTGTGGAACATTCGGAGCGGAGCAATGACATATCCATAGAAACTTACATTCCACCACTACCATCTTGCCTATGAAACAAGTCACATTCCACTATTGTACATTTTCACCCTATCTGGCAATTTCACAGTGTAACTTCTCAGGATTGGTGCAAAGCGCTTGGGGACCTCTCAAGAGCTAGCTTCAAGATCAGAACTCTTAACTGCTTTGTATCTGTATTGTAGTATAATGTAAAGTGCTTTTTACCAAACTTGAATGCATTAGTAATAATTGATGTAGTAAATCCGCTGTGTACCAGACTGCTCCCAGCGCTCTGAACATTAAATTGATGGCGCAGTCTTTATTTGTGGAGACTTGGCAGGCATATGTACAATATAATGTAGACATTTATTATCACGAGGGAAAGAGTTTGGCTTGTGATGTTTTGTTCTTTGGTGTTTTTTAATTATAATATTAGATGCAACAAAGTGTGTTTTGAATTATGACTTAAAACTTTTTTTTTTAATTTAGCAAAGATTCAAATAAGCTGCTACAAATGGCTTGATTCATGTAGCTTTTCTGTCTGGGTCTGCCGTTAAGCAGGTCTCCATGTAAATGTAATTGCACTGCCTGACCTGTTCCACCTTGTGATGTCATATGGTAATGGTTAAACTCCAGAAACCTTCACTAGTTAATAATTCTTTGGATCATTTTAGACCTGGAACTGCCAATTTCTACTGAACAAAAGGTAAAAGGAGCTGTTAACTACCTCTTCATGACGTCACAAGGTGGAACAGAGCATTTTGAGCTTTGGAGACGTAGACAGACTAATAATGAAGGGTTACTGAAACACGTGTGAATGAAACAAAAGACAACTCCAAGTATGATTTCGAGGAGGTAACAGCTTTATAACATGGCTTAAAGCCCCAGTGTGTAGGATTCGTGGCACATAGGTGGATGGTGCTATTGCACTTTCTGTTTTAGCTACGGCAGACCTTGAGGGTCACCCGGGCGCACGCACGAGCCGCTACTGTATAAATAAAACGCGGTCCCGTTTGTTTTTTTGTTTTTTTTCTTTTCTCATGAAAACACACATTCCCGATCATCTTTTTGACTATGCAGTTCATTTCCCTGCACAATAATCACTCCCCGAGCACATGGGGCTTTTATACGGAAAAGCACAAAACGAGGTTCGCTTACCTTAGAATGCTTTGCACAGGTCAAACTCTGTATTTCACCATAAACTTACTCTCAATTTGTCCGTAAGGATCCAGCAAATAAAATCCAGTAAAACAATTTAGTCCAAAACACGTGTTAGATCCATTACGACGTCTGATCCGGCAGCATGCTTGTGTTGTTTACCCAAAACCACGAACCTTGCCGAAGGCGAAGGCGGAGCCCAAATGTCCTTCTGCGGCTCTCATATTCAAAATGGCTGCCTCTGCATGGGGAAGATCCCCCTTTTATGTGACTATATCTAAGTCCAAAAGAATACTTTGATTTTATGATGGAAGTGAAAAGGCTTGGAAAACAATGTATTTTTGAATGGGTATCTTCAATTACAGTAATTAACGGGTAAAAATCTTACACACTGTCCCTTTAAAGCTCAGGAAGGTCAATTTAGTGCAATACAAGACCTTTAAGTGAGGAATAACTTTGGCCCATTAACTGCAAACTGTTTAAAATGAAATGGTTCTGTTTTAATAATCTGGTACAAAGGTGTTGTGCAACTTTCCTGGTTGAGGGTCTGTCAAATGCTTTTCTCTATGGAGATGTTATTGCTTTGCCTGGAATATTTCACAATATGGCAATAAACATTTCTGTCTTCATGGAGACCAAACCAGACCAAGTTACAGGTCAGATCTGTCGAGAGGCGTCCCCGCTCACAGTCAGAATGTATGTCTGTTTTTCCTAGGTATTTTTGAGCTATAAAACCACCTGAAATTGAATAAATGTAAAGTCGAGCTGTTTAATGTCACACTGTAGAACATTCCAGACAGAACAATGACATATCCATAGAAACAAGCAGGTGATGGACCCCCAACCAAAAAGGTACATAGTGAATGTTTAAATATAACACTTCTTCTTCTAACTGAGCTCTTCATCCCTGTGTTGTCCAGACCCGGCTGCTGTGCGGGGGAGGGCTCTGCTACTTCATACAAATCCTCAACCACGTTCCCCGATGACACTCTGACCTTCATCAAGTCCTACCCCCTGATGGACGAGTCTGTGCCCTCTGTCAATGACCGGCCCTACTTCACCCGCACCACCAGCAGGTACGCTTCATATACTCAAGGAGGTGTACAGAGTGTAGCAGGCGAACAGCAATGAGGAGAGTCATATGTAAAAGAAGTGAAGAGTGGTAGCAGTAGTAGGATTGTAGTAATGGCAATAGTTGTTGTTGTAGTAGTTGTAGTAGTTGTAACTGGACAAAAGTTTATTTGGTTGAATACGTTTCGCAGCTCATCCAAGCTGCTTTTTCAGTTCTGAGTAGTAGTAGTTGTATTAGTTGAAGTAGTTGTAGCTCTAATTGTAGTCGTAGTGATTGTTGTTGTAGGAGTTGTAGTTATTGTTTATTTGTTTATTTGGAACAGGTCTCTTCAACATATAATGCAACTAATCAGTGTGAAAAAAGTACACAGAAAACATATAAATACATTATAAATATCTTAAATAAAACATTTATATCTCAGAAATACAAAGTTGTTGCAGTAGTGGTAGTAGTTGTTGTTGTAGTTGTTTTTGTTGTTGTTGTAGTAGAAGTACAGTTAAAATAGACTTTATCTCTATGGAGAAATGTGTCCTCTGCATTTGACCCATCCTTCAAAGCGACTCAGGCAACGATGAGATAGTTTCGAGTAGATGAGGACGCCAGTGTGCATGCGCGGAGTGTGCTCTCAGCTCCCGGGACCCAAACATGGAACGCATAGCTGTAAACTATGGATAAATCTCGGATTACAGGCCACTTTTGATTCAAACGAAATCGTAGACTAAAGACATCGAGCTTCTATGATTTGAAAAGTGCTAAAGTTTGTGTTTATTTGGAACCCGCACGGGGCTTATTACATGCTCGGGGAATGCCCCGAGCTATGGCTATAAGTCGTGCTAGGCTAACGGCGTTAGCCTAACGCTAATCTAAAACATCTCCGGAAATGCTCCATATGACACCAAAGTGATATGGGTGAGTAAAACAACTTGTTTTATTACCGAAATAAGGCTCAAATTGTAAAAAACGTTACTTTTCCTTTAAGGTCTAAAACATAAAATGCCAAAATACTCAAGATAATATAATGGCAGTAGATTTAGCACATAAAGCTCCACTATATGTTCACAAACAGCCTCCACCTGTTCTGTTCCTCACACACACACACACACACACACACACACACACACACACACACACTCCTCTCATACTCTTGCACTCAAACCCAGCCTGCTCCCACTGCCTCCTGGAGTAGAGCCAGCCTGGCAGCCCACGCTCAGGGGAAAAACACGCTCCTTCCTCTCACATCTGGCTCCAAAACCCACCGCATCTGCCGTGTCTGCCCCCCCTACGGGCACACTCACAAATGAAATCCATCCGGCAGCCAATGGCGACGCAGCCTCGGTCACCGCTCTCCGCTCTATGTGGGTAAACACGCCATCCTGGCCCATCTGCCCCAAAACGAACCAGCGACACAAACGGAAGCGCAACCCGGAATGCCAAACATCCTCCGGCTTCATTAGAGGGAGTCTGTCAGAACTCCCCCAGACCCCGTGCCGAAATATGGCTGCTGCAAATGAGCGAACAATAAAGAAAAGTCAACAACTGTTAAGACTAGAGGTGCCCTTCAGAGCGCCGCCTAATCCCCAGCTGTTCAGCGGGAGCCTCCACAGAAGTCTGTGAATATGAATCAGTGCGGTGCTCAAAATGAAAGGACAGGGCAAAACTGGACTGTGATGATGATACAGTGCGTGGTGTGTGAAGAGGAGGGCAGTTGAGTCGGATGAGTCTGAAATACTGGGCATATAAGTATTCTGACAACACTACCACCCAATTTCGATACTAAGGAATAGACTTGATACTCAATACCAATTCCGATACCACGATGAGAATAAAAAAACACACTATATTCAGACAATAGAATGTAATTTTCAACATTAAATCATAGTTCTTTCATTTATATAGGGTTGTTCTGATACCAATATCGGTATCTGCAAAAGCTCCGGTACCACAAATTTTTCAAGTATCGTATCGCGAGTACTCTGCCCAAATCACCGATCCGATACCCAGTAGTTGAGTTGTAAAATGAAACCAGGGGGGATGGTGAAATTTTTCACCAACGGGGGGGGGGGGGGGGGCAATTAAGCTAATCCCCTCCCCCATCACTAACATCACTGTGGTGTTTCAGGGCAGGGCAGAATTAGAAGGTACTTTGTTAAAATGGAAATGCTTTTATAACAAAAAGTCCATATAATCATTCAATAATTCAATAATACACAGGATATATGTTATCACACACGTGTACACACACACACACCTTAGTCCTGGTTTAGTCTTGGTTTAGTCCTGGTTTAGACCTGTTTTAGTCCTGGCTTAGTCCTGGTTTAGACCTGGTTTAGACCTGGTTTAGACCTGTTTTAGTCCTGGCTTAGTCTTGGTTTGGACCTGCTTTAGTTTTGGTTTAGTCCTGGTTTAGTCCTGGTTTAGACCCGGTTTAGATCTGGTTTAGTCTTGGCTTAGTCCTGGTTTGGACCTGGTTTAGACCTGGTTTAGTCTTGGTTTAGTCTTGGTTTAAACCTGGTTTAGTCTTGGGTTAGTCCTGGTTTAGTGCCGAAATAGATGCAGAAATAATCTGATAATATGACTTACCCATAAGAATGCGGTCAGATCCATTCTAACAGTTTGCCGTGTTGTCTTTAATAATCCGGAGCTCCGGAGAAAAGGACATGATCCCGAACGTGTCCCGTGGCGAGAGTTCCTTCTTACGTAGCATTAACGTAGCAAGTTAAGGATTCTTCTTCTCTTAGAAATGTCGCGTAAATATCAGGCTCACAGCTGATTGGCGAACAGGCGCAAACACAACAGCGGCAATCGTCATGATTGGCGGGAGCGCGTATCGGTGCGTAATTATGCTGCAACATGATTGGAAGCTGGAGCGCACTGGCCATTTTGACTTAAAAACGGCGAAATTCGCCAAAAGTTTAGGGATTTTCATGCCTGATTAATAAAATGCCATAAGGGATGGAAGAAGGGATGCCCGTTTTAGAAGAGGGATGATTTTGACTATTTTTTCCCACAGGGGGGATGCCACACCCCCCCCCCCCCCCCCCCATCCCCCCTCAACTCGAGTACTGCCGATACCACTCTGTATTTTTCACAATGAGGACCTGTAGATGCGAGTGTGGCCGCTGTTTACCTCGGTGCCTAATTTTACCACTAACGCCCAGAGCAGGTTAAATGTAGACTATGGAGGCTCTGCAGACTCTTGCAGATAATAACAGAAAAGACCTTTGTCTTTCCTCTGATATCTTCATTTAGCCTTTGGTGTGGACGCTCAAGTTAGTAGAAAAACTACATTACGGAGAGTGCGGCCTGGCAACAGCGACAGCGCTAACTTGGACTTTGTTTACCCTGCAAAATTAGCCATGTCCTCTGAGGATGATCATCTTTTTACAGGCCTCACTATTTTTATCCACGCACCGCAATAGAAAGTAACGAATTAGAGAATTTTAAGTGCTTAAATCAGCAAAATACTTAAATCAAGAACTCACTTAGTTCTTCTAGATTTTCTTTGGAGATAGTCTTTTAGTAGATTTATTTTATTGTACAGGGAATTGTGTTTCTTTACTGTGCATATGACAATAAAAGCTTTGAATCTTTGAATCTTGAATCTACTTCTACTAGCCGAGGCCTACCTTAAGATCATCAAATAGTGCGAGGGCTACCAGCTCAATACAGATAATCCAAAAGACTAAATAATACACTATTAGACTGTATTATTCAATTATATTATAAGAATACCTGCATTAGTAACCATTTGTTAGTTACTTGTAAATAATCACATTTGTGTTCCATTGTCAAAGCGACATTTATTTTGTGCAAATGAATGAACATGAATGTCACAACTTCACTGTTCATTAATAGTAATGTAGTAGTTATGCTGTAATGTAGCAGTAATGTAGTAGTATTCTTAAAGGAGAATTAACATTTTTTACAATCTGAGCCTTATTTCGGTAATAAAACAAGTTGTTTTACTCACCCATAGCACTTTGGTGTCATTTGGAGCATTTCCGGAGATGTTTTAGATTAGCAATCTCCGTTAACGTGAGTGATCGGGGCATGGCGTTGAAGTCACCAAAATAACACAAACCTTAGCACTTTTCAAATCATTGAAGCTCAATGTCTTAGTCTACACTTTCGTTTGAGTCAAAAGTGCCTCTAATCCGAGATTTAGCCATAGTTTCGAGTAGATGAGGAGGTGTGCTCAGTCACAGCTTATTTTGTTCTCAGCTCTCGGGACCCAAACATGAAACGCAAAGCTGTAAGACGTTTGGACCATCGTGTTTGCAGTACCCACTTCAGTCAAGACCATTTTTTACCAGCAAAGGAAAAGAAAGAAGGCCAGCGGATTCAGCGCACGATTCTGAGGAGTAATGCGAAACCGTTGGCTGTTCTCTGCTGCTCCTAAAACTGTCTCCACTTCATTCTTTCCGTATCCATTCTGTCTCCTCATCCGTATACTCAGGCACAAAACGATAGGGACGGCCATCATACTCAAATAACTCCTTCAGTCTCAAAGTCCCAATCTTCAGCCATGTGTCGCTCGCAATAGAAAAGTTCAGAGCAGTGTTTATCTGCGAATTAGCTGGGGAATTCGCACATGCGCCCTGTCCTCTATGATGACGTCATCAGATGAAAATATAGCTGGATATCGGGTTTCAGGCCGTTTTGGACTCCACTTAAAGTCTACACTGACACAGCGAGCTTCTGTGATTTGAAAAGTGCTCAAGTTTGTGTTATTTTGGTGACTTCAACGTCATGCCCCGATCACTCACGTTAACGGATATCGCTAATCTAAAACATCTCCGGAAATGCTTCAAATGACACCAAAGTGCTATGGGTGAGTAAAACAACTTGTTTTATTACCAAAATAAGGCTCAGATTGTAAAAAAAACAAACAAACATTAATTCTCCTTTAACACTAGTTCAACTCATTTTTGTTTTAAACAAATCATTTCAATCTGGTAACAGCAATAACTTAGCAGTAACATGTTTAACAAAAACACTCTATTAAACTCTCTCCCTGTTAATGAGAAACTTGGCACTCCATGTTGTCCACGAGTTTGCTGTATTCTGGTGTATGGTTGGACACTGCCACTCTCAGTGACTCAGATTCACAGAGATAGGTGGATCCAAAAAGGCAGCCAGCCTTCATAGCTGCTGTACAGACAGCTTTGTACTTCTCCGTGTCCACTAGGTTCCAAAATTTTGAGTTACCCAGATGGGCTTTGAGCTGTAGGTCATTTTGAAAAGTCACTATTTCCATTTTTACTTGCCCTGCATCCAAGTTGAAGGTTGCACACACGTGGACAAAATTGTTGGTACCCTTCCGTTAATGAAAGAAAAATTCACAATGGTCACAGAAATAACTTGAATCTGACAAAAGTAATAATAAATAACAAATCTAAGAAAATTAACCAATTGCTTTTCTGAGGTTTTTGAACGTTAATGTGAGCTCCCCTATCCTGTTTAGGACCCCCCCCCCCATGGTTAAAAGTTGCGAAATGTCTAAACTAAGCATTTGCTATCCTTTTCTGCGTTACAAAAAATCGGAGCTCAAACGGGCGATTTTGAACAAGGCACCTTATTGACGTCAGATCGAAAAAAGAAATGCAAATGCAGTTCCACCCCCGTCTGTCTGTACTCAGCGTCTCTGTAAATCACGCCCAGAGAGTTTGGACTGCGAATGCACTAGGCAATGCGAAATGCGTTTTTTTATTTGCCTGGAGGCACGTCCGAGTGTTTCTAGGCTCGGAAGTCCTTTATCTGAGCCTCTGGACCTTTGAACAGCAGTGGTTTAATTTTATTTTCTGTGGAAATGTGTTTATTTTTCAATGGAACGCTTCAAATCTCTCCCCCCGTGCAAAAACACGGAAATGGATCAGCTGAGAGCGAGAGCGGAGAGTTTGGCCACGCCCCCACCCTCTACTATAGGCCAGCTCTTTTCTCCTCATTTGCATTCAAGCAACAACGCCCATAATGGCCTGTTCAGAGAGAGAAAAAATACTCTTTCTCATCTTATCTCTGTTTCTCATGCACTGAGTGTTGATTTTGAAGAAGGATTCATTTACAGTATTAGGGAACCATTAAGGAGCCATATAAAAGCATCAAGAAGTACCATGTCATGGGATCTTTAAAAAAAGTAAACTCCTGAAACAGGCCTGGACAAAAATGATGGTACCCCTAGAAAAGACTGAAAATAATTTGACCAAAGGGACAAGTTAATCCAAGGCGTGTCCACTAATTAGCATCAGAGGTGTCTATAATCTTGTTCTCAGTCAGTGGGCCTATATATAGGGCTGTGCTGTTTGGTGACATGGTGTGTACCATACTCAACATGGACCAGAGGAAGCAAAAGAGTTGTCTTTGGAGATTAGAAAGACAATTATAGACAAGCATGTTAAAGGTAAAGGTTATCGACCATCTCCAAGCAGCTTGATGTTCCTGTGACTACAGTTGCACATATTCAGAAATGTAAGATCCATGGGACAGTAGCCAAGCTCCCTGGTTGCAGGAGGAAAATTGATGACAAATCAAAGAGACAGAAAATAAGAATGTTAACTAAAGAGCCAAGAAAAACTTCTAAAGAGATTAAAGGTGAACTTAGAGCTCAAGGAACATCAGTGTCAGATCGTACCATCCGTCGTCGTTTGAGCCAAAGTGGACTTAATGGGAGACGACCAAGGAGGACACCATTGTTGAAAACAAATCATAAAAAAAGCCAGATTGGAATTTCTACATGTTGACAAGCCACAAAGCTTCTGGGAGAATGTCCTATGGACAGATGAGACAAAAATGGAACTTTTTGCCAAGGCAAATCAGCTCTATGTTCAAAGACAGAAAAATTAAGCATATCAATAAAAGAGCACTGCCCCTACTGTGAAACATGGAGGAGGCTGTTATGTTCTGGGGCTGCTTTGCTGCATCTGGCACAGGGTGTCTTGAATCTGTGCAGGGTACAATGAAATCTCAAGACTATCAAAGGATTCTAGAGAGAAATGTGCTGGCCAGTGTCAGAAAGCTTGGTCACAGTCGCAGGTCATGGGTTTTGCAACAGGACAATGACCCAAATCACACAGCTAAAAAATACCCAAGAATGGCTAAGAGGAAAACATTGGACTATTCTAAAGTGGCCTTCTATGAGCCCTGACCTAAATCCTATTGAGCATCTTTGGAAGGAGATGCCGTCTGGAAAAGGCACCCTTCAAACCTGAGACAACTGGAGCAGTTTGCTCATGAAGAATGAGCCAAATTACCTGCTGAGAGGTGCAGAAGTCTCACTGACAGTTACAGGAATCGTTGCATGATTGCAGTTACTGCCTCAAAAGGTTGTGCAACATAAAATTTTAAAGTTAAAAGTTAAGGGTACCATCATTTTTGTTCAGGCCTGTTTCATGAGTTTATTTTTATTTTTTAAAATAATTCTTTTGAAGTATGGTTGAAAAGCAATATCTGACTTTCATTGGTTAAATTTCATAATATTTTTATTTATTATTACTTTTGTCAGAATCAAGTTATTTCTGTGACCATTGTGAGTTTTTCTTTCATTAACGGATGGGTACCAACAATTGGTGTGTACTTAGTTTCTCAGCTGTGTTGGTAATGTCCACTGTCATAAAGGGATTTCAAATGAATGACACACATGGCTCCATTTGATCAAAATCACTAAACTGGTTCTCAAACTCTTGTATCAGTCTGTTAATGACTTGGCAGTATTTTTATGCTACCTTATCACAGATGCAGATTCATTGTCATTTTGCACTTTTTGAGGGGAAGTGTGGTTCACTTATTCTTTGTAAATGCACAGAGTAAATGTTCATGTTTGCTTTAAAAGCCTTGACAGCACTAATCCTGTCTGACTGTCTTACCTTTGCCTTGCAACTCACAGTTCAGATAGTTCAGTTTTCCAGTGACATCTGTTAAAAAGGCAAGGTCAAGCAACCATTCAATGTCATCCAGGAGTGAGATGTCCTCTTCTCGCCACATTCCGCGGACAGCTCCTCGAAAGCACTTTAAATGTCTTGTGCTCCTTGGTTTTGGAGTGACTGCTAGTAATGATTTTCACAACAGGCGTCATAACATGGTCAAACCCGGTCACTTTGGCACATGTTGCCTGCTGGTGAATGATATAATGGTAGTGTAAAAAAGGTGGGAAATGAGTATCATTTTTACGGTGCGCAATGAAGCCTCCTCTACACCTCATCATTGCCAGTGTCGCCATCTGTAGTAATCGAGACAAGCTTCTCCATTGGCAATTTTTTCTCCACGAAGAAAGTTTTCATTACGTTGTAAATGTCCACTCCTCATGTAGTAGTCCTCAACGGTATCAGCGTCAGGAGCTCTTCATTAGCTGAGCTGTACTGCTGCTGTCCATGGACTCATCGCACTGGATGCTGAACCACCTGCATACACGTAAATCCTTGTCCAGCTGCTCATTCAAGTTTTTGGAGATAGAAGACATTTTGTCACTGTACTCGCATCAAGTTGTACATTGGCCAGACTTGAGCTGACATCAGATCAATTTTTCTCATCTTTTAAAAAGTGTCTCCGCGATTATCATCACCCCTTTGACAGTCTCTCCATCGGAAAACGTCTTCTTATTTTAATCAAATAATTTGTTGCTTTGAATGAAGCCTCAGTCACATTTTTAGACTTCTTTAGCGGTCTGTGAAGAAAGACTGCTGCTTGGCTAAAGCGGCCTTTAACTTGCGTCCTTTCTCCCCTTGAAGTGCACTTTTGGGGGGGAAGTTTGCATTGAAGCTCCCGTGATTTGTAATGAAGTGTCTTTCCACCGTGTGCCGTTTTGAAATCGCCACTGTAGCTCCCCAAATGAGGCATACACACTTCTCTCTTGTAAAAAAGAAGAAGAAGAAGAAGAATGAGCCCAGCGGCAAACAAATGCGCAGATAATTGATCTTTGACCTCAAACAATTACATATGCCTGTTATATTTTAAAAATGTGTTTTTATTATTACCTACAAGTTTGCAAGTGTTATTAGTGCTTAATAAAGGTGCAGCTTTTTTTTTTTTTTAAACATAATTTTTTAGAGAAGTATAAGGGCGTCCTTTTCTATTTTTAGAACAAGTTCTGTGGGCGACTGAGATGGGGCTCATGGGTGACCGGGTGCCCGCAGGCATAGGGTTAGCTGGTCTACTTCTTCACACTATGTGGTATTGGACTATATCGTATCAGCAAGTACTAGGGGTGGCACGGTACACAAAACTCACGGTACAGTACGTACCTCGGTTCAGACCCCACGGTTCGGTACATTTTCGGTACAGTGCAGGAAAAAAAACATAACCAGAAAAGCTGTCCTCAAAGGCAGCTTTTTATTGTTTAAATCTCCAGCTGAGATACCTGTAAGTAAAACAAGTGAACATGCAAGCACCACATTGTCATATATTGATATACTGATTGGTTACTCAGCTGGGTACATCAGTGAAGCTTTAACACATGGTTACCTTCACATACAATACACACAAGTACCTAAACACTTTTTTACATTCACATAGCTCAGTGAACATGAGCTATAGGCCTGGCCTATATCACAGATAACAACATAACGCTGTTTTAAACATGTGCATTTTGTAATAACAAACTGTGTACAGCTGCATACACCTTCATTCAATATTTCAACCACGTTTTTTTTTTTAAATATATATATCTTTGCAATTTCGTTGAGAAAGATTTTGTGTGTGTGTGTGTGTATATATATATATATATATATAGTTGTGTTTAGGGTCGCCAACCGTCCCTTGAAAAATGGAATCGTCCCATATTCAGAAACAAAAGTACGTGTCTTGTATTAAACTTCTTCGCACAAGCCCATCAGGAACTGAGGAACCAAACATCAACGAGGGAGCGCAGCTCTTTCGCACGTGTAACATGTATCACAGGGCAGGTTAAACTAAAACACCCTATCTGTCCGTGCCTCACTTACCGCCGTTTCACGCTCTCTCTCCTCCTGTTCATAGCGCGCATAAGCTCCTCCTCAATGCCTCTGATTAGAAGAGCAAGACAAAGTGCGGGGGGTGTTTGTGACTTTCCGCTTTTTTCATGACTGATGACGTTCATCCCTGTGTAAACATGTTCATCAGGGCTCGCAAATGGCAATGGTTAAAGAGTCCTCAAGGAAACCCTTGCAAAATGAAAGTCCTGTGGTCAGTTCAATATTAAACTTTTGTACCGTATATTCTCCGTCAAAATGCACGTACCAAACCGTGACCCCCGTACCGCCACGGTTCAATATGAATACATATACCGTGCCACCCCTAGCAAGTACACTAAGGTCAAGTATCGCTATCGAATCGGATCCCCCAAAAAATTGTATCAGAACAACACTAATTTATATTCCCGTATCTGTGTGTAATTCCTCAGTGTTCCAGGCAGGTTCTGTAGCGGTCCATTATACTTGTTCTGATACAGCTACAGATCATTCTAAAGCGATTCAGGAAAGCTTGATTTCTCTCCTGTGAACTGGACTTTTTTAGTATCAATACCTGCTCAAATAAGTATCCAGTTTCGTTATTAGTTTTAGTATTTAGATAAACGCTAGCTATGTTTACATGCACAATAGAAATCTGACCATTATCTGATTTCTGGAGTTATCGAATTATTGAAATGCCATGTAAGCATCTCTGCATCTCACATCTCTGCAGGTTTTTAAAAGGTACCGGTAATTCTATGCTGTAATGAGGCAAACAAGTGTGACAAAGACAAAAAGCAAAAGATTGAAAGAGATATTGAGTTATCTGATTATTCTAGTTATCTGATTTGACTGGCTCTGTACATGTACCCACATGTCCATCATGGAAGAAATGGAGTAGTAGTGATAGAAGTTTTCATATCAGTGTTTTTCAACCTGCACTAAGTTATAAAAAACAAACAAACATTAAATCACCACTTAAAGGAAAAGTAACGTTTTTTTACAATCTGAGCCTTCTTTCGGCAATAAAACAAGTAGTTTTACTCACCCATAGCAGTTTGGTGTCAATTGGAGCAGTATCGCAGAACTTATGTTGAGCCATTCTGTTCTACTAGTGATCCCGTATCCGTTAGCGTGAGTGCTCGGGGCACTGATTTGCGGTGTCCAAATAACACAAACTTTAGCACTTTTCAAATCACAGAAGATCGCTGTGTCAGGGTAGACTTTTAGTAGATTCCAAAACGGCCTGAAACCCGATATCGCAACAGAAAAGTAAAGTTCAGAGCGGTGTTAGCTTCTTTCGGACTAGCGGTGTTTACAAAACAGCTGAGTTCACGCATGCGCACTGTCCTCTCTGATGACGTCATCAAATGAAACTATAGCTGGATATCGGGTTTCAGGCCGTTTTGGAATCCACTAAAAGTCTACCCTGACACAGCAATCTTCTGTGATTTGAAAAGTGCTAAAGTTTGTGTTATTTGGACACCGCAAAGTAATGTCCCGAGCACCATGCTAACGGATACGGGATCATTAGTAGAACAGAACGGCTCAACATAAGTTCTGCGATACTGCTCCAATTGACACCAAACTGCTATGGGTGAGTAAAACTACTTGTTTTATTGCCGAAAGAAGGCTCAGATTGTAAAAAAACTTTAATTTTCCTTTAACCCAAGCACAATATTTGAATTAAAGAGCTGTTTTTTTTTCTCTCTCTCATGTATTTGAGTAAATTTGTCTTGCTGCAGTACAGACATACAAGCAACTTTTGAGTTCAAACTATGTCTGTTGCATGCGGCGTTTTATTGTCTGCTGATCAGGAAGTGTGTTAGCATGCTAGTTGTTATTTGCTTTACCGTGACTGCGGAACTCCGCACTGGTCTGTGAAAGTTGAAACAAGCGCTTAGAAACTCATCGTGGTGAGTAATTGGGGCGCTCAGAATGCATAAAGTAAGTTCTTCTTCTTTTGTCTCTCCTCCAGGTTTAAGTTGACTCAGATCGCCGTGGATACCGCCGCTGGCCCGTATAAGAACTACACCGTCATGTTTCTGGGCTCAGACAATGGTCACGTGCTGAAGATCCTGGCCAGTACTCAGGGCTCCAACACCAGCTTCAACACACAGCTCCTGGAGGACATGGACATCTACAACCCAGACAAGTACGCTCCCTCCTCTCCAGAAGACAGAAGGAAGAGAAAGAAGAGAGGTGGAGAACCTCTCTTCTTTCTCTTCCTTCTGTCTTTAGCTTTCTGCTTGCTCGTCTTTCTTTCCTTTCCTCTCTCCTTCATCCTCTATGTATTTCTTTTGCTTTCTCTCTCTCTCTCTCTCTCTCTCTCTGCTCTGCCCTTTTGCCCCCCTCTCTCTCTTTATTTTTTTCTCGCTCTTTTCTCCTCTCTCTGTTTATTCTTCCTCTCCTTTCCTTTCTTTCTCTCTCTCCTCTCTGCTCCTGTCTCTTCTTTCTCTCCTTTTCCCTCTCTTTCTCTCTCCTCTCGCTCCTCTCCTGTTTCTCCCCTCTCTCTCTTCTCATCTGCCCTTTCTTCTCCCTCACTTTCCTCATTCATTTCTTCTCACTCTTTTCTCCTCTTCTCTCCCCTCTCATCCCTCCTCTCGGTCGGTTTATTCTTTCTGTCCTATCCTTTCTTCTTCTCTCTCTCCTCTCCGTTCCTGTCTCTTCTTTCTCTCCTTTTCCCTCTCCTTCTCTCTCCTCTCGCTCCTCTGCCCCCTCCTTTCCTCTGTCCTCTCCATTCCGCTATTCTCTCTCCTCTCTCTCTTCTCCCACTCCTCTCTGACTTCTCTTCTCTCCCTGTCTCTCCCCTTTCCCCTTTTTGCTGTTTCTCTCCTCTCCTCTCTCTCTATTTCTCTCCTCTACTACTTTCTCTCTCCTCTCCTGTTTCTTCTCATTCTCTTCTGCTCTGCCCTTTCTCCCCCTTTTCTTTCCTCATTAATTTCTTTTCACTCCTTTCTTGTCCTCTCTCCCCTCCAAACTCTTTCTGTTTCTTCTTTCTCTTCTATCCTTTCTTCCTCTCTGCTCCTGTCTCTTCTTTCTCTCCTTTTCCCTCTCTCTCCTCTCGCTCCTCCACCCCCCCACCCTCTGTCCTCTCCTCTCCTCTATTCTCCCTCCTCTCTCTGTTCTCCTCCCTTCTCTCACTTCTGTCTCTCACCTTGCCCCTTTTCGCTGTCTCTCTCCTCTCCTCACCTCTCTCTCTATTTCTCTCCTCTACTTATTTCTCTCCCTCTCTCTCCTCTCTTGTTTCTTCTCTCTCTGTTCTCACCTGCCCTTTCTTCTCCCTCACTTTCCTCATTCATTTCTTCTCACTCTTTTCTCCTCTTCTCTCCCCTCTCATCCCTCCTCTCTCGGTCTGTTTATTCTTTCTGTCCAATGCTTTCTTCCTCCCTCTCTGCTCCTGTCTCTTCTTTCTCTCCTTTTCCCTCTCTTTCTCTCTCCCCTGCCCCCCCTCACCTTTCCTCTGTTCTCCCTCTCCTCTCTCTCACTTCTTTTCTCTCCCTGTCTCTCGCCTTTCCCCTTTTCGCTATCTCTCTCCTCTCCTCTACTTCTTTCTCTCTCTCTCTCCTCTCTCTCCCTTCTCTCTCTTGCTCTCCCGCTCATCTCTCTCACCGCTTTCTCCGTCCCTCTCTCTCTTCTGCCTCTCCTCCTTCCCTCCCTGTCTCTGGTCACATATCCTGTATTCTTTATCCTTCTTGCCCTTTACTCACTACTCGGGGCGTTATTGGGGCTTTAGTGTCGACTTCTTTTTCCAGTTGAGTGCTCGGGCTTTGATTTGTGCCGCTCTGCTCCGGTCCACTCGCTGCTGCCAAAAGATAGATTTAAGTGCATCTTTTGTTTTGAACAACAACTTCATTTCAGAATCCTGATTTTAGGACTGACTAGTGTAGATTTATTACCTTATCAAACCTAGATTATATGGGTCATTCCAGAATCGGAGGACATTTTGGCTTTAAAATTCTTGAAAAATAAACCTTCACTTTTCAGATTTTCTGCTACATATTCATCAGTAATAGGTAATAAACTATCAAATGCTTGATTAGCTCAGCTGACGGTCAATGGTAACATTTTTATTATATGATTTATATGGTTTATTTATTTATTTACTCTAATCGCAGTAACAGGGTTGCAGGTAACAGGGTTGCAAAATCGCACTAATGTTCGCTTTATCTCAGGAGTAGAAGCTGTTTAGCTGTTATTACTAATCAAGAGGAAAAACTTATTTATGCAAATACGTAAAGGAAAAAAATAATTGTCTTATTCTGATCATTTGTATAACAGGGTTGTATGAGGTAGAGTGAGACATTCAATCAAGGCTAACGATGTTATAAAAATATGAAAAATGGAAGAGAAGATAAACCTTTGCTCTGCCCATTCTTTTGGAAAACTGTTTGATGATGTCAAGTCCAGGGGATCATGTGGTTCTGTTTTCTTCTTCTTCTACCAGACTAAAAATGTTCTGGTAACAGGGTTGGTGCAGGTTGTGGGACACAAGTTCCATGAATAATAATTATTATTTGAAATATTATGTCTATTAAAACAAATGTTCCCACAGTTACAAGAGATGGCAATGAAACAAATTATAGAAAAAACAAGAAATTTCAATTCAATTTTAACTGTTTTATTTGAGATTCAGTTTGGTCATTAGAGGGGTGGGACAAGAGGAAAATGGCATTTTGGGGGGTACCCCAGACTTATTTGGTATTTTAAAAACTATTTTCAAGCATTCTTTTCTCTTAGTTTTTTTAGATTTGGTCTCAGGACAAGTAAATTCACTCAGAAACTGTATGTTTTAGTATTTTGTATGTGGATTATTTAATATTTGATGCGTGGGACGTAAAATGTCCTCCAATTCTGGAACGACTTATGACTTATTTAAATGTAGTAATAATAATAATAATAATAATAATAATAATAATAATAATAATAATAATAATGCATTAGTCTTGTATTTTCCAGATGCTTGAAGTCACTTTACGATTTCATGCGTTATTCATTTACACAGCCCATCAACACTGAGTCGAAACTGGTGCAAACAAAATCCTGTAAGTGTAAAATGCATAGACTATATATGACAATTTATTTTTATGTCTTATGTAGCTGCCTTTACTAAACGAAACATGTAAATAGACTAGAACAAATTAAAATCATATACAGGCCCTTAATGTAAAATATTATACCACTTCTGAATGCAACTAATTCACAAACTAGACTGACATTTTCCAATTCTTTCTCTTCTTCTTTAATGGTGTATAAATGCCAGAATGCTCTTTGTAAAAGGGGGTGCCCAAAGTGCAGTCTGTGGTCCAAACTCGGTCCTCCAGGGGGGTCTATAATTTTGATTTAAATTTGTATCGAAAAAGACTGTCAGGAGACAGGGAGGAGGAGAAGAAACTTGTCTATTCCTTAATATTTAAAGTTGCACCGCTCAACTTTTCTGGTTGAGGGTCCACTACCTGCTTGTCTCCATAGAGATGTTCTTGCTTTGAGTGGAATGTTCCATTGTATGACATTACAAATATCCATCATCACAGTTGTTTCTATTGCTGGAAAATACAATAGTTCCTTTTGTGAATAGGGGCGACTCTCCGCAGATCTGAACTGTCCCAAGCGAGCAAAACAAATCTAAAACCACTCGAGGCTATATACAAGCATTCTCTGAAAATACTGGATAAAAAAGCCAACGATACCATCACTGTAACATACTTCATACTTACAATATGCTTAACTTTGATAACTTTGTTTCCTTCTCCCATGTCCAATTGGTCTTCAAAGTTGTCCATAACCTGCCTCCGCCTTTACTCAAAGAATTCATCCAACTGTCGCTGATACGTCCACAAGAGTAACAAGAAGCAGCATTAGAGGGCAGTGTAACGTGCCTAAATGTAGAACAGCCTTTGCTCAAACAGCTTTTTCCTTTAGGGCTGTTCAACAGTGGAATAAGCTCCCATCTGAGTTACTGAGCATAAATAACCCCTCTGCTTTTAATCGTGAAGTGAAAGCATGTTTTTTAGAAAACCAGACATGTATGCACTTTTAAAGGGATATGCCACCCCCAGGTCAAATTTGGGCATCTCCCCACAGTCCTGAGACTAAAATAAGTGGTGGAAAGCGTTTTCCTGCTCACCCAGCCATTGTCCAAGTCTGTCGCCACTGACCGCCGCGGTATCTGGTGCTCCTCTGCCTTAGACTGGAGTCTAACGTCGCCAGAGAAAGATTTCGGCCAAAAGGAATTAATTTGCTCGATGCGTTTCCCAATTACTCTCTGTGTACTGCACATTCATATCGAGTGCAAATAAATGTGCAAATCAACACGGAGAGCTTGCCTTGGTCATTTTGGGTGGGAACTATTTTCCAGTGCGGAAGAATACAGCCGTATCACGCAGCACGCTGCCAGGGGAATCCCTGTTACGCACCGGGAAGGGAGTTCCCCTGTTGCACAACGTGGTGCGTGATTCGGCTGTATTCTTCCGCACTGGAAAATAGTTCCCACCCAAAATGACCAAGGCAAGCTCTCCGTTTTGAATGCGCAGTACACAGAAAGTAATTGGGAAACGCATCGAGCAAATTAATTCCTTTTGGCCGAAATCTTTCTCTGGCGACGTTAGACTCCAGTCTAAGGCGGAGGACCACCAGATACCGCGGCGGTCAGTGGCGACAGACTCGGACAATGGCTGGGTGAGCAGGAAAACGCTTTCCACCACTTATTTTAGTCTCTGGACTGTGGGGAGGTGCCCAAATTTGACCTGGGGGTGGCATATCCCTTTAACAAAATCAACAGCCACCAACCTTGGCGTCATTATGGACTCTGATTTTAAACTTGATATACAAGTTAACGCGGGCGTGAAAACTAGTTTTTATCACCTTCGTCTTTTAGCCAAAATTAAAGGTCCCATGGCATGAAATTTTCACTTTCTGAGGTTTTTGAACGTTAATGTGAGCTCCCCTACCCTGTTTACCCCCCCCCCCCCCCCCCCACCCCCCAGTCCAGAGACTAAAACAAGTGATGAAAAGTGTTTTCCTGGTCACCCAGCCATTGTCCGAGTCTGTCAGCACTGACCGCTGCGCGCAGCTGCTGCTCCTCCGCGTTAGACTGGAGGCAACAGTGCCAGAGAAAGATTTCGGCCAAAAGGAATTAATTTGCTCGATGCTTTTCCCAATTACTTTCTGTGTAGTGCGCATTCATATCGAGTGCAAATAAATGTGCAAATCAACACGGAGAACTTGCCTTGGTCATTTTGGGTGGGAACTATTTTTCAGTGCGGAAAAAGACAGACGAAGCACACACCACGCGGACAGGGGAATCCCTGTTTACGCACCAGGAAGGGAGTTCCCCCGTTACGCTGCGTGCTGTGTAGTGTAGTGTTTCTAGGCTCGGAAGTCCTTTATCTGAGCCTCTGGACCTTTGAACAGCAGTGGTTTAATTTTATTTTCTGTGGAAATGTGTTTATTTTTCAATGGAACGCTTCAAATCTCTCCCCCCGTGCAAAAACACGGAAATGGATCAGCTGAGAGCTGAGAGCGGAGAGTTTGGCCACGCCTCCACCCTCTACTATAGGGCAGCTCTTTTCTCCTCATTTGCATTCAAGCAACAACGCCCATTATGGAGTGTTCAGAGAGAGAAAAATTACTCTTTCTCATCTTATCTCTGTTTCTCATGCACTGAGTGTTGATTTTGAAGAAGGATTCATTTACAGTATTAGGGAACCATTAAGGAGCCATATAAAAGCATCAAGAAGTACCATGTCATGGGATCTTTCAATCTTTTTTATCCTTTTCAGATTTTGAGCACGTCATGCATGCTTTTATTTCTTCTCGTCTGGACTACTGCAACGCACTTTATTCTGGAATGAATCAAAACGCACTTTATCGACTGCAGTTAGTCCAGAATGCTGCTGCTGCGCGCTTTTTAACAGGACGGAATTCTTCTATTCTTGCGTCGTTGAACTGGCTTCCTGTTCGTTTTAGGATTGATTTTAAGATTTTATTGTTTGTTTTTCAAGCTTTGAATGAGCTGGCCCCAAAATACATCTCTGACCTCATCCCAATCTACAGACCGGTGCACGCTCTGAGGTCAGAGGGCCAGCTCCAGCTCGTGGGACCTAAGACTAGACTTAAAACTCGGGGGCCCAGGGCTTTCTCTGTGGTTGGCCCCAAGTTATGGAATGTTCTGCCCCCTCATGTCAAAACAGCCCCCACACTGGAGAGTTTTAAGTCTCGTCTTAAGACCCACTTTTATTCTCTGGCTTTTAATACCGCGTGAGTTGGGTGCTCCTTTATTGATTTTATGTGCAGCACTTTGGAAACTGTCTCTGTTTATAAAATGTGCTGTAGAAATAAAATTGGATTGGATTAACTGTAAGAATCAACTGTGTATGTTTATTGGGATGTCTGGAGGACTTGATAACTGATGTAATGACTGTGAGTATGTGAAGATTGAGGAAATTGTATGAATAATGTTACATGGGTTGCAAGTTTAAATGCACTGTAAATATGGCACTCTGACCATCCCCCAGCGGACTACAGACGGAAATGAGCTTTAAAGAGAATCTGGTACAAGCATCTCTGCCTTTGTGCTTAATGTAACTGTATATTGTCCTTATAAATAAAAAAATGAAATGAAAATTAAATGAAATGTAGTATAGTGTAGAGCTGTAACCTGTTTGTCTCCCTGGTGATAAATAGGTTTAATCTATACTGTGGAACATTCTATACAAGGCAATAACATTTCCATGGAGACAAGCAGGTGACCCTAAGAAGACAAGCATCCTCCACAGTAAATTTAATTTTTCCATTTCTTTGCAGAGGAACATTTTTAGGTGCAAACTCTCATTAGGCATGGCCAGGTCTGGACTGGGACAAAAAAATGGCCCTGGCATTTTTGGCTTAGACCGGCCCCTCATAATTAGTCCTGGTTTAGTCCTGGTTCAGACCTGATTTAGTCCTGGTTTAGTCCTGGTTCAATCCTGATTTAGTCCTGGTTTAGTCCTGGTTCAGACCTGATTTAGTCCTGATTTAGATGTAATTAGTCCTGGTTTAGTCCTGGTTTAGTCCTGGTTCAGTCCTGATTTAGTCCTGGTTTAGTCCTGGTTCAATCCTGATTTAGTCCTGGTTTAGTCCTGGTTCAATCCTGATTTAGTCCTGGTTTAGTCCTGGTTCAATCCTGATTTAGTCCTGGTTTAGTCCTGGTTCAGACCTGATTTAGTCCTGATTTAGATGTAATTAGTCCTGGTTTAGTCCTGGTTCAATCCTGGTTTAGTCCTGGTTTAGTCCTGGTTCAGACCTGATTTAGACCTGATTAGTCCTGGTTTAGTCCTGGTTTAGTCCTGGTTCAGTCCTAAATTGTGGGCCCGTCTCTAAGTAATAAAAAAAAAAAAAAAGAAGGACATCGGCCCCTAGGACTGTCAGCCCACCAGGAAAATGCCCGGTATGCCCAATTACCAGTCCAGGCCTGGGCATGGCCCTTGACCCGCTGAGGAAAAAACTCCCCCGACACCAGTGTTGTAAAGGTTTTAGACGAATATAGAACTCAAGAGAAAGCACGTTGACAGTATAGTATCTTATTGGTGTATTTTGGTTCTTTCTTCAGGTGTATGGTGCGTGGAGATGATCACCGCGTCCCCACAGATGAGCGCCGTGTCCTGGGCCTGGAGCTGGACCGGGACCATCACGCTCTGTTTGTGGCCTTCTCAGGATGTGTGATCAGAGTCCCCCTGAGCCGCTGTTCAGACTACAGCGTCTGCAAGAAGTCAGTGCACTCGTTTAACATCTGCCTTTACTATTTTAATTTCTCTCTCTCTGTCTTCTCTCCTGTTTTTCCTCTCCCCCTCTCAGCGCTCTACTTTCTCTCCACTCCCTCTTCTTTTCTTTCTCCTCTCCTCTCCTCTTCACCTCTCTCTACTCCTGTCTCTTCTCTCTTTACCCCCCCTTTTCTATCTACTCTCTCCCCGTTTTCCTCTCTCCTCTCTATCGCCACTCTCTCTAAGCTTTGTCTTTCAAGAAGTCCCTCATCTCAGCTTTGTCTTTAGTATTTTAATTTGTCTTTATCTCTTCTCTCCTGTCTGTTTTTCCTCTTCTTTTCCTTCTTCTTCCTCTCCTCTCGTCCCTTCTATCCACTTGTCTCTGTCTCTTCTGTCTCCTTTCCCCCTCTTTCTCTGTCTACTTTCTCGCCCTCTCTCCTTTCTGTGTCCTCCCTCTCCCCTCTCTCATCTCCCCTCGTCTCTCTCCTCTCTCTGGCTCTGCCCTCTTCTCAGTCAGTGCACTCATCTAATATCTGTCCTTACTATTTAAATTTGTCTCTCTCGCTCTTCTCTCCTGTTTCTCGTTTCATCCCTCCACTCTCTCTCTGCTTTTTCCTCTCTGGTCTCATCCCTTTACTCCACTCCTCTGTCTCTTCTCTCTCTCCTTTTCCCTCTTTCTCTATCTACCCCCTTCCGCCTTTCCTTTCTCTGTTCTCCCTCTCCTCTCTCCTCTCCTGCCCCCCGCTTCCCTCCTTTCTTTCTCCTCTCTTGTATCATCCTTTCACTCCACTCCTCTGTCTCTCTCTACTTTTCCCTCTTTCTCTAGCTATCTCCCCTCCTTTCTCTGCTCTCCCTTTTCTCTCTCCTCGTTCACTCTCCTCCCTCTCCCCTCTTCTCTCTCCTCTCACAAGTTTTTTTTTTCTTTCAAGAAGCCAGTGCACTCGTTTAAGACATTTACATACATTTATATACTTACTATGCTTCTGTTATCTAGTACTTTGTATTGAATTAGTTGCACATAAAAAGGAGAAAAAACAACACAAAGGACTTTGAAACAGCGAATCAACAATCCAGGCACCAAACCTATTGATCCCAGTAAAATGGTAAAATGGTAAATGGTCACATCTTTATATAGCTCTTTTCCACCTTCAAGGCACTCAAAGCGCTTTACAACAAGGAACCACTCACCCATTCACACACACATTCACACACCAGTGTACGCAGACACTGGGGGCGAGGAGGGTTAAGTGTCTTGCCCAAGGACACAACGGCAGCATTCATCTGTGGGAGCTGGAATCGTACCAACCAACCTGTGGGTCAGTGGATCTGACCGCTCAACCACTGATGTTTCTTATGTCAAGAGCGGGATTTGAACCGCCAACCTTTGGATCAGTGGACAAACGCTAAGAAAGTATTTATATATTTTGTTCTGAATGTTATTAGAAAGATGAGAGATGTCTTCTTGCATTTGAGAGACACATGCTACAGATTAGTAGCTGTGGGTTGGATCATCTCAAGTTTGGACAGGGGTTTTTCACGGTCTGTGGTCCAATTCCAGACTCTTCTGGATTTTAACAGAATGATAAATGGACTGGTGATCAGGCATTTGAACTAGATGAGGACCTTTTAATAAAGAGAGAAGTGACTTTATTGATCTCACACAGGAGAAATTCTTCTCTGCATTTAACCCATCCTGTTATTAGGAGCAGTGGGCAGCACATTACTGCGCCCGGCAGGCCTGGACTGGTAATTGGGCATACCGGGCATTTTCCCGGTGGGCCGACAGTCCTAGGGGCCGATGCCCTTTTTTTTTTTTTTTTTACTTAGAGACCGGCCCACAATTTAGGACTGAACCAGGATTGAACCAGGATTGAACCAGGATTGAACCAGGACTAATCGGGTCTAAATCAGGACTAAATCAGGTCTGAACCAGGACTAAACCAGGACTAAATCAGGATTGAACCAGGACTAAACCAGGACTAATCAAGTCTAAATCAGGACTAAATCAGGTCTGAACCAGGACTAAATCAGGATTGAACCAGGACTAAACCAGGACAAATTACATCTAAATCAGGACTAAATCACGTCTGAACCAGGACTAAACCAGGACTAATTATGAGGGGCCGGTCTAAGCCAAAAATGCCAGTCCAGACCTGGTGCCCGGGGACCATCTCTATGATCTTCTTGCTTCGGCTTGGTCAGGACCTCAGCTGGAGGATTTTACCTGGTGCATGTTTTGGGTTGATGGGGGAAACCGGAGTGCCCGGAGGAAACCCACCCAGACACGGGGAGAACATGCAAACTCCACACAGAACGGCTCAGGCGACCCGGGGATCAAACTAGCCACTCAGCCACTGTGCCGCCAAAAAAATCCAGAATATCTCTCAGTATTTTTCATAGAGATCGATATCAGTCTCGTCCACAAACAAAACCACATCTCGTTCTACAGACCATGTTTTTCAGTCCACTCTGATTTATTTGTTTGACATGGACGGACCATGCTTGTCTCTGGTGGCTAATTCACTGTCCACATCCATCTGACCTGGCCTGGTGCCTGCTGCGACTATCATTACTGGGGATGAAGTTAAGCACAAAATAATCATAAATAAATAGATAATATAAATAAAGTTGCATTAACTTTTCTGCTGGAGGCTCCGTCAAATGCGTTTCTCCATGGAGATGTTACTGCTTTATCTGGAATGTTTCACAATACGGTGTTTGGACCTTTCTATCTTCATGGAGACCAAACCAGATCATGTTACAGGTCAGATCTGTGGAGGTATTTTTGAGCTATAAAACTACCTGTAAAGTAGAGCTGTTTAATGTCATATTGTGGAACATTCTAACCAGAGCAATGACATATCCATGGAAACAAGCAGGTGATGGGGCCCCAACCAAAACACTCAGACTTTTTACGGAACACGTATTGTATTAAAACAGTGAAAAGAGCAATAAACTAACAATAGAGGAAAGATAAACGCAGTGAATCAAAGAGATACTGAGTAAATGTTGTTTTGTCTTGCCAAAGGGCACAAACAAGCTAGATTGAAAATAAATAACAAACTTTAGTAGTGCCCTCAAAACTGTCCAAAATGGTAAATGCCAAATAGCTTTACTGTCCATGTTTATTTCAAATTAGAACTTTGCTCACATATAACAAAAACCATTTCCATGGTAGCCTGAGCGTCTCTACTTCGCCCACACTTCTGGATTAGGGGCAAAGCCTGTTGTACAGAAATTACAGCATATTAAATTGAAATGAGTAAAGACACTGCTAATTCCTCCATGTTCTTAACAGGTTTAAGAAGAAAATGCAGCTTCCTTTGCTGCCAATTTCCTAAATGTGCCCACTCATCCTGCGCTTACGGCCCTGGACTACAGCCTGGATGAATCTTGAGCTGTAATCTGGTCGGTTTGTCCATTTGGCTGTTTCCATTTTGACAAAAAGTAGTCCCTCCTTGTTTCTCCTCTGAGATATGGGAGTTAAAGCCCCAGTGTGTAGGATTCGTGGCGCATAGGTAGATGGTGCTATTGCACTTTCTGTTTTAGCTACGGCAGACCTCAAGGGTCACCCGGGCGCGCCGTACCCGACAGCTCTCGTACAGCTCTCGTACCCGCGCACGAGCCGCGCTCCGCTACTGTATAAATAAAACGCGGTCCCGTTTTTTTTTTTTCCTCATGAAAACACACATTCCCGATCATGTACCATGACACTCTACACATCAAATGAAACCTTACAGTCTCCTCTTTTTGACTATGCAATTCATTTCCCTGCACAATAATCACTCCCCGAGCACATGGGGCTTTTATACGGAAAAGCACAAAACGAGGTTAGCTTAACTTAGAATGCTTTGCACAGGTCAAACTCTGTATTTCACCATAAACTTGCTCTCAATTTGTCCGTAAGGATCCAGCGAATAAAATCCAGTAAAACAATTTAGTCCAAAACACGTGTTAGATCCATTACGACGTCTGATCCGGCAGCATGCTTGTGTTGTTTACCCAAAACCACGAGCCTTGCCGAAGGCGAAGGCGGAGCCCAAATGTCCTTCTGCGGCTCTCGTATTCAAAATGGCTGCCTCTGCATGGGGAAGATCCCCCTTTTATGTGACTATATCCAAGTCCAAAAGAATACTTTGATTTCATGATGGAAGTGAAAAGGCTTGGAAAACGATGTATTTTTGAATGGGTAGCTTCAATTTCAGTAATTAACGGGTAAAAATCTTACACACTGTCCCTTTAAAAGAGTTTAAAATGCCCATATTATGCTATTTTCTGATGTATGTTATAATGTTCATGTTAAACACACTAGAATTATTGGATGATTTCAGCCCTGGAATTGCCCATCTCTACTGAACAAAAGGTAAAATGTAGCTGTTAACTTGAAAATTACAGCTTCATGACATCACAAGGTGGAACAGAACATTTTGAGTTCTGAAGATGTAGACAGACTAATAATTATGAGGGGCCGTTCAAGACATTATTCATTCTGGTCCTCTCACATACATATATTCTCACTCTCACATACATACATTCTCCTCTCACATACATACATTCTCCTCTCACATACATACATTCTCCTCTCACATACATATATTCTCACTCTCACATACATACATTCTCACTCGCACATACATACATTCTCACTCGCACATACATATATTCTCACTCTCACATACATACATTCTCACTCGCACATACATACATTCTCACTTTCACATACATACATTCTCACTCGCACATACATACATTCTCACTCGCACATACATACATTCTCACTTTCACATACATACATTCTCACTCGCACATACATATATTCTCACTCGCACATACATACATTCTCACTCGCACATACAGTGCCGTGAAAAAGTATTTGCCCCCTTCCTGATTTCTGTGTTTTTTGCATATTTATCACTCAAAACATTGTCAGATCATCAAACCAATTTTAATATCACACAGAAACAACCCAAGGAAAGACAAAATTCAGTTTTTGAATGATGATTCCATTTATTAGTGCACAAAAAAAATCTAAACCTATCTGGCCCTATGTGAAAAAGTAATTGCCCCCCCTTGTTAAATCACAAACTAACTGTGACTAACCACAGTTTTGAGAAAACTTAGTTCAGTTCTACATGCCACACCCACACCTGATTGTCACCACCTGTGTTGAATCAAGAAATCACTTAAATAGTTCCTGTCAAACAAAGTGAAGTTGGCTACAACATCTCAAGAACAAACACATCATGCCACGATCCAAAGAAATTCAAGAAGAAATGAGAAAAAAAGTGATAGAAGTCTATAATTCAGGAAAAGGTTACAAAGCCATTCCCAAAGCTCTGGGGCTCCAGCGAACCACTGTCAGAGCCATTATTCAAAAATGGAGGAAACTGGGAACAGTTGCAACCCTTCCCAGGAGTGGTCGACCAACTAAGATTACTCCAAGAGTGCGACGACGGCTCATTCAGGAAGTCACAAAAGAACCTAGACGCACATCGAAAGAACTACAGGCCTCGTTGGCCTCAGTTAAGGTCAGTGTTCATGACTCCACCATTAGAAAAACACTGGCCAAAAATGGCATCCATGGAAGAGTTCCCAGGAGAAAACCACTGCTTTCACAAAAGAACACAAAGGCTCGTCTCACCTTTGCCAAAAAGCACCTTGATGACCCTCAAGACTTTTGGAGAAACATTTTGTGGACCGATGAGTCTAAAATTGAACTTTTTGGAAGGTCTGCAGCCCGTTTCATCTGGCGTAAAAATGGCACAGCATTTGATAAAAAGAACATGGTGCCCACAGTAAAGCATGGTGGTGGCAGTGTGATGGTCTGGGCCTGCTTTGCTGCCTCAGGACTAGGACAACTTGCTGTGATTGACGGAAAAATGAATTCTGCTGTTTACCAGAAGATCCTGAAGGAGAATGTCCGGCCATCAGTTCGTGCCCTCAAACTCAAGCGCTCTTGGATCATGCAACAGGACAATGATCCAAAACACACCAGCAAGTCCACCTCTGAATGGCTCAAAGAAAACAAAATTAAGGTTTTGGAGTGGCCAAGTCAAAGTCCGGATTTAAATCCGATTGAGATGCTGTGGTGTGACCTTAAACGGGCAGTTCATACAAGAAAACCCTCCAATATGGCAGAATTGAAACAATTCTGCATAGAAGAGTGGGCCAAAATCCCTCCCCAGCGGTGTGAAAGACTCATCACCAATTATCGCAAACGTTTGGTTACAGTTATTGCTGTCAAAGGAGGCTCAACTGGCTATTAGATTAAGGGGGCAATTACTTTTTCACATAGGGCCAGATAGGTTTAGATTTTTTTTGTGCACTAATAAATGGAATCATCATTCAAAAACTGAATTTTGTCTTTCCTTGGGTTGTTTCTGTGTGATATTAAAATTGGTTTGATGATCTGACAATGTTTTGAGTGATAAATATGCAAAAAACACAGAAATCAGGAAGGGGGCAAATACTTTTTCACGGCACTGTACATATATTCTCACTTTCACATACATACATTCTCACTCGCACATACATATATTCTCCTCTCACATACATATATTCTCAGGGTGAGAATATATGTATGTGAGAGAGAGAGAATATATGTATGTGAGAGTGAGTATATATGTATGTGAAAGTGAGAATATATGTATGTGCGAGGAGAATATATGTATGTGCGAGGAGAATGTATGTATGTGCGAGGAGAATGTATGTATGTGCGAGGAGAATGTATGTATGTGAGAGGTAAAGTATGGTTGAAACGGAAGCTAGTTTGGTGGAAACGGAAGCCAAGGCATTTATCAGGCTGTGATTGGCTGAAAAGATTCTGTTTCAAATGGGACCGGAGAATCGTAACTCATATGGTATTATGGAGGAACGCGAGGCGGGTGCACTAAAGCCGTGTCCCAGTTCGAGGGCTGCAGCCTCCGCTGGCTCCATTTTTGGCCGCACGACGGCATGACACGGCCTGTCCCATTTCATACAGCCCAAAACACGGAGCGAAAACACGGAGCGAAAAGCCCGTCCGGAGAGCGGAGAAAACATGTGAGTATACGCTTTTAACTTTAGGAAATCATTACTAACGCAACCGTAAATGTAAAATACGGCCACACACCACAAAACTGTCAAATAAGTTTGTTTTGTTTAACTGCGTGAACCTCGGACCTTTGAGGGAAAGGTTTAGCTAGTAATCTGCTAACTCGATGGAAAGTCAGTTCAAACTTTCTTATTTGGACAGATGTCCATCAAACACTTTTTATATTTTTACTGTCAGGGAAAAAGACTACAGAGGCATTAATGAAGCTACGAGGAGGAAACTCGTTTTCACGGACAGGGGACTAAACACTTGGCCAGTGTAGCTCGTATGATAAAACCCACATTATTTCATGCAGTAAACTTAAAAGACACAGTTTGACTATATCAAAGTTTATTTTTTACTTGTAAATAACGTAATATGCCTCCATTGTATGCATTTAATTCTGGGAATGCATTACTTGTTTTTTTACAATCTGTGCATGTTTGTAAAGTGAAGAGTAAATACCACTGCCTGGACAGGTCAGTTTTAAGATGGACATTAGGCTCATTTAACAGGTGCAGACACTGGTGTAGATACTAGACACCTGTGTCTGTTATGTTCATCACATCTAATGTAACAATGAGAAAACTGTTTGAAATGTTTTGTATGAATTTTCTTTTCTCATCTGCAGCCTCCTATATGAGGACACAACACTGCTGGGGCCACAGAACTGTTGGCTGAGGAGATGCTCATGGGTCATGAAATGGGTCAAATGCAGAAGACAAGGTAAAGCTACTAAACTGCCCTGGAGGTGTGCTGACCCAGACGTCATGCTCATATTGAAACCATTATTTAAATAGTAAAAATACACATTACTCATATTTGTGGGATTCCTCTATTAATTTAGCCGTTTTGATTAAACTAGCTTTGGATCTTGATGTACATGTACTGTGAACCTAATTTTCCTGTAATAGTTTTCTTAATGTGTAATTATGTTTTTACATTGCAGGACAGAGCTTTGAACCAATCAGACATAAGACACATTCTGCTCTTCCTCCTCCAGAAGACAAGAGATGCAGCTTAGTGGCCCAAGTACATTGGATCATGTCTCCACTGTTTTGTGTCCACTCACTGAGGAGGAGGTCCAGACTTCATTAGAGTCTGTGATTGCATCAGAGTTCAAAGTCAGCTTTATTGTAAAAAAAAAACATATGTAAAGGTTGCACACACAGGATTTGAAATTGCAGCACTCCCTAGGCCCACGGTGAACATAAATCATCTTATAAACAAGACAATAACAAACAAGACAAGACGACAAACACAATGACTAAAACATCACATATACCCATAGCAAATATGATGTTTGCATCAGGCCTGCCTCCTGCACATTTGGTCTGTTGCTGTGCATAATGTGTCCTAACGGAGATGTGTCCATAATGTTTAACTTCTAATTTCCTGCAGAAGTAATATAGTAAAATGGTAGTTTCTTTTCATCTTAGCTGAGGATCACCTAAACATCTTAATCGCTGTGGCCTTATATGACCTTAACAAGTGTGTGAGACAAAACTGAAAACAAAATTTCCCTATAAGAGGTTTAAGTTCTTCAGTCTGTACTGACATTTGATCCATGGTGAAATGTTATATTTATTTGATGTCTCTTTTGATAGTAACTAATTACATGCACTATAAGAATGTACTACTGTACTGCAATTAAGCAGTGGTAATCCACCTGATTATATTTTGCAAAGATAATTTTGTTCATTTTGGATTGTCACCTGCTTCAGCAAAAATGAAAATATTTGAGAGTACACTGACATACAGCTGTTTGTACTAATTTATTAAAGCATTGTATGTGTGTAATGGGTTCAATGTTTGACTATTCACATTATGAGAGGATTTCCAGAAGTTCTTTTGAGTGTATAAGAAACCATGTCCATGGCCCGACCAAACTTGGGCCACTAAGCTGCATCTCTTGTCTTCTGGAGGAGGAAGAGCAGAATGTGTCTTATGTCTGATTGGTTCAAAGTCCTGTCCTGCAATGTAAAAACATAATGACACACACCTTAAGAAAACTATTACAGGAAAATTAGGTTCACAGTACATGTACATCAAGATCCAAAGCTAGTTTAAATAATCAAAACAGCTAAATTAATAGAGGAATCCCACAAATATGAGTAATGTGTATTTTTACTATTTAAATAATGGTTTCAATAGGAGCATGACGTCTGGGTCAGCACACCTCCAGGGCAGTTTAGTAGCTTTACCTTGTCTTCTGCATTTGACCCATTTCATGACCCATGAGCATCTCCTCAGCCAACAGTTCTGTGGCCCCAGCAGTGTTGTGTCCTCATATAGGAGGCTGCAGATGAGAAAAGAAAATTCATACAAAACATTTCAAACAGTTTTCTCATTGTTACATTAGATGTGATGAACATAACAGACACAGGTGTCTAGTATCTACACCAGTGTCTGCACCTGTTAAATGAGCCTAATGTCCATCTTAAAACTGACCTGTCCAGGCAGTGGTATTTACTCTTCACTTTACAAACATGCACAGATTGTAAAAAAAACAAGTAATGCATTCCCAGAATTAAATGCATACAATGGAGGCTTATATTACGTTATTTACAAGTAAAAAATAAACTTTGATATAGTCAAACTGTGTCTTTTAAGTTTACTGCATGAAATAATGTGGGTTTTATCATACGAGCTACACTGGCCAAGTGTTTAGTCCCCTGTCCGTGAAAACGAGTTTCCTCCTCGTAGCTTCATTAATGCCTCTGTAGTCTTTTTCCCCTGACAGTAAAAATATAAAAAGTGTTTGATGGACATCTGTCCAAATAAGAAAGTTTGAACTGACTTTCCATCGAGTTAGCAGATGACTAGCTAAACCTTTCCCTCAAAGGTCCGAGGTTCACGCAGTTAAAAAAACAAACTTATTTGACAGTTTTGTGGTGTGTGGCCGTATTTTACATTTACGGTTGCGTTAGTAATGATTTCCTAAAGTTAAAAGCGTATACTCACATGTTTTCTCCGCTCTCCGGACGGGCTTTTCGCTCCGTGTTTTCGCTCCGTGTTTTGGGCTGTATGAAATGGGACAGGCCGTGTCATGCCGTCGTGCGGCCAAAAATGGAGCCAGCGGAGGCTGCAGCCCTCGAACTGGGACACGGCTTTAGTGCACCCGCCTCGCGTTCCTCCATAATACCATATGAGTTACGATTCTCCGGTCCCATTTGAAACAGAATCTTTTCAGCCAATCACAGCCTGATAAATGCCTTGGCTTCCGTTTCCACCAAACTAGCTTCCGTTTCAACCATACTTTACCTCTCACATACATACATTCTCCTCGCACATACATACATTCTCCTCGCACATACATACATTCTCCTCGCACATACATATATTCTCCTCGCACATACATATATTCTCACTTTCACATACATATATACTCACTCTCACATACATATATTCTCACCCTGAGAATATATGTATGTGAGAGGAGAATATATGTATGTGCGAGTGAGAATGTATGTATGTGCGAGTGAGAATATATGTATGTGCGAGTGAGAATGTATGTACGTGCGAGTGAGAATATATGTACGTGCGAGTGAGAATATATGTATGTGCGAGTGAGAATGTATGTATGTGTGAGTGAGAATGTATGTATGTGAGAGGAGAATGTATGTATGTGAGAGTGAGAATATATGTATGTGAGAGTGAGAATATATGTATGTGCGAGTGAGAATGTATGTATGTGAGAGGAGAATGTATGTATGTGAGAGTGAGAATGTATGTATGTGCGAGTGAGAATATATGTATGTGAGAGGAGAATGTATGTATGTGCGAGTGAGAATATATGTATGTGAGAGGAGAATGTATGTATGTGAGAGGACCAGAATGAATAATGTCTTGAACGGCCCCTCATAAATAATTCAGGATTACTTAAACGCATGTGAATGAAACAAAACACGATTCCAGGTATGTTTTTGATCAGGAAACAGCATTAAAACTTGACTTAAAGCTCACAAGAGTCAATTTTGCGAAATATAGGACCTTTAACATCAAGACCATCAATATTTCAACACCACATACATAAAGATTTGAGAAAATGAGATGGCATAAAAATCCTTTCCATCCCTTTAAATCTGCCATTTCTAAAGCTGGAGTTTGTCTGATGTGACATTGAGTTAAACTTCCTTATCACTGAAAAGAAGACTCGAGTAATCCTGCCCATGTGTGAGTCATTTCTGAGTAATAATATCTGGACACTTCCATAAAGTGTAAAATACGAGTACTGAGGGTAGCCTGGGAGTTATCTGGAGGGCTTAGACTGTATATTTTCTACTAAGACTGTTAAAACATGATACTGATCCAGCGCTGTCAACATCCTGCTCCTCGTCCGTGCGCTGCAAATAATAAAGTGAAGAAGAAAAAAAAAAGCAAAAAGTTAGAATTTTTTTTTTTTTCTTAGATTATTTTAGGTGGTACACTCAAAATAAGAGAAAATTTGGCCTTATTTACATTTATTATGGCTTGTTTTTACATTTTAGTACATATTTTTGTTGATCCAAAGCAAATAATTTCCATTTCAAGATAATAAGTTTTATTTAAAGTGAAGACGTACCTGATTTTTGAAAACGTGACATTTTCTATTTTCAACGGTTTGCAGTCGTCCAAAGTTCCTCCACACGTACTTTTTGCATTCTGCGCATCGTAATTACTCACCACGATGAGTTTATGAGCGCTTTTCGCCACTTTCATAGACCAGAGTGGACTTTTGGCATCAAGGGAAAGCTACTAGCATACTAACACACACTTCCTGATCAGACAATAATGCACTTTATAATTAGAGGCAGACAGTTACAGCTATACCATAGCCTCATTTTGACCTCAAGAGCTGCTAATCCGATAGATCTTTACTGGGGCAAGAAACATTTTGCTCTAATACTTTAAAACTTTTTGTACAGGGCCTTTAACCAGATGAATCTTAACATGTTTAAACTCCACGAACTAAGAAAATGATCAAGTCTTTTCCATTTTTGTAGATTTTTATGTTTTTAAGTGTACGGAAACCTGCCTGACCTGTTTTCACTCTTCTAATGTCCATGCTGCTATTTTTAGAGCTGTGTGGAATGCTGGCCCCGAGTTTAGGCCCCCCTCTCTCTCCATCCCTCTCTCCCTCCCTCTCTATCTCTCTCTCTCCCTTTCTCACTCTCCTCTGTCTCCTCTTTTTCTCTTTCCCTTCCCCTTTTCTCTACCTCTTCCTCTCTCTCTCTCTTTCTTTCCCACTCAGTCTCTCTCTCTCTCTCCCTCCTCTTCTCTCTTTCTCTCTCTTTCTCCCACTCCCTCTCTCTCTCTCTCTACCTCCCTCTCTCCCTTTCTCACTCTCCTCTTTCTCTTCCCCTCCTCTTTTCTCTACCTCTTCCTCTCTCTCTCTCCCTTTCTTTCTTTTCCCCTCTCGCCTCTCTTTCCCTTCCTTTTCTCTCTACCTTTTCCTCTCTCCCTCTCTTTCCCACTCAGTCTCTCTCTCTCTCTCCCTCTGTCTCTCTCTACCTCCCTCTCTCCTTTTCTTTCTCCCTCCCTTTCTCTCTACCCTGTTTCTCCCTCCTCTCTCTCTCTCCTCTCTATCCGTCTGTCTCTCTCTACCTCCCTCTCTCGTTTTCTTTATCCCTCCGTTTCTCTCTACCCCGTTTCTCCCTTCTCTCTCTCTCTCCCTCCTCTCTCTCTCTCTCTCCCTCTGTCTCTCTCTACCTCCCTCTCTCCTTTTCTTTCTCCCTCCCTTTCGCTCTACCCCGTTTCTCCCTCCTCTCTCTCTCTCTCTCCCTCTCCCTCCTCTCTCTCTCTCTCTCTCCCCCTCTGTCTCTCTCTCTCTACCTCCCTCTCTCCTTTTCTTTCTCCCTCCCTTTCGCTCTACCCCGTTTCTCCCTCCTCTCTCTCTCTCTCCCTCTCCCTCCTCTCTCTCTCTCTCCTCTCTCTCTCCCTCTGTCTCTCTCTACCTCCCTCTCTTCTTTTCTCTTTCTCCCTCCCTTTCTCTCTACCCCCGTTTCTCCCTCCTCTCTCTCTCTCCCCCCCCCCTCTCTCTCGCTCTCTCTCCCTCTCGCTCTCTCTCCCTCCTCTCTCTCTCTCTCCCCCCCTCTCCCTCCTCTCTCTCTCCCTCTCTCCTCTCTCCCAGTGGTAGGCTCTCGTCTCGTTCACACGGGGAACTCTTGTAGCGTCGTAGCGTGCTCACCCTCCCCTCTCTCTCCCTCCCCTTCTCCCCCCCCCCCTCTCCCTCTCCCTCCTCTCCCTCCCCTCTCTCCCTCCCCTCTCTCTCTCTCCCTCCTCTCCCTCCTCTCTCTCTCTCTCCCTCTCTCCCAGTTGCAGGCTCTCGTCTCGTTCTCATGGGGAGCTCTTGTAGCGTCGTAGCATGCTCACCCTCCTCTCTCTCCCTGTCTCTCTCTACCTCCCTCTCTTCTTTTCTCTTTCTCCCTCCCTTTCTCTCTACCCCCGTTTCTCCCTCCTCTCTCTCTCTCTCTCTCTCTCCCTCTGTCTCTCCTCTCTCTCCCCCCCTCTCCCCCTCTCCCTCCTCTCTCTCTCTCTCTCTCTCTCCTCTCTCCCAGTGGTAGGCTCTCGTCTCGTTTTCATGGGGAACTCTTGTAGCGTCGTAGCGTGCTCACCCTCCTCTCTCTCCCTCCCCCTCCTCTCTCTCTCCCTCCCTCTCCATCCTCTCGCTCTCTCTCTCCCTCCTCTCCCTCCTCTCTCTCTCTCTCTCCCTCCCTCTCTCCCAGTGGTAGGCTCTCGTCTCATTCTCATGGGGAGCTCTTGTAGCGTTGTAGCGTGCTCAGCCTCTTCTCTCTCTCCCTCCTCTCTCTCTCTCTCTCCCTCCCCTCTCTCTCTCCCTCCTCTCCGTCCTCTCTCTCCCTCTCTCCTGTCTCGCAGTGGTAGGCTCTGGTCTCGTTCTCATGGGGAACTCTTGTAGCGTCGTAGGGTGCTCACCCTCCTCTCTCTCTCCCTCCCCTCTCTCTCTCCCCTCTCTCTCTCCCTCCCCTCTCTCCCTCCCTCCTCTCCCTCCTCTCTCTCCCTCTCTCCCAGTGGTAGGCTCTCGTCTCCTTCTCATGGGGAGCTCTTGTAGCGTCGTAGCGTGCTAACCGCAGCAGCACAGCGGTCCTGGAGACGCTCTGAACATGACTCGGATCCTAAATTGGATCCAGCTGATTGGCCCTGTGCCAGTGGCTGTTCGTCCAATAGAAACGCACGGATGAAGAGGGGGGCCGTGTGCGTTTACCCAACAGGCTGACGTGTGCAGTAGGGTTGTCAAAAATTTTGAAAATCCAATCCAACTTCATTTATTTATTATACACCTTAAATGACCTGGATGTAGCCTGAGGTCCAATCACAGCCTTCAGAGTTTAGGAAGTGACCATTCACATCAGAGAGGCACTTTACGTTTAAACACACTGGATTTCATCTTTCAAACTGGCAAACCAAATGAGACTCATGACTCTATTCCCTCCCTCTCTCTATTCCTTATCCTCTCTCTCCCTCCCTCTCTCCTTTGTTCTTTCTTCATGTCCTCCCTCTCCTTTGACTTCCTCTTTTCTTTCTTTTACCCTCCCCAGTCCCTCCCCAGTCTCTCTATCCTCCTCCTCTCCACCCAATGTCTCTCTCTCTCTCTCTCCCCTTTGTTCTTCCTTAATTTCTCTAATCTCTCTCCCTCACTCTCTGTCTCTCCCTCTCTCCTTCGTTCTTCCTTCACTCTTCTCTTTCTATCCCTCTGATCTCTCCCCCTCCTCTCTCTCTCTCTCTCTCTCTCTCTCTCTCTCTCCCCTCCTTTGTGCTTCCCCCACTTCTCTCTTCTTCAGGCTTCCTTCACTCCTCTTCTCTCTCTCCTTCTTTCACCAGACATCTCTCTCTCCCCCCCTTTTCCCTTCACTCTCTTTTTCTCCTTCTCTACTCTCTCCTCCTCCCTCCTCTACTCTCTTCCTCTCCTCCTTCCTTCACTTCCTCCTTCTCCACTCCCCTCCTCTCTCTCTTTCCCTTTCTCTCTGTTCACTTCATCTTTTCCTTCTCCCTCCTCCTTTCTTCGCTTGCTCATTTCCTCCTCCTTTCTCTTCACTCCCCTCCTCTCCCTCCCTCTATCTCATTTCCTTCACTCTGACATTTCTCCTCTCCTTTCTCTCTCTATCCCTCCTCTTTCTTCCTTCACTTCCTCTTTTCTTCCTCTCCTCCCTCCCTCCATCCCTCCTCTTTCTCTGTCAGGGCTGCTTTTGCACGTTCCCCCTCTCCGGGCCCCTCTGCTGCCAATATTAGGTTTCACAAAAGTCCTTGTTTTTGCAGCTCGGGCTCAGAAGAGTATGAAATGTATGAAATGGAACTTTTTTAATAATAACACGATAAAAGTGTGGAGGGGCCCTAAACGCAGCACAAAACGATACGCACTTTATTGAAAACCGCCGACTTAAGAGGATCTCGTGAACTCACCGTGCGTGACATGACTGCTCTGGTTTAAACAAATCCAAATCCAAATTGAGTTGTTGAGTTGTGTGCAAAAACAAATAAAAATTACAAATGTTCGAATAATTTAATATTGCCTACATAAATCTTTTGTCATGAATAGACTCGTAATGGGAAGAGAATCATTTGGTAATAACGGAAGTGTTCCACTGTGTTTTTAAACGCCAAACATCTTCACTAGAACCATTTGGATATTGTCAGCTCTGGAATTGACCATTTTTACTGAACAAAAGGTAAAAGGTGGCTGTAAACTACCACCACATGACATCACAAGGTGGAACAGAGCATATGGCCTGTGGCAATGTATTCAAACAAGTGTGGATGAAACAAAACACAACTCTGGGTATGTTTTTGGTGAAGAAACTACATTATAACATGACTTAAAGGGACAGTGTGTAAGATTTTTACCCGTTAATTACCGAAATTGAAGATACCCATTCAAAAATACAGTGTTTTCCAAGACTTTTCACTTCCATCATGAAATCAAAGTATTCTGTTGGACTTGGATATAGTCACATAAAAGGGGGATCTTCCCCATGTAGAGGCAGCCATTTTGATTACGAGAGCCGCAGAAGGACATTTGGGCTCCGCCTTCGCCTTTTCTTTATACAGTCGTTGTCAAAGGGCTCGTGGTTTTCACACAACGAGATAGTACACGTTTGGATAAACAACGACAAGCATGTTGCCGGATCACACTTACTCCGCACATACATCGCAGGAGCAAGCACCTTCATCTAAGAGGAAAAGAAGAAGGACATAGTACCTACCGCGGCTGGGGCTTTGTTGCAGCGCGGGCCCGCACCCCGGGTTCAGACCGACCTCCGACCTCCGCCCTCCGCGGTCCGGTTCCCGATTTCCCCACCCACGCACAGCGCCGGGTGCGTTTCACACATGCGCGCGGTTTGTGCGCGGCTGCCGGAACCCACCTCCGGGTACGCCGAGATCTCCGCGTTACGGCGCGCCCGGGTGACCCTCGAGGTCTGCCGTTGCTAGGACAGGAATTGCAATACCCACCATCCACCAATGCGCCATCAATCCTACACACTGCCCCTTTAAAGTTCATAAGAATCAATTTTGTGCAATATAAGACCTTTTGAAGTAACTATTACCCTGTAAAATATATGACTAAAGTTGTGGTCACAATGTACTTAACATTTTTATATGGCTGCTTTTCTAGTCTCAACTCAAAGGACTATTATAATGCGAACTTTACTTTTTGAGCTTTTAACCATATTATGTTGTTGTCCCCTCATCATATATACTTGGAGTTGTATTTAATCCATTAATTCAGTCCTCTTATTTTAGCACTCCAAAAGGCTCTGTTTGCATTTTGCCAGTTCTGTTGCGTCATAATTAAAAATCTGGACTTTTCCAGGACTCATTCGGCAGACAAATCACAACAAATGCATGGCTCTTTTAGCATAAGAACTTTTTATTTATGGAAAATAATTGTCCTGTTTTCCAGACATGAGAAATACATGAACATTTAGAAAAAGGAGACAAATATCCTTGAAAATGGATATGTTGTCTTTGAAATTGTCTTCCCTCTTTTTGCTTTTTGCTTTGCTGTATTGTTGGGAAATGTAATAGAGACTGTTACTCTGCCATCAGAGTAAAAAAGACCATTTGGGATTTTGAAAACCTCCTCTAAAACCCACTAAAATGCAGGAAATTACACTTCTTTTGTACAAAATGTCTTGTGAGAAAGACCAAACCCCCTTCTACCTTTTCTAAAATTTCCTGCTCTTTTTTATAAGCCGAAAACCATTCAAACAACATGAAGCCAAAACTAACTACTTGGAAAGGGCCCATATCACGCTGTTTTCTGATCTGTTCTGTTTTTTCCTCATCGCAAACATATCTGGATGTGTTTTGTTTCATTCACATAAACCCTGCATATTTTCTCAAACAGAAAACCCTCCCACCTTGTGACGTCATGTGGTAATACAGGAAGTGCTCCACTGTGTTTTTAAACTCCATACTCCTTCACTAGAATCATTTGGATAATTTCAGCCCTGGAATTGCCAATTACTACTGAACTAAAGGTAAAATATAGCTGGGTCATTCCAGAATCGGAGGACATTTTGACTTTAAAATTCTTGAAAAATAAACCTTCACTTTTCAGATTTTCTGCTACATATTCATCAATAATAGGTAATAAACTATCAAATGCTTGATTAGTTCAGCTTACGGTCAATGGTACAATTTTTTATTATATTATTTATTTGGTTTATTTATTTACTCTAATCTCAGTAACAGGGTTGCAGGTAACAGGGTTGCAAATCCGCACTAATGTTCGCTTTATCTCAGGAGTAGAAGCTGTTTAGCTGTTACTGCTAATCAAGAGGAAAAACTTATTTATGCAAATAAGTAAAGGGGAAAAAAATAATTGTCTTATTCTGATCATTTGCATAACAGGGTTGCATGAGGCAGAGTGAGACATTCAATCAAGGCTAACGATGTTATAAAAATATATTTTAAAAAAATATGAAAAATAGAAGAGAAGATAAACCTTTGGTCTGCCCATTCTTTTGGAAAACTGTTTGATGATGTCAAGTCCAGGGGATCATGTGGTTCTGCTTTCTTCTTCTTCTACCAGGCTAAAAATGTTCTGGTAACAGGGTTGGTGCAGGTTGTGGGACACATGTTCCATGAATAATAATTATTATTTGAAATATTATTTCTATTAAAACAAATGTTCCCACAGTCAAGAGATGGCAATGAAACAAATAATACAAAAAAAATAAATTTAAATTTAATTTTTATCTGTTTTATTTGAGATTCAATTTGGTCATTAGAGGGGTGGGACAAGAGGAAAATTGCATTTTGGGGGGTACTCCAGAATTATTTGGTATTTTAAAAACTATTTTCCAGCATTCTTTTCTCTTAGTTTTTTAGGTTCTCAGGACAAGTAAATTCACTCAGAAACTGTATGTTTTAGTATTTTGTATGTGGATTATTTAATATTTGATGGGTAGGACGTAACATGTCCTCCAATTCTGGAATGACCCAGCTATTAACTTGAAAACTACCACTATATTACATATATTACATCAGAGCATTTTGAGTTTTGGAGATGTAGACAGACTACGAACAAAGTTACTCAAACATGTGTGAATGAAACAAAACACAACTACAGGTATGTTTTTGATGAGGTAACAACATTATAACATGACTTAAAGCGAGTCAATTTTGCGTAATATAGGACCTTTAAAGTCTGCTGTATGCGTCAGTGTAGCTCATTGCAGTCAAATAGCTGGTCGGAAGGGCATCCTACATGCCTGGGGTGACAGCTTTCTCCATTGCTGCCCCCACCCTCTGGAACTCACTCCCACAACCTATCTGTGACTGCTCTGACCTCCCCACCTTCAAAAAACTGCTCAAGACTCACCTTTTTAAAACTGCTTTTAATGTCTGATTGTTTATTGTTTTATTACTTGTTTTATTTCTGATTTTACCTTCTGTACAGCGTCTTTGAGTGTCTTGAAAAGCGCTTTATAAATAAAATGTATTATTATTATTATTATTATTGTTATTATTATTAGTATTACTACATAAAACATGCCAAATCGTTTTGTCTGGTTGCCAAGCTGGACAAGAAAATACAAATATTAGCCTTGGTATACCTTTGTCTGGATAACTGCTTGCCTGGTTTACACCTGACCATATCACAAGTGAGATATGGTCTGGGAGCCACCTTCGAAATATCTCGTACCGGAGGTAATAAACGGCCGTTTATTGGGCGTTACGAATGTCTATCATTTGGCGTATACGTAGCCCATAGCCAATCATGTCAGTTCAAACTACAAGCTTCCGTTTGTCACATAGTACGCGTCACCGTCTTTCCACCCCTCCCCGCTCTCTGATTGGCTCCCAGAATCGGGAGAGCTCGCTTGCCATAGTTGCCAGGCTGTCTTTCAGATCGGAACGAACGAAAGACGGCCTGGGATTTCCCAGGTTAGATAACTGCAGGTCCTACCATTGAATTGAGTTTATAAACATTTCTCAAAACTTTCAGAGAACAGTCACGGTAAAGTTAACAAGAACTAGCATGCTAACAGCACACTTCCCAATTATCTGACAATGGAACACTTTATAACTAGATGCAGACAGTATGTAGGGGACATATTTTGACCTCAAGAGCTGCTTATGCAATTTATCAGCACAGGGGCAAATACATGGGGAAAATCAGGTAGGGCCTTTTATATACGCCACCTGCCTATTGCTTTGCCTAAAATGCTTCACAGTACAGCATTAAATGTTTATCTCAGTAGAGACAAGCAAGTGACCTCACAAGGCCCTACCGTTGAAAACTCTCTTTTTCCTTTTTTTTTAATGTGCACGACCCTCCACCTTCTGCTCCAAGCACCGCAGCAATTTCCTAATGTTGTGAACTTGTTCAAACATATGGCATTAAAACCTTTCTGATTCTGATTCTGATTCTGATTCACAAACTATGTACTGCTTCATTATAAAGCTTCTCTCCTCACTCGGCCTAAATGTTTTCATGGAACACATTAGCATTTGAGGGCTTTTAAAGGAGCTCAGTTTGTACGCTGTTGGGTGAGATAGTCTGCTTTGAGAGTTTGTTTGTACATGACTGTATTTGCTAGTGTCCCTTTACATAAGTGTTCCGTAATTAGGTCTGAGGGCCGAGGGGCTGGGAATACTGTGAGAGAGGAGAATGTACAGCGCCATTTGGGCTGGTGGAACATAGAAAATGAGATGACGAGCTTGGATTAGCTTGGATTTTGATAGTTGCTAATGCTGATAGTTACTTTAAACTGACAAAAGATTTCAGATCACGCAAGTCCTTAAAGATCCCATGACATGGTACTTCTTGATGCTTTTATATAGCTCCTTAATGGTTCCCTAATACTGTAAATGAATCCTTCTTCAAAATCAACACTCAGTGCATGAGAAACAGAGATAAGATAAGAAAGAGTAATTTTTCTCTCTCAGAACACTCCATAATGGGCGTTGTTGCTTGAATGCAAATGAGGAGAAAAGAGCTGGCCTATAGTAGAGGGTGGGGGCGTGGCCAAATTCTCCACTCTCGGCTCTAGCTCTCAGCTGATCCATTTCCTTGTTTTTGCACGGGAGGAGAGATTTGAAGCGTTCCTTTGAAAAATAAACACATTTCCACAGAAAATAAAATTAAACCACTGCTGTTCAAAGGTCCAGAGGCTCAGATAAAGGACTTCCGAGCCTAGAAACACTCGGACGTGCCTCCAGGCAAAAAAAAAAAAAAGCATTTCGCGTTGCCTAGCGCATTCGCAGTCCAAACTCTCTGGGCGTGATTTACAGAGACGCTGAGTACAGACAGACGGGGGTGGAACTGCATTTGCATTTCTTTTTTCGATCTGACGTCAATAAGGTGCCTTGTTCAAAATCGCCCGTTTGAGCTCCGATTTTTTGTAACGCAGAAATCGCAAATGCTCAGTTTAGACATTTCGCAACTTTTAACCATGGGGGGGGGCTAAACAGGGTAGGGGAGCTCACATTAACGTTCAAAAACCTCAAAGTGAAAATTTCATGCCATGGGACCTTTAATGTGTGCTCTCCCGTGTCGGTTCTAGCTTGGTTCTAGTTTTTCAAAACACTATGAATTCTATACTAAGATCATTAAATCATTTTTTTTTTGACAAATCTACCAGATGGCTCTGATCAAAATCATTAAAGCCATGCCAGTGACATGCCACCTCCAGAAAGTTGCATCAACAAACTCCAATATATTAAAATTAGCAGTCCAAAACAAATAATTTTATTTCAGTGGGTGGTGACTAGTTAGGGTTGTCGTGGTGCATTATTTTAGTATATTTTAGCTTAGAATAATCACATTTTTTCATTAAATTTGTAATCATTGGTTTTAAATCCATTTTGGATCAAATCTTCAGCCATTTTGACCATATTATGAGCACAGCTAAGACGAAACTACTGATATTTTAACTTCTTGGGTTCTTTTTAAAGGCAATACAGTAGAAGATGTATTTTCCTTGTGGACATGTTTCGGTGAGCTGCAAGCAATATTCCGAACTGTCTTTAAAAAACTCAAGAAGTTAATGTACAAAAGAAGATTAAATGAACGTTTTTTTGGATTAAACTCTGATATTGACTTCTGGCTTTCCTGTGTCTCTAACAAAAGCTGCAGTACTAGAAAGATTACTGTATATAGAAGTATTCATTGGAATGTTTGTGTAGATTACTCCCATTTGCATTTTGAGAAAGTTTAGTTTGACAGAGACCATGGATCATGAGTTTGTGTAAAATTCTAATTTGGCACTTTGATGCATAATTCTCATTACACAAACTTGGGACCAGCGTAAAAGTACAACAGCTCGTGATCACTGTATCTCAAAATGGATGCCTTCTTTCCCTTGTTTTTGGTGATTAAAAGTCTAAACAAAAATAATGGTTTGTAATAAGGACCACCCAGGAAATTGGGTTATGTTTTCATGAGAGTAACAACAGTGGCTTTACTTTTCTTGGGGGCATCTGAATCACACATGAGCTGCTATTAAACTCTATTCATCTTCATAAACCAATCTGGGTAAACTCTTGAAAACCGCTTTGCATATTTCACAAGTTTGCAGAAAAATATCAGACTTAAATTTTAAACCATTTGCAGTGGTCCAAAGTCCTTCTTTATTTACCTTCTGCATTCAGAGCATTCTAATTATTCACCAAGATGCATTTATACGCACTTTTCAAAACTTTTAGGGAGCGGAGTTTTGGAGTCATGGTAAAGCCACCAAGAACGAGCATGCTAACAGCCCACTTGCTGATTATCAGACAATGAAACTTTTTTATAATTATAACTAGATGCAGACATGGCATCTGTTTATTGCTTTGCCTAAAATGCTCCACACTATGGCATTAGACTTGGCTATCTCAGTGGGGACAAGCAAGGCCAACTTACCGATCTGTGGAGAGGCGAGCCCACTCACTGCAAGAACGCATGTTTTTCGAGGCATTAGTTTGGCAATAAAAACACCTGTAATTCAATAAATGCCAGATGGATCAGTTTAATACCATACCGTGGAACATTCTAGGTAACGTAATAATATCTCCATGGAGACAAGCACTCCCTCTAGAAAAGTTACATGTTGCAAGAAAAAAGTATTGCAAGCTATTCATGGGTTTTAACTTCCTGTTATGACTTACCCATACCCACGAAAAAGATATACAGTGAACCCTCGCTCTATCATGGTTCACTTTTCACAGCCTCGCCGTTTCGCGGATTTTTTTTTTCAAATTGTATTTTTTTTTTTTTTTTATAGTGTAACATTTTTTTTACAGTGTAACATTGTGTCCTGCGTCCTGATTGGCTAAGAGACTAAACCAGGTCTAGACCAGAACTAAACCAGGTCTAGACCAGGTCTAAACCTGGACTGGCCCTGGACTGGCCCTGGACTAAACCGGGACTAGACCAGAACTAAACCGGGACTAGACCAGGTCTAAACCGCTCTTTGCTGGTTTCGTGCGGCTGTTTTGTGGCTCGGGCTGAGAGCACGCGGTCCGGGGGCGCGGCGGTTCTATCTCGTGCTCGCGGCGTCGCGCCGGTCACGTTTCTCTGTCACGGATTTGTCCACGATGAGGGGGTGCACGTGTGGAGCTTCTCCAAGAGGTTGGTGCGCGTCGCATCGCGTCCAGGGACGTGGCGGTGCTCCTCGTACGTCCGGCGGGGCTTCCGGGGCCGTGGCTCCCCCCACGCGTCACTATTAATACATTGTGTTGAAAATCTACAAAAGTTTGAGTGTTTAAACAAGAGAAAAATGTAAGAAAATGTGTGTGTGTGTGTGTGTGGGGGGGGGGGGCGTTTTTAACCTTAAAACATGTAGAATAATTGTAAAACCGGGACCGGAACTAGACCAGGACTAAACCAGGACTAAACCAGGACTTAACCAGGACTTAACCAGGACTAAACCAGGACTAGGCCAGGTCTAAACCAGGACTAGGCCAGGTCTAAACCGGGATTAAATCTTTGCCTTGTTTCGTGACGGTGCATGTGTCCGAGCACACCCCCCCACCCCCCAACCCCCCGCTTCTATTAATACATTTTGATGAAAATCTATGAAAGTGTTTAAACAAGAGAGAAATGTGAGAAAATGTTAATACCAGTCTGAGAAAGGTGTATAATGTGTGTGGTGAGGCGTTTACAGCCTTGAAACATGTATAATAATTGTAAAATATAAAGTTGTCCTACTTCGCAGATTTCACTTATTGCGGGCTATTTCTGGAACCTAACCCCCGCGATAAACGAGGGATTACTGTACCATATGATTTTACATTGGCAGCTCATAACTTGGAAACCCATGGATACATAGGGACTGTTGAGTGGTCAGTTCAGAGATGGTTCCACATTTCTATTCTACTTTTCTTCGCTGCTACTGTCAGTACCAGCAGTCTACAAAAAATGAATTCTGTCAAATGGCGTTGGTGTATTGCCAGGGCCTATTTTTATTTTTTTTTACTTCCTTGTAAAATTGCCGCTGGACATTGGACACTGGTTTGGTGAAAAGTTGTCACGTAACAGAATTATAGTGACACAGGGACACGGTTTAATCTGTGATGTTTTGTGTTTCTCTTGCAGGAGCTGTCTGTCTTCACGCGATCCTTACTGCGTCTGGCTCAAGTCTGGAACCTGCTCAACCGTCTCACCTGGATTCAAGTGAGTGTCATGGCAACACAAAGGACTGCCTGACTAATGCTCCGCGTAACATGTCAAAACCACTGTAGTACAGAAAGCTAGCTACTCTTTTGTCTTTAGAAATATATCTCAAAGTAGAACAGGTGCTAGCACAGGTCCTAGATTCAATTCCCAAAATGTGTGGTTCGTCTGTGTGTTTTTTAAAGGTGCAGTGCATAAGTTTTCGGTAGTGGGTCACCATCTTTCTATGTAAATATTGCTCTGCTCTGAATGAGCCACAGTATGACACTAAACAGATCTACCTTACATTTTCTCAACTATAACTCAAAAATGCCTAGAAAATTGGTCTTCTGACTGTGAGCAGGGCTGCCTCTCCACAGATCTGACCTGTAACTTGGTCTGGTTTGATCTCCATGATGGTAGAAAGGTTTAATGCCATACTGTGAAACATTTCAGACAAAGCAATAACATTCCCATGGTTACACAATGCAGCTTTTAAAGTTCATACATGGGAGTGCGGCGATGCGCCCCACTAGCCTCGGCCTCGGTGTTTCTTGAAGTTTCTTTCCGACGCGTAACGTAATGTAAATAAAGAGTCTTGAATCAAAGTTTGTCTTTTCTATCTTTACTAAAGTGAAGGTCATACAGAGCGGGTACAAATAAGGTGAATAAAGAGGGAAATGGAAAGATGAATTTCTGAGGCTTGTGGTTTTCCTATGTATGTTGTGTTAGGCTCTGTATGTGTGGTGATGTCCTTCTTGGCGTCTTTGCGTGTCGTATAGTGGTGAGATCCCTGTCACTGGGAGACCAGGCTTTCTTGTACTTCTTGGCTCCCGACAGGATTCACCCTACGTTGCGTTGTCGACGGTGCTACTGGTTCTTCTTTGCTGTCCGTACGTGCCTTGTAGCGTCGCGTTTTCCCGTCTGTCACTCGGGAGACCGTGCTTCTTCGCTTCTCGGCTCCCGACGGGAATCCGTCTTACTTGCTACCTGCGGCTGTTACGTGACGTTTCACGTGACCTCCTTGTTACGTGACGTCCCACGTGACGTTCTTGCGTGACGATGCTACCCGACGTCCTACCTCGACGTCCTTCTTTGCCTTGTAGCGGTGCGTATTGTCGTCTGTCACTCAGGAGACCGTGCTTCATATGCTCCCGACGGGAATCCGTCTTACTTGCTACCTGCGGCTGTTACGTGACGTTTCACGTGACCTCCTTGTTACTTGACGTCCCACGTGACGTTCTTGCGTGACGATGCTACCCAACGTCCTACCTCGACGTCCTTCTTTGCCTTGTAGCGGTGCGTATTGTCGTCTGTCACTCAGGAGACCGTTCTTCGTATGCTCCCGACGGGAATCCGTCTTACTTACTACTTGCGGCTGCCACGTGGCATCCCACGTGACCTTGCTACGTGACGTCCTACGTCGACGTCCGTCCGTATGTGCCTTGTAACGGTGCGCGTTCCCGTCTGTCACCCTGGAGACGGCCAATGTTACACTCTTGCGTGGTTATTACGTGACGGTCAAAAGACTGTATAGCTTCTGTGGCCCGAGGCGTCCTTATACCCCGCCAACTCTTGGCTCGAGGTAACCTCCTGGCCACCAGACCGCGGCTTCTTATCCACCCTACCTACGTAGCGTGGTCTCTTTCTTCGTGTGTGTGTGTGTGTGTGTGTGTGTTATGTGTCTTGGTGTGGTGTGTCTTCTGTGGTGTCTGTGTCCTCTCCGGTGTCTGTGTCCTCTCTGTGAGTGGTTATATACCAGACAAGATCAAGGATAAAAGATCAAAGAATAATGCATTAAAGTGGACCAAATATGGTCATGTTTCCTGGACATCAAAGTGAACCAATCAGAAAACACTTCCTGTACCTCAGGGCGGGACAGGAAGCCAATGAGAAAACAGATATGTAGAAAACTCACGCATAGAACTCATAAGATGGCGGCACGTATAGAAAACACACAAAAATGGCTCTTACAATACACTTTAACCAAACTAATTCTGATTATTTAAAAGCTAATGGGTATGTCTAGAATGTCCCACAGTATGGCATTAAACTTATCTGTTTCCATGGAGACAAACCTGCAATGTTACCAAGTTACAGGTCAGATCTGTGGAGAGGTGATCTCATTCACTGTAGGAATGCATGTATTACAGTATTACACAGCAGTAAAACGCCTCTAATTGAATAAATGCAACGTAGATGAGTTTGATGCCATACTGTGAAACCTTTCAGGCAAAGCAGTGATATCCTCTATGGAATAATTCTATATTGTGGTGGACCCTACCAGAAAAGTTACACAATGTCCTAATAAATTAATGAAATGGTTTTATGTGCACAAAAATTTGCACTGTTGCCATAGCAATTAAGAAGTCAAAACAAAGTATATCCTGGTATATGTCAGTAGCAGTAGTTGTCATAATGTTAATTGAAATAATAGGTGGTGGTTGTAGTAATAGTTGTAGTAATAGTAGTTAATCGTGTACCTATTGTAGTAGTAGTAATAGTATTTAGTAGTAATGATTTTTCCTCTACTTGGAAAGTGTATTTTTAAAGTTAATTATCATGACTTTTGGTTGCATATTTGTGCTATCTAGTCTCTGGCCATATTTGAGCTGTGCATTGCAACACTGGAATTTCCCCACTGTGTGATTAATAAAGGTTATCCTATATTAGTAATCGTAGTTGGTAGTGGTAGTAGAAATTGTAGTCATGGATCTCTTAATAAGTTTGACAGTCACCAATAATACTTCCTCTTATCACTAACTTGTAATATACAGCTTTAATCTAACAGACGGGCACATGTAAAACCCTCACTCCTCACATCACCTTTCCTAATAAAACCAGCACGCTCATTTCACTGCTCATTTCAGTCTTCCTTTTACAAAATCCCTTTAATTACACTCGCACCCAAGAGACAATCCCTCGCAGATTCGTTTTTAATCAGGCGCTCTGGCAGGAGGCTCCACACGCTAATTCTTCTCCCGCCAACGTAGAGCCAATTACTGGCCCCCGCCCCTGCCGCTGCCTGGTCATTGGGAACAGGAGTGGGCAGAGGTGGCTATAAAGACGTTATTAGCGCCGTAAGTCTGCATTGCCGTGGACACATTTGTATTTCCGTCAATATTGTGCGGCAGAGTGGGAGTCGAGGTAATCGTTTTCAAATGAGTTTCCGGTGTGAAATGTTAAGCCGTCCAGACCAGTTGGGTTAGAGTAAATAGTAAAAAAAAGTGTCTAGTTTATACCATTTAGACTATTTAGTCCTTCCTACTAGTGATCAATGGTGGGCAAGTTGGTCTAAAATTGTAATGCATTATATATTACAAGTTACAGTGCTAAAATTGTAATATATTTATATTACAAGAATGTAAGTGCACTACTTTGTGTTACTTTTGTCATGGACAAATTTTGTATATCCCAATTTTCATTAGAATTGTCAATTTACTTTACATTTGTCTGCTTCTGTTTTTTTTTTTTTTATTAAATTTGGGCTTTATATGAGTGAATATATATATATATATATATATATATATATATATATATATATATATATATATTCATTTATTTATATATATTTATTTATATATATTTATTTATTTATTTTATTTTTTTAAACTTTGCATTCCCCTCTGGGACCCTGACCTACATATGCATAGATATAAAAATGTCATGAGAGATCATACTGTGGAACATTCCAGGCAAAGCAATAACATCTCCATGGAAACAAGGAGCTACATGTTACATATTGCATCTTAAATTTCAGAGTAAACATTTTAATTAGCCATTTAAAACAGAATTTTGTATCTTTTGAGTGGTCCTCAACATGATACTCCAAACTCTATCCTGTTTGTATCATGTTTTCATCTTTTAGTCTTGAATTTGTTTTCATTTGAAACATGGAATATTCTGGATAAAGTTTGAAAATCATTACTCAAACATTCACACCTCCCCTGTGCACTTTGTTGCTATTCCAAAGCTAATCTGGGGTTAACATAGCGGCGGTGTCAGTATGATGAATACCTTAACACTATAATCAACTCAAATGTTGCAGTGAGCCGTGGAATCTACACATCTGTCCATCTATCATGCTTAGATTGCACTGACAGCAGCATGGGCTGTGCATTACAGCCAGTACATGATCATTCTATCTATGCTGGCATCATCTATAAAGATGGAGCTATACCAGATGTATGTAGATTGGGTGAGAAATGATTGGACATGTTAATCAATACAAAGTTCAAGTAATGAATTGATGGCCTTATGAGCCAATATTATTTCATACAGATGAGGGAAGATTCTGCAGGGTGACAGTGGCTTAGTGTTTAAAGCAGTGATCCCCCAACCTAAGGTCAGAGGATCGAATCCCACTCGGACCAAGTTCTGTCATTGTGTTCTTAAGCAAGACAGTGTTGTGAGTGATTGGTGGTGGTCGGAGGAGGCGATGGCACAAATGGGCAGCTTTGCCGTTTTTTTTCCAAATTACAATGTTATTAACTGGAAAAACTGTCTCTTGGCAAGACACTTTACTCACAAAAATGTTTTGAATAATATTGTGTTAGTTATCAATCATTTATATTTGCAACAATACAAGGAGGAAAATGTAAAAGTGAAAAAAAAGCCTATTCTGTGTCCTATTTAACTTTCCTTGTAGAGAGATCTGCAACCTTGTTTCTATGGAGATATTATTGCTTTGCCTAGAATATTAGACAGTTTGGGATTAAACTTGTATCTCCATGGAGCCAAGCAGATGACACCACCAGTCCCAGCCATTTTAGCTACAAAACCAACTGCAATCGAATAAAGACAAGATAGAAGTAAAATGTCATGCTATGGGGAATTTAGGAAAAGCGATGGTGATTAAAGAAGTTAAGGATCAGTCAGTGTTTTTGCCAACTCAGAAAATTCCATTTAGTTTTTGCCAGGAAGCCCCATTAGGCCTGCATCTCTTGCTTGTCAATTAGCATCCTTCAGCTAATACGATAATGCTAGCAGCGTGCATGGTATTTGGGCTAATTATCTGTTGGCTTCAGACAACCTTCTTTGGTTTATACGCTGAGATGAGGATCACTCCATTGCACTGACAGATTTCGTCTCCATGAACTGCACTTGGCGTTTGACCTACAGCTCCAGAAGATGTTTCCTGTTCTATTTTCAGTAGCTTCTGGAGGGTGCTTTTCTCATCTCATTCCTCTGAGCTTCTGGCAACAAAACCCCAAAGTGGGCTTTAGTCTGGGGCAATGGCTAAACAAGATAGATGGGTCCTTGAATGGCGAGACACTGATGCATGTTCACTCTATGAACTACCCAACTATGTTCCCTCCTTTCTCCCACTGGCCGCGGTTGTAAAAAGATGGTAAAAAAAAAAAAGTTAGAGGACCAAAGCATCCTACACTTACCCTTGACAGCTGAAATATGGCGGGCAGGAAGGACGCTATACCTACGCTTCGGGCAAACTGATATCCAGAAGAAATTGTCGAGCTAGCGTCCTGTCAGTCAGGCTAGTGCCACTTTTGTAGAGTAAAAATGTGAGAGTTTGTTTTATAAGAACTTCAGTGGAGTCAGCTTCAGTGGTTGTGGCCATGCCTGCCTGTCAAAGCCTGATCCCGTCAGATCTCAGAAGCTAAGCAAGGCAGGGCCTGGTTAGTACTTGGATGGGAGACCACTGGGAATTCCAGGTGCCACAGTGGGGCGCCAGTTGCAAAAAAAAAACTGTCGCTGTGTCCTTAGGCAAGGCACTTTACCCACATTGCCTAGTATGGAAGTGGTGTGTGCGTGAGTGTTGGAGGTGGTCGGAGGGGGTGATGGCGCAGATTGGCAGCCTCGCTTCCGTCAGTCTGCCCCAGGGCAGCTGTGGCTACAGAAAGTAGCTTACCACCACCACGTGTGGAGTGAATGAACAATGAACTGTAAAGCGCTTTGGGTGTCATGAAAGGCGCTATATAAATGCAATGAATTATTATTATTATTATTCAGTGGAGTCAGTCAGTGAAGTGCCACCTTCAGAAAGTTACTCTGTGCAGCTTTATGCCTGATTCAGTTTTATTAGTCCTCACTTTGGCCTTGCAATTACAATTTCTGTACTGAAGGTGCATTGTGTAACTTTTCTGGTGCGGTTTCATCACCATCTTGTTTCTATGGATATGCCGTTGCTCTGCTTCAAATGTTCCACAATATGAGCCTAAACAGCGCTACCTTACATTTATTCAATTACAGCTGGTTTTATTGACAAAAATATCTAGAAAAATAGGCATTCTGACTATCTCCACTGATCTGACTAGTAACTTTGCTTGGTTTGGTCTTCCTGAAGATAGAAAGGTTTAAAGCCCCAGTGTGTATTCGTGGCGCATAGGTGGATGGTGCTATTGCACTTTCTGTTTTCGCTACGGCAGACATCGAGGGTCACCCGGGCAAGAGCCGCGCGCCGCTACTGTATAAATAAAACGCGGTTCCGTTTTTTTGTTTTGTTTTTTTTTTTCCTCATGAAAACACACATTTCCGATCATGTACCATGACACTCTACACATCAAATGAAACCTTACAGTCTCCTCTTTTTGACTATGCAATTCATTTCCCTGCACAACAATCACTCCCCAAGCACATGGGGCTTTTATACGGAAAAGCACAAAACGAGGTTAGCTTACCTTAGAATGCTTTGCACAGGTCAAACTCTGTATTTCACCATAAACTTGCTCTCAATTTGTCCGTACAATTTAGTCCAAAACACGTGTTAGATCCATTACGACGACTGATCCGGCAGCATGCTTGTGTTGTTTCCCCAAAACCACGAGCCTTGCCGAAGGCGAAGGCGGAGCCCAAATGTCCTTCTGCGGCTCTCGTATTCAAAATGGCTGCCTCTGCATGGGGAAGATCCCCCTTTTATGTGACTATATCCAAGTCCAAAAGAATACTTTGATTTCATGATGAAAGTGAAAAGGCTTGGAAAACAATGTATTTTTGAATGGGTATCTTCAATTTCAGTAATTAACGGGTAAAAATCTTACACACTCAGACAAAGCAAGAAGAAAAGTTAGTGTGCTTAGTAATATCCTTAGAAATTATCTTTGTTTTATTGGATTTCTCACAGCAAACTAGGCGTATGCATACCTGGTAGGCCAATCTGTGTCTTTTATTAAGTCGTTTTAGATGAATATTGCGATTTAATCATAAAGATCCACATGTATCATAGATTATAACTATAGTGCAGACACAAGCACTACGTTTTCTTCAAAATATAACCTAAATAATATGCTTGCAGCCATCAATGCAGACATACGAACTAAAAACTATGTCCAAAATCATCCCCTTCTCTCATTATTAATAACAGAATGAACATTCTTTTGCTGCTTCCTTAAGGACAAAGAGGAAACATCGAAACACAAAACCATAGATGTCGATACATTTCTTCCACATCAAGTTTTTCCGATATTTCTGTTCTTTAAAAAAGCATCCCTTTCAGTTTTCAAATAAAAAAATAAAACAAAGGGTGTATGAGGTGAAAGTCTAAATAGAAAAAGAAGTCTGGACATCAGAGGCTTTCGTTGATGATTTATGTGTGTGCGTGCAGCCAGCAGCACCGGAGCAGAACCTGGAAGAGAAAGACTGGAATCCTGCTGTCCAAATGGAGCCATTAGCTGCTGTTACCAACATGACCCAGATCAGGAAATAAGTGTGTTACGAGCCTGTATCAGATTTTTTCCCCATGCATTTTTATCTTTTTTTTCCCTTGCCCCAATACAGATATTTTGCATAAACAGTGAGGGATGTGACAATAACTGAAATGTAGTGATATAGTTTTGTCAAAAGTTTCACAATAATATCATGGTCCATCGCAATATATGGACTCTTGCTTAAATTAATACGTAGTTATGATGCAGCAATAACTAAAAAACAGGAAACTACATAGACCATGATCCTTTGCTTTGTTTCAGTGCAGACTGTATATACTTATAACTGTTAAAAGCACTTTAAAGGTCCCATGGCATGAAATTTTCACTTTCTGAGGTTTTTGAACGTTAATGTGAGCTCCCCTACCCTGGTTAAAAGTTGCGAAATGTCTAAACTGAGCATTTGCGATCCTTTTCTGCGTTACAAAAAATCGGAGCTCAAACGGGCGATTTTGAACAAGGCACCTTATTGACGTCAGATCGAAAAAAGAAATGCAAATGCAGTTCCACCCCCGTCTGTCTGTACTCAGCGTCTCTGTAAATCACGCCCAGAGAGTTTGGACTGCGAATGCGCTAGGCAATGCGAAATGCGTGTTTTTATTTGCCTGGAGGCACGTCCGAGTGTTTCTAGGCTCGGAAGTCCTTTATCTGAGCCTCTGGACCTTTGAACAGCAGTGGTTTAATTTTATTTTCTGTGGAAATGTGTTTATTTTTCAATGGAACGCTTCAAATCTCTCCCCCCGTGCAAAAACACGGAAATGGATCAGCGGAGAGTTTGGCCACGCCCCCACCCTCTACTATAGGCCAGCTCTTTTCTCCTCATTTGCATTCAAGCAACAATGCCCATAATGGCCTGTTCAGAGAGAGAAAAAATACTCTTTCTCATCTTATCTCTGTTTCTCATGCACTGAGTGTTGATTTTGAAGAAGGATTCATTTACACTATTAGGGAACCATTAAGGAGCCATATAAAAGCATCAAGAAGTACCATGTCATGGGATCTTTAACACTTTGGATGATGACGGAAGTCTTGACAAGGCATCTTAAAAAGAAAAAGTAGCATATTCACAGTTGTGTAAAGTGTACTTTCTGCATCTAATTAAATAAATAAATAAATAAAGCGTTTAATTGTCCGAGTAACAGGAAGTGCGCAGTTAGCATGCTAGTTGTTAGCATTACCTTGACTGTAAAACTTCACCTCTGAAAGTTGTGAAAAGCATTTATAAACTTATCATTGTGAATAAATAGGAAACTATATTATGATATAACTATAATACCTAATAAATAGGAATGCGTAAAGTAAGTGATAAATAACTTTGGACCACTCCAAACCCCAAAAAATGTAGGCTAATAGTTCTGTTTTTTCTCATTTTTAATACGGTTAAAATCGGGTACTTTAACCGACTTTAAGAGCACTTGAAGAAGCCATCCATCTTATCCCAGCAGCTGACATCTGTTTCCCATTCAGAGTAGTGCCGTGTGCAGTCCCCGAGCTGCACCAGGATCCCCCATGTGCAAACCTGGAACCTACCCACAGTTGTCTCTCAGTTGTTCATGAGTTTTCCATCTTGAAAATGACTTTGTCTGAAAATGTTTTATGGTCAGAGTTATTGGAGGATAGATTTTATTAGTGGATTGAAGTGTAGCAGTTTGAGCACAGGTGGAGTGGAGCAGGGTTAAACGGGTACACAATATAAAAGCATTTGGTGTATTTTAAAGGTGCACTATGGAACTTTTCTGGTCTACATTGTCTCCATTATGACGTTATTGGTTTGTTTGGAATGTTGCAGTATTGAGTAGTGCTGTCAAAAATATCGCAATATTAATGAGTTAGCGCTAAACAATTTTAGAACTACCTCAGGGTCACAGCACATTGTTTCACCCAGACTGGGAACTTCAGTCACTTTGTTATGAAGACAGAAGAGAAGGACATTACTCCCACTGATGCAGAGCACTTCATGAAAGTAGAACATGAGAGTGAAACATCAAACACAAAGTTGTCTCACTGACACTGATTGTTATGGTTTGCAATTAAAAAAAAACATTTGCATAAAGCAAGGACATCCACTTTTCTATGTTGAGAAGAGTATTAAAATCATGATTCAAGGGTTACAAAAATGTGTGATTAATTTGCAATTAATGGCGAGTTAACTATGACATTCATGAGATTATTCGCGATTAAATATTTTAATCGATTGACAGCACGAGTATTAAGCTTTACTATCGCCATGGAAACAAGCAGGAGATGCCACCAGGCCAAGGTACTCAGTGCAGAGGGTAGCCCTTAAAGGAAAAGTAAGGTTTTTTTTACAATCTGAGCCTTCTTTCGGCAATAAAACAAGTAGTTTTACTCACCCATAGCAGTTTGGTGTCAATTAAAGCAGTATCGCAGAACTTATGTTGAGCCGTTCTGTTCTACTAATGATCCCGTATCCGTTAGCGTGAGTGCTCGGGGCATTACTTTGCGGTGTCCAAATAACACAAACTTTAGCACTTTTCAAATCACAGAAGATCGCTGTGTCAGAGTAGACTTTTAGTGGATTCCAAAACGGCCTGAAACCCGATATCCAGCTATAGTTTCATTTGATGACGTCATCAGAGAGGACAGTGCGCATGCGTGAACTCAGCTGTTTTGTAAACACCGCTAGTCCGAAAGAAGCTAACACCGCTCTGAACTTTACTTTTTCTATATCGGGTTTCAGGCCGTTTTGGAATCTACTAAAAGTCTACCCTAACACAGCGATCTTCTGTGATTTGAAAAGTGCTAAAGTTTGTGTTATTTGGACACCGCAAATCAGTCCCCCGAGCACTCACGCTAACGGATACGGGATCATTAGTAGAACAGAACGGCTCAACGTAAGTTCTGCGATACTGCTCCAATTGACACCAAACTGCTATGGGTGAGTAAAACTACTTGTTTTATTGCCGAAAGAAGGCTCAGATTGTAAAAAAAAACGTTACTTTTCCTTTAAGTTTGATGCCACACTGAATCATTTCAGGCAAAGTAATACAATCTCCATGGAGACAAGAAGGTCTCGATGCACCTTTAATTTATTTTTTTTTGCTCTTACTCTTTTATATCTTTTCAAATTTTCTTGATTTAATCCAAACTCGTTATAACTTTTACCCTTATTAAACTTTACTTTCATCGCAGATTTCAGTTTCCTTCCCTTTGATCATTGCTTTGACTTGAATATGGTTTTGCCTGTGTTCATCTTGACTTTTGATTCCTTATAGATCTGTAAACATTGTAAACATTGCATAGGCTACTTTGACACCTGCCTCTTATACAAAATGCAGGTGCAGAAGTCACTACATAGAAATACAGTAGAAACAGAGAGTAATTGATTGTCTGTGAGGTAGATCCACTCTAAAGCCCTTCAGGGACCACCCCTCTGTCTCTTTCTCTCCTTTAAAGCTTTCATGCATCCTTCCTTTTCCTCCCCGCTCTACTCTGCATATGTTTTAAGGAGGAGGTATTGCACTTCTATGGGGTGTTAATTGTTAACACATAAATTTAGGTCACCATGTTCCCATAGACTGTGTTTATAAATGGACATAGCTAACCCGATAGCCACCTCATTCCAAATAGAAAGTCGGCATGATCCGCTTCCGGTTCCATTAGGTCTGGTTCCAATTGACTTTACATTGAAAAACTGTCGCCCCTCTCTCTGTAGCTGCTGCTGTGAGCCCCGTCATTTTGATCTTAAAATGTTTGTATTAACCCGCTCTACATGATCCAGGTTTTGTCTGTAAATCAGTTCCTATTCCTAATATGGAACTGACTCCAAATTCAGCCCTATAACTGCTACCCACAGTCAGCTTCATCTGACTGGAGATGAATACTATGGGTGGCATCACACTCCCTTAGTCCATTTCTTTATACAGTTACCCTTTACGCTCGGAATCCCCCTTGCTTTTGCTCCCCGCGCTGAGTCACCCCCCCCCTTCAGAGTGCCATGACAACACTCGGAGCATTCCGCTAACAGAGCTACACATTGCACCAGAATTGTGAAGTTATATTGTGTGTTTTGTATCATGATTTTTTAATAACCATAACCAGAATTCGATGACCAGGGCAGATTACTCAAACATGTGTGGATGACATAATTATAAAACCACTTTTAAAGCCCCAGTGTGTAGGATTCGTGGCGCATAGGTGGATGATGCTATTGCACTTTCTGTTTTAGCTATGGCAGACCTCGAGGGTCACACGGGTGCGCGCACGAGCCGCGCGCCGCTACTGTATAAATAAAACGCGGTCCCGTTTTTTTTTTTTTTTTTTTCTCATGAAAACACACATTCCCGATCATGTACCATGACACTCTACACATCAAATGAAACCTTACAGTCTCCTCTTTTTGACTATGCAATTCATTTCCCTGCACAACAATCACTCTCCGAGCACATGGGGCTTTCATACGGAAAAGCACAAAAAAAGGTTAGCTTACCTTAGAATGCTTTGCACAGGTCAAACTCTGTATTTCACCATAAAATTACTCTCAATTTGTCCGTAAGGATCCAGCGAATAAAATCCAGTAAAACAATTTAGTCCAAAACACGTGTTAGATCCATTATGACGTCTGATCCGGCAGCATGCTTGTGTTGTTTACCCAAAACCACGAGCCTTGCCGAAGGCGAAGGCGGAGCCCAAATGTCCTTCTGCGGCTCTCGTATTCAAAATGGCTGCCTCTGCATGGGGAAGATCCCCCTTTTATGTGACTATATCTAAGTCCAAAAGAATACTTTGATTTCATGATGGAAGTGAAAAGGCTTGGAAAACAATGTATTTTTGAATGGGTATCTTCAATTTCAGTAATTAACGGGTAAAAATCTTACACACTGTCCCTTTAAGCATGATTTTGATGAGGGAACAATGTTATGATATAACTACGCATAATTCCCTGCTTTAAAGATCTTATATTACTCAAAATGGACTCTTCTGAGCTTTAAGTCATGTTATAATGTTACCTCACCAGAAACATACCTGGAGTTGTGTTTTGGTTCATTTACTCACTCATATTGAGTATTGTCTGTCTACGTCACCAAAGCTCAAAATGCTCTGTTCCATCTTGTGAGGTCAAGAAGAGGTAGTTTTCAAGTTAACAGCTACTTTTTACGTTTAGTTCAGTAGAGATTGATCCAGGGGCTGAAATGATCCAAATGATTCTAGTGAAGGTGTATGGAGTTTAAAAACACAGTGGAGCACTTCCTGTATTACCACGTGACATCACAAGGTGGAACAATGTTTTCTATTTGAGAGAAAAAGTCAACCTAAATAGGCAGGGTTTGTTTGTTAAATGTGTGAATGGTGTGTTTGTGATGAGGAAACATAACAGATCAGAAACATTGTAACATTGACACTTTAATGAAAGATCTTGAGAAAAAAACACTGGAGACAGAGGATTCACAAGCACATTCTTCTTTTGAGCTATTATGAAGCTGAGAGACACTGTGTAGCCGTGGTTTTGAGTCATACATAATGCATTTGACATGACCATCTCTGCCAAAACAAAAGACAGCCAAGGACAGGCAGAGGGAAAGACGGACAAAGAAGAGGAATCTCAAACAGAGCAACGATAGTCAAATATTTTACTACAGACATTCTTTTGTACTCCATTTGTAATTTTCCTTTTTTTCCCCAAACAAAAAAATGAAAATGAGTTAAGTTGGAGGTTTTGTGGGTTGTTTGATGTGATATGGTTGAATCGGGCAAATGCTTTTTCTGGTATTTAGTTTGATTTTATTTATTTATTTGTTACCATCACTATTGTTGTTTTGCGTTTGGTTAAAGAGCTCGCATTATGTTAATTTGAAAACTACAACTACATGACATCACAAGGTGGAACAGAGCATTTTGAGCTTTGGTGATGGAAACAGACTAATAATAAAGTTACTCAAACATGTGTAAATTAAACAAAGAAGATAAATAGTAATAGTAACCCAGGTAACTAGACAAAAATGCCCATATCTCCTTGGTGCCTGCTGTACCATAGTTAAGTCCAGCTCTCTGTATGAATTTGACACAAACTGCAAAGACTGTTGCATTTATTGTTACACATTAGAAAAATGCAGAATTGATCATGAGAAATGGAGAATTACAGTATTTATTTCACTGTGATAACGTAGAGAGTAATATCAAATAATATTGAATTAAATAATATGTACATGCATAAATAATATGTATTTAATACATGAAAATTTAACAATTTAACCTGACACCTGTATGTAGAGCATGTTCGGAAGTAAAACTTAAAGAACACAATAAAAGTGTTTGGACAATCTTTTATTAAACAACATTAACAGAACAAGTTAAGTGAAAATCCTCCTCGATTCGCCTACTGACACGCAGTTTACCTTAGTAAGCTAGCGTTAGTAAACTTTGCTAGCCGTGGCCAGTTTAAGGTTAACGTACAGCTTTAAAGGAAAATAAGCACATTTATTGGGGGCTTAGTTGCTGCTTACGAGGGCCAAATGCTTCCATTTGGACCACTATTAATGTTACCATTATCTTACTTGATTTGAACAGACTGACGAATAACAGGCACAACAGGCACTGCAAATATATTTTGTAGCAATGTTAACGTACCTTTTGTTAAATTTGTTTGTTAAATTACTTAGCTAAGCTAAGTTAGCTTTGCTCCGAAGGTCTGGTCGGATTCTGGTTGGATTCTGAAACGGTCAGATTCCCGCACTTTTCACAGGAAATGACGTAGGCAGACGCATCACATTTTTTTCTTGAGACGGGTCCATTTCAGTATTAACACCCAGGGTGCAGATAGACACTCCGAGAAAAAAAACAAAAAAAACCACACTATCCAAGCAGTTGTTTTTTATTTTTATAAGCTTGGGTATGTCTGGGATTTTTTTTTCTTTTTATGAACATTGAAATGTTTGTAGCACTCAAGCCTCAAATGCATGCAACAACAGGATTACTCAGACATACCTGACATACCTAATCATAATAAAGTGGTGCTTTGTCCGCTAATCACATTAGCATGCTAGTTGCTGTTAGAGTTACTGTGATGACAAAACTCAGCGCTGATCTTTGAACTCTGTGAACATTATGATGCTCAGAACGCACAAGGTAACTGAGGGGTAACTTTGGACCTTTTCAAATCGTTTAAAAAGAACTAGTTTGGTTTTTCACATTTTTAAGAACAAAAAAAATCAGGTACTTTATCTTAGTAAGAAATGGCATGATCAAATAAAAAGATTAATTGACTAAAATTTCACAAATGCTATGTCAGACAGGAGAATTGTGTAAAGTGAGAGATTCTGAAACTTCAAATCTGATTAGCTCTTTCCTGGCAACGCTACAGCTCTTGGCAATGGCGGAATATTCTCTTAACCCAGGTTTTATAATTAAACTTCACAAGCCCCGTATTGATTCTCCTGCCCTCTTATACTTTATCTTGTTTACAAACTTATCTACGGGGCCTGATTTATAGCCCCCAAACTTAAACCTGAAAGAGCGTGGCGGGTTACGTAAGGTTGACTCATCATGCCGTTCATTAAGTTGAAGGACAGTGAGCCAGGAGCCGCTTTTCAGTCTCAGAGTCAAATCAATACAACTCTAAGAGCACAGTGTTATCGACTACTCCCAACAAACCCCCATAACAAACTGAAGATGAGTTATTAAAAAGTACACGCAAATACAGAGAACATATGTGAAATACTAAATAATATTTTTAAAGATACAAGGGCAACATGAATGGCATTGCAGCATAGATGCAGGTGGTGATGGAGAGGTTAAGGAGGTTCTGATGGTTCTGCTGCTGCTGCTGCCATGGAGAAATAAGGTATTTGAGATGATAAAAAGGTAATAGAGTGCTAGCCTGAGCAGCCAGTCCCTTCTAAATTCAGTTTGAATTCATAATGGTCTGGAATAGAGATTTTTTTAAAAATAGAAAGTGAAAAACCTCCGTCCAAATTTGAGATGGTCCAATCACAGCTGCTAATTTGTATCACGCGTCTTTCAATCTCCTCTTGAAAGTTCTTGAAACAGTCATAGTATGGCGCCTTGATTCTTGATTCTGAGAAAATTCACACTTTTTCCAGTCTTTTGTGGGGGTTTTTTTCTCCTTCGTTACGTGTAAGCAGCCATGTTTGTTTTAGACATGGACCATGCGTCTCTCTGATTAGTTAATCCACCTGTCAATCACGTCACTTCCACCTGCGTCGCTAATCAAACAAATAAAGCCTGGTGGAAACTGACATGGACTCGACTCAGGGGGGGCGAGACGACCAAATCGCTGCCAGGGCCTTTGAACGGTAAGTTTATTTATAAAAAGAACAAAGACGGGACTATCAATAAGAACGCCGTGATTTGGAGCTTTTGTGAAAAAGAATTTTCCGATCACCGAAGCTGCTCCAGCCTGACGGATCATTTGAACGTTAACACGTCCAGACAAGTTCAATTGTTACCGTTTATAGAGCGAACGTGAGCGCACGTCAACAAACCATGCTTACAGAATCTCTCTCTCTCCCTCTCTCTCTCTCTCGATTAAAGCGTGATTAATTAGATTAATTAATTACAAATCCTGTAATTAATTTTATTTTTTTTAAATTGCCTGACAGCACTATTATAAACTGCTGTTATTAAAGGTACAGTATGTCACTTTATGGAGGTGGCACATGACTAGCATGAGTCCATGGAAATCGAAAGTTAGAACCATAATTTGGAACATTCTCCAGAAATATAAGTTTTATGGATAGATTAGTTTAATCATACTGGGGAAGATTATAGTGAAAGTAACATTTCCATAGAAACAAGCAGGAGGAAGATTGTGGAGATGTGAGCCCACTCAGAGTAAGGACACATGTGGGTTCTACTTTTTTCAGCAACACAACCAAAAGGAAAATGGAAGAAAAACATTCTTTTATACATATAAATATATATATATATATATATATATATATATATAAATATATATATATATATAGATAGATAGATAGATAGATAGATAGATAGATAGATAGATATCTCAGAATTAGAAAGACTTTTATTGCCATTGTCAAGTGAACAGAATTCACAAAACTAGGAACTTGTCTCGGTGATAAGGTGCAAACATAAAACACTAAATAATAATAGTAATAACAAGAATATAGACACTAAATAATAGTAATAACTAAAATATAGCTATAATATAGTAAAAAATAATAAGCAATCCAACAATAACAAAAAGGTTCAGATGAGCAGCATCAGAACAGTAGTGCAAACATGACAACATGACGTAATTAAAGTGACTAGTGAGATATATATATATATATATATATATATATATATATATATATATATATATATATATACAGTGGTACCTTACCTTATGAAATTAATTCGTTCCAGAAGTGGTTTCGTAAGTTGAGTAGCTATTTCAATGGAAAAGGCCTGATCCGTTCCAAGGGTTTTTTTTAATAGTGTAACTTTTTTTTTTATAGTGTAACATTTGTGTTCTGCATCCTGATTGGAATAAACCAGGTCTAGACCAGAACTAAACCAGGTCTAAACCTGGACTGGACCTGGACTAAACCAGGATTATCCTGGGACATGGCAGTGCTGTTGAGCGCGTTGCTCGTGTCCCCGCGCTCCTTGCGCGTTCCGCGCTAGATCTAAGAGGCCGAGAAAGACGCTCTTTCAGTGGGAATAAGAGCGGGGCGGGGCGGGCTCTGGTTCTATCTGACCTCCAGAGCCGTGGGGCTGACACTGTGAGCTAACAGGCCGAGAAAGGTGCTCTATCGGCGGGAAAGACCGCGGGGTCTCGCTCGGGGCGGGCTCTGCTTCTATGTGACTTCCAGGTCTAGACCAGAACTAAACCAGGTCTAGACCAGGTCTAAACCAGGACCGGATCAGGTCCAGACCCGGACCAAACCGGGACCAGACCAGGATTAAATCACCCCGTGCTCGGCCCGCAGCCCAGAGGGGGAGGCACGGCCCGGGCGCCGCGGTTCCATCCCGCGCGGTGTCGACGTCGCTTTTTGATCCTTCAATGTCGGCTCTTCCCATCATTGTGAAGCAGAATTCACCAAGCGTTGGATTGTTCACTCACTAATAGGGAACGTGAGCGGGGTTTAGACCGTCGTGAGACAGGTTAGTTTTACTGTACTGATGATGTGTTGTTGCGATAGTAATCCTGTGTCTCCGCTCCCCTCGCACGTTCGGCGCTATATTGAGCCGTGTCCCCCCCACGCTTCACTATCAACACATTCCATTGAAAATCTATGAAAGTTCGAGTGTTCAAACGAGAGAGAAATGCGAGAAAAGACCATCTCCAGTCTGAGAAAAGCGTAGAATGTGTGTGTGTAATGCCTAACCACACACATTCTACGCATGTGTGTGTGTAATGCTGAATGGATTTGTGCCTTCAGAATTAGTAGTGCATGGTGCTTTTTTTTTTTTTTTTGTCTAAAATGTCAAGTTTATATCCACATCAAAATTCTGGTGCGTTCCCAAGATATCGGCTTGGAAGGTCAGGTGTTGTATTCATTGACACAACTAAAATAAATAAAATAAAAACACAAAAAATAAATTGTCAGGTAGAAGAGCCAGCACAAAAACACGCCAGTACCCATGTAATTCATTCGCCATCATTGAAATCAAGTCTGTTTGTTGACCTTGAAAGAACACAATAGAAAATGACAAGTTTGGATTCAGTTGGCTAGATTTCCAGATTTTGAAAACATCTTTTGTGGCCTGGGGATAAAAGACCTAATCAACATTAAATTGAACTGACAACCAAAAGAGATTAGATGAATTTTCAAAAGTCTACCAGATTTGTTTCCCATGTATTTGAAAAACAAAAAATGAGTCTTGCCCCAGTACAGATGTATTGTACAAGCAGTGGTGGAAGGTAACGAAGTACAAAGATACAATACTTATGTAAAATTTTGAGGTATCTGTACTTTATTTAAAGGTGCATTGTGTAACTTTTCAGGTGGAGAGCCTATCAAATGCTTTATTCGATGTAAATGTTATTACTTTGTCTGGAAAGTTTCACAGTATGGTATTAAACCTTTCTAACTTCATGGAGACCAAACCAGACCAAGTTACAAGTCAGATCTGTGGAGGGGTGATCCCGCTCACAGTCAGAATGCCTGTTTTTTTTAATGTATTTTTGAGCTATAAAACCACCTGTAATTGAATAAATGTAAGGTAGAGCTGTTTGATGTCATACTATGGAACATTCCAGGCAGAGCAATGACATATCCATCGAAACAGGCATGTGACGGACCCCCAACCAAAAAGTTACACAATGCACCTTTAAGTAAACTTTATAGTGTATATTTTTTACTTTTGCTTCTCTACATTTGAGAGCATGTACCTGTACTTTCTACTCCACTACATTTTAGATCTGGACTGAAAAGTAAAAAGTACTTGCGTTAACTTTTCAATTTTGTTTTACAGTCACAGAGAGTATTATCTATTATATAAGGGTGAGATGTTGTAGGGAGTATTATCTGTTACATAAGGGTGAGTTGTTGTACAGTTTTAGGGAGTATTATATGAATGTAGTCGTGTATCTCACCGTTTTAGTGGAGCTGTAGGAGCCTGTTAGAGAATGAGCCAAAAATAAAATCAAAATAATACATTTCTAACTTCATTCCAAGGTCAGGTCAGTTTAAAAACAAACTCCTTTCTTCCGTGTCCCCTGTGCTAAGGATTTTTCTCTCTCGATTTTTCTTCATACTTACAAGATTCCACGTTTAACCTTACAAACTTCACTCGTATAGAAACGTCCTTGAGATGGCGGCTAATGCGCTGACATCTTATCAAGCTGTTTACGTGGCTAACAAAGTCAACATTGAGCTAATAAGAACACTATACAGAGGAGTTCAAGCTAGGTTATGGTAATCTTCCAATCCAACTGTAAAAACAAACCTCCCTGCTGCATTCTTATGGCCATTTTTAAGCTCACGAGGCAGCTCTGAAATGGAGCGGAACCATTTTGGAATAATGTCCAAGTACAATTTTCTGACATGTAATAATAGCAATTAGACCTATGACAAGTTGGACTATGCATTTTACTGAAACACACGCAAGATTACACATTTAAGATTTTACAAAACATTTTACTCTTTCTTTCCCTGTTTGGCCATTTTTTTAGGTTTCAAATTTGACTTTCTGGTTGGAAAACATGACATCATCAATTTATTATTACAGCACCAAATTAAGTCGAAATTAGAGAATCATCCAAACCTGTCATGCGCTTTAAGCAAGTGTTGAGTTCACAGTGTATTTAGGGAGAGAAACAATATAATATTGCCTTTGCGTTTCCAGGGCTCTCAAGTTTTGAAGTTTGGTTGTTTTTTTTATCTATCCACCTAGCAACCCATTGACCCTTCAACCCAGCTTCTTTAAAAAAGTTCAATTATATCATACACTGTTTATTTATTCTGTGACAAATAATAATAACCACAGTAGGCAGATTGCTAGTTGGTTACCTAAAATAACGCTAGCTTGAAATGGACAGGTGTAAATGTTGGTCTAAAGAGCAAAACTACAAAGCAACTAATGAGAGTTATATAAATGAAGTTATTACCTGATGGTTCTCAGTCCTGAGTTGGATGTTCGTTTGTTTTATCATTCACCATTTTGTCATCATTCGTTCATCTCACTCGTGTTCAGTTGCCGTCCTTCAATCATCACTGACAGTGCAGTGCGCGCTTAGCTGAAACTACACTCTACGGTCTGCCCGACAACAGAACAATCTAGTTTCTGATTGGCTGAAAAGGGCGCGGTGCCTGGATAACTCTTCTGAGCCACACAGACCGATGTTCTGGGCACAGAAGCGCTGTGACCGGTGGCTAGAGTTTCATTGAATTGCTTAACAAAATTTCAGCGTGAGAAATACCATGTGTGAGCGTGTGAGCGTGTCAACTCGTTGAAATGCGTGTGTCACACTCTCAAAGCGTGAGACTTGAGAGCTGTGCGTTTCATTAGGCTTTTTGCTGGAGGAGAACCATAAAGTAACAAACATGTGAGACCCCTTACGCATATACAGTAGTTGGATGAGAACCGTGTGGAAGGAATTGCCAGGAACTATCCCATACGGTTGGTTCTCCTGGTGCAACATGGCAGTGAGAGCGGGGACAAAGTATCAAATATCAATACTGAAAATTCTGAATAGTTTTAGAATAATCTTCATATTAAAATTAGTGTAAGAATACCTGATAATATCAAAGAAATCCTCATAATTTTGTGTTGAATAAAAAAACAAAAAAAAAACAAAAAATAAGACAAATAAAAAAAAGACAGAACTCATCCATATGTTCATCTAAGTATATATGAAGATTCGATAAAAACATCATGAGCAACAGTAGTTCGGAGGGGTGGCAGTTTGAATCCCACTCTCGATCCAATAAAACTATAATTTGTTGAGCGGCCAGATCCACTGACCCGCAGGTTGGTGTTGGTGTTCCTTACAGATGAATACTGTTGTTGTGTCCTTGCACAAGACACTTAACCCACCTTGCCCCCAGTGTCTGCGTACACTGGTGTGTGAATATGTGTGTGGATGGGTGCCTTGAAGGTGGAAAAGCTATATAAAAATGTGACCATTGACTTTCTGGGCCAACTATGATTAGTAAAAACTCTTATTTAGTGGTCCAACCAGGATATCACTGAACCGATATTTGGAAGCAACATTTTTCAGTGTCTGTAATATTCGAGACTAGTATCAGACTGGTACATCTCTAATTCTATCATCTAAATACATAGTGGTTCGTAATATCAAAATTGGTATTGCATATTACAACTTTCCCTTAGTATCGAAATCGAGAATTTTTAGTATTATGATAACGCTCATCATTGTTACTGGAGTTAAAACCTATGAAAACAATAATAGAATATGGTTCTCTTAGGGGGATATGACCTAGCATCCCTAATTCCAACCTTATATTTTCCAATTGTAACCATGAAAATTTCTATCACATTTTTATTTCAGTGACTCATTCTGCACTAGCCTGAATCAGACATCCACGCTGTCTTTTCTCTACTTTCTCCCAAATAATTCCAGCACAATAACCCCGGGTCCCTGAAATGCTCCTGACTGGATAATCACCTCCTGTCTCACTCCCCCGTGAAGGACTGGACTCTGAAATCTGGAGCGTACCTTTTTAGGTTGATTTGTGAGCGCTATAATTCATTGCGTCAGGTGTGGAGTTGTATGTAAAAGCCACTGTGGAAAGTAACAAAAGTATAAGGTGCATTGTGTAACTTTTCTGATGGATGGACCGTCAAATGCTGTTCTTCATGGAGATGTTATTGCTTTGTCTTGAATGTTCCAAAGTAAACTTATCAAGCAGGAGACGCCACCAGACAAATTTACAGGTGAGATCTGTGAAGAGGTGACCCCACTCACAGTCAGAATGCAAGTTTTTGTATGTATTTTTGAGCATTAAAAACATCCATAACTGACTAAATGCATCTTTATATAGCTTAAAGGAAAAGTAAAGTTTTTTACAATTTGAGCCTTATTTCGGTAATAAAACAAGTTGTTTTACTCACCCATATCACTTTGGTGTCATATGGAGCATTTCCGGAGATGTTTTAGATTAGCGTTAGGCTAACGCCGTTAGCCTAGCGCGACTTATAGCCATAGCTCGGGGCATTCCCCGAGCATGTAATATGCCCCGTGCGGGCTCTAAATAACACAAACTTTAGCACTTTTCAAATCATAGAAGCTCGATGTCTTTAGTCTACGATTCCGTTTGAATCAAAAGTGGCCTGTAATCTGAGATTTATCCATAGTTTACAGCTTTGCGCTCCATGTTTGGGTCATGTTTGGGTTTGGAGCTGAGAGCACACTCCGCGCATGCGCACTGGCGTCCTCATCTACTCGAAACTATGGCTAAATCTCGGATTACAGGCCACTTTTGACCAAACGAAATCGTAGACTAAAGACATCGAGCTTCTATGATTTGAAAAGTGCTAAAGTTTATGTTATTTGGAGCCCGCACGGGGCATATTACATACTCGGGGAATGCCCCGAGCTATGGCTATAAGTCGCGCTAGGCTAACGGCGTTAGCTTAACGCTAATCTAAAACATCTCCGGAAATGCTCCATATGACACCAAAATGATATGGGTGAGTAAAACAACTTGTTTTATTACCGAAATAAGGCTCAAATTGTAAAAAACTTTACTTTTCCTTTAAGTTTAATACAATATTGTGGAATGTTACAGGCAAAGCAATAGTATCTCCATGATGGTGGAACCCAACATGAAAAGTTACACATTATAGCTTTAAGGAAATTTTAAAAGGAAAGTACTTTTTTACTTCACTACATTTAAAGGAATATTAACGTTTTTTACTATCTGAACCTTATTTCGGTAATAAAACACGTTGATTTACTCACCCATATCACTTTAGTGACATTTGGAGCAGTTCTGTAGATTTGGTAGGTTAGGATATCCGGGTAACGTGAGTGCTCGGGGCACAATGTCGCGGTCAACAAATAACACAAACTTTAGCTCTTTTCAAATCACAGAAGCTCGCTGTGTCAGTCTACACTTTAAGTGGAGTCCAAAGTGGCCTGAAACCCGATATCCAGCTATATTTTCATTTGACGACGTCATCATAGAGGACAGTGCGCATTCGCGAATTCCCAGCTGTCAGATCTCGTTTACAGTCCGAAAGAAGCTGAGAAGACGAAAACATCTCTGCTTGAGAAAATGGTGCGAACATGCATTTATCCCGGTTGCGAAAACAAAATGACATCTTGGACGAAGTTGAGGCTTCCTCATCACAAACCGGAGTTATTGAAGCTGTGGCTACTTGCTTTGAAAATGTACCCAGACATGAAAGGCAAAGCTGTAAGACATTTGGACCATTGTGTTTGCAGTACCCACTTCAGTCCGGGCAATTTTTTACTAGCAAAGGAAAAGAAGAAAGGCCAGCGGATTCAGCGCACGATTCTGAGAAGTAATCCGATACCGATGGCTGTTCTCTGCGCTGCTCCTAAAACTGTCTCCGCTTCATTCTTTCTAATATCTCCTCATTTGTATACTCAAAATGATAGGGACGGCCATCATACTCAAATAAGTCCTCTTCAGTCTCAAAAGTCCGAATCTTCAGCCATGTCTCACTCGCAACAAAAAGGTTCAGGGCAGTGTTTATCTGCGAATCAGCACATGCGCGCTGTCCTCTATGATGACGTCATCAAATGAAAATATAGCTGGATATTGGGTTTCAGGCCGCTTTGGACTCCAAGTCTACGCTGACACAGCGACCTTCTGTGATTTGAAAAGTACTAAAGTTTGTGTTATTTGTTGACCGCAACATTATTCCCCGAGCACTCACGTTACCCGGATCTCCTAACCTACCAAATCTACGGAACTGCTCCAAATGTCACTAAAGTGATATGGGTGAGTAAATCATTGTGTTTTATTACCGAAATAAGGTTCAGATTGTAAAAATATTGTTAATATTCCTTTAAGAACTGAGCTGGACTGAAAAGTAAAAAGTACTTATCTTTATGGTTTGATGTGTAAAAATGTGTCCATCCAGCTCAGACCCTCTACAGAGAGCTTGAGAGTTCTGTACTTTGTTGTTTCTGGACTGAGATGTCTGATGTTTTTCCTGGGATCTGTTTTAACAACTCCTCTCGTTTGGGGGTTACAGCCCCGAGTGTGCCTTTCCTGATATTACCATTGTTTTTATACTCCACACACCTTCACTCAAATCATCACATCTGGAATTACTAATCTCTACTGAACAAAAGGTAAAACGTAGCAGTACCTTTTGCTTTTTAATGGTACTTCAGCAGTGTTGTATAAAGTAGTGGAAAATCAAACTCAAGTAAAAGTATAGGTACCCCTCCCAAAAGTGACTTTGGTAAAAGTCGAAGTCACTGACTGAAATGTTACTTGAGTAAAAGTCTTAAAGTATCTGGAACTTCTTGTACTTAAGTATGATAAGTAATGTCAAAATAAATGTACTCAAGTAATGTAACTAAAAGTACAAGTAAAAGTATCAAGCAAAGGCAGTCTGAATTTAATATTTTAAATTCCCCCAAACCTTTGTTTTTTTTTAAAATAACAGTGCTGAAAATAAGGCATAGATAACACCACTGAAGGAGTGTTTTTGGAGGAAGAGGGTTTTTTGCAATTGGGCCCTTAATTCTACTGTAAAACACCATGTTCGGCTCACCCATGGTAGTTTTGTGCCATATGGAGCACTGTTGAAGATATTGGGTTTGGTGATATCCATGAAACGCCGTCCTATGAGCAAGTAAATGCAAGCACAAAATACGTTATTTGTAATTCCATCAGGGATGTTGTTTGATTAAACTAGCTGCATGAAACCAATAGGTGTAGGCTGATTGTCATGCGCAAGTAGCAAACAAGCCCAGGCACGACCTGACTTCCTTGCATCAGTAGAGGTTTTTTTTTGTAACGAGTAACTAAACGGCACATTGAAAATGTATTGGAGTAAAAGTATGCAATTAAATTTGGAAATGTAGTGAAGTAAAAGTAAAAGTTATCATTTTTTTTAAAACTCAAGTAAAGTACAAAGTCTCCCAAAATGTACTTAAGTACAGTAGTGAAGTATTATTACTTTGTTACTATACAACACTGTACTTCAGTACCTTTACGCAAGCAGATTTTTCTTATAATTTTCTCTTTTTTACTGCTGTAGCTATACTTTTACAAAATTTAGTACTTCATCCACCACTGGCAAAAGCAGCCCTCCTCTAGCTTCCACACTCCATTCTGACCTCAGCGGTGCATTCGGAGTCAGCCCCCGTCAAGGCGTCTGCACACATCCACCAAATTGAAGTGATTAATTCTTTGAAGTGAGCCCTTCGCTTCCGGACAAATCGTCAGTTCTCCGCTACTAAAACTGCCCACCGACTCCTGCCGCTAAATTGGGAGTCTGCTGTGAGAAATTCAAATCAAGGGACCACACCAAACCTGAATCAATAAACAGAGAGTCACAGTGTGGTTTATTGCATCTCAGAGCCAAGTAGTCAAGTGTATTCTGAAAAACGACAAAGTTGGCTTATCTCATCTGCTAGCTAGCTGTAAAAAAGTTTCTGTGTTTGGACTTTTTTGCTATTCTTTATAAAGCTTCTTGCAGTGATGTGACAATGGAGAGAGTTCTTGCACATTTTAGAGTTAAAGGGATAGTTTGGGGTTTTTGATGTGAATCTTTATGGCATCCCCTTCAGCAGTGTCGTGCATTAAAGGAAAATTAACGTTTTTACAATCTGGACCTTATTTCAGTGGTTAAACGTCATTTACTCACCCATTATACTTTGGTGTCATTTGGAGTATTTCCAGAGATTTTGGAGTTTAGCGATATCCATTTAACGCGAGTTGTCGGGGCATACGGTTGCGGTCACCAAATAACACAAACTTTAGCACTTTTCAAATGACAAAAGTTCAATGTGTTAGTCTACATGTTCGTTTGAGTCAAAAGTGGCCTGTAATCCGATATCCAGCCATGGTTCCGATTGGATGACGTCACTGAGGACAGCGAAAACATCTCCGCTTGAGAAAACCCGAAATAGTGCGAACATGCATTTATCCCGGTTGTGAAAACAAAATGACAGCTTGGACAAAGTTGAGTTTTCACAGGCTTCCTCATCACAATCCGTAGTTATTGAAGCTGTGGCTAGTTGCCTTGAGAATGGATCCAAACATGAAAGATAAGATAAGATAAGACTCTATTGATCTCACACAGGAGAAATTTACTTGCCACAGTAGCTCCAGGACAGTTTGAACAAGAAAGAAAAGTGCATGCAGGCAATGATGGAAAGGCAAAGCTGTAAGACGTTTGGACCATTGTGTTTGCAGTACCCACCTCAGTCCGGACGATTTTTTACCAGCAAAGGAAAAGAAAGAAGGCCAGCGGATTCAGCACACGATTCTGAGAAGTAATGCGATACCGATGGCTGTTCTCTGGTGCGCTGCTCTTCAAACTGTCTCCGCTTCCTTCTTTCTAATCATCCGTATACTCAGGCTCAAAACGATAGGGACGGCCATCATACTCAAATAAGTCCTCTTCAGTCTCGAAGTCCGAATCAGCCATGTCTCGCTCGCAACAGAAAAGTTCCGAACGTCTTCTAAGAAAAGTAGTGGAATGAATGCGCGCATGCACGCTGTCCTCAGTGATGTCATCCAATTGGAACCATGGCTGGATATCGGATTACAGGCTACTTTTGACTCAAATTTTGTCATTCGAAAAGTGCTTAAAGGGATATGCCACCCCCAGGTCAAACTTGGGCATCTTCCCACAGTCCAGAGACTAAAATAAGTGGTGGAAAGCGTTTTTCTGGTGACCCAGCCATTGTCCAGGTCTGTCAGCACTGACCGCCGCGGTATCTGCAGCTACTCCACGTTAGACTGGAGTCTAATGTCGCCAGAGAAAGATTTCGGCCAAAAGGAATTAATTTGCTCGATACGTTTCCCAATTACTTTCTGTGTAATTGTACATTTATTTGCACTCAATATGAATGCGCACTACACAGAAAGTAATTGGGAAACGCATCGAGCAAATTAATTCCTTTTGGCCGAAATCTTTTTCTGGCGCCGTTAGACTCCAGTCTAACGCAGAGTAGCTGCAGATACTCCGGCGGTCAGTGCTGACAGACTCGGACAATGGCTGCGTCACCAGAAAAACACTTTCCACCACTTATTTTAGTCTCTGGACTGCGGGGAGATGCCCAAGTTTGACCTGGGGGTGGCATATCCCTTTAAGTTTGTGTTATTTGGTGACCCCCGACCACTCACGTTAAACGGACATCGCTAAACTCCAAAATCTCCGGAAATACTCCAAATGACACCAAAGTGAGTGAGTAAATGACGTTGTTTTATCACCAAAATAAGGTCCAGATTGTAAAACCGTGGTGTGTGTATGAAAGTGGTGTGTGCGTGAGTGTTGGAGGTGGTCGGAGGGGCCGATGGCGCAGATTGGCAGCCTCGCTTCCGTCAGTCTGCCCCAGGGCAGCCGTGGCTACAGAAAGTAGCTTACCACCACCAAGTGTGGAGTGAATGAACAATGAACTGTAAAGCGCTTTGGGTGTCATGAAAGGCGCTATATAAATGCAATGAATTATTATTATTATTATTGTTAATTTTCCTTTAACACTGACTTATCGCTGACAGTGTCCTGTCTATTATTATTAGCCTGTTCACTTGTAAGTGGGGATGTTTACAAGTGAACAGGCTAATAATAATAATAGGTGCGCAGTGATAGGACTTGACAGAAAATAGCACCAAGCGATTATGACTTCTGACTTTTTCATGGGCAACTGTTTTGTGATGCAAATATATCACTTTTTGTTTTGAGAAGAAAAACAAGCTTTATTAACTGTCCTGGCTAACTTGCCGGACCTACTTTCATGGGCTCCAGAACCAGGGCAGAAACTCTGCTCACAGGACACTGTCAGCGGTAAGTCAGTGTTAATGCACGACACTGCTGAAGGGGATGCCATACAGATTCACATCAAAAAAACCAAACTATCCCTTTAAGTGAAGACTACAAAGTTTGGGGGGAAAAACTACAAAGGTGGCTTTCCTCATTTGCTAGCTAATATATTTTTACTTTTTTTGCTATATTTTAGGCAACTTCTTTCAGTGATCGGACAATGGAGAGACAACCTTTTCACACCGATCTAGCGTTTTAGAGCTAAGTAATCAAATGGCCTGTATGTGTTCTGAAAAACGACAAGGTTGGCTTACCTCATTTGCTAGCTAGCTGTAAAAAAAAATTACTTCATGGTTAAACTTTACAAAACCTCTTTCAGTGATGATCAAAGGAGAAGTTCAATTTGTCAACTGGACAAGGTTTGTTTGGTTGAAAACGTTTTGCCGCTCATCCGAGAGGCTTCGTCAGCTCTGGTTATTGTACTGGTTAGACCCTGCTTATATCTAGCTGCCGGGAGGCGCGTCTTTACAATGACAAAGCTCTGAAAACGATCCCCCCTAATCTGTCCCTTTGTTTTTCAAATTACTCTGACGGCTAGTTTCGACCCCCTATTCAACGTCTAATGACCCTCTCCACCCCTCTGCCCTGGCTCTGTTTGACAGGTCTAAGAATCGCATTATAAATGGGAGACAAGTTATGTCTAACTCCCCCATTTCTGTTTAATGACGGATTCTCTTTTTTGACAAAAATAGCCTCTTTAACTCCCCTCTCAAACCAGTTCTTTTCCCTGGCTAAGATCTGAACCTCACTGTCCTCAAAAGAATGGCCCGTGGCTTCTAGGTGAAGATGTACAGCAGATGCCGGTCCACTCTGGCACGCCCGCCTGTGTTGGTACATCCTCTTGTGAAGTGTAGCGCTCACTGCAATGAGCGCTACATTGGGGAAACAAAACAGCCACTTCACAAGAGGATGTACCAACACAGGCGGGCGTGCCAGAGTGGACCGGCATCTGCTGTACATCTTCACCTAGAAGCCATGGGCCATTCTTTTGAGGACAGTGAGGTTCAGATCTTAGCCAGGGAAAAGAACTGGTTTGAGAGGGGAGTTAAAGAGGCTATTTTTGTCAAAAAAGAGAATCCGTCATTAAACAGAAATGGGGGAGTTAGACATAACTTGTCTCCCATTTATAATGCGATTCTTAGACCTGTCAAACAGAGCCAGGGCAGAGGGGTGGAGAGGGTCGTTAGACGTTGAATAGGGGGTCGAAACTAGCCGTCAGAGTAATTTGAAAAACAAAGGGACAGATTAGGGGGGATCGTTTTCAGAGCTTTGTCATTGTAAAGACGCGCCTCCCGGCAGCTAGATATAAGCAGGGTCTAACCAGTACAATAACCAGAGCTGACGAAGCCTCTCGGATGAGCGGCGAAACGTTTTCAACCAAACAAACTTTGTCCAGTTGACAAATTGAACTTCTCCTTTGATCATGGATTCTACCTGGACGACTGAGGGACTTTTCACGCCTCTTTCAGTGATGTTACAATGCAGAGTTCTTTCATAATATAAATGTTTAATCTAGCATTTTAGAGCTAAGTAATCAAGTGACTGAAAAACTACTTTTGCAGGTTGGCTGTAAAAAAGTGAATATAATATGACTTTTGATGTACTATAACTTCAGTGATGTGATAATTGAGAGAGAACTCATTTATACCAACATGAATTAGCAATGAGACGACATCTCATGCCACAAAATCAATATTAAATTGTCACATGATTGTGCACACATGATTTTTTTCCACTTATTTTTGTCCAATACAACAAGGTAAGAATGCACTGATATGATACAGGTATCAAATATCGGCGCCAATACTGAATAATTTGCTGAATTGGGAGTCGGTTTCATAACCTCCAGAGACCCGGTCCATTCATTTGTGCCATTTATAGTGGACATTGAGTTAACCAGTCTATCTTTTAAGTGTTTTGAGATGATAAAATGATGATGATAAATAAATATGATGAAAATATATCATAAATATATGATAAAAAAAATTTATAAATAAGAAATTAAAAGGGAATCTAAAAACTTATTGAGGTGACTTAAGAAGCTTGTCAGAGATGTTGCTCATTAGGTTAACTTCACATGGATTTAACACTATTGAATAAAAATAAAATTAACTAAATGTTAATGCTAAGGTGTTCATTTACCTTCAAATAGAAAAAAAAAAAAAAAAGATTGAAATACTTTTTTTTTTTCTTCGGGTCCCAGGAGGATAATATTGGTTAAGCCGATATTGTGATAGCTGACTTATTTTGACCTCAAGAGCTGCTTATACAATATATCTGTACTGGCACTAGGCCTGTCACGATAACAGATTTTGAAGCATGATATACAATAAACAATAAAGCAATAAAGCTTTATTATAAAGAATAAAGCAGGATCATCCCAGTGAACCACTTTTTGTATCATTAAAAGACACGAGCTGCAACAAATAACAGAATGAGCCAATAATTAGCCATAGAAGTCACTTATTTGACCTTTCATAGCTCAAATCTTATGTTCAGTTTTTAGTTAACTTTTGTTTTCATGGTTAAAGGAAAATTAATGTTTTTTTTTTTACAATCTGAGCCTTCTTTCGGCAATAAAACAAGTAGTTTTACTCACCCATAGCAGTTTGGTGTCAATTGGAGCAGTATCGCAGAACTTATGTTGAGCCGTTCTGTTCTTCTAATGATCTCGTATCCGTTAGCGTGAGTGCTCGGGGCATTACTTTGCGGTGTCCAAATAACACAAACTTTAGCACTTTTCAAATCACAGAAGATCGCTGTGTCAGGGTAGACTTTTAGTAGATTCCAAAACGGCCTGAAACCCGATATCCAGCTATAGTTTCATTTGATGACGTCATCAGAGAGGACAGTGCGCATGCGTGAACTCAGCTGTTTTGTAAACACCGCTAGTCCGAAAGAAGCTAACACCGCTCTGAACTTTACTTTTCTGTTGCGATATCGGGTTTCAGGCCGTTTTGGGATCTACTAAAAGTCTACCCTGACACAGCGATCTTCTGTGATTTGAAAAGTGCTAAAGTTTGTGTTATTTGGACACCGCAAATCAGTGCCCCGAGCACTCCCGGATACGGGATCATTAGAAGAACAGAACGGCTCAACATAAGTTCTGCGATACTGCTCCAATTGACACCAAACTGCTATGGGTGAGTAAAACTACTTGTTTTATTGCCGAAAGAAGGCTCAGATTGTAAAAAAAAAAACGTTACTTTTCCTTTAACTCATTGACTGCCGGAGACGGATAAATACGTCCCCTCAAATCCAAACGTAGACTGCCGGAGACGGATAAATACGTCAATTGCGTTTTTTAGCGGGGGTTGCTAGGTTACGACCTGGAGCAACTTTTAAGGTGTAATTCGTACATCCCAACCTGTAGATAGCGATCGTGTGCCCATCGGAGACGCGGAAGACAGGAAAAGATCAGCACATGTGTAGTGTAGTGTAGTGAGAGAGAGTCAAGATGGCGAGGAGAGCGAACGAGGGAAAACGGTTCACTGTCGTCGTCCTCCTCCCTCCTCCCTGATATACCCGCGCCTCGGTCTGCCTTGGGCAGAGACACTTGCGCACCTCCATCGCCCTGCTCAGACACATGTGCACCTCCATCGCCCTGCTCCGAAACATGCGCGCCTCCATCGCCCTGCTCCGAAACATGCGCGCCTCCATCGCCCTGCTCCGAAACATGCGCGCCCGCACCTCCCTGCTCCGAAACATGTGCGCCCGCACCGCCGCCCCGGGCAGACGAGACCGCTGCTCCGACCTACCCGCACCCGGATCGCTCGCCTCAGGCAGACCTAACTGATCCGGCGTGTATCTGCAGCCTGTCTCCGCGGTGTCTCTGCAGCCTGTCTCCGCGGTATCCCGCATCACAGGTCTGCTCCGGAGGCACTCATTTCGTGAGCCAGACCCCGATTCATCTGATGAGCCGTCAGGATCAAGTGGAAGCAGGAGATCTTCGCCTCCAGAGAGGCATGGGATGGGTAAGAAGAACTAACTAACTAACTAACATGATGCTGCTGTTGTGTGGTAATTGTGAAGGAATTTTCTATTTACAGAGCCTTCAACCAGCAGAGGACCAACCCCCTCCTGCTCGCAAAGCGAAGAAAGGTAAAAAAAATATATTATATATATAAATAAATAAATTGTGTGTGTGTATATATGTATAAAAAAGTGTCTATTCTCCACATCACACTGCAGCAATACAAAATAAAAATACAATTAGGTCATGTATATTTCTATCATTTACAGGTGGTGCATCTGGAGTGGCAAGAACAACCACACATGCCACACATCTACTGTCTGCATATTATCATGGTGGCAGGTGGTCACCATGTCATGCCAGGCTAACACCGTGACCTTCTTGTTGTGCCTCATAACTTTTCCCCCTGCCCCCAGGTCACTCTTTTTTTGTCCCTGATCCCATTTGGTTCCCCCCTGGTTCTTCCCCCCTGTTTCCCCCCTGGTTCCCCCCTGTGTGTCCCACAGACTCACACACTGACACAGAATTATAAAAATTGTCCATATACATGGTGTAGCCATGGCAGTGACAGTGTCAAGATGCCGGGGACAATCTCTACTTGCCGGGGACAAGCAGAGATTGTTTTTGATCTAGGAGATCAAAAACAATCTCTGCTTCATACCATCTATGCAAATGTTTTGCCCAGGTTGGTATGTGTTTTTAAATTTTTATAATATAGTCCAACACTGGGCGGATTTTATAGAGATTGCCCCCGGCATCTTCTAATGACCTGTCACTATCAGCTGAAACCTGTTTCTTGGCATTGTTTTTGAAAAGTTTTTTTTTTTTTTTATTGTGTGAAGAATCCCTCAGTCGTCCAGGTAGAATCCATGGTAAAGGAGAAATTAATTTGTCAACTGGACCCAGTACCTGTCCAGTTGACAAATTGAATTTCTCCTTTATTTATTTATTTATTTATTTTATTTTTTTTATTGTTGTATATTGTATTGTTTTATGTATGTTGTATACTTATGTATGTTGTTCTGATCTCAAATTTTGTTCTCAAATTTTGTTTTGTTGATTGTTGTCAATTTGTATATAGTTATATTTCTTATATTTGTAAATAAAAGTGTACTTTGTCATCAAAAATATCTTTCTCTGTTGTTTTAGATGTTTGAGATGTCACTAAATCAATAAGTATTGATGTCAAAGTCACTGATCTGCTCGAAATCCTTCTTTTCACAAAATGCTCCATTTCTCCAGTTTTTGTCAAAAACCAGTGTTTTTGCTGAAACTTCCCTATGTTCTACTATCAATTACTTGAGAACCGAAAAGGTTAGAAGCATAATTTTTTTTCCAGGTGAAAGAAGAGAGTCAACACTTTATTTTGATGTGTATCATGTTTATATAGTCAAAGAACTCAGTATTCTGTGAGTCTTGAAAAATCAGTGAAAATGACCAAAAAGCTCTGGCAGTCAAAGGGTTGACATTGTGAAAACAGGCCGGCAGTGAATGAGTTAATGTCTAAGCTTTGCGCAAATAAAATTTACATATACAAAAACAGCTGGAAAAATTTAACACAATACAATCACTTAAAAGGCCTATAGTACACTATTTTCTGATCAATGTTCTAATGTTGTTTCCTCATCACAAACATACATGGAGTTGTGTTTTGTTTCATTCACACATGTTTAACACATAAACCTGCATATTTAGACTGAGTTCTTCTATCAGACAGAAAACACTGTGTTCCACCTCATGATGTCATGTGGTAATACAGGAAGTGCTCCACTGTTTTAATCTCCATACACTTTCAATAGAACTTTTTGTCCTTTTTTTCCTTAGAACTGATTGTATTACAACAAAATACCCCAAATCTCCACACTTTTACAGTGAAAATGTACACATGATAAATATTGAACCAAAAAATATAGTTCCAGCTTTCATATATTGAACGATAAGTCGATATAGTAATTATCGTGATTTATTAACTGGCACTAGGCAGACTTTGCTCAACTACATGGGAAAAATGGTGTACAGGACCTTGTAATTTCCCCACATTAACTTCATATTGAGTGTGCACCAGTTTCTTTTCACCCACAGGAAAAACAACACTAATGCATCTTTGGCCACACAAACTGCAAATCCCCGTCCGCTAATAACATAATTTCAGTTTTGTTTTCGCTTCCAAAAGCATTAGTCGTGGAAACCTGTAGCAGCTTGCACAAACGCAGCATCGTCTATTTTTGCTTCTGCCAGTTTAGATTTCGTCAAGAATATTTCCAGTGCCATTAGCCCGGCAGCCCAACGACGCTTGCCCAGAAATGATGACAGGTTTGGGTGTCCGTCCCTCCAGATAGGCGCAAAGATTGGTAGTCCACTCAATATTTTCCACTGACATACAACAATTGTGTAGACTAGGGGCGCGCCGTGCAGGTACCAATTTTACCAGTCTCAATAGAGCGCAATGCTGTGTAACTACTCAAAGTGATATGTACAAAGCAATGGCGAGCAGTGGGGAATTGTGGGTAATGAATAGCTGAAGCACAGACAGTCGAGGTGGGTCCGGGGAAAAGAAGGACACAGTAGAAGTCAGTGGTATTTGCAAAAGTAACTCCCAAGCATACACAGGTCCCACGCTTACGCCTCACATCTTATCAAGCTGCTTACCTTGCTAAGAAAGTAAATATTTAACAAGTAATGAGAACATTTCACAGAGAAGTTCAAGCTAGGTTATGGTAATGTTCCAATCCAACTGTAAAGATCAGCCTCCCTGAAATTTTACGCTTCTATGGAGTATTAACAGCTGTTTTCAAAATGCTTTATTTGCCAACAACATTATAACTTGTTCAAAGATGCACTGTGTAACTTTTCTGGTAGGCGAACCAGCACAAGTTTGTTTCCATAGAGATTTGCTTTGCCGGTCTCACAGTTTGGCATTAAACTCAACTGTGTTGCATTTATTCAAATCCAGGTGTTTTAGTGCTCAAAACACAAAAACATGCATTCTTACAGTACATTAACTCACCTCTCCACAGATCTGACCCGTAGCTTGGTCTGGAGGCATTGCGGGCGTGTCTCCATGGAAATGGATGCATTTAATGCTATAATATATATTGGCGGCACGGTGGCTGAGTGGCTAGCACTCACGCTTCACAGCAAGAAGGTTCCGGGTTCGATCCCCGGGTCGCCCAGGCCTTTCTGTGTGTTCTGTGTGGAATTTGCATGTGGGTTCGATCCCCGGGTCGTCTGGGCCTTTCTGTGTGTTTGCATGTTCTCCCCGTGTCTGGGTGGGTTTTCTCCGGGCACTCCGGTTTCCCCCATCAACCATGCACCATAGATACCGCCAGCTTAGGTCCTGACCAAACCGAAGCAAGAAGATCATGGAGATGGTCCCCGTGCGCAGAAGTGTGCTGCCCACTGCTCCTAATATATGTATATGTGTATATATATATATATATATATATATATATATATATATATATATATATAGGATGGGCTAAAATGCAGAGAAGAATTTCTCCAGTGTGAGATCTTCTTAATGCTATACTGTGGGGCCTTCGAGACAAAGCACTAACATCCCCATGAAAACAAGCAGGTGGCGGACCCTCCACTAGGACGTTACAGTCATAGTGCACCTTTCATTAATTTCACTTTCATTTTTGATGCTCTGAATCTCCCCTCCCTTTGCTCTCCTTGCTAAGACACTACCCTTTCATAGCGCTATTTTATTAATGAAACTATTACACATTGCATCAGATTTGGGAAGTTGTAGTGTATTGTTTGCTTTTGTATATTTATGGAAAATTTGTGTGGGAGCATCAGGGTGACGCAGACTTGTGGGCAGAGAATCGTACTGCTAACTGTAAGGAGAGTTTGAACAGGGCCCGGGAGAGATCTCTAAATTACTGAAACATGCATGGATGACATATAAAACCACTTAAGGCAAGTTTTAATGAAGGAACAATGTTATAAGCTGGTAGAAAGCTCCAAAAAGTAGATTTTAATTTAATACACTGAACTTCTGAAATGGGATTATTGTCTATGTATTTTATTAGGCTTTGTGTTATATGAGAACCATAAAGTCACATGCAGTATTTTCTCAATTAGACAAATATTTGGATGAGTAACCATATGGAAGCGATTGTATGGGACCATCCAAGACACTTGCTTCTCATGGTGCAGCCTGACAGGAAGAGAGGGGACTAAGTAGGGTGCAGGTACCAATTTGACCAGTCTCAACAGAGCACAATACCGTGTAGGTACTCAAAGTGCTACGAACAAAGAGACTGGGGAATTGTGGGTAATGAATGGCTAGAGTACAGTTGAGAACTGTCCGGGGAAAGCCAGCAAGGACGCAGTGGAAATGAATGGTGATCTGAAAAATAACTCCTGGAACTAAACGGGTCCCACTTGCTGTTGCAAATTGGGGGTGTGCAATCATGTAAGGAGAGCTGAAATTAAATTCGGGGCACTACGGTCTCTCCACGCTGGAAGAATTACTGACCTCGGCGAGACACGAATGACTTGTAATCTAGTTTGCGGGCACTTATCTCTTGTCTCAGTCTCTTTCTGGAGCTAAAGTAGAACAAAAGAGAGGTTTTATGGGTAAGCGGGAAGATATCGGAGAGGTACAGGACTGCATGACTTTGAACAACTTTTAATTGTTTGTATTCAGGAATGGGTAGTGGTAGAAGACTTAAAGGCCCCATATTATGCTGTTTTCTGTTATAATGTTGTTTCCTCATCACAAACATACCTGGAGTTGTGTTTTGCTTCATGTTTAACACAATTTATTTACGATGACAAGAGTCAATTTTGTGCAATATAGGATTTTAAGTGTAGGAAATGTTTTAAGGCAGTTGTTTTCAAACTTTTCACACCAAATACCACCAAGAAAAGATTTTGTTTTCAGACTCCCTTTGTCTAAATCTGTACTCAGGCCTAAACCAGGTCTGAAACCAGATTAGGTTACACAGAAGCCTAAATAACTCTTAATAGTGATGGAGAAAGTTACACAATGCACCTTTAGAGTTTATTCAACTGACCACCATGATACTTTGTTATTGACCTTTACTTTCACCCAAATCAAAAACCAAAAATTTGAGTTTGAGCACAGACCTCAGTGCCAGTTTTTATTCCATGTGGATAGGCCCAGTAATCAGAGATAACACACATCTGCAAAGCAACAGTTAAACAACACACACTACCATAAAATTTTCACTTGCCCTTCAGCTCCATTTGAAAACATGGACAGTTTTGATCACTACTAGAACTCTACCTATTATGTTGCATTTGCTTTGTATCGTTTTTCTAGCTTTTTAGATTTGATAGTGTTTGAATAGAGGATTGTTGATTTGTTTGCTAGTTGAGATGCGTCCTATGAAATCTGGGGTTGCACTAACATCAAGATTACGAAACAATCTGTAATGCAAAACTTGATAATACAGAAGCAAAGATGACGAGAAAAGTTCTTAGCTCAACGATGGTATCTTTCCTCTAAACGAATCTCCTTGTAAACCCAATTCACCATGACCTTTTAAAACCATTACACACTATAAAACTGTTTATTATCCACTTGCTTCTCACTGACAGCTTTTTTTTCTGTCTACAGGGGCACCTTCGAACAAGATGTGCAAAATGGCTACCACCAGCATCCCGATACCTGCCACGGTAAGTACGCTACCATTTACATCCATGATACTGTGCATTCTCCAAACTTAAATGTGACCAGCCGTGGCAAAACCAGACACAAGTCGTCCCAGAGGCATTTTGAGTTATTCAGATTCTGAAAGTGTAGATTCTAAGATTTCAAACGATGCCTTACACATGGAAATCTGAGAACATTTGAAGAATTTGTGGCCATTTGAAAGCAGCACATTCTGAAAACGACAAGCTGAGAAAAGCCGTGTTAAAAATCTGCTTGTGGAACAGAAAAGAACTCATTTGCATGACATTAAGCTAAGCCCTCCCCCATCAGTGACAATCACTGTGGTGTGGCGTTCCAGGGCAGGTCAGAATTAGAAGTTACTTTTATGCTTTTATAACAAAAAGTCCATATAATCAGATCTCAATAAGCTAAGCAAGGCAGGCCTGGTTAAGTACAAAATGGGAGACCGCTGGGAATTCCAATTTAATACAGTGGGGCGCCAAAAATGAGAACTTCGCACTTCAATCCCGCACTCCGTCTTACTTGCAAAATGAAAAAGTTTATTAAGACATGCAACGTTTCGGCCCTAGGCCTTCATCAGGCAAAAATCTTTTGCCGTGTGTAATTTAATACAATACAAAATAGTATAGGACACTACACACACACACACACACACACACACACACACGTACACACACACACACTCTGGACACACACACACCTTAGTCCTGTTTTAGTCCTGTTTTAGTCCTGGTTTAGTCCCGGTTTAGTCCTGTACACATAAACACACGCCAATGTTGACACAAGGCCCCTGCTTTCACCTAATATCTCTCTTTGATGCAGAAATAATATGACAATAATATGACTCATTCCGTGTTGCCATGTTGTCCGATAATTTGCGTATCTCCATGTGTATGCACGTATCGCGTATATTCTCCGACCACATTCTGTACATGAGCTCCAAAGAAATGGACGTGTCCCGAACGTGTCCTGAACGCGTCATGTGTTCAAGTAGAAGTTAAAAGTGCATTCACGAGCTCCTAACAGCTGACAGGCGAACAGGCGAAAACACAACGGCGCTACTTGCAACATGATTAGCGGGAGCGCGAGTGTGGGAAATTATGGTGATTTATGCACACCTCCTTTCTTTCTGAAAAACAAGCCAATTTGAAATAAAAAAATGTATGTTTTGCTGTTATCTGAAATATGGAGTGGCTTCTTCATGATCTCAACTAGCACATTCTGCAAAAAAATGAAAACCACAAATTTTGAAAAAAAAACCAAACAAACCTATAAACGTCATTTTCTCAGTTTCACAAATGCCGAGTTGCAGCCTTTTTTGCACGTGGTGGGACACAAATGTCCTTACTCAATATTTATTTTTGTGAGCATGTTAGAATGTTGTGACCTCCCCCAAAACATACCTGGAGTTGTTTTGTTTCATTCACATGTTTCAGTAACCCTTTACTATTAGTCTGTCTATATCTCCAAAAGTCAAAATGCAACATCACGTTGTGATGGAATGTGGTGGTAGTTATTTTTTAACTTTTCAGTAGAGATTGGCGATCTGCAATTATCCAAATGATTCTAGTGAAGGTGTACTGGGTTTAAAAACGCAGTAGAGCACTTTCTGTATGACCACATGACATCACCAAGTGGAACAGAGTGTTTTCCATTTGAGAGAAGGGACCGCAACCTGCTTGTGTCCAGGTGTTGCTTTGTCTAGAATGTTCCATAGTGTAGACCTAACTATCATGAGAAGCAGGTTACAGCACTACGCTACATTACAGTTCAGATCTGTGAAGAGTCGCTTCTAGTCGAAGGAATTATTTTAAAAAAATTGAGCAATAAAAACACCCGTAATTAATAAATGCTAGATGAAAATTTAATGTCATACCATGGAACATTCCAGGTAAACATTAACATCTCCATGAGAATAAAAGTTGTGCAGTGCACCTTTAAATTTCTTATGGCGGGTTTTTATGTTTTTCTAATTATGACTCTGTTATAATTGTTAAAGGTGTACTTTTCTGGTAGAGGATCTGCAACATGTTGAATGCATCTATTCAATTGCTTGTGGTTTTCCTGGTGAAAAACACCTTGAATTCTCACATCTCATCGCTTGCTTGTTTCCATGATATGTTTAATGCCATACTGTGAAGCATTCCAGGCAAAGCAATAACATCTCCACGGAAGCAAGCAGGTGATGGACAGGAAAGTTACATAGGCAGTTTGTGGAGAAACGTTGAACAAAATAACAAAAATATTAGCAGTGTCCCTGTACCTACGTATGTCAACACCATCCACTTCCATAAAATTCCACCCTTAATGCAAGGACAATTGACACACTGGAAAAATAAATCCATAACTATTGGGCAATTTTGAGTTTTGGCCCTTGTTAACATTCTGGTTGCAAGGTAACAGTTATAGAATTATCTCATATCTGCTGGCTGTGTCCAACATGTAAGTAAAATGATAAACTTCACCAAAATGTAAAAATTGGAACAAAAGCTGCTTGTCTCCATGGAAATCTCATTGCTTTGTCTAGAATGTTCCATGGTATAGCTTACCGGGTTACAGCACTATGCTACATTACAGTTCAGATCTATGGAAAGTCGCCCTTATTTATAGAAGGAATTATTGTATTTTTGAGCAATAGAAACACTCCTAAATTTAAAAAAAAACTGCTAGAGGGATATATTTAATGTCATACCATGGAACATTCCTGGCAAAGCAATGACATCACCATAGAGACAAGTAGGAAGCGGTTCCTCCACTAGAAAAGTTGCACAGTGCATCTTTAAATACAATTATGGTAACTATATTTTTGGTAAAATGAGTAGTCTAACCTGTCATATGCAGTAACTGGTCCTCGCTCTTATAGACTATAATGGATTATTAGATTCTTTTTTTTTGTCATTGAAGGCAGCTTTGTTCACCCACACTGGCCTTTTCCATGGGTTTAATATTCTCCATTTCCTCTAAATGCAAAACAACATCTATGAGTGTCATTAGACTTTAGTACAAAGTATAGTGCTTCTAAACAAAGTGGTCCCATTCAGTAATTAGCCTCCATAAAGCAGTTAGTGAGACTTTTTTGTTCGTTTGCAGATGTCTTGGCAACCACTCGGAGGCAGAACACAGCAGCGGATTCAGCATATGGTGAGTGAAAAATTCAGTTCTCTTTTTTAACAACTTTGAACACGCAAAAGGTATCAGAATTAAATGGCGTATTTCTTTAAGGGTAATGATTGCAATGGAGAGAAATCACTAACTGAAGAAACATTTGATTTGTTTGTGTGTCAAATTATGTTTTGTTTAATTTCTTGGTAAATGGGTTGCCTTCAGGAACTAGAGTCACCCCTACCAACAAAAGCAGGCCTGTCGACAGAAATTTCAGGGCCCGGGGCAACAAGCCTTACATATGGTTTCTGTACACAACTTTCAAAAAAAAAAACTAAATGTTTGTTATGTACAGTAAAGGCAGAAACAAGCAATACCCAAAATGAAAAGACAAAATGGAAAAAATATGAAGGTCATTTGTTAACGTGGACATTGTTGTTGCATTTATGAGTTATATATACATTAAGGTTTGTTACATTATACTTGTACTTGTTGACCATAGACTGGAGTGTGGCATTATGCATAGCGTTCAGCTCCGGTCAATAGAAGTTCGTCTAGTCCAGTGCTTCTCAAATAGTGGGGCGCGCCCCCCTGGGGGGGCAGGGTGATGCCAGGGGGGGCGCGTGTGACCCTGGGAAACATGCTTTTTTGCCGTACTGTACTAGAACTAAGTGTAATTGCACATCAACAACAGTAGTTGGCAGTGGCTGATCTGAGCCCCAGAGCGACAATGAGAGCGGGTGTACGGGTCTTTAGCTTTGAACAAATGAATTGTAGTAAACAACCCCTCAAGAAAAATGGACAAATTTCTAACAGGGATGAAGAGAAACGCGGAGAGAGACGAAGATAATGCAAAAGAAAGTCATCCGAAAGCTAAGCTGAGGAAATGTGACGAAGCCTATTTAGCGTTCGGCTTCACTGTGACTACGGTGGGAGACGAGGAAAGACCAGTTTGTTTACTATGTCTAAAAACGTTGGCAGCGGACAGTATGAAGCCAAATAAATTAAGGCGTCATTTAAAGACATTACACCCTAGTCACGCTGATAAGCCGCTGGAGTTTTTTCAATGTAAACGTGCCGAATTGTAAGCGTAAACGTGCCGAATTCTTGGGTGATATTGCAGTCATCAAACAACATAAACTTTATCACTTTTCAAATGACAAAAGTTCAATGTGTTAGTTTAAAGGTCCCATGGCATGAAATTTTCACTTTCTGAGGTTTTTGAATGTTAATGTGAGCTCCCTACCCTGTTTAGGCAGCTATCTTATATCTGTGTAATCCCTCAATGGTCCAGGTAGGTTCCATAGTGGTGCATGGGAATATACTCGTCTATGTGCATTCTTACTTGATATTTATAAGATATTTAGGAAAGGTTCATTCCTGCCCTGTGAAAAAGATTTTTTTAGTATTGATACCTGCTCAAATGAGTATTTAGTTTTTAGTATTTTAGTATCCGATTTTCAATACTTTTGACAACCATAGTTAAAACTGCAACCTTCATGAAATCATATTTTACGATACTAGACATGCTGTAATTACCAAGCCCGAGAGGACTCCAGTGGTTCATGCAGCGGCTTTGGGCAGGGACAGTTGAATGGTGATGCTCTGTCTCACTCTGTTTGTCATGTGAGGGGCCCATGCGTCATACTGACCGGCCCCTGACCCCCTAATGCCCTGTATCGGGAATGATCATCTACCCCCGTCACAGCCCATTACTCCCCCTGGTGGAGAGCGAGGTAATGCAGCTGCCACGGGTATACCAGGAAGGGAACATGGCCAGGCTGTTGAGCTGTGGAGCTTTCACATACGACGAGGGAATTTGGGGCTACAGCTACTAATTATTTGAGTAGTGGACTAGTCAAGCAAGTATTTCTCATGTGGCTTTGTGGTCAAATGTGGTCAATGAAGGAGAATAGTTTAGTCCTGGTTTAGTTAAACTCTGGTTTAGCCCCAGTTTAGTCCTGGTTTAGCCCTGGTTTAGTCCCGATTTAGTCCTGTCTTAGTCCTGGTTTAATCCTGGCTTAAGTCTGGCTTGATTTAGCCTTACCCCTGTAAAGTTTGCCAATCCCAGGCTTAGATCACACTAGGGTCAGATACTCAGATTTCGTTGTTTTCCATCATTGCGCGCTCTGCCTGCTTCACTCGCTTTCATCTTCGCACCATAGGACCCCGCTCAACTTTGTGAGGACTTTCAAGGACCATTCTCTTTTAGGACTGGACAAATTGGGACCTAAGGGACCTTATGGTGTTGGAGGATCCAGCACAGTGATTAGTATGTGCTGTGGGCCCATCATGTGGAGAGTGTGTCGCTGTTAAACCCCCCTCTGTGCACTCAGCTTTGACTCTGGCTATGAGCAGAGTCACAGCCTTTGTCTATAATGAACTTTTGATACTAGTAAAGTGAGTGAGTTGTATTCTGAGCGGTCAGTATTGTTAAAAATGTTACAGCATTCAAGCAGTTTTAGGAGTGTTGAAAAATGTGCACTGTTGGTAGAGCAGTTAATGATTCTTATGATAATTGTATAACGTTTGAATGTATAAAAGTCTTCAAAACATCCAAGACAAGAGGTCCACAAATTTTGAACAATCTGGTCTAAAAAAAAAATCCCCTCACATTTATCTGAATTTTCCTTTTCTTTCTTCTGTTTTGCCCCCCAAAACAAACAAAAATACTTTATGCACATAAGGAACTGTATGATTTTGAATTTCATAAAAATTACCTATCTCTGTACCCATATATAAGATAAACCTGTTCAAATCAAATTTATCTTACGCTGATAACATTTGTAATTCTGATATATTCTTAATTACAAGATGATTATCCAATCAAAAAGCAGAACAAGCCTCACACGAGCCTCTCCTTTGGATTGCCAGTTTCAATGCTGAAATCCAGTTGGTCTGAATGAATGAAATTTATTTGTCTCAAACATTATTAATCAAAACTTGATGTAATGTAAAATTTAGCAACTTACAGACTGTTTGAGAAGGAGCAGAATGAAGCTAAATGTTCTACTCTGGTTATACGACTTATTCTTTAGGTTTAAACCTAAAATGCCTCTCTCTGATCTGAAAGGTCACTACTTAACCCCAGCCCCTGCAGCCAGTCAGTGCTAGTGCAGCCTCTGCAGCTCAGTGAGGGAATTCTGGAGGTTCTGAACTTTCACATGAGACATTGCCTGTCCATATACTGAGAATGAGAAGAACTTGTACTGTATGTCTCCTCTACTTTCAGTTTAAGGCACTGCCAACACAGATTCAGTTGTGACTGCAGTTCCATTTTAAAACCCATAAGAGTGCAGGCCACTACTGCTTTAAAATCTGTAATAAATGTTCTTCAATTCAAATTCAATTCAGTGTTCATTTAAAACACAGCCTGGAGCAGTAGCAGTTAAGAGAATCTTGAAAACACTGAAATATTCAGTGCTGAACTCTGCTCATAAATCTGGTTGCCACCAATTAGTTTCAACCCAGAACAGATAGGAGAATAACCTTATTTAGGCTGGAAATAGAACCACCCTACCATTGTGTCACCAAGCAAATCACTAGCTCTCTGGACTCTCACACGTCATCAACATGAAGTTAGCTTCACAAAGTGAGGCACTGCGCTGTTACTTAAGTTTTACTTAAGTCTTTTTACGTTAATCTGAACTATGTTTAACAGTCTGATCATAAAGAACTGACTTGATTGGAACTACAACAGGTGAGCTGATTTTGTGCTGTTAAAGTGATTGCGTTGAGTTAATTGCATTGAGAGAGTGCGTTTTTGTTAATCTGTTAATCTGTATGGGTTTCCTTCTAAAAATTATGTGCAGTAACACTGACTTACCCATGACAGCATGCTCTGGTCCCGGTTCTCCTCCGGTAACGTAGCTCGTGAACGTAGTTCCGGTAAGTTAGCCAGGACAGTTAATAAAGCTTGTTTTTCTTCTCAAAACAAAACATTTGTCCGAAAGGTGATATATTTGCATCCCAAACAGTTGTCCCCGAAAAATCCAGCAGCGTATTTTCGCATTTGCATATTTCGTCTCAATCCATATCACAGTGCGCCTATTACTTATTATTAGCCTGTTAACCTTTAGCGGAAGTGAACGACGGATGCTGTCCGCCGTAAGCGAAAGTTTACAAGTGAACAGGCAATAGAGCTAACGTGGGCGCATTGATACGAATCTAGAGAGAAAATATGCAAATGCGAAACACGATGCTGGATTTTTCGTGGACAACTGTTTGGGATGCAAATATATCACCTTTCGGACAAATGTTTTGTTTTGAGAAGAAAAACAAGCTTTATTAACTGTCCTGGCTAACTTACCGGGACTACGTTCACGAGCTACCAGGACCAGAGGAGAACCAGGACCAGAGCACGCTGTCATGGGTAAGTCAATGTTAATCTCACAACACTGTTGAAGGGGAAACCATACAGATTTAAAAAAAAACAAAAAAAAACGCACTATCCTTTTAAACAAGTCTGTCTCAAATGATGATATAGTGTGTATATATATAAGACTGACCACTCCACTTTGAACCCCTCTCAATGAGCCCCCATCCCCCCACTATGTGCACTTACGGCGGGGTACTCCCTCTGAACACCGCTCCAGTGGACTTTAATTGTGCCTTTGTCTTCTATTTGAATTGCGCTGAGCTGTTTCAAGTCAGGAGCTGCAGATCAGTTATCAACACTGGTGAACTATAAATGCGATGAAGGGGGCTGTGTGCCAAACTGAGTAGCAGCTGTTACAGAGGGTCTGGTGGTCACCCTGACAACACACCAAATCCATGGTTACGATTGTGTACATGTGGCCGTCATCCAGGAGAGTGTGAGGCAGACGCTGGCCTGTGGGGGCGCTGTGATAGTTGGCAACCACATTAGTGATGGGTAGGCCTGTCATAACAAACTTTGAAGTACAATATGTTGCTGAAGTAAATATAGACGATAAACAAAAATATTGAAGCTAATTTATGCCACTGACACAATAACCCAAGAGCAAATTTTAACCAGTGTGCTCAGTGTGTGGCTGCCTGAATCACACTGAACAGTTTTTTACTTTTTTTTTTTAGCTCAGTTTTTAACATTATATCATGTTATTTAAATTAACTAAGAAGTGCAGAACGTGCAGTTCAAAGGACACAAGTAAGGGACTGTTGGATTGTGTGAAATGAGCCATTTGTTTATCCTGTATCTATGGAGACTGTGCACGAGGCTAGCTAAGAAGCGAGCTATAAACATTTGAGATGCTACAGAATCCGTGTATCATTCGTTCTTTCGTTTTTCAATATAAAACCAAAAATAAGAAAACGAAAAAAACAGCAGTTTTTTTTCATTATTTGTCTCCAAAACCAAAATGAAAAAACGGATAACGATTCGTTTTTTCAGTTTTCGATTTTGTGTTTAAATGAAACATGGAAAAACGGATAACAGCTGTTTCCTGTTTTGTCCAATTTTGATCTTTGCGCAAGCAGTGTTGCCAACTCCCCAGCATCGGAAGTAGCTATTGGCCCGCCCAGAAGTAGCTAAAAGTAGCTAGACAAGCGAGTGGTCCAATCCAAACGTGAGAGCGGGGAGGGGGACCAAACGTCATTGTCAGCAGGGGGCTCCAGACAGCACATCCTAAGCTTCCTTACCCTGTGACACTAACCTTTTATTGGTGTTGTTATTACATATACTTGTTTGTTTGTTTTTTATTTTTTTATTTGTTTTTTATTTTTTAGATTTTTTTTTTTTGGGCTGTAGTTCAAGATCTATAGCTTGCTTTTTTATTTTGTGTTTTTTTTGTGCTGTAATTTAACTAAAGCTTTTTATTTATTTTTTATTTTTTTGTGCTATAGTGGGCAAACTATAGCTTTTTATTTTTTGTTTTTTTTTTGGTGCTAAAGAACTAGCTTTTTAAAAACTTTTCTGTGCTGTACAACTAGCTTTTTAAGCAGTGCTACTTGTGACTTTATGTCGCCAAAAAGAAAAAGAAAACAAATCAGAGCGCATAGGCATACACTTATTGAGAATCAGAGCCTATGGCAGAGGAATGACCAGACTCAGAGGCGATCTGACGAGATGGGAGAGAGCAGAGGAGAGACTGGTGAGTGTGTCTGTCTGCCTGTGAGTGAGTGAGGAAAAAAAACAAGGAAGCGACAGTCCACAACAGTCCACGCTGTTCCCAACTCCGCCCCCGCCCCTCTCTGCCCGTGTCTCTCTTCCACTGCCCCTTTCTGTCTCTTTCTCTGAACGGGGAAAGAGAGAAAACGGTGCAATTATTTTTTCCCCCTCCCGCGATCTTGGAGCCTCTGATCACCAAAAAAAGTCGCTAGATTTGTCGCTAGTCACTTTTGTCTAATTTTCTCGCTAGGGGGGTCCAAAAAGTAGCTAAAAATAGCGACAAAGTCGCTAAGTTGGCAACACTGTGAGTAAAGATTCACTTCCGGTTTACCCAACTTGCGCAAAAATCAAAATTGGACAACAACAGCTGTTATCCGTTTTTTCCATTTTTCATTTAACCACAAAATCGAAAACTGAAAAACCGAATCGTTATCCGTTTTTTCATTTTGGTTTTGGAGACAAATAATGAAAAAAACTGTTGTTTTTTCGTTTTCTTATTTTTGGTTTTATATTGAAAACGAAAGAACGAATGATACACGGATTCTACAGGCTTTTTACACCTTATATTGCAGCAAACGTGGCAGAAGACCTTCTAGAGGAAATACTTGACCACCCAAGACCACTCCTGTTGTGTTCACCTGGCTCCCCTTGGAGGCTACTGTGATGGTTCAAAACACAGAGGAGGGCCACTTTTGGCTCTTCCTCTCCTCAGATTGCCCTGACACAGATCTGCTGATCTGACCTGATCTGACCAGTCCTCCTAGTCAACTGCACTGAGACCTTTGACTGGAGTTTTATTTCATTTTATTTATTTTTTTGCAAGATGTAGCTAGTATAAGTGAAGACTAGATGAACATTACCAAAGTGAAAATATGTAACAACATTTATGAAGTACTGGTAATACTTTCTTATGACTTTTTATGCTGAACTTTCTCAACCCAAGTTTCGCTCAAACACTTTACATAGAAATCCATTGACACAGCACAGATCCACAACACAGATACCTGTCAGATTTCGACAGGCGGCACGCCTGTCGAAATCTGACAGGTATCTGTGTTGTGGCTTTGACAAAATTCAGAAATGCACTTGGTAGTGTTCTTACCACAGCACTTTGAAACGTGCGGCGAATATAGCGATGCTGCATAAACTCAAAGTGTATGGGACTAGAGGTGTGAGCTGATCCAAACGTGTGGACTGAAACTTAAGCAGGTCTAAACCACAAGTCTCCATGTGGGTGATGTCTGTTCCATCATGTTCTGCCACTGTTGTTTGTGCAACCCTGTCTCACTAATAACAATGCATTTATGTATGATTTTTAAGGGAGCACTATGTAACTTTTTAGCTGGGGGTCAGTTGTCTGCTTGTTTTTTATGGAGATGTCATTGCTCTGACTGGAATGTTCCACCGTATGACATTAAACAGCTCTACCTTGCATTTATTCAATTGCAGGTGGTTTTATAGCTCAAAAATACCTAGAAAAACAGGCATTCTGACTGCAAACGGGGTTTCCTCTCCACAGATCTGACCTGTAACATCGTCTGGTTTTGTCTCCACGAAGAGAGAGAGGTTTAATACCATACTGTGAAACATTCTAGACAAAGCAATTACATCACCATGGAGAAAAGCATTTGACGGACCCTCCACCAGAAGTTACACAATGCACCTTTAAAGTTTGGACAAAGCAAAACTGTTCCAGATACCAACATATGTACAATGTTTACATTTATGCCAACACCTTCAAATTCAAATTATATTACAACATTCTCTATTTAAAGATCCTGTATTATATAAAATTCACTCCTGTGAGCTTTAAGCCATGTTAGAATGTTGTTACCTCATCAAAAACATACCTGGAGTTGTGTTTTGTTTGATTCAACCATGTTTGAGTAATCCTTTAAAGGAAAAGTAACGTTTTTTACAATTTGAGCCTTATTTCGGTAATAAAACAAGTTGTTTTACTCACCCATAGCACTTTGGTGTCATATGGAGCATTTCCGGAGATGTTTTAGATTAGCGTTAGGCTAACGCCGTTAGCTTAGCGCGACTTATAGCCATAGCTCTGGGCATTCCCCGAGCATGTAATATGCCCCGTGCGGGCTCCAAATAACACAAACTTTAGCACTTTTCAAATCATAGAAGCTCAATGTCTTTAGTCTACGATTTCGTTTGAATCAAAAGTGGCCTGTAATCTGAGATTTATCCATAGTTTACAGCTATGCGTTCCATGTTTGGGTCCCGGGAGCTGAGAGCACAGTCCGCGCATGCGCACTGGCGTCCTCATCTACTCGAAACTATGGCTAAATCTCGGATTACAGGCCACTTTTGATTCAAACGAAATCGTAGACTAAAGACATCGAGCTTCTATGATTTGAAAAGTGCTAAAGCTTGTGTTATTTGGAGCCCGCACGGGGCATATTACATGCTCGGGGAATGCCCCGAGCTATGGCTATAAGTCGCGCTAGGCTAACGGCGTTAGCCTAACGCTAATCTAAAACATCTCCGAAGTGATATGGGTGAGTAAAACAACTTGTTTTATTACCGAAATAAGGCTCAAATTGTAAAAAATGTTACTTTTCCTTTAATATGAGTGTCTACATCTCCATTACTACTCTGTTCTACTGTTTTCAAGTTTACAGCTAATTTTTGACTTCAGTAGAGGTCAGCAATTCCAGGGCTGAAATTATCCAGTTCGTTCTAGGGAAGGTGTATGGAGTTTAAAAACAGAATTGAGCACTTCCTGACTTACCACATGACATCGCAAGATGGAACAGAGAACTAAAGAAGAGCTCAACTAAATATTCAGGTTTGTGTGTTAAACATGTGTGAATGAAACAACTCCAGGTCTGTTTGTGATGAGAAAACAACATTATAACAGATCAAATGGTGTAATGGCGTAACATGTAAAAAATAGGCTTGTTGTTTTGCCTCTGTCAGTTGTGGACTTACTTATAGTGGGAAGAGTTGCCACAACTTTCAAGTACTCTTACACTACCACTACACACTATTACACTAGGATTAAAGTATGGGGTCAGAAAAGTACTTGAAAGTGTACTTTTTCATTAAAAAAAAATAGCCATAGTGACACATCAAAATGAATTCAGTGTCAAAGTTGATAAGGAACTCCATTAACCATTTGGCCAACAATCTTTAATCGATCAACGAAATTGGGACTATTAAAGGGCCCATTTCCACAAAATGGGCCCTTTAATACCCTGGAGTTGTGTTCTGTTTCATTCACACGTTTAACACACAAACCTTGCATATTTAGGCTGTGTTCTTCTCAAACAGAAAATTGTTAGGGTTAGGGTCTGTTCCACCTTCTGATGTCATGTGGTATTACAGGAAGTGCTAGACTGCTAGTGTTTTAAACTCCATACACCTTCACTAACCCTAAAATTGTCACTGGTACTGAACAAAAGGTAAAAGGTAGACGTGTTAAAGGGATATGCCACCCCCAGGTCAAACTTGGGCATCTCCCCACAGTCCAGAGGCTAAAATAAGTGGTGGAAAGCGTTTTTCTGGTGACGCAGCCATTGTCCAGGTCTGTCAGCACTGACCGCCGCGGTATCTGCAGCTACTCCGCGTTAGACTGGAGTCTAACGTCACCAGAGAAAGATTTCGGCCAAAAGGAATTAATTTGCTCGATGCGTTTCCCAATTACTTTCTGTGTACACACCACGCTGACTGGGGAATCCCAGTTACGCACCAGGAAGGGAGTTCCCCTGTTACGCAGCGTGGTGTGCGCTTCGTCTGTCTTTTTCCGCACTGAAAAATAGTTCCCACCCAAAATGACCAAGTCAAGCTCTCCGTGTTGATTTGCACATTTATTTGCACTCAATATGAACGCGCACTACACAGAAAGTAATTGGGAAACGCATCGAGCAAATTAATTCCTTTTGGCCGAAATCTTTCTCTGGCGATGTTAGACTCCAGTCTAACACAGAGTAGCTGCAGATACCGCGGTGGTCAGTGCTGACAGACCTGGACAATGACTGCGTCACCAGAAAAACGCTTTCCACCACTTATTTTAGTCTCTGGACTGTGGGGAGATGCCCAAGTTTGAGCTGGGGGTGGCATATCCCTTTAACTTGAAAACTATCATCATCAAACATCATAAGGTGGAACAGAGCATTTTGAGCTTTGGAGATGTAGACAGATTAATAATGCAGGATTACTCAAACATGTGAATGAAACAAAACACAACTCCAGGTCTGTTTTTGAGGAGGTAAAAACATTCAAACGTGGCTTACAGCTCATAAGAGTAACTTTTTCCATGCAGTTCAAGTCGGCGCAGTTTTCTGATGTAAACATTGTACATGCTTTAGTCCCCGTAACAGTTTCATGTTTCTGTATTTTTGCGTGAGACTGGGTTGCGTGAGACTGGGTTGCTTCCTTGTACACGGTGGGGGGGCTCACCTCATCGCTCCGCAGTGTTCTTCATTTCACTAATCACTCGCTCTGTGCCCTCCCCCTCCCTCCTTCCTTCCTCCCTTCCTCCTCCCCCCTTCACCACCACCGCAGGGAAGACCACACCCACAGCTGCCAGCACAACCAAACAGGGGCCGGCATCCCCCAAGGACACAGGTGACCCACACAGAGGCGCGGGTCCCGAAGGCCCGCCTCCCCGAGTGAGGGAGCAGGGGTCACCGGACTCGGAGCCGATCAGTGTGGAGATGGAGGGTAAGGGGCCGGGCTTGTCCATGGGTAACTCCGCCCTGTTAGGAGAATGCGCCGCTGGTTCCCAATAGCATCACTGTACAATGCTAACACGCTAACGCCTGAACATGCTAACATCCAATAACCCGGAATGCCCAATCACTCTGGTTCAACATGTTCAATTTCCTCATCATTTGGGTCAATAAATAGATATATAAAGGATTAGTTAAAACTAAATAGAAAATGACAAGGCTAAAATACTTTGAATCGCCCTTATGGCCTTCTTAGAGCTTTTCGATGTGTTATAATGTTGTTACCTCCTCGAAAACATACCTGGAATTGTATTTTATTTCATTCACACATGTTTGAGTAACTTTATTATTAGTGTTTCTACATCTCCAAAGCTCAAAACGCTCACCTTGTGATGTCATAAAGCAGTAGTTTTACCTTTCGTTCAGTAGAGATTGGCAATTCTAGGACTGAAATTATACAAATAGAACAGAGTGTTTTCTGTTTGAGAGAAGAACTCAGCCTAAATCTGCAGGGTTTGTGTGTTAAACATGTGTGAATGAAACAAAACACAACTCCGGGTATGTTTGTGATGAGGAAACAACATTAAAATATAGATATGGAAATAGTGTAATATGGGCCCTTTAATCTGCCCTATTGGAATGCCTGTGTTCTTCCAGGGTGAAATCTTAATTAACTACTAACTTCTAACTGCATTACTGTATCTGCATTAGTGCCTTAATTTTAGTCAAACTCTTTACTGCATGTGATATAAAAGGATACATAACTCACCAGTATAGAATTTTAATAACAGAATTTTAGATTTTTATTTTTTTTTTGCGTGATGGAATGAATTAACCTGCATGATAAGTTTTATGAAATTGAATGAATATGTATGAACTGTCTATTTTTGCACATGAAAAATGAAATGTTTGCAAAAATATCTGAAAATAATCAAACGTGTAATGAAATAGAATATATAACTTGCAGACAACAGCGTAAGGAAAATATTGTAAATATCTTAAAATATGTGTTAAAAATAGTCTTTTGGAACATTTTTGGGAAGTAGACAGCTTTCTGATTGGCTGATTACCTAACCCAGGGGTGGGCAAACTTTTTGACTCGTGGGCCACAAAGAGTTCTAAAATATGACAGAAAGGCCGGATCAAGAGCAGGTGGATTTAGTCTTTTGGTAAAAACACTAAAAATAACATGGGATATGTAGAAAACATGTTCTTTATTTCAATTAAAAATGAACAAAAGCATTACAACAAAATGTCCATCTTTCAAGTTCCACAGTATTTAGTTATTTATTGAAATGACTCTTAAAACACAGAAAATTTAATTAAGAAAATACAGCTTTTTTTTTATTGCTAACAGTTACGGTTTTAAAACACTGAAAGTTCTGTTCTCCTTCAGACTCTTTCGTTCTTTCGTTGACTGCTTGCTAGCATAGTTAGCATGTTTTGTGGCAAAGTGACGGCTGATATTCTTGAAAAACCGTTACAGTCTCTTGGTATATCAGGCATACAGCAGCTGATGTGTATTTGGTGAAAAAATATTTACTTGTCCACTCCTTATTAAACACTCGACATTCTCTGTCCACTTTTCTTTTCTTAGCTCCGCTCATCTTTACAGAGGTCAATGTATGTAGTGCGTCAGCTATTGGAAAACGCCAGAATTTCAGGGAAATTAAAACATTAACAAGGTTTATTAATATAATTTCTTCAAGTTTGGTGGGCCGGATTAAAAAGCTTAACGGGCCGCATATGGCCCCCGGGCCGTAGTTTGCCCATGCCTGACCTAACCAATAAGATTCAGCACCATTTTGAAAGCTAAAAATCTGAAATCAGTTGGGCAATTATAGTAAGATTAGATATGAACTTGCCTACACCACAATAAAAATTCAAACTAATTTTAAATCTAGTCAAGAAGCACAGATCAAAACAACAGAGCCCCCTCATGTTTGATCCAAATGAAGGTCGTAGCACCAAAATATTCTCTTGGCACTTCTAAACTCGGTCGAATAACTATAACTACTACTTGCATTTATTTATTACATATAAATGGCTAAAAAAAAAAATCTATATGATTGTCAGTGTTCAAAAATTCCATTATCAATAATTAGAAACTCCACTAGTGTAGCTAAGATGTTATGTAAAAGCTGTTGTGGCCAGATCACTGTATTAATACTCTATGACCTATATTTACATTATTCCATCTTCTATTTATACTTTGCGGCTGATGTCATCAATATCCCCTGGGGTTGAGATGTTAACTCTAAGCACTGCTCTATCTGAGTCTTGTTAGACTTAAAGGTCCAGTGTGTAGGATTCGTGGCGCATAGGTGGATGGTGGCTATTGCACTTCCTCTTTTGGCTACGGCAGACCTCGAGGGTCACCCAGGCGCGCCGTAACGCGGACAGCTCGCGTACCCGCACTGACAACTATGAAAACACACATTCCACACATATGCAATTCATTTCCTGGCACAACAATCACTCCCCGAGCACATGGGGCTTTTATACGGAAAGGAACAAAACAAGGTTTGTTACTTAGCTTACCTTAGAATGCTTTGCACAGGTCAAACTCAGTATTTCACTATAAACTTGGTCTCAATCTGTCCGTAAGGATCCAGCAAATAAAATCCAGTAAAACAATTTAGTCCAAAACACGTGTTAGATCCATTACGACGTGTGATCCGGCAGCATGCTTGTCATTGTTTACCCAAAACCACGAGCCTTGCCGAAGGCGAAGGTGGAGCCCAAATGTCCTTCTGCGGCTCTCGTAATCAAAATGGCTGCCTCTGCATGGGGAAGATCCCCCTTTTATGTGACTATATCGAAGTCCAAAAGAATACTTTGATTTTATGATGGAAGTGAAAAGGCTTGGAAAACAATGTATTTTTGAATGGATATCTTCAATTTCAGTAATTAACGGGTAAAAATCTTACACACTGTCCCTTTAATTCTGAGCTTTTTTTTTTCTACAATCCCAGTAGAAAGAGCTGGCTTAGTTGGAACTACAAGAGGTGAGCTGATTAGTGGTGATAAACAAGTTTGACACATAAAATTAGTCACAAGCTAGCTAGTATTAGCCAACATCTCTCTTTCTTTCTTCAGTTTGTCACTCTCACATTTTCTTCTGAAAATCAAACACCTATACAGGACCATGGACGCTTGTATTGATCACAGGCTCCTGAAAATGTGCTCTTTGAATTCATTTTGTGTTTTTTTGTGAGTTTTCAAACCATCTTAGGGCAATTAATATAAAAATGGTTACATTGCAAAATGATATTGTAATACAATGAATTCTTGGGTTTCATCACTAATAGAAATAATCAGATTCAACATTTGCGAGTTTAGCTTTTGGATATTTCATAGCAAAATACACTGTAATCTGTAGGTCTTTTTTTCCCATTGCATTTATTGCATCTATACATACAAATTGTTATAAACATACAGTGCATACTAGAAAACAGATAAGCAATATACACAAAGATTATAAGACATAAATATAGTTAAATGATTCATATTGATAATTTCCGTTCTTTAGAAATTGATAACATAGTTAGCTTGTTTATTGGGACGGTTTTCTACCACCAATATGCTGGATTTCAGATGACATCACAACATTCTATAGGCCATTAATATTTAATACAGATGGGAGCAGGCCTGGATTGGTAATTGGGCATACCGGGCATTTTCCCGGTGGGCCGACAGTCCTAGGGGCCGATGCCCTTCTTCTTCTTTTTTTTTTTTTTTACTTAGAGACCGGCCCACAATTTAGGACTGAACCAGGATTGAACCAGGACTAAACCAGGACTAATCGGGTCTAAATCAGGACTAAATCAGGTCTGAACCAGGATTAAACCAGGACTAAATCAGGATTGAACCAGGACTAAACTGGGACTAATCAGGTCTAAATCAGGAGTAAATCAGGTCTGAACCAGGACTAAATCAGGATTGAACCAGGACTAAACCAAAACTAATCAGGTCTGAACCAGGACTAAATCAGGTCTGAACCAGGACTAAATCAGGATTGAACCAGGACTAAACCAGGACTAATTACATCTAAATCAGGACTAAATCAGGTCTGAACCAGGACTAAACCAGGACTAAATCAGGACTGAACCAGGACTAAACCAGGACTAATCAGGTCTAAATCAGGACTAAATCAGGTCTGAACCAGGACTAAATCAGGATTGAACCAGGACTAAACCAGGACTAATCAGGTCTAAATCAGGACTAAATCAGGTCTGAACCAGGACTAAACCAGGACTAAATCAGGACTGAACCAGGACTAAACCAGGACTAATCAGGTCTAAATCAGGACTAAATCAGGTCTGAACCAGGACTAAATCAGGATTGAACCAGGACTAAACCAGGACTAATCAGGTCTAAATCAGGACTAAATCAGGTCTGAACCAGGACTAAACCAGGACTAAATCAGGGCTGAACCAGGACTAAACCAGGACTAATCAGGTCTAAATCAGGACTAAATCAGGGTTGAACCAGGACTAAACCAGGACTAATCAGGTCTAAATCAGGTCTAAATCAGGTCTGAACCAGGACTAAACCAGGACTAAACCAGGACTAAATCAGGACTGAACCAGGACTAAACCAGGACTAATCAGGTATAAATCAGGACTAAATTAGGTCTGAACCAGGACTAAACCAGGACTAATTATGAGGGGCCGGTCTAAGCCAAAAATGCCAGGGCCATTTTTTTGTCCCAGTCCAGACCTGGATGGGAGCCTGTTCAAATTACAATTGTTAAAATGCAAAATGATGTTATAATACAGAGAGTTCTAGGGTTAGTCACTGATTGAAAATACCAGGTTAAGCATTTTTGGATATTTCATGGCAAAGTCCAGTTTAATCAATAGGGAAAAATTGTTCCATTATCCTGTCTCCATTGTGATTATGAAGTTTATTTTCTGAGTATGACGTCATCACATTCTAGAATCTGGTTTTCAGATTCTAGAATAGATACCCATATGCCCTTGCCCACCATCTAAAATTATCACATCAAATTCTATAACGCAACATACTAAACATACTTCCCTTTCTCACTTGTTTTTCACTTGAACTGTTTTAGAGCTGACACACTGGTAAATGGAATTATGAGATACAAGACAGATTTGTTGTTTAACACAGTCTCTCTGAAGATGGTGTGAAGACGAAGCATTACAAAAATAGTCCTTCAAAGTGGTCCTCGCTGTTGCATTGCACCCTGTTGGTAGGCATAAGTTTAGAAGACTGTTGAGGGTAAATTTAGTCTGAGGAATATCATGTAAAATGGTGGAAATTGGTAAACAAATGTGGGACATTTTTCACTGTGCTTAGGTGCTACTAAAATAAAGAATGTGTAAGAGTAATAAAAAAAGGTCTTTAAGTACACATGATGCACTATGTAACTTCTAAGGTAGAGGGTCTGCCTGGAATGTTCCACAGTAGGACTTTAAACATATCTCACTTGAGTTTGTTCAGTTACAGGTGTTTTATAGCTAAAAAACATGAATTCTTGCCATGTTTAGGCTTGCTTCTCCATATATCTGACCATTATCCTGTCTCCATTGTGATTATGAAGTTTATTTTCATATTGTGCAATAATCAACGGTCATATCTCCATGGAGACAAGCTGATAAGTTACACAGGGTACCTTAAAGGCTCCATTTTCATATGTAAACACTCATGCATTCCAAGCATAGAAACCATCACAGCATTTTTACTGCCAAATGTTTCTAATGTCAAGGCTGCATTCTCTTAAACAACCACCAGAGGGCGCACAAAGTCACACTAAAGTCACACTAAAACGGACCAAAAAGCGCAACGAATAGACAAACTTAGAGGTGCCCACAGCAGTTTTTAGAACACATCTGTTGGGAAAGAGCCAAGAAAAATGAGGTGCAAGAAGCATTTATGTGTTTTGCAGCTGGTTTTAGTCACTGTTTTAAAAAAAAGTTTATCGTCCACTGCCAAGCTGTGTTCACTACTGCCCCCAGTGGACATATTGCATGTTCTGAAGAGACGGACCTGATTCTAGAAAGACACAGAGGTAGTTAAAGATCCCATGACATGGTACTTCTTGATGCTTTTATATGGCTCCTTAATGGTTCCCTAATACTGTAAATGAATCCTTCTTCAAAATCAACACTCAGTGCATGAGAAACAGAGATAAGATGAGAAAGAGTAATTTTTCTCTCTCTGAACACTCCATAATGGGCGTTGTTGCTTGAATGCAAATGAGGAGAAAAGAGCTGGCCTATAGTAGAGGGTGGGGGCATGGCCAAACTCTCCGCTCTCGGCTCTGAGCCCTCAGCTGATCCATTTCCTTGTTTTTGCACGGGGTGAGAGATTTGAAGCGTTCCATTGAAAAATAAACACATTTCCACATAAATTAAAATTAAACCACTGCTGTTCAAAGGTCCAGAGGCTCAGATAAAGGACTTCCGAGCCTAGAAACACTCGGACGTGCCTCCAGGCAAATAAAAAAACGCATTTCGCATTGCCTAGCGCATTCGCAGTCCAAACTCTCTGGGCGTGATTTACAGAGACGCTGAGTTCAGACAGACGGGGGTGGAACTGTATTTGCATTACTTTTTTCGATCTGACGTCAATAAGGTGCCTTGTTCAAAATCACCCGTTTGAGCTCCGATTTTTTGTAACACAGAAAAGGATCGCAAATGCTCAGTTTAGACATTTCGCAACTTTTAACCATGGGGGGGGGGCCCTAAACAGGGTAGGGGAGCTCACATTAACGTTAAAAAACCTCAGAAAGTGAAAATTTCATGCCATGGGACCTTTAACATCATTATATTCAACTGAACCATCATGGAACAGCTAAAAACAAGGTTTGCATATGCTAACAGGGCACTTCCTGATTATCGGACAATAAAACACCTTATAACTAGATACAGACAGTACACAGCTGACATATTTTGACTTCAAGAGCTGCTTATACAATATATCTGTACTGGGGCTCCAGATGTTCTCAAATTCATGGAAAGCAATCAGATACAGGACAATCTAGGCAACATTTTTTGCTTTTTTTCCAAGTTAAATAAAAAAAAAATCTCCTGGTGCCTAGATCTGATAGACTTCTGATTTACAATGAACAATGTGACACCACATGTTTGTCTTTTCTCTTTGGCAGCTTTTGGTTCATAAATCCTCCGTCCCTTTCACACTTTCTCACTGCAAGGACGCCATCAGTGAGCTATAGTTTGGCTCCTGTGACATAATAAAAAAGAAAAAGGTAGAGAAGTAGAGCAGTGCATTCCGACAGAGCAGGAGTGAGAGGAGCAGGCAGAGGCAGTGATAACACAAACAGATGTACTTCAGTCTATTCTACTCTAAAATATGTGTCCCTGTGCGGCTTGAAGTTCAGGAAGCACAACCTGTCACCAAAGTGTTGACCAAGCATGACCTCTGTTTACATTTTGGAAACCGATTTAGAAAGACATTTATAAGCAAGACACTCTTAAAGTCCTTGATCTTTAACTTTTTAGTCTTATTGGTTCATCCATCATGACTATAGAAAGTATGTAAAGGAAAGTGTGTTGAAACATCTCACTGACCTGACTGTCTCCTCCTCCTGCCGCCCCTCAGGCAGTGCCACCCTGGACCTCTGCCTACCTCACCCATGTGAAAAACTTCCACTCTGACTCATGGCTTTAGGTCAGACAACAATAGACAACAGTCACATCTTCGGTGCTGCACCACTTCTGAGGCTGTGGTGAAAGTAGTGTTATTTATTGCTGTGTTTCAGCTGACATCACATCATTCTATAGGCTAATATTATTTAATACAGATAAGGGGCAGCTCAAATTAGTATCTTTAAAATGCCAATTTTTGGTAATGTAAAGAGAAATTACCAGGTTCAACATTTCAATGCTAAAGTACACATATAATCAATAAGGAAAAATGGCCATTGTCCCCCATCTGGGAGCATGACATCGTTGCATTCTAGAATCTGAAAACCACCCATTTTTAGTCCATTTTTTTTTTTTCCTCCATGTGGATAGGCCCAGTAATTAGAGATATGAACCATAAACTGAGTCAACAAATCTGCAATCTGATCATTAAATGGCAAACAGCTAATTCCACCAAAGAATTCTGACCTGTCCTCCAGCTCTGTTTTATACTATATGTACTTTTTTTTTTTTTTTTTTTTTTTGAAAGGGACAGTGCACATTAATAAACATATATATATTTATGTAAATATGCCAGATTATAGCCACAGGCTAATTTCCATCTGTTGTCCCTGGACAGGTTGATGGTGCCAATTAAAATAAAACATACAATAAAACAAGAAAAGAAAAAAAATAATACATTAAACACACAGATTACACACAGGAGCGATTCACAATCAAAAATAATGAAAAAACATAAATTCGGGAGGGTTACACAGTTCATATTGCACAAGTCCTAAAGTACTAAGTGCTGAATGTATTGCACCTGCCCTAAAGTGCTGAGTGCATTGCACCTGCCCTAAAGTGCTGAGTGCATTGCACCTGCCCTAAAGTGCTGAGTGCATTGCACCTGCCCTAAAGTGCTGAGTGCATTGCACCTCCCTAAAGTTCCTGTTCTTATAGATTGTGCTCACATGTTTGAGTTGATCTTAGCCATTCCTTTAGGTAACTTTTAAACATTGTGAAAGTAGGTGCCTCTCTTACAAAGGTGGGCAGACTGTTCCACTGGCCACAGCCTTTATATGATCGGACATTTTGACCAAAAGTATTTTTTCTCCCTGGAATCTCACAGTCGCCTCTACTTATTGCTCTGGTAGTTCTTAATAAAGTGCTCCTGTGCTTAATGTATTCGTTTAGAGGTGGTGGTGCCGGCCCAAGCTATTGTATATGAGACATGCATTTTTTAATTTTATGAAGTTTTCAAAACTCAAGAGATAATATTTTAAAAGGTGGTGAAAGGTGAATGGTTTTTTGTCCATAATTTTCAAGGCTTTTTTTATATAGCCCTAGAATTTTCAATTAGTGCCTAAACCCAAGAACTCACTGTATTACAACATAATTTTACATTTTAACAATTTTAGCTGCCCCCTATTTGTATTCATTAAAGGGATAGTGCGTTTTTTTTTAATTTTTATTTTTTAATGTTAATCTGTATGGGTTTCCTTCTAAAAGTTATGTTCGGTAACACTGGCTTACCTCTGACAGTTTGTGCTCAGCCCAGTTCTGCTCGCGTTCTGGAGCTCAGGTAATTAGGTCCGGTAACTTCGCGGGGACTCGTAATAAAGCTTGTTTTTCTTCTCAAAACGAAACATTTGTCCGAAAGGTGATATATTTGCGTCCCAAACAGTTGTCTACGAAAAATCCAGCAGCGTATTTTTGCATTTGCATATCTCGTCTCGATTCATATCAATGCGCTCACATTAGCTGCCTGTTGCCTGTTCACTCGTAAGCTTCCCCTTACGACGGACCGCATCCGCCGTTCACTTCCGCTAAAGGTTAACAGGCTAATAATAAGTAATAGGCGCACAGTGATACGAATTGAGACGAGATATGCGAATGCGAAAATATGCTGCTGGATTTTTCGTGGATAACTGTTTGGGACGCAAATATATCACCTTTCGGACAAATGTTTTGTTTTGAGAAGAAAAACAAGCTTTATTACGAGTCCCCGCAAAGTTACCGGACCTAATTACCTGAGCTCCAGAACGCGAGCAGAATCGGGCTGAGCGCATACTGTCAGAGGTAAGCCAGTGTTACCGCACGCAGAGCTCTCAAGTGTCACGCATTGAGAGTGACACACGCAATTCGACATGTTCACGCGCTCACACGCCACACATGGCATTTCTCACGCTGATATTTTTTTTTTTTTTTTGTGCCCAGAAACTCGGTATGTGTGGCTCAGTTTGTGCAGGCACCGCATGTTTTCAGCGAAAAAAACTCCCCCGCTCCCCCCCGCCCCGCTCCCCGGAAAAAAATCTCAGATATCAGGCGCCGCGCCCTTTTCAGTCAATCAGAAAATAGATTGTTCTGTTGTTGGGCAGACTGTTGACAGTGCAGTGCGCGCTCAGTGATAAGGACAGCGACTGAACAGGAGGAGATGATAAAACAAACTGAGAACCATCAGGTAATAACTTCATTTATATAACTCTCATTAGTTGCTTTGTTTGCTCTTTAGACAAACATTTACTATACAGGGCTCTCAAGTCTCACGCATTGACACGGCATTTCGCACGCAATTAGAAGGAAACCCAAAGAGATTAACATAAAAAAAACACATTATTCCTTTAATATTGTCCTACAGAATGTGATCTCATTTGAAACCCAGCAATACCCAAATATCAGCAACAAAAATCAGAAGGTGTCATAGTGAGATTTCTTATAAATGAGAGGTGTATATGTTGGTTTTCATGGTCAGTTTCAAAATTAATTTCGCGTTTTCATGACTCAAAGTGAGTTAAAGCACTAGCCTGACATCACCAATCAAATAAACCAAAAATATTGAATCAATTCAGTGTGCAGCGAGACAGTTTTTCTGTATTTGTTTTAAAGTTTTAATTAAAATGGGTTTCTCAGGAATAATTTATTCTGCCAAATCTTGAAACAAATCTCTATTTTGACAAATGCTTTTTCACTTTTTGTACTGATTTTCAATTCCAAAAAAATATATATAATAATAAATAAAAATAATTTTAAAAAGTACTCAAACTGGCATTCACGCAGTTCAATCATTTCCATCAATCGTCTCATTCGACCACGTCCAAACTCTGCAGTGAAAGGCCCTCTCGGTGTGGGCGGCCACATCCCATTATGGGAACAACAGAGGAATAAAAGGCTTTATTAGAAACTTATGTACATGCTGTGATTTAGAACAATGACCTGGAAACACACGCACCAGCACGACTCGGGAACCCTGGTTAGCGAAAGCACTCTCCCAACTGCCGCTACTGCCCTCCATGGACCAAAAAGACTACAAGCTAAAATGTTGCGTTTAGGTTTTAGAATTTAATGTCCCCCATGTGCCTTCTGCGTCTAATTCTAAAGTGTTTAAAGGGACAGTGTGTAAGATTTTTACCCGTTAATTACTGAAATTGAAGATACCCATTCAAAAATACATTGTTTTCCAAGCCTTTTCACTTCCATCATGAAATCAAAGTATTCTTTTGGACTTAGATATAGTCACATAAAAGGGGGATCTTCCCCATGCAGAGGCAGCCATTTTGAATACGAGAGCCGCAGAAGGACATTTGGGCTCCGCCTTCGGCAAGGCTCGTGGTTTTGGGTAAACAACACAAGCATGCTGCCTGATCAGACGTCGTAATAGATCTAACACGTGTTTTGGACTAAATTGTTTTACTGGATTTTATTCGCTGGATCCTTACGGACAAATTGAGAGCAAGTTTATGGTTAAATACAGAGTTTGACCTGTGCAAAGCATTCTAAGGTAAGCTAACCTCGTTTTGTGCTTTTCCGTATAAAAGCCCCATGTGCTCGGAGAGTGATTGTTGTGCAGGGAAATGAATTGCATAGTCAAAACGAGGAGACTGTAAGGTTTCATTTGATGTGTAGAGTGTCATGGTACATGATCAGGAATGTGTGTTTTCATGAGAAAAGGAAAAAAAATAAATAACCGGGACCGCGTTTTATTTATACAGTAGCGGCGCGCGGCTCGTGCGCGGGTGACCCTCGAGGTCTGCCGTAGCTAAAACAGAAAGTGCAATAGCACCATCCACCTATGCGCCACGAATCCTACACACTGGGGCTTTAATTTTAAGAGAATCAGGAAGAGCGTGTTGGCATGCTAGTTGTTGGTAGCTTTACTGTGATGGCAAAACTCCTCTCAGAATGCATATATCCATTTGGACCATTTGGACCACTGCAAATTGTTTAACTGTTTTAAGATCTTTTAATCTCATGTCTAAAAATCCTTTCAGCTGACATCTTTGGGGTTGAATCATGACACCACTTTCTGAGCCTATATTTACATTTTCTTTATTTATACTGGCTGAGAAGACGTTGAACTTTGTCAGTTTTTTTCTCGTGTGGATAAAGTCAGTAATTAGAGATATGAAACATAAACCGGGCCAGCAAATCTGAAAGCTGACAGTTACACATAAAATTCCATCATAGAATTCTGACCTGTCCTTCAGCTCAATTTGAAACATAGCGTTTTTAGTGACGTCATGTGAATGCAAACTATTTGCTGCGCAGGCTCTAGTCTAGGAGATAACTCTAATAGAATGGAGACAACGCACTACATTTCCTCATTAAAGGTCCCATGGCATGAAATTTTCACTTTCTGAGGTTTTTGAACGTTAATGTGAGCTCCCCTACCCTGTTTAGCCCCCCCCATGGTTAAAGGTTGCGAAATGTCTAAACTGAGCATTTGCGATCCTTTTCTGCGTTACAAAAAATCGGAGCTCAAACGGGCGATTTTGAACAAGGCACCTTATTGACGTCAGATCGAAAAAAGAAATGCAAATGCAGTTCCACCCCCGTCTGTCTGAACTCAGCGTCTCTGTAAATCACGCCCAGAGAGTTTGGACTGCGAATGCGCTAGGCAATGCGAAATGCATTTTTTAAATTTGCCTGGAGGCACGTCCGAGTGTTTCTAGGCTTGGAAGTCCTTTATCTGAGCCTCTGGACCTTTGAACAGCAGTGGTTTAATTTTATTTTCTGTGGAAATGTGTTTATTTTTCAATGGAACGCTTCAAATCTCTCCCCCGTGCAAAAACACGGAAATGGATCAGCTGAGAGCTGACAGCGGGAGAGCGGAGAGTTTGGCCATGCCCCCACCCTTTACTATAGGCCAGCTCTTTTCTCCTCATTTGCATTCAAGCAACAACGCCCAGAATAAAATGTTTGAGAGAGATATTTATGACTCTTTCTCATCTTATCTCTGTTTCTCATGCACTGAGTGTGGATTCATTTACAGTATTAGGGAACCATTAAGGAGCCATATAAAAGCATCAAGAAGTACCATGTCATGGGATCTTTAAAAGGCTCCAGGAGGATAGTTAGCATGCAGTGAACTTAGACTGAACCAGGCCTTTGGGAACACTGACGACAGCCGGCAATAGCCAAGACTTTATACACTTATAGACAAGCTGAAAGCAATTACAAGATGTTGTGACAGAATGAGATTGGAGTTACACATAGAAACACACAAGCAAGAATCAACAGTCAATCCAAAGTTGTCCCAAACATGACTCACTCACAGACAATGATTTCAAATGAGTGCTGGTTCAATGTGGTGTTATGAATCCGCTTGCCTTTTACTTTCCAAATAACTTTCTCTAATTAGGAATTTAACAATATTAAAATCCCTCGATACGATATTGTCACTATATACATCTCACTGTACGAAATTTAGTGCAATATTTTCGGGAGACTAACAAACTTGTTACTTTTTCCTTTTGGCCTTGGAAAAGCCTTGAAAAGCCTTTGGTACTGTTTTAATATGAAATTTTTTAAAAGTGCTTAATAAGTTATTTCCTCATGTAGTCTGCACTGACGACAACAAAGGATCATGGTCCATGTAGTTCCTTCAGTTTTTTAGAAACTGGCGCACCATGGCGTCTGATTCCCCACTGTAACCAGCAGTTGGCGCCATTCCTCTTTGAATACGTTTGAGCCTTTTTCTTTGCATTGGGATAAGAAATTAAAGGGACAGTGTGTAAAATTTTTACCCGTTAATTACTGAAATTGAAGATACCCATTCAAAAATACATTGTTTTCCAAGCCTTTTCACTTCCATCATGAAATCAAAGTATTCTTTTGGACTTAGATATAGTCACATAAAAGGGGGATCTTCCCCATGCAGAGGCAGCCATTTTGAATATGAGAGCCGCAGAAGGACATTTGGGCTCCGCCTTCAGCAAGGCTCGTGGTTTTGGGTAAACAACACAAGCATGCTGCCGGATCAGACGTCGTAATGGATCTAACACGTGTTTTGGACTAAATTGTTTTACTGGATTTTATTCGCTGGATCCTTACGGACAAATTGAGAGCAAGTTTATGGTGAAATACAGAGTTTGACCTGTGCAAAGCATTCTAAGGTAAGCTGACCTCGTTTTGTGCGTTTCCATATAAAAGCCCCATGTGCTCAGGGAGTGTTGTGCAGGGAAATGAATTGGATAGTCAAAAAGAGGAGACTGTAAGGTTTCATTTGATGTGTAGAGTGTCATGGTACATGATCGGGAATGTGTGTTTTCATGAGAGAAAAAACAAAAAACAAAAACGGGACCGCGTTTTATTTATACAGTAGCGGCGCGCGGCTCGTGCGCGCGCCCGGGTGACCCTCGAGGTCTGCCGTAGCTAAAACAAAGTGCAATAGCACTATCCACCTATGCACCACGAATCCTACACACTGGGGCTTTAAAGGTGTGCTATGTAATTTTTCAAGAGGGGGGTCTGCCACCTGCTTCTTTCCATGGAGATGTTGCCTGGAGTGGAGGGTTTCACTCTATGCCAACATATGAATCACCAGGCACATCTCTCCACTGATCTGACCTGTAACTTGACCTCGAATATGCTAGATAAGTTTAATGCAATACTGTAGAATGTGTGAAGAATCCCTCAGTCGTCCAGGTAGAATCCATGGTAAAAGGAGAAATTCAATTTCAATTTCTCCTTTTACCAATAACATTTCCACAGAGACAAGCAGAGAGTTGACTCCCCCCTCCTAGAAAAGTCACAGCATGACTCACCAATGTTAAGCTACCCCACAATCTACTAATCTAAATTTAGCAATTTATCAAAACATAATTAATTATATTCAAAACTCATTAACTATCCCAGCGAGTTCTTAATCTGTTTACATACCCACCTGTTGGGACTATATTTAGCAGTGTGCACACACCTCCACATGACCCTGTTGTGCTGAGGCCATCCTCTGACCTCCTCACAGCTGCCAGTGCACGGCGGAACGTCTGGCTGTCACTCACTCACTCGCTCACCCCCCCTTCCCCCCCTCCCCCCCTCTCCCATCATGCTTTGCTCCCACTCCTCTTTGTAGACGCGCCTTCCTCCATCGGGCATCCTGATTGGCTCCCCGCCTGTCATCGCAGCACGTTTGATCTCCTCCTTTGCCGTCTCTTTCTTCAGCCCATCTGTCGCGGGTACCTTTTTGGCAAACTTGGAGATGGCTATATTAAGCTGCCGCCGAGCCGAGACCATTCAGACAAAAAAAAAAAATTATAAGGCAACAAAGTAAAAAGAACAATGCAGAGCCAAGCTGCATTCAAGGCCATACGGAGAGAGAAGTTTTTCAAAGGGGGTGAATGGAATAAAGTTTTGGTGGCACTCAAAGTATGTGCTGCAAACTATACTTTTGAATGTAACTTTATAAATACATTAACAGTTTACAGAAATTGTCGCTTTAGAGTTGTTGGACATGCAAATTTATAATGACAAGCTACTTTTATATGAGTATCAGCTCTTCCAACTTTTGATTACACTGAATATGAAATTTTGAATCATAATTGGCAAAATATATTTAAAAAAAAAGTATTGGAAATGGAAAAGTTGCTTAACTCACGTAACAAAGTCATACAAGGTGACAAAGTAAAAAAACAACAACGCAGAGCCAAGCTGCGTTCAAGGCCAAATAGAGAAGTTTTTCAAATGTTTCGAATATAACAGTTTATGGAGATTTTAGCAGCAGCGTGATTGACAAGCTACTTTTATATACGAGTTTCAACAGATGTCTTCCAAGTTGTTTTTTTATCATATTGAATGTACAATTTTCACTCATAGTTAGCAAAATGATTAATATTGGAAACTGAAAAGTTGTCTCTATCCAAAAAAACAAACAAAACAATTTGCCCAATAGAAATTAATCGAATAAGGCGACAAAGTAAACAGAACAATGCGAATCCAGGCTGTGTTCAAGGCCAGACGGAGAGAAAAGTTTTTCAGATGTTTTGAATGGAGTAAATTATTGGTGGGAGTCACAGTATGTGCTGCAAACTATATTTTTTGAATGTAACTTTATAAATGCATTAGTTTACGGAGATTTTGGCAGGAGCGTGATTAGACGTGCAGATTTACAATGTTGACTTTCAGTGGATGCTTTGCAAGTTTTTAATATTGAGTATAGAATTTTCAGTCCTAGTTGGAAAATTGATTAGAATTGGAAAAGTTGGTTAAGTTCATAAACTAGACTAGACATAAAAGTTTGTCACCTTATACTATTTTGTTGTTTACCTCTGTTTACGTGGGACAAAGCTTGAAAATGAGGGACAACTTGTTGGAAGAAACATGTATACATGTTTTTATTTTCACTCCTTGTTTAAACAAGACTCCTTAATTCCTGTATTCTGTTGCATTTTGGTATTTTTATTTACTTATTTTTGGGTAAGTAAACATGTTACGTTCTTTGACAATAGAACATAGTATTATTCATCTTGACACCAGTGCAATTGTACCAACAGAAACAAGAACAACAACAACAAAAATTATTTAAAAAGAGTGAGAAGAAGAAAAACTTATTAAATCCCACACCTATCCTCTAATTTAGCATAATGAGCTTTCTTGTACAAGTGCTCAAGTGGAGTTGATAGCACTATAGACTCCTTTACAGTTAGTAAACAGACGTGATGTCACCGGCATGTGCGCGCACTGTTGACCCAGAATCAACCATGGCGGACCATAGCGGAGTATCTGAACGATAGGGAGAGCTACATTCAAAAGCTCATGTTGAGCAACGGGGTTCGACTACCAGATCCTTATGCGATCACGGAGTGGCAGTACGACCGCAGAAAGTGGCCAGATTTACAGTGGCCAGATATTCACTGTTATTTAGTGGAGAAGCCCAGCGTGTATACAAGCGAGAAAGTGCGCGCATACAAATCCATGGATGCCTACCAGTTTGCCGTGTGTGGCCATATATAGGAGGTAAAATACCACGATATCGATGGGGAGTTTTGCGTGTTGGCATCTGATGTTCTCCCCAGTCAAAGACAAGGCCACAAGACGACCATGTACAATGCTTGGGCTATCATCAACAAGCGCAATAACTACGTTCTGACCGCCAACTGCACTTGCGTTGCGGGGTAAGTAACATACTACGACTGAATTCACGAGTCACAGATGTGATCTCAGTCATGTCAAATGCCATTTATGATGGTCATGCGAAAACTTATGCATTTTAACAAAGTTATTTGTGTTCGTTTACATGCGTCTGTCGTAGAGGTTACCCGGTTAATATGTCTGTGAGATTTGCGGTGTCCTGTGCTTGCTAGTTAATCAGCATGATTAAACACCATTGAGCACCTGGCCAAATTACCCTAAACAAGCAGCAGGTGTTCACTTGTGTGTATGTCAGTTGAATGATATGAACTATCATTTATTCCATCTGTTTCTCTTTATTTGAGTTCTTCTCTTCTATATCTTCGCTGGGGGTTTTATGGCAGCAGTGGCTTTGTTTTGAGTCAGCACTGCGCGCGTATTCAGTGATGACGTAGCTTTGAAACTGGTCTATCGTGTCACTTCACAGAGCCTATAACACTTGATCTAACACTGTAGATACTAAATGAATGCTGCAGATCTCTATATACGTGTGCTGATGAAAATTAAGTTTTGCTGCTGATAGTGAAATGGACACAACCCCTATCACATCTTGCAACTTTTGGTCATATTGAATATAGAATATTTAAACCAAGTTGGCAAATGAAGTGGAATTGGAAAAGTTTACTCTATAAACTAGAAAGATTTGAAAATCTTCAACCTAGGTCAACCTTTTTGGCAAACTCGTAGGTGGATATATTAAGCTTTCACCGAGAAGAAAAAAGTATAATAAAAGTGAAAAGAACAATGTAGGACCAAATGTAACTTTACAAATACATTGACAGTTTACAGAAATATGAGAATTTCATAGTAGCGTAATAGGACTTGCAGATATACATTGATAGGTTGCTTTGTAGATTCTACAGACATTTTGCCAACTTTTATCATATTTAAGATTTCAATCCTAGGTGGACAAATATGAAATGGGAAAACTAGATAAAAAGTTCACAATTTCACGGTTTGCTCAAGAGTAACAAAATACAAACTTTTTTCTCAAATTTTATACCTTTTTCTACCATTTGGCTAACTTGTAGGTGGCTATATTAAGCTTCTGCCTAGCCAAAATAAAATAAAAACAAAACAAAAAACATAACAATTCAGGACCAAATGTATCTTTACAAATACAGTTTAGTTTACGGAAATATGATATTTCAATGGTGGAATAAAGTAACTTGTAACTTATAACCTATAAAAGTACTGTGTGTAAGGTTTGAAGTATCTGTACTGTATTTAAAACTGTATATGATGATACTGCTCTCTTCACACAGGGGTCTATCCCACTGCCTTCAAAGCAGCGGTGTTGAGATTTTAATGATTTTAACAACTACCAACCAGTGTCTCACTTACTATTTTTGAGCAAGATTTTAGAAAAACTTGTTTTTATCCAACTAACTTATCCAACTTTTTAAATGAGCACAACATTTTGGAAAAAATTCAGTCTGGTTTTAGGGTGAACCACAGCACCGAAACTGCATTGGCAAAGATTTTAATGATATTAGAATAAATTGTGATTCACAAAAGGTGACCTTGTTGGTTCTACTGGATCTACTGGATCTGGAAAAGAAATCAGGAAACATGGAATCAGCTTCCACAGCCATGCAGATGACACGCAGCTTTACATCTCCATGTCTCCTGATGACACCAGGCCAATGGATGCTCTTTTTAACTGCATTCTAGATATCAAATCCTGGATGGCAGAAAACTTTCTCCAGCTTTACCAGGACAAAACTGAGGTTTTAGTCATCGTTTCTGAGGCCCAGAGAGAGAAACTACAAGCACAGTATTTTAATCCATCTCCTCAAGTGAAAAACCTGAGTGTCATTTTTGACTCTAAGCTGACATAATTTTATCCCATACATTAAGAACATCCCAAAAATAGGTTTTTATCACCTAAAAAACATAGCTAGAGTCCGCCCTATTCTCTCTCAGGCCAACACGGAGACACTGATGCTTTTATCACCAGTCGAATAGACTACTGTAATGCCCTGCTCTCTGGTCATCCCAAAAAGAGTATTTCAGGTTTGCAATTATTACAAAACTCAGCAACACGAGTCCTGACTAGGAGCAGAGGGCGGGACCACATTATACCAGTTTTAAAATCTCTGCATTGGCTCCCTGTGAGTGTCAGGATAGATTTTAAAGTCCTTAACGGTCTTGGGCCTTCCTTTCTTTCAGAACTACTTTCCCCTTACGAACCTTCACGGGCCCTGCGCTCCTCCGGCAGCTCCTGGTCATTCCCAAAGTCAGGACACAGACTCACGGAGAGGCGTCTTTCCAGTACTGTGGCCCTCGTCTATGGAACTGCCGGAGGACCTCAGGGTTGCAGAGAAGGTTCATGTTTTTAAGAGTGGGCTCAAGACTCATCTGTTTTTTTTTTTTACACTATGTGTAGTTTTATGTATTTTAGCTTGTTTGTGTGTGTGTGTGTGTGTGTGTTACTGTTTGGGTTTGGTTGTGTGTTGTCGAGCACCTGTGGGGCTGGTTGGGTGGGTGGAAGGAAATGTGGGTTGTTTTTAATCACTGTAAAGCACTTTGGTTTTTTTTTTTGTATGAAAAGTGCTTTATGAATAAAGTTTTGATTAGATTTTTTTATTTGAGTTGATATGTACTTAAAGGAAAATTAACGTTTTTTTTTTTTACAATCTGAGCCTTCTTTCGGCAATAAAACAAGTAGTTTTTACTCACCCATAGCAGTTTGGTGTCAATTGGAGCAGTATCGCAGAACTTATGTTGAGCCGTTCTGTTCTACTAATGATCCCATATCCGTTAGCGTGAGTGCTCGGGGCATTACTTTGCGGTGTCCAAATAACACAAACTTTAACACTTTTCAAATCACAGAAGATCGCTGTGTCAGGGTAGACTTTTAGTAGATTCCAAAACGGCCTGAAACCCGATATCGCAACAGAAAAGTAAAGTTTAGAGCGGTGTTAGCTTCTTTCGGACTAGCGGTGTTTACAAAACAGCTGAGTTCACGCATGCGCACTGTCCTCTCTGATGACGTCATCAAATGAAACTATAGCTGGATATCGGGTTTCAGGCCGTTTTGGAATCCACTAAAAGTCTACCCTGACACAGCGAACTTCTGTGATTTGAAAAGTGCTAAAGTTTGTGTTATTTGGACACCGCAAAGTAATGCCCGAGCACTCACGCCAACGGATACGGGATCATTAGTAGAACAGAACGGCTCCAACATAACTTCTGCGATACTGCTCCAATTGACACCAAACTGCTATGGGTGAGTAAAACTACTTGTTTTATTGCCGAAAGGAGGCTCAGATTGTAAAAAAAACGTTACTTTTCCTTTAATTGTTCACCCTTGAAAGTTTCACAGTACGGCATTAAACTTATCTCCATGGAGACAAGCTGGCAAAGGTACAGATCTATTCGGTGGAACTACAAAATCACCTCTAAAGACCAAAAAAAAAAAAAACTGAAAAGTTACACAATGCACTTTTAAACCACAGAGCATAAGGTTAAAACATTTCATGCTTAAAGCTGCACTGTGTAACTTTTTGGTGGGGGGGTCCATCACCTGCTTGTCTGGAATGTTCCACAGTATTATGCCATTAAACAGCTCTTCCTTACATTTATTGAAATACAGGTGATTTTATTGCTCAGAAATACCTAGAAAAACAGGTATTCTGACTGTGAGCGGAGTCGCCTCTCCACAGATATGACCTGTAACTTGGTCTGGTTTGGTCTACATGACGATAGACAGGTTTAATACCATACAGTGAAACTTTCCAGACAAAGCAATAACATCTCTGTGGAAAAAAGCATTTAGCGGACCCTCCACCACCTTTAAATAAATCCTTTTTCTTGCTTTTCTTTTCTTTTTTTCCCCTTCACTCTGGCACTGCTCATTTCCATTTGTCAGGTCAAATTTAATATTCACACACCCCCAAGTTATCACTAGTTCTCTCACATTTTTTAATATTATAATGTATTCAGTGTATTCTGTGTACCATATTTTCCTTCCAAAATTTGTAGACCGTTATTTGGCTCATAATTTGTAACATGGGCTTCAAGTGAAAAACACAGTTTGCAGTGGGCCAAAATTATTCCTCACTTACATTATGTGTTCCGAGCGTCCTAATTATGCACAGCGATGAGTTTAAAAGCACGTTTCACAACATTTAGAGACCGGAGCGGACTTGTGTCATGACAATATAGCTAACAACAAGAAGCATGCAAACCGCACACTTCCTGGACAATGAAACACTTTATAAGCACACGGTAGTAAAGAGCTTCTTATACAATATACAGTATCTGTACTCTTAAGATAAATACATGGGGGAAAAAATCAGATACAGCCACAACAACAATAAAATTCACATTTCAAAAACGTAGCAAACATAGCAAATGATTGAATTTTAAATGTTTAAAGGGCCCATATTGTGTTTTCTAATCTATGTTCTATGTTCTAATCTATTTTCTACTGTTTCCCATTTCCTCGTCACAAACAGACCTGGAGTTGTGTTTTGTTTCATTCACACATGTTTAATATACAAACCCTGCATATTTCCACTGTGCCCTTCTCTCAAACCAAAAAACACAGTTCCACATTGTGATGTCATTTGGCGTTGTGGTTTTTCTGGACTGCAAACATTAAAAAATGGTTGAAAAGTTGTCTCAGTCAAGGAGTTCGGTTTATTACAGCAATTGTGCACAAGTCAAAACTAAACCCTCGGAAGTCCGTCTCTCCGTAAACTCCCACACAGTGACACACACAGAGGTTATGTACCCCACAAGGAGGCACTACACAGCACGAGGTAAGTCTATAGGATAAGACCTAATCCACCCTAAAGGAAAATAGTCATAAAACTGGTCAATAATCAGTAAGAAAACCGTAGACAACTGCTTGAGCTTGATAGAAGCAACAGTCGTCTTAACAACAATTGACAGGAAGGATACACACTCTGGGTCATAAAGAACACAGTGACCTCTGTAAGATCCCCAAAGCTAGCAGCAAATGGCATCCCAGCATCAGTGAGCTCAATCAGACACCAAGTCACCATTAGCCCAGTTTACAACCCTAAACCTTAAAAGAACACTTTAAACTAGGTATACGATCACAGGAAAAGGGAAAGTTTCCACCAGGTCTGGACTGGGACAAAAAAATGGCCCTGGCATTTTTGGCTTAGACCGGCCCCTCATAATTAGTCCTGGTTTAGTCCTGGTTCAGACCTGATTTAGTCCTGATTTAGACCTGATTAGTCCTGGTTTAGTCCTGGTTCAGTCCTGGTTTAGTCCTGGTTCAGAACTGATTTAGTCCTGATTTAGATGTAATTAGTCCTGGTTTAGTCCTGGTTCAATCCTGACTTAGTCCTGATTTAGACCTGATTAGTCCTGGTTTAGTCCTGGTTCAATCCTGATTTAGTCCTGGTTCAGACCTAATTTAGACCTGATTAGTCCTGGTTTAGTCCTGGTTCAATCCTGATTTAGTCCTGGTTTAGTCCTGGTTCAGACCTGATTTAGTCCTGATTTAGACCTGATTAGTCCTGGTTTAGTCCTGGTTCAGACCTGATTTAGTCCTGATTTAGATGTAATTAGTCCTGGTTTAGTCCTGGTTCAATCCTGATTTAGTCCTGGTTCAGTCCTGATTTAGACCTGATTAGTCCTGGTTTAGTCTTGGTTCAACCTGATTTAGTCCTGGTTCAGACCTGATTTAGTCCTGATTTAGACCTGATTAGTCCTGGTTTAGTCCTGGTTCAATCCTAATTTAGTTCTGGTTTAGTCCTGGTTCAGACCTGATTTAGTCCTGATTTAGACCTGATTAGTCCTGGTTTAGTCCTGGTTCAATCCTGATTTAGTCCTGGGTTAGTCCTGGTTCAGACCTGATTTAGTCCTGATTTAGACCTGATTAGTCCTGGTTTAGTCCTGGTTCAGTCCTGATTTAGTCCTGGTTTAGTCCTGGTTCAGACCTGATTAAGTCCTGATTTAGATGTAATTAGTCCTGGTTTAGTCCTGGTTCAATCCTGATTTAGTCCTGGTTCAGACCTGATTTAGTCCTGATTTAGACCTGATTAGTCCTGGTTTAGTCCTGGTTCAATCCTGATTCAGTCCTGGTTCAGACCTGATTTAGTCCTGATTTAGACCTGATTAGTCCTGGTTTAGTCCTAAATTGTGGGCCGGTCTCTAATTTAAAAAAAAACAAAAAAAACAAAAAAGGTCATTGGCCCCTAGGACTGTCGGCCCACCGGGAAAATGCCCGGTATGCCCAATTACCAGTCCAGGCCTGGTTTCCACCACAGTGATAATACAGGAAGTACTCCACTGTGTTTTGTTTTTGTTTTATTTTTCACTAGAATTATTTGTATAATTTCAGCTCTGGAATTGCCAGTCTCTACTAAATGAAATGTAAAAGGAGCTGTTATCTTGAAAATTATCGCTTCATGACATCACAAGGTGGAACAGAGCGTTTTGAGCTTTGGAAATGTAAACAGACATGTAATGGAGGATTACTCAAACTTGTGAATGAAACAAAACAGAACTCCAGGTATGTTTTTTGAGGAGGCATTATAACATGGCTAGAATCAATTTCACATAATATAAGACCTTTAATTTGGCTCTTGTGCGCCCCCTGTCCCCTTGGTAGAGTATCACAGCTATTGCTCCCTCTATGTTAGTTTTGGGTCCATAAGCGCAGTGCATGTTGTGACAGCCCTGTTTACCTCCTCACCTCATGCAGAGATACTTGACTCAGCGCCCTCTAACCAGGAGACTCCATGAAACACTGTCACTGACAGAGAGAGAGAAAAAAGGGAGTATTTAAGGACATTAACCTGAAAAATATAGGACTATTTTCCAATACCTGAATGTGCATGGAAAATCCAACAGAAGACAGGTCTGTGGGACATCGAGGAGTGTCCAGGAAAGTATTTATAGGTGAAAATTAAAGAGCCAAGATGATTTTAAAGGTCCCATGGCATGAAATTTTCACTTTCTGAGGTTTTTGAATGTTAATGTGAGCTCCCCTACCCTGTTTAGCCCCCCTCCTCCCATGGTTAAAAGTTGCGAAATGTCTAAACTGAGCATTTGCGATCCTTTTCTGCGTTACAAAAAATCGGAGCTCAAACGGGCGATTTTGAACAAGGCACCTTATTGACGTCAGATCGAAAAAAGAAATGCAAATGCAGTTCCACCCCCGTCTGTCTGTACTCAGCGTCTCTGTAAATCACGCCCAGAGAGTTTGGACTGCGAATGCGCTAGGCAATGCGAAATGCGTTTTTTTATTTGCCTGGAGGCACGTCCGAGTGTTTCTAGGCTCGGAAGTCCTTTATCTGAGCCTCTGGACCTTTGAACAGCAGTGGTTTAATTTTATTTTATGTGGAAATGTGTTTATTTTTCAATGGAACGCTTCAAATCTCTCCCCCCGTGCAAAAACACGGAAATGGATCAGCTGAGAGCTGAGAGCCGAGAGCGGACAGTTTGGCCACGCCCCCACCCTCTACTATAGGCCAGCTCTTTTCTCCTCATTTGCATTCAAGCAACAACACCCATAATGGCCTGTTCAGAGAGAGAAAAATTACTCTTTCTCATCTTATCTCTGTTTCTCATGCACTGAGTGTTGATTTTGAAGAAGGATTCATTTACAGTATTAGGGAACCATTAAGGAGCCATATAAAAGCATCAAGAAGTACCATGTCATGGGATCTTTAAAGGAATATTAGTGTAGTTCACAGGTAAAGGGTATGTGAGGTTTGATTCTATATGGTATACATAGGGCTCACATTACCGGTAATATACGATTCATTTGTTATAGTACTTAGTGAAATCTTCTTTTACATAATCTTGTCTTAAAGCTGCATTGTGTAACTGTTCTGGTGGAGGGTCCATCACCTGCTTCTTTCTATGGATATATCATTGCTCTGCCTGGAATGTTCCACAGTATGACATTAAACCGCTCTACCTTACATTTATTCAATTACAGGTGGGTTTATTGCTCATAAATACCTAGAAAAACAACATTCTGACTGTGAGTGCGATCACCTCTCCTCAGATCTCACCTGTAACTTGGTCTGGTTTGGTCTCCATAAAGATAGAAAGGTTTAATACCATACTGTAAAACATTCCAGACAAAGCAATAACATCTTCATGGAGCAAAGTATTTAACGGACCCTCCACCAGAAATGTTACACAATGCACCTTTAAGGAATATGGTTAGGGATCCCAGGAAGAAAAGAAATAGATTTCATTTTATGAATGGGGATCCAACTTACTTTAATAAATAGCATAGTAAATATGTCAACTGTATTACACCATCAGGCTTTGTTTTTTTAAGTAAGAAGCAAAATGTATAGTGCATAACTTTCTGCTTGGTTCCATGGAAATAGAAAGTTAAAACCAAACCTCAGAACATTCTCCATGGTGACAGATGATTTCGGAGGTTGGAAACCCCTGCCATACTGTGAAATATTCTAGCCAACATTTCCATGGAAACAAGCAGGAGAGGGGCCCACCTACAGGCCAAATAAATCAGGTTTGTGGAGCCCGTTGAGGTCAAAGTCAACTTTATTTATATAACACATATAGCCCCCAAAAGAACTTTACAGTGCAGGGTTATTAAAACGCTCCAATCTTAAACTCAAATTCAGAGTAAAGATGGAAGTTTTTCAGTGCAATAAACCAAATTGAATGCTTTTATCTAAAATATTAAACTATTAAAATAATAATAAAATATTACATATTGTGACTTTAATATTTACCATTGTTTACATTTTTCTTTTTTAATATAGGCAATATTAAAAAAAAAATATCAGTGTGGTGTTTGCATGACATCACAACATTTTAGAATCCCTGTAGTTTAAAGGTGCATTGTTTAACTTTTCTGGTGTACGGTCTGTCGAATGCTTTTCTTTGTGGAGATGTTATTGCTTTGTCTGGAATGTTTTACAGTATGGCATTAAACGTTCTATCTTCACGGAGACCAAACCAGACCAAGTCTGTAATTGAACAGATGTAAGGTAGAGCTGTTTAATGTCATACTGTGGAACATTCCAGGCAGAGCAATGACATCTCCATAGAAACAAGCAGGTGATGGACACCCAACCAAAATGTTATTTGTGCACCTTTGAGACTGAGCGGACTACTCAGAATTTTATGGTGAAATTTTATGTTTAACTGTCAGATTGCAGATTTGTTGACCTCATTTATGGTTCATATCCAGGTCTGGACTGGGACAAAAAAATGGCCCTGGCATTTTTGGCTTAGACCGGCCCCTCATAATTAGTCCTGGTTTAGTCCTGGTTCAATCCTGATTTAGTCCTGGTTCAGACCTGATTTAGTCCTGATTTAGACCTGATTAGTCCTGGTTTAGTCCTGGTTTAGTCCTGGTTCAATCCTGATTTAGTCCTGGTTCAGACCTGATTTAGTCCTGATTTAGACCTGATTAGTCCTGGTTTAGTCCTGGTTCAGTCCTGATTTAGTCCTGATTTAGTCCTGATTTAGATGTAATTAGTCCTGGTTTAGTCCTGGTTCAGACCTGATTTAGTCCTGGTTCAGACCTGATTTAGTCCTGATTTAGACCTGATTAGTCCTGGTTTAGTCCTGGTTCAATCCTGATTTAGTCCTGGTTTAGTCCTGGTTCAGACCTGATTTAGTCCTGATTAGTCCTGGTTCAATCCTGGTTCAGTCCTAAATTGTGGGCCGGTCTCTAAGTAAAAAAAAAAAAAAGAAGGGCATCGGCCCCTCGGACTGTCGGCCCACCGGGAAAATGCCCGGTATGCCCAATTACCAGTCCAGGCCTGTTCATATCTCTGTCATTACTGGGCCTATCCACATGAAACAATACCTGAACACAAAGTTCACTGTCTTCTCCCAGTACCATTAAAATAAATCATAACATTAACATGGCAAATTCATGTACCCAAGCCCTAATAAATAATATGGTTCAACATTTGTGGCTCATAACTTTGACTATTTCTTCCTAAATCAGTGAATCTCCCATAAAGTCATATCTCCCCCTGCCCTCCAGCTGACTTTATGACATCACGGGTGGCTGTCTATGTAATATATGTAATTAGACCCAATTAAAAAGCAAAGCCAGAATCTGCACACATATCACTGCTTGTGCCTCTGCTAACTGCCTCCCCCATTGCGCTCACAATTATGATCTATGCCTTTTTAATGTGGTCAGAAGTCTGAGCGCATTAGGCTGAATGAACTCCGAGTGAAAGAATGTTAATTGGAAACTCTATTCCAGGCGTTAACATTGGGGAGATGTAGACGACCCACTGTTCAGACGTGATGGATTGAAGGGAAAGAACACAGTTAGTTCTAATTCGCCTTTAGCTCTCAAACTGTTGGTAATAAAAAACATTACACATGCAGAGAAGGCTGTGATATGACTAGCATTACGCAAATGGTTGATAAAGGGCCCATATTACGCTATTTTCTAATATCGTGAAAAGTCCCTCAGTCGTCCAGGTAGAATCCATGATAACAGGAGAAGTTCAATTTGTCAACTGGACCAAGTTTGTTTGGTTGAAAACGTTTCGCCGCTCATCCGAGAGGCTTCGTCAGCTCTAATAAGAATACTGGTAAGACACTTGCTTATATCTTGCTGTAGGGAGGAGCTACCTAGCTAACTACTTTCCGGAACTATCTCATTGGTTTCGGTCTTTTGTTTCTCTGTCGTCTAGCTTAACGATCCCTATTCATCCCTACACGCCTGCTTTTTCACACCTCTGGCCCTGACCTGGCTAACCCTATTGTTTCCCTGTTTGTTTGATCTAGGCTTAATAATGGAATTGTAGATGGGATGCAAATTATATCTTACGCCACCATTTCTGTTCAGAGAAGGATTCTCTTTTTTGACAAAAATAGCCTCTTTAACTCCCCTCTCAAACCAATTCTTTTCCCTGGCTAAGATCTGAACCTCACTGTCCTCAAAAGAATGTCCCGTGGCTTCTAGGTGAAGATATACGGCAGATGACGGTCCACTCTGGCACGCCCGTCTGTGTTGGTACATCCTCTTGTGAAGTGGCTGCTTGGTTTCTCCAATATAGCGCTCACTGCAGTCTTCACTACACTGAATGGAGTAGACCACATTGCTTTGTTTGTGGCTCGGTGTTGTTTGTGGTTATCCCAAATGGGCTGTTAACAAAACCAAGAGAGACAAGGGCAAGAAACAAGATAATAGAGAATCCGAACCCAGGAGGAAAGGGGTAGCGATTCCGTACCTGGCCGGCGTGTCGGAAAAACTACAGAGGATTTTCAGACAATATGAAATCCCAGTTTATTTCAAACCCACAAACACTTTAAGACAAAAACTCGTCCACCCAAAGGACAAAACACCGAGCCACAAACAAAGCAATGTGGTCTACTCCATTCAGTGTAGTGAAGACTGCAGTGAGCGCTATATTGGAGAAACCAAGCAGCCACTTCACAAGAGGATGTACCAACACAGACGGGCGTGCCAGAGTGGACCGTCATCTGCCGTATATCTTCACCTAGAAGCCACGGGACATTCTTTTGAGGACAGTGAGGTTCAGATCTTAGCCAGGGAAAAGAATTGGTTTGAGAGGGGAGTTAAAGAGGCTATTTTTGTCAAAAAAGAGAATCCTTCTCTGAACAGAAATGGTGGCGTAAGATATAATTTGCATCCCATCTACAATTCCATTATTAAGCCTAGATCAAACAAACAGGGAAACAATAGGGTTAGCCAGGTCAGGGCCAGAGGTGTGAAAAAGCAGGCGTGTAGGGATGAATAGGGATCGTTAAGCTAGACGACAGAGAAACAAAAGACCGAAACCAATGAGATAGTTCCGGAAAGTAGTTAGCTAGGTAGCTCCTCCCTACAGCAAGATATAAGCAAGTGTCTTACCAGTATTCTTATTAGAGCTGACGAAGCCTCTCGGATGAGCGGCGAAACGTTTTCAACCAAACAAACTTGGTCCAGTTGACAAATTGAACTTCTCCTGTTATCATATTTTCTAATATGTTATATTTTTCCTCATCAAACATATCTGGAGTGGAACAGAACATTTTGAGCATTGGAGATGTAGACAGACTTTTACTCAAACATGTGTCCAGGTCTGGACTGGGACAAAAAAATGGCCCTGGCATTTTTGGCTTAGACCGGCCCCTCATAATTAGTCCTGGTTCAGACCTGATTTAGTCCTGGTTTAGTCCTGGTTCAGACCTGATTTAGTTCTGATTTAGATGTAATTAGTTCTGGTTTAGTCCTGGTTCAGACCTGATTTAGTCCTGATTTAGACCTGATTAGTCCTGGTTTAGTCTTGGTTCAATCTTGATTTAGTCCTGGTTCAGACCTGATTTAGTCCTGATTTAGACCTGATTAGTCCTGGTTTAGTCCTGGTTCAGTCCTGATTTAGTCCTGGTTCAGACCTGATTTAGTCCTGATTTAGACCTGATTAGTCCTGGTTTAGTCCTGGTTCAGTCCTGATTTAGTCCTGGTTTAGTCCTGGTTCAGACCTGATTTAGTCCTGATTTAGACCTGATTAGTCCTGGTTTAGTCCTGGTTCAAACCTGGTTCAGTCCTAAATTGTGGGCCGGTCTCTAAGTAAAAAAAAAAAGAAAAAAAAAAGAAGGGCATCGGCCCCTAGGACTGTCAGCCCACCGGGATGATGCCCGGTATGCCCAATTACCAGTCCAGGCCTGCATGTGTGAATGAAACAAAACACAATGCCAGATATGTTTTTGAGGATGTAACAACGTTCTAACATGTCTTAAATCTCACCTGAGTCTGTTTTTTGTGTAATTTAGGACCTTTTTTCCTACTTTCTAAACAAATCAAACATATTTGTTTAGTTTCTACCTTACTCAATCACTCTCAATCTCTACTTTGAGGATATCTTATTGTGTCCCTATGTGCACCTCTCATCAACCTTATGTACCCCATTCATACCTGTTTTTCTGTCTCCTGTCCTATCTCCGCACCTTTGCCTCTCCTCCTCCTCCTCACCCTCCGCCGGCTGTAGACAGGCCCTGACACCACAGATGGCATTCGTATTCACACGCACCGACTCTGATTAGGCGAGCTGGCAGGTTCCCATCCGCACCGCCTTTCACGCCATTAGGCAAAACGACTGCCGGGGTCACAGTGTCCAAGGACATCTGCATGCTAGATTTACCACACCTTTACAACCCAGTGTTTTGTACAGGCGCTATGCTAGGCTTCATTAGTGCCTGATGTGACAGGCAGACTGGAGCAGACTGGCCCAGGAGCTTCTCTCTGATCAGATAGGAGTGTGGTTTTGGGCTGTGCCTCAGGACCAGGGGATCTTTTTGTAATGTTGGTATTCAGAAGATTACATTGGCTACCTATATTAGCTCAGCATTAGCTCTATATTAGGTCTGTAGTGACTGACTCAGTTTAAAGTCCTCTAAACTGAAGCTTTGTTGTCTGTGTGTGTGTTTCAGGTGTGCGGCGCCCCCCAGAGGTGGAGAAGACCAACCACAGTGTCCACTACACACTGCTGATCGCATGTGTTCTGGTGGCCTTTGTTTTGGGAGCGTTCCTTTCTGGGTTCCTCGTGTCCTGTTACTGTAACCACACCGGGCACAAGACCAAAAAGCTGGCCAAAGACCCTGAAACCCCCATCCCACACGCCCTGTCTCTGCGCAGCCTGGCCAAGCTCAATGGGCTTCTGGACAGCCAGAACAAAGACGACAAGATGGAGGTGTCCTCTCCAAAGATCTACAACTCACTGTTTGGCAACAGCAAAGACCACCACCTGCCCCGCAGGAACGGCCACCATGCGGTTACCATGGGAGACCTGATGCACTCGCACCATCACCATCTGCACCACTCCTCTGAGCTATCTGGTCTGCCTACGCCAGACTCCACCCCCGAGCTTCCCATCAAGAGCATGAAAGCCTTCAAGAACCAGTGGGAGAAGAACCAGAACTGTAACAACGCCAAAGAAAAGTGTGGCCTCTCCAGACCGAGCTCCGCCATGCTGCCCCAGCAGGTCTACTCCTACTCCCACGGCCTGTCCAACGGCTTGCACCCTGAGGAACGCAAGATTCACAATGTGGAGAGGGTGCTGTCCCAGCCCTTCTCTGGTTACCCTCAGAAAGTCATGGAAGTCACCTCCCTGGATGAGCTGCTCAAGCACATCCATGAGGGGGGCAGCAGCAGTAAGCCCACCCAGCTCATGAGCCCCTCCAGTCTGATGGCCAGTGGAGGAGCAGGCCAAATGGCCTTCTCCAACCGCATCCAGCCCCAGATCCCTGAGACCGAGTCAGCTCCGTACTACAGCTCCTCTACACTGCCCCGGGACAGCCTGACAAGGCGCATGGATGTCCCCCCGGACATCCCCCCACACCACCAGTCCACCCTGGAGCGCAGGCACTCCTCCCAGAGGCACTCTCTGCTCACTGCAGCCAACAAGATGGTCGCCAATGGAGGGGGAGTGATTCCACGCCAGCCCAGTTTTAGCCAAAGGAACGGGGGCTCTCACCAGCCCCCGCCCCATTTGGCCCGAATGAACTCCACAGGCAGTGGCTGTGAGGTCCACTACCCCCTTATCCCCAACGGATACCTGTCCCGCCAGCACAGCTACACCGGAGAGCAGGACCTCCCCCACAGAGGGGCCATAGTGCGTCGGGCCTCCTCCCTCAAACCAGACACTCCCCCAAAGCCTCTGTTCATCCCAGCCTCCTCCCCGGTCAACCAGCCAGGCAAGTTCAACTACTGAGGACTACACCAGGACTGGGACTCACTTTTTGTAGAGGAACGGACCTGACTCACGATCACACCTGAGGCACCCTGGTGGTCATGTGACTGCAGTGTCACACTGGACAAGCCTCAGCTGACCGTGGTTCCTCTGTCTGTCCAGCGGATATCTCTGTACCATATTGGTATAGCTGGGCTCCCTGCTTTCCTACAGACCGCTGACTGGGATGGCACGATGCCACCTTATTTTAAACTGCCAACGTTGTGTGTGGATTTACTAAACCACTTTGTTTGGACGAATACAGAAGGACTTTGTGTTGAAGACTTCAAACCCAGGATCCTACTCCGCTTGGATACATGCTTTTGCTTAACCTTTTCTGATGTAGTGTTGGAGCAGCCCCGCCCACCTCTGATGTGTTCTATTATGCATGTGTGTGTATATATGTGTGTGTTTATAGCCACACCGTATATGTATACATATACATATGCAGTCTGTGCAAGTTGTGGTCCAGTCGGAGTCCCCCGAGTAGTTAGGCCTTTTAATAATCTCATCTTTGGGCAAATTAAACTCTCCCAGATCAAACAGAAGCTACAGCTCCAGTCCACGCTCTGCATTTGCCAAACTCTCTGACTACAGCCCGGTGTGGAGCTGAGGAGCAGATCAGAGCCTCTGTCCTCTCCCCTCCCCTTTCTCCTCTTTCTGTCCTCATCTCTCTTCTCCTCCTCCTCCTCCTCTCCTCTTCTTTCTCTCTCTTTCTGGCCCTCTCTCCTTTCCCCTCTTTCTCTCTCTTCTCCTCCTCTCAGAAGGCGGTGCGCTCACAGAATGGACTGCCGGTCTACTTATTCACTTTGTGTGCTATTGGTTGTAAATAAAGGAATAACTACTAGCCAAATCTTTACCTGTATGTGTTAATGTGTGCCTTATTTAAGACCGAAGGAAGGGAGGGGCAATGCAAGGGGCTCCAGTGTGTTACCCACTGTCTTTTGGTTCATTTTTTGATTTTCATTTTTTGTACGCTTGTCAATGTGTCATATGGAGTGACGCGTTCATTCCACCCATGTATTAGCCATATCTGACTGTGAGTTTTTTGTTACATATTAACACGAGATGACAGTATTTTACTACACATGTTTATGAGATCTGGAATGTTCTACCCACATCCCTCAAGTGTGAAGACGCTGGACTCTATGGCAGATCTATACAAAGTAAATACATGTTTTATCTTCTACTGACTCGCAGTTTCTGGTTCTTATCAGACCTTTGTTTTTCAGTCAAGCTGAAATCTGCAATAGTTTGTGGTCGACTGGCAGGGAAAAGAGTGGGCTGAGTTTGGAGTGATAACTGTTAACAACGTTTTTAGATTTTAGTTAGTCAGGACAGTAGACAGAGGGAGACAAAGGGGTCTGCTGTCCCAAATCCCACGGTTTTAGATGCCCATAATTGGACCCTCTTCCTATTTATATTAGAGGGGACCCATGTGAGTCTTCTTGCCCTGGGCGCCCAAATTTCTGTCAATGGGTCTGCATGCTGTGAACCAACCTGGCCTTGTAACCCCTATAGCGTCCATTTTACTTTTCTGATCGAGTTGTGTTATTTTTCAATGAAATTAAAATAAAAGCAAGGAAAGAATGCTGATGCTAATTTTACACAATACTAAAATATTTACACTATACAGGCCTGGACTGGTAATTGGGCATACCAGGCATTTTCCCGGTGGGCCGACAGTCCTAGGGGTCGATGCCCTTCTTTTTTTTGTTTGTTTTTTTTACTTAGAGCCCGGCCCACAATTTAGGACTGAACCAGGATTGAACCAGGACTAAACCAGGACTAATCAGGTCTAAATCAGGGCTAAATCAGGTCTGAACCAGGACTAAACCAGGACTAAATCAGGATTGAACCAGGACTAAACCAGGACTAATCAGGTCTAAATCAGGACTAAATCAGGTCTGAACCAGGACTAAATCAGGATTGAACCAGGACTAAACCAGGACTAATCAGGTCTGAACCAGGACTAAACTAGGACTAATTACATCTAAATCAGGACTAAATCAGGTCTGAACCAGGACTAAACCAGGACTAAATCAGGACTGAACCAGGACTAAACCAGGACTAATCAGGTCTAAATCAGGACTAAATCAGGTCTAAACCAGGACTAATTATGAGGGGCCGGTCTAAGCCAGAAATGCCAGGGCCATTTTTTTGTCCCAGTCCAGACCTGACACTGTATGTCTGATGATTCATCAAATATAAAAGGATTTTGCTCTCCCAGTATACATTTGCTCCATTCACATTCACTTGAAGGACACATATGCCAAATTTACTCTTTTTTTCCACCATTCAAATCCATCCACCCACAAGTTTTAGATAATTATTATATCATAGTCATATATTACAGCAGCCTATATGTGATAGAAATATGCTTATGAGCATTTTTTTCCATGAATGATAGTGTTGGTCTGGCCCTCCACCACACGGCTGGATTTAAATATGGACCTTGAGGGAAGAAAGATAATTGCATACCCTGGTGGTCTAGAGGACCATGGGATAGGTATTGGATATAAAAAGTCAAAAGTATATAAGAAGCACATGACTGGCTGAGCTGATATTTAGATTTGAATGAACTTGTCTCAAGTTTTGTCTTGAAGAATGGGTGAAAAATGAAAATCCATTTCACCTCAGACTTGGTCCACCGTTTCTCTGCCATAGCCTCACCAGCTCACAGCTCCTCTTTAGTGTCAATAGAATGCATGGGAGTAACACTGTTTATGCATAGCCTCAATGAACATGGATGATAATGATGGTAAATCAACTTAAAGGTATAAATAAAGAAACTTTGAACCTTAAAGTGCATATGGCCGGTTAGACTCCTCATTTGACTGAATCACAAAAGAATAATTATACCTAAAAAAAAAAAGGTTAACCCAGAATCTCTATTTTTGTTTTATTTCTTAATTTGAAACTGACATTACACTAGGGAATTTCATAACTGCAACCTATAGCAACCCTATAGTATACTAGTATACCCCCTCTAATGTAAACAGAAATTATTACTTGACAAATAAAAAAATAAAAAAATAACCTTTATTTTGTTGAATATATATTTTAAGGGTATGAAAATGGGTTTCACTTAAATTTCACCTAACTTTTATATAGAATTCTAGAATCACCCTAGTGTGATGTCATTGTCATGTCACTTTTCAGTATGTAGATCCTAAATTTAGTAAAAAATATTTGGAGATTAAATTAAATCCACGCTCTGACAAGTTGAGAATGGCCGCTGAGCACTTCTGTACAACCCCCTCCTTATATTTATGTTTTTGTGTTTTATTGATTCAAATTACAAGTGCATCACCAATTAATGAAAAAATATATATATATATGCTTAATGCTGCACTGTCTAGGTTTTCTGGTCCGCCATCTGCTTGTCTCCATGGTGATGTTTTTACTTTGGCTACACAATTAGGTCTTGCATTTATTTAAGTATAGGAGTTTTTATTTCTCAAAAGTACCACAAAAACTTACATTATACTTCTTCACAGATCTGACCTGTAACTTGGCCTCTTCATATGGCTGCTTGGCTCCATGGAGATAGTTAAATTAAACTGTAGAACGTTCCAAGAAAAAAAAAAACCTTTACATGGAGTCAAGCAGGTGACGGAGCCTCTACCAGGAATGTTACACAATGCACCTTTAAAAGTCAGCCTTAAAGGTTTGTTTAGTTTTTAAAGATCGATTTGGAGATTAAAAAGCAGTGGAGCATTAAATCGGTTTTGAAAATTGTCAAATATTGGAGCCATTACATCTGCAGAGAGGAATTGTGGCAGCTACCTATTTTTTTATTTATTTATTTAAAGAACACACATTATGCAAAGTTGACTTTTTTGAACTTTTAGACATGCTATACTGATCCCTCATCAAAAATGTACTCGGAGTTGTTTTGATTTGTTGGAGCTTGTTTCATTTATCCAAAGTTGTCTTCTCTGAGCAAAAATAAAACTGTTTGCATTTCACTGGGGTTTCTGCATCACAGGTAAAAATACAAACTACTCCTGTTTAAGTGGGACTGAACAGCTAAACTCCACCCACAACCACATTTCAACTAGAGCTGCTAAACAACGCAGTACCTGAGGACTAAACCACCTTATTCTGCCCGCCCACTTTTGTCTCTAAAAACTCCTAAACCTCGCTTTTTTGCATCTTAAATATGACAAAGTCGGTTCATTTGTGTATTGCACCAACAAGTCACACTGCACCAATAGTCTGTATTGAACTTATTTCCTGTCCTGATCCTCAGCCCCTTATAAAGCAAAACACCCGAATCATGATGACGGTGCCCACGGCATCTTCCGGAATAAGGTGAAAAGAAGAGCACAGTGTGATTGGTCCAACAGGTATCCACTCTTCAAACTCCGCCCCTGCAGCCCGGTGTTTGTGATCAGAAACAACTGGCTGTAATTAGGGCAGGCACACGTGATGTCACCAACTACAACAACTACTTGCAGTGGCCACTGGAGGCAGCAGACACTAAACACACTAAAATTGCCGCAGAAAAAGACTTGTAACAGTAGATGATGCTATTAAAACCAGGGCTCTCAAGTCTCACGCATTGAGAGTGTGACACACACAATTTGACGTGTTCACACGCAACACATGGTATTTCTCACGCTGAAATTTAGTTATGCAATTCAAGCGCAGCGCTTCTGTGCCCAGAAAAATGGGCACAGAACCACCGCGCGGTTTCAGCGCCATTCGCTCCCCACCCTCCCACCCCCCGCTCCTCGCGGGAAAAAAATAGTCACTCGCAACCCCTCCCCCCGGAAATTACGCAGTCTCACGCACGACCCCGCTCAAAACTTGAGAGCCCTGATTAAAACACCATTCACACAGTTTCGTAGCAAAAGTGGATTTAGAGTTAAGTTCCACTTTAAAGCTGCACTGTGTAACTTTTCAGCTTGGGGGTCCGCTACCATGGAAATGCTGTTGCTTTCCCTGAAATGTTCCACAATATGGTATTAAACTTGTATGAGACACATTTATTCAATTATGGATCTTTTTATTGATCAAAAACGTTTAAAAACATGCATTCTTACTCTTGAGTGGGGTCGCCTCTTCACAGATCTCACCCGTAAATTGGCCTGTTGGAGTCTCCTGCTTGTTTCTATGGAGACTGAAAACTTTAACGCCATACTTTACTGGAGCTAAGGCATGTCGAATTGTTGCACAACTGTCAAAATGTGCACAACAAACACATTCACGGGGGATAAGTACTTAATTTGTTTACTTTGTTTATTCCTGTTGCTGCCAGTAGGGGGAGCTCCAATACCTAAAAGCTTGATTGGAAATGGAGGTATTTTCCAAACGCAGACATCAAGTTTGGAAATGTGAAAAACTTATTATCCCAGGTTGACCAAAAGCATGTTATAACGGGAAAGAAAGCCACAAGAATGCATAATATGTGTTCTTTAATTTTGTTTTTATTTCATTTTATTTTGTTTTTGTTTCCGAGCCGACAGGAGAGGGGACTGGTCACACTTTGAGTTGGTGTAAATACATAACCCGGTGGATGCCATTGAGTCAGTGTTCTGTTTGTTGATTTCCAGGATAAAGCTTTTCTTGGATTCTTCAAAATTTAGTCTCATAGAAAATCATTGTATGTCTCTTATACTAGGAATAAAATGAAACTATGATGGAACCTGTCTGCACGACTCATCATTTTATAGGACCTTTAAAATGCAAACTACCTGGAGCTTTGTTTTGTTTCATACATGTTTGGGTAACCCTTTATTATTACTCTGCCTACATCTCCCAAGCTCAAAATGTTCAGTTCCACTTTGTGATGTCATGAAACAGCAGTTTTCAAGTTAACAGCTATGTTTAGTCACAGCAAAGAAAAGCAAATCCACAGCTGAAATCATTCAAATTATTCCAATGAAAGTGTATGGTGTTTAAAAACACAGTACAGCACTGTCTGCATTACCACAGAGAAGAGAAGATTTTGTGTGTTAAACGTGTGTGAATGAAACAAAACATAACATCGGGTGTGTTTGTGATGAGGAAACAACATTATAACATAAATAAGAAAATAGTGTTATTTAACCCATATTATGCTATTTTCTGATCTATAATATAAATGTGTTGTGTAGAAATGTAGAAATTTAGTTATTGGTAAAAACTTTCTAGTTTCATAATTGGATAGCAGCAGGCCTGGACTTTTAATTGGGCATACCGGGCATTTTCCCGGTGGGCCGACAGTCCTAGGGGCCGATGCCCTTCTTTTTTTTTACTTAGAGACCGGCCCACAATTTAGGACTGAACCAGGATTGAACCAGGACTAAACCAGGACTAATCAGGTCTAAATCAGGACTAAATCAGGTCTGAACCAGGATTAAACCAGGACTAAATCAGGATTGAACCAGGACTAAACCAGGACTAATCAGGTCTAAATCAGGACTAAATCAGGTCTGAACCAGGACTAAACCAGGACTAAATCAGGACTGAACCAGGACTAAACCAGGACTAATCAGGTCTAAATCAGGACTAAATCAGGTCTGAACCAGGACTAAACCAGGACTAATTATGAGGGGCCGGTCTAAGCCAAAAATGCCAGGGCCATTTTTTTGTCCCAGTCCAGACCTGGTTAGCAGCAGGGCTCTCAAGTCTCACACATTGAGAGTGTGACACACGCAATTCGACGTGTTCACACGCTCACACGCCACACATGGCATTTCTCACGCTGATTTCTTTCTTTCTTTCTTTTTTTTTTTTTTGTGCCCAGAAAATCGGTCTGTGTGGCTTAGTTTATGCAGGCTCCGCGCGTTTTCAGCGCCGTCCCCCGGGAACGTCCTGAGACCCCGGTGCCACGTCTCCTCTGAGACGCACCGACTCCGGTCCCTGTCCCTGTCTCCGTCTGTGCGTAACGTGTGTCCCCCGACGGCTTGCGCGCGGAATACGCGCGGCCCAGAGCCGAACTGCCCATGGTGAGACGCGGTGAGACGCGGGCCCGGTGCAACTCTCATTAGTTGCTTTGTAGTTTAAGTTTGCTCTTTAGACAAAAAGGGCTCTCAACACGCAATTCGACGTATTCACACGCTCACACGGCATTTCTCACGCAATTCAAGCGCCCCCCCCCTCCTCGGAAATTACAGTCTCACGCACGACCCCGCTCAAAACTTGAGAGCCCTGTTAGCAGGTTCACAAACCATGAAAAAAAAGTGAAATATTAACTAAAGAAGGAACTGGAACAGGACATGCCAACTCCAAGGTCCAACCACCTCCAACCGTCTCCAGCTACCACCTTTAGCCATTGTGAGGGCTAAATCTCTTCACATTTGAGAGTTCTTGAGACAATCATTCAGTCCTAGATGAGAAGCCCACGTTAATACATGATTTAAAGTCATTTAGTGGAGCAGCCAGCAATGAAATGAAGCTGGACAGAGTCAAACTACAGCCATCAATCAAGTCCAAACGGTCATAACACATGGAGCCATTTTGAAACAAAGCTTTTAGGAAACATTGTACTTTGCGCCTGATGTCATCAACGATCCCTGTAATGGGGTGTAATGCTAACTGTAGGCTCTGCTTTGTCTGAGGCTTTATTAGACTTTAATCAGTGCTTTAATTTAATACAATCCAAACATAAAGAACTGATTTCGTTGGAACCACAACAGGTGAGCTGTTTTGTGCTGTGAAAACAAGTCTCTCTCACACATAAAATTACAGTCTTAATCCAGCCAGTTAGTCACCCCCACCTTTTTTTGTAGAAAATCAAACTCCTAAACTGGACCATGAACACTCGTATTGATCACAGCTCCTGAAAATGTGCTGTTTAAATCCATTTGTTTTTCTTGAGTTTTCAGACTTAAAATCTTAAACTCCTTTGACAGTTGCCACGTTTACATGAGAGCTTTAATTCTGATTAAAAGTAAGTTCATTCTGAATAAAAATGAATTCCACTTTAAAAAGACCATGTAAACACTTAATTCCTACTGAAAATGATTTTTTTCAGAATTAAACTTGATTCTGAATTAAGTGGGTGGTTTATTCCGATTTTAAAGCCAAATTAATTATCTTGCCCCACTACAGATATATTGTATAAGCAGCTCTTGAGGTGAAAGAGGTAGGTCTGCTGTGTTCTGTCTCCATGTCCTATCCATAAAGTCAGGGCTCTCAAGTCTCACGCTTTGAGAGTGTGACACACGCAATTCGACGTGTTCACACGCTCACACGCCACACATGTTATTTCTCACGCTGAAATTTTTTTAAGCAATTCAAAACTGTAGCTACTGTTCACAGCGCTTCTGTGCCCAGAAAATCGGTAAGTTAATGCAGGCACCGCGCGTTTTCAGTGAAAAAAAAGTCACTCGCACACCAGTACTCGAGTTGAGCGATCAGCTGTGAGGCCGACGGGAATGTTTAAGCGGCATTTCCAAGAGAAGAAGAATCCTTAACTTGCTACGTTAATGCTACGTAAGAAGGAACTCTCGTCTCGGGACACGGGATAAGTTCGGGATATGTCCTTTTCTCCGGAGCTCCGGATTATTAAAGACCGTGACACGTGCATACATGGATACGAGTGACCGCATTTTTATGGGTGAGTCATATCAGATTATTTCTGCATCTATTTCGGCACTAAACCAGAACTAAACCAGGACTAAACCAGACCTAAACCAGGACTAAACCAAGACTAAACCAGGTCTAAACCAGAACTAAACCAGAACTAAACGAGGACTAAACCAGGACCTAGCCAGGACTAAACCAGGACTAAACTAGGTCTAAACCAGGACTAAACCAGGACTAAGCCAAGACTAAACCAGATCTAAACCAGGTCTAAACCAGGACTAAACCGGGACTAAACCAGGACTAAACCAGGACTTAACCAAAACTAAACCAGGTCTAAACCAAGACTAAGCCAGGACTAAACCAGGTCTAAACCAGGACTAAGCCAAGACTAAACCAGATCTAAACCGGGTCTAAACCAGCACTAAACCAGGACTAAACCAGGTCTAAACTAGGACTAAACCAGGTCTAAACCAGGACTAAGCCAAGATTAAACCAGATCTAAACCAGGTCTAAACCAGGACTAAACCGGGACTAAACCAGGACTTAACCAAAACTAAACCAGGTCTAAACCAAGACTAAGCCAGGACTAAACCAGGTCTAAACCAGGACTAAGCCAAGACTAAACCGGGTCTAAACCAGCACTAAACCAGGACTAAACCAGGTCTAAACTAGGACTAAACCAGGTCTAAACCAGGACTAAGCCAAGATTAAACCAGATCTAAACCAGGTCTAAACCAGGACTAAACCGGGACTAAACCAGGACTTAACCAAAACTAAACCAGGTCTAAACCAAGACTAAGCCAGGACTAAACCAGGTCTAAACCAGGACTAAGCCAAGACTAAACCAGATCTAAACCGGGTCTAAACCAGCACTAAACCAGGACTAAACCAGGTCTAAACTAGGACTAAACCAGGTCTAAACCAGGACTAAGCCAAGACTAAACCAGATCTAAACCGGGTCTAAACCAGGACTAAACCGGGACTAAACCAAAACTAAACCAGGTCTAAACCAAGACTAAGCCAGGACTAAAACAGGTCTAAAACAGGTCTAAACCAGGACTAAACCAGGACTAAACCAAGACGAAACCAAGACTGTTTGTGTGATAACATATTATCCTGTGCATTACTGAATGATAATATGGACTTTAGTTGTATAAGCATTATAAAAGCATTTCCATATTAACAAAGTACCTTCTAATTCTGCCCTGCCCTTCCACCATCCCCCCTGGTCACTCGCACCCCCCTGCTCCTCAGAAATCTCACTCCTAGCAATCTTCAAAACTTGAGAGCCCTGATATAAAGTGTTTTTATTTTCTGAGAAGGTGTGCTGTTAACATGCTACTTGTTGTTAGTTTTACAATGACTACAAATATTTATTCGTGGTGAATAATTAGCAATGCTACTGAATTCAGTACAAACACTACAAACTGTGTAAATGAACTTGTTCTGTTTTCATATTTTTAAGACAGTAAAAATCTGATAAAAAAAACCTTTAAGAGTTTAATTAATTATATCATTAATATACTTGAGTACTCTGGCTTTTAATTATTAGGTATGAATCAACTGGAAATCTTGAGTCTGTACAATTGGCAATAAACCTGTCATCCTCAAATAAGGCTATTATGTGTTACCGGGGCAACAGATCAGACTATTTTTAATAATGTGGCATGATGTAACGATAAACATAATATAATTGAGTCCTCAAGAAAATAATAATGTAGCTACTGATGAAGTGTTTTTTGTGAAGTAGCCCTGATCACAAAGTGGGAGTGAAGGGGACCAGCGGTGAGCCAGGTCAGCTGGACCAGGTCACTCTGACATAGGCATTTTTAGAGAACTGCTTTTGTGCCATTTTAAATCTGTTTTTTTCTTCTTCTCATGCTGTGTCACTGTTATTACTTTATAAAGGGAACTTTATAAATCATAGAGGAAATTATCTACCTTTTGCTCCCGCTAACTTTAATTAAAGGTGAATTGGGTAACTTTTTTGTTGGGGTCCATCACCTGCTTATATATGGATATGGCAGCTCCTTCAGCAGCCGACTAAGGCACCCTCAGTGCAAAAAGGAGCGCTACCTCAGATCCTTCATCCCCACCGCTATCAGACTGTATAACTCCATTATATAGTCTAAACGTGCAATATTTTTCTACATTCTCTTCTTTACTTATTTTATTATTATTACAGTGGTACCTCACCTTACGAAATTAATTCGTTCCAGAAGTGGTTTCGTAACGTGAAAAATTCGTAAGTTGAGTCGCTATTTCAATGGAAAAAGCCTGATTCGTTCCAAGGCCCTGATCCAAGTTTTTTTTTTATAGTGTAACTTTTTTTATAGTGTAACATTGTGTTCTGCGTCCTGCGTAGTTTTCTCACATTTGTCTCTCGTTTAAACACTCAAACTTTCATAGATTTTCAACAAAATTATTAATAGTGAAGTGTGGGGGGAAGGGGGAGGGGGGAGAAGACTGCGCTCTGACACGTGTGATAGCGCACATGACCCAGCGCGGAGCTGACAGCAGGTCTAGACCAAGGTCTAAACCTGGACTAAACCTGGACTAAACCAGGACTAAACCAGGACTAAACCAGGACTAAACCAGGACTAAACCAGGACTAAACCAGGACTAAACCAGGACTAAACCAGGACTAAACCAGGTGGATTAAAGCGCCGCGCGTGGGTCTATTTCCTGGTTTCGTTTCGAGTCACAGCTGAGGCGAGCCGCTGCTCTAGACCTGCCCGCGTAAGGTGCTCACAGAGTGGCCTGAATAGAACCGTGAGGTCGGCCTCTTCAAGACCTCCAGACCGGTGACCGGGACAATCCCCGGACCCATGCCTGCTTAGGGAGCTCTTAAGGCAGGCTGGCAGTGTCCCCCTGGGTCCCTGGATGTCTGGGGCTCCGCGCCTGGAGGGGCCCTGGAGGGCAGGTCTAGACCGCAGCTCTTGCATGCGAGCAGCGGCTCACCTCAGCTGTGACTCGAAACAAAACCAGGAAATAGACCCACGCGCGGCGCTTTAATCCACCTGGTCTAGTCCAGGTCTAGTCCAGGTTTAGTCCAGGTTTAATCCTGATTTAGTCCAGGTCTAGACCTGCTGGCAGCGCCGGGTCAGCTGTCACACATGCCGCTATCACACACGTGTCAGAGCGCAGTCTTCTCCCCCCTACCCCTTCCCCCCCACGTTCACTTTTAATAATTTTGTTGAAAATCTATAAAAGTTTGAGTGTTTAAACGAGAGACAAATGTGAGAAAAGTTTAAATCCAGGCTGAGAAAAGCGTATAATGTGTGTGGTTGAGCGCGCATTATTTGAATTTTTGAGATTTCGCGTTTCGTAACTTGAATTTTCTTTCGTATCTAGAGACCAAAATTTACCGTGAAGGCGTTTCGTAACTTGAAATTTTCGTTTGTTGGGTCATTCGTAAGGTGAGGTACCACTGTACTTATCTTGTCTGCATGCACTTTCTTGTTCAAACTTTCTTTTGCGCTAAACTGCCTGGAGCTAATGTGGCAAGTGAATTTCTCCTATGTGAGATCAATAAAGTCTTATCTTATCTTATATGTCACTGCTTTGTCTGGAATGTTCCACAGTATGACATTAAAAACCTCGACCTTACATTTATCCAGTTACAGGTGGCTTTATAGCTCATAAATGGGCATTCTGACTGTGAGTGGAGTCGCCGCTCCACAGATCTGCCCTGTAACTTGGTTTGGTTTGGTCTCCGGGAAGATAGAAAGATTTAATGCCGCCAAATGCTTTCCGCCATGGAGATGTTATTGCTTTGTCTGGAATGTTTCACAGTATGGCATTAAGCATTTATGTCTTCATGGAGACCAAACTGGACCAAGTTATGGGTATATTCTGTGAAAAGGCGACCCCGCTCACAGAATGCCTGTTTTTCTAGTTATTTTTGCACTATAAAACCTGTAATTTAATAAATGTAAGGTAGAGCTGTTTAAAGGGACAGAGTGTAAGATTTTTACCCATTAATTACTGAAATTGAAGATACCCATTCAAAAATACATTGTTTTCCAAGCCTTTTCACTTCCATCATGAAATCAAAGTATTCTTTTGGACTTAGATATAGTCACATAAAAGGGGGATCTTCCCCATATAGAAGCAGCCATTTTATATACGAGAGCCGCAGAAGGACATTTGGGCTCCGCCTTCACCTTCAGCAAGGCTCGTGGTTTTGGGTAAACAACACAAGCATGCTGCCAGATCACACGTCGTAATGGATCTAACACGTGTTTTGGACTAAATTGTTTTACTGGATTTTATTCGCTGGATCCTTACGGACAGATTTCAGACCAAGCTTATGGTGAAATGCTGAGTTTGACCTGGGCAGAGCCTTCAAAGGTAAGCTTTGTGCTTTTCCATTTTGTGCTTTTCCGTATAAAAGCCCCATGTGCTCGGGGAGAGATTGTTGTGCCGGGAAATGAATTGCATAGTCAAAAAGAGGAGAGTGTAAGGTTTCATTTGATGTGTAGAGTGTCATGATACATGAACGGGAATGTGTGTTTTCATGTGAAAAAAAAAAAAAAAAGTGAACGGGACCACGTTTTATGTATACAGTAGTGGCGCGCGGTTCTTGCACCGGTACGCGAGCTGTCCGCGCTACGGCGCGCCCGGGTGACCCTCGAGGTCTGCCGTAGCTAAAACAGGAAGTGCAATAGCGACTATCCACCTATGCGCCACGAATCCTACACACTGGGGCTTTAATGTCATACTGTGAAACATTCCTGTCATGACTGTGCTCCCCTCCCTCCTTTCCTCTGGGTGTGTGGGTGGGCGGAGTCTCCTGTGACCTGTGATTCTTCTCACCTGACTATTTAAGACCTGCTCACCTGCAAGACTCTGCCAGATAGTTTTTATCTGGCACACGGTGAACCTCTTGGCTCCTCAGTTAGTTTTTTGAGATCTACTTTATACAAACTGAATATTTTCAACTTACCTGTTTTTCTGCTCTCCAGTGATCCCAACCTGCTCCAGCCAGATACTTACCCAGTCCAGCCACACTCAAGCCTGTGAAACAAAAATCTCCTTTTCCTTTTGTTCAGTTAGTCTGGTGCCCATTTTTGCGTCCCTCCATTGCTTTGCCATAACAATTCCAGGCAGAGCAATGACATCATCATCAGATCATCCAACCAAAAATTGACATCGTGCACATTTGAAGGAACTGTACGTAGCCTGCGCTCTTAAAGTTTTACAGAAGTTTACAGTCACAACTAAACCAGTGCTGCCAGAGCCTTAATCTGCAAATAGAGGACACACACATTTTTAATAACAGAAGCAACTTAACCATCAAGTCCAATGCTTTTGGAATTAAGAATAAATCAGCATTACACATTAACGTGTTTACCTAATCTCTGTGTCCCGGATAGGTCATGTTTAATCAATTTGAACTACAAATACTAATCAAGAATTAAATGAAATTCAAATTTAAAAAGTCTGTTCTTGTCTGTGCAGTTGCAATGTTGCTAGGAGACGTAAACGTGCTCTTCACTTGTTTAGTTAATCTGCTGACTCTGGGCTAAATTTACACTTTCATTTTCTGCTCTTAAAGTGGTGCCTGGTTTACCCTTGGGTCACAGTAGAACAATTAAAGAGATGCACTATGCTATTTCCTGATCTCTGTTATAATGGTGTTTCCTCATCAAAAAAAAAAAAAAAAAGTGGAGTTGTATTTTGTTTCATTTACACAATCCTGTATATTTAGGATGAATTCTTCTCTCAAAAACACTGAAAACACTCTCTTCTACCTTGTGATGTCATGCAGTAATACAAAAAGTGTTCCACTGTGTTTTTAAACTCTATACACCTTCACTAGAATCATTTGGATAATTTCACACTGGAATTGGCAATCTCAAAAAGGTACAAGATATTCAAACATGCATCAAATATGTATTATTCTTGCAGTAAACTAACATAAATTAAAGTAACTTTTTTTTTATCCTTGTCTCCATGGTGATGTTACTGCTTTGCCTCCACCAGGCCTGGACTGGTAATTGGGCATACCGGGCATTTTCCCGGTGGGCCGACAGTCCTAGGGGCCGATGCCCTCCTTTTTTTCTTTTTTTTTTATTACTTAGAGACTGGCCCACAATTTAGGACTGAACCAGGATTGAACCAGGACTAAACCAGGACTAATCAGGTCTAAATCAGGACTAAATCAGGTCTGAACCAGGACTAAATCAGGATTGAACCAGGACTAAACCAGGACTAATTACATCTAAATCAGGACTAAATCAGGTCTGAACCAGGACTAAACCAGGACTAAATCAGGACTGAACCAGGACTAAACCAGGACTAATCAGGTCTAAATCAGGACTAAATCAGGTCTGAACCAGGACTAAATCAGGATTGAACCAGGACTAAACCAGGACTAATTACATCTAAATCAGGACTAAATCAGGTCTGAACCAGGACTAAACCAGGACTAAACCAGGACTAAATCAGGTCTAAATCAGGACTAAATCAGGTCTGAACCAGGACTAAACCAGGACTAATTATGAGGGGCCGGTCTATGCCAAAAATGCCAGGGCCATTTTTTTGTCCCAGTCCAGACCTGGCCTCCACAGTAAAGCATTAAATGTTTCCTTCTTGCATTACTGTACTGTTACTGTAATTGTGGATGTTTTTATAATGTATGTGCAATGAAAAAAACATTCTTATATTAAGCAGGATCGCCTCTCCACAGATCTGCCTTGTAACTTGGCCTGGCAAACTGTGGCATTAACTTCTCCATGTAGACAAGGTGATGCACCAGAAACGTCACACAGTCCTGCTTTAAAATAGATACAAATTAAATACACAGTTCTCTCCAGAGAGTTCCAAAGTATAAACCAGATATTACTGTCCTGCATACTTTTATGAGTGATCACCCGGTAGTCCATGATTCCAAATAGTACTACAGTAAAACACTGTGTCCTTTTAAAAAGACCTCTTAAGTTGTTATATGTTTGAACAACTGCATCCGAGTGACCATAAACTGCCCAGAGGAGATCTTTATATCGTCATAAACTATATCCTCCCTAAGTCCAAGTCTCCAAGTCCTCTGCTCACTCTGCTCTCTGCAGTGAGGGACATGTTTGTCAATGATATTATAGGCTAGACTGGTTGTTATAAGTCAAACAATTAATAGAGTAAAATAGTTCATAAAATTGTCCAAATATTTTTTATATACATATATTACACAAAATAATGATTCTTGCGAGCTTTTAGCCATGTTATAATGTTGTTTCCTCATCAAAAACTTCTGTTTCTGTTTCATTCACACATTTGAGTAACCCTTATTATTTTACATTACAGTGGTCCTTCGTTTATCGCGGAGGTTCCAGAAATAACCTGTAATCAGTGAAATTTGCAAAGTAGGACAACTTTATATTTTACAATTATTCTACATGTTTTAAGGCTGTAAACGCCTCACCACACACATTATACACTTTTCTCAGAATGGTATTAACATTTTCTCACATTTCTCTCTCGTTTAAACCCTAAAACTCTCGTAGATTTTCAACAAAATTTATTAATAGTGAAGCGTGTGGGGGGTGGGGGGGTGGAAAAGCGACCTGGATATCATTTTGGGCAAGACTCAGGTCACCGCTAACAGTGCCGAACTGGCTGACACAGTTCACTGCTCCAAAGACGCCTCTGAGCACCAGCCCGGCAGACCCCTGGATTGTTGTAGCCCGTAATGACTGCAGGCAAGGTAAGCGAATAAACCGCTTGTCCTGCTCCTCTTCCCGTGATGGCTGCGGACATGGTAAGCGCTCCTCTTCCACTATGAATGTAGCTTTGTCAAATAAATTCAATATCCTGGACCATGAGGATTTCCCCCCCCACTAACCCGCTCACAAGGGCTGGTCCAAAATCAGACCACCCCAGAGTTCGGGGCATGGCTATCAATGCGTCGCCACCAGCACTTCCCCAACTACGGCCCCAGTGCCGCCCGGAGATCTGGCCTTGCACGTGCCGAGTTCATCCGCTAGGCATGATGGGGGAAGACCCACTGTCCCCTCTCCGTGGGTGAGTGCGTTCCCCCCGCCCCACTGTGGCTCCCTCGGCTGTGGCTCCCTTGGCCGCACACTTCCTGTCACCCAGGCGCTCTCGTGAAGGACATCACAGACTCTGTCCCTACCACCCTGTGTGACCATCCCAGGTTTAGACCTGGTCTAGTCCTGGTTTAATCCAGGCTTAGACCTGGTCTAATCCTGGTTTAGTCCAGGTTTAGACCTGGTTTAGGCTTGGTCTAGACCTGGTTTAGTTCTCGTCTAGACCTGGTTTAGTCCACGTTTAGTCCTGGTCTAGTCCTGGTCTAGTACCAGTCTAGTCCCGGTCTGGTCCTGGTCTAGGTCCAGTCTAGTCCCGGTCCCCCCGCGTCCCCCGTCTATCAATCGGCAAAGGTCTACACTCTCTTAGCCAATCAGGACGCAGAACACAATGTTACACTATAAAAAAATGTTATACTATAAAAAAAATTTAAAAATTTGCGAAACAGCGAGGCCTCGAACAGTGAACCACGACAGAGTGAGGGACCACTGTAATTCTAAAAATATCCAATTTATTCTAGTGAAAGTGTATGATGTAGCATTATTTAGGGCCCCGGCCACGAGGGGGAACACATCCTCAGAGAGAACTGCCGTGGCCTGACCAAATTTATTTAAATAAATTAGAAGCGCACTGCACATACTTGAAATAAAGGAGAAAAAAGCTTTGTGCTTGAACATGGTATCTGAAATAACAACAAGAGCCAGTCTAACCCTCAAGGCAGACACAGCAAATGTTCATTTTACAAGTCTGATGTCCAAAAATAGTTGATGGGAACAGGAGGAGCAGTAAAACGAAGGCGGTGTAGGCGGCTGGAGGTGGACCGGGAGCTGGGATGGAGTTCTGAAAAAAAAGTAAGGTACAGTAAGTATATTGAAAAACAGGTATATGAAAATCTAGTTTTTAGAGCCAAGAATTGTACCACGAGAAGCAACAGACAGTCTGGTGGTGAATGGAAAATTTATTTATGCAGTGCCTGGAAGTGTCTAAAAACTCCATCATAAAGACTGTTCCTCAAATGAACTCATGGCATTACACCTCTGCTCTGAGAAAGCACTAGGCGTAGAAACTCCATACTTTTTAATGAACTTTATGGATTAATTTGCCTTATGTCTTTTTTGTATCCTGTTTTTCTTTTTAACTGTGGACCTGTTGAAGGATCTCAGTCTCCACCAGCAGAGGCCGCCAAAAGGTGCGTGAACGTGACGCCACACTGCTTATAATGTCTTAAAATGCTCTTAGTAGGTAAAATATCAAGTAGTAGCTAAAGGATCGAAATATTAAAGAGATCAGTATGCACAGCTAAATTGCTAAAAATACTTATTATTATCCTACTCATTTAATCATCATATATATTCACTTTTGTCATTTTAATGTTTTACTTTTATCTTTTAATTTTATATTATTGCTTTTGCTATTGAATTACAAAGGGATACTAAAGTAATGTTAAACTTTTTATGTGATATATTTTTGGCATTTGAAATTGTTTGTTGAATAACAGATAGTAATTATTTGTAAAAGATTGTTATAACCTAAAGTAAACTTCACTATAACTGCAACTATGAGTGTACTCATAACTGAAAGTCGGTACGCGGGAAACCCAGAAGATGATGTACCTTTTTGAGAGCAAGCAGTTGGGGCTTCTGAACTGCAGAGGTGGTACGTGCTCTCTCATTTACTGAATGTACTGTTTTGCTTGGTTAGTCCACATGAGTGTAATTCCCTGGCGTATGGTATTGCATGACTCTTGGTCTTGATTTGTGTTAGATCGTTGCCCAGTTGGATTAATGCTTCGTATTAATGCTTCGTAAATAAGTGAGATCAGGTATACAGCTTATTTACTGTTCTTACTGTTCTGACCCTGAGAGCGAGCAGACGTCTCTCTTTTTCCTCTCTTATCTATTGCTCCTGCTGTCTGTTTTTTCCAAATTTCAAAAAGATGGATGTGATCAGCTGGACCCTCAGCGCTATTGATACTCTTTTTTCACGGAGGAGTGCCGCTCCGGGAGAAGCGGCGTGTCCGGATGGTACTTTTGCTGCTGGATATGCGAGGGACTCGTATCATGCGTGGCAAGTCGTATGTTTGGCACCAATGTACCTGGAGGATGTGGAGGATATTTACGTATTCGGATTTCTGATAGCTGGACATCTGTTAATTGGCCTGGGATTGTCCATGATCTATCGCATAATTTCTAAGCTGGCAGCTTGTAAAGAATCCCCTAAGCTGTCTGCCGAAATTTCGAGCCATTGTGAAGCCGTTGGAGATCTTGTGAAAGGATTACATCAGAAAGTGGGACAGGTTGAGGTCCTTTTGGAAGGATTTCAACCGAAGGAAACATCTCGACGTTTGGATATCATCACGGGTATGGTGACAGAACTGTGTAAAGCCAACGCAGCGCAGTCTGTGCGCCAAGAGGAACTAATGAGATCTCTCATGAATCTTCATGGCGATATGAAGATGGGGGTCTGGCACCCGAGCTCAGTCTAAATTATTTACCTGGGTCTCTAAAAATGTATTTCTAAATTAAATTAACCCCCCTGGATTATTATTATGTCTTCCTGTGAAAATCTGGCTTCAATGGTTATCTGTGTTTTGACTTCGCCTCCCTGCATCAACACTTCCAAGGCCACAGAATGTGGTTTGTTATCTGGACTCTACATAAACATGGCACACACTCTTACACTGTCACTGAAAACAGAAATAATAGTAGAAATTCCCTGTCTTTAGAAGGTCTGACCTCTGCTCTCGGTTCAATCAACTTAATCGATTTCCAATCTGACCCCCCCCATATCCTTCCTTATGTAACCAACAAAAAAGATCACCTTATGTTATATCTCCAATTGTTTTTCTGTCATTACATGTTGTTAAATTGTCATTGATTGTACTGCATCTTTTTCTACTCTGCAACCAAGTTGGCGCCGCGAATGTCAGCCCTGTTGCTCGGAGTGTCTGTCCGCTCTAGGTATCGAAGCAAGTTCCTAATGTTGTGAACCTGTTCACTCATATGGCAATAAAAACCTTCCTGATTCCTGATTCCTGATCCTGATTATTGTCTGCGGGAGTGAGCGGTATTGTAAAGTATCGAGGTGACAAGCACCGTCTCGCAAACCGTCTCAGGCTGCCTAATCCCAAGCACCAGCGCAGGTAGAAGCAGATGCTTTCATGTCGTGTCGTACACTATAATTGCAACCTTATGCATCAAGGACAACTTTTGCAATAAAGCACCCAAAAAAGACATTTATACTGACTGCATCTCATTTGTGCCTCTCTGAGAAATCCCTCAATTGTTAAAAGTTAGTATCCGGAACATCAGTTTAACGAGCCTCGCTTCGGAACAGTAAGTCTCTCTTTTTTGACCACTTCTCACTACTGGTAAGGTGATCCAACTTTGTGTGGTAAAAGGGTTTTAATGCGAGGTAGTATTATGGGTCCGTCGGAGTCTCTCCCTCAGGAAAAGTTATTTGCGTTGCTCTACTGCTGAGGCAATTCTACAGGACCGATTAACATTTGTGTCTGAAATCAAGAATGAATAATGGTAAAGGCCTTTTATACTGGAGAAGGTGAGTGTTGAGTGAGTTGATGAGTTGTAGGTGCTCCAGGTAAGACTCCGCCCAGCTCCACACAGACTCCACCCAGCTCTACATAGACTCCACCCAGCTCTACACAGACTCCACCCATCTCCACACAGACTCCACCCAGCTCTACACAGACTCCACCCAGCTCTACACAGACTCCACCCAGCTCTACACAGACTCCACCCAGCTCCACACAGACTCCACCCAGCTCTACACAGGCCGTTTCCCAATTCACCGACGGCACGCTTGTGAGCGTCCTTGGAACGGGATATGCGTCATATCCGGCGCGACAAGCGCCGTTCCATTCGTTTTTTTCCCCCTGCACCGTCGAGACGAGCCCTGAACAGCGCCGTCGTTTCCATGGAAATCGGGGCGTGGACCAAGCGTGCAAACATGCACGCTTCGCACACTTAAAAGCCCCAGCATGCACAGCGCGGGAGGATATATGACTACAAAGACCGACTCGCCAGCGACATCCACAAGTGAGAGTTGCGACGTCATTATAAAATATACGTACTGGTTCACCTCACCTACAACTATGCTACATTAAACTCTTCATAAACTACGCTAAACATGTGTGACGGTAGCCGTAACCGCATAGATCACGGCACCTGTTTTACCGTTCACATGCTTTTCCCCTTACACTTCTATATTTCCTTTGCTGTTGTAATGCTGGATATTCTACAGTATCGCCATGTCCAGCGTTTACTCTAACCTGCGCACTGTTCGCACATTCTCAGCGCACAAGAAAACTTGTGCAGCGCACTGTAAATCAGGGATGAAAGAGCTTTTTATTCAGCCGCGGGGTCACTTTTTTTTATATCTGCAAAGTGCGGGCCGCGCGGGGGGGGGGGTTCATTTCGGATGTGGAGTTAGTGTGTGTTTGCTCAGACACATTAAAAATTAGGGGGAACATTGGCCATGTCCCAATTCCAAGTATTACTAGTCGCAATAGTATCATATTTTTGTCTTTAGGGAACAAGGAGCAGACCACCCGGCTCATTGAGCTGAGGCGGGACCTGTTCCATTTCGCAGACGGCCATGTGAGAAACGTAGTGCACTAAGGACAGAGCGAGTGTGCGCCGTCTCGACTGCAGACCGAGTGCACACTCACAAGCGTGCCGTCGCTGAATTGGGAAACGGCCACAGACTCCACCCAGCTCCACACAGACTCCACCCAGCTCTACACAGACTTCACCCAGCTCCACACAGACTCCACCCAGCTCCACACAGACCCCACCCAGCTCCACACAGACTCCACAAAGACTCCGCCCAGCTCTACACAAACTCCGCCCAGGTCCACACAGACTCCACCAGTTCCACACAGACTTCACCCAGCTCCACACAGACTCCGCCCAGCTCTACACAGACTCCACCCAGCTCCACACAGACTCCACCCAGCTCTACACAGACTCCACCCAGCTCTACACAGACTCCACCCAGCTCCACTCAGCTCTACACAGACTTCACCCAGCTCTACACAGGCCGTTTCCCAATTCAGCGACGGCACGCTTGTGAGTGTGCACTCGGTCTGTCGTCGAGACGGCGCACACTCGCTCTGTCCTTAGTGCACTATGTTTCTCACATGGGCGTCTGCGAAATGGAACAAGTCCCGCCTCAGCTCAATGAACTCTGCTCCTTGTTCCCTAAAGACAAAAATATTATACTACTTGGAATTGGAATTGGGACATGGCCAATGTTCCCCCTAATTTTTAATGTGTCTGAGCAAACACACTAACTCCACATCCGAAATGAACCCCCCCCCGCGCGCGGCTCGCACTTTGCAGATATAAGTGTGTGTGTATATGTGTGTGTGTGTGTGTACGTGTGCGTGTGTGAGTGTCCAGAGTGTGTGTGTGTGTGTGTGTAGTGTCCTATACTATATTTTGTATCGTATTAAATTGACCATACAGTTGGTTTTGACAACATATTATCCTGTGTATTATTGAATTATTCAAGATTCAAAGCTTTTATTGTCATATGCACAGTAAAGAAACACATTTCCCTGTACAATGAAATTCTTATTTTGCTGCCCACTCTAGATGCCAAGAGCATGCAAAATAGATAAATAAGATGAAGAGAAGCATGTAAAATATATATATATATATATATATATATATACAGTGAACCCTCGTTTATCGCGGGGGTTAGGTTCCAGAAATAGCCCGCAATGAGTGAAATCCGCGAAGTAGGACAATTTTATATTTTACAATTATTATACATGTTTTAAGGCTGAAAACGCTTCACCAGACACATTATACACCTTTCTGAGACTGGTATTAACATTTTCTCACATTTTTCTCTTGTTTAAACACTCAAACTTTTGTAGATTTTCATCAAAATATATTAATAGTGACGCGGGGGGGAGACACGTGACACGCGGACACGTGCACGCGGACACGTGCGCGCTGACACGTGCGCGCGGACACGTGTGTTTGTTTTGGTACCACATATCCATGCCATGTGCGAAAGTCGAGTGGAAAGCGACCTGGATATCATTTTGGGCAAGACTCAAGCCAATGCTAACAGTGCAAAACCGCTAACAGACGCCTCTGAGCACCAGTCCTCACCACAAGACCAGGTAAGACTAACCTGCGCTCACAAGGGTTGGTTGCATTTCACCCCGGCTCCAAAATCAGTCCGCCCCGGAGTTCGGGGCATGGCTATCAATGCATCGCCAATACTCCACAGCTCTCTAGGACGGGGTCGGGTTCGTGACGGGGAAGACCCACTGTCTCCTCTCTGCGCGCGAGTGTCCTCGCCCCGTTGCCTCCCACGGCCGCGCGGCGTCCGGGCCAGGCCTGTCCGTGTTGATTCTTGGCTCTTCCATGGTCCGACTCGCACTCTCTTCCGTGGCTCGTGCAAGTAAACAAAGGCCACACCTCCTGTCACCCAGGCGCTCTCGTGAAGGACATCAGAGACTCTGTCCCTACCACCCTGCGTGACCATCCCTGGTCTAGACCTGGTTTAGTCCTGGTTTAGTCCTGGTTTAGTCCTGGTTTAGTGCTGATTTAGACCTGGTTTAGTCCTGGTTTAGACCTGGTTTAGTCCTGGTCTAGTCTCTTAGCCAATCAGGACGCAGGACACAATGTTACACTGTAAAAAAAAAAGTTACACTATTAAAAAAAAAAAAAAAAAAAAAAAATTGGGAAAAAAATTGGGAAAAAAATCCGCGAAACAGCGAGGCTGCGAACAGTGAACCGCGATACAGCGAGGGTTCACTGTATATATATATATATATATATATATATATATATATATATATATATATATATATATATATATATAATCAAAGAGAAACCATCTTTAAAGAATATACACTATGAAAAATATAGGCTAGCTGCTATGTACATATTTACAGATAATGTGCAGCATTAGTTTATGTCCAACTGTTAGTAGTAAAAACTGCGGAACATGGGAGGGCTCGGGGAAAAATCTTTTTTGAGGGGTAGCAAGAAAGCGTGCGCTCATTTTGCAAAGCGTGCCCACCTTTTATTAAGTCACACGTTCGTGTAAGTAGAGCGTGCTCTCAGTTTACTAAATCGCACGCTCGTTTAAATATAATATGCACTTGTTTACCTAAATTGTGCACTCTGGCTTACTAAATCGTGCGCTCGCTGTATGAAGTCGTGCCCTCGTCTATCTAAAACGTGCTCTTGTTTAAATTTGCTCAAAATGTGTACACGAGATGTATAAAATGTGTGCTTGAAATCGTGGCCATGCTTTAGTAAATTGTGCTCACAAGGTATATAACGTGGGCACAACTCAATTTTAGCGAGCACACAGTTTTAGTAAGACGACTCCACGATTTAGGTAAACAAGCACATGCACTATTTACAAGGACGAACGCTCTACCAACTGAGCTACTGCCGCCCTGTGAGCTTAAAGGAAAAGTAACGTTTTTTAACAATCTGAGCCTTCTTTTGGCAATAAAATAAGTAGTTTTACTCACCCATAGCAGTTTGGTGTCAATTGGAGCAGTATCGCAGAACTTATGTTGAGCCGTTTTGTTCTACCAATGATCCCGTATCCGTTAGCATGAGTGCTCGGGGCACTGATTTGCGGTCTCCAAATAACACAAACTTTATCACTTTTCAAATCACAGAAGATCGCTGTGTCAGGGTAGACTTTTAGTAGATTCCAAAACGGCCTGAAACCCGATATCGCAACAGAAAAGTAAAGTTCAGAGCGGTGTTAGCTTCTTTCGGACTAGCAGTGTTTACAAAACAGCTGAGTTCACGCATGCGCACTGTCCTCTCTGATGACGTCATCAAATGAAACTATAGCTGGATATCGGATTTCAGGCCGTTTTGGAATCCACTAAAAGTCTACCCTGACACAGCGATCTTCTGTGATTTGAAAAGTGCTAAAGTTTGTGTTATTTGGACACCGCAAAGTAATGCCCCGAGCACTCACGCTAACGGATACGGGATCATTAGTAGAACAGAACGGCTCAACATAAGTTCTGCGATACTGCTCCAATTGACACCAAACTGCTATGGGTGAGTAAAACTACTTGTTTTATTGCCGAAAGAAGGCTCAGATTGTAAAAAAAAAAACGTTAATTTTCCTTTAATAAAATGAGGACGCAATTTCACAAAACGAGGATCCGCTTTGCAAAGTGAGCGCATGCTTTACTGACACCCCACAAAAAAGATTTTCTGTGAGCCTTTACAGGCTCCGTAAAAAAACGGTGTGCAAACATGGTTCATATAGTGCAAATAGAAAGTGTAAACATGGTTGATATAGTGCAAACATGAAGTGTAAACATTCAAGCAGTTACATGTGCAGCTGTAATCTGACAGGTTAATTTAACAGTTGGTCAATAATAGTACAAATTACTGCAAAGTATAGGTCAATCAATGTTCAGGAGAGGGGGCTATTTCTCAGCAGTTCAAGAGTCTGATAGCAGTTGGAAAGAAAGAGTTCTTAATGATTCTTGAATGATTATATGGGCTTTTTTGTCTATTTTAACAAAGTTCCTTCTAATTCTGACCTGCCCTGAAACACCACACCACAGTGATAGCCATTGATGGGGAGGGCTTAGCTTAATGTCATGCAAATGAGTTCTGAAGGCCTGGACTAAAGAATCTTTAACTCATCTTTTCTTAGCTCGTTGTTCTCGGATGTGCTGCTTTCAAATGGCTACAAGTTCTTCAAATGTTCTCAGATTTCCATGTGTAAGGCATCATTGGAAAGCTTAGAATCTACACTTTCAAAATCTGTTAATAACTCAAAACACCTCCGGGACAACTTGTAACTGTTTTTTCCGTGGCCAGTCACATTTTTGTTAGTGGCACTAGATGCAACTTTTTAAATGAAAGCTGCAGTTAAACTCCAGTTAAACAGAAAAAAAGACACAGAAGGAGGAAGGCACTAAACTCCTCACAGTATCAGTGTCCTCAAATAAAGAAATTGCTCTTAAAAGAAAGTTCAGAAGTGGAGATGAAGGATGAAAAAAAGAAAGTGGAGCAAGAAAAAAACAAGCTCAGGATAAAGGAGATGGAGGTGCAGTTTATAAAGTGTGTTTTCCAAATGCATTCTTGATTTTAAATAAAAAAAAATGTGAAAAGTTTCAAGCCAAATATATTAGACTTTAGTTGCTTAAATGAGGCTTCAGTTGTTTAAATGGGGCTAAAAATAGCTGTTAGAGTGGCCATAGGATTTCCCAGGTGTAAACCTCCTTTCAGTCTGTTCTAAAGTGATGTAGTCTAGATTCGAGCAGACTGTATTGACCGGACTAACCACAGTGTTAAGTGTTCCTGATGTAAACTAATGCAGCTCGGATTGTTCCTGATAGCTGACCTATGGCTGTGTGAGGCCTGTCTCCTGTTCACTGTCCACTGTCTCTGAGGGGACAGGAGCAGAGGACAGCTCAGGGTGGACCATGGAGTTTGATTTCACTATAGTAACAGCATGCCAAGTGTTTATATGGGGCTAATTATATTGTTTTAAAAAGTTTTACACTATAAACTTTTCTTATGGCCATACCAGCTTGTCAAAGCCTGGTCCCATCAGATCTCAGAAGAAGCAGGGCCGGGCCTGGTCAGTACTCGGATGGGAGACCGCTGGAATACCAGGTGCCACAGTGGGGCACCAGTGGCAAAAACTGTTGTTGTGTCCTGAGGCAAGGCACCTCACCCACATTGTCTAGTATGAAAGTGGTGTGCAAGTGAATGCCTGATGGTGGTCGGAGAGGCCGATGGTGCAGATTGACAGCCTCGCTTCCATCAGTCTGTCCCAGGGCAGCTGTGAATGAACAGTGCTCTGTAAAACATCTTTGAGTATCCATTAAAGCATTATATACTGAAACTGATCCATTATGATGATGATGATGATGATGATGATGATGATAATGATTTAGATGTATTTTAAGAAGTTTATGTGATGTCTTGCCCAAGCACATATCAACAGTATGTATTGCTAAGTACCAGGATTAAACTACTAACCTTTAAAGCCCCAGTGTGTAGGATTCGTGGCGCATAGGTGGATGGTGCTATTGCACTTTCTGTTTTAGCTACGGCAGACCTCGAGGGTCACCCGGGCGCGCGCACGAGCCGCGCGCCGCTACTGTATAAATAAAACGCGGTCCCGTTTTTTTTTCTTTTTTCTTTTCTCATGAAAACACACATTCCCGATCATGTAGCATGACACTCTACACATCAAATGAAACCTTACAGTCTCCTCTTTTTGACTATGCAATTCATTTCATGCACATGGGGCTTTTATACGGAAAAGCACAAAACGAGGTTAGCTTACCTTAGAATGCTTTGCACAGGTCAAACTCTGTATTTCACCATAAACTTGCTCTCAATTTGTCCGTAAGGATCCAGCGAATAAAATCCAGTAAAACAATTTAGTCCAAAACACGTGTTAGATCCATTACGACGTCTGATCCGGCAGCATGCTTGTGTTGTTTACCCAAAACCACGAGTCTTGCCAAAGGCGAAGGCGGAGCCCAAATGTCCTTCTGCGGCTCTCGTATTCAAAATGGCTGCCTCTGCATGGGGAAGATCCCCCTTTTATGTGACTATATCTAAGTCCAAAAGAATACTTTGATTTCATGATGGAAGTGAAAAGGCTTGGAAAACAATGTATTTTTGAATGGGTATCTTCAATTTCAGTAATTAACACGTAAAAATCTTACACACTGTCCCTTTAAGGAAGTGTTCATAATAATTGCTTGGATTTATGGTATTCTTTTGATACATTGCAGTTGCATCATGCTGGGGGTGTTCTATGTGTATGTGTATTGGTAGATTGTTTAGAGGTTACCATGGTGAATGCAGACATGAGCAAACATAGCCAAAAAGTTTTAAGATTGTCTGAAAACTCAAGGAAAAATACTAAATGGATTTAAACTGCACATTGTCAGGAGGCTGTGATCCATACAAGCATAATTATGGTGTTTGATTTTCCAAAAAAAACAAGTGTTACTTAACTGAAAAATGGCTTGCTAATGCTAACGAGCTTGTGACTGTATTTTGATGTCTGACAGACTTGTTTAATTGTTCAAATCAGCTTACTTGATTTTGATCTCTCCACAAAAAATGTGTCTTTTTTCAACATGGGGAAATTAAGATTTGATTTTTCTGATGGGAATATTGATCATTAAGTGGAGTTAATATGTTTAACTGAGATTCAGGAGCTGGACCACACCTCAGCTTCCTTGCCAGCTAACCATAGCTCATTTTGACCACGCCTTCAATTACCCAGAAGCCCTATTTATACAGCCTATCCCGACAACACCGTCCATGTCAGCTCTCTCAACCTCCTCCCTCCCACCCTGTGTCTCTCGTCCATCCTTCAGCCTGAAGACATCATCTTTAAGGAGGGGTGTTCCAAATCAGCTGGGTGACCATTTTGGATTGGAGACAGAGCCCCCACCCTCAGTCTTCCCCCAGCCATCACATCTACCCACCGTCAATCGCCAATAAATATCTTTGTTGTATTTAATTGTCGTGGCGTGGTCCTTGCTAGTGAACCAATGACAGTGACAGGGGGAAGGTTTGTACATGTTGTTCGCTTGTTTAATGCCTTTACCCTTCCTCCTCCTTCCAGTTCAGTTGCAGCTGTGTGTGTACGTGTTTGTACGTGTGTGTGCGAATGTGTGTATGTGTGTTAATTAACGGGTAAAAATCTTACACACTGTCCCTTTAAGGAAGTGTTCATAATAATTGCTTGGATTTATGGTATTCTTTTGATACCTTGCAGTTGCATCATGCTGGGGGTGTTCTATGTGTATGTGTATTGGTAGATTGTTTAGAGGTTACCATGGTGAATGCAGACATGAGCAAACATAGCCAAAAAGTTTTAAGATTGTCTGAAAACTCAAGGAAAAATACTAAATGGATTTAAACTGCACATTGTCAGGAGGCTGTGATCCATACAAGCATAATTATGGTGTTTGATTTTCCAAAAAAAACAAGTGTTACTTAACTGAAAAATGGCTTGCTAATGCTAACGAGCTTGTGACTGTATTTTGATGTCCGACAGACTTGTTTAATTGTTCAAATCAGCTTACTTGATTTTGATCTCTCCACAGATCTGACCTGTTAATTGGGCGGCAACACCCGCTTGTGTTGTAGATCGATCATTGTAATGCCATGCTGTTAGTTTGAGCTCTACTCCTCTATTCCATTAATAACTTCCAAGACGTTCGCTTTAAATCACTCCAGACAGTTGTTATTTTCAAGGAACACAAAATATAGAAGAATAGTTTGAGCTATCGTTGCTCCAAACCTCTCTGGAGCCATCCCCTGCCCTTTGTAAGTTATTAGACTTTACACCCCTCCGCTCCATCCTTCATCTATAGGTCACCTTACTGCCCTGACGCTGTGTTAAGTATCATTGGCTCACTCGGGTCCATGTTAAAATATTACTGGCGTTCAGTGAGCCCTGATATTTTCCCATTACGATTACACTATGATTTTTGGACCATATTACTCCCATAGCATCATCACTTTCCCCTCTATGGCTTTTTCTAATCACTAAAGATTAGAAGTCGTCGGGTGAGTCTCCAGCAGATACATGAGTTTTAATTACTGCATAAATTAGAGATCATATATCGTACAGAACTGAATATTTTAGCGGCTGTACCATATTAGCATATTTTCAGTCTAAATACTTTTTTCCTGATTTATAAGGATTTGTACGATCCATTCAGAGATGTGACTTTCCTGTTTTTGGTCATTTTTGGTTGAGTTTTGTTTTAGAACAAAGTCTACAAATGTATTAACTATAATGATGTGCATATGATAAAAGTTGTGTTCTTCCTTTTGCAACTTGAAATATATTTATTTAAAATTATATTGTTGATCAAAAATGCCTTTTTTATTTAAAACGTTTATTTCTAAGTTCAAATGTTCAAAAGAAATTTGATTTGATAGTGGCATATGCAGGTTGCCTGGGATCCAGAATACACACTTCTTCAGCACTGTGAATCTCCCCATTTCCACATGATTGACAGGCGGATTAACCAATCAGGGATATGCATGGCCCGTCTGTATCTGAAAAAAAAAATAAGAAGAAGAAGAAGAAGGAAAATATCAGGGGGGACTGAAAAAGATGACATATTTTGCAGAACAAATCAATAAACTCTGTTAATATGAGGTGAGAAAAATTTGATTTTATTTATAAATGATCAATGAGCAATTTTTGGTCAGACTGGGGGGAGTGGGGATCAGACTGATATCAATGTATATTAAAATACAGAGAAATTTCATCAAATCAAGAATGCAAGATTTCAGTCAGTAAAAAATGTGTCTTTTTTCAACATGGGGAAATTAAGATTTTATTTTTCTGATGGGAATATTGATCATTAAGTGGAGTTAATATGTTTAACTGAGATTCAGGAGCTGGACCACACCTCAGCTTCCTTGCCACCTAACCACAGCTCATTTTGACCACGCCTTCAATTACCCAGAAGCCCTATTTATACAGCCTATCCCGACAACACCGTCCATGTCAGCTCTCTCAACCTCCTCCCTCCCACCCTGTGTCTCTCGTCCATCCTTCAGCCTGAAGACATCATCTTTAAGGAGGGGTGTTCCGAATCAGCAGGGTGACCATTTTGGATTGGAGACCGAGCCCCCACCCTCAGTCTTCCCCCAGCCATCACATCTACCCACCGTCAATCGTCAATAAATATCTTTGTTGTATTTAACTGTCGTGGCGTGGTCCTTGCTAGTGAACCAATGACAGTGACAGGGGGAAGGTTTGTACATGTTGTTCACTTGTTTAATGCCTTTACCCTTCCTCCTCCTTCCAGTTCAGTTGCAGCTGTGTGTGTACGTGTTTGTACGTGTGTGTGCGAATGTGTGTATGTGTGTTCTTCTCAAAAGCACAGGCAGCAGTTTGTCTGTATAATTACATGGATGTGTCACTGCTCCAGCCATATTAAGAAGCTAATTGTCCATCACTTCTGTAGCACGTGCTCCCGTGTCCCTGAGTGTCTCTGGGTGTCTTTGGGTGTCTGTGCTACTGTCCTCCTTTTACACACCGCACCATTGAAATATCTCTGTCTGACATGCAAGTCACACACGCAATTAACTCCTGACCCACACACTCAGCACACACCAGGAGCTACTCATCTGTGGACAGGGTGAGGGGAAAGAAGAGGTAGTGCTAAGTCTGTATAAGGGGTCATGGGAGCAGCAGTGGCTCAATGCGCTGTCCACCAACCCCAAAGTCACACGATTGCAAACCCATTCGGACCAAGTCGCTAATGGTGCAGGTGGTGATGGGTAGGCCTGTCACAATAAACAGGTTTTGAGCGGGGTCGTGCGTGAGATTGCGTAATTTCCGAGGAGGGGGGGGGGTGCGAGTGAACAATTTTTCCCGAGGAGCGGGGGGGAGGGGAAAGGGGAATTGCGTGAGAAATGCCGTGTGAGCGTGCGAATTGTCTCTCTCAATGCGTGAGACTTGAGAGCCCTGCTGTAAATGTTTGTCTAAAGAGCAAACTTAAACTACAAAGCAACTAATGAGAGTTATAGAAATGGAGTTATTACCTGATGGTTCTCAGTTTGTTTTATCATCACCGCAGTGTGCGCTTAGCAGCTGAAACTACACTCTACAGTCTGCCTAACAACAGAACAATCTATTTTCTGATTGGCTGATTTTTTTCCGGGGAGCGGGGCGGGGAGGAGGGGGAGAGTTTTTTATCGCTGAAAACGCGCAGTGCCTGCATAAACTGAGCCACACAGATCGATTTTCTGGGCACAAAAAAAAAAAAAAAAATCAGTGTGAGAAATGCCATGTGTGGCGTGTGACCGTGTGAACACGTCGAATTGTGTGTGTCACACTCTCAATGCGTGAGACTTGAGAGCCCTGCAATAAAGGGTTAGAAGAAGAAGATGGGATCATGGCCATGCGTAGATCCAATCTGGTGAATCAGTTTCTTCCAGTGGTTACGATCTTGTGCCAGTCCCTCAGTATTCTCTGGTGTTACTCTGAGCTGTTGGAGGCCACTTTCAATTACATCAAATCAAGCTGATGTCAAACAAAAGGATGGCTTCTGCTCTGGAGAGAGTCGGAGGATATGGCCAGATCAGAGAGTACATAGCCATGCTACGAGGCAGGTGGCAGTGGGCTGACAGGTGTGAGCTCTTAGCACTTTGTTGGACACGTGTGGGGGCCACCTCATGTTCTTGCTAATTCTGAGGGCCCCACACTGCAAAAAGCAATATCTAGGCAAGTTAAAATGGCTTAAACTAAGGCCATTTTACTTAATTTGAGTAGATTTCAACTTGACAAGTAAAATGATCTAACAATGGAAGTGTGATTTTCTTAATTCAAGCAATTTTAGATTTTGTTTCCTATTTTAAGTGCAAAACGTTGTTGCTGTTTTTCTTATTTTAAGTGTAGCAGATGTATTTTTATATTTTAAGGACAAAAAGTCTTTTTTCATTGGTAGATCATTTTACTTTTCAGGTGAACTTTACTTAAATTATGATGTATATATATTTTAAATTCAAGTCACCTTAACTTTGAGTTTATTGTGTATCAAGTGTCAGTGTAGTGTCAGTCTTTGCAGTGACCATGCCTCTGCGCTGTAGAGCAGGATGGAGATAGACTGACGCATTGTGGATGGGAGTTCCAGACAAACAAAGACCCACAGCGTGTCAGTATGCCATCAGGTGGCAGCTACACCATCTGACTATCCTGTGGAGAAATGCCACTGCCAGGAGAAATGCCACTGTTACGAATCGCATGATATAGACCTAAATATCCGAATGAAGCAATAATTAGCCATAACCATAGCACTTACTTATTCACCGTATTACATAAAAATGTCAACACTCTCCCCATCACTGTTAATAAATTGTACACACAGCATATATTGAGCTCCAAAATATATTGTTCCAGCGTTCATATATTGAACCATAAGTCAATACAATAATTACAGTGACAGACCTACAGATGGGCAGCCTCGCTCTGCCCTGAAGCAGCTGTGGTTACAGAAGTATTTTACCACTACAGGGCGTGGACTGAATGAATAGTGACTACAGAGTACTGCTGCGAGAGACTTTGACAAGCCTGTAAAATACTACATTACACATAAGGTATTATTATTAGGGGGCCAAGCACCAGAGGTGCTGGGCACCCTCTAGGAATCGTATTCCGTTGCCTAGGCGAGTTGCCTAGTAACCCTTTGATCTTTGCTTTGATGTTCGGGTCTGAAAGTTATTATTATTATTATTATTCTAGTATAGGAAGTCTATGGCAGCCCCTAGAACCGTTTGGTAAAAAGTTGTGAAATTTGGCATGCACATTCCAGCCAGTCTCCTCATTACCCACAGCGATTTATAGGTCCCCAGCTCCAACCGTCTAGTGGCACCAGCAGGTCAAAGTTGCAGAAATTTGTCAACTGCCTAGCAACGCACCTAGCAACCTTTGATCCGTCTTTGATGTGTCTGTTCTGACAGGGTTAGACCCTGACCCTGTCAGACCCTGTCAGACTCTGTTAGATCCTGTCAGACCTTGTTAGACCCTGCCAAACGGTGCTTGGCCCCCCGCATTGCTGCTTGCAGCTATATTTATTATTATTATTATTATTATTATTATTATTATAAATGGAAAGGCTTACATTTGGTAGGACATGCGATGTAAAGTGAAAATAATACTAGATGACTAAATGAGTACTAGAAGTGTATGAGAATAAACTTAACATTTGGATCTCTCATGTTGTGATGAAAATGAAATAATGTATGAACAACAATTTTTTTATGTTACTAACGCCAGTGTAACATTTTCATGGAGACAAACAAATAGCGTACTCCCCACCAGAAAAGTTACGCATTACACCTTTAAGACATGTACTTAAAGGTCCTGTATTGAACAAAATTGACTCTTGTGAGCTTTTAGCCAGGTATATATCAGAAAACATACCTGGAGTTGTGTTTCATTCACAAGACTGGGCAACCCCCCATGATATCAATCTACATCTACAAAGCTCAAAATGTTCTGTTCCACCTTGTGATGTCATGAAACAGTAGTTTTACCTTTTGTTCAGTTGAGATTGGGAATTCCAGGGCTGAAATAATACAAATGGTTCTTATGAAGGCTTATTAGAGTTTAAAAACACAGTGGAGCACTTCCTGTACGACCACATGACATCACAAGGTCAGAGTGTTCTCTGTTGGAGAGAACTCAGAAGTAAATATGCAGGCTAAATGTGTTTTAAACATGAATGAAACAAAACACAACTCCAAGTATGTTTCTCCTCACATAACCCAGCCATACCAACACCCCAGGTTTGATACACTGCCTTAACAGCCTCACTCCTCTCTTGTGCTGGCTCATTTTTTCTTCAAATTACCCATCTCAAAATGGCGACAGTCGCGGATCATTACATCTCGGCAGATTGAGGACATGACAGTTTGACGAATGTGCATGTGTCCACAGGCGGGACATGCTAGTCTCTGTCAGGGTAACTGTGTTTTGTGGGGCGAGCATTATTGATCATTTGTTTTCATGTAGCTGGATATACGCACACACAGGTTATGTATGGCGGTGTCAGGAGGCACATGTTGGACCAGCGATCAGGTGACCTCGCCACTGACATGGTATTGCGATTAGACACTGACCCCAATGTGTAGCTGTGAACTGTAATATGTCTACAAGCTAGTGGAACAACATAGAGGGGGTGGAATAGGAATTAATCAATGGGGAATGTCGTCAGGAGATCAATGCATGAACTAAAGGCAATTAAAGCCAAAGTACCCAAGCCCTGAATATGTGCCCTTACAGCAGTGGTTCTCAATTATTTCCCCCAGGAAGAAGAAAAAATTTCACGGCCCCCCTCCCTGCACGTGACTATAAATAGTATTATTTGTCTAGAAAAATGTTATTAGTACACCTCTGTATAAGATTGTATCCTTTTATTAACATTAAAAACCAAAAAAAGAAAGAAACTTCCAACAAAGACTGTACTGTCTTTTTTGCACTGAGGACTCAAATATTAATGTGTTTTTAATGCAGCTTTGCGCACATTTGTTTACGTTTTACAGAAACGAAATTTAAAATCACATGGCCCATTTGCATAAACTAAAAGCTCTGAAAAAACCCCAAAACGCTCTGTCCTTGTGCCGCTGATGCGTCAGCTTCTGTCGGACTAAAGGACACGACTCAGTGAAATATACGTGTTTTTTCTGTGACAGAGGATGTTCTGCTGATGGTGAGTCTGTTCTGTATATCGCGTATTTAAAGTTGCCGCCCCCTGCCCCAGAGCGACAATGAGAGCACCACTGCCAACTACTGTTGTTGATGTGAAATTACATTTCGTGTACGGCAAAAAAGCATGATTCCCAGGGTCACACGTGCGTCCCCTGGCATCAAACCTCTAATGCAAAACTCTAATGCATACTATTACTGTGTCCTCAGACCAGGCCTGGACTGGTAATTGGGCATACCGGGCATTTTCCCGGTGGGCCGACAGTCCTAGGGGCCGATGCCCTTCTTTTTGTTTTTTTTACTTTTTTTTTTACTTAGAGACCGGCCCACAATTTAGGACTGAACCAGGATTGAACCAGGACTAAACCAGGACTAATCAGGTCTAAATCAGGACTAAATCAGGTCTGAACCAGGACTAAACCAGGACTAAATCAGGATTGAACAGGACTAAACCAGGACTAATCAGGTCTAAATCAGGACTAAATCAGAAGAAGAAGAAGAAGAAGTTACTTTATTGATCTCACACTGGAGAAATTCTTCTCTGCATTTTAACCCATCCTATATATATATATATATACAGTATATATACATATACATATATTAGGAGCAGTGGGCAGCACACATTAGGGCGCATCAGGTCTGAACCAGGACTAAATCAGGATTGAACCAGGACTAAACCAGGACTAATTACATCTAAATCAGGACTAAATCAGGTCTGAACCAGGACTAAACCAGGACTAAATCAGGATTGAACCAGGACCAGTGGTGAAAGTAAAGCGGTGCGCACCGGAACGCAGCACAGGTATAAAATTCACAGCCGGTACGCAGCACCACTAAGAGAATATGGTTAATGGTGGTCAAAACCCACATTTGAAAAAAAAAGTTTAAAAAAGTAAGGTGCGCTATTTAAGTAGAAAACACAAACACACTATGCCAGTCGAGAATAACTGAAAGCTACCGGCTGGTTAGCTCAACTGATTACCGGCTGGTTAGCTGACTGGTAAGTCGCTGACTTTCCCCCTGGGATTGAGAGTTTGAATCCCCCCCAGCAAGAGAGGGTTTATGCTGAGTCAGCACTGTAGTTATATTTTAAGGTGTAAAACGTAAAAAACAACAACAACAAAAACGGGTAAAACAAGTGTTTTTTTGTTTGTTTTTTTTAATGGTAAAGTGCTGCACTGGACATTAGAGCACCTGTAAGAAATGAAAACTACTTTCACCACTGACCAGGACTAAACCAGGTCTAAATCAGGACTAAATCAGGTCTGAACCAGGACTAAATCAGGATTGAACCAGGACTAAACCAGGACTAATCAGGTCTAAATCAGGACTAAATCAGGTCTGAACCAGGACTAAATCAGGATTGAACCAGGACTAAACCAGGACAAATAACATCTAAATCAGGACTAAATCAGGTCTGAACCAGGACTAAACCAGGACTAAATCAGGACTGAACCAGGACTAAACCAGGACTAATCAGGTCTAAATCAGGACTAAATCAGGTCTGAACCAGGACTAAACCAGGACCATTTTTTTGTCCCAGTCCAGACCTGCCTCAGAAAAAACACTTCACCCACCTTGTCCAGTATGAATGCAGTGTGTCTGGCAACTTGGACTTAAATGCAACATAAAGAACACAGTCAAACACAAACGTCTTAGTTCAGTTCAGAAAGTGTTCTTCTATAGGTAATGCTTAATATGGTAAATCTGGCTGATAAACAACAAAGGAATATAGGATTTTATTATGTGAACTAAAATATCCTCCAAAACTGGAAAATTCTCTAATTAGAAAACTAGGAACAAACTCAGAAACAGGTTCTTCAAACAGGGAATAATGCAGAATTGCACAAATTGCAAACAGATTTCAGATTCAGCATTTCAGACCCAGAGCAAGAGAGAAAGAAAGCTATGCCTTTATTAGTCCCACAGTGGGGAAATTCCATTTCTGCATTTAACCCATCCTGTTATTAGGAGCAGTGGAGGATTTACCTATGGTGCATGTTTTGGGTTGGTGGGGGAAACCGGAGTGCCCGGAGGAAACCCACCCAGACACGGGGAGAACATGCAAACTCCACACAGAAAGGCCCAGGCGACCCGGGGATCGAACCCAGACCATGCATGCAAACTCCACAGAACACACACAGAAAGGTCTGGGCGACCCGGGGATCGAACCCGGAACCTTCTTGCTGTGAAGCATGAGCGCTACCCACTCACCCACCAGATAGTGTCTCTCTTGACTGGTCAACAATCTAGCAAAGATTGACCAGAGGGAGTTTATATAGACTGAAGCAAAAGAAGGATCGGAATAGACTAGGAAATGGAGCTGGACTGTAACAAAAATGTAAATATGTAAACAAAAAGGCACAACTGTGACAGGAGGAATCGATGGTGCAGAATGGCAGCCTCATTTCTGTCAGTCTACCCCAGGGCAACTGTGGCTACAATAGTAACTTACCATCCGCAAGTAAGAAGTTAAAGAATAATGCAATGTAAAGCACTTCGGGTATCTTGAAAGGAGCTAGACTATAAATCCAGTGCATTATTATTTAATTAGTACTGAGTAAAGTAGTATTAAATGATTGAAATAAATAAAGTGAGTACTTGTTACAATTTGGTTCTTAGATCCTGGCATTCGTTTGGAAAATATGACAGCTAAGATACCAATAAAACCATTGAAGAGAATGGAGAGGTTAAGGTGGTTGATGATTGTGCGGCTGTGACCGAATTTAAGTGAATGTAGCTGAATTGGACAGAAGAAGGAAGGGATAGAAAATGCATTTATATAAATTACTTGGGAGGGGATTGGCTGATAGAAACAGTTGATAAGATACAGAGTGAGATGGTTAGCCTTCCAATTCTCACTTTTCTCTTGTGGCACTGTTAGATTGAAAGAAATTTAGTGAAACGGTGAGATACTACATATTTCATCTTTTTTCCAAGGTACATTTTTACAACAAGGACAACCAAAGACTTGGGTATTACTTCAAATGTTTCTCCAAAACCTTGACGAGTATTCCCGGTTTGGTTGTCCTAAAAATCGCGTGGCCCTCCTTGGATTTAATGACTCCAAACCTGCTCATATGTGGAACACGGTGAATGCAAATGTACCAAAGCCCCAAATACAGTCTCTAGTGAGCCGCCACCTCAGTCCACGACCCAGCGTCTCTATCACGCTGTAATTTAGGACATGTTGTAATGAATACAGAATAGAACAAATGATTGACTCTCAAGCTTTTGGAAGCGTGTTATGATTAGAAATACTCTTTGTTGGCCGTCAAAAGCGTCAAGATTGTTTTTCTTTGTGAATGCAGAAGGAATCACTGTATGTACTACACAGAGGCGCTGGATAGTGTCACCATTTGACGGATGAGACAACATTTCCGGGAGATGAGACAAGATACAAGATTGGGTCCAAGAGAAGACGAGATTTTAATTAATTCCAAATATATACATTTTGCAATTCAGTTTCAAACTTTGGCCTCACATTTTTTTCTTTATTTGATTTCATATTTTTGTTTCAATTCCAGAACTGCTTTTTGGAACTGAAATAGAGAATGATGTAGAGTCGGTTAATACAAACATTTAAAGCTCAGAATGAGAAGCCTGACACAACAGTTACAGAAAGAGGGACCATTTGTCAATACAAAGTGAATTAGAGCCTGAATTGATGGAGCCGAATCGCACCCATGCTCACTTCCCATTTGGAGTGTTGTGGCTTGAGAACTAACAATGTCCAGTCTATGCATCACAACAGTCTAAATCTCAATAATATTTAAAGGAACTATGTAAGGAAGGTCTACTACCTGCAAGAAGATGCTTTAGGTTTTTTTTGAGGTATTTCTTGCCAATAAAAACATCTGTAATGTAATTAATGCAACATAGAGAAACAGGTCTGGACTGGGACAAAAAAATGGCACTGGCATTTTTGGCTTAGACCGGCCCCTCATAATTAGTCCTGGTTTAGTCCTGGTTCAGACCTGATTTAGTCGTGATTTAGACCTGATTAGTCCTGGTTTAGTCCTGGTTCAGTCCTGATTTAGTTCTGGTTTAGTCCTGGTTCAGACCTGATTTAGTCCTGATTTAGACCTGATTAGTCCTGGTTTAGTCCTGGTTCAATCCTGATTTAGTCCTGGTTTAGTCCTGGTTCAGACCTGATTTAGTCTTGATTTAGTCCTGGTTCAGACCTGATTTAGTCCTGATTTAGATGTAATTAGTCCTGGTTTAGTCCTGGTTCAGACCTGATTTAGTCCTGATTTAGACCTGATTAGTCCTGGTTTAGTCCTGGTTCAATCCTGATTTAGTCCTGGTTTAGTCCTGGTTCAGACCTGATTTAGTCCTGATTTAGACCTGATTAGTTCTGGTTTAGTCCTGGTTCAATCCTGGTTCAGTCCTAAATTGTGGGCCGGTCTCTAAGTAAAAAAAAAATAAAATAAAATAAAATAAAAAAAAAGAAGGGCATTGGCCCCTAGGACTGTCGGCCCACCGGGAAAATGCCCGGTATGCCCAATTACCAGTCCAGGCCTGTAGAGAAATTACCAACAAAACTCTCGTGACATTTATGTTATTTCTCTCTCAAGAGAGAGAAATAACATTTACATGGAGACCAAGAAGTGGACCTTCCACTAGGAAAGTTAGTTAATATTGTTATGTTCATTTGCAGTCTATGCCTTTAATACAATGGTGGGCAATGAATTAATATTGTTAAAATTCAGATTTTTGTTAAGAAATGATCGGGTTCAACATTTGTGATTTACACCTTTTAGATATTTTCTCACAAAGTACACTGTAATCAATAGGGAAAACTGGCACTCGCCCCATCTGGCAGTATGGCATCACCACACTCAATAATCTGAAAACCACCACGAGCATCTTCTGCACTTGGCGTGGTGAGGTGCCATCTTGTCCATTGGCTATAAAGACTCGGTCAGTTGTTGTGCTGATGAGAGTAGTAATTTGTCTAATTGGAGGCGGGAGAGTGTGACGTGGTGACAGCATCGTGAGCGTTCTGATGTAGCTGTGATACAGGGACGCACTGGAAACAGCCTGATCTGATGGACTGTGCTTTATGAACTCTCTCCTGACCGGCCCATTCATCCTGGTCTGGTCGCCATGGACAACATCACTTTGGTTAATTAAAAAAAAGACAGAGCAGAGCATTAGGAGATGTCATCAGAGCTGCAGCCGTGAGAATGTACAGTTGGGATTTGGATGAGGTCATAGCTGTCGATAGCTATGTAATAATAAAAATACATAAAACATGTGTAGCGCTTTTCATAACACTCAAGACGCTTCACATAGATCAAGATGGATGCAAACACAAATGAAAGAAACAGATAAACAGTAGATGCAGTTATTTAAAGGCAGTTTGAACAGGTGAGTTTTCAGGGCTTTTTTGAAGATAGTGAGAATAGACTTTAGACTTTTATTGTCCCCAAGAGGAAGTTCATTTTCACGCACATGGAGCTTGTTTGACATATACAGCGACAAACACAGCATGACAAACACACATTACAATAGACACTACAGCACACTCAGCGGGGCCTAGTGTTCAAAATGTGATGGCCGAGGGGATCAGGCTTCTGCCAAAGCGGGCCCTCCTGCACCTGAATGCCCTGTACCGCTGTGCTGAGGGCAGAGGGGTGAGGTGCTCCTGTAGTGGGTGAGTGGGATCCTGTTCTATGGAGAGAGATGAGTCTCTGATGTGTTTGGGCAGGGAGTTCCAGAGGGTGGCGGCAGCAGCAGAGAAGGTCCTGCCCCCCCCAGGTCTTGTGTTTAGTCCTGGTGGGGGGAAAATTGGAGGTTGGCGTCAGCTGATCAGAGGGCACAGGTGGGGGTCAGGTTATAGAGAGACTTGTACACAATGGTGAGGAGTCTGAATTGGATGCGATGAGGGGTGGGGAGGAGTGGAGATCTCTGCAGACAGCAGTGATGTATTCACAGGAGGAGGTGCGGGTGAGGAGGCAGGCAGCAGAGTTCTGGATGCACTGGGCCGGCTGTTGCAGTAGTCATGGGCAGATAGATAAACACAATGGGGCAAATTTAAGGAACTATAAGATAAGATAAGATAAGATAAGATAAGACTTTATTGATCTCACTAGGAGAAATTCACTTGCCACATTAGCTCCAGGCAGTTTAGTGCAAAAGAAAGTTAGAACAAAAAAAAGTGCGTGCAGACAGTTGAGATAATAATAATACTAATAAATGTATATATGGTGGAGTTATACAGTCTGATGGCAGTGGGGATGAAGGATCCGTGGTAGCGCTCCTTCTTGCACTGAGGGTGCCTCAGTCGGCTGCTGAAGGAACTGCTCAGCTCCTCTACAGTCCGGTGCAGAGGGTGAGAGGCAGCGTTCCCTCTAAGCTGCGCGCCTGTGCAATTGCGCAATGCTCGCACATTCTCAGCGCACAAGAAAACCTATGCAGCCCAGGAATGAAAGAGTTCCGCTTTTTTTTCAGCCGCGGGGTCATCTGAATACGGGGGAATCGTCCAGTCGCAAGAAACAAAAGTATGTGTCTCGTATTAAACTTCTACCGGTGTAAGCCACGAGCACGCGCAAGCCGCGAGCACGCGCAGCTCTTTCGCAACAGCGTGTAGCGGGGGTGCATGTCGGATGTCGCGCACAGGAGTCCAAGGAGCGCTCAGGGAGTTAGTGTGTTTGCTCAGACACATAAAACATTAGGGGGAACATTGGTGAGAGGTGTCCTCCATGATGGACGTAAGTTTGGCCAGCACTCTCCTCTCAGGCACCTCCGCTACAGAGTCCAGAGGACAGCCCAGGACAGAGCTGGCCCTCCTGACCAGCTTATTAAGTCTCTTCCTGTCCCGCTCTGTGCTGTTCGGGGCCCAGCAGACAACAGCGTAGAGGAGAGCAGAGGCCACCACAGAGTCATAAAAAGTCTTGAGCAGAGGCCTGCACACTCCAAAGGACCTCAGTCTCCTCAGGAGGTGGAGGTGACTTTGGCCCTTCTTGTACAGGGCGTCGGTGTTGTGGGACCAGTCCAGTTTATTGTTGATGTGAACACCCAGGTACATGAAACTGTCCACAGTCTCTATGTCCTGCCCCTGGATGTTCACCGGTGAGTGAAGTAGTGGTCTTCTCCTGAAGTCGATCACCATCTCTTTGGTTTTACTGGTGTTAAGGCTCAGGTGGTTGCGCCCACAAAGTCACTGATGACCGAGTGGTACTCCAGTTTGCTCCCCTCAGACACAGCCCAGTGAGTCGACCGAGTCGTCAGAGAACTTCTCGAGATGGCAGTTATCCGTGTTGTAGGTGAAGTTCGAGGTGTAGATGGTGAAGAAGAAGGGTGAGAGGACAGTTCCCCGGGGGACCCGGTGCTGCAGACTACCACCACCTGTATGCAAGATTTTGATTTTACATTTCAGAAACTTGTCCACAGATATAAGGTAAACATGATCACATCAAATACAGCTTTTACTGATAACAATTGTAATGGTGATTTATTCTTAAAGATCCCATGACATGGTACTTCTTGATGCTTTTATATGGCTCCTTAATGGTTCCCTAATACTGTAAATGAATCCTTCTTCAAAATCAACACTCAGTGCATGAGAAACAGAGATAAGATGAGAAAGAGTAATTTTTCTCCCTCAGAACAGGTCATAATGGGAGTTGTTGCTTGAATGCAAATGAGGAGAAAAAAGCTGGCCAATAATAGAGGGTGGGGGCGTGGCCAAACTCTCCGCTCTCGGCTCTGAGCTCTCAGCTGATTCATTTCCTTGTTTTTGCACGGGGGGAGAGATTTCAAGCATTCCATTGAAAAATAAACACATTTCCACATAAAATAAAATTAAACCACTGCTGTTCAAAGGTCCAGAGGCTCAGATAAAGGACTTCCGAGCCTAGAAACACTCGGACGTGCCTCCAGGCAAATAAAAAAATGCATTTCGCATTGCGTAGCGCATTCACAGTCCAAACTCTATGGGCGTGATATACAGGGACGCTGAGCGGAGACAGAGGGAGGGGCTGGAGCTGCATTTGCCGATCTGACGTCAATAAGGTGCCTTGTTGCCTTGGGGGGGGGGGGGCTAAACAGGGTAGGGGAGCTCACATTAACGTTCAAAAACCTCAGAAAGTGAAAATTTCATGTCATGGGACCTTTAATTACAAAAACATTGGCCATGACAGCCATGGTGCTCATGTTATAATTTGGTGTTCTCAAGGAAATTATCCAATCAGAAAGCAAAATGAGTCTCACACAAGTTGCACATTTGGGTTGCCAGTTTCTATGCTGAAATCCAGTTGGTTTAAATCTAAAAGGACTCTCTCTGATGTGAATGGTCACTACCTAAACCCCAGCATCTGCAGCCCATCATGATTCAGTGCTGTCCATATACTGAGAAAGAGAAATATCTGTGTCCTCTATCTGCAGATTAAGGCATTGGCAATTGTGCTTTTTAAAAAACTGTAAGAATATGAGCTACTTCCAGTTCCTTTTAAAATGAGACATACAGTATAAAGGGCTTTTAATGTGTTTGTATTTATTTTTGTTTTTCCTTCATTATCATCTTACTCAGAGTTGCATTTTAATTGATTAACAATGTCTTGCATTGTCTTGCATTCAGAGGTTTCCAAACATCATGTAGTTTCTCTAAAAACTAAAAATGATATAATTCAAAATATTTTACTTTCTGCACTAAAATGTCGCTATTAGGATGAAGGGCCTCTCATTTGAATCTTTAATACGAAGTCACTTGCCCTACGTGCATCACCTGTACCCTAAAGCAGTGTTTCCCAACCAGGGGTACAAGTACCCCTAGGGGTACGCGAGCACATTGCAGGGGGTACTCGGCAGTGTCGCTGCCAGGTGCAGGGGGAGATTTTTTTGAATTTTTTTATTCTAATTTGAGTAAATTTGAGTTAAACAAAAGAGAGAAAATGCCTGAGAATTAAATTTTCAAATTAAGGAGATGAAATAAAATGATTTCATTTAATAATCCATTGGGTCATGTTCTACTTTTGGAGAATTATCAACACGTATGAGTGAGGAGGTACTCGAGGTATGACAAAAAGGCTCAGGGGGTACACAAGACCAAAAAGGTTGGGAAACACTGTCCTAAAGCACTGTGTTGAGTTGATCTTAGTTTTACATTTTATTGTTAATCTGCTGATTTTGTGGAATGTGTCGCTTTTAACCTCTCTGGCAAGTTCAGAACGATATTGCGCTGTATTTTACAAAGAGGGATATAAATTGCTGGTACATCTTACTCACCTTATTCTGCCCCGCCCACTTTTATCTCTCCTAAATCGCACTTTCTTGTGGTGGCATGTCCAATTAAAGGTCCCATTCATTTCAATTGAGAATATGGGAAAAGTTTTGCAGCTAAAATATAACATAAAGTAAGCTCAGGTTCAGGTTTAAAACTGCTTTACCAAGATCAGCAGCCCCATACAAAATAATATAACCCAACTGATGATGATTATAACAGTTACAAATAGGTATTACTAGAGGTATGCAAAAATTAGTGACACTATATTAGTGAGAGTTTTTTTTTTTTTTAGTTTTTACTAAAATTTCTTCTGACAACCAGGCCTGGACTGGTAATTGGGCATACCGGGCATTTTCCCGGTGGGCCGACAGTCCTAGGGACCGATGCCCTTCTTTTTTTTTTTTTTTTTTTACTTAGAGACTGGCCCACAATTTAGGACTGAACCAGGATTGAACCAGGACTAAACCAGGACTAATCAGGTCTAAATCAGGACTAAATCAGGTCTGAACCAGGACTAAATCAGGATTGAACCAGGACTAAACCAGGACTAATTACATCTAAATCAGGACTAAATCAGGTCTGAACCAGGACTAAACCAAGACTAAATCAGGACTGAACCAGGACTAAACCAGGACTAATCAGGTCTAAATCAGGACTAAATCAGGTCTGAACCAGGACTAAACCAGGACTAATTATGGGGCCGGTCTAAGCCAAAAATGCCAGGGCCATTTTTTTGTCCCAGTCCAGACCTGCTGACAGCTACAGTTTTGTTGCTGGTTTAGGGGGAAAAGACATACAGGGGGTCCTCGGGTTACGACATTGATCTGTTCTTAAGACGCGTCGTAACCCGAATTTCGTCGTAAGTCGGATTTTGACTTTGATCTTCCAACCAAAGCATCAATAACCTTTCCATCTCAATAATTAGACCACTACGCTGCTTGGTTATCACTGCCGCTTTCATAGGAGCAGATCAGAGCCCACATCAGGTACTTCCGCCCACAGTGGGCACGCACACGAGGCCGTCTTCTACAACCACAACAGAGCGTATTCTTCCGCCGTGCGCCGCGCGCCGTTCGCGTTTGTTTACGTCGCTTACCACGCTAAACCGCGTAAGACGGAATGACGCGTAATATATATATATATTTTAATGGGGGCGCGTTCGTAACCACGAAACGTCATAAACCGAGACCGTCGTAACCCGAGGACCCCCTGTATTCACCATTTTGATGCTTAAATTGGTGATTTCATATTAACTTTGCACAGGTGGTGGTTTAACAAAGACTTTTAGTATCACAGCCATGATTTAGTATCATAATTTATTTTTTTTATACTAAATTGCATCATATAGATTTCAAAAATATAGAATTGAAAGTGCACAATATCAAAGCATCTATCATATTGGCAACATCTTAATGATACCCAGCCCTGTCTCTATGAACTCAATAAGAACTGTAAAACTGTAAACCAGTAAATGAATTGGCAGCATTTATAAGGATTTTAATTTAGTATTTTTCTGAGACGTCCTTGTATTGCGTCTGACAGTGTGACATAAAAAATATGTGAATTCAGGTCTGGACTGGGACAGAAAAAATGGCCCTGGCATTTTTGGCTTAGACCGGCCCCTCATAATTAGTTCTGGTTTAGTCCTGGTTCAGACCTGATTTAGTCCTGGTTCAGACCTGATTTAGTCCTGATTTAGACCTGATTAGTCCTGGTTTAGTCCTGGTTCAGACCTGATTTAGTCCTGATTTAGATGTAATTAGTCCTGGTTTAGTCCTGGTTCAATCCTGATTTAGTCCTGGTTCAGACCTGATTTAGTCCTGATTTAGACCTGATTAGTCCTGGTTTAGTCCTGGTTCAATCCTGATTTAGTCCTAGTTTAGTCCTGGTTCAATCCTGGTTCAGTCCTAAATTGTGGGCCGGTCTCTAAGTAAAAAAAATAAAAATAAAAAGAAGGGCATCGGCCCACCGGGAAAATGCCCGGTATGCCCAATTACCAGTCCAGGCCTGTGTGAATTACAGTAAGAGTTACGGCCACTGTAATGTGCAGGCTTGGGGAGTAACGGATTACATGGAACGGCGTTAAGTAAAAGGATACAAAAAAAAGGTAACTGTATTCCCCTACAGTTACAAAGAAAAAGACGTAATCAGATTACAGGTAAATTTTGTGAAAATGGGGATTACTTAGCAGGATTACAATTTGAAAGCATTTTATGTTATTTCATTTTTTCTTTTAAAGCCGGAGGTCATATGTAGGGAAAACACAACGTACAGACTCGCGCCGTGCGCCGCGCGCGCTCTGTGAAACAAACTTGCAGCGGCTCGCACTGAATTTCACGCAGGTCGCGCACTACGGACTAAACTTGCAGCGGGCATGGTTTCAAAAAACGCATTTAAAACGGGTGGAAATTTAGGGAGAATTTTATTTTTAAAGAAGACAAAGGGAACAACATCACAGTACAGTGCAAATTGTGCCTTCCAGCAGTTAAACACCTGTCAATGTCCAAGGATTCTACTTCCAATCTCAAGAAACATTTACAGGTAAAATCGCTAATATTAACACTTTGATACTGACAAGCCCTAAATGTCCTGCTTCAGTCATGTTATGTGTGAATATGAGTCATTTCTTTGTCTTGATTCATTGGTAGGAGCCAGTTTCGAGTTAGCTATCGACTAGCAAACTATTAGCAAGCTAGCTAACGTGACCATACGTCCTCTTTTGCCCGGACATGTCCTCTTTACAGAGGCTGTCCGGGCTGTCCGGCCGGAGTTTATAAAATCCTTCAAATGTCCGGGTTTTTGATTCCCTTGGAAACGCGCTCTGAGAGGCGGAACCCCGGAACGTGTATTCATTCATTTACAAACAAGCGCGCCACGCTCCGCACCCCCCGCACCCCCCCCCCCAGAATGGGAGGCAGAATGACCAGGGAGAGGAGGAAGGCAAGGAAGACTGAAGAAAAGGAAAAAGAAGGAAAAAGGGACTGTTGACTTGAGGCATTATTTGTATATTTTTTTTCATTAGCCATTAGACATATTATTTTGAAAAATGGGCTTACTGAACATTGAAGAATAGGCTAACTCTCTTTTTATTTTTATTTTTTCTTTTTTCTTAACTAAGATGTAAGTGTCAGCCTTAAGATTGCTTATATTAATAAATATATTATTTATAAAGCAACTGTTTGTGAGTGTTTTGGGCTATTTTTCAGTATATCCAGGTAAAGTGTTCTTTTCTGGGGAATTCAGAAGCACAAGTACGGTCACAAGTACACTTTGTGCATTTGTAGAACGATATTACAATATTTAAACATTATCTAGGCAACATAGTCATGTTAACTGATCCATGAAGACCCTTTAGACAATTCCGAGCAAAGCTGTCGTTAGATGTAGGCCAGCACGCAAGCTGGACGAACATCCTGTCCAGCTGCGGAGATCGGGCAAGATGACTGTCCCGGTAAAACTAAAACTTTAACTGAAAATATAATTTCGTTGAAGTCATAGGTGTTTAGGTGTTTGGTTTAGTGAGTGACCTTGTTTACTAGTGACTTGGCTTATAGTGATAACAGTTGTTAAAACTACACATAGAACTGTACTTGTCCTCCTAAAAACTTAATTGTATTGTAATTTTCTTGTTTTCTTGTTGTTATAGGATATTTGGTGTTAAAGTAATCTAAAAGTAACTGAAAGTAATCAAGTTACATTACTTTAATATTATAGTACCGGGATTACGTTACTGAATACATATTTTAAGGAGTAACTAGTAACTGTACCGGATTACATTTCTAAAGTAACCCTCCCAACCCTGGTAATGTGGAGCAAGAGTCTGTGTTATTTGTGGCTGCACACTGACATCTGCTGGATAAAACGTCTCACTGCACGTATAGACTAATAACTGGGTTGGGAAAAATGTATTTTATTTCCCGGGTCCTTTCTCAGATGCTGCAGATTACAATACAGTCACAGCGAAAAGAGTACTATAAATTTGTACTCAAGTAAAAGTAAGGTTATCTGGCTAAAAATATAACACAGTCACAACTACGACTCCAGCGTCTGTACTTTCTCTAACAAGTGCACCACTGGACACTGGGTGTTAAAACCATCTGTAGGTTTCAGAATGACGAGAATCTAGAATTGTTGCCATGACAATTAACAGTTTTAAACACATTATAGTTTTTGAATGGAAACGATACTCAGAATGTTGCATGTGACAGAAAATGGAAACCCATACAGTATACCACACATATACTATAGATAAACTGTAACTTGTTGGTTGGTTGTCCGTCACCTGCTTGTTTCTATAGATATGTCACTGTTCTGCCTGGAATGTTCCACAGTATGACATTAAACAGCTCTACCTTACATTGCACCATAGGTACCTCCAGCTTAGGTCCTGACCAAACCGAAACAAGAAGATCATGGAGATGGTCCCCGGGCGCAGTAATGTGCTGCTCACTGCTCCTAATATATATGTATAGGATGGGTTAAATGCAGAGAAGAATTTCTCCAGTGTGAGATCAATAAAGTCACTTCTTATTATTAAATAACAAGTGGGTTTATAGCTCAAAAATAGCTAGAAAAACAGGTATTATGACTGTGGGGTCACCTCTCAACAGATCTGACTTGTAACCTGGTCTGGTTTGGTCTCCATTGCTATAGAAAGGTTTAATGCCATACTGTGAAACATTCCAGATAAAGCAATAACATCTCCACGGAGAAAAGCATTTGGCGCACCTTCCACCAGAAAAAAAGATACACAATGCACCTTTAATGACTTCTCTGTCACAAAGCAAAGAAAGAATGTTATTATACCAAAAAAGTCTTGCTAAATATTAATTTTAAACAGTTTTTGGTTGCCCAAACTGTTTATTCCTTATTTACCTTAAAAAAAAAACAAAAAAACTAGCATGCGCACTGCGCACTTTCTGATTCTCAGTACAATAAAACACTTCATAATTGCATACAACATTTTGACCACATGAGCTGCTTATATGCACTGGGGCAATATATACTCAACAAAAATATAAACTCAACACTTTTGTTTTTGCTCCCATTTTTCCTGAGATGGACCCAAAGATCCAAAATTCACTCCAGATACACAACACTACCATTTCTCTCAAACATTGTTCACAAATCTGTCCAAATGTGTGACAGCGAGCACCTCTGCCCCACCGAGACAATCCACCCCACCTCACAGGTGCGCCACATCAAGATGCCGATCTGACATCATGACCAGTGCACAGGTGTGCCTTAGACTGCCCACAATAAAAGGCCACCCCGAAATGTGCATTTTTTTTGCTTTATTGGGGGTCTGGGGACTCAGAACCAGTCAGTATCTGGTGTGACCACCATTTGCCTCATGCAGTGCAACACATCTTCTTTGCATAGTTTATCAGATTGTCAATTGTGGCCTGTGGAATGTTGGTCCACTCCTCTTCAGTGGCTGTGCGAAGTTGCTGGATATTAGTGGGAGCTGGTACACGCTGTCATATACGCCGGTCAAGCACATCCCGAACATGCTCAATGGGTGACATGTCCGGTGAGTATGCTGGCCATGCAAGAACTGGAACATTTTCAGCTTCCAAGAACTGTGTACAGATCCTTGCAACATGGGGCCATGCATTATCTTGCTGAAACATGAGGTGATGTTCATGGATGTATGGCACAACAATGGGCCTCAGGATCTCATCACGGTATCTCTGTGCATTCAAAATGCCATCAATAAAATGCACCTGTGTTCTTCGTCCATAACAGCCTTTGAAGAGGAGTGGACCAACATTCCACAGGCCACAACTGACAATCTGATAAACTCTATGCGATGTGTTGCACTGCATGAGGCAAATGGTGGTCAAACCAGATACTGACTGGTTCTGAGTCTCCAGACCCCCAATAAAGCAAAAAAAAAAAATGCACATTGCGGGGTGGCCTTTTATTGTGGGCAGTCTGGGGCGCACCTGTGCACTGGTCATGATGTCGGATCGGCATCTTGATGTGGCGCACCTGTGAGGTGGGGTGGATTGTCTCGGCGGGGCAGAGGTGCTCGCTGTCACACATTTGGACAGATTTGTGAACACTGTTTGAGAGAAATGGTAGTGTTGTGTATCTGGAGTGAATTTTGGATCTTTGGGTCCATCTCAGGAAAAATGGGAGCAAAAACAAAAGTGTTGCATTTATATTTTTGTTGAGTGTACAAAGATTTGGGTCTGGGACTTAGCTTTGGAAGTACATAACAGTTGTTCTAACTTAACTTTCATGAAAACTATTTTGATCCTAACATCACATAATGAGATTTTTACTTAGCCCTTATAGTCCAACACTGCTCCTTCTCTGTGATACCACTTCAGTACCATAAAATACAGAGGACCGTGAACGCCTCATTATTCTTCCCATCTCCTCCTCACAGCTCCTCTGCTCTGATCACATTTCACACAACGCCCTGAGACACACCAGGGCTTTGCTGATGAAGGCTCTCCTCCTCTGCAAAGATGAGCCCCAAACCCACCACATAACCATAGAGCTCAGGCTCAACAGCCTAAAAACAGCCTTTACCTCCTGTAGCATGTATGTCACGCTAGGTTTATACGGTATGGATAATTTCCATAGACTGCATAATGGACAGTTACTTTCATAAATACAATGGAAAACATAGTCCGTGGATTTGGCGTGAAATTTGCATGCATGTGCCTGCTTCTGGCTCCACTAACTCTAGCTCCAATTCTCTTTGTATTGAAAAACTGTTGCCTCTCCTCTGTAACTGCTGCAGTGAGCCCCGCCATTTTGCTCTTAAAATGTTTAAGATAAGATAAGATAACAGAACATAAGATAAGATGAGACTTTATTGATCTCACATAGGAGAAATTCACTTGCCACATTAGCTCCAAGCAGTTTAGTGCAAAAGAAAGTTTGTACAAGAAAGTGCATGCAGACAAGATAAGTAATAATAATAAAATAAGTAAATAAGAGAATATACAAAAATGTATTGTATTGTGTTATTATTTCACTATTTTGTAAATCAGGATATGGTCATTAATAGCAGACAAATATGGGGCCTTTTGTGTGTGTGTGTGTGTGTGTGTGTATTTCATTGATAAAGTATAAAAAGACATCAACAGTGTGATAACATTACAAGAATTGAATGAAAGGAGAAGAAAGAAGAGTAGTCTTATGTTATCTGCCCCCTCTTCCCTTTTCCAGACATTAACACCGATAGTGACTATAAAACATTTCATCAGTACATTCCATTTCAATCACAATTATTAATCAATTGTAAACAGAAAGCTTCATTTTTATGTGCAACAATTTAGTTTTCTTTTTCATACCTACACATTACACTGGATTTTATGTATTTTTTAAATGCCATTACAGTATTGTACTTGATCCTTTGATTTCTTTGTTAAGATTATTCCATAAATGAACTCCTTTCACAGTGACGCTTCGCTCCATAACATTGGTTCTGAATGTAGGTTTTTAAAAAAAAAAACATGTCAGTTCCTTTTAAATTGTAGTGGCTTGTTCTCATCTCAGATAGTCTTTAAATATTTATAGGGAATACATGCAGTTTTTTTTTTTTAAAGGAAAAGTAACGTTTTTTTTACAATCTGAGCCTTCTTTCGGCAATAAAACAAGTAGTTTTACTCACCCATAGCAGTTTGGTGTCAATTGGAGCAGTATCGCAGAAGTTATGTTGTAGCCGTTCTGTTCTACTAATGATCCCGTATCCGTTAACAAGGTGCTCGGGGCATTACTTTGCGGTGTCCAAATAACACAAACTTTAGCACTTTCCAAATCACAGAAGATCGCTGTGTCAGGGTAGACTTTTAGTGGATTCCAAAACGGCCTGAAACCCGATATCCAGCTATAGTTTCATTTGATGACGTCATCAGAGAGGACAGTGCGCATGCGTGAACTCAGCTGTTTTGTAAACACGGCTAGTCCGAAAGAAGCTAACACCGCTCTGAACTTTACTTTTCTGTTGCGATATCGGGTTTCAGGCCGTTTTGGAATCTACTAAAAGTCTACCCTGACACAGCGATCTTCTGTGATTTGAAAAGTGCTAAAGTTTGTGTTATTTGGAGACCGCAAATCAGTGCCCCGAGCACTCACGCTAACGGATACGGGATCATTAGTAGAACAGAACGGCTACAACATAAGTTCTGCGATACCACTCCAATTGACACCAAACTGCTATGGGTGAGTAAAACTACTTGTTTTATTGCCGAAAGAAGGCTCAGATTGTAAAAAAAAAAACATTACTTTTCCTTTAAGCCTTTATTTGTCTCACACAATGACACACAGTGACACACGGGAGAAATTTGACTTCTGCATTTAACCCATCCTTTTCAGGAGCAGTGAGCAGCCATCTTTTGGCGTCCTCAAAGTCATGCTTTATACATGACTTTGAGGCTACTTAATTCAACAATATCACACATTCACCACTTTAAGTTTAACAAATAATGGGTTCCGTGGCTCTCTATGACTGGTGGTGATAATTCTCAAAGTCCTTTTCTGTAAAATAAATAATGGCTGTAGGTAGGTTTTACATGTTGACCCCCAAATTTCCACACAGTACATCAGATATGGTGCGATTATGGAGTTTTACAAGGTTAATAATGCTGCACTGTTTAGTGAGAACTTTATGCAACACTGCAATTGCTTTGGAAATTTTGCTTTCAGTGTAATTTATATGAGACCTCCAGTTTAGACCTTCATCAATCATCACTCTTAAAAATTTAGTTTCACGTACTCTCTTAATCTGTATCCATCTATGTCTAATGTTATGTCATCTTCTTTGTTTTTATCCTTAAATAAAGTGATTTTTTTTTTTACATAAGAATCAATCCATTTAAATCAAACCAATATTTAACTTTTTTTTTTTTAGCTCTTTGTTTTAGCTATTTGTGACCTCTTTTATATATTTTCCATGGTAAAATATATAATTCTATTTGCTGATGATATAATAAATTGTATCATCAGCAAATAGAATTTTCCCAATTTCAGGTGCTTTAACAAAATCATTCATATATAAAATAAATAATTTGGGCCCAAGAATCGAGCCTTGGGACACACCCCATTTGATATTATACCTTTCTGATTCTGTCTCATTGATTTGTACATATTGTTTTCTGTTTTCTGTTTGCATTTGAATGTTCTGCCATAAATCCATACTGGTTATCATTCAAGATGTTGTTTTTGTCAAGCCCAAAACTGTGGAAGCATGGAGACTGGCCTATAGTTTGAAAAGTTGCATTTATCACCATTTTTTTTAAATAAAGATGTACTATTTTCTCTAGTTTCATTTTGTCAGGGAAAGCTCCCATTGATAATGATAAATTGCATATGTATGTAAAAGGCTCAATAACAGATTAAATTATATTTTTCACAATCCAACCCAAAACATGCACCATAGGTAAAATCCTCCAGCTTAGGTCCTGACCAAGCCAAAGCAAGAAGATCATGGAGATGGTTCCCGGGCGCAGTAATGTGCTGCCCACTGCTCCAAATAACAGGATGGGTTAAATGCAGAGAAGAATTTCTCCAGTGTGAGATCAATAAAGTTGCTTCTTCATTCTTCAATCATCATGTCCGATACCTCACAGTCAGTTGTCTTTTGTTTCCACAGTTTTTGACAATTTTTCTTATTTCATCTTTTTCCACCTTGTCTAGAAAAATACTGTTCACATTGTCAATTATAGGCCTATTTTCATCTAACTTTTTAGAGGGATTACCTGCAAGGCTGGACCCCACATTAGCAAAATATTCACAAAACTGACATTTTTCATCATATATGTCAGTATTTTTCCTTACAAAGTAGTGTGGATAAGGATGTTTCACTTTCTTGCTTATCACTCTATTTATTATGCTCCAAGTTGACTTAATGTTATTTTTGTTTTTAGTTGTTCACTGTAATATTCTTCTTTTCTTTTCCTGATAATCCATACTAATTTGTTTTTATATGTTTTATACTTGTCTTCTGCCTCTCCCGTTTGTGTTTTCAAAAAACATGTACACAGATTTTTTTTTTCTTTTTACATGCATTTTTTAATCCCTTGGTCATCCATGGTTTATCTTCCCTTTTCTATTCCGATCCCTCTACCCAAATACGCTGTGTAGCCCCGTGCGCTCTGGGAAGTCGCGAACTGGTGAAGCCGGTGATAGCTAACCTGGGAAATCCCAGGCTGTCTTTCGTTCGTTCCGATCTGAAAGACAGCCTGGCAACTATGGCAAGCAAGCTCTCCCGATTCTGGGAGCCAATCAGAGAGCAGGGAGGGGTGGCAAGACGGTGACGCGTACTACGTGACAAACGGAAGCTTGTAGTTTGAACTGACAACTGACATGATTGGCTATGGGCTACATATACGCCAAATGATAGACATGTGTAACGCCCAATAAACGGCCGTTGGTGATCGCAAACCACACCTCTGTTACGAGATATTTCGAAGGTGGCTTCCAGACCATATCTCACTTGTGATATGGTCAGGTGTAAACCAGGCAAGGTGATAGCCGCTCTGCAAAGAGAAAGCATTAACCGGAAGTTCGGCACCACCACCGGGCGGAGCTTCCGGTCGTTGTGAAAAAGGTCTATTAGCCACCAAAATAACAATAATAAACTAGATTTTTTTTGTAAACCCTTAAATATAATAATATATATAAGTTAACGATGTTTTGTTGAAATTAGTAGTTTATGCATTTTAATGTGTCGTTTGCACGCTTCCTCCATATGATTTTTCTAGAAAGTCAAATCAATAACAGTACAGGGGTGCTACATATCGACACGCTATTAAAACGATGGATATTTCAACCCCTTCACATGCTTGAATCATTTAATTTAGCCGTAAAATATATATATTAAGTGAGTTTCTAAAATATATAATCGTAAAACATGAACTATACCGTATCCCCCGCTGTAACCCTTTCGCACCCCTCTAAAAGTCATAATGGTTCAGCCCGGTTAAACCTCCCATTAGCGGCGCTGTCTTCATGTGCTTAGCTCTTTGCTGCTTACGCCAGTCCACATAACTACGTTATAACGATCTAGTGGCCTTTTTCTCATTCATTTCACGTCCTTTTTGTCTGCATCATGTCGGCCCCCAAGAAAGGAGACCTGTCCCCGAGTGAAAAGGAATTGTTCGAGGTGATCACAGGAGGTAAGCCTCTTGCGCTAAAGCTAATCCCAAGGGAAAACACAGGGTTTGTATGGATTTTGAATGGTTCTCTTGCTATTTTATTCATGCGATTTGAAAATTCCCATTTCCTCCTAGAGCTGAGAAATTATTCAGGCATACACCCCTTTAAAGAACTGCTTACAGCGATTTGGTCGTTGTTTTTTCAGTGGTCTGTGTATTTTTTGCCTTTTGGGGTGACATATATTACTGTCCTTTACCCAGGATTCCAAATTTAAAAGATGGCAAGGATAATTATATTTGATACTCTTTTGCATGACAAACAATTTGATGTGATTTTTAAGTTTCACAAATGCGAGTTAGTTAAAGGTGCATTGTGTAACTTTTCTGTTGGAGGGTCCGTCAAATGCTTCCATCATCCATCTTCCGCTTTTCCCCCCATGAAACCGGGTGGCGAGGTGTGTTACGTGTCTTGCCCAAGGACACAACGGCAGCACTCATCTGTGGGAGCTGGAATCATCCCGTCGAGAGTGGGATTCGAACGCTCTACCAACTGCTACTGCCGGCCTCAATGTTATTGCGCTGTTAGAAATGTTGTTAGTGTGGCTTTAAAACTTTCTATCATCATGGAGACCAGTCCAGCTAAGCTGCTGGTCAGATCTGTGGAGAGGTGACACTGCTGACAGCCACAATGTTTTTCATGGTGTTTTTGAGCTATAAAACCACCTGTAATTGAATAAATGTGAGGTAGACCGGTTTTAAAATCATACTGTGGAACTAGGGATGCACCGATGTGAAAATTTTAGCCGATACCAATATTACACATCGGGCCGATACCAATATGTTAAAAATTGGCAATATCGGTCGATACCGATATTAATGCTGATATATCGTGCATCCCTATGTGGAACATTCCAGGCAGAGCAAAGATCTATCTGGAGAAACAAGCAGGTGATGGACCCTCAACCAAAAAGTTACATAGTGCACCTTCAAAAAGCAAGCCATTCTTTTCTCACATTTTCATCATTAAAAATGTGATCCCCTAGAAATTTTGTTTTATTTTATAAAAAAAAAAAATAAAAAATTTATATTTAATTCCTCTGTAATATTTATGTTGCCTGGAACATGTTTACTTTGTCACGATGTTGTGAACTTAATTATTTGGTTAATTAAAGGTCCCATGACATGGTACTTCTTGATGCTTTTATATGGTGCCTTAATGGTTCCCTAATACTGTAAATGAATCCTGCTCCAAAATCAAGACTCTGTACATGTGTCTTTCTCATGCACTGAGTCAGTCAGAAAGTCTCTCTCTGAAGAACTCATTATGGGTGTTGTTGCTTGAATGCAAATGAGAAGGACACAGATAGGTTAGAGGAGCAGCGCAGAGGAGCGGGTGGGGGGGGCCCCACCTGCTCCTCTGCGCTGTCTCCCACTTCCGCGTTTTAAGCGCGAAGGAAGAAAGGAGAGGCATTTCAATGAAAAAAACACATTTTCACAGAAAATAAAATTAAACCACTGCTGTTTCAGAGGTCCAGAGGGTCGGGTAAAGGACTTCCGAGCCTAGAAACACTCGCACGTGCCTCCAGGCAAATAAAAAAACGCATTTCGCATTGCATAGCTCCTTCGCAGTCCAAACTCTCTGGGCGTGATTTACAGAGACGCTGAGTAGAGACACAGACGGGGGTGGAGCTGCATTTTTCGATGTGACGTCACATAGTTTCCTTGTTCAGAATTGCCCGTTTGAGCTGTGTTTTTTTCTAACGCAGAAAAGGACCGCAAATGCTCAGTTTAGACATTTCGCAACTTTTAGCCATGGGGGGGGGCCTAAACAGGATAGGGGAGCTCACATTAACGTTCAAAAACCTCAGAAAGTGAAAATTTCATGCCATGGGACCTTTAAAACAATCTGGGCCTATATGTTTATTATTATTTATTTGCTTAATGAGCCAGTATTATGCTATTTTCTGATCTATATTATAATGTTTCCTCATCAAAAACATACCTGGAGTTAACATGTTCACAAACCTTGAATATTTCTTCCCTCAAACAGAAAACACTGTTCCACCTTGTGATGTCATGCAGTAATACGGGAAGTGTTCCACTGTTCTTTTTAAACTCCATACACCTTCACTAGAATCATTTCAGCCCAGGAATTGCCCATTTCTACTGAGCTAAAGGTAAACGTAGCCGTTAACTTGAACAACTTTGTGACATCACAAGGTGGAACAGAGCATTTTAAAATTTGGAGATACAGACTAGGATAACGCAAACGTGTGAATGAAACAAAACTCTGTTCAGGGTAGGTTTTTGACAAGGTAACAACATTATAACATTACTGAAAGCTCACAAGAATCCATTTACCAATAATGACATATGACATTAGCCAACCTTAGCATCACGCAAATGGCTCACAAACAAAACTAACCCTAGCGTGAAAACTTGGTTAAATCTAGTCTTGTCTTTTCATTTTTTGTCCTTTTTAGGAAACGTCCAGGAGGCATCACGACTGTTGGGATGCAGAGATGTGCGAGTGAACTGTCTGGATGAGGTAAATGACCGACTGTCTGCAAGCAGTAAGAATGATTAACATGTACAGCCTATAGCAGTTTCAGATAAAACTAATTACATTACCTTTTGAAAGACAAAAATGGCTGGCACATTTGCTTTAGTAGTTTGTACATCAAGAGTCATGAAAGTGCAATGACCACATGTGAAAGTGCATATGACTTTTCAATTTTGACTTAATTTGGTGGGATATATATATAAATATATATAAATAAATGGATATAGCTAACCCGCTAGCTGCCGTGATTGAAAAAGGAAGTGACTATAGGAAGACAGCCACTCTGTTGCCAAGTATTGTAAATGCACAGTAAAATGAATAAATGCAAAAATATTACAGTAGCGTATACCCATGTTTGAAAGATTACACTGCAACTATCTAAATTAATTCCACTCTTTTTGTACACTACACAAATTTGTATTATGGGCAGTGGTGGAAGGGAATGAAGTACAAAAGTAAAAGTAAAATACTTGAGTATATAGTTTAGGTATCTGTACTTTTCTTTATAAATTTTACAGTGGATACTTTTTACTTTTACTTCGCTACATTTGAGAGCAAGTATCTGTACTGTACTGAAAAGTAAAAAGTACTTTTCGATACAGTTTGAGACCTGCTGAAAAGACAGACTTAATTTTTTAGTTAACGTCCCAACTAACCAAATACACAAAACGACTAGAAAAAAATTAAATCAATTGAATCACTTAAAATCAGCCAAATTCTTTATCAAACCTTACACTGTTCTAAAAATCTCTGCAAAAAATACTTTTTACTCTTTTAAAGTACATTTTAAAATGGGTACTGTAATACTTAAATAGTTTTTCTCATGTGATCCTCTTACTTGAGTGACGTCTACCTCTCTACCTGTACTTTCACTTTAACAAAATTGAGTACTTCATGTACCTCTGATTATGGATTATTCAGTATTCTACTTGAGCATTTCTCCAAAACAACAATTGCTATATTTTCATTTCTTGGATATATCTACTACCACCTTTATCGATATGTTTCGTCATGTTCCTTTGTGAACACCACGTTACCATAGCAACGGCTTTTGTGTACAAGCCCGGGTGCCCATATGTGTGAGACAAGAGCACTCATTGGCCCTCCACCTGAAGAGGCTCTGGGGCCCCATGTCACAGACAGGAGACCTTCAGGTGCCATTGTATTTAGGGCACTAGCAGCATATCAGCGATTAATACTGATTAATCAATATTTTGTGGTTTTAACTGCGCATTGTGTAACTTTTCTAGTGGAGGGTTCATCAAGTGCTTTTCTCTATGGAGATGTTACTGCTTTGCCTGGAATGTTTCACAGTACGGTATTAAACCTTCCTATCATCATGGAGTTCAAACTAGACCAAGTTACAGGTCAGATCTGTGGAGAGTCATAATGCCTGTTTTTCTAGGTATTTTTGGGCTGTAAAACCTGTAATTTGTGTAAGTGTAAAGAAGAGCTGTTTAATGTCATACTGTGGAACATTCCAGGCAGAACAATGACATATCCATAGAAACAAGAAAGTGACGGACCCACAGCCAAGACGTTACAAACTACTCCTCAATTATTTTTATTTGTAGAATACCTAATTTTGTGGCATTGTTGTAATATTTATTATGCCTCAAAAGAAGCATAACGTTGGAATCTGTATCTACTCTACTGGGCCAAGACAAATTTTGCTCAAATGTGTGGGGAAAACGATTACAGTACAGTACAGGCTCCTTTAATCAAAACCCCACAGCGTAACTTATTAGCCAAAAATATACATGAATATTTGCATGGATTTTCGTGATGGTTGATTTTATGGCATGAAAAGCTTGAGTCATACAGGTGATGTGCCAAGTTAAAGATCCCATGACATGGTACTTCTTGATGCTTTTATATGGCTCCTTAATGGTTCTCTAATACTGTAAATGAATCCTTCTTCAAAATCAACACTGCATGAGAAAGAAAGATAAGATGAGAAAGAGTCATAAATGTCACTCTGGAACACTCCATTATGGGCGTTGTTGCTTGAATGTAAATGAGGAGGACAGAGATGGCCTATAGTAGGGGGTGGGGGCGTGGCCAAGCTCTCCGCTCTGTGACCCACTTCCGTGTTTTTGCACAGGGGGAGAGATGAGAAGCCTTCCATTGAAAAATAAACACATTTCCACAGAAAATAAAATTAAACCACTGCTGTTTCAGATGTCCACAGGCTCAGATAAAGGACTTCCGAGCCTAGAAACACTTGCAAGTTCCTCCAGGCAAATAAAAATACGTATTTCGCATTGCGTAGCTCCTCCGCAGTCCAAACTCTCTGGGCGCGATTTACAGAGACGCTGAGTACAGACAGACGAGGGTGGAACTGCATTTGCATTTCTTTTTTCGAGCTGTCGTCAATAAGTTTCCTTGTTCAAAATAGCCCGTTTGAGCTCTGTTTTTTTCTAACGCAGAAAAGGATCGCAAATGCTCAGTTTCGCAACTTTTAACCATGGGGTGGGGGGGCCCTAAACAGGGTAGGGGAGCTCACATTAACGTTCAGAAACCTCAGAAAGTGAAAATTTCATGCCATGGGACCTTTAAAATATGAATCAGAAAACATCAGTAATAAATGTAAATGGATGTATTCATATCTGTTATAATGTTGTTTCCTCATCCCAGACACCTGGAGTGTCTGTGATGCAAACCCTGCATATTTAGGCTGAGTTCTTCTCTCAGACAGAAAACACTCTGTTCAACCTTGTGATGTCATGTGGTAAAACAGGAAGTGCTCCACTGCATTTTTAAACTCCATACACCTTCACAAGAATCATTTGGATCATTTCAGCCCTGTATTGACAATCTCTACTGAACTAAAGGTAAAAGGTAGCTGTTAACTTGAAAACTACCACTACATGACATCACAAGATGGAACAGAGCATTTTGAGCTTTGGAGCTGTAGACAGACTAATAATAAAGGATTAGTCAGACATGTGTGAATGAAAGAAAACACAACTCCAGATATGTTTTTGTGGAGATAACAGCATCCTAACATTGCTAAAAGCTCACAAGAGTCAATTTGGTGTAATATAGGACTTTTAAATAATTGTTCCAAATGGTTTCAACTATTAACCAAATAACCTGAGACATTTTCCCATAAGCATTTTTTTCTCATTTAAACATTAAGCAGAAGCTGTTGTTTTTCTCTAGTATGGGATGACTCCTCTGATGCATGCTGCTTACAAAGGGAAAGCTGACATGTGTAAACTCCTGCTTCAACATGGAGCTGACGTGAACTGCAATCAACACGAGCACGGATACACGGCACTCATGTTTGCAGGCCTGTCAGGTACTCAACTTTAGCAACACACATGCACTACTAGTCAAAAAATTGCCCTCTCCCTCTCATTCTGTGTTTTTTCTTTTATATGTTTATTTTTTACACTTTGATAAACATACGGAAGACATCAAATATTGGGTAACGTTATCCAGTTGATGCTCCACTATCTATTATAATGAGTATTTTTTTTAAATGCGTTTGTTGAAATCTATAATCTATTCAACATGAATTAAAGCCTAAAGAAGTGACTTTATTGATCTCACACTGGAGAAATTCTTCTCTGCATCCTGTTATTAGGAGCAGTGGGCAGCACATTACTGCGCCCGGGGACCATCTCCATGATCTTCGTGCTTCGGCTTGGTCAGGACCTCAGCTGGAGGATTTTACCTGGTGCATGTTTTGGGTTGATGGGGGGGAAACCGGAGTGTCCGGAGGAAACCCACCCAGACACGGGGAGAACATGCAAACTCCACACAGAAAGGCCTGGGCGACCCGGGGATCGAACCCGGAACCTTCTTGCTGTGAAGCATGAGTGCTAGTCACTCAGCCACCGTGCCGCCAAGAAAAATCCTGTGTACCTTCACTTCAAAAGCCTAAAAACATCTGGTACTAAATCTCAACAATGTCAACTGGGTAACGCTGATTTTTATAATGTCTATGGAGTCTATGGAAAGCATTACCCAGTTGACGCATTACCATTTTTGTTTAATATTGCTGTCATTAAAGGAAAATTAACGTTTTTTTTACAATCTGAGCCTTCTTTCGGCAATAAAACAAGTAGTTTTACTCACCCATAGCAGTTTGGTGTCAATTGGAGCAGTATCACAGAACTTCACCGTTCTGTTCTACAAATGATCCCGTATCCGTTAGCGTGAGTGCTCGGGGCATTACTTTGCGGTGTCCAAATAACACAAACTTTAGCACTTTTCAAATCACAGAAGATCGCTGTGTCAGGGTAGACTTTTAGTGGATTCCAAAACGGCCTGAAACCCGATATCCAGCTATAGTTTCATTTGATGACGTCATCAGAGAGGACAGTGCGCATGCGTGAACTCAGCTGTTTTGTAAACACCGCTAGTCCGAAAGAAGCTAACACCGCTCTGAACTTTACTTTTCTGTTGCGATATCGGGTTTCAGGCCGTTTTGGAATCTACTAAAAGTCTACCCTGACACAGCGATCTGTGATTTGAAAAGTGCTAAAGTTTGTGTTATTTGGACACCGCAAATCAGTGCCCCGAGCACTCACGCTAACGGATATGGGATCATTAGTAGAACAGAACGGCTCAACATAAGTTCTGCGATACTGCTCCAATTGACACCAAACTGCTATGGGTGAGTAAAACTACTTGTTTTATTGCCGAAAGAAGGCTCAGATTGTAAAAAAACGTTACTTTTCCTTTAAGTTCACAGGGCGGCAGTAGCTCAGTTGGTAGAGCGTTTGTCCACTGATCCAAAGGTTGGCTCTTGACATAAGAAACATCAGTGGTTGAGCGGTCAGATCCACTGACCGTTGGTACGATTCCTGCTCCCACAGATGAATGCTGCCATTGTGTCCTTGGGCAAGACACTTAATCCTCCTCGCCCCCAGTGTCTGCGTGTGAATGGTGAATGGTTCCTTGTTGTAAAGCGCTTTGGGTGCCTTGAAGGTGTAGAAGATGGTATATAAAGATGTGACCATTTGACCATTCCATACCTAAAATCGAAATGAATCCTTCAAAAATATGTATGTAACATCTGTAACATCTGAAAAGTTCTGAAGCTGGTTATGCAGTAAAACGGGATGGTTCTGTCACAGAAGTTGGTCAAACCTGAGCAGTCTCTTTACAGATATCACTGCACAAAAGCTGAGGCTCCACTGTGGTGGTGAGTTTGTGACTTTAGAATGAACCATTGCAGTTTTATTATCCAAGGTGTTACCCAGTTGACATTTTTTGGACAAGCATATAGGAAAGTATTCAATATAGAAGCACTTTAATAGACATGCGAAGACGTCAAATATATGAAGTAGGATGTATGGAATTATATATATTAAAAAAAAAAAAATCATATATCTTGCTTCATATCCTCTGTACGTATATCAAATGTATTGAATGAGAGGGTGAGCATTCTTATATGAAATTCAGTATACAAATTGTAATCCCTCTAAATGATTATTTTTCTCTTTATTTCCGCCTCAAGGAAAGACTGATATCACCACCATGATGCTGGATGCCGGAGCGGAAACAGACGTGGTCAACTCTGTGGGTAGAACAGCCGCGCAGATGGCAGCTTTTGTAGGTATGGTTAAAAGTGATTAGTTACTTCTTGGACTATGTTTATGGTGATCTGGTTAAACAGATGTATTCTTTTCAATCCACAACTTTATGTATCCCAAAGGTCATGTCAACAGTAACCACTAATAATAATAAAATAAAATAAAAAGCTGAAGGTATCAATGCTAAAATTATAAATATTTTTGGTAGAATTTCCTTCTCAGTAGGGCTCATCCAGGGCGTTGGTGTCAGAACTTGAAAAGGCTGAACTTTCGGCATCGGACACAGCACGTCAACCAATCAGGGACTACTATTCAGTGACGTAGCGACGTTATTACAGTGAACCCTCGCTCTATCGTGGTTCACTTTTCGCGGCCTCGCTGTTTCGCGGATTTAAAAAAAAAAAAAAAAATTCCAATTTTTTTTCAATTTGTTTTTTTTTTTTTTTTTTTAAAGGTCCCATGGCATGAAATTTTCACTTTCTGAGGTTTTTGAACGTTAATGTGAGCTCCCCTACCCTGTTTAGGGCCCCCCCATGGTTAAAAGTTGTGAAATGTCTAAACTGAGCATTTGCGATCCTTTTCTGCGTTACAAAAAATCGGAGCTCACACGGGCGAGTTTGAACAAGGCACCTTATTGACGTCAGATCGAAAAAAGAAATGCAAATGCAGTTCAAATCTCTCCCCCGTGCAAAAACAAGGAAATGGATCAGCTGTGGGCTCTGAGCTCTGAGCGGAGAGTTTGGCCACGCCCCCACCCTCTACTATTGGCCAGCTCTTTTCTCCTCATTTGCATTCAAGCAACAATGCCCCGAATAAAGAGTTTGAGAGAGATATTTATGACTCTTTCTCATCTTATCTCTGTTTCTCATGCACTGAGTGTTGATTTTGAAGAAGGATTCATTTACAGTATTAGGGAACCATTAAGGAGGGAAGCATCAAGAAGTACCATGTCATGGGATCTTTAAAATACTGTAAAATTTTTTTTACAGTGTAACATTGTGTCCTGCGTCTAAACCTGGACTAGACCAGGTCTAGACCAGGTCTAAACCTGGACTGGCCCTGGACTAAACCGGGACTAGACCAGAACTAAACCGGGACTAGACCAGGTCTAAACTGCTCTTTGCTGGTTCCGTGCGGCTGTTTTGTGGCTCGGGCTGAGGGCACACGGTCCGGGTTCTATCTCGTGCTCGCGGCATTGCGGCGGTCACGTTTCTCTGTCACGGATTTGTCCACGATGAGGGGTGCACGTGTGGAGCTTCTCCAAGGTGTTGGTGCGCGTCGCATCGCGTCCAGGGACAGTGCTCCCCGCACGTCCGGCGGGGCTTCCGGGGCCGTGTCTCTCTCCACGCGTCACTATTAATACATTTTGTTGAAAATCTACAAAAGTTTGAGTGTTTAAACAAGAGAAAAATGTGAGAAAGTGTGTGTGTGTGTGTGTGTGTGGTTTTGATGGTTGATGGCAGATGGTTTTATATCATGTGTATATATATGTACACTAAAGTCATTCTCTCAACCAAGAAAACAAGGCACTCGCAGACCGCAGTGGATGCCTTGGACGCATGTCAAGTATTTTCCTCCCATTCGTCCACGGCATCCATGATGCGTGTTGGGTGTTTGAACTCGAACGCAAAGGTGTCCAACTAGAGGCGTCCAGCACATTTTTTGGCGCCGCGTTTTGAACGCAGCTTTAAACTTAGACAAACTTTGTTGATCCACAAGGGAAATAATTTGGACACAGTAGCTCACACATCTCAATATATTATAATAACAGAGCAAAAAATATAAATGTAATACTACATTTAAAATAAGTAGCAAAAAATTTAGCAAGAGACCGTTAAATAAGGCCTAATTATATAGACGTATATGTACAAGTAAAAATAAAATGGAAAACCAGTAATAAAATATCTCCGCTATATGGAAGAGGTCACAGTGCAAAGATGATACAGTGATTGCCAGACCACAGGGTTATCTCTTCCATAAGGGTGAGTTGTTGCACAGTTGTATGTAGTATGCTGTGAATGTAGTCCTGTATCTCACACAGAGTGGAGCTGTAGGAGCCTGAGGAGCCTGTTGGAGAATGAAGATTCACAAAACTGATTTCATGATTTTGTTAATTCGGTAGTTATTATATTTTGTTTTTGTGTGTTGTCGTCAGGTCAGCATGACTGTGTGACGGTGATCAACAACTTCTTCTCCAGAGCCAGGCTGGATTATTACACCAGGGCCCAGGGGCTGGAGAAGGAGCCCAAACTGCCCCCTAAACTGGCTGGCCCCCTGCACAAAGTCATCATGAGCACCAACCTCAACCCGGTCAAGGTAAACACACAGGGATTCTACTGGGACTGTTTATAACTGAAAAGCTGATGGTCTGATATGGATTTTAGACATGGAACCAATATTTGTCAATCTGTTGTGAGCAATAACAGATATTTTATTATTTTATGTTAAATTATAGTAAAAAAAAAAAAAAAAAGCATTTTGCCTGATGAAGGCCTAGGGCCGAAACGTTGCATGTCTTAAAGGTCCCATGGCATGAAATTTTCACTTTCTGAGGTTTTTGAACGTTAATGTGAGCTCCGCTACCCTGTTTAGGCCCCCCCCCCCATGGCTAAAAGTTGCGAAATGTCTAAACTGAGCATTTGCGGTCCTTTTCTGCGTTAGAAAAAAACACAGCTCAAACGGGCAATTCTGAACAAGGCAACTACTGTATGTGACGTCACATCGAAAAATGCAGCTCCACCCCCCCGTCTGGATGTCTACCCACCGTCTCTGTAAATCACGCCCAGAGAGTTTGGACAGCGAATGAGCTACGCAATGCGAAATGCGTTTTTTTATTTGCCTTTATTTATTAGCAGTGGTTTAATTTTATTTTCTGTGAAAATGTGTTTTTTTCATTGAAAAGGCTCTCCTTTCCTCCTCCGCTCTTAAAACACGGAAGTGGGGCCAGCACACAGCGCACCGCTAAAACAAGGAACCAGCGGGCGCATTTGCCCCCCCCCACCCGCTCCTCTAACCTATCTCTGTTCTTCTCATTTGCATTCAAGCAACAAGGCCCAGAATGAGTTGTTCAGAGAGAGATTTTCTGACACTGACTCTGTACATGGGTCTTTCTCATGCACTGAGTCTTGATTTTGAAGAAGGATTCATTTACAGTATTAGGGAACCATTAAAGGGATATGCCACCCCCAGGTCAAATTTGGGCATCTCCCCACAGTCCAGAGACTAAAATAAGTGGTGGAAAGCGTTTTCCTGCTCACCCAGCCATTGTCCGAGTCTGTCGCCACTGACCGTCGCGGTATCTGCAGCTACTCCGCCTTAGACTGGAGTCTAACGTCGCCAGAGAAAGATTTCGGCCAAAAGGAATTAATTTGCTCGATGCGTTTCCCAATTACTTTCTGTGTAGTGCGCATTCATATCGAGTGCAAATAAATGTGCAAATCAACACGGAGAGCTTGCCTTGGTCATTTTGGGTGGGAACTATTTTCCAGTGCGGAAGAATAAAGCCGAATCACGCACCACGCTGTGCAACAGGAGAACTCCCTTCCTGGTGCGTAACAGGGATTCCCCTGGCAGCGTGCTGCGTGATTCGGCTTTATTCTTCCACACTGGAAAATAGTTCCCACCCAAAATGACCAAGCTACAATATGTATTTGTCTATATTATGTACAATTTATTTAAAATGTAAATATGTAAAGATTATAGCCAACATGGCTAATTTCCACAGTCCCTCAGAAAGTTGTCAAACATTCAAAACTGAAATTGTCAAAAAGGACAGGGAAAAGTACAGCAACAATCACTCAAGAGCAAATGTAACACCAGCACATTCACTGCACACAATTATAAGGAAAGTTCATTTGAAGTTAGAAGTTAAAAATTAAAAACGACAACCTCAATAATAAAATGCCATTTTGTTAAACATGGTGACATATTTGACCATCAAACATCCATTCTTTTAAAACTTTAGAAAATGCTGCCAGTTTCACTCATGAGTCTGCACAAAGACAAAACTATGATGAAAATGAAAATGATGAAATGAAATATCGGCTAACATTTTCATGATAGCTGGGGAAATCCTTCAATATTGCTGACAACCTATGGTAAAAATGGTTAATGATCACATTGCTTTTCCACTTTCGAGGCACTCGAAGTTCTTTAGGTCAAGGAAACGCTCACCATTCACACACACATTCATACACCAGTGTACACAGACACGTTTATTGTCCATACTCATTTCAGCAACATATCACATATTCAAAATGTGTTCCGGTGACAGGCCTAGCTGTTGTGTTTGTAGATGGTGCTGCTGGTGAAGGAGAACCCCCTGCTGGCCGAGGCTGAGGCTCTGGATAAGTGCAGGAGGGTGATGGAGCTGATCTGTGAGAAGTGCATCAAACAGCAGGACATGAATGAGGTCCTGGCCATGAAGATGCACTACATCAGCTGTGTACTCCACAAGTGCTCCGCCTTCCTCCGAGACCGAGAGGACAAACTGGATGGACTCATCAAGTGGTGGGTGTGCCTCACAACTGTTAAAACAAGTAACTGAATACATGTACTGAGTATATGTATCCAGAATAGAGATATTGGGCTGATATTTGTGCCTTTTTGCGTATTGACCATCTGCCTTAAATCTCTTGTCTTGGCTGATATTTGGTTAGATCCATAGACTGTATAAAGAAGTGGACAAAGCGAGTGTGAAGTCACCCATAGCGTTCAGCTTCCCTCAAATGAAACTCGTGATGCTAATTGTTACAGGAGCGAATTTGAAGCCAGGCTCTATGTTACAGGGATGAAAGAGTTCCGCCTTTTAACGGATCTCCGCTTTTTTTTCCAGCCGTGTGGTCATTTTTGTGTGTGTGTGTATGTATATGTATATGTATATGTATATGTATGTGTGTGTGTGTGTGTGTGTGTGTGTGTGTATATGTATATATATATATATATACAGCTGTGTATATATATATATTTATTTATTATATGAGAGATTGATCTCACACAGGAGAAATTTACTTGCCACAGTAAATAATATATATTACAAATATACTACAAATGTTAATAAAATGTGTTTTTTTTTGTGTGCTTTAATTTACAGTTTTACTTTATTGCAAACATCTATTCAAAATCCCCACCACCACGAGCGCCCCCAGCGCGGGCAGCATGTACCTTTGCGTACCAGCGTCTATCACAGATCAGGTTAAACTTTATAAAACCTACCTGTCCGTCCCCCTCACGTCAGCGCGCCGCTCCTCACTTTTTCGCGCTCTCTTCTCCCTGCTCATAGCGCACACAGACTCCCTCCTCAATGCCTCTAATTAGAAGTGCAAAGCAAATCTAAATTTATGTTAGTGTTGGCACAGAGCAGGTCTACAGCACAGAGCAGGTCTACAGCACAGAGCAGGTCTACAGCACAGAGCAGGTCTACCGTGACAGGTGGTTGAATTTTGCCTAATAAAAGTGCACAAATGCCTCTGTTTGTCAGGACATGCATTTGGTAAATGTGCAGAGGTAAATACCACTGCAAAACCAGTAAGAGAATCTGACTTCAGGTAGGAAGTTGAAAAAACAGGTTAAAAAAAAAAAAAAAATCAAAGAAGGGGTCCTCAATATGTGGGTGTTTAAGTGCAGTACAGTTTGCTTGGCTTATTATAAGATTAAAATTTGCATTTATCAGATAAAATGGAGATGGATTTATGAAAAGTAAAATACATATACTTGTGTATGTACCAGGTATGTGTATGTCACCACTAGTACCTGTGAATAAAATGTGTGAAAAAAATTTTGTGAGAAGGTAGTGCAAAGTGGGATTAACAAGAGGGGGAAAGGGAATCCCCCCCCCCAAAATGGGTGGTTGAAATTATCCCACATTGCATCTCAGAGCATCTAGAATTCAAACCCCCCTAGCTTTTCGGTTACTTTCAGCTTTTTTCATTACTGGTCACTTTTCTCCCTGATATTTACACTCAATGGTTTGGTTTATAAAGCTTTATTTTAACACTTTAGTGCGATGATGGCATTCACAACATGAGATTACACTCTAACTTGATCCTGTTCATTCTATATTTTTTTTTTATCCATTCATTTTATGATTATTCAAATTAATGGCAAGATGAACAGGTAGTAGGGCTCATCTAACAAAGATGTACAACAAACATGTACCTATTTTTTACTGTGTTAGGAAAAATGCTTTGAGTTTAAAATGGAGGCACATTACTCACTACTGCATCAACACATAAAACACATTCACAATTGTACACATTTCACTGTGGGCGCAAGTACACAGTGAAAATCCACAAAAGTACTTGAATTATAAGGGTACAGTCTGATTTTTATGCTCTGTACAGTTGACTCATTTGTTCGTCCCCTGCAGTTTGCTGAAGGGCAGAGACACAGACGGATTCCCAGTTTTCCAGGAGAAGTTTATCCGAGAGTCCATTCGGAAGTTCCCTTATTGTGACACCACTCTCCTGCAGCAGCTTGTCCGCAGCATCGCCCCCGTGGAGATCGTACGTTGTGAAAAACCTACATTACACACAGATGTACATAAACTACACACAAGAGATGCGTGAAAAGTCCCTCAGTCGTCCAGGTAGAATCCATGATCAAAGGAGAAGTTCAATTTGTCAACTGGACAAAGTTTGTTTGGTTGAAAACGTTTCGCCGCTCATCCGAGCGGCTTCGTCAGCTCTGGTTATTGTACTGGTTAGACCCTGCTTATATCTAGCTGCCGGGAGGCGCGTCCGACAATGACAAAGCTCTGAAAACGATCCCCCCTAATCTGTCTCTTTGTTTTTCAAATTACTCTGACGGCTAATTTCGACCCCCTATTCAACGTCTAACGACCCTCTCCACCCCTCTGCCCTGGCTCTGTTTGACTGGTCTGAGACCAGACTTAGACCAGTCAAACAGAGCCAGGGCAGAGGGGTGGAGAGGGTCGTTAGACGTTGAATAGGGGGTCGAAATTAGCCGTCAGAGTAATTTGAAAAACAAAGAGACAGATTAGGGGGGATCGTTTTCAGAGCTTTGTCATTGTAGGACGCGCCTCCCGGCAGCTAGATATAAGCAGGGTCTAACCAGTACAATAACCAGAGCTGACGAAGCCGCTCGGATGAGCGGCGAAACGTTTTCAACCAAACAAACTTTGTCCAGTTGACAAATTGAACTTCTCCTTTGATCATACACACAAGAGAGATACATAAACCTATACTATACACAGGAGATATACATACACAGAGAGTGGATACTTTTGTCAGTTCAGTGTTTAGTTAATATATTTCTCATGATCAATTCAACATTGTGATTTGAATATCCATATTTTGCCAATAGAACGGCCTAGGAATAGCAACTGGGTATTTCTCTAAATAAATAAAATAATCATTAAAGGTCCCATGGCATGAAATTTTCACTTTCTGAGGTTTTTGAACGTTAATGTGAGCTCCCCTACCCTGTTTAGCCCCCCCCCCCATGGTTAAAAGTTGCGAAATGTCTAAACTGAGCATTTGCGATCCTTTTCTGCGTTACAAAAAATCGGAGCTCAAACGGGCGATTTTGAACAAGGCACCTTATTGACGTCAGATCGAAAAAAGAAATGCAAATGCAGTTCCACCCCCGTCTGTCTGTGCTCACCGTCTCTGTAAATCATGCCCAGAGAGTTTGGACTGCGAATGCGCTAGGCAATGCGAAATGCGTTTTTTTTATTTGCCTGGAGGCACGTCCGAGTGTTTCTAGGCTCGGAAGTCCTTTATCTGAGCCTCTGGACCTTTGAACAGCAGTGGTTTAATTTTATTTTCTGTGGAAATGTGTTTATTTTTCAATGGAACGCTTCAAATCTCTCCCCCGTGCAAAAACACAGAAATGGATCAGCTGAGAGCTCAGAGCGGAGGAGGGGAGAGTTTGGCCACGCCCCCACCCTCTACTATTGGCCAGCTCTTTTCTCCTCATTTGCATTCAAGCAACAACGCCTATAATGGCCTGTTCTGAGGGAGAAAAAATACTCTTTCTCATCTTATCTCTGTTTCTCATGCACTTAGTGTTGATTTTGAAGAAGGATTCATTTACAGTATTGGGGAACCATTAAGGGGCCATATAAAAGCATCAAGAAGTACCATGTCATGGGATCTTTAAAGAGAGACTTTGTTGATTTGGAGGGAAATTGAAGTTTGGCTGCAACAAACTAGTTCTAGTTGATGCTGCAACATTTCCACTGCGTGTCTCAGTCCCTTTGTGTCTCAGTGCAGTTTAACAAGAGGACTGGTCAGTAAGTTTCAGTATGTAACTTTCTGAAGGTGGCACATCACCTGCATGATTCTAGGGAAATGGAAAATTAAAACCATATTGCTGAAATTTCTCCATGGAGGTTTTATGGCATACTGTGGAATATTTTAACCAAATAGCAGTAAGAGATCCATACCAAATAAGAGTTAGACTTGTGGAGATGAAAGCTTGTGTAGTGAAATAAAAGGACACATGTTTTTTCAGTGCATTAAAAAAAAGAGGGAGAAATGTGCTTTTATTTTAGTCTTTATTTTGGCTGTAACCATGGCTTTCTCAGGCAAAGTGGCAAACGCTTTATGTCACCCCCAGTTAAACATTGTAAACCCTTTTGGATATCAATATGAACCATTTTTATATTGGGCGCTTTGTGCTACAATTTTGTATGAAAAGCGCCTTATAAATGTTTGATTGATTGATTGATTTGTACTAACAGCTGGCTTATGTGTCTGTAGGGTAATGACCCCACGGCCCTGTCGGTGCTGACCCAGGCCATCACTGGACAGGTGGGCTTCATGGACACTGAGTTCTGTACCTCGTGTGGAGACAAGGGAGCAGAGAAGAGGTGCTCCATCTGTAAAATGGTAAGGCATATCACAGAAACCATGTCCAGAGATTCGGTCGTCTGCCTTCGACTACCACCCAAATCTCCCTGCACTGGCCCCCTGTGGTGGTGGGTCCATGGGAGGACGGCCCCATGTCGCTCCTTTGGCTGGATGGACATCACAGAAACACTGCGAAATCAATTTATCTTGGTCAATTTTTTAAAATACAGTTGTATGAAAAAGTTTGGCCCTTCTGAGGTGTATAATAATTGACTCTGTCTTCATAGAAAATGATCACAGTGGCATTTTCCCATAAAAGCCGAGGACTGGGTGGTTTTCCAGGCACAGATTTTAAGTGTAGTAATATTCATTTGTATGAAATTAAGTCAAATGTAAAAAATAGGCTGTGCCAAAATGTGGGCACCCTTGTCATTTTCTTGCTTTGAATACCTGTAACTAATCAACACAGGGGAATTGGAACACAAAATTGGTTTGATGAGCTCATTAAGCCTTGAACTTCATTCAATTCAATGTCTTCTGTGTGTATATAAAATATAGAAAGTGGTAAAAATAAAAAACATGGAATGAGAGGTTATGTCCAAACTTTTGACTGATGTGTATCTAATGTGCTTTCTCCTCAGGTGATCTACTGTGACCAGACGTGTCAGAAGCTGCACTGGTTCACTCATAAAAAAGTGTGTAAAAAGCTCCAGGAGCAGAGGGAGAAGCACGAGGCCGAGGCAGCCGAACTCAGACAGCAGCAGAACAAAGGTAACAGCATCTATGGAGCTTAAAGGTCCTAAATTAGACTTTATGGATTCTTGTGAGCTTTAAGCCATGTTAGAATGATGCTACCTCCTCAAAAACAGACCTAGAGTTGTGTTTTGTTTCATTCACACATATTTGATTAGTCTTTTATTATTAGTCTGTCTACATCTCAAAGCTCAAAATGCTCTGTTCCACCTTGTGATGCCAAGAAGCGGTAGTTTTCAAGTTTTTTCAACCGCTACTTTCTACTTTGAAATCATTGAAATGATTCTGATGGAGTTTAGAAGAAGAAGAATATTCATCCCCGTAGGGAAATTATTTCTCTGCATTTGACCCATCCTTCAGGAGCAGCACCCGGGGACCCATCTCCATGATCTTATTGCTAGGCTTGGTTAGGAGGATTTTACCTGGAGCATGTTTTGGGTTGATGGGGGTAACCAGACACGGAGAGTACAGGGAGAACTCCACACATAAAAGGCTCGGGCGACCCGGGGATCGAACCCAGACCATGCATGCAAACTCCACACAGAACGCACACAGAACGGCCCGGGCGACCCGGGGATCGAACCCGGAACCTTCTTGCTGTGAAGCGTGAGTGCTACCCACTCAGCCACCGCCTAAAAACACTGTTTAAAAACACCCTGGAGCACTTCCTGTATTACCACATGACACCACAAGGTGGAACAGAGAGTTTTAAGTTTGGGCTAAGAACTCAGCCTAAATATGCAGGGTTTGTGTGTTAAAGGAAATAAAATAAAAATGGTATGCTTTTGATGAGGCAATAGCATAACAATAGAGCAGAAAATGTCGTAACATGGCCCATATAGAAGTATAATCAATTTTGTGTAATATAGGACCTTAAAGCCCCAGTGTGTAGGATTCGTGGTGCATAGGTGGATGGTGCTATTGGACTTTCTGTTTTAGCTACGGCAGACCTCGAGGGTCACCCAGGCGCGCGCACGAGCCGCGCGCCGCTACTGTATAAATAAAACGCCCCGTTTTTTTTGTTTTTTTTTTCTTTTCTCATGAAAACACACATTCCCGATCATGTACCATGACACTCTACACATCAAATGAAACCTTACAGTCTCCTCTTTTTGACTATGCAATTAATTTCCCGGCACAACAATCACTCCCGGAGCACATGGGGCTTTTATACGGAAAAGCACAAAACGAGGTTAGCTTACCTTAGAATGCTTTGCACAGGTCAAACTCTGTATTTCACCATAAACTTGCTCTCAATTTGTCCGTAAGGATCCAGCGAATAAAATCCAGTAAAACAATTTAGTCCAAAACACGTGTTAGATCTATTACGACGTGTGATCTGGCAGCATGCTTGTGTTGTTTACCCAAAACCACGAGCCTTGCCGAAGGCGGAGCCCAAATGTCCTTCTGCGGCTCTCGTATTCAAAATGGCTGCCTCTGCATGGGGAAGATCCCCCTTTTATGTGACTATATCTAAGTCCAAAAGAATACTTTGATTTCATGATGGAAGTGAAAAGGCTTGGAAAACAATGTTTTTTTGAATGGGTATCTTCAATTTCAGTAATTAACGGGTAAAAATCTAACACACTGTCCCTTTTAAAAACACAATTATATTCCATTTATTTCTTGTTTCAGAAAATGCCAACGCGGTTCAGGAGGCCACAGAGTCTATGGAGGATCTGTCTGTGCAAACCAATGAAGGAGCAACAGAAAATGAAAACGCAAACCGTGTCCCCATCGCTGCTGCAGACAACTGAAACATCCCATCATAAACACTCAAACTTAATATAATAACATCACGAAGTCCAAACTATATTTATTTACTTCTGTCACCGTGGAAACCGAGGATGTGCCACTGAGACCAGATGTGTTATTTTATATATTGTATGCTGTTTTGAATGTGTGTGGAAAAAAAGTATGTTATGACTTGAATTAAGGATTTTAATTTAAGCTGGTTGGGCAAGCTGATTTATTTGGTTCTGATCATAGCCCGTATAAAAGAAGTGGACCAAGAGAGAGCTCCAGTCAAATGAAGCTCACCGAGGCTAGCAGTTATAGGAGCGAGTTTGGATTTGGTTATGCCCATTTAGTTTATGGTTCTGATCGGTTATTGCTTTTCTTGAAATATTCCACTGTATGGCATTTATCGTGGATATTACCATGAATACAGGTACGTGGGGGGCACTATGGGAAGTTACTAGTCATGTCTGTGAAGAGGCAACCCTGGTATGACTGCACCTCCAATTGCATGAATGAAATACTGATTTTAATGCCGTACTGTGGGACATTCCAGGTAAAGAATTTTTTTTTTCAAATAGAGAATTCTTGCTCTGATTATACACTTAAAGGCAAATTCAAAGTGCTTTACAGAATAAGAAATATATTAAAATCATTATACAAAAATATGATTATACAAAAATAATAAAATAAAAAGGAGAGAGAGACATTAAATGAGAGGGAATGAAAAAGAAGAGTGCTGAATGAAGACCTTTCATATGCACAGCTAAGCAGAAGTGTTTTGAGCCTGGATTTAAACCATGTTCAGGAAGACTATTCCAGGTTTTAGCTGCAGAAAACTGAAACTCTGACTCCCCGTGTTTAGTCCTGACTGGACATCGGCAGAGGCCGGTCCCTGAACTCCTCAGAGTGCAGATGGTTCATGTGGCACTAATATGTCAGAGATGTACTTTGGTGCTCAGCTATGGAGAGACTTGTACACAATCAGAGCCACTTTAAAGTCTATTCTCTAAGCCACAGGAGCCAGTGCAGGGGCCTGAGTCCAGGATGCATGTGCTCATACTTACTGGTTTGAGTCAAAATGCAAATGCTGGTTAAAAATGCTCTGTTTTCATTTTGCCTGGATTGTTGCATCACAGGTAAACCTCCAGTCAATTTTTAAATCCATAAAACACATGGCTCTGTTAGCATAGCATTCATGAGGGATAAGGACTTCAAAAGTTTCCTGTTTAAATGTTAGTAAATAATGTCTATATTTTAATCTTATTTCCTCACCAATATCCCTGGAGTTTTGTTTCATTCACAAACACATCAGTTCTTCTCTCAAACAGAAAACACTCTGTTCTTGTGATGACGTGGTAATCCATGGAGCGCTCCACTGTGGACGCCTTCAGTAGAATCATTTGGATGCTTCCAGCTCTGGATTTTCTGATCTCTACTGAACGAAACGTAAAAAGTAGCTGTTAATTTTAAAACTACCATGGGGACAGAGCATTCTTGGCTTTGCAGAAGCAGGATTACTCAAACGTGTGAATGAAACAAAACACACACACAGTGTTTTTGATAAGGTAACAACATTATAACATGACTTAAAGCTCACAAGAGTCAATTTTGTGTAATATAGGACCAATAAACATGTAATTTTAACTCATGTAGAAATGCAAATTCTGCCATGTGCTAATTCTGCCTTAAGGCTGTAGCAAAATGTGTGGAAATAGCCAAAGCAAGCCTTTGTATGTGCGTTTTTTGTGGATTGAGGATGGAGTTGGATGGCAAAGACCAAAAGAGAATATTTTGATTATGAATAGAATTGTTGCTAATGCTCAGGATTTGAATAGACACAGTGTAGTATATGTAGTAATAATAGCTTGTGGTAGGAAGGGGAACAGCACAATACCATCTTGTCCTCTATAATATCATGGCCTTAATGTTTAACAATAAAATAAACATTCTCCTCACTGTGTTTTTATTGGGATAAGGATTCATGAACTGTTTGAATCTATTCTAGCTGCCAATACATATATAGTACATGTATATGACCAGCAGAGGGAATCATTTCACTTTTTTCACAAAATTCATAAACGTGATCTATCTGTGACCCCAGACTCGAGGTAAATATGTTCAAATCAAATAGAGCTTTTACTGATAAAAATTGTAATGCTGATTTATTCTTAATTACAAAAAACACCAGGCACGTTATTTGTTTGTTTATTTCATTAATAAAGTGTAAAAAGAAATGAACAGTGTCCTAACATTAAAGGGACAGTGTGTAGGATTCGTGGCGCATAGGTGGTTACTAGCTATTCCACTTCCTCTTTTGGCTATGGCAGACCTCGAGGGTCACCCGGACGCGACGTAGCGCCGACATCGCGCGTGCCCGCGCACGAACCGCGCACCGCTGTATACATAAACCGCGGTCCCCCGTTCACTTTTTTTTTTTCTTTTCGCATGAAAACACACAATCCCGATCATGATTCATGACAATCTACACATCAAATGAAACCTTACAGTCTCCTCTTTTTGACTATGCAATTCATTTCCCTGCAAAACAATCACTCCCCGAGCACATGGGGCTTTTATACAGAAAAGCACAAAACTTAGCTTACTTAGCTTACCTTTGAAGGCTTTGCACAGGTCAAACTCTGTATTTCATCATAAACTTGGTCTCAATCTGTCCATAAGGATCCAGCGAATAAAATCCAGTAAAACAATTTAGTCCAAAATACGTGTTATATCCATTACGATGTGTGATCCGGCAGCATGCTCCCCCCTCCCCCCCTCCCCTTCCCCTTCTCTCCTTCGCTCCTGGCTGCATATTAGTGATGGGCGGATCGATACCAAAGTATCGATATATCGATCCTGATGGAGTATTGAATATGCATCGATCCTGGTATTAAAATATCGATACCAAGTCATGTTTTCTTACTGACTTAACTTTCAGTTTATTTAGTTCAAATTCATATGTGTTTTGTTCATTATTCAACCATTGCCACTTGTCAGGCACTACTTTTCCTTCCGCGTTCTCACCAAACGTGGGGTAGTACGTCATCCCGCGATAGACTCACTGCTGTGAGATTTCAGTCAAAGCGGCGCGGGAGCCATGGGAGACGTGGTGTGGAGTGGAGTGTGGTGTGGAGTTACTTCCACACCATGGACGACAACGTTGCGAAGTGCAGTGTCTGCCAAAAATGATCCGATATTGTGGCAATACCACAAATTTTAAATAAACACTTGATCATAAATCATAAACCTCAGCATGACGAAATGCTACTGACCAAACGACGACAGGACAGCACAGCAGCAACAGCAGCACGACAGAGGTCAGTTGCCGAGGCGTTTGAGAGAGGGAGAATCCAGGGAACCATCAACCATGTAGAAGACTAATAAGAGTAGTGTATGTGAGAGTGAGAATAGTGATACTTCATTTGTTGTCTTTTTTTATAGGCTGCAAGTGTCCAACTTACAATAGATTTTATTTATTTATTTATTTATGTATTTGATAGGGACAATGCACATTAATGAACATAAGTATAAAACAAATGTAAATATGCCGAATTTTAGCTACAAAGCTAGTTTTCATCTGTAGTCCCTCGGCAGGCAAATACATAAAAATACAACGTGCAATACAAGCAGCACAAACAAAAGTCTAGTGGTCACATTTGATGTCTGCATTGCCATTTTCATTTCATCAAAGATTTTTTTTCAGATATCTGGTGTTAGAATGTGTGGAGCTAAGCCCCCTGGTGGAGCTTTGTGAAGCCAAGGTATCTAGTTAGAGCCAGGTTAGTGTTTTTTTGTAGTATTAAAAAATGTATGAAAGTATCGGTATCGATATCGATATCGCGATTCTAACCCTGGTATTACTTGGTATCGTATCGACACAAAAATAACTGGTATCGCCCATCCCTACTGCATATGGGAGCAGAGGACCGAAGGAGAGAAGGGGAAGGGGAGGGGGGAAGGGGGGAGCCATATGCAGCGCGGCTGAGCAGCTGCTAGCAGGAGCCGAGGCGAAGGATGAGCCCAAATGTCCTTCTGCGGCTCTCGTATTCAAAATGGCTGCCTCTATATGGGGAAGATCCCCCTTTTATGTGACTATATCTAAGTCCAAAAGAATACTTTGATTTCATGATGGAAGTGAAAAGGCTTGGAAAACAATGTATTTTTGAATGGGTATCTTCAATTTCAGTAATTAACAGGTAAAAATCTTACACACTGTCCCTTTAAACATACAAGAAATGAATAAAAAGGAGCAGAAAGAAGTGTCATCCTATGTTATGTGTCCCTTTTTCTGACAATACATTAACACTGACTGTTACTTTAAAACATTTCAAATCAATACATTTCATTTCAGTGACAAATATGAATCAGTTTTAAACAGAAATCTTTATTTTTATGCGCAAGAACTTAGTTTTCTTTTTCATACATACACATTGCAATGGATTTTATGTATTTTTAAAATGCTGTTATTGTACTTGATCCATTGATTTCTTTATCAATATTATTCTATAAATGAACTCCTTTCACAGCGACGCTTCGCTCCATAACATTGGTTCTGACTGTAGGTTTTTTAAACAGGTAGGTTCCTTTTAAATTGTAGTGGCTTGTTCTCATCTCAAATAGTCTGAATGTTTACAGGTAACACATTGCACTTTGCTTTATACATGACTTTGAGGCTACTTAATTCAACAATATCACACATTTTCAACACTTTAAAGGAAAAGTAACGTTTTTTACAATTTGAGCCTTATTTCGGTAATAAAACAAGTTGTTTTACTCACCCATAGCACTTTGGTGTCATATGGAGGATTTCCGGAGATGATTTAGATTAGCGTTAGGCTAACGCTGTTAGCCTAGCGCGACTTCTAGCCATAGCGCGGGGCATTCCCCGAGCATGTAATATGCCCCGTGCGGGCTCCAAATAACACAAACTTTAGCACTTTTCAAATCATAGAAGCTCGATGTCTTTAGTCTACGATTTCGTTTGAATCAAAAGTGGCCTGTAATCCGAGATTTATCCATAGTTTACAGCTTTGCATTCCATGTTTGGGTCCCGGGAGCTGAGAGCACACTCCGCGCATGCGCACTGGCCTCCTCATCTACTCGAAACTATGGCTAAATCTCGGATTACAGGCCACTTTTGACCAAACAAAATCGTAGACTAAAGACATCGAGCTTCTATGATTTGAAAAGTGCTAAAGTTTGTGTTATTTGGAGCCCGCACGGGGCATATTACATGCTTGGGGAATGCCCCGAGCTATGGCTATTAGTCGCGCTAGGCTAACGACGTTAGCCTAACGCTAATCTAAAACATCTCCGGAAATGCTCCATATGACACCAAAGTGATATGGGTGAGTAAAACAACTTGTTTTATTACCGAAATAAGGCTCAAATTGTAAAAAAAACGTTACTTTTCCTTTAAGTTTAACAAATAATGGGTTCGGTGGCTCTACAATGACTGTTGGTGATAATTCTCAAAGCCCTTTTCTGTAAAATAAATAATGGTTATAGGCAGTGTTGTATAAAGTACTGGAAAATCAAACTCAAGTAAAAGTATAGGTACCCCTCCCAAAAATGACTTTGGTAAAAGTCGAAGTCACTGACTGAAATGTTACTTTAGTAAAAGTCTTAAAGTATCTGGAACTTCTTGTACTTAAGTATGACAAGTAATGTAGAAATAAATGTACTCAAGTAATGTAATTAAAAGTACAAGTAAAAGTCTGAATTTAATATTTTTAATGTTCGCCCCCCCAACCTTTTTTTTTTAAATAACAGTGCTGAAAATAAGGCATACATAACACCATTGAAGGAGTGTTTTTGGAGGAAGAGGGTTTTTTGCAATTGGGCCCTTAATTCTACTGTAAAACACTATGTTTGGCTCACCCATGGTAGTTTTGTGCCATATGGAGCACTGTCGAAGATATTGGGTTTGGTGATATCCACGAAACGCCGTCCTATGAGCAAGTAAATGCAGGCACAAAATACGTTATACGAATACTTCATATCAGCGTAAGAGAACATTGTGTTTAAGTACGGCCAGGGATGCTCATCGTCAGGTACCCCTTCATTTGTAGCCGACGTGGATGCTGTCTCCTCTTCCACCAGGGATGTTGATTGATTAAACTAGCTGCATGAAACCAACAGTTGTAGGCTGATTGTCATGCGCAAGTAGCGAACAAGCCCACGCACGTCCTGACTTCCTTGCAGTCAGTAGAGGGTTTTTTTTTGTAACGAGTAACTAAACGGCACATTGAAAATGTATTGGAGTAAAAGTATGCAATTAAATTCGGAAATGTAGTGAAGTAAAAGTAAAAGTTATCTTTTTTTTTTAAACTCAAGTAAAGTACAAAGTCTCCCAAAATGTATTTAAGTACAGTAGTGAAGTATTATTACTTCGTTACTATACAACACTGGTTATAGGTAAGTTTTACATGTTGACCCCCACATTTCCACACAGTACATCAGATATGATGCAGCTACAGAGAGCAGAATGAGCCTCACAATGAGTCTCATTTGAGTTGACAGATTCAATGATAAAAATAGAAAACTACATCAAAATCATAATGGATGTGTTTATTGCCTTACCATGAGTGGGCTTGCATCTCCACAAATCTGACTGTTACTTGGTCTGGAGAGGTGCATTCTTTTTCTTGTTTCCATGGAAATGTTGTTCCTTTGGCTATAATCTTCCACAGAATGGGAAAAAACATACTGTATCTATGTTGATGGAGAATGTTTTAACTTTTTATTTCTACGGAATTTTGCAGGTAACGTGCCACTTCCAACGTAAACGGATCTGAATAGTCACATAACCCCAACAACTGCAGCCCACCGTGACTCAATGCTAGTGTAGCCTCTGCAGCTCAGTGAGGGAATTCTGGAGGCTGGTTTATATCTATAAGAGTCTATAGGACTCTATTAGAGCACAAGCTACATACAGTTCATTTAAACTGATTTTAAAGATATATAAGAGTGACTGTGTGAACTATACTTATATAGCATTTATATCACCCAAAGTTTTAAATATAATCTGTGTAGTATTATATAGAAACAGGCCTGGACTGGTAATTGAGCATACCGGGCATTTTCCCGGTGGGCCAACAGTCCTAGGGGCCGATGCCCTTCTTTTTTTTTTTTTTTACTTAGAGACCTGCCCACAATTTAGGACTGAACCAGGACTAAACCAGGACTACATCAGGCCTGAACCAGGACTAAACCAGGTCTGAACCAGGACTAAACCCCAGGACTAAATCAGGATTGAACCAGGACTAAACCAGGTCTGAACCAGGACTAAACCAGGACTACATCAGGTCTGAACCAGGACTAAACCCCAGGACTAAATCAGGATTGAACCAGGACTAAACCAGGTCTGAACCAGGACTGAACCAGGACTACATCAGGTCTGAACCAGGACTAAACCCCAGGACTAAATCAGGATTGAACCAGGACTAAACCAGGACTACATCAGGTCTGAACCAAGACTAAACCAGGTCTGAACCAGGACTAAACCAGAACTAAACCAGGTCTGAACCAGGACTAAACCAGGACTAAACCAGGACTAAACCAGGTCTGAACCAGGACTAAACCAGGTCTGAACCAGGACTAAACCAGGACTAAACGGTTTAGTCCTGGTTCAGACCTGGTTCAGACCTGGTTTAGTCTAAACCAGGTCTGAACCAGGACTAAACCAGGACTAATCAGGTCTAAAACAGGATTGAACCAGGACTAATTATGAGGGGCTGGTCTAAGCCAAAAATGCCAGGGCCATTTTTTTCTCCCAGTCCAGACCTGTATAGAAATGTTGATAAGTTATTTTCTTTTTAATTCTAATGATCATATTTTGTTTGAGCCTAGTGTGGACAGCTGTGGTAAATACAGATCAGAGGCTGAGTTTGCACTGAGACACAAACACAAACCAGAGGGGCGACGTCGCAAGTGTGTGTAATATTCTACTGTCTCCATCACAAACCACAGATCCTCACACATGCCAGGGTCCAGATTTACTACAGAATATGGTATAGAAGTAAAAGTATTATTTATTTACTGAAAAAAGAGTACATATTAAACGGCCCATATTACAGTATTTTCAGATATGTTATGTTGTTTTCTCATCACAAACACACCTGGAGTTGTGTTTTGTTTCATTCACACGTTTAACACACAAACCCTACAGGAATGCAGGAAGTCCTCCACTATATACTTTCACCAGGATCATTTGGATCATTTCAGGTACCAATCTTTATTGCACAAAAGGTAAAACTGTCTGTTAACTATAAAGCTAACACTTCATGACATCACAAGGTGGAACGGAGCATTTTGAGCTGTGGAGATGTAGACAGACTTTTATTCAAACGTGTGAATGGAACAAAAAACAAACCCAAGTATGTCTTTGGAGAGGCAACAGCATTATAACATATCTTAAAGGAAAAGTAACGTTTTTTTTTACAATTTGAGCCTTATTTCGGTAATAAAACAAGTTGTTTTACTCACCCATATCACTTTGGTGTCATATGGAGCATTTCCGGAGATGTTTTAGATTAGCGTTAGGCTAACGCCGTTAGCCTAGCGTGACTTATAGCCATAGCTCGGGGCATTCCCCGAGCATGTAATATGCCCCGTGTGGGCTCCAAATAACACAAACTTTAGCACTTTTCAAATCATAGAAGCTCGATGTCTTTAGTCTACGATTTCGTTTGGTCAAAAGTGGCCTGTAATCCGAGATTTATCCATAGTTTCGAGTAGATGAGGACGCCAGTGCGCATGCGCGGAGTGTGCTCTCAGCTCCCGGGACCCAAACATGGAACGCATAGCTGTAAACTATGGATAAATCTCAGATTACAGGCCACTTTTGATTCAAACGAAATTGTAGACTAAAGACATCGAGCTTCTATGATTTGAAAAGTGCTAAAGTTTGTGTTATTTGGAGCCCGCACGGGGCATATTACATGCTCGGGGAATGCCCCGAGCTATGGCTATAAGTCGCGCTAGGCTAACGGCGTTAGCCTAACGCTAATCTAAAACATCTCCGGAAATGCTCCATATGACACCAAAGTGCTATGGGTGAGTAAAACAACTTGTTTTATTACCGAAATAAGGCTCAAATTGTAAAAAACGTTACTTTTCCTTTAAAGCTCACCAGAGTCAGTTTTCTATAATACAGGACCTCTCATCCATCTACACATAACACTTGTTTACCTCTTAGTCAAGTACAAATAAAAAGTATGCCTCAATAAAGCTACTTTTTAAAGGAACAATATGAAGATTTGATTTTAAATTCCTTAAACATGACTTAACCATGTCCCAGTATGTTCAAATCAAATAGCTTCCTTTTACTGATAATGCTGATTTATTCTTAATTACAAAAGCATTGTATGTGATGTTTTGTTTATGTTACAATTGGACAATTATCCAGTCAGAAAAGCAGAACCATGGCCTGTCCATATACTGAGAATGAGAAAAACTTCTATGTGTCCTCTATCTCCAGGTTAAAGGAAAAGTAACGTTTTTTTTTTTTAATCTGAACCTTCTTTCGGCAATAAAACAAGTAGTTTTACTCACCCATAGCAGTTTGGTGTCAATTGGAGCAGTATCGCAGAAGTTGTAGCCATTCTGTTCTACTAATGATCCCGTATCCGTTAACATGGTGCTCGGGGCATTACTTTGTGCTCTCCAAATAACACAAACTTTAGCACTTTTCAAATCACAGAAGATCGCCGTGTCAGGGTAGACTTTTAGTGGATTCCAAAATGGCCTGAAACCCGATATCCAGCTATAGTTTCATTTGATGACATCATCAGAGAGGACAGTGCGCATGCGTGAACTCAGCTGTTTTGTAAACATCGCTAGTCCGAAAGAAGCTAACACCGCTCTGAACTTTACTTTTCTGTTGCGATATCGGGTTTCAGGCCATTTTGGAATCTACTAAAAGTCTACCCTGACACAGCGATCTTCTGTGATTTGAAAAGTGCTAAAGTTTGTGTTATCTGGAGACCGCAAATCAGTGCCCCGAGCACTCACGCTAACGGATACGGGATCATTAGTAGAACAGAACGGCTACAACATAACTTCTTCAAAACTGCTCTAATTGACACCAAACTGCTATGGGTGAGTAAAACTACTTGTTTTATTGCCGAAAGAAGGCTCAGATTGTTAAAAAAAACGTTACTTTTCCTTTAAGGCAAGTTCAGTTTGATTTAAAATAGTGAATTTGCATGCTACATACAGTTCCTTAAAGGTACATTGTGTAACTTTTCTGGTGGAGGGTCTGTCAAATGCTTTTCTCCATGGAGATGTTATTGCTTTGTCTGGAATGTTTCACAGTATGGCATTAAACCTTTTTATCTTCATGGAGATGAAACCAGACCAAGTTACAAGTCAGATCTGCAGAAGAGCGACCTTGCTCACAGTCAGAATGTCAGAATGCCTGTTTTTCTAGGTATTTTTGAGCTATAAAACCAGCTATAACTGAATAAATGTAAGGTACATCTGTTTAATGTCATATTGTGGAACATTCTGAGCAGAACAATGACATATTCATACACTGCAAAAAAGCTTGGCCAAAATTGAAGATATAAACACTTAAATCTATTAGAAAATGACTGTAGTGAAATGATCTGTCCATGCAGCATAGATAATTTTATTTGACAAGTTCTCTTAAAATAAACTACCTCTAGACTAGAATTAAGCAGTCTCAGAACTAGTAAGTAGATAATAAATCTGAAAACAAGACGAATAACCTGATATAAGTTTTAAAATCTTGGCCAGATCAAAGAAATTTGGAATGTAGAAAGAAGCAGGTTATGGACCCCTAACCAAAAAGTTACACAGTGCACCTTTAAAAGTAAAATTCCTTATATGTGTAACTAAGTAAACCACACCCACTTGTACTTTTCCCATGAGTCTATGAGGGGCAGGGTTCTCTCATCTGTGAGTGTAAACAGTTTTCTCTTGTCCGGGTCGGAAGTGGAGCCAGTGAACCTGCACCGCTCCTGTTTGAGGCTAAACAAAAAGACGCACTCAACACCTGCTGCATTCAGGGCCTGTCAAAAACACCTGAAAAACCAGCGCCCCACTTAGATTACCAGCAGTTGTTAAAGCACAATGAGGACAAAAATGATGTAGGGCGCACACTACTACTATTTTTTCCATGTATTTGCACAAAATTGATCTTGCTCCTGTACAGATACAAGCAGCTCCTGAGGTCAAAATGAGTTCACTGCGCACCGTCTGCATCTACTTATAAAGCATTTTATTGCCCGGGAATCAGGAAGTGTGTACAGTAATCCCTCGTTTATCGCGGGGGTTAGGTTCCAGAAATAACCCGCAATAAGCGAAATCCGCGAAGTAGGGCAACTTTATATTTTACAATTATTCTACATGTTTCAAGGTTGAAAACGCCTCACCACACACATTATACGCTTTTCTCAGACTGGAATTAACCTTTTTTCACATTTCTCTCTCGTTTAAACACTCAAACTTTCATAGATTTTCAACAAAATGTAGTAATAGTGAAGCGTGGGGGGTTGGGGGGGGGCACGACTCGGGAGCTCCACCGGACGCGCGAGGAGTGCGGAGACATGAGTCACTGGATCCGCAGGAAGCACTGCGCTCATCCAACGGCACTGCCACGTCCCGGGACGTGACGCGCACCAACCCCTTGGAGAAGTGCGTGACACGTGCACCCCTCATCGTGGTCAAATCCGTGACAGAGCAGCGTGACCGGCGCGAGGCCGCGCATCCCACCCGGGACTGCGAGCACGAGATCGAACCGCGGCGCCCGGACCATGCCTCCCCCTCAGGGTTAGGGTTAGGGCCACCAACCGAACACACACAAACGACACCACGCAAGAGCCACACGAAACCAGCAAAGAGCCACACGCGGTGGTTTAATCCTGGTTTAGACCTGGTCTAGTTCCGTTTAGTCCAGGTCTAGACCTGGTCCAGTCCTGGTTTAGTCCAGGTCCAGTCAAGGTTTAGACCTGGTTTAGACCTGGTCTAGACCTGGTTTAGTTCTGGTTTAGACCTGGTTTAGTCCACGTTTAGTCCTGGTCTAGTCCTGGTCTAGTCCTGGTCTAGTCCCGGTCTGGTCCCGGTCCCCCCACGTCCCCCATCTATAACATCAATTGGCAAAGGTCTACAGTCTCTTAGCCAATCAGGACGCAGAACACAATGTTACACTATAAAAAAAAGTTACACTATATAAAAAAATAGATTTTTTTTTTTTTTTAAATCCACGAAACAGTGAGTGAAAAGTGAACCGTGATAGCGCGAAGGACCACTGTATTAGCATAGCTAGTTGTTGTTAGCATGACCGTGGCTTTGGTTGAGAATTGGTTGGAATAAATCAGGCTCATCCTATAGTCACAAATATGAGCTCTTCCACCAGCTGCTCCTCCTTTTGACAGTACTTTAGTTTGTCAAATCGGAGTTTGCTCTTGTGCTCAGTCACTGCATATCCTCCCAGTCCCTTTGAAAGTCGTTAAATTGGTAATTCTTTGCACTTTAACATTTTCATTAAAGGCCCAATATTATGCAAAATGAATTCTGGTGAGCTTTAACTCACAGAATGTTGTTACCTCCTCAAAAACATATCTGGAGTTGTGTTTTGTTTCATTCACACATGTTTGATTAGTCCTTTATTATTAGTCTGTCTACATCTCCAAAGATCAAAATGCTCTGTTCCACCTTGTGATGTCATGTAGCGGTAGTTTTCAAGTTAACAGCTCCCTTGTTTTACCTTTCTATCTTTTTGTGCTTTATTATATTGCAGTATATTTATTGTGATATGTGAGCTACTCTGTCCAAATAATTTCCCTTGTGGATCATTTCGGGAGAGACTGACAATTCGGGGACTTTATTGAAGGTGTATGAAGTTTAAAAACACAGTGGAGCATTTCCTATATTACTACATGACATCACAAGGTAGAACAGTTCGAACAGAACTCTAAAATATAGGTTTTGTGTGTTACAAAAACATGTGAGAATGAAACAAATCACAATTCCAGGTATGTTTGTGATGAGGAAACAGGCCTGGACTGGTAATTGGGCATACCGGGCATTTTCCCGGTGGGCCGACAGTCCTAGGGGCCGATGCCCTTCTACTTTTTTTTTTTTTTTTTACTTAGAGACCTGCCCACAATTTAGGACTGAACCAGGATTGAACCAGGACTAAACCAGGACTAATCAGGTCTAAATCAGGACTAAATCAGGTCTGAACCAGGACTAAACCAGGATTGAACCAGGACTAAACCAGGACTAATCAGGTCTAAATCAGGACTAAATCAGGTCTGAACCAGGACTAAATCAGGATTGAACCAGGACTAAACCAGGACTAAATCAGGACTGAACCAGGACTAATCAGGTCTAAATCAGGACTAAATCAGGTCTGAACCAGGACTAATCAGGTCTAAATCAGGACTAATCAGGTCTGAACCAGGACTAAATCAGGTTTGAACCAGGACTAATAACATCTAAATCAGGACTAAATCAGGTCTGAACCAGGACTAAACCAGGACTAAATCAGGACTGAACCAGGACTAAACCAGGACTAATCAGGTCTAAATCAGGACTAAATCAGGTCTGAACCAGGACTAAACCAGGAATAAATCAGGACTGAACCAGGACTAAACCAGGACTAATCAGGTCTAAATCAGGACTAAATCAGGTCTGAACCAGGACTAAACCAGGACTAAATCAGGACTGAACCAGGACTAAACCAGGACTAATCAGGTCTAAATCAGGACTAATTATGAGGGGCCGGTCTAAGCCAAAAATGCCAGGGCCATTTTTTTGTCCCAGTCCAGACCTGTGAGGAAACAACATTATAACATAGATCAGAAAACTTTAAATAAAATGAAAAAGTGAAAGTAGTGCGCATGTTTATCCCATGAACCAATCAGAAACGGCACCTGAGCCCGTGCCTGCCCCGTGCGTAAAGCCCGGTATAAAAGCCACACCGGTGGCGCGCACATGGCTCCTCCAGCTCCAGCGCATCCCCGCAGTCTTCGCTCCGCACCTCTACCTCCACCTCCACCAGCAGCCCGCTTCACCCTCTCCTTCACCCTTTCCTTCACCCTCTCCTTCACCCTCTCCTCGCCCCGGCCATCATGCACCTGAGCGGACACGACCTCCTGCTCTGCCTGTGCGTCCTGCTCCGGAGCTGTTGCCTGGCCTTCAACAACGACGCCACGGAGCTGCTGTCCCCCCACGGCGGCGGCGGCGGCGGCGGCAGGAGCAGCGCCCGCAGCCCGGAGCTCCAGGGCAACGTGTCCCTGCTGCTGAACCGAGCCCGAAGCGGAGGCACGGGACCCGGGGGAGCGACGCGCGACAGAGGCGGTGAGTGAAGGGAAAAGACAGACAGAAAAAAATGCCCAAACCACAAAAATTAGACTAGATTTAGACTTACGTTTAAATAAAAAAAAAAACTAAAAAAAAAAAAAAAAAAAAAATAATGATATATATATATATATATATAGTATATATATGATATATCATATCACATATATATATATATATATATATGAACAAAGATATATAACAGTAACAGGTCTGGACTGGGACAAAAAAATGGCCCTGGCATTTCTGGCTTAGACCGGCCCCTCATAATTAGTCCTGGTTTAGTCCTGGTTCAGACCTGATTTAGTCCTGATTTAGACCTGATTAGTCCTGGTTTAGTCCTGGTTCAGTCCTGATTTTGTCCTGGTTTAGTCCTGGTTCAGACCTGATTTAGTCCTGATTTAGACCTGATTAGTCCTGGTTTAGTCCTGGTTCAATCCTGATTTAGTCCTGGTTCAGTCCTGATTTAGACCTGATTAGTCCTGGTTTAGTCCTGGTTCAATTCTGATTTAGTCCTGGTTTAGTCCTGGTTCAGACCTGATTTAGACCTGATTAGTCCGGTTTAGTCCTGGTTCAATCCTGATTTACTCCTGGTTTAGTCCTGGTTCAATTCTGATTTAGTCCTGGTTTAGTCCTGGTTCAGACCTGATTTAGACCTGATTAGTCCTGGTTTAGTCCTGGTTCAATGCTGATTTAGTCCTGGTTTAGTCCTGGTTTAGTCCTCAATTCTGATTTAGTCCTGGTTTAGTCCTGGTTCAGACCTGATTTAGTCCTGATTTAGACCTGATTAGTCCTGGTTTAGTCCTGGTTCAATCCTGATTTACTCCTGGTTTAGTCCTGGTTCAATTCTGATTTAGTCCTGGTTTAGTTCTAGTTCAGACCTGATTTAGTCCTGATTTAGACCTGATTAGTCCTGGTTTAGTCCTGGTTCAGACCTGATTTAGTCCTGATTTAGACCTGATTAGTCCTGGTTTAGTCCTGGTTCAGTCCTAAATTGTGGGCCGGTCTCTAAGTAAAAAAAAATAAAATAAAAAAAAAGAAGGGCATCGGCCCCTAGGACTGTCGGCCCACCGGGAAAATGCCCGGTATGCCCAATTATCAGTCCAGGCCTGAACAGTAAACAGTTGTATTGAAACTACTTAAAGCCACTGACACAAAAACAAAAAAGCAGGATAATCCCCGTAAACCATTCTAAATAAACAGCATCATTAAAAGGCCTGGATTATTTTAAATAAACAGCAGAATTAAGCATTCTTTTTGTATTACAACTGAAATAACACAACTCTCCCTATTGTTGCAAAGAAAATATACACATAATAAAAATATTGATCCAGGTACCATATACAGGGAGTCCTCGGGTTACGACGTAGATCCGTTCTTAAGACGCGTCGTAACCCGAATTTCGTCGTAAACCGGATTTTGCCTTTGATCTTCCAACCAAAGCACCAATAACCTTTCCATCTCAATAATTAGACCACTACGCTGCTTGGTTATCACTGCCGCTTTCATAGGAGCAGATCAGAGCCCACATCAGGTACTTCCGCCCACATTGGGCAGGCACATGAGGCTGTCTTCTTCTCCCTACAACCACAACAGAGCGTATTCTTCCGCTGTGCGCCGTGCGCCGTTCGTGTTTGTTTACATCTCTTACCACGCTAAACCGCGTAAGACGGAATGACGCGTAATATATACATATTTTTTTTAATGGAGGCGCGTTCGTAACCACGAAACGTCGTAACCCGAGACCGTCGTAACCCGAGGACCCCCTGTATTGAAGTTAAGTTGATATAGTAATTATCATGACAGGCTTAGTTAGAATAAGTAGAGTAGTAGTTACTTCAAGTGCAGTACTCATGTAAAAGTACAAATAAGAGCAACAGAAATAGTGAGGCTAATAATGGTATAACAACAGGCTCCAGTGTTTAGTATGAAAAGGAAAATGTAAGTTGTTGTTGTGTATGAAAGTGAAAATCTGTTTGGAATTGGTTGATTCATGATTGAAATGAAATGTACTGATTTGAAAGGTTTTAAAGGAACTAACAGTATATTGTCTGGAAAACATAAGTCTTCTTTCTGCTCCTTTTCATTCATTCCTTTTCATTTCTTGTATGTTTGCACATATTGTTTATGTCTTGTTTATATTTTACGAATGAAAAAATAAACAAACAAACAAATAGTAATAAAAACAATATATTTTTTTCAATACTCCTATCGTGCAATATCGTTTTTCCAACGTGCAAGTATTGTTTTTTTTTTCAATACTCTCCCTGTCACTGTTTTTATTATTATTATTACTATTATTATTATTCGATTTACTACTTATTTTATTATTATTATTACCTATCTTTATGCCATTTTTGCCTGCATGCACTTGTCTTTCTTGTTCAAACTGTCCCTACCTGGAGCTACTGTGACAAGTAAATTTCTCCTGTGTGAGATCAATAAAGTCTTATCTTATCTTATCTTATCTTATCTTATCTTAATAATATGATCTAGTCCTGATCATGCCCTGGTCTATTCCTGGTCTATTTCTAATATATTCCTAGATTGTTCCTGGTCTAAACCTGGTCTATTCCTGGTCTAGTCCTGGTCTATTCCTGGTCTAGTCCTGGTCTATTACTGGTCTATTTCTGGTCTATTCCTGGTTTATACCTGGTCTAGTCCTGGTCTAGTCCTGATCTATTGTTGCCCTAGTCCTGCTCTAGTCCTGATCCAGCCCTGGTCTATTTCTAAAATATTCCTAGTTTATTCCTGGTCTAAACCTGGTCTATTCCTGGTTTATACCTGGTCTAGTCCTGGTCTAGTCCTGATCTATTCCTAGTTTATTCCTGGTCTAAACCTGGTCTATTCCTGGTTTATACCTGGTCTAGTCCTGGCCTAGTCCTGATCTATTCCTCGTTTATTCCTGCTCTAAACCTGGTCTATTCCTGGTTTATACCTGGTCTAGTCCTGGCCTAGTCCTGATCTATTCCTCGTTTATTCCTGCTCTAAACCTGGTCTATTCCTGGTTTATACCTGGTCTAGTCCTGGTCTAGTCCTGATCTATTCCTCGTTTATTCCTGGTCTAAACCTGGTCTGTTCCTGGTCTAGTATTGGTCTAGTCCTGGTCTACTCCTGGTCTAGCCCTGGTCTAGTCCTGGTCTAGTCCTGGTCAACATAGCCTAAAGCATTTCAGTTAGCCTAATTACTTCTTACTTTTGACTTCCCCGTGTCAGAATACAGTCAGAGTTTGCAGTTTGACTATAAGCCCTGTGGTTCTCAAACAGTGGTGGAAGAACATAAGAGCCTGGAGATGCCCTCTTCTACAAAATCTTGTTTCTGAACTGTGTTATAATGTTGTTTCCTCATCACAAACATACCTGGAGTTTTGTTTTATTGTTTATGTTGAATACAGATCCTGCAAATTTGACAGGGGTGGACAGGGAACCTTCCTTTAAAGGTCCCATGGCATGAAATTTTCACTTTCTGAGGTTTTTGAATGTTAATGTGAGCTCCCCTACCCTGTTTAGCCCCCCCCCCCCCCCCCCCCCAGTTAAAAGTTGCAAAATGTCTAAACTGAGCATTTGCGATCCTTTTCTGCGTTACAAAAAATCGGAGCTCAAACGGGCGATTTTGAACAAGGCACCTTATTGACGTCAGATCAAAAAAAGAAATGCAAATGCAGTTCCACCCCCGTCTGTCTGTACTCAGCGTCTCTGTAAATCACGCCCAGAGAGTTTGGACTGCGAATGCGCTAGGCAATGCGAAATGCGTTTTTTTTATTTGCCTGGAGGCACGTCCGAGTGTTTCTAGGCTCGGAAGTCCTTTATCTGAGCCTCTGGACCTTTGAACAGCAGTGGTTTAATTTTATTTTATTTGGAAATGTGTTTATTTTTCAATGGAACGCTTCCCATCTCTCCCCCCGTGCAAAAACACGGAAATGGATCAGCTTAGAGCAGAGAGCGTAGAGTTTGGCCATGCCCCCACCCTCTACTATAGGCCAGCTCTTTTCTCCTCATTTGCATTCAAGCAACAACACCCATAATAGCCTGTTCAGAGAGAGAAAAAAATACTCTTTCTCATCTTGTCTCTGTTTCTCATGCACTGAGTGTTGATTTTGAAGAAGGATTCATTTACAGTATTAGGGAACCAATAAGGAGCCATATAAAAGCATCAAGAAGTACCATGTCATGGGATCTTTAAAAGAGTCAAGATTGCACAAACATGCACAATGCACATGTGAAACAAAACACAAGTCCAGGTATGCACAGTGTTTCAGCAGAGGTGGAAGAGGAAGAGGAAGAGAGAGAGAGAAAGAGGCAGGGGGTAATGATAATGGTAGTGATGAGGTAATGCTCTGAACACCCACCGCCTGTATAACTGTACTATACTTTCACTATCTTCACATATCTTCAGACTGCCCCTATAAACATGCAACGGGCTAAAGCAAAGCAAAAAAACAGACCAAAACACTGTGAAGCCAATACTAGGCTGTTTTCCGATCTGTTATAATCTTTCCACGTCACAGACATTCCTATTGTTTTGTTGTGTTTAGTTTCATTCACGTTCACAAACCCTGCGTATTTAGGCTGAGTTCTTCTCTCAAACAGAAAATACTCCACTATGGTTTTAAACTTCATACACCTTCAGTTGAATGATTTGGATCATTTCAGTCACTTCTAAACACAAGGTAAAAGGTAGATGTTAACTTGGAAAGCTACCACTTCATGACATCACAAGGTGGAATAGAGCACACTGTCAGTTTATTCTACAACATACTTCATTACAGTTGGTTAAATCCACCTAAATAACTTACAACATTTAAAACAGTCTTTGTTGGAACACAGAGCTGCACCCAAGAGAAAAATGACTATTGTAAAGTCCTGACCCTAGGCGAGAGTAGCTCAGCTGGTGTGTTTGCCCACTGGTCTGCAGGTTGGTGGTTCAAATCCAGCTCTCGACCTAAACATCACTGGTTGAGCAGTCAGATCCATTGACCTACAGGCTGGCGTTGTGATTCCTGCTCCCACAGATGATTTCTATATCAATTACTGCTCAATATGTGAAAGCAGGAACAAAATTTGTGGGGAGGTCAACGTGTATCGTAAGGATTTTCTTTGCACACATTTTTTTTTTTTTTGGAATAGTGTTTGTGGTGTGGTTTGAATGTGTGAATAGGTGAAAAGTGTTTTGAATGAAGGTGGAAAAGCGCTATATAAAAATGTGACCCTTGACACCTTTATTTCCCCACAGACAAAGGTCAGATCGGCTGCAGGGAGCTGAGGTCCACCAAGTACATCTCAGACGGGCGCTGCACCAGCCTGAAGCCCATCAAGGAGCTGGTATGTGCGGGCGAGTGCCTCCCCGCCCAGCTCCTGCCCAACTGGATCAGAGGGGCCCCCGGGAGCCGCCTGTGGGGCAAGAGAGGCAGCGGCAGCGGGGGGCCGGACTGGAGATGCGTCACCGACAAAACCCGCACCCAGCGCATCCAACTGCAGTGCCAGGATGGGAGCACGCGCACGTACAAGATCACCGTGGTAACCTCCTGTAAGTGCAAGAGGTACTCACGCCAGCACAACCAATCAGGAGGCAAGTCTGAGGAGGAGGAAGAAGTGATGTCGACGCTACAACTGCACAAACATCAGGCCAAGAGCAAGACGAAACTGGGCAAGAGAAAGTACGTGGACAACTGGCACGAGCCTTGAAAATGGACCCACTGGAAAAATATGTACTATATGGACTCTGTTGGTCACTTAGGACGGAACCCACCTGGCAGCAGCGTAATTGTCCTCACACTAGATTTTCAGTTTTGTTACAACTTATTTTACGAAAACAAATCCGCTGTGTGCCGTCTGCATAATTCTAAAGCATTTTTTATTGTCCGAGAACCAGGAAGGGTGAGGTTAGCTTGCTAGTTGTTATTGAGACCCGACTACCCTGGATACTTGGGGAATTAGAGGAAGAACTTGCTTAAATTTATGACTGAACTCTATCTGTTCAGTTCAAACTCAGATAGGTCTAGTACTCTAAGTAATAATCACTTTAAGTTCTACTACAGTACACAAAGTAGTCACAAAGAAAACAATTTCAAAGTTTGTGAAATAGTTGTTGACGTAAGAACAAGACAGTTTAAAGTCCTAGTAATGGCCTCAGACAGAAGCAAAGGCAATGGCGTTCAACAGTGACCGGTTCCGGAAGTAAATGTACCATTCATTTTCCCATAAACTTAGACTTAGACAAACTTTATTGATCCAAATTGTTTTGGGTACGGTAGCTCACTCATCAAATATGATATATAATATATAACAGAGGTTAAAAAGAAAAAAAATAGATGGAATAGCAACCAAAACAGCAACCAAATCTTCCAAAAATCAATAATAATAAAAAAAATAAAAATAATAATCTAAGTTTGAAAGCTTGCTCAGGGCTAATCAGCCCTGTGCTAACCTTTAATTTAAAACTGCTAAGATATTAAAACATTTCACCGAATCTTGTGTTTTAAATGTGCTTTTTGGATTTAAAACTGGACTTTGGGCTTTTATATTTGAATTAAAAAAAAAAGTCTTTGGGAAATTTTACTTCCAGAACTGGACCCAACTTCGATGTGAGCGTGACTTTTGAGCACCATAAACATAGGCTATCCCTCAAATCTGCTTGAACTTTGGTGATTTTGTTAATGTGACAAAGAATTGTATCTGATGTACAATTCCAGAAAATACTTTCACCTGCTTTGTTATATTTTTACGCTGTTAACAACACTTTCAAAGTTTTAAAATGTAAATATTTGTATAAAATGCCAGAAAAATTTGTATTACTGTACTTAAAAATATACAGACGTTATGTTGTAAGATTTATGATGTATGGCCTAATATATATTTTTTATAATATTTGTTTTCAGAATGTTGTACCAAATCTATAAGACTTGAAGATGACAAACGTTTCAAACAATAAATATTACATTTTAATGCTGTTCATTTTAATACCAGCGTACAAAAATGATTTAATCACTTTTTTATTTATTAAAATCAAGGTGGCACTTAAAAGGGATCTACTAGAAGCCACGGAGTTGCCTTTTCAAATTAAAAGACTAGCACCACACTATACACATGATTTTTATTTTTTATTTTTTGAGTTGTGCTTGTTTTCAGCTTGTTTTTGAATTTTTTAAATTTCTATACTGAAATAAATAAATTAGTTGGTATTAAAAGTTTGAAAGCTGACCGACCAATAAAACGAAAATCAGTAATTGTCTTTATTTTGAAATGGCAAAGCGGAAATCATGAAGCTCGATTTTTGGCTTGACAGCAGCGTCAGAACCACCACGCGTTACTGAGGTTTTTCCACGCCCCTGGGCTTGCGATGCTTTATAAATTAAATTAAATAACTATTCCACAATGAAATAACTTAAAAACATGAACCAAACCGTCACAGATCGGTCGGGTTCGGAGCGGCCCGCGGATCCCGGAGCTTTCCTTCCGTACGAGCTGGACAAGGACGACCCCTATCCCGGGATGGTGAGCGTGGACTTCCCGGTGTCTGTGGTGCTCCCAGCCGGCGGCACCGGGGAGAGAACCGGGCTGCAGACACCGAAGCAGTTCTGCACGTTTCTGGGCAGGCCGCTCATCAGCTACACGGTCCAGGCCTTTGAGAGGTGCGTGTAACGGTGTCATAAAAGTCATCCAAGTCCAACCAAAACAAACCTGTCAAGACCCAGGGAGGCAAGACATGCACTTTCATTCACTATTTTAAAAGTTATATACTGTATCTGGCTGTAATAGGGTGACCAGATGTCCCTTTTTACCCGGGACAGTCCCAATTTTGATCCCTGTGTCCCCTGTCCCAGCAGATTTTTCCAAACTCATTGACTTGTCCCAGTTTTATTCAAGAAATGTCCCAGATGTCCCTATTTTTGACCAATTTGACACCTGCCAACAGTAAAGAGAGGCATAAATTGTGATTTGTTTAGGTAAAATACAGAAAAGCTGCTTAAAAATGACCAAAACAAAGAAAATATACTCAGGTCTGGACTGGGACAAAAAAATGGCCCTGGCATTTTTGGCTTAGACCGGCCCCTCATAATTAGTCCTGGTTTAGTCCTGGTTCAGACCTGATTTAGTCCTGGTTTAGTCCTGGTTCAGACCTGATTTAGTCCTGATTTAGATGTAATTAGTCCTGGTTTAGTCCTGGTTCAATCCTGATTTAGTCCTGGTTCAGACCTGATTTAGACCTGATTAGTCCTGGTTTAGTCCTGGTTCAGTCCTGATTTAGTCCTGATTTAGATGTAATTAGTCCTGGTTCAAACCTGATTTAGTCGTGGTTCACACCTGATTTAGTCCTGATTTAGACCTAATTAGTCCTGGTTTAGTCCTGGTTCAGTCCTGATTTAGTCCTGGTTTAGTCCTGGTTCAGACCTGATTTAGTCCTGATTTAGATGTAATTAGTCCTGGTTTAGTCCTGGTTCAATCCTGATTTAGTCCTGGTTCAGACCAGATTTAGTCCTGATTTAGACCTGATTAGTCCTGGTTTAGTCCTGGTTCAATCCTGATTTAGTCCTGGTTTAGTCCTGGTTCAGACCTGATTGAGTCCTGATTTAGTCCTGATTTAGATCTGATTAGTCCTGGTTTAGTCCTGGTTCAATCCTGGTTCAGTCCTAAATTGTGGGCCGGTCTCTTAAGTAAAAAAAAAGAAAAAAAAAAGAAGGGCATCGGCCCCTAGGACTGTCGGCCCACCGGAAAAATGCCCGGTATGCCCAATGACCAGTCCAGGCCTGAATATACTGACTCACATGTTAGTCATGAATGGTCACTGCATAAGTTTTCCTTAATTACATGCTTGTTTTCCAAGTTTATTACCAACCACCAAAACGCTGGGGATGTTCCAGTTTTTTTTTTATTTTGAAATTCTGGTCACCCTAGACTATAGTAATAATCGATACTTTGCAGTGACATTTTCTACATGTATGTATGGTGGAATGTTTAAGTGTTACCATGTTTAAGTGTTACCATGGTGACACAACACTGTCAAAAAAGGTTTAAGATGGTCTGAAAACTCAAGAAAAAACAAAACAAAAGCAAAAGGAGAAATTCAATTTGTCAACTGGACAAAAGTTTATTTGGTCGAATATGTTTCGCAGCTCATCCAAGCTGCTTCTTCAGTTCTGGTCAGATGCTGGTGGACACTGCCTTATATCTGCCTGAAGGGAGGAGCTAACTACCCTTCTGCTATTCTCCTGCTCCGGTCATACAGGGACTGGACAGCAAAGAGCTGAGCAAAGTGCCCCGGACCCTTTCAAGACAAACAAACTATTTTTGATCTAATTTGCTGATAAACAATGCAGAAAATATATTATAAATTAAATCTACATACAAAAAATAAACAAAACTCCGCATAAGATAATCCCTCTGTCATCCAGGTAGGGCCAGAGCAAAAGAAGGTTGATAAAGTCAGCAAAACATTTAAACCTTATTTTTCTTTTTCTTTAAAGGTCCCATGACATGGTACTTCTTGATGCTTTTATATGGCGCCTTAATGGTTCCCTAATACTGTAATTGAATCCTTCTTCAAAATTAAGCCTCAGTGCGTGAGATAGCCTCATGAAGACAGTCGGAGTCATAAATATGTCTCTGAAACGCTTTATTATGGGCGTTGTTGCTTGAATGCAAATGAGGAGGACAGAGACAGGCCAGTGCAGCGGGTGGGTTGTGGCCAAATACTCTGCTGTTTCCTGGATTAGCGGTGCGCTGTGCGCTGTCACCCACTTCCGTGTTTTAAGCGCGGAGGAAGATATGAGACGCTTTCCATCAAAAAAACAAACATTTCCACAAAAAATAAAATTAAACCACTGCTGTTTCAGAGGTTCGGAGGCTCGGATAAAGGACATCCGAGCCTGGAAACACTCTCACGTGTTTCCAGGCAAATAAAAAAACGCATCTCGCATTGCGTAGCTCGTTTGCGGTCCAAACTCTCTGGGCGTGATTTCCAGAGACGGTGGGTAGACATCCAGACGGGGGGTGGAAACCTTTCCACGAGTGTGACGTCAGAAAGTTCCCTTGTTCAGAATCGCCCGTTTGGGCTGTCTTTTTTTCAAACGCGGAGGATTGCAATTGCTCAGTTTACACATTTCGTAACTTTTAGCCATGGGAATGGGTCTAAACAGGGTAGGGGAGCTCACATTAACATTTAAAAACCTCAGAAAGTGAGATTTTCATGCCATGGGACCTTTAATAAATGAATATAGACAGTTACAGTAACACATTTTGTAAGAAAATACTGAGTGTATAATAAAAATAATATACAACATTCAATGGCATTCTAGTTAGATTTCCCATCTGTAAAAAATAAATCCTGTATATTAAATGTAACACTACTGAAAAGTCTCTCTCCCCTCTCCTTCAGAGTGCAGTGGGTCCAGTGCGTTGTTGTGGTCGTGGCCACAGAACACCTCTCCCTGATGACAGACATAGTGCAGAGGTACAGACACACCAAGGTCCAGGTGGTACCAGGTGGCTCCACACGGCACCGCTCCATCCGCCGAGGGGTGCAGGCTCTGGGGGACCCTGAGGAGCAGACGGCGGTAGGGATGCACCCGCCTAAAGTGGTCATCATACAGGACGCAGTGAGGCCCTTTGTGGATGAGGACTTTCTGTACAAGATAGCAATGGCTGCCAAGGAACAAGGGGTTAGTTTTCTGACCGTATTTTATATTTAATTTTCCCTGCACTCAAGCAGTACCAACATACAGTGGATGTAAAAAGTCTACACACCCCTGTTCAAATGCCAGGTTTTGGTGATGTAAAAAAATGACAGCAAGCAAATTTCACAACTTTTTCCACCTTTAATGTGACCTATAACCTGTACAGCGTAATTGAAGAACAAACTCAAACCTTTCAATATAAAATATAAAATAAAAAAAATAAAAAATTACCTGGTGGCATACATATGCACACCCTTAAACTGATACTTTGTTGCAGCACCTTTGGCTTTTATTACAGTACTTTTGGGTAGGAGACTATCAGTGTGGCACATCTTAATGTGGCAATATTTGCCCACTCTTCTTCTTTGCAAAACCGCTCCAAATCTGACAGATTATGAGGGCATCTTCTGTGCCATTCGAAAGCATCAATCTTATTCTGGTGAAGCCAATCCTTTGCTGATTTAGATATGTGTTTTGGGTCATTGTCGTGCTGAAAGATGAAGTTCCTCTTCATCTTCAGCTTTCTAACAGAAGGCTAAAGGTTTTGTGCGAACACCGACTGGTATTTGGAACTGTTCATAACCACCCTGACTAAGGCCCCTGTTCCAGCTGAAGAAAAACAGACCCATGATGCTGCCACCACCAGGCTTCACTGTAGTTATGGTGTTATTTTGGTGATGTGCAGTGTTGTTTTTGCGCCAAATATACCTTTTGGAATCATGTTCAAAAAGTTCAACTTTGGTGTCATCAGAACATAACACATTTCCCACGTGTTTGGGAGATTTCAGATGTCTTTTTGCAAAATTAAGCTAGGCTTGGGTGTTTTTCTTTGTAAGATAAGGCTTCTGCCTTGCCACCCCACCCCATAGCCCAGACATATGAAGAAGACAGGAGATTGTTGTCACATGTACCGCACAGCCATTACTTTCCAGAAATTCCTGCAGCTTCAACACCTTCAATGTTGCTGTCGGCCTCTTGGCAGCCTCCCTGACTAGTTTTCTTCTCGTCTTATCATCACTTTTGGATGGACGTTCTGTTCTTGGTAATGTCACTGTTGTGCCATATTTTCTCCACTTGATGACGACGACGATCGTTACTGTGTTCCATGGTATATTTAATTCCTTGGAAATTCTTTTGTAGCCTTCACCTGACTGACATCTTTGAATAATGAGATCCCTCTGATACTTTGGAAGCTCTCTGCAGACCATGGCTTGTACTGGAAGATGTGGCTACAAGAATGTGACGAAAAGCCTCCTAGAACCGCTGAACTTTATTTGGGGTTGATCAGAGGCACTTGAATTGGTGACAGGTCGGTGCTAATTCCAGTTTAACATGAGTTTGAATGGAATTAGTTAAATGTGAACACAGCAACATCCTGAGTTATAAAAGGGTGTGCACACTTATGCAACCACATTATCTCTCATTATCTATATTTTTACTTCATCTCCCTGAAAGATTTCTGTTTTTCAATTGCGTTGTACAGGTTATAAGTCACATTAAAGGTGGAACAAGTTGTGAAATCTTGATGTAATTTTTTTTTACATCACAAAAACCTGGCATTTGAACAGGGGTGTGACTTTATATCCACTGTAGGTGACGGAACCCCAACCAAAAAGTTACATAGTGCACTTTTAAACTGTAGCTGATTCTTACTCTCTTAAAAATGATACAGATTGAGACAGGAGCAAAATATAATAATTGTGGCCATTTTACAAGCACAATGAAGTAAGTAGCTAAGTCATTTCAATTCAATCTCGACTCCAGAAACTTAATGGAATATTAACGTTTTTTACAATCTGAACCTTATTTTGGTAATAAAATAAGGTGATTGACTAACCCATAGTACTTTGGTGTCATTTGGAGCATTTCCGGAGATTTTGTAGTTTAGCGATATCCGTTTAAAGTGAGTGCTCGGGGCAGGAGACTGCAGTCACCAAATAACACAAAGTTTAGCACTTTTCAAATCACAGAAGCTCAATTTGTCACTCTACAGTTTCTCTTGAGTCAAAAGCGGCCTGTAACCCGATATCGAGCTATAGTTCCATTAGATGACGTCATCATCGAGGACAGCGCGCATTCACAGCTGATTTGCAGATAAATGCCGCTCTGAACTTTTCTGTTGCAAGTGCGACATGGCAGAAGAGTCGGACTTTGAGACTTGAGGAGTTATTTGAGTATGATGGCTAGGGATGTGCAAAATAATCGTCATGACAATGCATTGCGATACTAACTTTCACAATATACTGCATCGATTCTTGATGCCAAAAATCAATTTTTATTAATTAATAATTTAATATTTAATAATTTAATATTGAATATACATAAATAAATACATTATTAGTTTAATTTTTTTTATAAATCCTATGCACTTTTTTCTTTATGAAAGGGTATTGTTTGTTATGATGGTAGCTACCTCCAAAATAGCAAATGTTTGAACATCATTTTTTGATAACAGGAGAAGTTCAATTTGTCAACTGGACAAAGTTTGTTTGGTTGAAAACGTTTCGCCGCTCATCCGAGAGGCTTCGTCAGCTCTAATAAGAATACTGGTACGACACTTGCTTATATCTTGCTGTAGGGAGGAGCTACCTAGCTAACTACTTTCCGGAACTATCTCATTGGTTTCGGTCTTTTGTTTCTCTGGCGTCTAGCTGACAGTCCCTATTCATCCCTACACGCTTGTTTTTCACACCTCTGGCCCTGACCTGGCTAACCCTATTGTTTCCCTGTTTGTTTGATCTAGGCTTAATAATGGAATTGTAGATGGGATGCAAATTATGTCTTACTCCACCATTTCTGTTCAGAGAAGGATTCTCTTTTTTGACAAAAATAGCCTCTTTAACTCCCCTCTCAAACCAATTCTTTTCCCTGGCTAAGATCTGAACCTCACTGTCCTCACTGTCCTCACTGTCCTCAAATTCATTTGAGGACAGTGAGATTCAGATCTTAGCCAGGGAAAAGAATTGGTTTGAGAGGGGAGTTAAAGAGGCTATTTTTGTCAAAAAAGAGAATCCTTCTCTGAACAGAAATGGTGGAGTAAGACATAATTTGCATCCCATCTACAATTCCATTATTAAGCCTAGATCAAACAAACAGGGAAACAATAGGGTTAGCCAGGTCAGGGCCAGAGGTGTGAAAAACAGGCGTGTAGGGATGAATAGGGACTGTCAGCTAGACGCCAGAGAAACAAAAGACCGAAACCAATGAGATAGTTCCGGAAAGTAGTTAGCTAGGTAGCTCCTCCCTACAGCAAGATATAAGCAAGTGTCGTACCAGTATTCTTATTAGAGCTGACGAAGCCTCTCGGATGAGCGGCGAAACGTTTTCAACCAAACAAACTTTGTCCAGTTGACAAATTGAACTTCTCCTGTTATCATGGATTCTACCTGGACGACTGAGGGACTTTTCACGCAACATCATTTTTTGTTTTAGAAAAAAATCCTATGCAGTTTTTTTGTTATTGGTTTGGTTTATTTGTTTTTGTTATTCAATAAATTCAGTTATGAATTGAGTTGCTCAGAGTTATGTATCAATTGAAGACACTTCCCAGATACACAGCCACTGATATTTAAGTTATCTTCTTTTTTTGGGTATGTCGAATATATTGCAATGCATCGCAATAATTCAAGTATCGTGATGCATCGTGATAGTATCGCATCGTGGCATATGAATCGTGATTAGAATTGAATCGTGACTTCTTTGCCAATACCCACCCCTAATGATGGCTGTCCCTACCGTTTTGAGTATACGGATGAGGAGGTATTAGATACAGGGATGAAAGATTGATCTCCGCTTTTTTTCAGCCGCGTGTTTTTTTTTTTTTTTTTTCTGTGCAAATGCGTTAAGAAAGATTTTGGGTGTATATATACTAGGGATGCAGATTATTGATTAATTCATTAATTGATAGTTGATTGATCGTTAATCGATATCGATCGATTAATGGTTAACTGATAAGCGGTGTTTTTCACCTGAATTTTAGTGTTTCAATAGGGTCTTTAAGAATATAAGCTATAGTATACATAACACTGAGTCAAAAATATATCATATTATTATATTGTATATTCCTCAATTAATTATTCCTTAGTAAAAAGCAGACGAATGTATTGATGCAAAATACAGTAATCCCTCGCTCTGTCGCGGTTCATGGATTTTTTTTTATTATTATTTTTTTTTATAGTGTAAAATTTTTTTATAGTGTAACATTGTGTTCTGTCCTGATTGGCTACGAGACTAGACCAAACGTGGACTGGACCAGGTCTAGACCAGAACTAAACCAGGTCTGGACCAGGTCTGGACCTGGACTGGACCGGGACTCGACCGGGTCTGGACCTGGACTGAACCAGGATTGGGCCGCTGCGTGCCGCTGCTGGTTTCGTGTGGCTGGTTTGTGGCTCGGGGCCCGGGCCGCAGGCCAGCCGCGCAGGACTCTGGTGGACCAGCAGCGGCACGCAGTGGCGCATTCCTTGGCGCTGCGGTTCGATCTCTCCTCGCGCGTACACCCGGCTGCTGAGCAGTGCCGATGGCGCCTGCGGCCGGCTGTGAGTCGAGCGCAGCGCGGTGCGCGGTTGCCTTGTTTCGTGACCATGCGGGTGCGCGTGTCCGCGATTAGCGATTAATTACAATTAATGCATTTTGTTCGACTAACGTCTTAATCGACAATTAAACGTTAATCGATTAATTGTTGACATCCCTAATATATACGTATAGTTGTGTTTAGTGTCACCAACCGTCCCTTGAAAAATGGACTCGTCCCGTATTCAGAAACAAAAGTATGCGTCTTGTACTAAAAATGTACCGCCACGAGCGCGCACAGGTCTTTCGCAACAGCGTTTAGGAACTTTCTACATGCTACTGTCCACGATTATTGCACATGTTTTTAGTTGTAATCTTTTATTACTGTTTTAAGATCATTGTACCTGCTTTTAGTTGTAGTCTTTTATTATTGTCTTATTGTTCATGTTGCACTGTATGTTTTTATGAATGTATCTTTTAATTGTGCTGCCTCTTGGCCAGGTCGCCATTGTAAATGAGAACTGGTTCTCAATTGGTTTACCTGGATAAATAAAGGTTAAATAAAATAAAAATAAAAACTGTATCACCCTAGCTAGCTAGCTCCATAACACAAGCATGTAGAAAACTTTAGAAACGCCATAGCCTACCTCTGTTTGTTCTCCTGCAGCCATCGGTATCGCATTACTTCTCAGAATCGTGCGCTGAATCCGCTGGCTTCTTTCTTTTCCTTTGTTGGAAAAAAATCGTCCGGACTGAAGTGGGTACTGCAAACACGATGGTCCAAATGTCTTACAGTTTTGCCTTTCATGTCTGGGTCGATTCTCAAAGCAAGTAGCCACAGCTTCAATAACTCCGGATTGTGATGAGGAAGCCTGTGAAAACTCAACTTCGTCCAAGATGTCATTTTGTTTTCACAACCGGGATAAATGCATGTTCGCACCATTTTCTCAAGTGGAGATATTTTCATCTTCTTAGTCCTGGTTTAGTCCTGGTTTAGTCCCGATTTAGTCCCAGTTTAGTCCCGGTTTAGACCCGGTTTAGTCCTGATTTAGTCTTGGTTTAGTCCTGGTTTAGTCCTGGTTTACTCCTGGTTTAGACCTGGTTTAGTCCTGGTTTAGTCCTGGTTTAGACCTGGTTTAGTCCTGGTTTAGACCTGGTTTAGTCCTGGTTTAGTCCTGGTTTAGACCCGGTTTAGTCCCGGTTTAGTCCCGGGCCCCTGCTGTCAGCTAATCTGTCCCTTTTGATGCAGAAATAATATGATAATATGTCTCACATATATCTCCCATAAGAACGCGGTCAGCTCCGTTGTAACAGTTTGCCATGTTGTCGATAGTTCGCGTATCCACGTGTATCGCGTATACCTAGGGCTGGGCGATTAATCGAGATTTGCGATATCTCGAGATGTTTTATGAAATCGAGAAAGATTTTGGCATATTCGAAAAACTCGAGATGAATAAGATTTCGCCGCTTATTTTCCTTAACTGTGTTGTGGAGCTGTCCGCCCCGCCTCCTTCTTGCGTTTGTGTTTCACTGCGTCTCGTGTTTCCCCCTCCCCTCCCCTCCCCTCCCCGTGCGCACACCGCGTGTGTTTGTTGATAACTTATCCAACATGGCGGCGCCCACAGAAGCACGAGAGAATTCATACCAAAGAAAAGAACAAACGGCTCCATTATATGGCGGTATTTCGGATTTAAAACGTCCGATGAGGAGCAGAAAGAGGCATTTTGCAGAGAATGCAAGAAACTGGTGCCATCAAAATCATCGAGGGCAAACCCACCACCACTTCTTCTAAGACACAACAAACAACGCTCCAAACATCTTTACCCCGGTGTCTACCATATGGAAAAACAAGTGCAAGGTGGGTCAGCATTACGGAGTCCATTGCCTTTCATATCGCAAAAGACATGACGCCCATAGCGGTTGTTGAGCGACCGGGCTTCATACGAATGCTAAAAACACTTGACCCTAGATACAATCTACCTAGTCGCCACTTTCTTGTCAGTGCGGTGTGTGTGTTGCCAGTGAGTGAAATATTTGGGTGGGTCGGGTATGTGGCGTTGATTCTAAAGCACACTTGCGTTTTAATGGTTGCAATAAATTAATATAGTATTTCTAGAAAAAAAATGATGCAGAATAATGTGCTAAGTTAAAGCAAATACACACACAAATATAAAACGTACTACAGTCACAAAACACACGAGAATTCATGGATTGAGGCTCTATTAATCTATATTTAAAAACAATTAATTTAATGTGCTTTTTCACTTGGCTACGAAATGAGGGATTTTTTTGTCTTTTATCTTAAATGTTAAAGAAGCACTTCATAAGAACTGTCTACCCTCAGGTTTTATGTTTACAATTAAAATACGGCAATATACTACTTCCTTGGTTTGGTAATGTTAAAAATGGTGCACAAGCACTTTGTTACTAGTACCTGTCTACCTTTAGGCACTTGGCTGCCTGTTTGCACTTCAATAAAAAAAAAAACCCTTGCTGAATTTGGCACGTTTGTTTGTTTTTTTTCCCCCCTGCATAGATATCGAGATATATATCGTATATCGAGATATAGCAAAAACATATCGAGATAAGTTTATTTCTCCATATCGCCCAGCCCTACGTATACCCACGTACTTTAGAAAGGGACATATCCCGAACGTATCGGCAAATTTCGACGAAAGATGAGGGATTTTCATGCCTACAGTCACATATGCACAGGGCCGTTGCTAGAAATTTGGGTGCCCTAAGCACAAATGCTTTGTGCTTTGTGCTTTTGCAAGGCTTTACAAGCCTAATCTTTTTAGTGGTGCCCCCGCAAGCACTTGGTGCCCTATGCGCACACGACTGAGATCAACTCACAAAAGACTGTTTCTTTTGCGTGTTTTGTATATATATGACACAGCATGGTTAGTGTTGCTACGCAAAAACAAGAGAGAGATGATTGGTGGATTTCAGATTCTACCGACCAATAGGAATGTACAATAGGTGCCCGCTTATAAGTGTTTATTTTATTTTTTAAAATAGGCTATTAGGCATATGGGACATGCATAATATCCACACTGGACAGTAGACAGTTAAACACCATTTTAAAACTTAACTTTACAACTGTTCATTGTTCAAGTGAATTGAAGCGCATTTTTACAGGCCATTTTTAAGTATAGATGTGAACAAGAGCCGTGACTCAATTCTCAGAGTGCACAGTTCGGAACGTGGTTTTAAGGGCATGTACGTCACATCCGGCGTGACGACTGCTGTCCCATTTCTTTTTGTCCCATGCACAGTTAATACGTGGTTTGAAGACCACAGTCGTTTCCATGGAAATCGGGGCGTGGACTAACTGCGTGAAAAAGCATACTTCGCGCACTCATATATCCCAGCATGCACCGCATGCTTTTTCTTCTACAGGAGAAAATGGAGTCGGCGGCTGCATCCGGTAGTTGCGAGACCTGTCGCATTTCGCCGACGCATTTCGCCGACTGCACTCAGGGTTGAGCAAGTATGCACAGTCTTGACTGCAGTCTGAGCCCCCTTAAAACCAAGCTCCGAACTGTGCACACTGAGAATTGAGACACGGCTACTGTGTGAACACACTGCACTGTGCATGAAACGATCATTATAACATTTTATAACATGTATTATGTCCAGTTTCTCTACAGAGCTGTAGGTAGTGGTGGTACCATTTTAAAATAAGGTTCCCATCAAAGATTTTTGAGGTGGCGCTACTGAGACATCTTTCCATATTTTTTCTTGGGGTTGGGGTCTTCACTCAAAATTAGAGCTCACTGACTTTTAATTTTTTAATACGAGTCACTGGCATTCTTGTTTACTTTACTTGCCTTTTATGATTTCTGATTCTCTGGATGTGGTTTTAATGCGCCTGCAGTCCATATACTGTTACAAAAGTGTGACATTAACAGGCTTGTTTGTTGAGGCGTAACTTCAAATAAAAAGTTATACTTTCATAGTATGATTATTCATGGTTACAGAAGTAGTCCATACTTGAGGTTAGGGAGCTGGAACATGAAGCATATTTATTAAGCATTTGAATACTTCCCATGAATCGATTGGTTTGTTGATGAAAGTATAATAAGCAGCTTATTAAAGCCCCAGTGTGTAGGATTCGTGGCGCATAGGTGGATGGTGCTATTGCACTTTCTGTTTTAGCTACGGCAGACCTCGAGGTCCGCGCGCCGCTACTGTATAAATAAAACGCGGTCCCGTTTTTTGTTTTTTTTTTTCTCATGAAAACACACATTCCCGATCATGTACCATGACACTCTACACATCAAATGAAACCTTACAGTCTCCTCTTTTTGACTATGCAATTCATTTCCCTGCAAAACAATCACTCCCTGAGCACATGGGGCTTTTATACGGAAAAGCACAAAACGAGGTTAGCTTACCTTAGAATGCTTTGCACAGGTCAAACTCTGTATTTCACCATAAACTTGCTCTCAATTTGTCCGTAAGGATCCAGCGAATAAAATCCAGTAAAACAATTTAGTCCAAAACACGTGTTAGATCCATTACGTCGTCTGATCTGGCAGCATGCTTGTGTTGTTTACCCAAAACCACGAGCCTTGCCGAAGGCGGAGCCCAAATGTCCTTCTGCGGCTCTCGTATTCAAAATGGCTGCCTCTGCATGGGGAAGATCCCCCTTTTATGTGACTATATCTAAGTCCAAAAGAATACTTTGATTTCATGATGGAAGTGAAAATGCTTGGAAAACAATGTATTTTTGAATGGGTATCTTCAATTTCAGTAATTAACGGGTAAAAATCTTACACACTGTCCCTTTAATGCTCACATGTTTTCTGTTATTAAAGGCTTATGAGCATTTTAAAGCATCTACAAATGACACTAAATGCTTTATAAGTGCTTATAAACAAATGACTAGTGATTATTACAGCCTTATATATTTTTTATGAACAAACTTTAAAGCGTTGCCAGTAATCCTTTATTATTAATCTGTCTACATCTCCAGAGCTCAAAATGCTCTGTTCCACCTTGTGATGTCATGAAGTGGTAGTTTTCAAGTTAACAACTACCTTTTCCCTTTTGTGTAGTAGAGATCGACAATTCCAGTGTTGAAATGATCCAAATGACTGATAAGTAAGAGTGCAGGCTACATGCAGTTCCTTTAATCCAAATCATATACCTGTTGGAATCATAAAATTATATACCTGTTAGAATCATACTGAAATAAGTCGTGCTATCATTTTAACACTGTCCAATAATGAAAAAGTACATGAGCTCTTATCTTCAATCCACCTTTGACATCTCAAAGTTATTCATACCAGCAGCAGAGTCCAGAATTTCAATATAGAAAATCTGATTATGCTTCCCTCAAGACTGCAGTTTTCATTTTTTCATTTTTATGGACACACAACTGCAAAAAGTTAATTACAGGTGCACTAAGACTAAGAAAACCATGCTTTATAATTATACGCAGACGGCACACAGCGGCCTTATTTTGACTTCCAAGGGTAAAAAATAAAAAAAATCAGGTACAGGCACTTTAAAAGGCACTATCAAAAGCTACTAGAGATTGTATTCACCGGTCCAATAATTTCAACTATGCTGGATGCACATGTGTCCCAGCAACTGTGAGGTCAGCAGAGACTTCGGCCAAAAGATGTAATGCAACCAAACCAAAATCACAATTTAACAAATAACTAAAACTGTTCTTTTCTGGTGGAGGGTCCATCTGTCCGTCAAAAGCTTTTCTCCATGATGTTATTGCTTTGTCTAGAATGTTTCACAGTATGGTATTAAACCTTTCTATCTTTATGGAGACCAAACCAGACCAAGTTACAGGTCAGATCTGTGGAGAGGAGACCCCGCTCACAGTCAGAATGCCTTCTTTTCTATGTTTCTTTTTTCTATAAAACCACCTGTAATTGAATAAATGTAAGGTTTAATGTTTAATGTTGTTGTTGTGGAGCATTCCAGGCAGAGCATAAAAACAAGTACATCCAATATATAGTATACTATAGTATAGTTATATCTTGATATTGTTGTTTTAAAGACATGAAAAATATAGTATGTGTATAGTGTGTGTGTGCGAACGTTGATTGGAGTGTTTGGGTGTCTTGAAAAGTGCTATATAAATCTAATGCAATTAGGTCTGCACTGAGAATCCAAGTTTAATCAAGATTAAAATTTGATTTTAAATGGCAATAATAAGTTTGGGTTCAAAGACTGCATAAATGGACATAGCTAAAGCCGCTAGCCGCCGTGTTCTAAATAGAAAGTGAACATGGGCGCACTTCCAGCTCCATCGATAATGCTGATGTTTTGCAATTTTTTCTGTAAATTAAGGTGAACATTAATAAGATAACAGATTTCCCAGAGGTTTGATTGACAGCTCTAAGATCCCGTTTCCCGCCAAACCAGTGGTGATTGATGATTCGCTCTTTGGTTGTTATGATACTCATGGTCGAAATTCCAGTTAGGGAACTCAACTCCAAATTCTCCCCTATACCTGCCGGCCCCGATGAGCTTCATTAGACTGGAGCTGAATTATTTCTTTATACTGTACTATTTCTGTATAGTATATGATTGTGTCTGAGCTCCAGCCAATCCTCAGTCAGTAAAAGCGTGTGGTTTGGAGCAAAGTTGACATTTCTGGGCTTAAATGGCAATGACTGAAAGTATTGTTTATGTTCAGGAAATTAATGCTGAAGGCCATTTTTATTTGTTTATGCATTATTGAATTTCTTTTTATTTAATTAAAAAAATGTCATCAATCAATATGGGGTAGGAAATGTGATTTGTTTTTGTCATCCCACCCAGCCCTACATATAATTCCTTCAGTTTATGAAACACATTTTTGAACTTGAACTGAATTGTACACCGCCCATACCTCTGGGAGAATGGACCTTTTTGTCCTTATATAGTTCTACTTTTTTCTTGGATTTCTCATGGTTTAGTCCTTTTTACTCTTATTTTAGACCCAGTTCAAATAAATAGTTGTACAGCAGGAAAATCAGTTATTTTAATTGGTGTGAAAATTGTTTCGGAGCTTAAACATACAAATAATTCTAAACTAAATTGAGCTGGTCTAAGTCAGGGCTGACAACTTACCCGAATGGCCGCCTGACGGCCTATTTGAGTTTGTATGTTGTATGATAAATTATTTTAAAATACAACAAAGTCCGTTTTTGGATTGTGGTGACAGTAAAAACCGCAAACATAGACCCGTACGTTCTTCTCTTCTCCTCCTTTCCTCTCCTCCTCTCTTTCTTCCCCTCTCCTCTTCCCTATCCCTCCCTTTTTTCCTTTTCCTCTACATTCCTCTTGTTTTCCTCCCCTCTCCCCATTCAATCTTCCTCTCCTCCTCCCCATTTCCCCCCCTCCCCTCCTCTCCTTTTCGCCTCCTTGCCTCCTGTTTTCCTCCCCTCCTCTCCTTCAGTTTTCCTCCCCATCCACTCCTCCCCTCCTCTCCTTTTCCCTTCCTCTCCTGTTTTCCTCCCCTCTCCCCATCCACTCCTCCTACGCCTCTCTCCCTCCTCTCTTCCTCTCCCCTCCTTATTAATCCTCCTCCTCTCCTCTCCTTTCCCCCGCTCCTCCTCCTCCTCCTCCTCTCCTTCTCTCCTGTCCTCCCCTCCTACCTGGTATTAAACGGTTCTTCAGACTGGCTACAGCAGAAGCGTTTGTTTCTCCAGTGATTGATGGAATATTTCAGTGAGATCATGAGATCTTGTGCCTGTCATTGCATTATGTGTCATTAAAACTGTGATATAGATTCAACTGCAAAATTTAGTTTCAGAAATAGATTTTCAATACAACTTTGAATATGCTTTGTTGTCATTTGTTCGCTTACTACATAGCTCTGTCATACCTTTTAAGGGTCTGTACCTCGCCTGGCTAATCCAGAATGATATCTCTCTTTCTTTTCTATACAGATTGATGGCAGTCTGGTCCCCACACCCTCCGTCACATCTCATCAAAACCCAAATCAAATTTCTCTCACCTGAGATGAGTTTGGTGCTTCACTCTTTGATTCGGCAGAAATCCGCCGTATTTTTCAGTCCCCTGTGATTTTTTTCCTCCTTCGTTTCTGAACAGATGGATCATGCTTGTCCCCGATTGGTTAAAGGTCCCATGGCATGAAATTTTCACTTTCTGAGGTTTTTGAACGTTAATGTTTAATGTTTAGGGGGACCCTGTTTAGGCTCCCCCCCATGGTTAAAAGTTGCGAAATGTCTAAACTGAGCATTTGCGGTCCTTTTCTGCGTTAGAAAAAATCGGAGCTCAAACGGGCGATTTTGAACAAGGCACCTTATTGACGTCAGATCGAAAAAAGAAATGCAAATGCAGTTCTACCCCCGTCTGTCTGTACTCAGCGTCTCTGTAAATCACGCCCAGAGAGTTTGGACTGCGAATGCGCTAGGCAATGCGAAATGCGTTTTTTTTATTTGCCTGGAGGCACGTCCGAGTGTTTCTAGGCTCAGAAGTCTTTTATCTGAGCCTCTGGACCTTTGAACAGCAGTGGTTTAATTTTATTTTCTGTGGAAATGTGTTTATTTTTCAATGGAATGCTTCAAATCTCTTCCCCGTGCAAAAACACGGAAATGGATCAGCTGAGAGCTCAGAGCCGAGAGCGGAGAGTTTGGCCACGCCCCCACCCTCTACTATAGGCCAGCTCTTTTGTCCTCATTTGCATTCAAGCAACAACACCCATAATGGCCTGTTCAGAGAGAGAAAAAATACTCTTTCTCATCTTATTTCTGTTTCTCATGCACTGAGTGTTGATTTTGAAGAAGGATTCATTTACAGTATTAGGGAACCATTAAAGGGATATGCCACCCCCAGGTCAAATTTGGGCATCTCCCCACAGTCCAGAGACTAAAATAAGTGGTGGAAAGCGTTTTCCTGCTCACCCAGCCATTGTCCAAGTCTGTCGCCACTGACCGCCGCGGTATCTGATGCTCCTCCGCCTTAGACTGGAGTCTAACGTCGCCAGAGAAAGATTTTGGCCAAAAGGAATTAATTTTCTCGATGCGTTTCCCAATTACTTTCTGTGTAGTGCGCATTCATATCGAGTGCAAATAAATGTGCAAATCAACATGGAGAGCTTGCCTTGGTCATTTTGGGTGGGAATAAAGCCGAATCACGCAGCACGCTGCCAGGGGAATCCCTGTTACGCACCAGGAAGGGAGTTCCCCTGTTGCACAGCGTGGTGCGTGATTCGGCTTTATTCTTCCGCACTGGAAAATAGTTCCCACCCAAAATGACCAAGTCAAGCTCTCCGTGTTGATTTGCACATTTATTTGCACTCGATATGAATGCGCACTACACAGAAAGTAATTGGGAAACGCATCGAGCAAATTAATTCCTTTTGGCCGAAATCTTTCTCTGGCGACGTTAGACTCCAGTCTAACGCGGAGGAGCAGCAGATACCGCGGCGGTCAGTGGCGACAGACTCGGACAATGGCTGGGTGAGCAGGAAAACGCTTTCCACCACTTATTTTAGTCTCTGGATTGTGGGGAGATGCCCAAATTTGACCTGGGGGTGGCATATCCCTTTTAAGGAGCCATATAAAAGCAACAAGAAGTACCATGTCATGGGATCTTTAATCCACTTGTCAATCATGCCCATCTGAAAACGGGGTGACCAGACTCACATCTTTGTAAAGTATTGAAGAAGTGCATATCCTGAATCCCCAGCAAGTCTGTGCCCAGATACCAAAATATTGTAAAATCCACTCTTAGGGTCAAAATGAGAATGCTGTGTGCTGTCTGGACTGAGTTAAAAACACGTTTTTGACATCCATGAACCAGGAAGTAATTGTTTTTTGTTTTTTTTAATTGTCTGTTCTAAGAGAGTTGTGAAACGTGATGAACTATAAACTAATTGTGGTGAATAATTAGGATGCTAGGAATACTAACAACAACTAGCATGCTAACATCACACATTCTGATTTTCAGACAATAAAACACTTTATAATTAGATGTAAACAGTAAACAGAAAACATTTTGACTTCAAGAGCTGCTTATACAATACATCTGTACTGGGGCAAAACAAATTTTGCTCAAATACATGGGACAAAATCAGATACAGGGCCTTTAACTCCAACAAAGCAGTAACATCTTCATAGACACAAATTGATGATGAACCTCCCTAAGATAAGTTTAATATGTTGCTTTCATGTCATAGGAGAACTTTCTATACCTCAAATAAAGTGCATCTCCTCTCCACAGGCAGCAGGAGCGATCCGGCCCCTGGTCTCCACGGTGATAGCTACTACCTCAGAGGGATACCTGGACCATAGCCTGGAGCGGGCCAAGTACAGAGCCAGCGAGATGCCACAAGGGTTCACCTATGATGTCATCTGCCAAGCCTATCAGAAGGTCAGAACAATACTATTTTGTTAGGCTTTGTATTAAAATGAATGAAACGGTAATGCATTTTAACTTACTAGGTCCTACATTAGATCAAACTGCTTCTCATGAGCTTTAAGCCATGTTATAATGCTGTTACCTTATCAAAAATATACTTGGAGTTATGTTTTGTTTTATTCACATATCTGAGTAATAGTTTTAGGCTGCGTCCCATTACTCTTACCCCTTCCCCTACCCCTTTATTTACGTCTTTTTCTTGCCCCTCGATACCGAGCTGAGGGGGCTAGGGGTACGAATGTTCCACTAAGGAATGGGAGACCACTTGATTACCATTTGCGTCATCATCCCTTACCATGTCAAGGATTATCGGGTACCTCAGCTTGACAAAAAACTAGCTTGTTTATACATGACAGTTCAATGAAAACGATAACGTCGGCTAAACAGACACCGCAACAACAGTTCACTAAAAGTAACGTAGAACATAAGCGTCATAATTGTAAACCTGCTATACTGTTAATCGATAATTACAACTGCTGAAAATACATTTATGAGACTCCTTGGCTGGTCGATGTGACACTGCCAGTCTGATCCCAAAATCTGCCTGAGCTTGTAGGCGTGCCCCTTCGTTCCAAGACTGGTCGAGAGCTTACTTTGTTTCAAAGAGTATGTAGCCCTCAGTCATGGCCCGAGCCCTTGATCAAAATTAGAATCGAAACACCCCTTGCCCTCACATGAACGCGCAGAACCAAGGGGTAGGGGTAAGGAGTAAGATAGACGCAGCCTTATTATTAGTGTGTCCACATCTCCAAAGCTCAAAATGCTCTGTTCCACCTTGTGATGTCATGAAGGGGTAGTTTTCAAGTTAACAGCTACTTTTTCTCCTCCTAGAGTTTGGTCAGGTTTGAAATGATCCAAATGACTATGACCCTCTTTGACCATTTTCCAGTTAGCTTTACTCACTCACTCCTCCATTTCAAGTTTGATTATAAATAAAGCTGTATTTCGTCATTAAATCACTTATTACCTCTGTCAGCTTGTTTAATTCTTGAAATGTGGTTTAATATCGGAACTGCAAATCAAGAAAACATGTAAACCACACTTTAGTTGTTGTTCCGATTACAGCTGCTCTTTGAGCTAAGCTGTGTGGAATGCCTCTGATTAGAACTCCAGTCGCCTTGTTTTTATGTGTGGAACATTTGGATCTGAACTTCATGGGCTCTGTTGGTTTTGGCCTTTTCTAAAATTGAGCTCACATCAGCTGAAGAATGTAGGTACTTAAATGGAAGCCTTGGGATCAATTATCTGCTATTGATCTTGAAGCCTCTGCACTGGGCTGATGCATCTGGGGCTGATATCGATGTCTGAGATGTGTCTTGCTGCTTTGGCTAGGCCTGTCACGATAAGATGCAGATGGAAAGTAGCTTGTCTATGCATTGTCCTTGTTTTAAATAAGTAAATAAAATAATTACACATTTTTAAGCACCATATTTTGCTATAGAGATATACTGTGATAAACGATGACACTGAAACTACTTTATGCCTCTGATACAATAACCATAATGCGAGATATTCCCAGTCATCCAATTTAAATAAACAGTATGAGCTGCAACAAATAAATGAGCTCGTATGTTTTTTGTAGCATTATAACATGTAAAGGTGCATTGTGTAACTTTTCTGGTGGAGGATCCGTCAAATGCTTTTCTCTGCTTTGTCTGGAATGTTTCACCCTATGGTATTAAACCTTTATATCTTCATGGAGACCAAACCTGACCAAGATACAGGTCAGATCTTTGGAGAGACAACCCCCGCTCAGTCAGAATGCCTGTTTTTCTAGGGCTTTCTGAGCTATAAAAAACACCTATGATTGAATGTAAGGTAAGAGCTGTGTAATGTTATACTGTGGAACATTCCAGGTGGACATATCCACAAACATGAGATAAAAACAAGCAAGTGAAGGACGCCCAATGAAAAAGTTACATAATGCACATTTAAAGCTCACAATAGTCACTTTGGTGCAGTATAGGACTTTTAAATATTATTGGCTTATAGAATGTTCTTGTCATCTGAAACCCAGCCATAGTGATGAAGCCAAGTATGAAAATGGTATTAACATTGGTTTCTTACGTGTGTCCTGTCTCAGTGCACAGATTATGACCTGGACTATGGGACAGAGTGTCTCCATCTGGCTCTGCAGTACTGTGGTACCAATGCCAAACTGATCGAGGGCCCGCCTACTCTCTGGAAGGTCAGCCAGCGTTCATATCACTGTTTTAAATTTTTATTTTATTTGATCTTGTACACTTTACCAAAGCTCTGCTACTCCTATCTGCCTCCTTCCATAGGCTGAGTTTACATTCTGGGATTGTAGGATTTTTAATATCAGATAATGGGTAAGGGCCTGTATAACTCTATGGGAGATTTACTGTTTTTGAAAGAAAATATTCAAAACCTTATATTTGTTGGTGACTGAGTCCACTAACTTGCCATGTGACAATGGGGATGTCACGATATCCAAATCCAGGGATGAAAGAGTTCCGCCTTTTAGCGGATCTCTGCTTTTTTTTCAGCCGTGGGGTCTTTTTTTTTTTAATATCTGTGCAAATTCGTTGAGAAAGATTTTGGGTGTGTGTATATATATATATGTATAGTTGTGTTTAGGGTCTCCAACCGTCCCTTAAAAAATGGAATCGTCCCGTATTCAGAACAGAAGTACGTGTCTCGTATTAAACTTCTACCGGTGTGCGGGCCGCGCGAGCCCGTGTGCTCGTCTGGAGCCGCGGACACCGCACGTCACCGAGCGAGCGAGTGAGCGCGCGCAGCTCTTTCGCAACAGCGTGTACCTTTGCGTACCAGCGTGTATCACAGGGCAGGTTAAACTTTATAAAAATCCTACCTGCCCGTGCCTCACTTAGCGCGTCGCTCCTCGCCTTTTCACGCTCTCTCTCCTCCTGCTCATAGCGCGCATAAGCTCCCTCCTCAATGCGCTCTGATTATGTACGATATTTTCCCCATATACATCTCACGGTACAATATTTAATATTCACTATTTGAGTACGCTTCTTTTTTCTTTTACAGTTACTTCTTCATGTAGTCTGCACTGCAATGGAGCAAAGGATCACGGTCTATGTAGTTCCCTTTGTTTTTAGCTTATGCTTCACCATAGCTATTATTTCACTAGCAAGGACCACGCCACAACGGAATACAATGAAGATATTTTTTGACGATGGATAGAAGTGATGCTGGAAGGAGACTCTGGATGGGGGCTCTGTCTCAGGTGGTCAGTCTAGTGGTCAGTGGTTGGCTGGAGAGGAGCAGGGGGAGGTTGAGGGTCTTTCTCCTGAATCTCAGTCAATCATATTAACTCCACTTCAAGTGAAGAGACTCGTAATTTGATATATTGTGATGGTCCACGATATTATTGTGAGACTTTTGATGACACAATATTGTGATATTTTGGTTATTGTTACATCACTTGATGTGAATCTTGTGATTTTAAGGTCTTTCAGTGGACAACAGTCACATCTTTGGAGATGAAAAAGGAACTGAAAAATACTTTTACTTTTGTTTATTTATACTGACAGAGAGATGCTGAACTTTGTGACAGTTTTTGTTCATCAGTAATTACAAATGTGAACCATAAACCAGGTCAACAAATCTGCAATCTGACAGTTGAACATAAAATTACATCAAAGAATTCTATAATAATTATAATTTTGACACCCGAAGGTTTGAGATTTTATTGGACAACCACCACTGCTTGCCTTGATTGTCCTGACCCCACGCCACAGTATATAATATTGTTTTATTGCCTCCCCCAATGACAACTCTGGCATCCTTTAACCTCCAAAAATATGAACATGATCTCTCAAATATATCGTGGACTTTATGATCTAATGGTATTTCATTTTTCAGGTCACCTATAAAAGAGACTTGGCTGCTGCAGAGTCCATTATAAAAGGTGACATAGTTTCTGTTTTATACTTTTGTATTTTTCCAGTAAGTTCTTTTGTCACTTTGTCTGGGTTTTGTAGTTGTACAGACAATGGACCAAAATATATCTTAATTCCAAAAGGAACATAATCGTTTAAACACGTGAATGCAGTCTGTGAACGCTGTACAATCAGAGTGATGTAAAAAATAGCATATTTGTGAGTCTGACCACACCTGGGAGAGACGTGAAGGTGAGTTCTCACATCACTCATTTCTACACTTGGCTCATTGGAATGGCTCATACTATAAACTGTGCATTAAGTGATGGTAGAATGTTGAAATTCATTTTTACAGTATATTTTTCCAAAGGTGTGCCAGGAGGACTGGTCCATTTATAAACCAGCAAACTCCATGTCCAGCACCAAGGCGGGCCAGTCAGACTTGTGTGGCTTTGATTGGCAGAGTAACCAAACAGGCTGTACAAAGGGCTGTATCTAGGAATGGGAAATATAGCGATTCCAAATCAGTATTGATTCAGATTTTGATCTGTATCGGAGAGATATTATGGCTGTTTGTTTTTACAAAGATTATTTTATGTCCCAGATAAATACATTTTTTTTTTATTTAAGTGAAAATTTTATTTGTAATTTTTACTTCAACTTAAAAATAAAAGATACATTAAAGATAAATTTGTGATATTAAGTTGATAATGGTAGATTTTTAAAGCCCCAGTGTGTAGGATTCGTGGCGCATAGGTGGATGGTGCTATTGCACTTTCTGTTTTAGCTACAGCAGACCTCGAGGTCCGCGCGCCGCTACTGTATAAATAAAACGCGGTCCCGTTTTTTTTTTTTTCTTTTCTCATGAAAACACACATTCCCGATCATGTACCATGACACTCTACACATCAAATGAAACCTTACAGTCTCCTCTTTTTGACTATGCAATTCATTTCCCTGCAAAACAATCACTCCCCGAGCACATGGGGCTTTTATACGGAAAAGCACAAAACGAGGTTAGCTTACCTTAGAATGCTTTGCACAGGTCAAACTCTGTATTTCACCATAAACTTGCTCTCAATTTGTCCGTAAGGATCCAGCGAATAAAATCCAGTAAAACAATTTAGTCCAAAACACGTGTTAGATCCATTACGACGTGTGATCCGGCAGCATGCTTGTGTTGTTTACCCAAAACCACGAGCCTTGCCGAAGGCGAAGGCGGAGCCCAAATGTCCTTCTGCGGCTCTCGTATTCAAAATGGCTGCCTCTGCATGGGGAAGATCCCCCTTTTATGTGACTATATCTAAGTCCAAAAGAATACTTTGATTTCATGATGGAAGTGAAAAGGCTTGGAAAACAATGTATTTTTGAATGGGTATCTTCAATTTCAGTAATTAACGGGTAAAAATCTTACACACTGTCCCTTTTAAAAGTGCTTTTGGTAAATAAAATCTTGGCATCAGGGCAGAAAATGGGAGTTTAACATTAATAATACATTTTCTGGTGTGCTGGATTTGGTCTTTGATGCATTTAACTGGCAACAGTAAATAGCCTGATGTGTATGTATATGTGTGTGTGTATGTATATGTGTGTGTGTGTGTATGTATTTGTGTGTGTGTGTATGTATGTATGTATGTATGTATGTAATAATATATAATATATGGAATCTCTTTTAACATGCCTATTTTATGTGTCCCTTTGCAGAGTCCCTGTCCTTGTCCTCCTGTGTCCTCACTGGTGCCTGTTCTGTCTCTCTGTCTCTGGCCCAGCATCTTCAGAAGGCCTTTGGGACTCTACACATGGTAAGACCACTGATGTTAGTGCTGACAGCTTCACTTTCCACAACCTCCACATTTACACTTCCCATCTCGCAGCCTGAAGCCCTAACTCGACCACAGCCTGGGTGGCCTGGTCCTGAGGTTTTCCTTGTGTGGTTAGATTTAAATGTGGCATGTCCATAAAGAGCTGTATAAGTCTAGTGTTCGATCTTCATTCTCTCAGAGCTGGAAACAGATGGTGGCTCACTGGTGGTGGAGTTTTGTTAATTAATAGTTGTCCAGTTGTGATTTTTCACCACCATCTCAGCTCAACTCTCATTTGCATCTGACAGTGCTGTGTTTGCCAGACTGTGCTGCTACTCTACACAGTCTAAAGCCTTGTTTTCATAGGAGTGGTACCGGTGGACTGGTGCCCTGTTTGAGGGGTGGAACATTGGAGGTACTATCTTCCAAGGGGGTTTGGCATAGTTAGGGGAGGGGGCAGTGCAGGGCAAAAAACAAGAAGTTGTATGCTATGTACAAGAAGTTACAGGACAATCACAAATTAAGGAGTGCTGGCTGACAGGACTGGAGGTGGTTCAAGGTGATGGACAGTGTCTACGGCCACATACCAGCAGGTCTGGTCGAGATGGAGCCTTGGACAATACCACCATGTTGACCTGTACGTCTGGCAGGTTTCAACAGCACAGTGCTTGATGAGGGAGAGTGCTCCTCCACTCCCTGTCATCTGTGTCTAATGTGATTCATCTAAATTCAAGGTGAAGGCAAAAGGGAAACTGACCAAACACCACCAGTTTGTAACAGGATTCTGTCACAAACTGAAGGAAAGACAGATCTCCCAGGCCTCCTCTAAGCTTTGGGAATACATAGATCTGTATGTATCTGTTAACTAGGGGTGGGTGTTGGCAAAGAAGTCACGATTCATATGCCACGATGTGATACTATCACGATGCATCGCGATACTTGAATTATTGCGATGCATTACAATATATTCGACATACTTCAGTGAAAATGTACCAAAAAAAAGAGGATAACTTGAATATCAGTGGCTATGTATCTGGCAGAGGTGGGACAAAGTCATTGCTGGGCAAGTCCCAAGTAAGTCTAAGTCTTTTGCACTCAAGTCCGAGTGAAGTCCCGAGTCAAGAGTATCCGAGTGCCGAGTCAAGTCCGAAGTCAAAGCTCACAAGTCTCAAGTCGAGTCCAAAGTCCTAGCATTTTAGTTTCGAGTCATTTCGAGTCCCCTTTACCTTCGGCATCATTTTGCAAACTGGCGCGTTGATGCTTGTTTCCGCATCATTTGTTGTGCAATTTGCCTGGGATGCGGTCGAATGAAAGCAACGTAGATCTACTGTGATTGGATGTTGTGCAAGTCGCGCGCACATGCTCTTTGCATACATTTTCGCAGATTCACAAGTACGAGTGCGGTCCTTATCAACATACTTTTAGAGTTGTTGTTTTTTTTTCATTGGACGTAGCAAGTCATCACAAGTCAAAAGGCCTAAGTCCAAGTGAAGTCACGAGTTATTGATATTGAAGTCCAAGTCGAGTTGCAAGTGTTTGTACATTTTGTCGAGTCGAGTCTAAAGTTATCAAATTCGTGACTCGAGTCTGACTCGAGTCGAAGTCACATAACTCGAGTCCACACCTCTGGTATCTGCGTAGTGTCTTCAATTGATACAGAACTCTGAGCAATTCAATTCATAACTGAATATATTGAATAACAAAAACAAATAAACCAAATCAATAACAAAAAAAGTGCATAGGATTTTTTTCTAAAACAAAAAATGATGTTCAAACATTTGCCATTTTGGAGGTAGCTACCATCATAACAAACAATACCCTTTCACAAAGAAAAAAAGTGCATAGGATTTATAAAAAAAAAAAAAAAAAAGAAGAAATTTATTTATTTATTAATATTAAATTATGAATTAATAATAATCGATTTTTGGCATCAAGAATCGATGCAGTATATTGTGAAAGTTAGTATCGCGATGCATTGTCATGACGATTATTTTGCACACCCCTACTGATAACTAGAATTTTTACTATTCTATTATATTATAATTACTATTATATTTCCATGTTTCAATAATATTGATGTCCAAATCGTCCTACAAAAACATTCTGAAGGAAGTAGATTGTCTTATAAAGTACATTTTGCATTCAAATGCCTATTTAATCAGAAATAATTACAAGTACCCGCAAGTTCCCGTACCCCTGGGTGGGAAACACTGCAGTAGACAATGCTTTCCTTACCACCTTAAACATAATGGAGCAAAACAGTTTTCTGAGTGCAGGTAGCGCTCTCTTCAGTGTGGTCCTGAGCCTCCACGACCGCCTGGATCTGTAGTGCATGACTTAACTCAAATAAACACTCACAATTCTGGAGGATTTCATGCCCAGCCTGCTTCAGATCAAAATCATTTAGAACAACTTTTCCAGGCCCAGCTGTTCTCCACGCTGGCCTGAACTGATTTCCTGCAGAAGATCCTCGCATATGTTTTTAATAACGTTTGTCATTTCAGATTTGTGTGTGTTCTCCTCGTGGCTAACATAGATCAACACAGAAACTGTTTATTTCCTGTTTGTGATTTGTTATTTGCATGGTGTGAAAGTCCAAATAAATAAATAGAATGTGAAAAAGTTTGTAGAGTTTGCTTATGTTCTCCCTGTGTCTGCTTTCTTCCTTTAGCTAATCCTGTCTAGGTTCACACAATGGTCCTGGCTTAGTGCTTATTGTGCTGCTGTTTCCTACTGCTGAAGCTACTCAACAGGCAATGAATGGACAGATTTACAATACAATAAAGACAACCTTAAAGGAAGCTTATGTAAGATTAGATTAGATTAGATTTCATTTCAAATTTTATAAGCATGACCTGAACATGAAAGTGTTCTGTTTCCCCGGTTAGGGTGAGGGGTAATTCAACTGGCAACGATTGTACTGTTGATTTATTCTTGATTACAAAAAACATTGGACATGATGTCACATTTATTTGTTTAATTTGATGTTTTGGTTCGCAAGAAGTTTATTGAATCAGAAAGCAGAATGAGCTTTGCATGAGTCTTTCATTTGGGTTACCAGTTTCAAAGCTGAAATCCAGTTGGTTTAGACCCGAAATGCCTCTCTCTGATCTGAATGGACACTACCAGCCTTTGCAAATCAGTGATGGAATTCTGTAGGTTCTGCGCTTTTACTTGAAGCCTGTCTATATACTGAGAATGAGAAAAACTAGCATGTGTCCTCTGCAGGTTCAGGCACAGGCAGCACAGGTCCAGTTGTGATTATAGTTAATAGTTTTTTGACCCTTTAAAGGTACAGTGTGTAGGATTCGTGGCGCATAGGTGGTGTAGGTACCATGCACTTCCTCTTTTGGCTACGGCAGACCTCGAGGGTCACCCGGGCGCGCCGTAACGCGGACAGCTCGCGTACCAGCGCGCACCCGGCGCTGTGTGAGCTCCCGCCGACAACTACGGTATAAATAAAACGCGGTCCCGTTAACTGTTTTCTTTTTCTTTTCGCATGAAAACACACATTCCCGATCATGTATCATGACACTCTACACATCAAATGAAACCTTACAGTCTCCTCTTTTTGACTATGCAATTCATTTCCCGGCACAACAATCACTCCCCGAGCACATGGGGCTTTTATACGGAAAAGCACAAAACGAGGTTTGTTACTTAGCTTACCTTTGAAGGCTCTGCACAGGTCAAACTCTGTATTTCACCATAAACTTGGTCTCAATCTGTCCGTAAGGATCCAGCGAATACAATCCAGTAAAACAATTTAGTCCAAAACACGTGTTAGATCCATTACGACATCTGATCCGGCAGCATGCTTGTGTTGTTTACCCAAAACCACGAGCCTTGCCGAAGGCGGAGCCCAAATGTCCTTCTGCAGCTCTCGTATTCAAAATGGCTGCCTCTGGATGGGGAAGATCCCCCTTTTATGTGACTATATCTAAGTCCAAAAGAATACTTTGATTTCATGATGGAAGTGAAAAGGCTTGGAAAACAATGTATTTTTGAATGGGTATCTTCAATTTCAGTAATTAACGGGTAAAAATCTTACACACTGTCCCTTTAAGAGAGAGAGGCCTTTTAGGTTTAAACCAACTGGATTTCAGCATTGAAATGATAACATAAACAACTTGGCCACCATGTCCAATGTTTTTATAATTAAGAACAAATCAGCATTACAGGCAAAGCTATATTTGATTTCAACAGGTTTACCTTGCATGGGGTCATAGGTCATGATTATGAAATTTAAAATATATATATTTTTTTACAAATGCTTCCTTTTTAAATCAATTTCCTGTTCCAGTAAGTCAAGCTAATTCTTATTTATTTCTTTAATACAGGGGGTCCTCGGGTTACGACGGTCTCGGGTTACGACGTTTCGTGGTTACGAACGCGCCCCCATTAAAAAAATATGTATATATTACGCGTCATTCCGTCTTACGCGGTTTAGCGTGGTAAGAGATGTAAACAAACGCGAACGGCGCGCGGCGCACGGCGGAAGAATACGCTCTGTTGTGGTTGTAGGGAGAAGAAGACAGCCTCGTGTGCCTGCCCAATGTGGGCGGAAGTACCTGATGTGGGCTCTGATCTGCTCCTATGAAAGCGGCAGTGATAACCAAACAGCGTAGTGGTCTAATTATTGAGATGGAAAGGTTATTGGTGCTTTGGTTGGAAGATCAAAGGCAAAATCCGGTTTACGACGAAATTCGGGTTACGACGCGTCTTAAGAACGGATCTACGTCGTAACCCGAGGACCCCCTGTACAATACAATACAACAAGACCAAAGCCATTCTTTTCAATGTCATAAAATGTGTTTAGTCAGACACGGAGTCTATCGACACATTTAAACAAGTTAGAAGTGCTTTGTTATAATGCAAGTAAGCTGCGCAGTCAAGAGAATGTGTTACTATAATCATAAATTCACTTCTTGTTCTTACCTGACAGAACCTGGACATCATTCCTGACTTGATAGGAGACAACGCCACGTACCTGCTCAAGGGCTGGAACTTCATACAAATATCTGTATGTCCACCATTCCAACTTTGAGCCATATTTTTCACTTTAACATACAGCGTTTCTAATCCCCCTTCACTTTTTAACGGAGGTGAGTGGCTGCCCATCAGAAGTGAAGACCTTACTGACAGCCATAGAAGCAGCAGATCGAGCTCTCCTCAGCCCTGTGGTGGTCCTCTGGGTGAGTGTGTGTACAGTTAGCATTAAAGGTCCAATATTATGCAAAATGTACTCTTGTGAGATTTAAACCATGTAAGAATTCAGTAGATTGACAATTTCGGGGCTGAAATCATCGAAATGATTATAGTGAAGATGTATGGAGTATAAAAACACAGTGGAGCACTTCCTGTATGGCATGTTTTTGATATTCTCTTTTTATATCCTGAAGTACTTTTGCGTGTTTTTCATTCCAAAATATGTTTTTTTTTCTTATAGCTTATGTTAAAAGTGGATTAAAGCCACAAGAATGCATACTATGTTTTCTGTGCTGGAGGTATAACTTTTCTGGTGGAGGGTCCGTCAAACTCTATTCTCCATGGAGATGTTATCGCTTTGTCTGGAATGTTTCACAGTATGGCATTAAAGTTTTCTATCTTCATGGAGAGAAAACCAGACCATGTTACAGGTCATATCTGTGGAGAGGCAACCCCGCTCACAGTCAGAATGCCTGTTCTTTAAAGATCCCATGACATGGTACTTCTTGATGCTTTTATATGGCGCCTTAATGGTTCCCTAATACTGTAAATGAGTCCTTCAAAATCAAGACTCAGTGCATGAGAAAGACACATGTACAGAGTCACAGTCAGAAAATCTCTCTCTGAACGACTCATTCTGGGCCTTGTTGCTTGAATGCAAATGAGAAGGACACAGATAGGTTAGAGGAGCGGGTGGGGGGGGGGGGGGGAAATGCGCCGCCAAATGCGGTGCGCTGTGTGCTGGCCCCACTTCCGTGTTTTAAGAGCGGAGGAAGAAAGGAGAGCCTTTTCAATGAAAAAAACACATTTTCACAGAAAATAAAATTAAACAACTGCTGTTTCAGATGTCCACAGGCTCAGATAAAGGACTTCCGAGCCTAGAAACACTCGCACGTGCCTCCAGGCAAATAAAAAAAAACGCATTTCGCATTGCGTAGCTCATTCGCGGTCCAAACTCTCTGGGCGTGATTTACAGAGACGGTGGGTAGACATCCAGACGGGGGGGTGGAACTGCATTTTCCGTGTGACGTCAGAAAGTTTCCTTGTTCAGAATCGCCGTTTGAGCTGTGTTTTTTTCTAACGCAGAAAAGGACCGCAAATGCTCAGTTTAGACATTTCGCAACTTTTAGCCATGGATGGGGGGTAAACAGGGTAGGGGAGCTCACATTAACGTTCAAAAACCTCAGAAAGTGAAAATTTCATGCCATGGGACCTTTAACTATATAACCACCTGTAATTGAATAAATGTAATGTAAAGCTGTTTAATGTCATACTGTGGAACATTCCAGGCAGAGCAATGACATCTCCATAGAAACAAGCAGGTGACGGACCCTCCACCAGAAAGGTTACACAATGCACCTTTGATTTGAGTGATTTCTGAGCACTCAGAGAAAGACGACAACCTTAAAAGTATGAATGATGCAAAAGCGAATGATGCCAAAAAACAACTTCATGTATGTTTTGGATGAGGTTATAGTATGGTTAAAAGCTCAAAAAAGACATTTCCCAAATAATACAAAAAGTTCTGACGTACAGTAGTTTAGAATGTGTACAAGAACTTCTCATTCACCAGCGGGACCATTTCAAAGCACACGGCACTAATACCAAAATAAACCAGGCAAATCTGCACACACAAACCATGAAAATATTTGTACTTTCATTTCTAAGTGGTGAAAGATGATTTGAAACAGACGTGTAAAACACGAACAGCCACAACAACAATTTTAAGCAGATTTTTCAGAAAAATTCCAGCTGTCACACCAAATGAAAATCTCACTTTATTTTTCTGTGGGTACATTTTCAAAGATGTGGCAAGTGAGGGTTTACTGACGTTAAGCTCATTTTCACAACAGTCCTGGTTTTTGCTACATCCTCGAATTACACTTTTTGTTGGCCGTGAATAATAAGTAATGAGACATACAGTGGTTAAAGGGGACATATTTGTATTGATAATTTGCGCCATGCTCGGGCTTGTTCCACATGTGTCTCTGTGGGCAGAATTTTCAGCAGTCACCATGGTGACACGATGCACACATTTGCAAACACAAAAGTTTTAAGGTGGTCTGAAAACTCAAGAAAAAATACAAAATGGATTTACACACCAGATTTTCAGGGGCCTGTGCTGTGATCAATACGAGCGTTCACGGTCCTGTTTAGGAGTTTAAACAAAAAAAGTTGAAAGTGACAAAAGTGAAAAACTGTTGGCTAAGCTAGCTTGTGACTGTAATTTTACGTGCGAAATACTTGTTTAACAGAACAAAATCAGCTCGCCTGTTGTAGAACTGTAAGTCAGTTCTTTCTCTCTCTGGCCAGATTGAAATAAGAACTAAAGGGCAGATTAAAGTCAGTTAGCATCACACCCCCAGGTAAAAGGAGAAATTCAATTTGTCAACTGGACAGAGTTTATTTGGTCGAAAATGTTTTCGGAGCTCATCCAAACTGCTTCGTCAGTTCTGCTTTGTCAACCAGAACTGACGAAGCAGTTCGGATGAGCTGCGAAATGTTTTCGATCAAATAAACTTTGTCCAGTTGACAAATTGAATTTCTCCTTTTACCATGGATTCTACCTGGACGACTGAGCGATTCTTCACACATCACACCCCCAGGGAATTTTGATGACAACAGCTCCTACGTATCAATATATACTAGTGTATTATAGCTAAATGCCCAGAAGACATGAAGAAGTGGAGATAATCGAGACCGCCACACCCTGCCGCTCTGTCTGACAGTCCCGTCACCATCGCCCAGGACCAAATGGGAGCCCACCAGCTCTGTCATCAAGAAGGCCCAGCAGAGGAGAAATCTGCTGCTTTGCTACTGCGCTACACTTTTTAACAGGAAGTCAGTGACCCTATTTCTGTTATTAAGCAGCAGTTAAGATCAGTATCGACTGGATAGGAGTGAGCGGTGGGCTTTCTGTCAGATGTGAAATCAAGCAAATATACTGTATCCTACTGAGAAAAGGCAAATGACAGTCAGAAATAACTATTTCATTTTGGTTTATTTTTAAACACCATTGCTAACTTCTAGATGTTGATTTTGCCAAAGCGAAAATCTAAGTACATAATTCAGTCCATTTCATTCCATAATTCAGTCCTTTATTTGAAAGAGGATATTTTTGGCTAAGACTTCAGCTAATTTTCTAAATATGCTAATGATTTGTTTTATCAGGTGCATTTGAGTGGTGTGGATGTATCTTCCATCAGAGAAACTGTGACAGAGCCAGAAACAATCAGGGAACTGGCCTCTGAGGCCAAACTGAAAAATATCCTTGTGTACGGCATCCGCCTCCAGCACTCCAAGGTACAGTTTGATATTTCACTTTTCTGACCTGTGTGCACCTCTAATTTATTTAGTAAACACAGTGACATTTTCAACAATGATTCTTCAGATGAGTTAGAGGCAGGGCAGTAGATATTAATGTTTGATATTAATGTTGTTATTAATGTTTGGTCTGATTGGTCTGTTATTAATGTTTATATCTTGATTTCTGTAACAATGATTTTTCAATAGGAAGTGAATTGGGGCTGATGGTGCTGGACCGCGCCCATGCTCACTTCCTAGTCGTAATGCGGTGGCTAACGGGCTGGTTATGTCCATCAGTTTGTGGTTCAAATGCAGGAAGTTTTTCAAACAACTGTCCATATCTGGCACGTTGTCTAAAATGTGCAAGGTTGATTCTGCAAAAATGTGTGCTGTTCCTCCTCTTTTATTCATTTTCATTAAATAATAGAAAGATACATACATTCTGCAGCATAATAACATAATTACAATAAAAAACAGATATGCAAATGCAGTCTGTACTCAGTAAACAAGGATAAATAAAAACAAAACACATTAAAAATAAAGACACCGGGGTGCCGTTTCTCCTCTCTTCATTTTTGCCCATAAGCCACCATGCTTGTTTCACGTTCAGACCATGCATTTCTCTGATTCTGCCTGTCAGTCACTCCATTGGAAAATAGGGAGACATGATACAGCTCCAGTCCCAAACGTTTTTGTAAAGTGTTGTAAAAGATTGAGGTCTTGACCTGCCAGGCAAGCCAAAAACCCCACAAAGTGTGTAAAATGTTCTGTAAGAGTTCAGAATAAAACTGGTGATTAGTGTATTGTTCTTCTGGCATGAGACTTCACCTCCATAATTCTCTAACACAGGATACACAAGGTACTTCATATTTGTAACAGTAAACTGGCCACATGTGTATTTGATTTCCACCAGACGTTGCTTAGAAGACTTGTGTTGTAGATTAGGCTGAACTCTCCAGAGATGCTGAAAAAGGAGCTGCTCACGTTATGCACTTGTCCTCATAACTCTGATGATGATTTTTGTCATGAGCCTGTGCAGCAGTAGGGTCCAGGCTTCTAGAAGTCACTGTGGCTTTGGTGGTAACGAAACAAATTAATTTCAAACATTTTCAAAGGAACTGTATGTAGCCGGTGCTCTTAACAATAGTGGAAAGTAACAAACGTACAATATATGTGTACAGACTTTAACTGTACTTTACTTAAGTACCTTTTACAGTAGATACTTATAATTTGACTTCACTACATTTGAGGGCATGTATCTGTACTTTCTACCCCACTACATTTTAGATCTGGACTGAATAGTCAAAAGTAATGAAAATGGCTCAGACATTTTTAGCACATTTACTTTGCATTTCCGTCGCAACTTTGTGCAAAATACACAAAAACGGCTACAAAAATTAAGAAATAAATCACTTAAAATTTGTTAAATTCTTTATCAAAATGACTGCTTTTCATCTTTTAATCTCTGCAAAATGCTTTTAGTTTATACTCTTTAAGTACATTTTTAAAAAGGTACTTTAATATTTACTTAAAGCCCCAGTGTGTAGGATTCGTGGCGCATAGGTGGATGGTGCTATTGCACTTTCTGTTTTAGCTACGGCAGACTTCGAGGGTCACCCGGGCGCGCCGTAACGCGGTCCCGTTTTTTTTTTTCTTTTCTCATGAAAACACACATTCCCGATCATGTACCATGACACTCTACACATCAAATGAAACCTTACAGTCTCCTCTTTTTGACTATGCAATTCATTTCCCTGCAAAACAATCACTCCCCGAGCACATGGGGCTTTTATACGGAAAAGCACAAAACGAGGTTAGCTTACCTTAGAATGCTTTGCACAGGTCAAACTCTGTATTTCACCATAAACTTGCTCTCAATTTGTCCGTAAGGATCTAGCGAATAAAATCCAGTTTTAGTCCAAAACACGTGTTGGATCCATTACGACGTCTAATCCGGCAGCATGCTTGTGTTGTTTACCCAAAACCACGAGCCTTGCCGAAGGCGAAGGTGGAGCCCAAATGTCCTTCTGCGGCTCTCGTATTCAAAATGGCTGCCTCTGCATGGGGAAGATCCCCCTTTTATGTGACTATATCTAAGTCCAAAAGAATACTTTGATTTCATGATGGAAGTGAAAAGACTTGGAAAACAATGTATTTTTGAATGGGTATCTTCAATTTTAGTAATTAACGGGTAAAAATCTTACACACTGTCCCTTTTAAAGTACTTACTACTTATTTTTTAATGTGATACTTTTACTTCTACATGAGTAACAACTTTTTGCCCCTGTATCTGTACTTTTATTTAAGTAACAAAACTGAGTACTTCATCTACCACTGGCTCTTACCATTTAAAAAAGGTCTACAATAACAAATGAGCCTGTTGCCAGGGTCTAAACCTGCATATAGAGGACACATACAGTTTTTTTCAGATTCAGATCAGAGATAGTGTTTTTAGATTTAAACCAAGTGGATTTCAATTTTGGATAATCGTCTTAAGGACCAAAGCACCAAATTATAATATGAACATTTGAATATAGACCCAGTAAGTCAAGTTTATGGAATTTAAAATTCATTCACAACCTTTTCACACTTTGGCTCCTCTCTGAAGAAAAGTGTGGTACAGTATATCCTGCATTAAAACAAAAAAATCTTCTCTTTGGAGATTTCGTAAATTCTAATTCTAAATTTGTGTTTGTGTGGACAGAAAGATGGACACAGGAAGATGTGTTCATGATAATATCAGGGCCTAAGGACGCTCTAAAGATACAATAGCTTATATAGGTCATATAATATCTAAATGTGAATGCCGGTTGGAAGTAGAAGGGATTTTTTTTCTCCCATGAAACTTATGTCGTCATGTTTTAGTGCATATTTAGTAAAAAATAAATAAATAAATAAAATACAAAAAAAAGCTTAAGTTGCAGTCATACTTGCATTGTACAAACCTCTACTATTGTCCTTAGGGTCGTCTTACTCTTGTTGAAAAATGATGGTTACAGCCTCTGCTTTGGAGGCGGTCCGTGCGTGTGATAAATAGATTCTGAACCTGATAGTTTAATCACATGAGCTGAGGCGATTGTCAAGGGGGAAAATGATCCTTTAGTCGTGTCTGTTTGAATTGAAAGTTCTTTCTGTGTGATGAGGCATGACTGTCCCCCGTGTTGTCATTTTTCACCAGAGAAGGAGCTGTACAGTCCAAATCCACAAGGTAATTCTAATGTATTTATATAACCATTTCAGTGAAAGGTGCTGTACAAGATGTTGCTACGTTAAAAATGTGAAAAAACATATCTAGTTGATTAATTTTCAGTTTGCAATGGTCCAGAGTTATTCCAGGCATCCTATTTGCTCACTGCGATGTGGTTAAAAGCACGTCTCTCAGAGGCAAGAGCAGATTTTTGCCATCACGGTAAAGCTAGCATCAGCTAGCATGCAAACACACACTATCTGATGATCAATAACATTCAGACAGCACACATCAGATGGGTATAGGGACTTGAAAGCAATAGAAAATTACAACTTGTACAGAAAAGCGTATTCTCGTTAAATAAAGGTGCACCTGTCTCCATGGAGATATTTCTTTGCCTGTAATGTTCCAAATAGGAAATTAAACATATTTGTACACATCTGTACAGATACATTGCTGAAAAATACCTTAAATACATGAGTTCTTACTATGTGCATGCTTGCCCCTCCATAGATCTGACCATTAACATGTCTCCATTGTGATTACCAAGTTTATTTCCATACTGTGGAATAATCAAGTCAAAACAGTAATATCTCCATGGAGACCAGCTGGTGATGGACACTAGACCAGAATAGTAAAAAATAAAAAATGTCCTCCTTGGAAATATATCTGTCAGACTGAACCGTGAGTAAAAAAGTGAAAACCAGACTCATATTTTTTGCTAGCCCGCATAAAGTTTGTTGTGTGCCGATGTCAAAGGCTATCTCTCTCCGCGGTGGTGACGGGAGGTGTCATCGGATCCTCCTCCCAGGCTCCGGACACTTGTCATGTGCTGAAAAGGCCCCTGTCATTGTGATGTATGGCTGTTGTAATCCCCTGCGCTGGGCCCTCATGTTTACTCTAGCCCATACTTCCTGGCCCTCACAGAGGCACGTAGGGAATCCTAAACCAGGGCAGATTAGTGGAAGGAGTAGAAGAAAAGAGGCTGAAAGAATGAAACAGAGAGAGGGAGGGGCCAGGGGCAATTCTGCTGTACCCGATCATAACGCTCTGAAAGGCTGACAGACGATACCAGACACCACCAGTGAGGTTCTGCCGGGACACCACTGGTTTCATATCTGGGCTGGGGTCACCGGGTCCTGGGTACTTTAACTTTAAGTCTTTAGTTTCAGCAATTACTCAGTGCTGATGTTGTATACGACAGGCCAATTGGTAGTTTTATGCCCAAGGTCAACGGAGGATTGTGAAGCCTTCATATATACCATATTATATTGTTTCCTTTTACAAAATTGAGTAAAAATGTATAGCATTGTTCCATTTCAGCTGTGTATTGGGTAGGGGTGGGCGATATCTCGATATTTAAAATCTATCGAGATATTTGTTAAACTCGATATGGATTTTGACATATCGTATATATCGTTAAAATGTTTCTATTTAATTCTGATTTCGCCTCTTTGCTTGTTTGCCTTCTCTGTGCTGTGCGCACTCCCGCTCGCCCCCGACCTCCCCCTCGCATGTGGCGCCACAACATCCCAGAGGATACAGAACTCCTCACAAAAAAGGAGCTCATGGTTATCGTATGGTTAAGAGTGTTATGCAAAGATGAGCTCGAGTTGAGTTTTTGAATAAAAATGAGGCAACATGCATTATTTCTTCCTTTACAGTTAAATTATTTTTCTATACAGGGATTTTTGTCGCAGAAGCACTTTATTCCTACATGACCTGCACTTCAATTGCAATTCAACCTTGTGGAATTTGGCATGTTTGTTTTTACAGTAGTTTTTGAAGGGTGATTTTTCCTCTACAGATATCGAGATATATATCGTATATCGAGATGTATGAAAATATATTGATATATATTTTTTGCTCCATATTGCCCAGCCCTAGTATTGGGTGTCCATGTCCACTGAGATTTGGATGGCTTAAAACTGTAATAATAACAGATGGGGCTATAATGATTAAGCGACTAATTCTGACTAGTCTAGGGTCACCAGATGTCCCTCTTTACCTGGGACTGTCCCAGGTTTAAGATCTGTCTCCCCTGTCCCAGCAGATTTATACAAAACAAGTGATTTGTCCCAGTTTTATACAAGAAATGTCCCTATTTTTGACCAGTTTGATCTCAACTAGGTCTAAACCGGGACTAAACAAGTCTAAACCATGACTAAAACAGGACTGTCACAATTTTTTACTAATCTGACCCCACCAACAGTAAAGACTAGCATAAATTGTCATTTGTTTTGTTAAAATACACAAAACTATGTTTGGAAATGACCATAAAGAAAAAAAAAAATGCAGCAACAGAAGTCCCTCAGATTATGACTGACACAAGAATCCACAATGTTACACACTCTTTTCACAATTTTTATTTATACCAACCATCCCAATACAGGTGGGTTCCAGTTTTGGATTTTGACAATCTGGTCACGACAGTCAATTATAAAAAAAAAAAAATAGCTGTTGAAAGCATGATTTTTATAAACCAGGCTTCTTGAATTGTTCTCAATGTATGCTAGTCACAATAAGTCACAATCCACCCTCTGTGTGGGCCTATATCTGGGTTTAACCATTTTGTTGTATTGTTGTTGTATTTTGTTGTGTACATATTCATTCATACTTTTGATTGCTTCAGTGAGAATCTACAATGAAAATAATCATGTCTGTCCAAACTTTTGACTTGTTGTATGGATTTCCCAAATTGTTCAGCCCTGTTCAGTGTTTATTTAACTTAACTATAAAATCTGCTCATATTTTGTCAGTCGAGCTCCAGTACCAGTTCAGAGAACTCTCTGCTCGCCATATCCATCAGACATCTCCTCTCCACTTGCTCCCCCTCACAGGCAGACAGAGAAACCTGAGCCAGGGAACCAGAGCTGGGCCAGGGTTAGGCTGTCACACCCCTGTATTCACACCCACAGGGGTCAGCCCAGAGCACCCATGGGTCCTGTGTGTGTGGCTGGTGGACACTCCACACTGAGCTCTCACCAAATCCAGCCATTGTCCAGAGCAGTAAGGCTTTTTCTCCTCACATAGCCTTTAATCTGACGCTTATGGTCCACTGAAGTCCTGGCTAAAAGCGGCTAAAAACTTAAGTTTGTTGGATTATTGTAATCATTAGAACTTTATCTCATGGCTACTTGCTGTTGTAACTAGGGCTGTCAGTTTAACGCGTTAATTAGATTAATTAATTACACTGCAAATTAACGCAATTAATTATGAGCGGCAATTCAATGCGTGCGCATTTTAAATTTGGCGTGCGGGGCCTCTGAACGGCAAGTTTATAAAAATATGATGGAGCAGGTCCGTTCCTAAGCCCGTTGTTCCCGGGGAGAGCATGTGAAGACACGCGCACCCATTTCCGTATCTGCTGCGCTCCACGCGCCTTTTCATTATCAACAATAAACTAATTCTCATAACCTCTCCAGCGTGTTCTGCTGCGACTAAGGGTGCACACTTAGAAGCACCAGTTTTGCCCATCCAAATCGCGCTAGGAGGATACGTGGAGGTGCCCGCCTCCTCCCTCTTCCTGTGGTGTGATCTGGTGCGATCTTAAATCCTCCAGGTTCTTAAAGACTTAAAGGGGAAGTCTGCAGTATTTTCACTGTACCACTGTAAATATTTTTTCACGCACGTTTGAGACCTTTTTTGCACTGTGGGAGAGCACAATAAACTACCTAAAAATGTATTAAAAATGCGATTAATTAGATTAATTAATTACAAATCCTATAATTAATTAGATTAATAAAGGATAAAGGACATCCAAGCCTGGAAACACTCTCACTTGTCTCCAGGCAAAAAAAACCCAGCATCTCGCATTGCGTAGCTCGTTTGCGGTCCAAATTCTCTGGGCGTGATTTCCAGAGACGGGGTGGACATCCAGGCGGGGGGCGGAAACCTTTCGCCAAGTGTAACGTCAGAAAGTTCCCTTGTTCAGAATCGCTCATTTGGGCTGTCTTTTTTTCAAACGCGGAAAAAGATCGCAATTGCTCAGTTTACACATTTCGCAACTTTTAGCCATGGGCGGGGCCCTAAACAGGGTAGGGGAGCTCACATTAACGGTCAAAAACCTCAGAAAGTGAACATTTCATGCTATGGAACCTTTAATAATTAGATGCAGCAAACAGTGGATTTGTTTGACCTCAAGCAGCTTATAATATATCTGTACTGGGGCAGGATAAATTTTGCTCACATACGTGGAAAAAAATCAGGTCTAGACCTTTTTTAAATTCAATTATTAGTAATTTGCCCGTAATTAAAAACTTGGGGGAATCCCTGCCATCCCTTATACAGAGTACCAAACTGGAGTGAAAAGCCTACTGGACTGAAGGAAACATGCATCGCCTTTATAATCCAGTATTCCAATCTTTTTTTTTTTTATGTAGAGTAATTTTGGATCTGCCAATCTGATTTTAATTTTGTGTACATATACATATGTTTGTTATTAAAATTATATTTAGTTGCTCGCATTCAGAGTTTACAATTCACTAGACTGTGGTCTAAAAACATGACTATAGATCTCATATCTCTATGGTCTAACTATGCATCTGATCTAACCACACTTACAAGCTCTGATAATAACTAATGTATACAGAGAGTACTAATAATTACAATATGTAAAAAGGTAGATTAAATTTACTCCAAAACTCCAGCTAACTCACTCATTGCCTTGTGCTGTGGTCCAAAATGTCGGCTGACCAAGAATGATTTGTCCAATTAAAGCTGAAGTGACCAACTTCATGTTCTCATAAAAAAGCAAATTTTGTTGTAAAAGCGGAACTTTGTGAAAAAAAAAAAATCAGACCTTTTTATCTTTGAAAAGAAAAAGACATGTGAATCACTATATGGTACTTTGGGATGAGAGCTGTGCACCCTGGTCCACCCTGCTTCACTTCTCAGTCTGAAAAAGCTGTTCTGGAGCTGAATATTAGCGGTAAAGTGAAACTAAACACGTTATTCCTACTTATAATTTACCAAAAAACTACAGGCCCTACAATATACAATGCATTTATTCCAGTATCCTGCATATAAACCAGACTGACATACAACTCCCTTTCGCTCCTTCCTCCTTTTTGCTGACCGCTTAATTTTCCAATGATGTCTTCTAAACTGTACGTAATCTCCCCCAGGATACGTGTGCTTGGCCGCATGCTTCATCCTGACATCTCCACACAAGACAGAAGCCCAGGGACCCCTCAGCTCCTCCAGATGCCCCCCCCCCCCATTCCTTTCCACATGTGCACAACATCAAGCCTGATCCACCGTGGCCAATCCCGGGTGTAACAAAGCCCTGTTTACTCAACTTTGATTTTCTCGATTAAGATCAAGAAACCACACACCGCAGGGTTAGGATGTGATGTTACACGGATTTTACGGATAACTGCTGCCTTGAGGAGTTAGTGGATATGACACTGTAGCAGCCAATGCCCCTATGCCGCTGGCCACCTGGCTACCTATTTAAAGTTGTTCTGTCATGCTAGTAATATAAGTCCACAGATACATTCTCTCATACATTCTCTTAGTCCTTTATTGGTTTAACAATGCCATCCACATATTTTCACACACATTATTCCACAATACAAACAATACGGTCAAAAATGCTTTGCCCCCAATCAGCTGCACATGTGGCTACCTTCTTGGCACTTAAAGGAAAAGTAACGTTTTTTACAATTTGAACCTTATTTCGGTAATAAAACAAGTTGTTTTACTCACCCATATCACTTTGGTGTCATTTGGAGCATTTCCGGAGATGTTTTAGATTAGCGTTAGGCTAACGCCGTTAGCCTTGCGCGACTTATAGCCATAGCTCGGGGCATTCCCCGAGCATGTAATATGCCCCGTGCGGGCTCCAAATAACACAAACTTTAGCACTTTTCAAATCATAGAAGCTCGATGTCTTTAGTCTACGATTTCGTTTGAATCAAAAGTGGCCTGTAATCCGAGATTTATCCATAGTTTCGAGTAGATGAGGACGCAAAGCTGTAAACTATGGATAAATCTCGGATTACAGGCCACTTTTGCTTCAAACGAAATCGTAGACTAAAGACATCGAGCTTCTATGATTTGAAAAGTCCTAAAGTTTGTGTTATTTGGAGCCCGCACGGGGCATATTACATGCTCGGGGAATGCCCCGAGCTATGGCTATAAGTCGCGCTAGGCTAACGGCGTTAGCCTAACGCTAATCTAAAACATCTCCGGAAATGCTCCATATGACACCAAAGTGATATGGGTGAGTAAAACAACTTGTTTTATTACCGAAATAAGGCTCAAATTGTAAAAAAAACGTTACTTTTCCTTTAAATGTTAAGGAGGGCACCACACTGCCACACAGTGGTTGGAGGACAGAGCAACAGGCAAGCGCCAAATAAAAGGTCAAAATGGCTCCTACATTACCCATCCCTAATTGTTTGAAACAGGAGAGGAAAACAATTAGAAAACAAATAGTAAAAGGAGTCATATTACAATACATGTGTACACTGTACATTACATTAACAAATCCATATAACTACTCTCAGTAAATAGAATGAGTCATCAACATGTGTCCAACCTTTATAAAAACCTTAAATGTCAACTTTTCCTTTTGTTTTCTTTTGAAAACTTGAATTGCTTTCAGATGGACAATCTTGACAGCCTTTTCAGAATGTTTCAAAATAAGCACATGCAACTTCATACTGGCCAGACACATTTCAAAATTGGACATGTACACTTTTTCCACACTTTTCTCAGCACAACAGGCTTGACTCCATGTCTTCACTGCTGCTGGCAAAGTGATCCACAATAGGCTCCAAACAAGTCTGTTCATCCTCATGTTCTTGAGACTATTCATAAGTGCACTGGTCCTTAGTGTCTGATGAGGTCTCACACAAACTAACACCTGGTGATATTTCTACAAGCTCATCAGGAGAGCGAATGCAATCACTTTCACCGGCCCCTTTATGCAGACAAAATGGAGGGGAGAAAGTACTTGATGGTGGAGGTTGTGGAGTCTGAGTAGTTGGCCGTTTCCCAATTCAGCGACGGCACGCCGACGGCACGCCGACGGCACGCCGACGGCACGCTTGTGAGTGTGCACTCGGTCTGTCGTCGAGACGGCGCCCACTCGCTCTGTCCTTAGTGCACTACGTTTCTCACATGTCCGTCTGTGAAATGGAACAAGTCCCGCCTCTCAGCTCAATGAGCCGGGTGGTCTGCTCCTTGTTCCCTAAAGACAAAAATATTATACTATTGCGACTAGTAATACTTGGAATTGGGACATGGCCAATGTTCCCCCTATTTTTTAATGTGTCTGAGCAAACACACACTAACTCCACATCCGAAATGAACCCCCGCGCGGCTCGCACTTTGCAGATATAAAAAAATGACCCCGCGGCTGAATAAAAAACTCTTTCATCCCTGAATTACAGTGCGCTGCACAAGTTTTCTTGTGTGCTGAGAATGTGCGAACAGTGCGCAGCTTAGAGTAAACGCTGGACATGGCGATACTGTAGAATATCCAGCATTACAACAGCAAAGGAAATATAGAAGTGTAAGGGGAAAAGCATGTGAACGGTAATACAGGTGCCGTGAACTATGTCGTTAAGGCTACCGTCACACATGTTTAGCGTAGTTTATGAAGAGTTTCATGTAGCATAGTTGTAGGTGAGGTGAACCAGTACGTATATTTTATAGTGACGTCGCAACTCTCACATGTGGATGTCGCTGGCGAGTCGGTCTTTGTAGTCATATATCCTCCCGCGCTGTGCATGCTGGGGCTTTTCAATCAATCAATCAATCAAACATTTATATGGCGCTTTTCATACAAAATTGTAGCACAAAGCGCCTTACAGTGGTCAAGGATTAGAAGATTGACCTTTATTGATCTCGCACAGGAGAAGTTGTTTCTATATTTGACCCGGGGACCATCCCCATGATTTTGTTTTGTTATTTATGCTTTGGTCAGGCCCTAAGCTGGATTTTACCTTTTAAGTATGCGAAGCGTGCATGTTTGCACGCTTGGTCCACGCCCCGATTTCCATGGAAACGACGGCGCCGTTCAGAGCTCGTCTCGACGGTGCAGGGGGAAAAAAACAAATGGAATATGACGCACATCCCGTTCCAAGGACGCTCACAAGTGTGCCGTCGGTGAATTGGGAAACGGCCGTTGTCTTTGGGGCTTGTGTTTCCTTAGCCCTTCAGTTCTCCTGTTTTTTTCCTGTTCTATTCATGTAGCACCATTTGCTTTGCAGCAGCTATAGCAAGTTCAACTTCAAGTTCTAACAATTCCCTTTTTCTTCTTACAAGTTAGATCTGTTCCTTCAAAGCTATTCACATATGCACAGGCTAAAGGTGCAGCCTTTTATGCCATAGCTTTTATGAGACCTGATGTACTGGCTCTTTTATAGCCCCAGTGTGTAGGATTCGTGGCGCATAGGTGGATGGTGCTATTGCACTTTCTGTTTTAGCTACGGCAGACCTCGAGGGTCACCCGGGCGCGGTCCCGTTTTTTTTTTTTTTTCCCCTCATGAAAACACACATTCCCGATCATGTACCATGACACTCTACACATCAAATGAAACCTTACAGTCTCCTATTTTGACTATGCAATTCATTTCCCTGCAAAACAATCACTCCCTGTGCACATGGGGCTTTTATACGGAAAAGCACAAAACGAGGTTAGCTTACCTTAGAATGCTTTGCACAGGTCAAACTCTGTATTTCACCATAAACTTGCTCTCAATTTGTCCGTAAGGATCCAGCGAATAAAATCCAGTAAAACAATTTAGTCCAAAACACGTGTTAGATCCATTACGACGTCTGATCCGGCAGCATGCTTGTGTTGTTTACCCAAAACCACGAGCCTTACCGAAGGCGGAGCCCAAATGTCCTTCTGCGGCTCTCGTATTCAAAATGGCTGCCTCTGCATGGGGAAGATCCCCCTTTTATGTGACTTTATCTAAGTCCAAAAGAATACTTTGATTTCATGAAGGAAGTGAAAAGGCTTGGAAAACAATGTATTTTTGAATGGGTATCTTCAATTTCAGTAATTAACAGGTAAAAATCTTACACACTGTCCCTTTAACTTTAGAAGAGGAACTCTGAACATCAGTTTCAATTCTGCAGATCCCGTGTGACAAATAACTGCCATAATCATCTTTGTGATCCATTCTCACAGTTAAATAGGCAAAGGTTCTTAAATAGTCTACCCAATGAAAAATCTGCAGTCTTTTACTATCAGCATGCAGCTGACAGTTCCAAAACTCGCCTCCAACAACCTCACCTCATATCCACTTGTAGTTCCTGAGGTACGTTTTTGACTAATGTAGCAGCCAATAGCCCTGTACACACACTTTAGGACAACTCTGTTAACGGCCTCATGTGAATCAGCAGCTTTTGTACAGATTCAGATCAAACCAAACTATAGAGCAACAATAAGCCGATATAGATAGGATGCGGACATCTGGATGGCGCACAAACATGTTATTAATGTTATGCATTTATCATCCTAATATATTTCCAAATAAAACAAGTCTTGAGCATGTTACATGTTTTTCAGTGGACTAGTTTGATATATTTTTACAATTCTGGCAATTCACTGAACGAGCCAGACCACGCCCTCAGTCTGCTCCACTCCACCCAATATTCAGGCACGGAACACCTCTTGTTTAGAGCTCCATGTTCCACATTTGCACTAGCGCTAAGATCAGGGGCAAGATAGGGCCCAATATGTCTCCTGTAATAATTGTCTATTTCTTATTTGGTGATGGTAGTTTATAATGTCTTTTGGTGCATTTTGAGCTTTTTGCATATTTCTCCAATGTGGGTTTTAACTACAAATGGTAAAAAAAAAACTCGGCTAACAAGGGCACAATAGTTATGATTATCACAGATGATAACAAATTGTATGCTAACACCTTTCTTTGTCAAATGAATAAACTCACAGTACCTCCCTTTACACAAGAACTGTTCCTGGATTTTGGTCTGAATATTTTTGTGTTGACTCAAAATTTATGTAAAACTATGATACATATTCAGCCCAAACCAAGTAATGAAAATTGATTGCATGCACTTTAAGGCTACAAACAAGGCTGCGTGTGAAAGGTCGACATAAACCAGATTTTCTCACCGAGTTTGTAAGCAGCCAGTCACATTTGTTTGTTTGGCCTGGAGATTTGTGCAGGTTCTGACCACCCACAGAAGAAAAGATCTATGCAGGAGACACATGCAGTTTTGAGAGTCACACATTTTTCAACAGGCTATGGAGTGATTTCATGCGCACAACACGTACTAGCACAGTCTATTGGGACCTCACTGAACACTTGCATGCATGTTTGGGTGTGAGTGAGAGCAGTTTGTGGAAAGGTTTAGTATACAACTGAAGGGAAATAATGTAGTGCCTTTATGTGAAGATTCCGTCAGTCATCCAGGTAGAATCCATTGCAAAAGGAGAAATTCAGTTTGTCACCTGGACAAAGTTTATTTGGTTGAATACATTTGGCAGCTCATCTAAGCTGCTTCTTCAGTTCTGCTTCTTCACTTCTTCAGTTCTATTCGACCAAATAAACTTTGTCCAGTTGACAAACTGAATTTCTCCTTTTGCCATAGTGCCTTTATATTTTATTGTGATGAGCTTGTAGAGACCCATATTACGCTGTTTTCTGATCTGTGTTGTAATGTTCTTTCCTCATCGCAAACACACAGTATATGGAGTTGTGTTTTGTTTCATTCACACATGTTTAATTAACACACAAACCCTGCACATTTAGGGAGTTACACTCTGCTCTACCTTGTGATGTCATGTGGTAATACAGGAAGTACCGGCTGGTTTGCTCAATTGGTAAGTCCCCGGGGGGACCTGAGTTCAAATCCCCCCTGGCAATGAGCAAGCCAGTGTGGGTCCTTGGGCAAGACCCTTCACAGTACTGCCCCCCGGGCGCCGAAAGATGGCTGCTCACTGCTCCTGAAAAAGGAAGGGTCAAATGCAGAAGTCAAATTTCTCCCATGTGTCATTGTGTGTGAGACCAAATAAAGATTTAATCTTAAAAGTGTTATACTGCGTTTTTAAACTCCATACACATTCACTAGAATCGTTTGGATGATTTCACCCCTGGGATTGCCAATCTCTGTTGAACTAATGGTAAAATATAACTGTAAACTATCACTACATGACATCACAAAGTGGAACAGAGCATTTTGAGCTTTGGAGATTTAGACAGACTATTAATAAAGGGTTACTCAAACATGTGTAAATGAAACAAAACACAACTCCAGGTATGTTTTTGAGGAGGTAATGCCGTTCTGGCTTAAAGCTCACAAGAATCTCTTTCTTCCAGGTTTAGAACTGGCAGCAAATACCACATACGTAGAGGTAATTCCAAAACTTAGTACCGTATTTTCCGCACTATAAGGCGCACCGGATTATAAGGCGCACCGTCAATGAATGGCCTATTTTAAAACTGTTTTCATATATAGGGCGCACCGCATTATAAGGCGTATAGAATAGAAGCTACAGTAGTGGCTGACTACGGTAGCCATGGTTAACCAATATTGATCCATGTATAAGGCGCATCGGATTACAAGGCGCACTGTCGGATTTTGAGAAAATTGAAGGCTTTTAGGTGCGCCTTATAGTGCAGAAAATACGGTAACTATTTTTTGGATGGAATCTTCTGTGTTCTGACATAGAGGTATCCTGTTTTCAATTCCTAAAATTCCACTTAACTGATGTAAAACTATGATAAGTAAATATTTAAGTATTTACCACAGGTATGATCCCACCAAACCAAAGTAATAACTAGAAAAACATAAAAAATCTTTCATATGCTTTTAAATGTTATTATAAGATTACAAACATAAATGGACATAGCTAACTTGCTAGACGCCGCATTCCAAATAGGAAGTGAGCATGGGCATGCTTCCAGTTCCGTCACACTCCCTTAGTCCACTTCTTTATACAGTCTATGATTTCAAATAACTGCCTATATCTTTTTCCTCCTTTCGTATGTGTGTGTTTTTGTTTGCTTTGGTTAAACCTCCAAGGAGAACATAGAGGGAGTCTCGAGGCCTCCCTCTATGTTTCACAGCCCATCGTTCAGCTCACACCGCACAGCCTGATCCCCTGGTGTTTAGTCTGCACTGGCCCTTATTATTCTCACAAACATGCCCCAGGACTGTAGCACCTCTGTTGGCGCGTCTCCAATTGTGATACCATCTCTTGCACGTGGAGAGGGGAGGTGTGGGTGCCGCCATTGCTGCCAAAATTCCTCAACCCACCACTGTCTCGTGCACCTGACCTGAGATAGCCCTGTGTAAGTGATGGAGTGTGAGGAGAACCGCATGGGGAGTATGGAGAGAGCTGTGGGAGGGTTCGAGGTTTTGGGTGTGACACTTCATAAATCATGACTGGGATGTTTTGCCTTCAGGTCTTGTCAAAATATCGAACAAACACAAACTGAAGCATACTGTGGCTGCAGCTTTTGGAGGTAGTTTTCCCATTAAAGCTTTCCATTGGTGCTCCTAACCCAGTGTGGACCATAGACTGTATGTTTAGATGGACATAACTAACCTGCTTTGAGGTCTGGTACCAAATGACTTCTATTGGAAAATATATACGTAACTGCTGCTGTCACGCTCATCATTCTTGTTTTTAAATGTTCATATTAACCCGCTTTATATGATCCTGCTGTATTTAGATCACTATTCTGTCCCCAAATCAAGATATAAACGTTAATAACAAACCAATCAGGCAACTTCTTTCCCTGAGGTTCCTGCCACTAGCAGTGGGTGAAGTCACACTCCCTCAGTCCACTTCTATTTATAGTAGATGGTGTGGACAAAACAGAACTGAGCACATCAAAGAGCATCTTCGCTAATAAATAAAATAGTATTAAATAATGTAAATACAATTATTGCTTCTAGTGAGCAGTTTGGAAGGTTTGTCTGTGAGCCTTCTTCGCGATATGGCCAATAAACTGTGCACATCTCTTCTTGTTAGAAATAAGTTTGGTGGTCAGCTGATGGTTTAGCTAATAATAATAATAATAATAATAAGGAAGCAGTGTTTGTGATGACGATAATGATAAACATCTGTGTCAATAGGGATTCTACCAACAGTACACACACAGCTCAACATACTGTGCTCTGAGGCTGCACCATAAGGCACACAGACATATTTGGGAAACACACTTTGGTTAAAGAGATTTCAATGGTATCGACTGACTACCATAATTTACGGACTATTGAGTGCACCTGAATAAGCTGCATCAAAAATTTTTTTAAAGAAAAAATATATATACATTATAGGGCGCACTTTTCTATAAGCCACAGGTGTCCTCATTGTAACTTGAGATATTTACACAAAGATTTTTAAAATTTTGTATTAAATACCGGTACATGCTACAACTTCTACAGCCAAATTGATTGCCTTCAGCGTGAAAGCTGCATCATATGCATTTTTTCGTGTTTTTCATGATGAGAGTTCAAAACACAACCGAACTAACATCTTCCTTGGCGCATCATCTCTTCCACCCGTCTGTCTCGCTCTTGCACCTCCCGCTTAGCCCATAAAAATCTATAGAGGGATTATCAGACTACGTCACTTGGCGCTCTACTATGCATGTCTCCTGCAGAAAGAGCTACTGTCCTGTCTGGGATCGTGTCAGTGTCTTGTAGGATTTCAGCAAACTCTCCTAGGGGTGGGGCTAGTTGTGTCGATCAGATATTCACCACAAGGAGCAAAGAGAAGATTATGTCCCCTAACAAATCTCTTCTCTCTCTCTCATCACGTCTTTACCTGTCAGAGTCTGCACCAAAGTCAAATGAAGCGTGTGGACACATTAGTGGGGTATGGGGATAAGTATACTATATAAATCCTGCTAAGTCCAGGCTGCCCTCATGCCTCGTCCACTGAGACACCATTGTTCAGAGCAGTGTTGTGAGCTGTGTCTGTCAGGAGCCTGCAGCCCGCAGCTGAAGGTCTTTTGTGGAAACACCACTCTCTCCCACTACATTTTGTTGGAGAGAATAGTTTTTTTTAAAGGTCCCATGGCATGAAATTTTCACTTTCTGAGGTTTTTGAACATTAATGTGAGCTCCCCTACCCTGTTTAGCCCCCCCCCCATGGTTAAAAGTTGTGAAATGTCTAAACTGAGCATTTGCGATCCTTTTCTGCGTTACAAAAAAATCGGAGCTCAAACGGGCGAGTTTGAACAAGGAAACTTATTGACGTCAGATCGAAAAAAGAAATGCAAATGCAGTTCCACCCCCGTCTGTCTGTACTCAGCGTCTCTGTAAATCACGCCCAGAGAGTCTGGACTGCGAATGCGCTAGGCAATGCGAAATGCGTTTTTTTATTTGCCTGGAGGCACGTCCGAGTGTTTCTTGGCTCGGAAGTCCTTTATCTGAGCCTCTGGACCTTTGAACAGCAGTGGTTTAATTTTATTTTCTGTGGAAATGTGTTTATTTTTCAATGGAACGCTTCAAATCTCTCCCCCGTGCAAAAACAAGGAAATGGATCAGCTGTCGGCTCTGAGCTCTGAGCGGAGAGTTTGGCCACGCCCCCACCCTCTACTATTGGCCATCTGTTTTCTCCTCATTTGCATTCAAGCAACAACTCCCAGAATAAAGAGTTTGGGAGAGATATTTATGACTCTTTCTCATATTATCTCTGTTTCTCATGCACTGAGTGTTGATTTTGAAGAAGGATTCATTTACAGTATTAGGGAACCATTAAGGAGCCATATACAGTGCCGTGAAAAAGTATTTGCCCCCTTCCTGATTTCTGTGTTTTTTGCATATTTATCACTCAAAACATTGTCAGATCATCAAACCAATTTTAATATCACACAGAAACAACCCAAGGAAAGACAAAATTCAGTTTTTGAATGATGATTCCATTTATTAGTGCACAAAAAAAATCTAAACCTATCTGGCCCTATGTGAAAAAGTAATTGCCCCCTTAATCTAATAGCCAGTTGAGCCTCCTTTGACAGCAATAACTGTAACCAAACGTTTGCGATAATTGGTGATGAGTCTTTCACACCGCTGGGGAGGGATTTTGGCCCACTCTTCTATGCAGAATTGTTTCAATTCTGCCATATTGGAGGGTTTTCTTGTATGAACTGCCCGTTTAAGGTCACACCACAGCATCTCAATCGGATTTAAATCCGGACTTTGACTTGGCCACTCCAAAACCTTAATTTTGTTTTCTTTGAGCCATTCAGAGGTGGACTTGCTGGTGTGTTTTGGATCATTGTCCTGTTGCATGATCCAAGAGCGCTTGAGTTTGAGGGCACGAACTGATGGCCGGACATTCTCCTTCAGGATCTTCTGGTAAACAGCAGAATTCATTTTTCCGTCAATCACAGCAAGTTGTCCTGGTCCTGAGGCAGCAAAGCAGGCCCAGACCATCACACTGCCACCACCATGCTTTACTGTGGGCACCATGTTCTTTTTATCAAATGCTGTGCCATTTTTACGCCAGATGAAACGGGCTGCAGACCTTCCAAAAAGTTCAATTTTAGACTCATCGGTCCACAAAATGTTTCTCCAAAAGTCTTGAGGGTCATCAAGGTGCTTTTTGGCAAAGGTGAGACGAGCCTTTGTGTTCTTTTGTGAAAGCAGTGGTTTTCTCCTGGGAACTCTTCCATGGATGCCATTTTTGGCCAGTGTTTTTCTAATGGTGGAGTCATGAACACTGACCTTAACTGAGGCCAACGAGGCCTGTAGTTCTTTCGATGTGCGTCTAGGTTCTTTTGTGACTTCCTGAATGAGCCGTCGTCGCACTCTTGGAGTAATCTTAGTTGGTCGACCACTCCTGGGAAGGGTTGCAACTGTTCCCAGTTTCCTCCATTTTTGAATAATGGCTCTGACAGTGGTTCGCTGGAGCCCCAGAGCTTTGGGAATGGCTTTGTAACCTTTTCCTGAATTATAGACTTCTATCACTTTTTTTCTCATTTGTTCTTGAATTTCTTTGGATCGTGGCATGATGTGTTTGTTCTTGAGATGTTGTAGCCAACTTCACTTTGTTTGACAGGAACTATTTAAGTGATTTCTTGATTCAACACAGGTGGTGACAATCAGGTGTGGGTGTGGCATGTAGAACTGAACTAAGTTTTCTCAAAACTGTGGTTAGTCACAGTTAGTTTGTGATTTAACAAGGGGGGGCAATTACTTTTTCACATAGGGCCAGATAGGTTTAGATTTTTTTTGTGCACTAATAAATGGAATCATCATTCAAAAACTGAATTTTGTCTTTCCTTGGGTTGTTTCTGTGTGATATTAAAATTGGTTTGATGATCTGACAATGTTTTGAGTGATAAATATGCAAAAAACACAGAAATCAGGAAGGGGGCAAATACTTTTTCACGGCACTGTAAAAGCATCAAGAAGTACCATGTCATGGGATCTTTAAGAATTCCTATTAAATAAAAACAAAAAAAAAGTCCATAACAAAGTCTGCCAATCCTCCTATTCCTTCTTTCTGTCACCCCTTGTCACTATCAGCCATAGAGAGTATAGGTGGAAATAGGTAATCTGCTAGCTGCTGCTTTACGGAAGTGAGCATGGGTGCAAAGTGTCCCACCTGGTTCTAATTGACTACTGAAATTTTATTGCCGTTTTCTCTGTAACTACTGCTGTCAGGCTTTTCATTAGCTCTACATGATTCCAGTGCTTTTATTTTGATATTCTGACTCGACCAATCAGCGTTCTTTCAATACCTTCTTTCTCCAAAGAAAGAAGGTGACCTCACCCTCCCTCAGTCAACTTTCAGATACATACATATGCTGTCAGCCAATTACAGCCTTCTACTTTTGTTTCTTTGTTTTGGAAAAACAAGCCCTCTGATTTCCTTACATAGCACCTACTGTATATATCACCTATATGTGTTTAATATGTAGAAAGTAGTCATCAAGATAAGGGGAAGACATTTGGGCTAGTGTAGATAGTGAAATATTTAGTTAAACCTCTTTCCAAGCATTTCTGGGGATCTCAGAATTTCCTGGAACACATTGTTGTTAAAGGGATATGCCACCCCCAGGTCAAACTTGGGCATCTCCCCACAGTCCAGAGACTAAAATAAGTGGTGGAAAGCGTTTTCCTGGTCACCCAGCCATTGTCCGAGTCTGTCAGCACTGACCGCCGCGGTATCTGCAGCTACTCCGCGTTAGACTGGAGTCTAACGGCGCCAGAGAAAGATTTCGGCCAAAAGGAATTAATTTGCTCTCCGTGTTGATTTGCACATTTATTTGCACTCGATATGAATGTGCACTACACAGAAAGTAATTGGGAAACGCATCGAGCAAATTAATTCCTTTTGGCCGAAATCTTTCTCTGGCGCCGTTAGACTCCAGTCTAACGCGGAGTAGCTGCAGATACCGCGGCGGTCAGTGCTGACAGACTCGGACAATGGCTGGGTGACCAGGAAAACGCTTTCCACCACTTATTTTAGTCTCTGGACTGTGGGGAGATGCCCAAGTTTGACCTGGGGGTGGCATATCCCTTTAAGGCACTAGCAAACAAAAAACAAAAAAAAAACTTGTTTGCTAGCTTTTGGAAAATTCCTGACTGTACTAACCTTGAATATTTGTATAACACATGCACAGTGGCTCATAAAACGAATGCAATATTGCTTTTGAGAACCAATTAGACAGTCATTATAAAAGTTATGAATTTTCCAAATGCACTGCTCACTTTGAGATGAGATGACGCGGAGAGGGAATAAACTCCTAAAAGACAGGAAAGACACAGAGCCAGCCCTTTAAAACATCCAATATTACACCAGTATGTGCAGTGAGAATCGAGTTTAGTTCCCTCACTTGGCCTATTTACTGTTCATAAATCTATAAAAGCAGATAATGGCTGGCTACATTTTTCACAAAGATTTTACCCAATAATTTACTTTGACAAATGAGTGACCAGCTAGAGATGGTTTTATGTGTTCCAAGTGGGCCAAAAGAACCAATATTTATTTATTTATTTATTTATTTTACTTAGAATGCACATTCTATAATGAGTATATTGTAATAATGTGTTTAAAGCATACAGTGCATATAGACTAATAAAATATATATGATGAAAATGTTAATTTGGTAATTTTTATAACTAGATCAGATTATTGTAAATTATTTCAAAATCTCCTCGTTCTCGGGGACCCTATCTCGTGTCTTGTCTCATCTCGTGAGAATTCCGTCTAGTCTCAGCCCTACACTACAGTGGTCCCTCGTTTATCGCGGGGGTTAGGTTCCAGAAATAACCCGCAATACGTGAAATCCGCAAAGTAGGACAACTTTATATTTTACAATGTTTTAAGGATGTAAATGCCTCACCACACACGCTTTTCTCAGACTGGTATTAACATTTTCTCATATTTCTCTCTTGTTTAAACACTCAAACTTTAGTAAATTTTCATCAAAATGTATTAATAATGAAGCGTGCAGACACGTGCACCCGTGGTCACGAAACAAGGCAAAGAGCCGCAATCCTGGTTTAGACCTGGTCTAGTCCTGGTTTAATCCAGGTTTAGACCTGGACTTCCTACGGATCCAGTGGCTCATGTCTCCTCTTGCATCCAGCCCCGGAGCCCGGTGCGGCTTGGACTGCTTCTCCTTCAAACACAGTGTGAGAACAGAGGGACGAGCAGGGCGCACCGCGCTCATACAGCACTGCCACATGTGGGGACGCGCAGGCTCTGAACTGTAGTGGCAACGCATCCGTGCGCTCTCAGGACTGGTTTTGGAAACAGTGCCTCTACTTCCTGCACTGACTCTCATGCCTGTCTCATTGACTCGGAGAAGTGTACGCGCTGACACGTGCTCATCGTGGTCAAATCCGTGTGCCTCACCTGGGGCTGCGAGTACGAGACCAAGGCTGCGGTCCCAAGAAGAAACATGGCCTGTTTCCGCAGAACGAACTGGTGGAACCTGGAGTCCAGATGGCAGAACCAGTCGTGAGAGCGCACGGAAGCGTTCTCACTACAGTTCATAACCTGCACGTCCCAGGCGTGGCTGTGCCGTTGGATGAGCGCGGTGCGCCCTGCTGCGTCCCGCAGAACACAATGTTGATACACTATCAAATTTTTAAAAATTGAAATAAAATTAAAAAAATCCGCGAAACAGCGAAGCCGCAAAAAGTGAACCGCGATAGAGCGAGGGACCACTGTATAGTCATTTGACTAAAGCCTAAAAAATCTTGCCTAATTTTTTCTAGTTTTTAAATTTTGTGAGTAAGTTTATCATTTAACTTGTTTGGACATGGACAGCAGATATTGCATATGTAGCGGTAATTCCTTATGTGTTACCTAGCAGCGTTTTTACCTGTGACGCAACAGTCCTGGGAAAATTGAAATAGTGTATTTTCTGAGGCTCAGAGTCAAAAGACTTTGCTCTCTTGTTAAAAAATAAAGTTCAATGTTGTAACATGGTTAAAAGCTCAGAAAAGTCAATTCTGCATTTGGCCATACCAGCTTGTCAAAGCCTGATCCCGTCAGATCTCAGAAGCTTAGCAAGGCCAGGCCTGGTCAGTACTTGGATGGGAGACCGCTGGAATACCAGGTGCCACAGTGAGGCAACAGTGACAAAAACTGTTGTCTGTCCTTAGGCAAGGCACTTCGCCCACATTGCCTAGTATGAAAGTGGAGTGTGTGTGAGTTATGGTGGTGGTCAGAGGGACTGTTAGCGCAGATTGGCAGCTTCACTTCCGTCAGTCTGCTCCAGGGCAGCTGTGGTTACAATAGTAGTTTAGCACCACCGAGTGTTGAGTGGATGAATAATGGACACTGTAAAGCGTCTTTGAGTGTCCAGAAAAGTGCTATATAAAACTGATGCATTATTATTCATTATTAAAATGTGTCCTTTAAAATGACCCATCCATTCAGTCTATTTAGTGAAGTTCATACTCTTCAGTTCAGTGTGGCGCTGGTTAGAAGATGTTGTTTCAAAGTTCAGAGTCAGCTTTATTGTCAATTCTGCTGTATGTGTTCGACATACAGTGGTCCCTTGTTTATCGCGGGGGTTACGTTCTAAAAATAACCTGCAATAAGCGAAATCCGCGAAGTAGGACAACTTTATATTTTAGAATTATTATTTATGTTTTAAGGCTGTAAACGCCTCACCACACACATTATACACTTCTCAGACTGGAATTAACGTTTTCTCACATTTCTGTCTCGTTTAAACACTCAAACTTTCATAGATTTTCAACAAAATTTATTATCGGACGCGCGAGGGGACATAAACACCAACCCCTTGAAGAAGTGCGCGACACGTGCACCCCTCATCGTGGTCAAATCCATGAAAAAAAAGTTACACTATAAAAAAAAATGTTACACTGTAAAAAAACTGAACCACGATAGAGCGAGGGACCACTGTACATTAATTAATCAGACTTATATTTTAGCCTACTACTGGCAATTTTTCATAATTATTTCATAATTTATGAAATATTTATAATTTCATAATAAGAGAAAAATGTGAGAAAATGTTAATACCAGTCTCAGAAAGGTGTATAATGTGTCTGGTGAAGCGTTTTCAGCCTTAAAACATGTATAATAATTGTAAAATATAAAATTGTCCTACTTCGCGGATTTCACTCATTGCGGGCTATTTCTGGAACCTAACCCCCGCGATAAACAAGGGTTCACTGTATTGTTATTTTCAATACTCCTATCGTGCAATATCGTTTTTCCATCGTGCAAGTATTGTTTTTTTCAATACTCTCCCTGTCACTGTTTTTATTATTACTATTATTATTATTCGATTTATTACTTATTTTACTTATTTTATTACTATTATTACCTATCTTTATGCCATTTTTGCCTGCATGCACTTGTCTTTCTTGTTCAAACTGTCCCTACCTGGAGCTACTGTGACGAGTAAATTTCTCCTGTGTGAGATCAATAAATTCTTATCTTATCTTATTGATGAAATTGATTGAAAACTGAAGCTGAGACGAACATTACTAAATAGACAGGGCAGAGTCTTTACATAATACATGTCAGAGTGAGCCGAATTGGTATGTCCTGTGTTTATAGTGTGCTGTAATGATAAGGCCACTGTGACCTTGGAAGTGTTTGTGCAGAAGGTGCAGAGTCAAAACAAGTCCAGTTGAATCCGACTTTCAAGGAGAATTAATTACACCGAAGGGGGGAATAATTTAACTTAATCAATACATTTTTAGAACCCAGGCGAACAGACCAGAACCCTGATTTCTGCCAGACCCCCCAACTATATGTCACCAAGCAAGGCTGTGCGACTCCCAGTCCTCCCTCCTGGCAAGTATGAATGCAGACTGAGCCGCTGTTCCGCACAGTTCCACAAACATTATCCGTGATGGTATCCGAGTGCCAGGGGGGTTTCCAGAGATTGGAGATGGTACAGTCCTCAATCTGTGTCACCTTCTGATGTAGACCTTCCCTGGTCTGCAGCAGCTCCACTGTGGTGTAAAATGACAGCCGACAGCTCGGGGTCTCTTTGTCTGCTGCCGGCATTCCAATTGGGTCAGAAAACTTCCCCCAGGCCAATTCAGATGTCCTGCCATCAAAATTCCAAATAGTAAATCGTTCCACGTCCTCTAGGAACAGCGGTGCCAGGCACACAATGCATCCCTCGTGTATCCAGCAGCGAGTTTCCGTCGGGACTGTCCGGCTATCCGGACCAGCGCTCCTCCATGAAAAAAGTGTGCCAATTGCGTTGAGGGACCAGCTTATCAATTCCATAATTTAGGATTTTGAAAATCTGTTCCAAACAGGAGAAAAGAGACGAGAGAAATAAAAACACCAGACAGAGCAAGATAAGGGAGGAAGAAGAAAACGCGAATATTCAGTATATTCAAAGCACATTTGTTGTAGAATAAATTTTATATTATGCTAGCCAATGTTGCATGTGGGGCGGCAGTAGCGCAGTTGGTAGAGCGTTTGTCTACTCATGTCATGTCTACCCCATGACAGAAGTGCATCAAGGCCAGTTGTGACATGGGCCATCCTCCCTTGGACCCACCACCAGCGGGAGGTTTCATGAGGGCAGGTGCATTGTGTTCTGGGCGGCAGTTCTGCTTGGACTGTCGCCCCCGCGACCCAGAAATGGAGTAAATGGAGTAAGCAGAAGAAGATGGATGGATTGTTGCGTGTGACGTGTCTTGCTCAAGGACTCGCGCAGTTTGTGGATTGGTTTGAACTGGCTACCTTTCAGCTGCTGGTTAAACAACATCAATTCCAAATAAGCCTTGTACTAACCAATATTGTGTTTGTATCATTTTAGCCAGCACAGTTTATCTCATGACTTCCTCTTGGATTTATCTTAGCAGAGTTTGTGTGATGCTGCCTGTCACCCTCATGAGTATTAAATTTAAGTGGCATTCCTTACACAGGGCTTTCATTAAAGCGTCACTAATGTTCAAAGAGTGTTTGGCGAGAGGGAGTGGTGGCTCTAATCAAAGCTCTGACCCCGCAGTAACTGGAGCCTGTCAGTGATTGGACCTTTGAAGGACCAGGATGGCAGCTGTCACAAACTCGGGAACTCTATCTGCCCCAGACCACAGATCCTGTTCTGGTGTGTTACCGGGGCAATGTGAGGTCAACCAATTACTCTGGATGCTCCAACCCCTGCTCCGTATTCTAGGACTTTTTGATTAGTTAAGAGTGCTGTCCACTTTATTCCCCACATAGGGCACTATTTAAAGATCACATCATTTTTGTGGTGTCTAAATGTCCATTGAATGAAAAAGTAGTGCAAATGAAAAGTAGTGTCCAGCAATGGTCACTAGGCTCGTCAATATATATATAATGCATTGCGAGAGTGGGAAAAATGGCCAGACAGTGACAGGTCTGTAAATGGACAGAACCCATTTGAATGAAAGCCGATAGAAGCAGTGCATAAATCAGAATTGGAGAGAAGAGGCATTATTTCCGATCAGTACAGAACCCAGCGACCAGAGACATGAACCCTCACTGTGAGAACGTTGTCTGTTCCATTCTAGTGCAGTCCAGTCTGGCTATGCTTTTGGTGTAGGGAGTATTATATCTCTGATTACGTCGTCGGCCAAGATAACAAGGACTGAGCTGGCAGAGAGGTACAGCACAGAAATGGAATTTCTTTAACAATTATGAATACACCACTCTAAAACAAACCTTAATCAAGTGTTGTAAATCTTATTTTCTTTACCAACTGCAGAAGTTCTGACATAAAGGTGCAGTATGTAGCTTTTCTTATGTGTGTGTGGGGTGGGGGTCACATTCTGTTTGAGAATGCGGACCCAAAATTGCATCAATATACAAATAACACAGATAATCCATGGGTCAAATGCACCTTGAAAGTGTGGAAAAATATTCTTAAAAATATAAACTGGAAGGAGATCTGCTCCCCCTCAAATATTGCTCGTATGACTTTGCCTGGAAGAATCCATGACTCATCGCTGTACCAGCGAGTGAGTCTGGTAACGTTTGATCCACAGAATGCGCTGCGGTTGCGCGTAGACAGACAGCTAAGTGAACCAATCAGAGATTGCGCCATCTTGATTCAAAACTGAGGCGGAACTTCCGCTGCCTAAGAGTGACTTTGCGGGCAAAGGCGGGTGCACTGACGTCACCATCTTTGAACGAATCAGAATCGCGGAGTCGGTTTGGAACCGGAGGAGCGAGAGTGGATGGAGAGTGTCCAAATGGTATCGCGGTGTATAGGAAATACAGAGAGATATCATTTGGCTGGCCAGGTAACGTATGACTCTGATTTTACAACAAATACAATGGATACCAGATTTAAAACGTGGAGAGTTAGTGGGATAACAGCTCTATGTACCATTATGAAGGGAAACACACTGTTTAGTTTTGAGATGCTTCAGGAAAAATACTTATTGCATAAACAAGTCTTTTTCAGATACTTACAATTGCAGCATTATGTCAATACAAAGATTAAAAATGTAACAGAAACTAACCACAACCTCCTAGAACTGTTCAGAAGAGCATATAACTCAGAACTCAATAAAGGTATTATATCAGCTACATACAGTAGTCGAGTTGTAAAATGAAACTTGGGGATGGTGAAATTTTTCATTTAAATGTGACATGCTTTCCAGCGGGGGGGTTAGGGTTAGGGTTAGAAAAATATAAAATTTTGTGTTTCTTAGATTAAATTTCCTGCATTCTAGTCCATTTTAGGGTGACTTGCTAGACATGGCAAATCCTAAATCCCGTCTGATTCAGAGCTTGCATTCTCAGTTGCATGGCCTCCACAACACTATTTATTGGAAAGAAACAACCCCCCTGGTGAAAACAGCACATTCTGAAGGCAACAATCTGAGAAATTCCCCGTTAAAGATCTGCTTGTGGAACAGAAAGGAACTCATTTGCATGACATTAAGCTAAGCCCTCCCCCATCACTGACATCACTGTGGTGTGGGCTTTAAGGGCAGGGCAGAATTAGAACATACTTTGTTAAAATGGAAATGCTTTTATAACGAAAACTCCATATAATCATTCAGTAATCAATAATACACAGGATATATGTTATCACACACACACACACACACACCTTAGTCCTGGTTCAAATCTGGTCTCTTGGCACTGGCTATTTTGACTTCAAAACGGCGAATTTCGGTGAGGAATTTTCATGCCTGATTGATAAAATGCCACAAGGGATGGAAGAAGGGATGCCCGTTTTAGAAGAGGGATGATTTTGACTATTTTTTACCCCAGGGGGGATGGCACCCCCCCCATCCCCTTCAACTCGAGTACTGGCTACATATAACTGCTTACTAGAGCTTAACACCCACTCTACAACATATATTAAATCAAAATGGGAAAGGGAATCAGAGATTGAAATATCTTATGAAGAATGGTCAAAAATATGGCAATATCAATGAAAATGCACCAATTCAATGAAAATGCACCAGTTCAATGAACTGGTGTGAATTTAATTGAAAAAACTTTATCAGATATTTTATTACACCATCACAATCAGAACAATCAGAACAACAATCAGAATTCAATGACGCCACCCCTGTTTGTTGGAGACAATCTTGAAACTGCACCCTTCGGGATGGACAACATAGCCATGTAGACACATTTTCTTGATCAGTGAGTCGTGCGTGACGTTATGACATTATAGTAACGTCATGACGTAATCTAGCGACTTTTCAGAGAGCCAATAGCGACTTTCCTGGATTTGTTTTTGGCAACACTACCAGTATTGTGCATAGTCTGATCGTTCTGCAAGTATGTGCGGTTGCGCACGTAAATTAAGTCACACAGCTAACATATTCTGGGCCTTAGGGCTTGCTGAAAGGACTTTCATTCAAAACCCTTGGTAAATCAGAGGCCCTTTGTAAGAACATTTGTAATCAGAGGGCTCTCTTAACAGTATGCTCTCCCATTAGGGCTCTCCCTAGGGCCCCCACATAGCCAGAAGTCGTGACCCTTAGCAGGGGCTTTCATAACCATAGGGCCCTCTGAAAGCATTCCCCCCTACTTCCTTGAACCCGTAGTTGGTAAACGCTCCCTTAGGAGTATTCACGAGAGGCACTACAGCAGGGCCAGTCCAGGGGCCCTCTGACTGCCATCCCCCATAGCCCAGGGGCACTCTGGCTGCCGTACCCCATAGCCCAGGGGCCCTCTGGCTGCCGTAACCCATAGCCCAGGGGCCCTCTGAAAGCCGTATCCCATAGCCCAGGGGCCCTCTGATTGCCCTCCCCCGTGGCCCAGGGCCCCTCTGATTGCCGTACCCCATAAGCCCGGGGGCTGGCTGAAGGTGGACAAATACCTCATGAATGTTCTGTTGGTGGCCAGTAAAAAGACCATTACGAAGAAATGGCTACAACCGGAACGCCTGACAATTAGTATGTGGAGAGACATTGTGTTTGACATTTATAAGATGGAACAACTCACAGCCCATGTTAATCACAAAATGGAAATTTTTCTTAACCAGTGGGGGAAAAAAAAAAAAAAGTAAGTTTTTTTTAACCTGACCTATCTCACTCCTCAGACAGGAGGTAAAAAGCTTTAATAACAGGTCTAGTACTGATTTATTCTTAATTACAAAAACACTGGACATGATTTCCCATTTAATTGGTGCTTTAGTTTTCAAGATGACTATCCAGTCAGAAAGTGGAATGAGCCTCATGAGTCTGTCATTTGGGTTGCCAGTTTCTGTACTGAAATTCAGTTTTAAAAATGCCTCTCTCTGATCTGAATGGTCTTTACCTAAACCCCAGCGTTTGCAGCCAATCATGAATCAGTACTAGTGCAGCCTCTGCAGCTCAGTGAAGAAACTCTTGAGGTTCTGAGCTGAGCTTTCACATGAGCCACGGCCTATTCATATACTGAGAATGAGACAAAAGTGTTTGTGTCGCCTGCAGGTTAAGGCTCTGGGAACCCAGGTTCAGTTGGGATTTTAGTTATCACAACTACACTGCCTGACAAAAGTTTTAGGATGATTGTGTATTTCTGAACTTTCATAATGATGACAAGACGTATTGGTAATGACAAAAAAATCAATTTATTGATATATTAAAGCTAATTTCATCATGGGTAAAGGCATATTACTGCAAAAATGTAACAATATCAAGTTAAGTAGCTTTTTCATCAAAATAACCACCTTTGGCCTTAATCACAGCTTTACAAATTCGGCATTCTGTCCAACAATTTTTTCAAGATATCGATCCTCTATAGTTTTCCACTCATCCTAAAGACATTTCCACAGGTGTTTAACGTTAGTCGGATTCCTGGAGCGCGCTTTAATATCCAAATAATCCCAGACTTTTTCGCTGGGTGACAGGTCAGGAGATTGGGGCAGCCATGTCATAACCTGCAGTTGATGACACTGTTCACACGTCTCCAAATGACCCTTACACAGTTTGGACGAGTGCTTTGGGTCATTATCTTGTTGGAACCAGAAGTTTCGTCCAGAGTTCACAAATACACAATCGTCCTAATACTTTTGTCAGGCAGTGTACATACAGTTCCTTTTAAAACAGCAACGCTGGAACAGGTCTAAACAAAGACCCAATCAAGAGAAGGTCAGTTTTTGAAAATACTTCTATTGCCCCCTAGTGGACTCTGTTAATATGACTTCAGAGCGCCACTTGGACTTTTGCTCAAAACAAAGAATCCAGCAGTAATAACATTGAAAATCTGCTTAGGCACTTCTCGTGTGACCCACAGCCCTCTCTCCACTCTTTCCACAGCTCATGCCAGGCCTCCATAATGACTTTTTCTGTTACACGCGCTTATTGGCACTAGATGAAGGAAACCCCAGCCTTCTGAGCAGCAGCCGTCCCCGGGGGCAGACGGCGTGCTAATTGTCCCCGCTTTAAAGCTCCTTTTTTTGGCCTCTAATCGTCATATTCAAAGACAGAATACTTGTGTGGCTCTGGTGCTATGGCTCATGGAGTATGCACACAGTGAAAAAGATGATGTTATATACATTAGGCGTTGGCGATATGACAAGAAATGTACCACTTGTGTGTGTGTGCAGTTTGATTTCTGTTAACATTAAACAAAACAAAATTTCTTCCAATATTACTTTCTGAACGTAAACAATACAATCAATGCATTGCAAAAATGTTATGTGCGAGATGCGAAATTTTTCCTCTAAAATTTGCTCAGCTCCCAACCAGACCCCTTGATTTAAAGACACAGTATGTAACTTTTTATACACAATATTGACTGGAATAAAACATCTTTTAATTATTACCAAACCCTGAAAAGCACAAAAAACAAGTAGTAAACAAGCCCAAACACGCCAGTGATAAGTATAAAAAATAAGAACTCATGAGCTCTAATTGCTGCAGAAGCCAGACCTGGAAAAAATCAATGTAAAAATAAAACCTGTAATGAGAAATAGAGAATGTCAGGACATGAAAAAATACATTATGTCGTCACCCTAAACCCAACAGGAAGTCAGCCATGTTGGATCAAGAACACTTCAAATTTGGCCCAAAGAAACAAAACCCATGTGGGATTAAAGATTATGATTAAAGATTTGATTTTGTATTTTGTAAGAAGTTGGGCGTGATCATGGTGATTTTACAGCAAAATGGGAAATTTAAAAAAAAAAAAAAACTCTTACAAACATTGTGGGTTTGGAACAGACCCAATGAAGCATGCATGTAGATTTTAAAAAATTCATAAAAAAAAAAAAAGATGGGGCACAATGTCACAAAGTCACATGCCTCAAATTTCTCTGTATTTGTTTTTCCAGCACACGGCTTCTTGACTCAATATCCCACTTTAACAAAACATGTTTATAGTTCACAGATTCATATCTAAAACTAGAATGTTGATCGTGACCCTAAGGGTGCACTATGTAACTTTTTGGGTGGGGGTCCGTCACCTGTTTTTTCTTTAGATCTATCACTGCTCTGCCTGGAATGTTCCACAGTATTAAACAGCTTTACTTTACATTTACCGTGATTTTCTTCCTCAAAAATACCCTTCCGTTTTTTTCATGATTGGCCACTTTCATCCCTGCATACTGTGAAACATTCCAGACAAAGCAATAACATCTCCACCAGAAAAGTTAGACAATGCACCTTTTAAGTGCCTATGTCAAATTAGACTACTAATTTCACAGTTAAGATAATTAGATTTAAGATTTTTGCAAAAACATTCACACTTATTTTCCCCAATTTGGTTTAAAATTTTCTTATTTTTTAAGTTTAAAATTTTACTTTCTGGTTGGTATTTGTGACATCACACTAGGGAATTCCATAATTGTTAACTAGAACAGGGGTCTTCAACGTTTTTCAGGCCAGGGACCCCCATAACAGATGGCGAACTGGCCAGGGACCCCCTACTATATATACGGCATAGAATTGTGTTTTATATTAAATTGAGCTTAGTGTCATGTATAAACATTGCTACTCTGTTATGGTACATCCAATACAAGGAAATGATACACAGGTTAAAGGAAAAGTAACGTTATTTTACAATCTGAGCCTTCTTTCGGTAATAAAACAAGTCGTTTGACTCACCCATAGCACGTTCGTGTCATTTGGAGCTGTTTGGTGAAAGTTATGTTGTAGCGTATCCGTTAACATGAGTATTCGGGGCATTACTTTGCGGTCTCCAAATAACACAAACTTTAGCACTTTTCAAATCATAGAAGCCCGATGTCTTAATGTAAGATTTCGTTTGAAGCAAAAGTGGCCTGTAATCCGAGATTTAGCCATAGTTTCGAGTAGATGAGGAGGCCAGTGCGCATGCGCGGAGTGTGCTCTCAGCTCCCGGGACCCAAACATGAAACGCAAACCTGAAAACTATGGATAAATCTCGGATTACAGGCCACTTTTGATTCAAACGAAATCTTACATTAAGACATCGGGCTTCTATGATTTGAAAAGTGCTAAAGTTTGTGTTATTTGGAGACCGCTAAGTAATGCCCCGAATACTCATGCTAACGGATACGCTACAACATAACTTTCACCAAACAGCTCCAAATGACACCAACGTGCTATGGGTGAGTCAAACGACTTGTTTTATTACCGAAAGAAGGCTCAGATTGTAAAATAACGTTACTTTTCCTTTAATGCTGTATTTTCATGATTTTTTATTTTATTTTAAAGATGGGCCGGATAGGCCCTACGGGGTGAATGTCCTACTGCAATTTTTAAACACAACTTGCATACAACACAGGCCTATTAAGATCGTTCACTGATTCAACCAAAAAACAAGTGCAAGGGAGAGAGTGGCTGTGCTTCTGCCATTTACACATACATCTTGCTCAAATACAGAGCTATTCAAATAATGAACAATTAACACAAATCAAGTTAAGCTTTGATCATAACACATGAAGTTAAACTGTGAACATACATGAACATACAGGGGACAGTGAACCACCAAGCCATCTGTGAATTCCCACTTCAGTGAGATGTCTGACCCTGATGACCTGCACATAACATATCTTTTTTCATTTTAAGACATCAAAGAGGGTGGAGGGACAAGGGAGAAATTGATTGGGGAAAAATGAAAAAATATATTGTTTTTAAAAATATTAAAATATAAAATTATATTATTTTAAACTGAAATCAAAAGATTTCGCGACCCCCCCCTGCAGTGGGTCGCGACCCCCCTGTTGAAGACCTCTGAACTAGAAAAAAAACAAAAAACTCCTGAATTCTAAAAAAAAAAATAATAATAATGATCCAACCAATATTTTTTACATGTGTAAAATGTGTAAAATGTGGATAACATTGGGATAGAATTCTCCCTAGAGTGATGTCATCAGTGTTTGAACTCTACTGCCTGTAATTTCCAACACATTTTTCAACTTTTCTTCACAAATTGCTTCTTGATTGGTGTAAAGCTGTCATTTATATTTACAATAGTTATAAACCCTCTAAAATTAAAGAATCATAAAAATCTCTCATACTCACTTTCACCATTAGTTGGAGTTTTTGACACCTCTAATATAGGCGTCTCCGGTATTCCCAGCGTTCTACAGGATTCGGCGCCACTTTCCCATGATCCTTAGCACGTCTCTTGGGTGGCATTGTGAGCGTCCCATTTATCATTCTGTACCAAACACAAGCACCCTCTGTGATTTTTGGCGTGCAAATCGAACGTGTGTTTTTAGATGCCAGCGCGTGGAATGCAGCGTGATTGGTGATGGTGTAAACAAGCGAGCAGCTGTAATCAGGAGAAGCTGTCTCTCCCCCGGACCGATCAGCGATTTTGGTTGCATTTTGTTGACTGCAAGCAGATGTAGCAAGTGTCTAATCAGGGGAGAGTACTAGTCACGCTACGTACTGCACTGCGGAACTTTTCTGGTGGGAATACAACCTGGACATGTTATTGCTTTAAATGGGCCCATATTCCACTATTTTCTGATCTATGACGTACAGTTGTTTCCTCATCACAAACATACATGGAGTTGTGTTTGGTTTCACTGACACACGACACAACACACAAATCCTGCATATTAAGGCAGTGTTCTTCTCTCAAACTGAAAATACTCAGTTCCACATCGTGATGTTATGTGGTAATACAGGAAGTGCTCCACTGTGTTTTTAGACTGGAATTGTCCATTTCTTCTGCACAAAAGGTAAAGCATAGCTGTTAACTAGTGGAACAGTGCATTCTGAGCTTGGGAGAAGCAGGTAGACTCATAATAAAGGGTTACTCAAACATCTGTGAATGAAACAAAACACAACTCTAGGTATGTTGTTGATGAGGTAACATAACGTTGCTTAAAGCTCACTAAAATCCATTTTGTGTAATATAGGACCTTTTAAGGACAAAGTACACATTATTGTGCTCGTAGGGAAATTTGTCCTCTGCATTTGACCTCAAGGCCGCTGTGACACTGGACCAGTTTTGGTCAGGACTACCTTAACAAACCCTTCATTAAAAAGTCACATAATGCATACAACTTTCTTTGGTATTCAAGTTATTTGTCTTAAGAGCTTTTTAATGATTGAGTTCCACAACACATAGCTACATATCAACACAGTTTTCTGAAGGACTCCAGAATACACCACGAGTCTGTGTGACGCAGAGCAGACGGCAACACAAGGAAAAACCTCTGAGCCACGAGCGGAGCCACTGAGAGATGGAAACCAGAACTGTCTGTACCACAGACCCACTACGGACCCACCGCAGACCCACTACAGGCCCACTGCACTACAGACCCACTACAGGCCCACTGCAGACCCACTACAGACCCACTACAGACCCACTACACTACAGACCCACCACAGACCCACTAAACTACAGACCCACTGCAGACCCACTATAGACCCACTACAGACTCACTACAGACCCACTAAACTACCACTATAGACCTACAACAGACCCACTGCAGACCCACTACAGACCCACTACAGACCCACTACAGACCCACTACAGACCCACTACAGGCCCACTAAACTACCACTATAGACCTACAACAGACCCACTGCAGACCCACTACAGACTCACTACAGACCCACTACAGGCCCACTACAGACTCACTACAGACTCACTACAGACCCACTACAGGCCCACTACAGACTGTGAGGCAGGAGTCAGGGTACAGGCATTGCAGAGCAGTGTGCAGAGCTGTTCACACATGTTGCATGTTTTTTTGTTTTTTTTTTTGGATATTTTTATTGCACAAAAAAAAGTATAAGTGGACTTGCATTTCCACAAACCTGACTCTTACTTGGCCTCCTTCTGCTTGTCTCCATAGTGATGGTTCCTTTGGCTCTATGTGCTCACCGGTGGTGTGGTGGTTCAGGGTGTGGCATGTGTGGTTGATACCACTGCTGCACTGTGCCTTTGCTCCCCGGCCTGGCCATTTTCCGAATGACTATGATCCCCATTTCACATGAAAACTGTCCTGTCAAATAAAGCTTTTGTTAAATAAATAGATCTGGAACTAATGTGCACTGTCGGGAAAAGGGCCTGTTACCGAGATGAGTCATGTGATCTTGTTGAGTCTGTTTGTGTCTCTTAGGATCCAGAGAGCTGGGAGAGGTCAGTGTCACGACTCACTGAAATCACATCAGCTCTGATCCAAGACCGGACCCCCGCCCTGACGGGACAGCTCCTGCAGGCCTGAGGACCTAAAAGAACCCTGAACAAGGAGAATGGACCCCTGCCCAAACCACAATCCCCTGAACCTGGAGAGGACCACACTGAGGGGAACTGCTCCTGCTGGCCTAAAACGGGGGTTCCTAAACTTTTGAGGCCGTGACCCTCAAAATAACTATAGAATCCCCCAGCTCCTGCCTCACGACCCACTCAGCTTAAAGATCCAACACCTGCAGATCATGCAGTTGTATCAGCGCTATGTTCTCCAGCAAACTGAAGGTCTGTACACTGTGCACAGTGTCCAGACATGTTCAGATGTGTTTTTGTTTATTTCACCACTATGCAGCATTACTCATGTGTGATGTAACGTCAGGGTCCTGAAAACAGTGCAGCTAATTAACATTTTATTATGCTTTAATGCTCCCTACTGTCCTCAGTGCTCAGGCTGGAAAGTGAAAAAACAATTTCTTAATAACATGGGTATGAAATAATAGGACAAGTGACTCTAAGCCTAATATGGGAGCGGCACGACTGAATCATGTAAAGTGACTATATTTATCTTGTGTCTAAATAAACATTGGTATTTTCTTAAACATTCTTATAGAGCCCTTTTGGTGACTTCTTTCCTAAAAAGAATGTACTTTTACTGCCTTTGTCAGTTAACACAATGTCTCAAACTGGGAATGTGCTTTGTCAAATTTGGCCAATAAATAAGAGTAATAATATATACCAGATAGCACCATTGACCATTTTCTCTCTTGCCTTTCCAAATTCTGTGTTGGAAGTTTTGTCTCACGTCAGCGATTATTTATGTGAATATTTATATAAATTTGCAGCCACCTCGTGGACATTAGTGAAATGTCCGGGCATATCAGATGTGTACACTATTCTTCCACTCGAGGGCACTGTCAGACAGTTAAAAGCAAACCCTGAATTTAGCAGGTTCAGTTTGTGAGGTAGAAGTGTTGTTTGAGAGCGCTTGTTTTAATGTGATCTTACAGAGGTGACAGTGACCCCCTTCACCTCTTGTATATTATAGTGTACATTCTGTAATATTTTGACATTATTTATATGTATAATTACTGAAGAACTGAAGAAGCAGTTTGGATGAGCTGCGAAATGTATTTGGCAAAATAAACTTTTGTTCAATTCAGCAAATTGAATTTCTCCTTTTGCCATGTTTGATTACAATAAAAACAAAAACTACATTATCACAGAGCAATTATTAGATATTTGTCTAAATGTTAAATAAGTTTCATTTTAGTTCTGTTTATTCATTAAAATATATTTTATAATACAAGATAAAAATAGAATAAATGAAATCCTGTTAAAGCAAAGCATATAGTGTCTGTATGAAGGATTCTGAGACTTAAAGGTCCAGTGTGTAGGATTCGTGGCGCATAGGTGGATAGTGGCTATGGCACTTCCTGTTTTAGCTACGGCAGACCTCGAGGGTCACCCGTACGCGCTGTAGCGGACAGCTCGCGTAACCGCCGCGCACCCGGCCGACAACAACGGTATTAATAAAACGCGGTCTCCCGTTCAGTTTTTTTTTTTTCTTTTCACATGAAAACACACATTCCCGATCGTGTACCATGATAATCTACACATCAAATGAAACCTTACAGTCTCCTCTTTTTGACTATGCAGTTCATTTCCCGGCACAACAATCACTCCCTGAGCACATGGGGCTTTTATACGGAAAAGCACAAAACGAGGTTTGTTACTTAGCTTACCTTTGAAGGCCTTGCACAGGTCAAACTCTGTATTTCACCACAAGCTTGGTATCAATTTGTCCGTAAGGATCCAGCGAATAAAATCCAGTAAAACAATTTAGTCCAAAACACGTGTTAGATCCATTACGACGTGTGATACAGCAGCATGCTTGTTGTTTACCCAAAACCACGAGCCTCCCCCCACCCCACCCGCACCTCTCTCCCTCTCTCCTTCTCTCTTGTGGAGCGCGCCGAGCGCTCCGCCTGCTTTGCCTCCGGTGCTACCACGAGCCTTGCCGAAGGCGAAGGCGGAGCCCAAATGTCCTTCTGCGGCTCTCGTATTCAAAATGGGGAATATATGGGGAAGATCCCCCTTTTATGTGACTATATCTAAGTCCAAAAGAATACTTTGATTTCATGATGGAAGTGAAAAGGCTTGGAAAACAATGTATTTTTGAATGGGTATCTTCAATTTCGGTAATTAACGGGTAAAAATCTTACACACCGTCCCTTTAAGATAATAATAATTCATAGTATTTATATAGCGCCTTTCATGACACCCAAAGCACTTTACAATTCATTGTTCATTCACTCCACATGTTGGTGGTGGTAAGCTACTTTCTGTAGCCACAGCTGCCCTGGGGCAGACTGATGGAAGCGAGGCTGCCAATCTGTGCCATCGGCCCCTCCGACCACCCCACTCATGCACACACCACTTTCATACTAGATAAGAGATAGAAGAAGAAGAAGACATGCTTTATTCATCCCTGTAGGGAAATTATTTCTCTGCATTTGACCCATCCTTCAGGAGCAGTGGGCAGCTCGTCTTTCAGGCGCCCGGGGACCCATCTCCATGATCTTATTGCTCGGCTTGGTCAGGACCTAAGCTGGAGGATTTTACCTGGAGCATGTTTTGGGTTGATGGGGGAAACCGGAGTGCCCGGAGGAAACCCATAAGGTCATCACATGCTCTAACACAGAGCAACTCTTCCTGGAGACCACCAAACACACGGCCCAGGTTAGAGGTCACCACGGCTACGGAAGCTGCTGAGGGCCATGCCAAAGACGAAAGATGACACAGAGACAGGCCTGAGGGCAAGGCTGTGCTGTCATCCACTCACCGTGTGACTGTACGCAGAGAGCTTTTGGGATCTTTGCAATTAGATTTACAAGTGAGATACTAGTTTGATGTTTTTTAAATGTATTTATTTTATTTGCTTTTTGGAGTCCTACTGAAGATGTATTTTTATTTTTTATTTTATTTTTAATTCTGTATTTGTATTTTGTATGTAATACAAAAATGGGCTGTGACAGAATATTGGCCTCAATTCAGAAATTTCAGAAAGTAGTTTTAAATTGTCAGTAGCTCTGGAATTTTGACTTTCATAATGAATCTCTTTGGTTTCTTATTTTTTCTATATTTCATACTTTTTGGAATTTGATGTCCATGGAGATAGGAAATTCCATTTAATAATTCAACACACAGTAAAAAAAAATGTAATGGACACATAAGTTAGCCTGAAATAATAATAAAATATCTTCAGGGCCATATTATATTATTTTCTGATCTGACATAATGTTTCCGCATTAAAAACATGCCTGGAGTTGTGTTTTGTTTCATTCACACAAAGGCTTTTAGTTAGTTCATCTGTGTAATATAGGGGCTTTTAACTACTACTTAAAAAAACTACTCAAATTGTTTTTCTAGTCTAGTAACTCTGGTAAATTATAAATACAGTATGTTCTTAATGCACTTCTATATTTACCAGACCCTACATTTTGTGGTGGATGGATATACTGAAAACAAAAATCTGATTCTGCCGTGAAAGTTAATGACGAGGGAATACAGCATATCCAGTTGGGACAGGAGCATGTGATAATCTCGTGATAAAACCAAATGTCCTGCAGTGAGATGTATTTGAGTGGTCTCAGACTGGCCCCAGGCTGGTCTTTCCCATGGACAGGCTCTGCTCCAGACTTCGCAAGGCTCCCACCGGTCCCCATAGTCCCCCTGTCATCTGGGACAGTCCTCACTACATGGCATCACACGAACCGAAGCTACAAGTTCTGAGAGATGATATAGACAGATATAGATACTAATGTTAAAGCAGATCAACTTTTCAGTGCTTTTAACCAGGTTATAGTTGTTTCCCCTTCTTATTGACCCTCTGGAAGTTGTATTTGGAGTGATATGTGGATGTTTGAATCATCTTAAAGGGACAGTGTGTAAGATTTTTACCCGTTAATTACTGAAATTGAAGATACCCATTCAAAAATACATTGTTTTCCAAGCCTTTTGACTTCCATCATGAAATCAAAGTATTCTTTTGGACTTAGATATAGTCACATAAAAGGGGGATCTTCCCCATGCAGAGGCAGCCATTTTGAATACGAGAGCCGCAGAAGGACATTTGGGCTCCGCCTTCGGCAAGGCTCGTGGTTTTGGGTAAACAACACAAGCATGCTGCCGGATCAGACGTCGTAATGGATCTAACACATGTCCATCCATCCATCCATTTTCTTCCGCTTATCCGGGGCCGGGTCGCGGGGGCAACAGTCTAAGCAGGGACCTCCAGACTTCCTTCACCCCGGACACTTCCTCCAGCTCCTCCGGGGGGACCCCAAGGCGTTCCCAAGCCAGCCGGGAGACATAGTCCCTCCAGCGGGTCCTGGGTCTTCCCCGGGGCCTCCTCCCGGTGGGACATGCCCGGAACACCTCCCGAGGGAGGCGTCCAGGAGGCATCCGGAACAGATGCCCGAGCCACCTCAGCTGGCTCCTCTCCACGTGGAGAAGCAGCGGCTCTACTCTGAGCTCCTCCCGTGTGACCAAGCTCCTCACCCTATCTCTAAGGGTGCGCCCAGCCACATGTTTTGGACTAAATTGTTTTACTGGATTTTATTCGCTGGATCCTTACGGACAAATTGAGAGCAAGTTTATGGTGAAATACAGAGTTTGACCTGTGCAAAGCATTCTAAGGTAAGCTAACCTCGTTTTGTGCTTTTCCGTATAAAAGCCCCATGTGCTCAGGGAGTGATTGTTGTGCAGGGAAATGACTTGCATAGTCAAAAAGAGGAGACTGTAAGGTACATGGTACATGATCGGGAATGTGTGTTTTCATGAGAAAAGAAAAGAAAAAAAGAAAAATGGGACCGTGCGGCTCGCGACCCTCGAGGTCTGCCGTAGCTAAAACAGAAAGTGCAATAGCACCATCCACCTATGCGCCACAAATCCTACACACTGGGGCTTTAAATGGTTTATTTTTAAGATACCGTTTTACCGATCAACCCACATTTTCACTGCCCCCAGCACACGCCCACTGCCCTGCACTGCCCTGTTTTCTTAATCTATGATACACATAGGATTCAACAGTGACACGTAGCCACAAATGAAAAACATGTGCATTGTACTTGTTTCTTTTATTAAGTCATTTTATAGGAATATTGTGATTCAAAATGTGCAAATTCTAACATAAAGATCCACAGGTGTCATAGATTATAACTTTATGTGTTCTTTAACAAAGTCTCATTTCTCATTTCTGTAGCAATGTTCACGTCTTCATATAAACTGACACAGGTAAATTATTCCAAAATGTATTTTCTGTAAGTTTCAGCAGTTCTTTGGAGCTCACAGATTTTTATATTAATGACACCACATTGTACTGTATTGATGTAATCAATCAATCAATCAAACTTTATTTCTAAAGTGCTTTTCATACAAAAAAGTAACACAAAACGCTTTACAGTGATCAACAATTCCTTCCACCCACCCAGCCAGCCCCCCACAGCTGCCTGACACCCCACACCCAAACAACCCAAACAGTAGCATACACTCACACACACACACACGCACACGCACACACACACACACACACACACACACACACACTCACACTCACACTCACACTCACACTCACACTCACACTCACACACACACGCACACGCACACACACACACACACACACACACACCATCAGAGGAGCCGTTCACCGCCACCAGGAACCGCCACAGGGCCCAGGGGAGAAAAGAGCCCATGGAACAGACCCCGGCCGCAGAGGAAACACTGGAAATCATAAAAATGATAAAGGAATATGAGTTCAAGCTTATAAAACATCTAAATTAAATAACTTGAATAAAATATGAATAATAAAAACAGGTAAAAGTATAAAATTTCAATCAAAGGCCAAGCTAAACAGGTGAGTCTTGAGCCCTCTCTTAAAAACATGAACGTTCTCTGCAGCCCTGAGGTCCTCCGGCAGTTCCATAGACGAGGGCTGTAGTGCTGAAAAGACGCCTCTCCGTGAGTGTGCGTCCTGACTTTGGGAATGACCAGGAGCCTTCTGCCGGAGAAGCACAGGGTCCGCGAGGGTTCGTAAGGTAAAAGCAGTTCTGAAAAATAAGAAGGGTGACTGACTGACAGAAGTGAGGCTGCCAATCTGTGCCTAAAAACACTAAAAGAGCATACACATAAACCACTGCCGCCCCGTGAATTAAAGTTCCCGGCGATCTCCCATCCAAGTACAAACCAGGCCCAACTCTGCTTAGCTTCAGAGATCTGGCGAGAGAAGAGAAAGCATTTTCGACAAGGTACGGTCAAATCAGAGGGACTACAATTCTTTATGTAAAACGTTATCCTCTGCAAACAACATCATATTTTTATGGGAAAGAACCTGCTAACGCTGCAATTTATACTTCTACAAACACGAAATGCATGGGTTTTTCATATTTGTTTTTCAGTTCATATAAGATAAGATAAGACTTTATTGATCTCACACAGGAGAAGAAAGAAAAGTGCATATAGGCAAGAATGAAATAAAGTAAGTAATAATAAAAATAAGTAATAATAATAATAATAATAATAATTAAAGCCGCAAGCGGCGTTGGTCGGGACCTCGCACCTGCGTTTGTTCGTCTTACTGAGACGCACAGCCATACCAAATTTCGTGTGCCTGGCACAATTATCTCACTTCCTGTTGGGCGTGGCCATGACATTGTAGATACCCTGTCAGGGTCTAACAGACCCTGTCAGACCCTGTCAGACCCTGTCAGACTCTGTTAGACCCTGTCAGACCCTGCATGTGGCCTACATGCTGAGGCCTACATGAACCTTCGATGCTTGTCCCCACATTGCTGCTTGCAGCTATATCAGACCAAAGGTACAAAGATCAATGTACCTTTGATCAGGGCGTTGCCTAGCAACAAATACCTCCCATTCATAACTCATCACTCCCATTCAATAAATACCTAACTTTATTGATCCGCCGTGTCGTCATATTACCGCCTATTTGAAAATCCTTCGCAATTTAACATCTCCAACGTCTTAAGATTATGTTCACCAAAATTTAAGCCCATCTGAGGTACGGTGTAGGAGAAGTGTTTCAAATTCCATACCTAACTTTATCGATCCGCCGTATCGTCATATTACCGCCTATTTGAAAATCCTTCGCAATTTAACATCTCCAACGTCTTAAGATTATGCTTACCAAAATTTATGCCCATCTGAGGTACGGTCTAGGAGACCCCCCACTGGGGGTCCCCCAGTGGGGGGTCTCCCAGGGACCCCCAGGTCCCCCAGGGACGAGACTTTGTGTGGTCGTACTGGCAGCACTTTGTGATGCCCGTGCAAAGTTTTGTTTGTTTTGAAGCATGGGAACATGCTCAAAATTGCCCCAGCGTGTATGAACAAGAATAATAATACGGAAACAAAGCAACAACAATAGGGACCTTCGTCCCCCTTCGGGCTCGGTCCCTAATAATAATAATAATACAAACATTAACAAACATTAACGAGATATTCCAGTCTCCTCTCAAACATTAAAGGAAAATTAATGTTTTTTACAATCTGAGCCTTATTTCGGTAATAAAACAAGTTGTTTTACTCACCCATATCACTTTGGTGTCATATGGAGCATTTCCGGAGATGTTTTAGATTAGCGTTAGGCTAACGCCGTTAGCCTAGCGCGACTTATAGCCATAGCTCGGGGTATTCCCCGAGCATTTAATATGCCCCGTGCGGGCTCCAAATAACACAAACTTTAGCACTTTTCAAATCATACAAGCTCGATGTCTTTAGTCTACAATTTCGTTTGAATCAAAAGTGGCCTGTAATCCGAGATTTATCCATAGTTTACAGCTTTGCGTTCCATGTTTGGGTCCCGGGAGCTGAGAGCACACTCCGCGCATGCGCACTGGCGTCCTCATCTACTCGAAACTATGGCTAAATCTCGGATTACAGGCCACTTTTGACCAAACGAAATCGTAGACTAAAGACATCGAGCTTCTATGATTTGAAAAGTGCTAAAGTTTGTGTTATTTGGAGCCCGCACGGGGCATATTACATGCTCGGGGAATGCCCCGAGCTATGGCTATAAGTCGCACTAGGCTAACGGCGTTAGCCCAACGCTAATCTAAAACATCTCCGGAAATGCTCCATATGACACCAAAGTGATATGGGTGAGTAAAACAACTTGTTTTATTACCGAAATAAGGCTCAAATTGTAAAAAACGTTACTTTTCCTTTAAGACTCCTGAATGAATAAAATGTTCTCTGTGAACACAATCCTACTTAAATTACGATTTCTCCTCCAAAATAATTCATAGTTATTTGATTTTTTCCAGTCCTTTTAAAACACCACCAGTCGCTCACACATAATTCAGCAAGAGTGCTGACGTGACTTGCCAAAGGACACAACAAAAGCAAAAGTCTGAACTGCCTTCCTACCTGGGTTGTTGACGTACAGGCACGTTTTCCACTGAGCCCCTTCCACCCCCGTCTGCAGTTTTCACTTTCATTCAGTAATTCAATAATTCAGTAATAGTCCCAGTCCAGCCCTGGTTTGTGAGTCCCCAGCTCCACAGCTCTTCATGTGGTGCCAGAGCTTTGGCCTCCGGTCCTCTGGCCTGGACCCGGCGTCACCACTTTGACTCCTCATCTGGGTGAAAGAAGGAAAGTCCAGTTATAATGTACTTTTACAACATTTTTGAAGTGATTGGTTTAAAAAAAGGCCCCACAATCACAACTGAAACTGTGGCGCCAGTGCCTTAACTTAGACTTAGACAAACTTTACTGACCCACAAAGAAAATAATTTGGACGCAGTAGCTCACACATGACAATATAATATAATAATAATGAGCAAAAACTAGAAATGGTAATAATACATTCTAAATAAATAGCAAAAAAAGATGGCAAGAGACTGGTGTCAAATAACCTGCAGATCCACAGGCAACGCAAAATGAGTTTCACCCTCTACATACTGGTCCTCATAATAGCAATGTTTAATAAAAAATAAGACATTAAAGATCCCATGACATGGTACTTCTTGATGCTTTTATATGGCTCCTTTATGGTTCCCTAATACTGTAAATGAATCCTTCTTCAAAATCAACACTCAGTGCATGAGAAACAGAGATAAGATGAGAAAGAATATTTTCTCTCTCTCTGAACACTCCATAATGGGTGTTGTTGCTTGAATGCAAATGAGGAGAAAAGAGCTGGCCTATAGTAGAGGGTGGGGGCGTGGCCAAACTCTCCGCTCCTCCGCTCTGAGCTCTCAGCTGATCCATTTCCGTGTTTTTGCACGGGGGAGAGATTTGAAGCGTTCCATTGAAAAATAAACACATTTCCACATAAAATAAAATTAAACCACTGCTGTTCAAAGGTCCAGAGGCTCAGATAAAGGACTTCCGAGCCTAGAAACACTCGGACGTGCCTCCAGGCAAATAAAAAAAACGCATTTTGCATTGCCTAGCGCATTCGCAGTCCAAACTCTCTGGGCGTGATTTACAGAGACGCTGAGTACAGACAGACGGGGGTGGAACTGCATTTGCATTTCTTTTTTCGATCTGACGTCAATAAGGTGCCTTGTTCAAAATCGCCCGTTTGAGCTCCGATTTTTTGTAACGCAGAAAAGGATCGCAAATGCTCAGTTTAGACATTTCGCAACTTTTAACCATGGGGGGGGCCTAAACAGGGTAGGGGAGCTCACATTAACGTCTCCTGTGTGAGATCAATAACAAAAACCTCAGAAAGTGAAAATTTCATGCCATGGGACCTTTAAAATAAAAACAACTTTAAAAAACAAATTTCATGATGCACACCCCCACCCACGCGACCACCCGGCACACCATCGTCTCTTCCGACAGCCGACCAGACCAACAGATCCTTGAACAGAAATATTACATAGTGCACCTTTTAAACTGGGAATGTGAATAATTCTAGAGACAAACTATAGAAACTAGGCCGTAGGTCATGTGACTTTTATGATAGAGAGCACTGCCACACTAAGAATATGCATATAAACAGACCCTCCACCAGAAAAGTTACATAATGTGCCTTTACGTTTCTAAAAAGTGAATTAATCTAGAGGCTTCATTATAAAAACTAGGGCAATGGTCCCATTGACCTTTATGATCAGGGGCAGGTCCGTGAATATTTTACAAATTTTTATGAATTAATTAAGTGTTATTTTTTCTTCCCATAATAAACTTTGTGCATAATAAGCATTGTGGAGCTCCCGGGCCACATACGACCCTTTAGTTGACTCTGACTGGCATGTTTAAGATAATTTGGAATGACAAAATAAACATATTTTATCATTTTACCTTATGCACAGACTAAAGCTGCATTGCTTTTATTTTAGAGGCATTTTTTTTTAAGGCAGCCTCACTTTTTCATTGTTTTTTCATAACATACACTCCACTCTTAACCACTCTTACCAGTGCGTCAAAACAATGCTATTTACTGCTTTTTATAAAGAAATACAATTAATATTATGCTGAATTGAGTTAAGCATTTTGGCCTGGCCCTCCACAATATTTTCTGTTTCTCATGTGGCCCCAGGCCTGGACTGGTAATTGGGCATACCGGGCATTTTCCCGGTGGGCCGACAGTCCTAGGGGCCAATGCCCTTCTTTTTTTTTTTTTTTTTACTTAGAGACCGGCCCACAATTTAGGACTGAACCAGGACTAAACCAGGACTAAACCAGGACTAAACCAGGACTAAACCAGGACTAATCAGGTCTAAATCAGGACTAAATCAGGTCTGAACCAGGACTAAATCAGGATTGAACCAGGACTAATCAGGTCTAAATCAGGACTAAATCAGGTCTGAACCAGGACTAAACCAGGACTAAATCAGGATTGAACCAGGACTAATCAGGTCTAAATCAGAACTAAATCAGGTCTGAACCAGGATTAAATCAGGATTGAACCAGGACTAAACCAGGACTAATCAGGTCTAAATCAGGACTAAATCAGGACTAAACCAGGACTAAATCAGGATTGAACCAGGACTAAACCAGGACTAATTACATCTAAATCAGGACTAAATCAGGTCTGAATCACGACTAAACCAGGACTAAATCAGGACAGAACCAGGACTAAACCAGGACTAATCAGGTCTAAATCAGGACTAAATCAGGTCTGAACCAGGACTAAACCAGGACTAATTATGAGGGGCCGGTCTAAGCCAAAAAATGCCAGGGCCATTTTTTTGTCCCAGTCCAGACCTGTGTGGCCCCATGGAAATAATAATTGCTCACCCTTGCTATAGGTGGCTGGTCGATTCCATACCTGGTTTGAGGACTTTTGGTCGATGTTTGTGCCCTCAAAATTGCGATTGTTTGCAAGGAAAATAAATAAATAAGAAGAACAATAGCCCTTGCTAGTTACTTTGTTACTGGCTCGGGCCAAATACTGCAAGTTTATGATACGTAATTAACGTCAACAAATTTTATTTCTTCATATAGTGGTAAACAGTCACATTTTTATATAGCGCTTTTCCACCTTCAAGGCACTCAAAGCTCTTTACAACAAGGAACCACTCACCCATTCACACACACATTCATACACCATGGTATACAGACATTGGGGGTGAGGTGGGTTAAGTGTCTTGCCCAAGGACACAACAAAAGCATTCACAGCATGCTCAAAGCTTCATATTAAAATGTGAAGAATATTGAGGGTGCTATAAGCTGTATTTAAAGAAAGGCTTTTTACTGGGTATTTAGTATTAAACTATAACATAGACCTGCATAGAGTCATTTCACTGTAACAAGCTTATTTATTTAGCACATGTACAGTATAACATATAACAATAAAAAACAAACTCGATATTAAAAAGTAGGTGCCAGAATTATAGCTGTGCATTACTAAAACATTAAATTTCCACACCTTAGATTAAATACATTTAATTCAAACATGGATTAAAATATGAAACATGCCACAATTGAATGATTTCAGGGATTAGGGATTAGGTTATATTATGATGAGGGATCTCCAGCATGGTTAAAAACTCATAAAAGTACATTTACATAGTATGTCCCCTTTAACTTATTGTAACAGGTTTTACTCATGTTTTTAAAAATACTGCCAAAATGTAAAACAATCAAATAATATTACATATTAAGGTTCATTCAATAAATAAGGTGAATCTTACTGCTAATACAGATAGAAGCTTACTTTTTTTTTTTTTTTTACTTTTTTGTTTTGTTTTACTTCTTTTTCACATTGATTTAATTTCTTTTGCAGATTAAAAAAAACAAACTTTAAGAGTTTTGGCGATTAACAAAGATGGCCGACCAAGAAGCATGCTCCAGGATTGAACAGCGGTCAGTTATCAAGTTTTTGGTTGCTGAAGGGTGCAAATCCGTTGAAATTCATAGGAGAATGTCAGCTGTGTATGGTGCCACATGTTTCAACCAAAAAAATGTCTACAAGTGGACTAAATTGTTTAAAGAAGGACGGAACAGTGTTGAGGATGAAGACAGGACTGGGAGGCCTACAGAAGTGAGGTCTCCTGAGGTGATCGAATCAGTCAATGACCTCATTCAGTCTGACAGAAGGGTGACAGTGGATGATATTGCAAGGACATTGAGCTTATCTGTTGGTTTGAAAGTGACAATGAAGTCAAAAGTGTTGTGAGCGACTGACTGAGACATCAGTCCAAAGATTTTTACGCTGAGAGAATACGGAAGTTTGTGCACAGATGGGAAAAGTGTGTGACAGTGCTGGGAGACTACGTTGAAAAAAAAAAAAAAAAGAAGTAAGCTTCTATTTGTATTAGCAGTCCTTATACCGAAAAATTCACCTTATTTATTGAATGACCCTCGTATATGTTATTTCTATAGATGTCAGCAGCAGGTGCAAGGGGTCCTTCTGCTGAGCCACTATGGAGGGCTGCAGTTTGTGAACTATGCTTAAAAGTTGATTATCTTGATTATCTTCCAGCACGTACATGACTGAAACATTCGCACTGAGGGGAAAGAGAGTGTATTTATATGCCCTACATGTTTTGATGGCTGAATTTACAATTAAGTCCATAATGTTAGCACTCACCCCACACAACCCTTTCTTTTGAAACCACCCCGTATGACTTCTCCCGCGCTCACACACTTTGTACTTGTGTAATCCTCCGAGTAGCTCCACGCTCCAACGCCGTTTATTGATCCCCAGCAGCCCCGCAGCGCGCCTAATTGGCTGTTTTGGATCTGACCCGCCACCCGCGCCCTTCCCAAGGTGGCCGCCCCAGCACCGCCTGCCCCTTTCCACAGAGCCTGTCCTGTGCTCCTCCGTGGCGCTGGCCCCTCATCGTTGGGCGTAACAGAACACCGCGTTGACCACCGTTGAGGTCATTTCCTCTTGCTTAAGACCAGATATTAGAGCGGCGTGAGGTAGTGCCAGAGCGGGACCGAGCTAATCTAATTAAAGGCTGAAGGAGAGCGGAGCCTAGCCAGCGACACTTCCCCCTTTCCAGAAACAAGGCACCACAAAATCCAGTGTGGTAACATCTGTGGGCCTAATGCTTCCGGACCTGCAGACAGCCAGCCAGAGACATATATGTTATGTTATATATATATATATATGGTACGTACAGGCAGAAATAAACCAGGAAAAGCAGTGCGATTAAAGCATAGTAAAAGTAAAAGTGTCCCAATCTCAGGGCTATGGGTACGAGCTTGGTCTATGAAACAATAAAATGCCGGACGCCACCAAACTTGGAGCTTGGATTTTTGTGATTTATTATAAACAGTGTGCCCAGAAAGAATGGTCACTAGTTTTAGCCGGTGTAAAGGTCCACTTAAAGGTTTTATATTACACACAATTGACTCATGTGAGCTTTAAGCCATGTTAGAATGTTGTTACCTCCTCAAAAACACACCTGGAGTTGTGTTTTGTTTCATTCACACAGCTCAAAATGCTACGTTCCACCTTGTGATGTTATGAAGCGGGAGTTTTCAAGTTAACAGCGACCTTTTACCTTTAGTTCAGTAGAGATGGGCAATTCTGTGGATGAAATGATTTAAATGATTCTAGTGAAGGTGTTCTAGGGAGTTTAAAATTACAGTGGAACACTTCCTGTACTACCACGTGACATCAAAAGGTGGAACGGGGTGTTTTCCATGTGAGAGAAGAACTAAGGGCTGTGGGGGCACGGAGCCAGTCTATGGAACAATAAAACACCGGACGTCACCGAACTTGGAGGTTGGTTTAATATGATTTACTATAAACTGTGTGTCCAGAAAGAAAAGTTACCAGTATTGGCCAGTGTTTTTGTCAAAGCGCCCAGTCAACACAACGCATGGTCTGCTGTAAATATTAGGGCGTATTCAGAACAAGCCACGCCCCTGGGTTACATCAATGACACTAAGCAGAGGGCGCAAAGAGTCGATAACAGCTGAGAGCTTTGAAGTCCTGGCACATCTTCAAGTGGGCAGTTTGAGCTCTGAAATAATCCAAATGAGACCGGTGAAGCTGTATGGGCTTTAAAGGTCCCATGGCATGAAATTTTCACTTTCTGAGGTTTTTGAACGTTAATGTGAGCTCCCCTACCCTGTTTAGCCCCCCCCCCCCCCATGGTTAAAAGTTGCAAAATGTCTAAACTGAGCATTTGCGATCCTTTTCTGCGTTACAAAAAATCGGAGCTCAAACGGGCGATTTTGAACAAGGCACCTTATTGACGTCAGATCGAAAAAAAGAAATGCAAATGCAGTTCCACCCCCGTCTGTCTGTACTCAGCGTCTCTGTAAATCACGGCCAGAGAGTTTGGACAGCAAATGCGCTAGGCAATGCGAAATGCGTTTTTTTATTTGCCTGGAGGCACGTCCGAGTGTTTCTAGGCTCGGAAGTCCTTTATCTGAGCCTCTGGACCTTTGAACAGCAGTGGTTTAATTTTATTTTCTGTGGAAATGTGTTTATTTTTCAATGGAACGCTTCTAATGTCTCCCCCCGTGCAAAAACACGGAAATGGATCAGCTGAGGGCTCAGAGCCGAGAGCCGAGAGTTTGGCCACGCCCCCACCCTCTACTATAGGCCAGCTCTTTTCTCCTCATTTGCATTCAAGCAACAACGCCCATAATGGCCTGTTCAGAGAGAGAAAAAATACTCTTTCTCATCTTATCTCTGTTTCTCATGCACCGAGTGTTGATTTTGAAGAAGGATTCATTTACAGTATTAGAGAACCATTAAGGAGCCATATAAAAGCATCAAGAAGTACCATATCATGGGATCTTTACACAGAGGACAACATGCAGTCTTGAAGCTATCCATTTAGACATATGAAATTCACACCGGACCATAAGAGCAGGTTCAAGAGGAGACTGACTTAGTCTTTTTGCTCTCAACACTGGCAGCATTTTCTAAAGCTTTAAAAGTGCATTGTGTAACTTTTCTTGTCACCTCACCTGCTTGTTGCTATGCGTATATCATTGCTCTGCCTGGAATGTTCCACAGTATGACATTAAACAGCTCTACCTTACATTTATTCAATTACAGCTCAAAATGACCTAGAAATACAGGCATTCTGGCTGTGAGTGGGGTCGCCTTTCCACAGATCTGACCTGTGACTTGGTCTGGTTTGGTCTCCATGATGATAAAAAGGTTTAATGCCATATGGTGAAACATTCCAGACACAACAATAACATCTCCATGGAGAAAAGCATTTGACAGACCCTCCACCAGAAAAGTTACACAGTGCACCTTTAAAACAGTGGATGTTTTTACATATTTACACTTTAAATGTCATTAATATACGCTGTCTCTTTACAAATAAATACAATTAAATAATAAGGGCTATTGGTTTAGGATTGTTGTGAATAGAAACTGTACTGATATAAACATCTGTCCCATTCATTTTAACAGGACTACAACATAAAAACACTGTTTAAATTCACTCTTAAACTGTTGTGTCATTATTGTCTAACATAATGTCAGATTTACAAAATGTTTGTTTACACAGCGTAAGCATTACACTCATTTTGGCGCTAATGCTTGCATAAATAAACTAGGCACAACACTGCTACACGATGTCATGTTTTTGTCAAGAGGCTCTGGTGTGACTCAAGTGTGGTGAAGTAGTTTTCTGTCCCCAAAACAGCCCTGATGTTTCATAGTGATGTTTGGAGTCTAACCCTAACTAAGTCTGTCTTTGAAAAGGCAGTGGAGCTAATGTATGGATCAGAACCAGCCTCTAGAACAGGGGTCTCCAACCTGTAGCTCGGGAGATGTAGCTCTCCAGCCCCTTCCAAGCAGCTCATCAAGGGATTTCTGAATTACATGTATTGTGCTGAATAAATAAAATCAAATTAATTAAAGAAGAATTAACATTTTTTACAATCTGAGCCTTATTTCGGTAATAAAACAAGTTGTTTTACTCACCCATAGCACTTTGGTGTCATATGGAGCATTTCCATAGATGTTTTCGATTAGCGATAGCCGTAGTGCTAATATATGCCCCGAGCATGTAATATATGCCCCGAGCGCATAGCCTGGGAATTCCCAGGCCGCTTCCGTTCGTTTCGAACTGGAAGGCGGCCTGGAAACTCGTCCAAGCGAGAGTCCCAGATTTAGGGCCCCAATCAGAGAGCGGGGGAGGTGTGGCAAGACGGTGACGCGTACTACATGACAAACGGAAGCTTGTAGTTTGAACTGACAACTGACATGATTGGCTATGGACTTACGTATACGCTCAATGATAGACATTCATAACGCCCAATAAACGGCCGTTGGCAATCGCTAACCACACCTCCGCTACGGGATTTTTCGAAGCGAGTTTCCAGACCCATATCTCACTTGTGATATGGTCAGGTGTTAACCAGACTACCGAGCGCAGCGTTCTCAAGTCTCACGCTTTGAGAGTGTGACACACGCAATTCAACGTGTTCACACGCCACACATGGTATTTCTCACGCTGAAATTTTGTTAAAGGTCCCATGGCATGAAATTTTCACTTTCTCAGGTTTTTGAACGTTAATGTGAGCTCCCCTACCCTGTTTAGCCCCCCCCCCCATGGTTAAAAGTTGCGAAATGTCTAAACTGAGCATTTGCGATCCTTTTCTGCGTTACAAAAAATCGGAGCTCAAACAGGCAATTTTGAACAAGGAAACTTATTGACGTCAGATTGAAAAAAGAAATGCAAATGCAGTTCCACCCCCGTCTGTCTGTACTCAGCGTCTCTGTAAATCACGCCCAGAGAGTTTGGACTGTGAATGCGCTAGGCAATGCGAAATGCGTTTTTTTATTTGCCTGGAGGCACGTCCGAGTGTTTCTAGGCTCGGAAGTCCTTTATCTGAGCCTCTGGACCTTTGAACAGCAGTGGTTTAATTTTATTTTATGTGGAAATGTGTTTATTTCAATCAATCAATCAAACAATATTTATAAGGCGCTTTTCATACAAAAATGTAACACAAAGCGCCCTACAGTGGTCAAGGATTAGAAGATTGACCTTATTGACCTTATTTTTCAATGGAACGCTTCAAATCTCTCCCCCCGTGCAAAAACAAGGAAATGGATCAGCTGTGAGCTACAGCGGAGAGCGGAGCGTTTGGCCACGCCCCCACCCTCTACTATTGGCCAGCTCTTTTCTCCTCATTTGCATTCAAGCAACAATGCCCATTATAGAGTGTTCAGAGAAAAATTACTCTTTCTCATCTTATCTTTCTCATCATGTTTCTCATGCACTGAGTGTTGATTTTGAAGAAGGATTCATTTACAGTATTAGGGAACCATTAAGGAGCCATATAAAAGCATCAAGAAGTACCATGTCATGGGATCTTTAAGCAATTCAAAAACTCTAGCCACTGAAAAGCCCAAAAAATCGGTTAGTTAATGCAGGCACCGTGCCGTTTTCAGCGAAAAAAATGTCACTCGCACCCCCCCCCCCCCCCATTGAGCTTCTATGATTTGAAAAGTGCTAAAGTTTGTGTTATTTGGAGACCGCTCGGGGCATATATTACATGCTCAGGCATATATTAGCGCTACGGCTAATCTAAAACATCTCCAGAAATGCTCCATATGACACCAAAGTGCTATGGGTGAGTAAAACAACTTGTTTTATTACCGAAATAAGGCTCAGATTAAAAAAAAAAAAAGTTAATTCTCCTTTAAATACCTACTTCCAATGTACATGTGTCACTTTGATTCCTAATTTTGTGCACTAATAAATGGATAAGGGTTTATGTTTTATAGGCGTCTACCTGTACCTCATCTAGGGCTTACCATGGCTCTTATATTTACTCATTTTCTTATGACTACGAGCTCTCTGGCATTTTCATTTTGTACAGGTGAGAGAGAAAAAAAGGTTGGAGACCCCTGCTCTAGAATATTCTTTTTTTTTTTTTTTACAAACACTGACAGCCACTTCTAGACTTAGACTTAAACTTGGACAGAGTAGCACATATCACAGTATATTATAATAATAAAGAGTAAAAAATATAAATAGTAATAGTAAGTAGCAATAAAGATAGCGAGAGCAGGTGTCAAATAAGGCATATAAATGTTTGTACAAATAAAATACAAAAATAAGTAATAAATACTGTATATCTCAGTTATATGCAAGAGGTCGTAAGGAAAACAGTGCAAAAATGATAAGATGATTGACAAGACATAAGGGTTGTGGTTGTCTGGAGTGTGATTTGAATGTTCTACACCACAGCAGGGTAAAACGGATCATTTTGACGCAGCTCTGGAGAGAGACAGAGCAGCATTACTCCAACATTAATGACTAAAACACATCTCCAGGTACATTTCTTAACAATGAAATATTATAACATGTTATGAACAACAAATACGTGAGAATTAAAATTGCAGTCGAAGTATTTCTGCTGACAGTGTGAGCAGTAGAGCAGTAGAGTAAAGGGTGTGCGCGGTAGAGCTCAGTGCAGTATGAATTTATGCAAAACAGGCGGGGGTGGAAGGTAACAAAGAACAAGTACTACTTAAGAACATTTTTTAGGTATCTATACTTTACTTGAGTACATTTTACAGCGGATATTTTTACTTCACTGCTTTTGGGAGCAGGTATATGTACTTTCTACTCAGGCCTGGACTGGTAATTGGGCATACTGGGCATTTTCCCGGTGGGCCGACAGTCCTAGGGGCCGATGCCCTTCTTTTTTTTTTTCTTTTTTTTTTACTTAGAGACCGGCCCACAATTTAGGACTGAACCAGGATTGAACCAGGACTAAACCAGGACTAATCAGGTCTAAATCAGGACTAAATCAGGTCTGAACCAGGACTAAATCAGGACTGAACCAGGACTAAACCAGGACTAATCAGGTCTAAATCAGGACTAAATCAGGTCTGAACCAGGACTAAACCAGGACTAATCAGGTCTAAATCAGGACTAAATCAGGTCTGAACCAGGACTAAATCAGGACTGAACCAGGACTAAACCAGGACTAATCAGGTCTAAATCAGGACTAAATCAGGACTAAATCAGGTCTGAACCAGGACTAAACCAGGACTAATTATGAGGGGCCGGTCTAAGCCAAAAATGCCAGGGCCATTTTTTTGTCCCAGTCCAGACCGGTTTCTACTCCACTACATTTGAACAGGACTGAAAAGTAAAAGTATTTTTTTTTATTATTATCTGAGAACTGCTAAAAAGGCTGAGAGTTTATTTTTAACATAATAAAGATAAATAAATAAATAAATAAATTTTAATCATAATTTGGCCACAAACATAAAATACAATACTTTTAAAGCCTATCAAAATATACCTGAAATACCTTTACTTTTTACTCTTTAAGTACATTTTTAAACAGGTATTTTAATACTTTTACTTGACTGAGTCTTTTCATGTGATACTTTAACGTGAGTATTTTTCTGCTCTGGTATCTGTACTTTTACTTAAGTAACAAAACTGAGTACTTCTTCCACCACAGGGTTGTCAAAAGTATCGAAAATCAGATACTAATCCACTAAAACCAGTATTGATTATCAATTTAACAAGTCTTGTTATTGAAAAATCCCATAAACATGACAAAATTAGACATTTCTTGAACAGTGTTTGACAAATCTTGAATTTTCAATATTTCCATTTGACTTTACATTGGAAAATTGTCACCCCTCTCTCAGTAACTCCTCATTTTGGTCTTAAAATGTTCTATGTGATCCCGGTGTTTTTATTTTGCTATTTAGTCAATTTAAATCAATTCTTATTCCTAATGTGGACCTGGCTCCAAATTTGCTCCCATAACTGCTAGCCTCGGTGAGCTTCATCTAACTGGAGCCGAACGGTCTGGGCGACATCACACTCCCTTAGTCCTTTTCTTTGTTCAGTCTATGATGATTGTAGCTCATATTTCGTTAACAATATTGTACTTTTAGAATACTTTTTGTGGATAATTCTGCTTTATGTTTTTTTTTTTTTATATCACACTTGAAAATGCGTTATCATGACAGGTGTAATGAAATCATTACAATAACTCTTCATATAATCAAGTGTATAGGTCATGCATAAGTAGGTCTGGACTGGGACAAAAAAATGGCCCTGGCATTTTTGGCTTAGACCGGCCCCTCATAATTAGTCCTGGTTTAGTCCTGGTTCAGACCTGATTTAGTCCTGATTTAGACCTGATTAGTCCTGGTTTAGCCCTGGTTCAGTCCTGATTTAGTCCTGGTTTAGTCCTGGTTCAGACCTGATTTAGTCCTGATTTAGACCTGATTAGTCCTGGTTTAGTCCTGGTTCAGTCCTGATTTAGTCCTGGTTTAGTCCTGGTTCAGACCTGATTTAGTCCTGATTTAGATGTAATTAGTCCTGGTTTAGTCCTGGTTCAATCCTGGTTTAGTCCTGGTTCAGACCTGATTTAGCCCTGATTTAGACCTGATTAGTCCTGGTTTAGTCCTGATTCAATCCTGGTTCAGTCCTAAATTGTCGGCCGGTCTCTAAGTAAAAAAAAAGAAAAAAAAGAAGGGCATCGGCCCCTAGGATTGTCGGCCCACCGGGAAAATGCCCGGTATGCCCAATTACCAGTCCAGGCCTGTGCATAAGTTGGCTTTGTGATTCCTAATGAAATAGGGGTTTCGACAACCCTTGAGTTACAACAAACTACCTCGCCACGTGTAATCTCTCTGTTAATCAGTGTTAGACTTAGTTATCAGTGAAGAGGACCTTTAGAGGCTCCATGCTGTCGTAAATATTTTTGGGCTTAACTTGTTTTTCACTTGATGTTTTATTGCTGATGACCCAGCCATGGACTGACCTGTCCTTGTAGAAGTGTTATATCTTGAGTTACGTATTTGCATCATTCCTTTGCCCTATGCTCCCCCGAGGGGTATAAAAACTCTGTATGTTTTGTTATAATTATGAGTCTTGTGACAGATGTCACCAACGATCTCCTCCTCTCCTCTGACTCCGGCCAATTCAGTATCCTCATCCTCCTGGACCTTACAGCAGCATTTGACACTATCAGCCACTCCATCCTCCTCTCCCGTCTCAAGAACCATTTCAACATCACCGGCTCAGCACTATCCTGGATCAACTCCTACCTCACCAACCGTCAACAATTCATCCACATCAACAACTGCTCCTCCGCCACTGCTCCCCTACTGCAAGGCGTCCCCCAAGGTTCGGTGCTTGGTCCCCTCCTGTTCATCCTCTACCTCATCCCCCTTGGTAGCATCATTCGCCGCCACAGCCTCCATTTCCACTGCTACGCTGACGATATTCAACTTTACATAACCACCAAATCCATCAACTCCACAACTCACTCTTCCCTCACCCACTGCCTCTCTGAAATCAAAACTTGGATGCAACACAATTTCCTACAACTAAACTGTGACAAAACTGACTTAATCATTATTGGCCCCAAAAACATCACCAAATCCACTCAAGACTTCAGCCTGACCATAGACAACACAACCCTCACTCCATCCCCACTCATCCGAAACCTTGGCATTCTTTTTGACACCACACTCTCATACCAACAACACATAAACTACATAACCCGGACTGCTTTCTTTCATCTCAAAAACATTGCACGACTCCGCCCATCCCTTTCTTTCTCTGCTGCCGAAACACTCATTCATGCATTCATCACCTCTCGAATTGACTACTGCAATAGCCTTTTCTATGGTCTACCCTCCAAAACTCTCAACAAACTCCAATACATTCAAAACTCTGCTGCCCGCCTCCTCACCCACACCCGCTCCCGAGACCACATCACTCCTGTCCTCCAAAACCTCCACTGGCTCCCCATCCCTCAGCGTATCCAATTCAAAGTCCTCCTCATGACCTACAAAGCCCTCCATAACCTGGCCCCATCATACCTCTCTGACCTTCTGCACCGCCACACCCCATCCCGCTCCCTCCGTTCCTCCAACACCAACCTCCTGTCCCTCCCCTACAGGACCAAGCTCCGAACCTGGGGTGACAGAGCCTTCTCCATTGCTGCCCCCACCCTCTGGAACTCACTCCCACAACCTCTCCGTGACTGCTCTGACCTCCCCACCTTCAAAAAATTGCTCAAGACTCACCTTTTTAAAACTGCTTTTAATGTTTCTTAATGTTTAATGTTTTTCTGATTGTTTATTGTTTTGTTACTTGTTTTATTACTGATTTTACCTCTTGTACAGCGTCTTTGAGTGTCTTGAAAAGCGCTTTATAAATAAAATGTATTATTATTTATTAGATGTGTCGTTTAGGGAGAGTGACGATGTGATTGTGCACATTGCTTCAATAAATTAGACTCTTTGATTCAAGACAACTTTCCAGTTTTTATTCTTTGCAGTTTAGAAATTACACAACACATGCCTGGTGTTCACCCCTTCGTGACCCCTCATAATGATCCTCTGGGGAGCGTGCCAAGTCAGGTGTGTGGGGGGCCCCTTTACAAAGTGCTGCTAATTTGAGCCACAGCCGTTATAGGGGTTAGCTCTCCTCACTGCAAAAAATATATATATACAGTGGTACCTCACCTTACGAATGGCCCAACAAACGAAAATTTCAAGTTACGAAACGCCTTCACGTCAAATTTTAGTCTCTAGATACAAATGAAATTTCAAGTTACGAAACGCGAAATCTCCAATCCAATCCAATCCAACTTTATTTATAAAGCACTTTAAAAACAACAAATCTCAAAAATTCAATTAATGCGCGCTCAGATGCACCCCTCTGAAACGTAAATACACTTTATCAACGCACACGGGGTTAGGTTCCAGAGGTGGCCCGCGGTGGGAGAGGTCCACGAGGTAGGACAACTTTGTATTTGGCAATTGTTCTACATGATTTAGGGCTGTAAATGCCTCACCACACACATTATATGCTTTTTTCTCGCATTTCTCTCTCGTTTAAACACTCGAACTTTCATAGATTTTCAATGGAATGTGTTGGGGGGGACACGGCTCAATATAGCGCCGCCGAACGTGCGATGGAAGCGGAGACACAACAACACATCATCAGTGTGGTAAAACTCACCTGTCTCACGACGGTCTAAACCCCGCTCACGTTCCCTATTAGTGAGTGAACAATCCAACGCTTGGTGAATTCTGCTTCACAATGATAGGAAGAGCCGACATCGAAGGATCAAAACGTCCATACGGCGTAAAGCCGCGCTACACCGGGGCTGCGGGATTGAGCCGCGTCGCCGCGGGCCTCCTCCTCGGGGCCGAGCCCGCACAGCTCACAGTGTGAGCCGCGCTCTGGAAGTCAGATAGAACCAGAGCCCACCCTGAGCGAGACCCCGCGGTCTTGCCCGCAGATAGAGCGGCCTGTTAGCTCACAGTGTCAGCCCCCCCGGCTCTGGAGGTCAGATAGAAGCAGAGCCCGCCCTCCCCGCTCTTATTCCCGCTGAAAGAGCGTCTTTCTCGGCCTCTTAAAGGAGTGCGGAGACACGAGCAACGAGCACCGCGCTCATCCAACGGCACTGCCATGTTATAATAATAACAGGTCCAATCCAGGTTTAGTTCTGGCCAGACCTGGTTTATTCCACGTTCTTTTAGTCCTGGTCTAGTCTCTTAGCCCGTCAGGAAGCAGAACACAACGTTACACTATAAAAAAAATGTTACACTATAAAAAAAATGTTACACTATAAAAAAAAAAAACTTGGAACGGATCAGGCTTTTTCCATTGAAATAGCTACTCAACTTACGAATTTTTCACGTTACGAAACCACTTCTGGAACGAATTAATTTCGTAAGGCGAGGTACCACTGTATATATCTAGGTAAGTTAAAATGGCTTAAATTAGGAACATTTGATTTTTTGTGTGTGTGTAGATTCAACTTGACAAGTAAAACCAATGGAATAAGTGTTTTTCTTAATTCAAGCAATATTTGATTTGAGTTTCTTATTTTAAGTGCAAGAGTTGTTGTTTTTCTTATCTCAAAGGTGCATTGGGTCTGTCAAATAGTTTTCTCTGTGGAAATGTTATTGCTTTGTCTGGAATGTTTCACAGTGTGGCATTAAAGCTTTCTATCATCATGAAGACCAAACTAGACCAAGTTACAGGTCAGATCTGTGGAGAGTTCTGTTTTTCTAGGTATTTTTGAGCCATAAAACCACCTGTAATTGAATAAATGTAAGGTACAGCTGTTTAATGTCGAAGCAAAGTAACAACATAACCATAGAAACAAGAAGGTGACTGAAAAATGACGTAATCCACCTTTAAGTGTTGTTCCATTGGTAGATCATTTTACTTGTCAAGTGAAATTTATTCAAATCGCGATAAAACTTTCTTAATTCAAGTCATTTGAACTTGGCTAGATTTGAGTTTTTGCAGAGCTCTGTGTACCCCTCCAGAGCCTAACCCTCTCCTGGCCCCCACATGTGCAGAGCAGAGCCAGGTCCTGGAGCAGTGTACACCCCCACCCCCTCGATCAGCCCCCTCACACCCCCCTGTAGAAGTCCAGAGGAGTGAGACTTTAACAAGGCAGATTCGGATCACTTACAGCCTCCCACGGAACCACTGAAAACTCAAAGAACTATACAGCAGTGACCACGATGAAGGTATAACAAAGAATCAATAATCAATCAATAAAACATTATTATTTTATCATTAGCTCTTATCAAATAATTTCCCTTGTTTCAAATAATTTCCCTTGAGGATCAATAACGTTTGTCTAAGTCTATAGATTTAGACTCAGACGAACTTTATTGATCCACATGAAGCATACAGAGCATACTAAGTTGTATTTAAAGACATATTGTAATTTTTTTCTGGGTATTTAGTCTTAAACTATAACAAACACCTACATAGTGTCATTTCATAATAACAAGCTGCAGAATTTCATGTGTCTGATCTAAAGTACAGGGGAGTGGGTGGAGACAGGGGACAGATGAAAACAAACATTGTCTGAGCTTTTAAGCTTCAAAATTTGGGAAAATACAAGATTACTTAACCATCCTCAATCAATACAACCGAGAACACCATTATAACATGGTTAAAAGTGTTATTCCAACATGTATGAATAAAAAAACACATCTCCAGGTATATATTTATTAATTATGAAATATTATAACATGATCAAAAGTCAATAGAGAGTGAGAAAACCCCTGTAATGTCCTCTAATCACAGTGTATTATAATGACAAAGAGTAAAAATATAAATGGTAGTAATACATTCTAAATAAGTAACAGAAATAGCAAGAGACTGAATGAAATAAATGTATATGTACAAGTCAAACTAAAATATAGAAATATAGTAATAGAAATATATCTCAGGTATATATATAAGAGTTTGTAAGGAAAAACAGTGCAGACATACTGTATGATGATTGAAAGGAATTTGTCTAAAAATAAAAATAAAATACCAAAATTGAACCCATCCCACACTGTCTCCGTCAGTCCTGACTTGGCCCCTCTCTGTCTGACTAATGGCACATGTCGTGATTAAAGTGTGCAGACGCCCGGTGAGCCTGCTGCAGTTGGCACGCTCTTTCTTGTGCATAGGAGCACTGAGCACTGTACACAGTACAGTGTACTGTTTACACTGTACCAGCCGCTCGTGTGCTGGAGATTTACGACTTATTTACTCTGCTGCCTGGCTGCGCTTTTGTTCCTCCAAACTGCTCATCACTTTCGATGGTGAGGGCCAGACCGCGGTGTGATGGAGGCATGCAAACAGAGCAGGAAGAGGAGGAAGAGGAGGGGTACGGGGCAGACATGTTAACTCTAACACGCTGTGATGGGCGTGCATATGGCATCTGTACTGTCCTCACATGCCCTCGACTCACTCCGCTCTGAACCAGTGGTGGATAAAGTACTCCATTTTGTTTGGTACTTAAAGATCCCATGACATGGTACTTCTTGATGCTTTTATATGGCTCCTTAATGGTTCCCTAATACTGTAAATGAATCCTTCTTCAAAATCAACACTCAGTGCATGAGAAACAGAGATAAGATGAGAAAGAGTATTTTTTCTCTCTCTGAACACTCCATAATGGGCGTTGTTGCTTGAATGCAAATGAGGAGAAAAGAGCTGGCCTATAGTAGAGGGTGGGGGCGTGGCCAAACTCTCCGCTCTCCGCTCTAGCTCTCAGCTGATCCATGTCCGTGTTTTTGCACGGGGGGAGAGATTTGAAGCGTTCCATTGAAAAATAAACACATTTCCACAGAAAATAAAATTAAACCACTGCTGTTCAAAGGTCCAGAGGCTCAGATAAAGGACTTCCGAGCCTAGAAACACTCGGACGTGCCTCCAGGCAAATAAAAAAACGCATTTCGCATTGCCTAGCGCATTCGCAGTCCAAACTCTCTGGGCATGATTTACAGAGACGCTGAGTACAGACAGACGGGGGTGGAACTGCATTTGCATTTCTTTTTTCGATCTGACGTCAATAAGGTGCCTTGTTCAAAATCGCCCGTTTGAGCTCCGATTTTTTCTAATACAGAAAAGGATCGCAAATGCTCAGTTTAGACATTTCGCAACTTTTAACCATGGGGGGACTAAACAGGGTAGGGGAGCTCACATTAACGTTCAAAAACCTCAGAAAGTGAAAATTTCATGCCATGGGACCTTTAAGTAAAAATAGAAGTGTCACTGTGTAACTTTTTTGTTGGGGGTCCATCACCTGCTTGTTTCTATGGAGACGTCATTGCTCTGCCTGGAATGTTCCACAGTATGACATTAAACAGCTCCACTGTACCTTACAAATGCAATTCAATTACAGGTCCAAAATATCCCAGAAACACCTGGAAAAACAGGCATTCTCACTGTGAGCAGGGTCGCCTCTCCACAGATCTGACCTGTAACTTGGTCTGGTTTGGTCTCCATGACCAATCGTCCAAATCGTTCAATATGTTAACAGGTCTATCTGACCAGCTCACTCTAGTGGCCAGGAAACTTACCAAAAGGCGCTTCTATCCATCTGCTAAGTCAGGCAAAACCACTGGGATACCCAAAAATAAATATCAAGACTTTGTTGCGGCAGCCCACCATTTAAACTGGGATGACATACTGCCCGGCATCGATGGTGAGAAGGACATCATTACATTTCAAAATACCCTCCAGAAACCCATAGGGGACTACACTCAAAAAATTAGATTCAAACAATACAAAAACAATACTCCCTGGATAAGTACAGATAACCTCATGAAAGAGCGTGACCATGCCCTCAAAAAATCATTAAAAACAAGAACCACACATGATCGAGGTCTCTTTGTCATGTTAAGAAACAGAATAGTAAGAGCATTAAGGAGAGCAAAAGCTAATTTCTTTCTCAGTATAATCAATAAAGCAAATGGAAACTCAAAACTGATATGGGATCAACTAAAGAAAATAACAGGACAGCGCACAAAAGACAAAAACCTGGAAATCAATATATAGCTGAAGCCTTCAATTCTTACTTTATTGAATCTGTGGCCAATATAGCAAAATGTTTTATACATGCAATACCAAAGACACACACAGTGGACTCCAACTCACCAGTTCTCTGTTTAAAACCCATCACAGAAACAGACGTATCTCAGACTCGCAGACATCAACGCACTTAGACCATCCAGATGTAAAGACATTTTTGGCATGAATGCAGTTATGCTCAAGGACAGTTATGCTCCTCATCCATCACACGACCTGTCACCAAACTCATCAATCTGTCCATCTCCTAATGTAGCTTTCCTAGTTTGTGGAAATCCTCTATTGTAATTCCCATATTCAAAAGTGGAGATCCGCAGTCCATGGCCAACTACAGGCCCATCAGTATTCTGCCAACAGTTTCAAAAATTGCCGAAAAACTAGTAGCAAATCAAATCACCACACATCTGAACACCACACAATATACGCTCCATCCCATGCAGTTTGGCTTCAGAACCAATCACTCGACCGAAACAGCAACTTGCTATTTTACTGAAAACATCAGAGCATTGCTAGATCGGGGTGGGCTGTATTTTTAGATCTCAAAAAGACCTTTGACACTGTAAACCACGAGATATCGATGTCTAAACTCTGTACATTTAACTTCTCACCAGATACACTGAAATGGATTGAATCTTACCTGGCCAACCGCTCTAAACATGTCCGCACTCAGTCTCAACAATCTTCAGCACTGACTTTGTCCACCGGTCTTCCCCAAGGGTCCACATTAGCGCCACTGTTATTTTCACTATACATTAATGATCTTCCCTTCGTTTGCAACAATGTCCACATACTAATGTACGCTGACGACACGGTAATATACACACATGGCAATAACATCTCTCAGGTCGCGGACAAACTCACTCACTCCATGGCTCAAATCTCAGCTTGGCTAAATCACTCTTGTCTTACACTGAATACATCCAAAACAGTAGCAATGATTTTCAGTAAATCCAACACTTCCCATACAGTTCCAGACATCCTTGTCTCTGGAGAACTGCTGCAGATTGTCCCACAATACAAATATCTCGGAATTCTAATAGACCCAAAATTATCATTCAATTCTCACATTAATAAAATAACTAATCATATAAATTTCAGTATTTGCAACTTCAAACACTTTCGGCATCAAATGTCCACCCAAGCAGCTAAAATGTTCATGCACTCAATGATTCTCTCTCACATTACATACACACTCACATTTCTAGGTGCAGTCAGGGGCCGGAGGGGATCCGGTTTGGGAACCACAGGATCTCATCTCTGCTGTTTGCAGATGATGTTGTCCTGATGGCTTCATCGAACCGGGACCTCCAATGTGCACTGGGGCGGTTCACAGCCGAGTGTGAAGCGGCTGGGATGAGGATCAGCTCCTCCAAATCCGAGCCCATGGTTCTCGACCGGAAAAAGGTGGCTTGCCCTCTCTGGGTGGGTGGAGAGTCCTTGCCTCAAGTGGAGGAGTTCAAGTATCTCGGGGTCTTGTTCACGAGTGAGGGGAGGATGGAGCGTGAGATTGACAGGCAGATCGGTGCAGCGTTGGCAGTGATGCGGTCGCTGTACCCGACCGTTGTGGTGAAGAGAGAGCTTAGCTGAAAGACAAAGCTCTCAATTTACCGGTCAATCTACGTTCCTCCCCTCACCTATGGTCATGAGCTCTGGGTAATGACCCAAAGGACAAGATCGCGGATACAAGCGGCCGAAATGAGTTTCCTCCGCAGAGTGGCTGGGCGCACCCTTAGAGATAGGGTGAGGAGCTCAGTCACACGGGAGGAGCTCGGAGTAGAGCCGCTGCTTCCCCACGTCGAGAGGAGCCAGCTGAGGTGGCTCGGGCATCTGTTACGGATGCCTCCTGGACGCCTCCCTGGGGAGGTGTTCCGGGCATGTCCCACCGGGAGGAGGCCCCGGGGAAGACCCAGGACGCGCTGGAGGAACTATGTGTCCATGCTGGCCTACAAGCGAACTGACAAAATTCTGGATAAAAAAACAAACCATTTTCACCACTGTCCAATACTCCAAAAACACCACTTACTCAGTCTGGATAACATGATCAAATACTCTAATCTCTGCCTAATCTATAAAATCATTATCATCTCCACCACTCAGTCATCTCCATCAGAACCACCAGCCACAGTAGAACTAGAGGAGCAGCACGAGGAGACTGCATCATCTCCCTCAGGAAAAGTTCCTTTGGACAAACAGCTTTTTCTGTTCGTGCTGCCTCAGATTGGAAATTCACAACCACAACCCTCAGATCCGCTAACACTTACCAAACCTTTAAAATACAGTTAAAACAATGGTTAATTACAAACCAGATGTGTGAACATTGACTGTATCCACTGTCGCTGCCCCCTGCTGGCCTCTTGCCCTGTGACTGTGTGCGATTGTCGTGTGTCTGTGTATGTATGTATTTGATCTCGTTATGAGTGGTGGTTTGTAGCTGAATGATTGTTGTGAGTCGGCCATCTTATGTAATAGTGTATTACATATATATTTTTCAACTGTTTTATATGTATTTATTGTATTGTAATTTTTATTCTTGTTTTTAGGTGGACAGTATCTGCTGTCAAGGGACTACAGATGAAAAATAGCCTTTGGCTAATTCTGGCATATTTACAGAAATGTTTATTAATAAGCACTGTCCCTGAAATAAATAAATAAATAAATAAATAAATAAATAAATAAATAAATAAATAAATAAATAAATAAATGATAGAAAGGTTTAATACCATACTGTGAAACATTCCAGACAAAGCAATAACATCTTCATGGAGAACAGCATTTGATGGACCAGAAAAGTTACACAATGCCCCTTTACGTAAAAAAAAGTATTGAAGTTCCAGTTAAAACATGTATTTTAAGAGTACAAAGTAAAGTAAGTAAGTAAGTTGGGACTTTAACTCAAATTAAATGCTGAAAATGAGTCTCAGTCATTTCAGCAGGTCTCACACCATAAAGAAATGTACTTTGGACTTTTCAGTCCAGAACTAAAGTATAAAAGTACAAATGCGTGCTCTCAAATGTAGTGAAGTAAAAGTAATATAAAAAGTGTCCTGTAAAATTGACTTAAGTAAAGTACACCAGTAAGTACACCAAAATATTGTACAAAAATAATACAGTAATACAGTAAATATTGTAGTTATCTGTACTTAAAGGTCCTATATTACTCAAAATCGGCTCTTGTGAACTTAAAGTCATGTTATACCCCCTCAAAGACATATCTGGAGTTGTGTTTTGTCATCTTTATTCTCTTATAATCTTCCCCCCATTTTCACTGCCACCGCTACACAACCACTGCTTTGTTCTTTGTTCGTTCTTCAATTTTATTTTGGTAATCAGTGATACGTGGAGGATTCAGCAGTGTTGCGTGGTCATTTTGGTGGGAACTGGCTCCTAAGACCTCACTGCTCACTGCACTTTTCCACAACAGTATTTACACAATATCACCAAACAGACTGACATTTTCTCACACCCATAGCACCCATAGGCCTGGTGAATACATGCATTGTGTTCATTTTGTATTATTACTTGATATTACTTGTATTATTATTATGTATTAGGGCTGTGTTCAGGCTTATGTCATCACCAATATGCAGTGGTGGAAGATGGTAAATGGTCAGGTTTTTACACAGCGCTACCACCTTCAAGGCACTCAAAGCGCTTTACCCACTCACCCACCAATGTATGCAGACTAGAGGTAAGATCGGGCCTAAAAAATCCAGCCCGACCCGACCCGGCCCACGGGTATTAAAGCCCGACCCGGCCCGAGCCCGACCAATTAACTTGATTTGCAGGCCCGAGCCCGAAGCAAACCCGAAATTTCATATTTTATTTGTGAGGAGGAGGGAGGAGGAGGGGTGATTTATGATAACAAATTAAAGCCTGTCTTTTGTAACGAAATCTAAGTTAAACAAGACTGTATAAACATTTACATCTTTTATATTTGTTTCTGCAGAGGGTACATTAACCGACAATTTTCCATCATTGATGGATTTTTTAAAGAGTTGACGGGAAAAATTTAAGGCCGTCCGTCATTTTGACGGGTTGAAAATTGGGCCATAAACCGCAGCAGCAGTACGTCCTTAAAGGTCCCATGACATGGTACTTCTTGATGCTTTTATATGGCTCCTTAATGGTTCCCTAATACTGTAAATGAATCCTTCTTCAAAAACACTCACTGCATGAGATATGACTCTGACAGTCTTCATGAGGCTAGATATGTGTCTAAAATGCTTTATTGTGGGTGTTGCTGCTTTGCTGAAGGACAGAGAGATTGGCTAAGGAGCGCGGGGGGGTTCCCCCGCAGCTCGGCTCCGCTCTGTCTCCTCTCTTCCGTGTACAGATGGGAGACTTTGCAATGAAAAAAAGCATATTTACACAGAAAATAAAATTAAACCACTGGTATTTCAGAGGTAAGGGACCTGCGAGCCTAGAAACACTCGGACGTGCCTCCAGGCAAATAAAAAAATGCATTTCGCATTGTAGCGCATTCACAGTCCAAACTCTATGGGCGGGATATACAGGGACGCTGAGCGGAGACAGAGGGAGGGGCTGGAGCTGCATTTGCCGATCTGACGTCAAAAAGGTGCCTTGTCCGAACTCGCCCGTTTCAACACTGGTTTTGTGTAACGCAGAAAAGGATCGCAAATGCTCAGTTTAGACATTTTGCAACTTTTAGCCATGGGGGGGGGGGGGCCTAAACAGGGTAGGGGAGCTCACATTAACGTTCAAAAACCTCAGAAAGTGAAAATTTCATGCCATGGGACCTTTAAGAATCTAGCGCAGCACTGTTTAGTAGTTAAATAGCAATTACATTACAGCGCCTTCTCTGTTTTATCCAAATTATTTATTTTAAAACAAGTATTCCTTAGTTTAGTATCCACACATCGTTTTAGTATACATTTTTATAAACATATATTTATTTTTAAAAAGTCAGCGAGAGAGAAGCCCGGCCCGACCCGACCCGAAGCAATGATTGACATTTTAAGCCCGACCCGACCCGAATTTCGGGTCGGGTCGGGGCTCGGGCTTAAGATCTTACCTCTAATGCAGACACTGGTGGGTTAAGTGTCTTGCCCAAGGACAACAGCATTCATCTGTAGGAGCTGAAATCGTGCTGCCAAACTGTGGGTCAGTGGACAAACGCTCTTACCAACTGAGCTACTGTCGATGTATTCAATGTTGTTACCAAAGATAAAGAAGTGGACTAAAGGAGTGCAACGTCACCCATAGCGTTCGGCCCCAGTCAAATGAAGCTCGTCAGGGCTAGCAGTTATAGGGGCCAGTTCAGTGTTCAATAGTGAAATAAAAACATCAGGATCATGAACCTTTTAAGACCAAAATGAGGAGCCTGAAAGCAGAAGTTGTGGAGAGAGGTGGAGTTGATGGAACCAGAAGAGCACCCATGCTCACTTCTTATTTGGAACACAGCAGCTAGTGGGTTAGCTATGTCCATTTTGTTACTTGAGTGAAAGTGTAGATACAGGAGCAAAAATGTCTTTAATTACAGATGACTGCAGTTTTTACTACAGTACGTTTACATTTGAACTTAGATAAAGGGCCTATACAGTAATCCCTCGTTTATCGCGGGGGTTAGGTTCCAGAAATAACCCGCAATAAGTGAAATCCGCGAAGTAGGACAACTTTCATTCATTCATTTTCTTCCGCTTTTCCATTTTCTGGGTCGCGGGAGCAGCAGTCCAAGCAGTGTTCTGCTGCCCAGAACACAATGCACCAGCCCCCATGAATCCTTCCGCGGGTGGTGGGTCCACAGGAGGACGGCTCACATCACAACAGGCCTTGATGTATCTTCTGCCATGGGGGCTACCAGTGTCCACAGACACTGGGGGCAAGGTGGGGTTAAGTGTCTTGCCCAAGGACACAACGGCAGCGCTCATCTGTGGGACCTGGGATCATATGTGGTCAACCCGTCAAGAGCGGGATTCAAACCGCTAACCCCTGGATTACGAGACATATGCTCTACCAACTTAGCTACTGCCGCCCCCTAGGACAGCTTTATATTTTACAATTATTCTACATGTTTTAAGGCTGTAAATGCCTCACCACACACATTATACACTTTTCTCAGACTGGAATTAACATTTTCTCACATTTGTCTCTAGTTTAAACACTCAAACTTTCATAGATTTTCAACAAAATGTATTCATAGTGACCCGTGGGGGGAGACACGGCTCCGGGAGCCCCGCCAGATGCGCGAACAGCACTGCCACGTCCTGGACGAGACGCGCACCAACCCCTTGAAGAAGTGCGCGACACGTGCTGCTCTGTCACTGATTTGTCCACGATAAACCCCTCATCGTGGACAAAAGTTGAAAGTTTTGAGTGTTTAAACAAGAGACAAATATGAGAAAATGCACCGCGAGGCCGCGTGTACACCGGGAGATAGAACTGCGGCGCCCGGACCGCGTGCTCTCAACCCGAGCCACAAACCGAACACGCACAAACGAACGCAAAAGCCGCACGAAGTGATTTAATCCTGGTTCAGACCTGGTCTAGTTCTGGTCTAGACCTGGTTTAGTCCACGTTTAGTCCTGGTCTAGTCTCTTAGCCAATCAGGACGCAGATCACATTGTTACACTATAAAAAAAAAAAAGTTACACTATTAAAAAAAAAAAAAAAAAAAAAATTGAAAAAAAAAAATCCGCGAAACAGCAAGGCCGCGAAGAGTGAACCGCGATAGAGCGAGGGTTCACTGTATTGCACTATTTTCTGATCTTTGTTATAATGTTGCTTCCTTGTGTTAAACATGTGTGAATGAAACAAAACACAACTCCACATATGTTTGTGATGAGGAAACAACATTAGAACATAGATCAGAAAATAGCGTAATATGGAACCTTTAAATTTTACCTGCCTCATAATTTTAAATGAGGTCACAATGCCCCCTGTGCACCTCTGTAGATTTTATAATAACCAGATATTGTTGTTCCCTAAACTGTCAAAAATTCTCACCATACATTTCCCTAATCTCTCTGTTTACAATACCAGCCCCACTGTTGCACTTTAAATTAAATTGGTAGCATTAGTGTTCTTGTAATCAAAGACTTGGACCAATCAGCTCATGTTAAACACTGTGCACGCTTCATTAGCACCCAGCCCCACACACAGCTATGTTTACTCAGGTTTAACACCAGCCTGCAGTCTACAGAGAGAGTGAGCTCTGAGAAGGACTACCAAACTAAAAAGAAATAAGTAATAATAAAGAAAGAAAAGGTGCACATTACATAATTTGTCTACAATTGACTGTATAAAGAATTGGACTAAAGGCCGCTACACTACATCATTTTTCAGTCTTAAACGATTTTAAATATGGGACAAAAAGTACACACCACAGACTCGAGGAGAATCTCTTCTAGAGTAAAACCATTCGCTTTGAGACATTTAAGTGTTCAAAAGATCAGACCACTGCACTTCTAATTTAGATCCAAATCAAAACTGTGTTATTTTTGTGAACTGTGGTGGAATACTTCAGATGCATGATTTTTAATGCACAGAAGGTTGGCGATAAAGTACACAAGAAGACAAATCTCAATCTTTAATCTGCAGCTTCACCCCGATCCGTGAGCTGCGTGGATGTACAGACACATGTGAGGAACTACTCTCGCCTTTTTACTTTTAAAAAACACTTCAAACTGAATTAATAGCGCTGTTTTGTGGACTGGAGGTCATTATATGCCGAGGACAAATTCTATGGATAATTTGGATGCTGCAGTTTAAATGTACAACTTTGCTAGAGGTGAGCATTAATAATAAAAGTCAGTGTTTTATTGGCTGTTGCCGTAGTGTTGCTGATGTTTGGTGGTTACCATATGACAGAGCAGCTCAGAGTCACATTGATACCACACACATGAGGAGCGCAGTATAAGAAGACACAAAGTCGGGTCACACCTCCCCAAACTTGGGGAGAAGCAAATCACAGCCTGAATCAGGCAAATTCTCTTGTAGTGTGTGGCGGTCTTACGGGACTGTGCACTGCAAAAAGCAATATCTAGGTATCCAAATCCACTTTATAGCACATTTTACAAACAAAGTGCTGCACAGAGATCATAAAATGAAGACAACAAAAAGGTAAATTTAACTGGTAAGAATAAATCATACCAGTCCTAAAACAATAAAACCAGTAAATGTCAAATAAAAGCAAAACCATAAAAATCATAAAATAGCAATAAATAAGTTAAATAAATTAAATTAAATTAAGACACAGAGGACCACACAACTCACACAGTGTTAAAGATCCCATGACAAGGTACTTCTTGATGCTTTTATATGGTGCCTTTATGGTTCCCTAATACTGTAAATGAAGCAAGACTCAGTGCATGAGAAAGACCCATGAACACAATCAGAGTCAAAAATATGTCTCTGGAACACTTTATTATGGGCGTTGTTGCTTGAATGCAAATGAGAAGGACACAGACAGGCCAGTGCAGCAGGTGGGGGGTGGGGGGGGGGCAAATGCGCTGCTTTTTCCCCTTTAGAGGTGCGCTGGTGCGCTGGCTTCAGCGTTTTAGCGCAGAGGAAGATATGACACGATTTCCATTGAAAAATAAACACATTTCCACAGAAAATAAAATTAAACCACTGCTGTTTCAGAGGTTAGGAGGGTCCAATAAAGGACATCCGAGCCTGGAAACACTCTCACGTGTCTCCAGGCAAATAAAAAAACGCATCTCGCATTGCGTAGCTCGTTCGCGGTCCAAAGTCTCTGCGCGTGAGTTCCAGAGAGTGTGGGGAGAAATACAGACGGGCGGTGGAACTGCATTTGCATTTTTCCTGGAGTGTGACGTCATAAACTTCCCTTGTTCAGAATCGTCCGTTTGGGCTGTCTTTTTTTCAAACGCGGAAAAGGATCGCAAATGCTCAGTTTACACATTTCGCAACTTTTAGCCATGGGGGGAAGGGGGCCTAAACAGGGTAGGGGAGCTCACATTAACGTTCAGAAACCTCAGAAAGTGAAATCATGCCATGGGACCTTTAAAAGCCAGAGGATAAAAGTGGGTGTTAAGACGAGACTTAAAACACTCCACTGGGGAGGGTGTTCCAGAACTTGGCGCTGGCCACAGAGAAGGCCCTGACCCCCCTGGTTTTAAGTCTGGTCTTAGGCAGCGTGAGCTGGAGCTGGCCCTCGGCCCTCAGAACTCGTGCGGGGGTGTAAATCTGGATGAGGTCCGAGATATACTGTGGTGCCGGCCCATTCAAAACTTTAAAAACAAACAATGAAGTCTCAAAATCAACTCCAAAACGAACTGGAAGCCGGTGCAACGACTTAGGGTTAATGAGCTCACGTTTTTTTGGTTCCAGTTAAAAGGTGTGCGGCAGAAATTTGGACCAACTGTAAGCGGGAAAGTGCTTGGTGCCTGATGCCAGAGAGAAGTGCATTACTGTCGTCTAAACAAGGAAGTTAAAATACTTAAATTAAGAATGTTTCACTTTATTTGACTATAAAATAAGTGTGTGTTTCTCTTAATTTAAGGAACATTTGATTTTGATTCTTATTTTAAATGCAAAGAGTTGTTGTTTTGCTTAAGATGTATTTTCATATTTGAACTATAAAAAGTCTCATTCCATTGATAGATCATTTTACTTGTCAAGTAAAATTTACTGAAATCATGACAAAACTTTCTTAATTCAAGCCATCTGAACTTGGCTAGATTTGAGTTTTTGCAGCGTGACGCCACCGACAGCTCTCGGCTCCAGTCAAATGAAGCTCATCGAGGCTGGCAGTTGTAGGGGTAAATTTGAAGTTTCATATTAGGAAAAGGAATTGATTTAAGGACAAAATAGCAAAATAAAACATCAAGATCATGTAGAGCGGGTTAATGTGAATATTTTAAGACTGAAATGAGGAGCCTGACAGCAGCAGTTTGAGAAAGAAGGGTGATGTTTTCTCAATACAAAGCAAATTGGAATTGGAGTCGATGGAGCCTGACACTCTATGCGTTTGACCCATTCTACAACCAGTGCTACTGGGCCAACCTGTCAGGAGCAATGAGCGATTGTACAGCGCCCGGGGACCCATCTCCACATCTTGAGGCTTGGTCAGGACGACCTTAGCTGCCTTGTTGCTGTATGAAGTGACTGGACCAAATGAAATTCAGACATTCATGGAACTAAGTGAATAATTCCGTATGCTTTACATTAAAAGAAATGACATGAAAAACTATTCAAAAATGAGAACTGTGGTCAGATCCACTGGCCCACAGGTTGGCGGTACGATTCCGGCTCCCACAGTTGTATGCTGTCGTTGTGTCCTTGGGCAAGACAACCCCCTTTGTCCTGGTGTCTGTGTACACTGCTGGATGAGTGCGTGTGTGTCTTTGATGTAAAGCGTGTTGAGTGCCTTGAAGGTGGTGGAAAAGCTTTACATAAAAAAGTTAATTTTTTACAAGATTTTAGTCGGCCATGAGTCTAAGGATAACAGCCCCTCAGCAGCACGCTCACACCTCCTCACATTAGCTCATGTGCAATATCATTCCAAGCCATTTCTGGTCCTCTTCTCACTGGGACTGAGCATTTAAAAGTACTGATATATGTCTGTTACTGGAGCAGAGTTTCTGGCTGCTCTAACTCCTCTGATGCTAAGTGCTTTCACTCTCAGGGGTCATAGTGGGTCTGGAACAGTCAGACAGGAAGTCCCGCCCCCTCCTTGTCCTCCTTTTGTTTTAATGAAGCCCCTGGGAGCCTGTGGAAAGCCCTGGAACTGAACACAGCGCGTCCATCCAAACTGCCGCCCACTCTTTGGTCCCACCGAGCCCCCCGCGCTCGCCCCATTGCCACGGCAACGGCAAACAGGGCAGGGTCCTGCCGCAAAAAGGGACGATGCGTTCAACAGATGTCCAGACACAGAGCTGGAGTTTAATCCTCGCTTTTCACAAATCTGCTCGGCCCATCCACATTGTTCTTATTATCAGGACCACTTTATGAAGTGGAGAACATTCAAACACACACTTTAGTACAGGAAGTCCGTCACCACGGCGACAGTCACACAGAGACATAGGCTTCAGTTTTATAGAGATGCCAACATCATAGCCAATGTGATGGTACCTATTAAAGAACATTTGTGCTTAAATCAGCTATTGAGTGAAAAATTATCACATTAATATGATTTTTTATGCTTATATAACATTTATGTATGGCCAAGAGTGGACGTTTTCAAAGAGTCATAATTGAGAGCAGTGGGCAGGGATGGGTGAAAACAGAAATTTTTTGACCACTCAAACGTCTAATGCAGGATTACTCAAACCTGCAGGAATAAAAATACAACTGGGAGTAAACTAACAATGAGGCAGAACCATTACGACATGTTATAAGGTTGGCACAGACTGGCACCCTCACTCCCATCATCTGTCCCAGGGCAGCTGTGGCTATAATAGTAGTTAACCACCACAGAGCATGGAGTGAACGAAACTGAGTTGGAAAGTGCTATATAAGTCTAAGGCATTATTAATACACTGTATGTAATAAGCTTGTCATTACATACAGTGGTATTATTAAACCAAATGTCATTTTCTTCTAATCTAATCCCCCATACTTTAGATCTGGTTGATAATACAAAAAGTCTCAATGTGCAATAGAAGTAACTGTTTGACTGGTCGACTAATTGAAAAATTAATTATTAGTTGTAACCCCAACTCTCAAAATAGAAGTAAAAGTACAGGCCTATGTCTGTACACCTTTCGAAGAACAACATCTTACTAAAATTATTCCAGTAAACAGAGTACTTTCTCCTCTGAACCTGACTAAATGTAATAAATGTCTTTAAGTATACACAATCTCGCCCTATACAAACACCCATGTGCTCCATACCGGACTCTGCTTCTTCTCATTCCTGTTCCTCCGTGGTCCTTCTCTGCCTTCTTACATCCCGCTATTGTCCATGGTGTACGTCACATCCGCGCGTCTCCTCTGAAAGCTCAGTGCTCTGGAGCGGGGGGGAAATGCTTGAACCGAGCTCCACTTCCCCCATCGTGAGAGCCGGTCTGCATCTGCTCTGCTCCCCCAGGAACAGCCACAACCAGGGAGCCAGAAACTACGACCAGGGAGACAGAAAATATGCAGAGGTCACGGGGTTTGAGAGCAGGGCTGGAAGGAGTACTGTGAAACTGTACTCAAGTAAAAGTATACAAGTAGAGGGACATGGGTGAAAATGTACTTAAATACAAGAATCCTACCAAGAAGCTGCCAAAATTGTACTTAAAGGTCCTATATTACGCAAATCGACTTATGAACTTTAAGACATGTTCTAATGCTGTTACCTCCTCAAAACATACCTGCAGTTGTGTTTTGTTTAATTCACACGTTTGAGTAATCTTTTATTTGTCTACATCTCCAAAGCTCAAAATGCTCTGTTCCACCTTGTGATGTCATGAAGCTGTAGTTTTCAAATTAACAACTACTTTTTTTTACCAGTGGAGATTGGCAATTCCAGGGCTGAAATGATCGAACGATTCTAGTGAAGGTGTACAGTTTACAAACACACAGTGGAGCACTTCCTATATTACCACATGACATCACGAGGTGGAACAGAGCGTTTTCAGCTTGAGAGAAGAACTCAGCCTAAATACGCAGGGTTAAAAAAGTGTGAATGAAACAAGGCACAACTCCAGGTGTGTTTGTGATGAGGAAACATTATAACATATCAGAAAACAGCATAATATGGGGCCTTTAAAAAGTCAGGCGGTAAAGAAGGAGAAGTGGAGGAAGGATGTACTTGTGAACAGGAGAACACAGTGAGGTAATGGGCAGAAGTTATGGATGTTCTTTGAAGCCATTGTGGTGGAGGCTGGAACAGAAGCACGACTGTTGCATTTTCCATTGTTGACTCCGGACTCAAGGTCAGTCTGTACACTTTGTTTCTAATATCGCGTGTATATATGATGCATATGAGGTCGTTAGATTTCATTATATTAATTAAGAATATTTGTTTATAAGGCAAGACACTGCTGGTAAATAGGCCGACTTCTTCCATTTACACAGATATCAATTTGAAACTTCTTTTGTAGTTCACTCACATAAATGTAAGATTCAACCTAACAAGTAAAAGTATCTACAAATGGAACAAGTGTACTGACTGAAGCAACATTAGATTTTGTTTCTTAATTTAAATGCAAAAAGTTGTGTTTTTCTTAAAGGGACAGTGTGTAAGATTTTTACCCGTTAATTACTGAAATTGAAGATACCCATTCAAAAATACATTGTTTTCCAAGCCTTTTCACTTTCATCATGAAATCAAAGTATTCTTTTGGACTTAGATATAGTCACATAAAAGGGGGATCTTCCCCATGCAGAGGCAGCCATTTTGAATACGAGAGCTGCAGAAGGACATTTGGGCTCCGCCTTCGCCTTCGGCAAGGCTCGTGGTTTTGGGTAAACAACGACAAGCATGCTGCCGGATCAGACTCGTAATGGATCTAACACGTGTTTTGGACTAAATTGTTTTACTGGATTTTATTCGCTGGATCCTTACGGACAAATTTATGTGAAGTTTATGGTGAAATACAGAGTTTGACCTGTGCAAAGCATTCTAAGGTAAGCTAACCTCGTTTTGTGCTTTTCCGTATAAAAGCCCCATGTGCTCGGGGAGTGATTGTTGTGCAGGGAAATGAATTGCATAGTCAAAAAGAGGAGACTGTAAGGTTTCATTTGATGTGTAGACTCTCATGGTACATGATGGGGAATGTGTGTTTTCATGAGAAAAGGAAACAAAAAACAAAAAACGGGACCGCGTTTTATTTATACAGTAGCGGCGCGCGGCTCGTGTGCGGGTACGAGAGCTGTCCGCGCTACGGCGCGCCCGGGTGACCCTCGAGGTCTGCCGTAGCTAAAACAGAAAGTGCAATAGCGACTATCCACCTACGAATCCTACACACTGGGGCTTTAAGTGTAACCAGATGTATTTTCATATTTTAACTACAAAAAGTCTTGTTCCATTGGTAGATTGCCCGTCAAGTGAAATTCACTCAAATCATAATGAAACTTTCTTAATTCAAGTAATCTTAACTTAGCTAAATTTGAGTTTTTGCAGGGTGACGCCACAGCGCTCGGCTCCCATTAAAGGAAGCTCATCGAGGGTTATAGGAGCGAGTTTGGAGCCGAGTTTCATATGAGGAATAGGAAATGATTTAAGGACAAAATAGCGAAATAAAAACACCAGGATCATGTAGAGCGGGTTAATACAAAAAAAAAAAATGCAGTCGTTTTTCATCACATCGTTTTCATTTTAAAAAATAATAAAGCATTTTACTGTATGTAATTGGGAAATAAAAGTTGTACTTAAAAAAAAAAAAATTAAATATAATATTATGGATGCATTAGCAATCTAGGTTTTTCAGTTCCAATACTGATATCGATACTTAGGCTTTAAGTATCTGTCAATATCCAATATTGAGTCATACCAGTGTAGTGACAGAAAATGGGGCTTATTTCCTTAAAACACACTTATTACAGAACAGGTCCAATTGTGTCAAAATGATTAAAACTGAAAATAATAATGAAAAAAAAAACTGTAGGGGAATGTAATGAAGTAAAAATAGTAAAGTACTGTGCTTTAGTAAAAATTGTGTGAAGAATCCCTCAGTCGTCCAGGTAGAATCCATGGTAAAAGGAGAAATTCAATTTGTCAACTGGACAAAGTTTATTTGGTCAAAAATATTTCGTAACTTATCCAAGTTGCTTCGTCAGTTCTGGTTAGAGTGCTGATGGACACTGCTTATATCTCGCTGCAGGAAGGAGCTAACTACACTGAAATTATTCTGAAACTATCCCACCTCTTTGTTTTCAGCTTTCTGTCTTTTGTTTTTTTTTTTTTAGTTTCTGTCTGATGTCTAGTTTAGCATACCCATTCAAACCCTAATGGCTGTTTTCACACCTCTGGACCTGACCTGGCTAGCCCCTTTGTTTCCTTTGTTTTGATTTAGGTTTGAGAATGGAATTATATATGGGAGACAAATTATGTCTGACTCCCCCATTCCTGTTTAAAGAAGAATTCTCTTTTTTGACAAAAATAGCCTCTTTAACCCCCCTCTCACACCAGTTTTCCACACTTTTCCCTGGCTAAGATCTGAACCTCACTGTCCTCAAATGAGTGGCCCGTGGCGTCTAGGTGGAGATGTACGGCAGATGACGGTCCACTCTGGCGGGCGTGCGGAGTGGACAAATTGAGTTTCTCCTTTTAGTAAAAATTGTAGGTATATGTTAACCTGGGGAATCCCAGGCTGCTTTCGTTCGTTCCGATCTGAAAGACATCCTGGCGACTATGGCAAGCGAGCTCAAGCAATTCTGGGAGCCAATCAGAGAGCGGGGAGGGGTGGCAAGACGGTGACATGTACTATGTGACAAACGGAGCTTGTAGTTTGAACTGACAACTGACATGATTGGCTATGGGCTACGTATACGCCAAATGATAGACATTCGTAACGACCGATAAACGGCCGTTAGCGATCGTAAACCACACCTCTGTTACGAGATATTTCGGAGGTGGCTTCCAGACCATATCTCACTGAATATGGTGAGAAGGCTGAAGGTTTATTTTAAAAATGTTTTTAGTTTCAGAAAACAAAAATATACAATTAAAAACAGACTAGAAAAAAATCTGTGTGTAATACTTTTTACTTTTACTTTTTAAAGGAAAAGTAATGTTTTTTTTTTTTTTTTACAATCTGAGCCTTCTTTCGGTAATAAAACAAGTTGTTTTACTCACCCATAGCACTTTGGTGTCATATGGAGCACTTCCAGAGATGTTTTAGATTTGTGGTTAGCCTAGCGCAACTTCTAGCCATAGCTCAGGGCATATAATATATTCCCCAAGCATGTAATATGCCCCGTGCGGGCTCCAAATAGCACAAACTTTAGCACTTTTCAAATCATAGAAGCCCGATATCTTAGTCTACGATTTCGTTTGAAGCAAAAGTGGCCTGTAATCCGAGATTTATCCATAGTTTACAGCTTTGCGTTTCATGTTTGGGTCCCGGGAGCTGAGAGCACAGTCCGCACATGCGCACTGGCGTCCTCATCTACTCGAAACTATGGCTAGATCTCGGATTACAGGCCACTTTTGCTTCAAACGAAATCGTAGATTAAGATATCGGGCTTCTATGATTTGAAAAGTGCTAAAGTTTGTGTTATTTGGAGACCACAAAGTAATGCCCCGAGAACTCAAGTTAACGGATACGCTACAACATAACTTCTACGAAACTGCTCAAAATGACACCAAACTTCTATGGGTGAGTAAAACTACTTGTTTTATTGCCGAAAGAAGGCTCAGATTGTAAAAAAAACGTTCCTTTAACTTTCATATATCCTTCACATAACTACAGAGGAGTTTTGTTTAAATAAAAGTTTAAACATTATGAGACATTCTAGGACCAAATCAGCCAGTAAATAGTCTTATTACATCCAATTAAAGGCTCTGTCACAATTTAATCAATATTGTGGAACCGATACCTGATCCAGCTCATTTTTCAGTATTGGTGTATTTCTGGTGGAGGGTCCGTCAGTTGTTTTTCCCAATGCTTGGCGCCTGGAATGTTTCACAGTATGCTATTAAACCTTTCTATCATCATGGAGACCAAACCAGACCAAGTTTCAGTTCAGATCTGTGGAGAGGCGACCCCGCTCACAGTCAGAATGCCTGTTTTTCTAAGTATTTTTGAGCTATAAAACCACCTGTAATTAAATAAATGTAAAGTAGATCTGTTTAATATCACACTGTGGAACATTCGAAACAGAGTAATGAGGCCCATAGAACCAAGAAGGTGACGGACCCAAACCCCCCAAAAATGACATAATGCACCATCAAAACAAATAGGAATTGTCTTTGTGTTACGGTTTTGAGCAATAAAAACAGATCAGAAAATAGCGTAATATGGACCTTTTAACTCAGGCTCCAACTGCTCTATTTTTATTGTCCTATTTTTCTATTATTTCTATTTGTCTGTGTCAAATTTAAGAAGCAGAACTGCCAATCATCCAGTAGTAGCTAAAAACAGCTCCAAAAGCACAGACATATTATAGGATATAGAGAAACGCTGTCATTAGAGGCTTCAACCAGACCAACCACAGAGACTACACTATATGTACAGTATGTGCTGGTGTACCATGGTGGGTGTCCAGTAGAGGGCAGGGGTGAGTCAGCTGGTGCACCCAAGGGCCTTGGATTATACATGAAGTGTTAAAAACAAAAAAAGTTAAAAAGTAAATGTATGTAACAAATCTATATTTTGCATTCACAGCAGGAGGTATAGTTAGAGACTATGCTGATGTTTTGTCCAACAGGAGTAAAAATCTAAATACATCAAATAAAATTCATATATCTAAAAAAATAAAAATAAAAAATAAAGTGAGTGAATTCAGTGACACTTAATTTGGGTGTAGTAGTGATGGGACTTTTGGATCTGTTCATTTCAAATGACTCCAACTGTTATTTATATGTTAATAACAAAACAATCACACAGAGGCAAAGATTTGTTTAAAAATGGTTCAAGCTGAAAATAATAATGAAAAAAAATGTGGTGGAACGTAATTAAGTAAAAGTCGCAAAGTACTGTACTTAAAGGAAAAGTAACGTTTTTTACAATTTGAGCCTTATTTTGGTAATAAAACAAGTTGTTTTACTCACCCATATCACTTTGGTGTCATATGGAGCATTTCTGGAGATGTTTTAGATTAGCGTTAGGCTAACGCCGTTAGCCTTGCGCGACTTATAGCCATAGCTCGGGGCATTCCCCGAGTATGTAATATGCCCCGTGCGGGCTCCAAATAACACAAACTTTAGCACTTTTCAAATCATAGAAGCTCGATGTCTTTAGTCTATGATTTCGTTTGGTCAAAAGTGGCCTGTAATCCGAGATTTAGCCATAGTTTCGAGTAGATGAGGACGCCAGTGCGCATGCGCGGAGTGTGCTCTCAGCTCCCGGGACCCAAACATGGAACGCAAAGCTGTAAACTATGGATAAATCTCGGATTACAGGCCACTTTTGATTCAAACGAAATCGTAGACTAAAGACATCGAGCTTCTATGATTTGAAAAGTGCTAAAGTTTGTGTTATTTGGAGCCCGCACGGGGAATATTACATGCTCGGGGAATGCCCCGAGCTATGGCTATAAGTCGCGCTAGGCTAACGGCGTTAGCCTAACGCTAATCTAAAACATCTCCGGAAATGCTCCATATGACACCAAAGTGCTATGGGTGAGTAAAACAACTTGTTTTATTACCGAAATAAGTAAATACAAATAGTAAAACACGTTACTTTTCCTTTAAGTAAAAATTGTATTTATCTGTACTTATTGCAGGGCTCTCAAGGCTCACGCCTTGAGAGTGTGACACACGCAATTCGACGTATTCACACGCGCACACGCCACACATGGCATTTCTCACGCTGATTTGTGTTATTTTTTTATTTTTTATTTTTTTGTGCCCAGAAAATCGGTCTGTGTGGCTTAGTTTATGCAGGCTCCGCGCGTTTTCAGCGCCGCCCCCTCCCCCTGCTCCGGGGGAGCTCCGGGGGAGCTCCGGGGGAGCTCCGGGGGAGCTCCGGGGGAGCTCCGGGGGAGCAGGGGACAGCGCGTCTGCTCCGGGCGCACGGTCCGAGCGGAGGCCGGAGCAGACACGCTGTCCCCCGGGCACGTCCTGAGCCTCAGTCCCGGTGCCACGTCTCCTCTGAGACGCACCGACTCCGGTCCCGGTGTCTCCGTCTGTGCGTAACGTGTCCTCCCCGACGGCTTACGCGCGGAATACGCGCGGCCCAGAGCCGAACTGCCCATGGTGAGCCGCGGTGAGCCGCGGGCCCGGTGCATTAACCAGATTCTTACATGAATCCGTTAAAAATGTCCCGCTCCCTCCTCCCCGCCCCTCTCACTGACAAAGTGATGATAAAACAAACTGAGAACCATCAGGTAATAACTTCATTCATAGAACTCTCATTAGTTGCTTTGTAGTTTAAGTTTGCTCTTTAGACAAACAGGGCTCTCAACACGCAATTCGATGTGTTCACACGCTCACACGGCATTTCTCACGCAATTCAAGCGCCCAAAATTGTTCACTCGCACCCCCCCCCCCGTCCTCGGAAATTGCAGTCACACGCACGACCCCGCTCAAAACTTGAGAGCCCTGTTATTGTGTAAGACCTGTTGAAAAGAAAAGGCTGAGTGTTTGTTTTTAATTTGTTTGTTTTTTGTTCATAATTTCAGCAAAAATATACTAATAAAAACAGGTAGACTAGAAAAAAAATCAGCACAAATCTGGATCAAAATCACTACATTTGAAGTTTATTACATCTCCAAATCTGTGTACTTTTACTTTCACTATTTAAGTGCATTTTTAATACTTTTACTTAAGTAGATATTTTCATGTGATACTTTTTGTTTCTATTTTTCTTTTTCTTTTTTATCTTTTTTTTAATCCAGTATCTGTAATTTTACTTAAAGGTGGATTGTGTAACTTTTCTGGTGGAGGGTCTGTCACATTCTTTTCTCCATGGAGATGTTATTGCTTTGTCTGGAAAGTTTCACAGTATGGTATTAAACTTTTCTATCTTCATGGAGACCAAACCAGGCCAAGTCACAGGTCAGATCTGTGGAGAGGCGACCCCCGCTCACAGTCAGAATGCCTGTATTTCTACGTATTTTTGAGCTATAAAACCACCTGTAATTTAGTAAATGTCAAAGACAGAGCTGTTTAATGTCATACTGTGGAACATTTCTAGCAGAGCAATGACATCTACATAAAAACAAGCAGGTGACAAGCCCCCAACCAAAAAGTGACACAGTGCAGCTTTAAGTAACAAAACTGAGTACTTCTTCCACCACCGAGTTTCAGGGTTTATCACTGTAAAAAAAAAGAAAAAAAAGAAAAAAAAAGAAATTATTTTAAAAAATTAGATCTGGTTCCAGCCTTTCGCCTTAAAGGAAAAGTAACGTGTTTTTTTTTACAATTTGAGCCTTATTTCGGTAATAAAACAAGTTGTTTTACTCACCCATAGCACTTTGGTGTCATATGGAGCATTTCTGGAGATGTTTTAGATTAGCGGTTAGCCTAGCACGACTTCTAGCCATAGCTCAGGGCATATAATATATTCCCCGAGCATGTAATATGCCCCGTGCGGGCTCCAAATAACACAAACTTTAGCACTTTTCAAATCATAGAAGCCCAGTATCTTAGTCTACGATTTCGTTTGAAGCAAAAGTGGCCTGTAATCCGAGATTTATCCATAGTTTCTATGGATCATACCTGGACGTGTTGTGATGGTGCTCTGAAGGGGGAGTGACTTAACATGGAGTCCTGCTTTAGTCCTGCTTAAATTTCGAATTCACTCTATGTACATGTACATATGATTGTTTTTCGACAATAAAGCAACTATGACTATGACTATGACTAACATGGTTTAAAGTTCAGATATGAGTTCATTTAAGTGAAGGTTAAGGGTATGAAGAAGGCTATAGTATTTATTAATATTAGGGACTATAGGCCTATTTACAATGTAAATTGACAGGGGTAATGTTGATTCTTGGCTCTTTGAATGTCACTCTCTACTCTTCACTCCATGTAACTGCTTATAGACTGATAAAGGAAAAATACAATCTGATAATAGCAAAATACAAATATGTCTTATTTCTTATCTCGGATACAAAGATGGTAAATGTGAAAAAAGAATATTATTATTAGACAAGAACCGGAGAAGAACAGTTTACCTCATGCAGAGCTATAACAAAAGAAAAATACTATTCTGTCATCTGGACAGAGTTGGTGACACCTGGTCTTTTCTATGACTATGACTATGACTATGACTATGTTTGGGTCCCGGTAGCTGAGAGCATGCGCACTGGCCTCCTCATCTACTCGAAACTATGGCTAAATCTCGGATTACAGGCCACTTTTGCTTCAAACGGAATCGTAGACTAAGATATCAGGCTTCTATGATTTGAAAAGTGCTAAAGTTTGTGTTATTTGGAGACCGCAAAGTAATGCCCCGAGAACTCAAGTTAACAGATACGCTACAACATAACTTCTACGAAACTGCTCAAAATGACACCAAACTGCTATGGGTGAGTAAAACTACTTGTTTTATTGCCGAAAGAAGGCTCAGATTGTAAAAAAAACGTTACTTTTCCTTTAAGGTGTCTTAAAGGACCTGTACCTGATTTTGTCCCACGTATATGGGCAGAATGTGTTTTGCCCCAGTCCAGATGTTTTGCATAAGCAGCTCCTGAGGTCAAAACATGTCTGCTGTGTGCCGTCTGCATCTGATTGTTTTATTACCCCAGAATCAGGAGGTGCGCTTTAGCATGCTAGTTGCTCGTTACTATGTTCTTCCCCCATCACAAATATACACAGAGTTGTGTTTTGTTTCATTCACACATGTTTAACGCACAAATCCTGCATATTAAAACCCAAGTTTTTCTATCAAACTGAAAACACTCTGTTCCACCTCCTGATGTCATAGTAATATAGGAAGTGCTCCACTCCAGACACCTTCATCTGGATGATTTCAGCCATGGAACACCGATCTCTACGGAACTAAAGGTAAAAGCTAGCCGTTAACATGAAAATTACAACTTCATGACATCACAAGGAGTTTTAGAGTTGTATACAGACTAATAATAAAGGATTACTGAAACATGTGAATGAAACAAAACATGACTCCAGCTATGTTTTTGATGAGATAACAACATTATAACATGGTTTAAATCACACAAGAGTTAATTGTGTGTAATATAGGGCCTTTAAAGAGCCCATGACATGGTACTTCTGGATGCTTTTATATGGCTCCTTAATGGTTCCCTAATACTGTAAATGAATCCTTCTTCAAAATCAACACTCAGTGCATGAGAAACAGAGATAAGATGAGAAAGAGTATTTTTTCTCTCTCTGAACACTCCATAATGGGCGTTGTTGCTTGAATGCAAATGAGGAGAAAAGAGCTGGCCTATAGTAGAGGGTGGGGGTGTGGCCAAACTCTCCGCTCTCGCTCTGAGCTCTCAGCTGATCCATTTCCGTGTTTTTGCACAAGGGGAGAGATTTGAAGCGTTCCATTGAAAAATAAACACATTTCCACAGAAAATAAAATGAAACCACTGCTGGTCAAAGGTCCAGAGGCTCAGATAAAGGACTTCCGAGCCTAGAAACACTCAGACGTGCCTCCAGGCAAATAAAAAAACGCATTTCGCATTGCCTAGCGCATTCGCAGTCCAAACTCTGTGGGCGTGATTTACAGAGACGCTGAGTACAGACAGACGGGGGTGGAACTGCATTTGCATTTCTTTTTTCGATCTGACGTCAATAAGGTGCCTTGTTCAAAATCGCCCGTTTGAGCTCCGATTTTTTGTAACACAGAAAAGGATCGCAAATGCTCAGTTTAGACATTTCGCAACTTTTAACCATGGGGGGGCTACACAGGGTAGGGGAGCTCACATTAACGTTCAAAAACCTCAGAAAGTGAAAATTTCATGCCATGGGACCTTTAATATTCATCAGTGTTACAAATTATGTCCATGTAAAAGATTAGTGATATATTTAGTTCTGGAAGAATGAGTAAAGCAATGCTTCAGTTTAAACACATGTTCTCACAGTGTTTAGTCTGTTGAAGACACTGAAAATAGTCCTAGAATAAATGAATCCATTAATTGTAATTGTATTAACTGAGATAATCGTGTACTCTGCGTAATCAAACCATTTCTGTGATGTGATAGACTAAGGTAGAAGAAGAGAGACTGGAACAGCACTGTGATTGAATGGAAATCACACCAAGAATGTGTAAATATTTTTATTTTTGATGAAACCATCTGGTCTGTAAATATAATGTGCCCGGAAGTCCTCACATGGCTCCGCTTCACATTTATCTGGTACAATTTTGTCAAAATCTCACAGGGTTTTGGGTCTAAACAACTCGAAAGAATCATAAAACCTCACTTCAGAACATTCTCTATGGAGACAGAGACGTTTTATGCCACTGTGGAATATTACAGCCAAAGGAACAGCATTTCCAAGCCCAAATAAGCTTGCTTATAGTAAGGACATATGTATGAAGTAAAAAGAACATCCATCCATCCTTTCCATCTTCTTTCGCTTTACTATTTCATCAAGGAAGTAAAAAGAACAACAACATGATTTTATTTTGGTCTAGTTTTTGCTTTAAAAAAGTGGCTTAAATTGATTTACAAAACAATCGTTTGTTGCGGCCATAGAGTGTATATATAAATGGACATAACCTGCTAAGCTGCTAGCTGCTGTGTTCCAAATGAGCGTGCTCCCGGCTCCATCGAGTCCGCTTCCCGATGTACTTTGTACGGAAAAAAACATCGCCCCTCTCTCTGTAACTGCTGCCGTCAGGCTCCTGGGTTTAGTCATTTTCGTATTAACCTACGTTAATCCTACGTGATCCTGGTGTTTTATTTCACTGTTTTGTCCGTAAATCAATTCCTATTCTTAATATGGAAATCCGCTCCAAATTCGGCTTATAACTGCTATTCAGGAGCTTTATTTGACTGGAGCTGAACACTATAGTCCACTTCTTTGTACAGTCTATAGCTGCGATCCGAACTGAAACTGTGATGCACCATATCAACAGGCGAAAATAAAAAAGAACATTTTGAGACCAACATCTGGAAGAGCAGGGACAGCAGGATGGGCATCCCCTCACAGGACTCCTCCACCGGGGCTTTGGTTTACACAGCATTGGTGTGGTACAGAGGAGGGGGTCTTCTGCCCACCTGGACCCACCTGGAGATGCCTGGACACACCCGGACCTGCCTGGACACACCCGGACCTGCCTGGACACACCCGGACCTGCCTGGACACACCCGGACCTGCCTGGACACACCCGGACCTGCCTGGACACACCCAGACCTGCCTGGAGCCTCTTTGGTTCTGGGCAAGTGAGGCCTGCTGCCAGTGTTGGAAAGTAACTGAATACATGTACCAAGAATACATGCTCAGAATTCTAATTTTGAGTAATAGTATTCAAGTGCAGTTACGTTTTCATTTGGTGGTATTCAAAATCCGGCCCGTTGACAGAAATTTGGGGGCCCAAGGCAAGAAGACTTACCCTTTAATATTAATTAATAGGCATAAATTCCAGTTCTGAGCCCCTAAAACCCTGAGGCCCGGGACAAAAGACCTCTTGTCCCCTCCCCCATTAAGTGTATTTGATATATGTACAGTATACATTGTGTGTTCATTAATCTGCTCGAAATAAATAAATAAATGAAAACCTGCATAACAAAAGGGGAAACAAATACAAAGCTGTAATAGAATGCAACTTGTAAATAAGTATTCAGAAAATAGTACTTAGTACAGTATCAGAATATGTTACAAAATACTTTTTTAAATTGGAGTATTCAGTGTTCTGTTACTAAATACATATTCAGAGTGTTCTCCCTTCCCTGGCGCTGCACGTGGAGCTGGAGGCTGGCCTGTGGCTGCTGACCTGTGGCTGTTTGAGGTGTTGTGGAGCCTGCAGGAGAAACTTCTGCTCAGCGTCACCAGGCTCCAGAGCAGGCTCCAGGCCCCATTAGAGAGGATGACCTAAGCGGCTGTCCCTCGCCATTACGCGCTCACAAAATGGCCACCGCAGAGTCCACACGGCACAACCGAGCAGACCACACCAAACCAGAGCTGTTTCCACTCACACTTTATGCATCTCCAGAAACACGAAAGAAAGAGAAGGTTTGAGTTTTGCTGAAGCAATTTTCTGTTTGAGAATTAGGCAGATGTTGTAAAGCACTTTGAACTGTGTTATACAAATAACTGTCAAACAAAGAAGTTGATAAAAGAGTACACATACAAAATGAATGGAAACTGTAAATATAAAAACAGAACAGTATTATTGCAAAAAGGTTTTAACACGTTATGACTTCCAGAAATATCTGTTAACAGTCAGGCTTTGGTTGTTTAGTTTTCTTCACTGCAGCAGATGCAAAAAATAATAATAATCATAATGTACTTGATTTATATAGTGCTTTGCAGTGCATTATTTATTCACTCCACAGTGGTAAGATACTCTTGTAGCCACAGCTGCCCTGGGACAGACTGACAGAAGTGGATCTGCCAATTTGCACCATCGGCCCCTCAGATCACCACCATCACTCATGCTTACACCGCTTTCATACCAGGAAGCGCTTTTCATAGACAAATATCACAGAGACGCTTTCCAGATCATTTTTCATTCACCCCATACCCGGTAGTAGTAAAATAATATTGTAGCCACAGCTGCCCTGCGGCAGACTCACAGAAGCTCCTTAAAGGTCCCATGGCATGAAATTTTCACTTTCTGAGGTTTTTGAACGTTAATGTGAGCTCCCCTACCCTGTTTAGGCCCCCCCCCATGGTTAAAAGTTGCGAAATGTCTAAACTGAGCATTTGCGATCCTTTTCTGCGTTACAAAAAATCGGAGCTCAAACGGGCGAGTTTGAACAAGGCACCTTATTGACGTCAGATCGAAAAAAGAAATGCAAATGCAGTTCCACCCCCGTCTGTCTGAACTCAGCGTCTCTGTAAATCACGCCCAGAGAGTTTGGACTGCGAATGCGCTAGGCAATGCGAAATGCGTTTTTTTATTTGCCTGGAGGCACGTCCGAGTGTTTCTAGGCTCGGAAGTCCTTTATCTGAGCCTCTGGACCTTTGAACAGCAGTGGTTTAATTTTATTTTCTGTGGAAATGTGTTTATTTTTCAATGGAACGCTTCAAATCTCTCCCCCTGTGCAAAAACAAGGAAATGGATCAGAGAGCGCTCAGAGCAGAGAGCGGAGCGTTTGGCCACGCCCCCACCCTCTACTATTGGTCAGCTTTTTTCTCCTCATTTGCATTCAAGCAACAACACCCATAATGGCCTGTTCAGAGAGAGAAAAATTACTCTTTCTCATCTTATCTCTGTTTCTCATGCACTGAGTGTTGATTTTGAAGAAGAATTCATTTACAGTATTAGGGAACCATTAAGGAGCCATATAAAAGCATCAAGAAGTACCATGTCATGGGATCTTTAAGACACAATGGCGCCCACTCTGTAGTACTACCCAGGCCTGGCCCTGTTTAGCTTCTGAGATCAGACAAGATCAGATTTTGAGGAGGTTTGGCCACGAAACATTTAACAAAACAAGCACCCTCCCATGAACAAAATCAGACACATCAAATGGAGTACTGCAGTTTTATTTATTTAATCCAAATAAGAAACGAACAAGGCTCTGTTACAGCTCCATCCCTCTCAAGGTATTCTACAAGATCCTTATAATCCTGCAGTGAGACAGTAGGCTCTATATCCTGATTCCAGAATCAAAAATACTACTCACTAAAGACAAAGTGCAAATTCAAAAATCAACCATAAAACCAAATGACAACATGCATGGTGCTGAAAAAAAATAGTGCTAACAAAATTAGAAAATAAAATAAAGATATGAAGTTGATGTAGCACTAGGCCATTTGGAGATTTGACTTTTGGAGTGACTAATTGACTAAGTCACATGACATGATGTGATTTCAGACGTGCTCTTTCATGACTTCACTTCACCACTCATGTTACGCATTTGTAGAAAGATTAACAGGGAGTAAAAATAAGAATCAGTGTTGCTAAAACTCCTCTCCGCTGCGAGGGCTGGAGGGCTGGTACACTCCAGTGATCATGACGGGGGGCTCTACATGAATGTCTACGGCAGAATGGTCACGGTCCTGTTTAGGAGTTAAGCTTAGAGTTAAACAAACTTAAATGATCCACTAGGGAAATGACTTGGACACAGTAGCTCACACATCACAATATATTATAAAAACATAGAGTAAAAAATATAAAAAGTAGTCATAAACTCAAAATAAGTATAAAAATAATTGCAAGAGACTGGTGTCAAATAAGGTAGCTCGCTTGTGACTGTGTTATTTGAGAGGGACTTATTTAACAGCACAAACCATCATTATTACATTAAATAGCCTAAATTAAATATTAACGAAGCCAAAAAAAAAAAAGCTATACAAATATGCAAATTAGTAAAAGTAAATGTGTAAATTAATTTGCTAGAAACAAAAATAAACAAAACTAAACCTTATAATAAATACCTCTACAAAGGTATTAAGAAAGTTACTAAATCTAAATAATTATTAAAGGCCCCATATTACGCTATTTTCTGATCAATGTTTCCTCATCAAAAACATCCTTGGAGTTGTGTTTTGTTTCATTCACAACTCAACACAATAAAACACAACTCAACTGTAATATAGGACTTTTGTTCACTCTAAATAAATCTTGGCTTGTGTTTTATTAAGGCTATCAAAATCAAAAGTGAAATTATAGTGTGAGCAAAAAAGTCGCCATACCTTTTATCAGCGCGCAAACACATCTACACTGTTAACGTTACCGTGACAATGGACACACCATTCAGGATTTCCTCTTGCGCTTAAATCTGTCGTCACTGGAGCTACGGGCCGTGGTGCGTTCAAAGACCTCTCTCCTCTGCGCAGTGACAGAGCCATAAAGATTACACACAATATGAGGCATTTATCAGCGATGTCTCTGTCACACACACAGACAGTGACTGGAAATCTGCAAAAAAAAAAACAGGCTGGTACCATTGGCGCATTTAAAGGTCCTATATTACACAAAATGGACTCTTGTGAGCTTTAAAGCCCCAGTGTGTAGGATTCGTGGCGCATAGGTGGATGGTGCTAGTGCACTTTCTGTTTTCGCTACGGCAGACCTCGAGTGTCACCCGGGCGCGCGCACGAGCCGCGTGCCGCTACTGTATAAATAAAACGCGGTCCCGTTTTTTTTTTTTTTTCTTTTCTCATGAAAACACACATTCCCGATCATGTACCATGACTCTCTACACATCAAATGAAACCTTACAGTCTCCTCTTTTTGACTATGCAATTCCTTTCCCTGGACAATAATCACTCCCCGAACAGTTTCTGTGGTTTAACTTTGTTCTTCTATCTACTGTCTATCTTCTGTTCTATCTATCTTCTGTCTGCTCTTCTTCAGCATTATATCATCTTCAAACTCTGTTATCATGGCAACTGAAATCACACTGTAAAACTCACATCTAGCCAAGTTAACATGACATGAATTAAGAAAGTTCCATTGTAATTTGAGTAAAATTTTACTTGACAAGCAAAATGATCTACCAATGGAACAAGACTTTTTGTACATAAAAATATGAAAATACATCTGGCTACACTTAAGATAAGAAAAAACTCTTTATACTTAAAGCCCCAGTGTGTAGGATTCGTGGTGCATAGGTGGATGGTGCTATTGCACTTTCTGTTTTAGCTACGGCAGACCTCGAGGGTCACCCGGGCGCGCGCACCAGCCGCGCGCTGCTACTGTATAAATAAAACGCGGTCCCGTTTTTTGTTTTTTTTTCTCTCATGAAAACACACATTCCTGATCATGTACCATGACACTCTACACATCAAATGAAACCTTACAGTCTCCTCTTTTTGACTATGCAATTCATTTCCCTGCAAAACAATCACTCCCCGAGCACATGGGGCTTTTATACGGAAAAGCACAAAATGAGGTTAGCTTACCTTAGAATGCTTTGCACAGGTCAAACTCTGTATTTCACCATAAACTTGCTCTCAATTTGTCCGTAAGGATCCAGAGAATAAAATCCAGTAAAACAATTTAGTCCAAAACACGTGTTAGATCCATTACGACGTCTGATCCGCCAGCATGCTTGTGTTGTTTACCCAAAACCACGAGCCTTGCCGAAGGCGGAGCCCAAATGTCCTTCTGCGGCTCTCGTATTCAAAATGGCTGCCTCTGCATGGGGAAGATCCCCCTTTTATGTGACTATATCTATATCTTTGATTTCATGATGGAAGTGAAAAGGCTTGGAAAACAATGTATTTTTGAATGGGTATCTTCAATTTCAGTAATAGTAAAAATCTTACACACTGTCCCTTTAAGATGTACGGTGTTGATTTGGCGAATACTTGAAGTTGTAATGTTGTCACGATTCCAAAATGTCTACACTCGATACTCAATACCGATTTTCATACCACAATGATAATTTAAAAAACAAACAAAAAAAAAACTCTTTCTTTGGACAATAGAATGTGATTTTCAACATTAAATCATAATACTTTATATTCCCATGGTCTGTGTAATCCTTAAAAAAAAAAAAAAAAAAAGAAAAAGAAGAAGAAGAAGGTAGGTGAGTGAGATTTTTAAAACAATGGTGTCTTGAATGCAGGAGAAGATGACCTAAACATGCAAGAATGACTTAAAAAAAAAACAACTTTGTGAGACGGGAATGAGATTGGAAAACGATTAGAACATGGCTAAAAATGAAAAATGCAGGCTTACTTAGATTTTTGAAGAAGTAACAACTTTCTAACATAACTAAGAGCCAAGAGAGTCAATTTGGTGTAATATGAGCCCTGTAAAAAAATAACTTTGCAACTGAGACTGGAAAAGACTTCTAACACACCTAAAAACTCTTAAAAGTCAATTCCACATAATAGGTCTCCCTTAATATTTTATGTCTGTAATACTGTTTGAATATTCCACACACGAAAGCTGAGCGGGGCCCTTTTCTTCTCATGTTTTCGCTCAGACATGTTATAAAAAAGTTCTGCTGCTTGAAATGTTTCCATATTAGCATTAAAGGGGCTAATAATGACGGCGCGCACACACACACTGGCTGCATTTAAAAGCACAGCCCACATCACACAGCTACAGAATATTTCACCAGTGAAGAATAAGAAATGTACAGGAGACTGTACTAATACAGTAGAAGAAGGAGTACGCAGGTTTGTAACATCAGTGAAAATACAGATACAGGAGAAAAAAAATACTCAAGTTAAACTACCACATGAACAAAAATACTTAGCCTAAGTTAAAGTACAGATACCAGCAGGTCTGGACTGGGACAAAAAAATGGCCCTGGCATTTTTGGCTTAGACCGGCCCCTCATAATTAGTCCTGGTTTAGTCCTGGTTCAGACCTGATTTAGTCCTGATTTAGACCTGATTAGTCCTGGTTTAGTCCTGGTTCAGTCCTGATTTAGTCCTGGTTTAGTCCTGGTTCAGACCTGATTTAGTCCTGGTTTAGTCCTGATTAGTCCTGGTTTAGTCCTGGTTCAATCCTGATTTAGTCCTGGTTTAGTCCTGGTTCAGACCTGATTTAGTCCTGGTTTAGTCCTGGTTCAGACCTGATTTAGTCCTGATTTAGTCCTGATTAGTCCTGGTTTAGTCCTGGTTTAATCCTGATTTAGTCCTGGTTTAGTCCTGGTTAAGACCTGATTTAGTCCTGGTTTAGTCCTGGTTCAGACCTGATTTAGTCCTGATTTAGACCTGATTAGTCCTGGTTTAGTCCTGGTTCAATCCTGATTTAGTCCTGGTTTAGTCCTGGTTCAGACCTGATTTAGTCCTGGTTTAGTCCTGGTTCAGACCTGATTTAGTCCTGATTTAGACCTGATTAGTCCTGGTTTAGTCCTGGTTCAGACCTGATTTAGTCCTGATTTAGACCTGATTAGTCCTGGTTTAGTCCTGGTTCAGACCTGATTTAGTCCTGATTTAGTCCTGATTTAGACCTGATTAGTCCTGGTTTAGTCCTGGTTCGGTCCTAAATTGTGGGCCGGTCTCTAAGTAAAAAAAAAAAAAGAAGGGCATCGGCCCCTAGGACTGTCGGCCCACCGGGAAAATGCCCGGTATGCCCAATTACCAGTCCAGGCCTGGATACCAGAAAAAAAAAAAAAGACTATAGTATATAGGTACTTTTGGTATTTATTTTGAACAAAAAATAAAAACAGTATCAAGACAAAACAAAAAGTGTAAGAAAACCAAACAATAATTATATAAATTGTTATAAACTTGGAATTATACACATGTTCAAAAAGGAGTGGGTGTAGTGGGTGAACTTAAAATATAACTAAAATCATGATACAATTTTGATAAAGATTTGAGCAGAGTTTTGTTCAACAGAAACAACTGGATGATTTTTTTTTACTTGCTGTTTTTACTTTTTGTATATTTGTGTTTGTCTCACACTCTAATAATCTTAGATTTTAGATTAAGATCAAGCTTTTATTGGTCTCATCTTAGAAAGTACAGATACCTGCTCTCAAATGCAGTCAATTAAAAGTAAAAACAAAAAAAAGTAACAACAGAATGATCCACTCTGCGGTGAAAGATGTTTTTAATATTTAATTTAATCAACCTGTGTCCACAGAGTTCTATGGGACACTGTCATTTCAAAAAATACATTTCCCCCATAAGGACCAGCCCTTAAAGTACACTACACACACCAAACTTTACAAATGTGCACTGAACATCATTTTGACAAAACATATGGAAGAATTTTTTTTAAATATTTAATTTCAAATCTGATTGTTCCAAGTTTTAACTCCAAAAACTGAGGCGAAAGTTGAATTTTTAGGCACATTTTTCAGTCAGATCTAGTTCACTCCAGTTCTTCCAAAATGGTGACGTAATCGGATACACCCTTAACTATAAATATATAATATTTTAAAAATGACGAAGAGAAATTCTACTGCTTTTTACTCATATTTATGTGAGTAAACTGCAGTAGAAGTTTCAAAATAATCTCTCTGATTTCTGATTTTTTCCTATTCATCTGCATCTTCTCTGATGTAACTTCAGGTACTATCCACCAAACCAGGAATATTTAGAAATAATCATTTATTTCATTTACAAAAAAATATGTGACTCTAAGACCAGATTCAATTATCCAACATGATCCCACTTACGTAATAATTTATCAAAAAAAATCTATCATTCTAAAAAAAAATATTGTAAAAAAATTTAAATATAATTGCTACTTATGTTTTTGGACAAATACACAACAGAAAAACCATGTTGTAAATGTCTTCCAATAGTGAAGTAATTGGACACACATTTAAATATGAAATATATATCATATTTTAAAACGAGAAAGAGAAACTCAGATTGGAATAGATGATCCACATCCTTCAGTTCATTTAAATCATCTTGGTTTTCATCTCTAAAAATGCCTTGTTTATGTTTTTAGTTGGTCTTTTTTATTTTTCAGTTTGTTCTATTCTTTTATTGGAAGTAGGTTCATTGGTTAATAGGTCTTGTCTTGTATCTCGTCTCATGGAAATTTTGTCTTGTCCCGTCCCTACTTATTGTACTTTTATTTTTTAAAATGATGTTACTTGATATTTGATACTTATATTTACATTTTCTTAGCTCTGTTTTTTCTTGGCTTTAAGAAAAAAATACTTATTCTTACCTTATTCTTTTAACTTAAATTCTCCTTTAACTCTAACTGTATAACTCTATATTGTTTTACCAGAACTTCCTTTTCACTCTGTCCTTTTAACTCTATTCTTTTCTATTTTTCTTTTAACTTAAATTGTGACTCGACTCTAACTTGTTTTAACTTCACTTTCTTTTCACTCTGTCATTTTAACTCTTTTAACTGAAGTCTATTCTTATAAATTATTCTTTTAACTTAAATTGTGACTCAACTCTAACTTTAACTATATAACGTGTTTTAACTTTCTTTTCACTCTGCCCTTTTAACTCTATTCTTTTTAACTTAGCTCTTATACTTATTTTTTATTCTTAACTCTAAATGTAATTCTAATTAAAGGTGTGATTTTCTCCTCGTTTTGGCGTTTGTTTTCGAGCGTGTGATCACGGAAAACTCTGGGAGCTCTCGGCCTCAGCCTGAGTGACACACACAGCCAGAGGTCCGCCACCTGACACACACACACACACACACACACACACACACACACACACACACACACACACACACACACACACACACACACACACACACACACACACACAGGTTGAGTCACGCACTCCGTTTTTAAGAAAGTCCATCTCCAGTGTCTCCAGTCCAACAAGTGTAAGGATCAGTTTCCACGGTCAGTGACAAGTGCCAGTACATCAAACTGATTATCAGATTTCAAACTTTTAAAAGTATATATTTGCTATCAATAAATAAAATCATTAAAGTTAATCATTATCAGAGTGGCTCATTTAGCACAATAAGGAAATGCCAAGAAAGGTTATTGTTTTAACCTGATTCCACTTTCAGAATAACGTATCCAAAAAAAAATCAAACATGTCTATTGTGCAGGAAAAGTCTACTAAGAGTCTGTAATTATTCACTCCACAGCAGCAGCAGCCGCCTGTTCTGTGTGTGGCCAGGTGCTAACAGCTAACGTGCTAATGTTCTTCATTACTAAAGTAAACACGGACTCACCTGGGCCTGAGCCTGGTCTGAGCCTGGGAGCAGAGCGGAGCCGGACTGGGGCTGTGTGGAGCGTTAGGCCCAGACTCTGAGACCAGAGAAGCATCTGCTAAAGTCATCGAGACTCATGTGAATCATTTCCTCTGCAGCCCACGGCATGTGGCACAGAGAGGAGCCATAACTCATCTGCACACAGCACTGAAGGAACAGACAGAGGAAAGCACCGGCTCTTTGGGATTATTATTATAAACAAACTCACATTTACTATGGGGGAAGTGTGACGCGCTGAGGATTTTATTAGACTTTTACGCTCCACAACATGAACTTATCTACTGTATATATGTATCTTATCCACTCACTTAAAGTGTTTGACAGTATTTCAGTGTATTCTTAGAAAATACCAAAAACAAAAACCAAAAAAGATGTTTTCTTTCAGTCACACTGTTACACTGCAAGAAATGCCCTTCTCAAAACAAGTACAAAAATCTTAAAATGAGGCAAAAGTCAAACATTTCAAGGAAAAAAAACTGCCAATGGGGCAAGCATTTCTTTCTTGGTAAGAATTCTTGAAAGTAGCATGATTTTCTAGTCCCCAAATTGCTTAAAACTAGGTAGAACTTTTGCTCAAAATAAGCAAATATATCTTGATTTAAGTAACTCAAATTGGAGAAATCTGCTTTGATTGAGAAAATAAGTCTTGAAACAAAATCTTAAAACAAGCATTTTGTGCCTTATAGTAGTCTGTTAGAATGAGGGAAAAAATGCTTGAAATTAGAATGTTTTTCTTAAATAAATGGTAAACTAAATAGTCAAACTATCCTAAAATGAGATATTACACCTTGGATGCCATTTAGCAGCTCGGGCGACCCGGGGATCAAACCCAGAACCTTCTTGCTGTGAAGCATGAGTGCTAGCCACTCAGCCACCGTGCTGCCGTGTAGATCAATGCTATGGAAATTATTGCATGTCACTGTGTAATTAAGAATGTATTTTGAAATGGGGACATTTCAAAATACAAATCCTCTTGCAGGTTGATAGTGAGGTGGATTTCACACCATATTGTTGCACAAAAACTCCACTGTGTTATGTGACTGTCTAATATTATTTTGGATATGTTATTGAAAGACCAAAAGTTTGGATGCAGATGAATGATTTGCATTAAAGAAGTTTGACACTGCACGTCACTGTTCTTGAATTAAGAATACATTTCTGTCTTAAAATAAGGAGCAAAGATGGGTTGCTCATGTGCAGAACAATGCTGCAGCTCATTTCTGGATCAATTCAGCTCAAAATAAGTTGCAATATCTCAATTAGATAAAGGTAGATTGAGCTTCTAAAAACAAGGCTGCGTTTCTGGCTCTACCAAGATATTTTTTCTAGTTGTACTAAAAACTAGGAAAAACACTAGATCAGTTTCCCCCAAAGAAGACAATTTAACTTTCTTGAAAATCATTACATAGAAGCAGTTTTGTAGAAAAGGTTCCAGTGAATCATCTGGCGTTGAATAGTTTGAGAGTAAAATAATTTCATATTTTATCATATATTTTATTACTTACTTATTTTTCTATTTTATTCTGATTTGTACATATACACTATTTTTTTTATTTTTAGAATTATGTCTCATTTGACACCAGTCTCTTGCTCTTTTTTTAAATATTCCATCTATTTTTTGTTCCCCTCTGTTATATATTATACTATGATGAGTGAGCTACTGCACCCAAACAATTTCCCTTGTGGATCAATGTCTAAGTCTAAGAATTATTTTTAGCATGAGTTGAGTAAAGAAATTCTTTGATAATCCATCACAAATGTATTTATTTTTATTTATTGAGCCTTTATTTAACCAGGTAAAAACCCATTGAGATCAAGACCTCGTTTACAAGGGTGACCTGGCCAAGAGGTCAGCAGCAACGTCCAGAGTAAAATAACAGTAAAATATCAAATGTAAAGTGCAATAGTTGTAAACAGTAAAATTAAGTGCAAATGATATTAAAAAAGATGCAAACAATTGTAAACACAAGCGATAAAGTGCGTTAGTTAAAATGACAGTACATTTAAAAACACAGACACTGATTTATGTTTTTTTTTTTTTGCCGATTATATAAAAAGGAGCGAAATGTTTTAAATGAGACAAGTTCAGCCATTTTCAGTTCAGTTCAAAGACTCTGCTGAAACATTTTCTGCTGCTTTGTTTCATGCTCTAATACTGTGTGCTGTTGGCCAGAACACTCCTGTAAACGAGAATACTTGTAATACCAGTAATGTTTAATCCGTCATTACATCAAATTATATTGAATGTTTGATGACTTTAGTAGCGTGCTTCAGCAAACTAATGTAGTTACACAATGAAAATAACCAAACTGGTTTTGCAAATAAAGATTCTGTTTAAATTCCCTTTCACTGGTGCCTTGTCTGTTCTTGTGTTTGGTGAATAAGTTTAAATGTAGAAGCACATGTATTTTAAGCTCTTAAAGCTGCATAACGGCACATTACATGCACGCTATATTTGTAACATCTACACTATAATACACAGTTTAAATGTAAGTCAAATAAACACGGAGAGTTCAACTGCCTAGACTTGAACATTTGATTGCACTTTCTCATGTGAATGATGTGTTTCATTTTAGATTGATTTCAAAATGACTGATTTTATGGTGGCCGGGGACAGTTTTGTCTCAGTTAGCGGTGTCAGTGTCAGTTACTCAGTGTCAAAGCGAATGTATGAGTGAATTATGGCCCACCACATATAACTTAGACTCAATCTATATTCTATAAAAAGAAGTCTCTTGGACCTCTAGATGTTGCTCACAGTCTAATGATGAGATCTGTTGGTATCTACAAAACTAAATAATATGTCATTTTGTACTAAACTTGGTCCGTGTGCCTTCTGTTTTTAGTTCCATCAAATTGTCCGTAAAGATTTTACAGAAGCAATTTAAAGACAAACATATTTTGTCCTTGCTCCAACAGATAGACATTTTTACTCACATGTTATTCCAGTTTTTTCCTTAAGTACCATGAGAAACACACCGAGCGCTCCGACCTGTCTAACTTACGCGCAGTTATTTAAAGGGGTCAAATCCGCAGAGAGCCCGTGACAGTGTGAGTTAACCCCTGACACCTCTGCCCCCCTCCACTCGTCCTCTCTCTTTCCCTAAAATGTGACAGCACCTCCTCAGATGGTCAAGTCAAAGTCCTGTGTACAGTGGGCCTCTCTGTGACGCTCTTTACAGCTTAGATTTATTGTGCTGTGCTTGTTGGAGGCTGATCGCATGTATGTGGTCAGTAGCTGCACAGACTGGGACCCAGGGCCGGCCCCCCTCTCCTGTTACACCCTATTTATATCCTCCCCGCGCCGGGCTGCTCCTCCGAACCCTCCTTAAGCCTGCGGAGAGAAAGCTGACATCTGCATAGGCTTCATGCACGTCTGACGCTGCCTGGATGCTAACCTGAATAAGAGTGTTTGCAAAAGGCTCTTTCATAACACTTGTTGATCTGAGGAAGTGTTTGGACTGGACTGGGAGAAGGTCCAGCTCAGGCATCTGTCAGGATTCTGCTGGAAGATCTGGGACTGTTGAGGATTACCAACGGACATCATTTTGATTGTTTTCTGTGACTTTAGGGATTGAGGATTTTGCAGTGCTTATTTAAGTCTGTCATCCAGTCGTCCAGATGGATTTGAGGCTCATCCTGCTCCAGTTTTACTCTACATAAACTTCTGTCTGTACCATCCAAAGGTTCGCAGTTTACCTAGATTGTTGTTTCTTTTCTTTTTTTATTTCAAACTTTTTCTGTGATACTATTTTGACTTTAGCTTTGGTTGGCATTTTCAGGTAACAGAACTTGCTCAAATCAAACATGACTTTCTTTAAGTTTTGTTCTTCATTGTACATCGTTTGAGGCTCACCCCGCTCCACCTGAACTTCATTCTTCTTGACCACAACCTGGACCTTAGTTACAGGTGGTTCTGTACTCCTCTTCAGTCAGTAGATTGGTGACAAGGCGGTTTTGCGTGGTCTCTTTTTGGAGGTCTTAGTCCCAGGCCCTGGTGCTGTGTGGCAGGCGTGAGACGTCGTCATGGACCACACGCTCTTTGGGTGCCTGAGAAGCCCCCATGGCCCGGGTCAAGCCTTACACCCGGCCTTCAGCCCCTCTTCTCTCGCACTGCATGGACGCTCAGATCATGTGTCTTATCCTGACCTGGCCTCATCGTCCTCTTCCTCCTCCACACCTTCTCCGTCTCCCTGCGTTATCTCTGGGTACCCTCCCGAAGAAGGTCTGTACCATCCACACCACCACCACCACCCACACCGCTCCCACCTGCCCCTGCAGCACCACGCGCCCCCCCAGCACCACCCGGCCCCACCCTGGCACATCTCACACCTGCCTGGGAACAGCAGCGTGAGCCGCCACAGTCTGCACTCACTGCACCCACAGGACTCCGGGCCCTCTCCTCAGGACATGAGCCACGGTGGAGGGCCTGCCATGTGTGCCAGTCCCCCCAACATGGGCAGCAGTACCCCCGGACTGGGCAGTGGGACCCCCACAGAATATCGACATGGCCTAAGCTCAGCTGAGGCCGACAAGAGAAGCAAGAGGAAGAGTGAGAGTTCAGGTAAGAACCATGAGTCTGAACAAAGAAGAGACTATACACATGTATATATTTAAATGAGCACATTTTTCTACTTCAGTGCCAATTTACTGGCAGCTACCATGCTTGTAAAATATGTGTATTTAAATAATATGACTATTTCACATTATTATAATTATTTTATTCCCCAAAATTCTGTACAGTTCAGAGCAAGCAAATCACATCACTTCTATGTAAATTGTCTAATTAAGTAATAATATATTAATAAGTTGGGCAAAATGGAAACAAAAGTTCCCTGTAAATTCCTACACAGTTCCGTTGTCCTTGTGCCGCCTGGGCTGGGTCGCAGTGTTGGATTGTGATAGTGAACACAGATGTGACGCGCTGAGCTGCTGTAAAACCACATCTGCTTCAGTGTGACTCTAAATGAACACGCAGTAAATAACACAATCCACCACAGTTGACCCCAGGCCCACCGCTACACACACACACACACACACACACACACACACACACACACAGCACACACACACACACATGCGCACGCACACAAAGCACAGGTGCATGTTCTGCTTACATGCAAGTCCCACCTGTGAATTATTGTACATACATACACAAACATTACAATTTCAGTTTTCAATCTCTATCAGTTTCAATCTGCTATATATGATTCCAAATTAGGGATTGTACATTTTCAGTTTTGTCTTAATATCTGTCAGGTCCTTTATTAGCAAAATACAGTATTATGTATCTCCAAATATCCAAATATCCAAATTACAAATACACAAAGTAGTCCAAAAGGTACTGGGTTTTATAGTGCAGAATAGTTTGAGGTCTCCTTTGCTGACCTGCACAGCTTTTCCAACCTCCTCTCAGCGCTTTAATCAATCAGGGCCTGACAGCGTGCCGGGGAGGGTGCTCGGGTACCGGGGTCGGGTGCCGGGGTCGGGCCGAGGCTTTCCTGAAGGCAACACGATCGGATGGTGTTTTTCGGAGAAGGTGCGCGCTCCATTTGTGGAAGAGGTGCTACGGGGGCACGGAAAGGGCACAGCGCGTGGACCAGCTGCACCCCTACACACACACACGCACACACACACACACACACAGGCACACGCACGCACACACACACGCACACTGGACCACAGGCGAGACTGAGCACGTGCACAAACAGAACATATAGTGACATATAGTAGACACTGTAACGGATTGATAATGTAGATTTACATATGGAGAGGCTTAAGGGGTTAAAATACTGAATACCAACTGTTACTTCACAGTAGTAGTAGTAGTAGTAGTTCCCTGTATAGCAGTGGTAAAAGTAGTATGTATAATGTATAATTTTTAGGTATCTGTGCTTTACTTAATTTTAAGGTGAATGCTTTCTACGTTTATTTCACTACATTTAAGAGCAGATATCTGTACTTTCTACTCCACTCTACACATTTGAACTGGACTGAAAAGTAAAAGTATTTCTATTATTATTATATGAACTCTGCTGAAAGGCCGAGGGGTTATTTTGAACATATTCGCAATTTGAGCAAAAGTAAAAACAGCTAAGGAACAAACTCTAACTCTATTCTAACTCTGAAGCCTTTAATAATAATAATAATAATAATAATAATAATAATAATAATAATAATAATAATAATAATAATAATAATAATAATAATAATAATAATAATACATTTTATTTGTTAGGCGCCTTTCAAGGCTCTCAAGGTCGCCGTACATCAAAATATTAAAGACCTCTAAATATACACAAAATACCTATACTTTTTTTTTTTTTTTTTACCATTAAAGTACATTTTGAAACTGGTACTTTCATATCTTTACACAAATAAACTTTTTCATGTGATACTTTTACTTTTTTTGCTACTTTTTACTATTTTTGAAACAACACTGAGTACTTCTACCTCCAGAAAACTTACACATGTTTATATGGATATTAGTTAGTAAAAAATATTTGTGATTTTTGGAATAATTTTGCGAATTATACTTGTATTTCTAATTTGAGTTAGCGACGAAGCAATACATTTTTTTTCTCTTTTTTGTGTGTGTGCAGAGCAGCTCATGGCCGATAAAATATGGTGACATTTTGAGGCCAATACGTACAAATGATTTGGAATTTTTTTCCAGTTAACACGATTTGAATTTACTACAAATTTAGTTAAAATTTACAATGCGCAATAAATGAACAATACATTTCAGATCATTTCAGTTTCACCACAAGCCTAAATCAAATAAAGCGATATCTACTTTCTGCATTTCCATTACCCGTGTACTCAGCGGATTATTTCATTTAAAAACTTCATAATTACAAGTCAAATTTGAATATTATGGCAGTGCGATTCCAGCTCCCACTGATGAATACTGTAGTTGTGTCCTTGAGCAAGAAACTTACACTTAGACTCAGACAAACTTTACTGATCTGCAAGTAGCAAAGTGTAAGTAGCAAAACGTGTAAGTAAAAATAAAATATAGAAATAGCAATACAAGTATATCTCAGCTGTGTACAAGAGGTAGTAAGGAAAAACACAGAATGCTTTTTGTGTCCTTGGGCAAGATATGTTTCATTTAAAAATTCATAATTGCAAGTCAAATTTTTATATTACCAACAAATAAAAACGGCATCAACTTGTGGGAAAATCCACGTGTGTCCAGATGAGATTCCCAGATCACACACTGTACTCTGCAGGACCAGCGGTGACACGTAATGAAGCAAAAGTACTAAAGTATAAATTGTAGGTATCTGTACTTTTCTTGAGCACATTTTAACGTGGATACTTTTTACTTCTGCTTCACTGCTACTATTTGAGAGCGGGTATTTGTACTTTCTATTCCACTACATTTTTGAACAGGACTGAAAAGTAAAAGTATTTTTTGTTATTGTTGAAAAAAATGGCTGAAAAGGCTGAGGAGTTTATTTTTGACATGTTCATAATCTGGGGAAACAAAAATGTGCAAATAAAAACAGCTAAAAAAAATAGAAATGTATTTGTATTGAACAAAATTCAGATGATCAAAATCGTTTTCTTCTTTCTTTCTTTCTTTCTTTCTTTATTAGTTTATTTGACAGGGACAATGTGCAAAAACATTAAAGATGCTTATATATAAACGTATATAAAACGTAAACAATATAATCAATACACACTCACACACTACAAATTACTAATTATTACACAATAAAATATTACAATAAAATCTCACTCAGATTATAACATACCAGTTATCATTCTTAATGCTGACACTGCTGATTCTCTAATAATAATTTCTTAACATTAAATGAAAAGTTTTTCATGTCAGAGGAAAGTTTCAAACTTTGTGGCAATTTATTCCATTCTTTGATGGCTTTGAAAGAAAAAGGCCGAGCTCCGTTTAGGTACTCTGCAGTCATTGTGACTTGTGGACCTGGAGGTCCTGGCTGTTTGTTCAGAGCTGTACACATTTTTTCAATGGAGGAGGCGCTGTGTTATTTAAGATTTTAAAGACTAATCGCACATTTGAATAGGTGATTAAATTGTCAAAGTTTAGCATTTTATGTTGTGCAAATATTGGACAATGATGATATCGCAGTGGCTTTTTGTCCAGTATCTTAACAGCCTGATTATATCAGGACTTTAAGGGTTTTGTTGTTGTCTCACATACTTGAGACCAACAAGTTATACAATAATTAATACGTGAGGTAATCATTGCATCCAGATAAACCTTTGCAGCATCATTGCTAAATTTGTTTCGAGTGTGTCTAAACACAGACAGACTATATTTTAAAGTATCAGAAACTTTTTTTAACATGCTTTTTAAAACTAAAAATTGGATCCAGAACAACTCCTAAATATTTGAATTCCTCTACTGTTTTGAGTTGGCTCTTATTTATCTATATACATGGAAAGGAAGACTTCTGTTTTTGTGTCTTAGTCAAATACATTGCCACCGTTTTGTTGTGTTCGATTTGAAGCTTTATTAGACCTCAATATACTTTTTATATTTTTAAACATTTATTTCAATACTTTTACTTAAGCAGAGTTTTTCTTGTGATACTCTTTTTTGGGTCTGGTTTCTGTAGTTTTACTTTAAATTGCACTCTGTAACTTTTTGGTTAGGGGTTCGTCACCTGCTTGTTTCAATGCTCTGCTTTGCTCTGTTTGTACTGTAAAACATTCCAGACAAAGCAACATCATGGGGAAAAAAGCGTTTGACAGACCCTCCACCAGAAAAGTTACACAATGCACCTTTAAGTAACAAAATCAAGTACAGGACATCATGGTTGTCTACTGATCTGATTAATCATTCTTGAGGTGGCCCAGTTTTCAGCACGCAGAACGTTTCCACAGCTTTGTTCTCCTCGAGCTTTCATCTTCACAGCCGATTCCAAACAACACAGTGTATCGGAAAACTATAGTGCCAGCTCCCAAACCCCACTTCCTCCAAAACAAAAGTACCGTGCATTCTCGAACGCCTTCGCACCAATCAAGCTCGCCCAATCAGCTGTCCAAATATTACACCATGAGATACAGACTACACCATCTGGACCCCTGCTATCACCACAGAGACGCTTAAAGGGACAGTGTGTAAGATTTTTACCCGTTAATTACTGAAATTGAAGATACCCATTCAAAAATACATTGTTTTCCAAGCCTTTTCACTTCCATCATGAAATCAAAGTATTCTTTTGGACTTAGATATAGTCACATAAAAGGGGGATCTTCCCCAAGCAGAGGCAGCCATTTTGAATACGAGAGCCGCAGAAGGACATTTGGGCTCCGCCTTCGCCTTCGGCAAGGCTCGTGGTTTTGGGTAAACAACACAAGCATGCTGCCGGATCAGACGTCGTAATGGATCTAACACGTGTTTTGGACTAAATTGTTTTACTGGATTTTATTCGCTGGATCCTTACGGACAAATTGAGAGCAAGTTTATGGTGAAATACAGAGTTTGACCTGTGCAAAGCATTCTAAGGTAAGCTAACCTCGTTTTGTGCTTTTCCGTATAAAAGCCCCATGTGCTCGGGGAGTGATTGTTTTGCAGGGAAATGAATTGCATAGTCAAAAAGAGAAGACTGTAAGGTTTCATTTGATGTGTAGAGTGTCATGGTACATGATCGGGAATGTGTGTTTTCATGAGAAAAAAACAAAACAAAAAACAGGACCGCGTTTTATTTATACAGTAGCGGCGCGCGGCTCGTGCGCGCGCCCGGGTGACCCTCGAGGTCTGCCGTAGCTAAAACAGAAAGTGCAATAGCACCATCCACCTATGCGCCACGAATCCTACACACTGGGGCTTTAAGTATAGAGTTTTTTCTTATTTTAAGTGTAGCCAGATGTATTTTCATATTTTTACGTACAAAAAGTCTTGTTCCATTGGTAGATCATTTTGCTTGTCAAGTAAAATTTACTCAAATTACAATGGAACTTTCTTATTCATGTCATGTTAACTTGGCTAGATGTGAGTTTTACAGTGTGATTTCAGTTGCCATGATAACAGATTTGGAAGATGATATAATGCTGAAGAAGAGCAGACAGAAGATAGATAGAACAGAAGATAGACAGTAGATAGAAGAACAAAGTTAAACCACAGAAACTGTTTTAAATCTACAATATTGTTACAGAAACATGAGCTGCAGCAGATACACAAAAAACCCTTAAATCTAGCCAAGTTAAGATGACTTGGATTAAGAAAATGTTCTATTGATTTGTGGAAATCTCACTTGACAAGTAAGAAGATCTACCAATGGAACAAGACTTTTGGTACTTAAAATATGAAAACACACCTAGTTAGAGTGAAGATAAGAAAAACAATTCTTTGTACTTAAATGAAAGTAAATCATCGCAGTAAATGTTTTTTGAATTAAGAAAAACATATGTCTAGTATCCACAAGTAGATCATTTTACTTGTCAAATGAAATCTACTGAAATCCAGTTAAAAATGATTTGAACTTTTTGTATTAATATTACGTTTTGCAGTGGAAATATCCAGCTGGTGAAAAAGTAGTGCACTCAAAATTTCCAACAATGCACCTTGAAAAGTATTGGTGGTCACTACAACGGTCAATATAGACCACAATGCATTGCGCGAATCGGTAAAACAATGACGTACAGCGACAGGTGTTTATCTGCAGAGCAGGTTTATGGTTCTGTAGATCCGTGAGTATGAATAAAACACTCATGTGCCAGTCTGATCTGATCTTTATTTATGACAGAAATCAAGTTTTGTCGAAGTTTAGCGGACGTTTTTTCACCCAGACGCCATGGAGTGAGCTATTTTGTCCGAGTGCACTATAGAGAGAGCTAATGAGTGAATGAGGGGTTAGGAACTAGAGTGGACATTTTGGACACAGCCTAGAAGTTATTTATTCAACTTGTTACATCTTAAATCTTTCATATAACAAAAAATAACCAGCAATTTCCTAGTAGCGCAAAGTAAAAGTACATACGGTACAATACTTTCCGAAAAAATATGGTTCCAGCTTTCATATATTGAACTTTATATAGTATAATCATAACATAACTACATGGGTATACGCAGGTCTGGACTGGGACAAAAAAATGGCCCTGGCATTTTTGGCTTAGACCAGCCCCTGATTTAGTCCTGGTTTAGTCCTGGTTCAGACCTGGTTTAGTCCTGGTTCAATCCTGATTTAGTCCTGGGGTTTAGTCCTGGTTCAGACCTAATGTAGTCCTGGTTCAGTCCTGGTTCAGACCTGATGTAGTCCTGGTTCAGACCTGGTTTAGTCCTGGTTCAATCCTGATTTAGTCCTGGTTTAGTCCTGGTTCAGACCTGGTTTAGTCCTGGTTCAATCCTGATTTAGTCCTGGTTTAGTCCTGGTTCAGACCTGGTTTAGTCCTGGTTCAATCCTGATTAATCCTGGGGTTTAGTCCTGGTTCAGACCTGATGTAGTCCTGGTTCAGTCCTGGTTCAGACCTGATGTAGTCCTGGTTCAGACCTGGTTTAGTCCTGCTTCAGACCTGATGTAGTCCTGGTTCAGTCCTGGTTCAGACCTGATGTAGTCCTGGTTCAGACCTGGTTTAGTCCTGGTTCAGACCTGATGTAGTCCTGGTTTAGTCCTGGTTCAGTCCTAAATTGTAGGCCGGTCTCTAAGTAAAAAAAAATACCAGTCCAGGCCTGCGTATACGAACTCATCTAGTTATTTATGTATATGTGAGTTTGTATGAGATATGTTGGTATTAACACTGCAGTAATATAATATAATGTAATGTAATATAATACTTCTTATAAAAGCAGTTCTAAGAATATTTTTAATCTCTGTTATCAAAAATATTATATATATATATATATATATATATATATATATATATATATATATATATATATATATATATATATATATATATATATATGTGTGTGTGTGTGTGTAAATAATAGTAATTGTACGCTATTAAAACTGGGGTGACAGTAGTTCAGTTCGTAGTGTTCACTGGTCCGAAGCGACTCCGGCTCCCGCAAATTGAAGGCTGTCATTGTGTCCTTGGGCAAGATACTTAGACTTAGACAAGCTTTTTTGGCCCACAAGGGAAATGTAAAAAAAACTAAAACGGACACAGTGGCTCACACGTAGCACGGTTGTAAGGAAAAGCAGTGCAAAGACGATGGAATGATTTTGTGCCCAGCTGGATGACACCCTTGCCTCCATTGTCTGCGTACGCTGGTGTGTGAATGCTCGCGTGAATGCTTGTGTTATGATGTCAACAGAAATTTGACAAAACGTATCAAAAAAACAAAACAGGCCTTCATGTCCGAACCACATGGATTTTGTTAATGAAAATGTGTGTATTTCAAACACAAAAAAAAATCTGTGATGTAGTAAAAAAAATGCTCTAGCGACACAGTCTAGTGCCACAGCCAAATGCTTGTGGGTGGATTTTCTTCAGTGAGAGACTGTTGTTAAAAGTTTGCTTTGAAACAATAAAAAAGGTTTGAAGTTTTATTTTGCAGACGCCACAGAGAGGGGAAAAGCCCTGGACCTCTCCCTGGCACATATTAAAAAGCCTGAAATAGAAAGTTGTATAAGTTGTAACACATTATAGTCTGACAAAACGACAAAACGTCACTAAGAATGGGGCTGTACAATAGTTTGAAAAATATGAATTCACCTTTGAACTTTGAACTCTGAAATTTGCTGTTCACAGTCTACGGGGCAGGCTGTAAAAAGTCCTTTAAATGTGAAAGTGAAACATTTTGGAACTGCACTTGTGTTCAAATTCACGTCTCAACATAAAAATCACTGGTTGAGCGGTCAGATCCACTGACTCAGGGTTGGCTAGTGTGATTCCAGCTCCCACAGATGAATGCTGTTGTTGTGTCCTTGGGCAAGATACTTAACCCACCACCTTGAATGTGGTTCCTTGTTATAAAGCACTCTGAGCTTTGAAGTTGGAAAAGCACCTTATAAAAATGTGACCATTTACTATTATACTTTTCTGGTTTTGTGTTTATGTCAAGATAGTTTTTGTCCAATGTTCCCTCTAAGGTGCGCGCAGACGTTCAGTGTGCACATCAAATACTTTTCAGCGCATAAAATAAAATCTAACTTGAACTCAGCGCTGGTTTGACACACGGAATCCAGTCTGATAGATTCAGTTTGTACATGTGAATGTGCACATGTTTTAGGGACAAGCCAACTACAAACAGATACATTTCGACCCAGGCCTGGACTGGTAATTGGGCATACCGGGCATTTTCCCGGTGGGCCGACAGTCCTAGGGGCCGATGCCCTTCTTTTTTTTATTTTTATTTTTTTTACTTAGAGACCGGCCCACAATTTAGGACTGAACCAGGATTGAACCAGGACTAAACCAGGACTAATCAGGTCTAAATCAGGACTAAATCAGGTCTGAACCAGGACTAAACCAGGACTAAATCAGGATTGAACCAGGACTAAAGTAGGACTAATCAGGTCTAAATCAGGACTAAATCAGGTCTGAACCAGGACTAAATCAGGATTGAACCAGGACTAAACCAGGACTAATCAGGTCTAAATCAGGACTAAATCAGGTCTGAACCAGGACTAAACCAGGAATAAATCAGGACTGAACCAGGACTAAACCAGGACTAAATCAGGTCTGAACCAGGACTAAACCAGGACTAATTATGAGGGGCCGGTCTAAGCCAAAAATGCCAGGGCCATTTTTTTGTCCCAGTCCAGACCTGTTTGGACCGCATTTCGCTCGCTTCCTTCAGTATTACCGTAGTTGTCCTGCACATCTCCGAGCAGCGGCAGGTCCGCACCAGTCGACAGGAGCGCTGCCGCACACACTCCACATAGGGAAGAACAGAACAGGAGACAGGTAGAGCCATAATGTAATCCTCAGCTGTTTTCTTTTTTCTGTCCCAGTCATAGTTTTTTGTGAGCCAAAAAAAACAAAAAAAAACAAAAACGTGACTTTCTCAAAGTGTGAATCCTCTGCCCAGAGCGTTATTCCACAGAGCTCTGACACTCACACAAAATTACTTAAATAGGCAGATGATTAAAAAGTAAGATATAAACTGATAGTGGTCTATAGGTCCTACAATCCCTGAAAAAATCTGCAGGCTATATATTTATCAAGCTGAAAAAATCTCTCTTCATGTGGTTTTACAGGTTTATACACTATAATTTAATTTTATGTATGTATGAGGTTATTTTTCAAATATTGTAATGTTCAATGTTTCACTGACCACAGCAGGACCCTCACACTGACATACAACATGTACAAAGCTCATGAACAGATTTTTGTCTTTGTCATTCTAAGTGGACCAAAAAAAAAAAATCAGTTGTATTAAAAGTAATGTAACAGAAATCACTGCAGTAATTTGATGAAAAACCTATGTAATTTGCAATGATCTGTGTGTGATACTGGTGTGGTCGCAGTGTGCATGTCGGATGTCGCTCACGGGGGTCCAAGGAATGCTCAGGGAGGGAAAAATTAGGGGGAACATTGGTTATGTCCAGAGTTGTGAAATTTTATTATAAATACTACAATAACAAAAAAACAAGGTTAAAAGTTTCAAAATGTTCTGAATTTTAAACACATTTACTGAATATCTCCCTCCTGACCTCCGCAATATTGACTCTCTTCCTATTTTCAAATCCAGACTCAAAACACACCTGTTCAGACAATCCACTTTCACCATCTTCCAGTTTTTGTATCTCTGTTTTTATCTTTGTATTTTAAAGATCCCATGACATGGTACTTCTTGATGCTTTTATATGGCTCCTTAATGGTTCCCTAATACTGTAAATGAATCCTTCTTCAAAATCAACACTCACTGCATGAGAAGACAAGATGAGAAAGAGTAATTTTTCTCACTCTAAACACTCCATAATGGGCGTTGTTGCTTGAATGCAAATGAGGAGAAAAGAGATGGCCTATAGTAGAGGGTGGGAGCGTGGCCAAACTCTCCGCTCTGGCTCTGAGCGCTCACCTGATCCATTTCCGTGTTTTTGCACGGGGGGAGAGATTTGAAGCGTTCCATTGAAAAATAAACACATTTCCACAGAAAATAAAATTAAACCACTGCTGTTCAAAGGTCCAGAGGCTCAGATAAAGGACTTCCGAGCCTAGAAACACTCGGACGTGCCTCCAGGCAAATAAAAAAACGCATTTCGCATTGCCTAGCGCATTCGCAGTCCAAACTTTCTGGGCGTGATTTACAGAGACGCTGAGTACAGACAGACGGGGGTGGAACTGCATTTGCATTTCTTTTTTCGATCTGACGTCAATAAGGTGCCTTGTTCAAAATCGCCCGTTTGAGCTCAGATTTTTTGTAACGCAGAAAAGGATCGCAAATGCTCAGTTTAGACATTTCGCAACTTTTAACCATGGGGGGGCCTAAACAGGGTAGGGGAGCTCACATTAACGTTCAAAAACCTCAGAAAGTGAAAATTTCATGCCATGGGACCTTTAAGTATTTTTATGTTTTAACTTTGTTTTGTACAGTGTCCTTGGGTGTCTTGAAAGGCGCTTTTGAATAAAATGTATTATTATTATTATTATTATATTTAAATGAATAGAGGATAATTATAACTCATGTGAAACTCATGTTAAAAACATAAAATTTGTGTTCAAATTCACATAATAATCACACAATTTTTGTTTTTCTGGCTTTATGTCTATGCCAAGATAGTTACATCCAAAGTTGTGAAACCTTTAAAATTCAGGAAACTGAAACTGGTGAAGGCTTTTGTTGTAATTCTTATATTTTTAAAACACATTTGCTGCCTGAATATCCAAACGAATAAGATAAGATAATTATAACTCATTTGAAACCCATGTTAAAAACATCATCCCTGATTTTTACGGTTTTAAAACATGAAATTTGCAGTGCTCCAAAGTGTTTCCTCAGTTACATTATGTATTCTGAGCATCCTGATGATACACCATGATGAGTTTATCAGCATTTTTCAAAACATTTCAAGGCCAGAGCGAAGTTTTGCCATCACGGTAAACTTCTGTACGTCAGTGTTTTTTTTTTATGTGCGTTGTTCCAGGTAAATAAGCAAATAAACAAAACAACTAGCATGCTAACGCGCACTTGATTACCGTATTTTCAATCAATCAGTCAAACATTTATAAAGGGCTTTTCATGGGTGAGTGTTGAGTATTCGCTACTGAAAAGCCTGAGGGGTTATTTTTAACATAATATTTGTAATTTGAGTAAACAAAAATATAATAAATCAAAACAGCAAAGAAAAGTCATTTTTTAATGTGATACTTTTACTTGAGGGTTTTTTGCTCCAGTATCTGTTTTTTACTTAAGTATCAAAACTGAGCACTTCTTCCACCTCTGCCGTATAGAACACTTATAAATCTTCTTAATCTTAACTCAGTGCACTTTTTTGTCCCTTAAACAATGGGCAGGGTCTGTGTGCGTGTGTTTTTGTGTGTTTCTCTGTGTTTTTGTGTGTTTTTTGTGGACAGATGAAAGCTCGTGCAGTGGGGCCTAATTACTGTGGCGCTGTGGCTGGATCATAAAGACTCTGGAGCTCATTTGAAGCTCAGGCTGAATCTGGAGTCTCTGCTCGTGTTTCATTCTTTTTCCTCTTTACACCAGCTCTGTCTTCACCACGAGCAAATTACAGGGAAGCCATGGGGAGGTCAGAGGGTGAGACAGGCACAGGGATGCGGGCAGAGACGGGCGCAGAGACGGGCGCATAGACGGGTGCAGAGGCGAGTGCAGAGACAGGTATAGTGTCAGGCACAGATGGGCTTAGAGATGGATGTAAAGACAGGCACAGAGAAGGGCGGTGAGACAGGCACAGAGACAGGTTCAGAGACAGGGACAGAGACAGGGACAGAGACAGGTTCAGAGACAGGGACAGAGACAGGTTCAGAGAGGGGCAGGTCTGGACTGGGACAAAAAAATGGCCCTGGCATTTTTGGCTTAGACCGGCCCCTCATAATTAGTCCTGGTTTAGTCCTGGTTCAGACCTGATTAGTCCTGGTTTAGTCCTGGTTCAGACCTGATTTAGTCCTGATTTAGACCTGATTAGTCCTGGTTTAGTCCTGGTTCAGTCCTGGTTTAATCCTGATTTAGTCCTGGTTCCAACCTGATTTAGATGTAATTAGTCCTGGTTTAGTCCTGGTTCAATCCTAATTTAGTCCTGGTTCAGACCTGATTTAGTCCTGATTTAGACCTGATTAGTCCTGGTTTAGTCCTGGTTCAATCCTCATTTAGTCCTGGTTTAGTCCTGGTTCAGACCTGATTTAGTCCTGATTTAGATGTAATTAGTCCTGGTTTAGTCCTGGTTCAATCCTGATTTAGTCCTGGTTCAGACCTGATTTAGTCCTGATTTAGACCTGATTAGTCCTGGTTTAGTCCTGGTTCAAACCTGATTTAGTCCTGGTTTAGTCCTGGTTCAGACCTGATTTAGTCCTGATTTAGACCTGATTAGTCCTGGTTTAGTCCTGGTTCAATCCTGGTTCAGTCCTAAATTGTGGGCCGGTCTCTAAGTTAAAAAAAAAAGAAAAAAAGAAGGGCATCGGCCCCTAGGACTGTCGGCCCACCGGGAAAATGCCCGGTATGCCCAATTACCAGTCCAGGCCTGGAGACGGGTTCAGAGACGGGCACAGACTTCAGTTTCAGCATTTGGCACTCACAATCAGGACTGAACAAAATATAGAAAAAATTTGCTTGATTGAGAGGGGAGTTAAAGAGGCTATTTTTGTCAAAAAAGAGAATCCTTCTCTGAACACAAATGGTGGAGTCAGACATAATTTGTCTCCCATCTATAATTCCATTCTTAAGCCTAGATCAAGCAAACAGGGGAACAATAAGGCTAGCCAGGTCAGGGCCAGAGGTGTGAAAAACAGTCGTTGTAGGGATGAATAGGTATGCTAATCTAGACGCCAGAGAAACAAAAGACTGAAAGTTTCGGAATGTAGTTAGCTAGTTAGCTCCTCCCTGCAGCAAGATATAAGTAAGTGTCTTACCAGCATTCTAATTAGAGCTGACGAAGCCTCTCGGATGAGCGGCGAAACGTTTTCGACCAAACAAACTTTGTCCAGTTGACAAATTGAATTTCTTCTTTTATCTTTAAGGTGAATTATGTAACTTTTCTGGTGGAGGGTCCATCAAATGCTTGTCTTCATGGAGGTGTTATTGCTTTGTCTGGAATGTTTCAGAGTATGGCATTAAACTTTTCTATCATCATGGAGACCAAACCAGACCAAGTTACAGGTCAGATCTGGAGAGGCGACCCCGCTCACAGTCAGAATGTCTGTTTTTCTCTGTATTTTTGAGCAATAAAACCACCTGTAATTAAATAAATGTAAAGTAGATCACTTTAATGTCATACTGTGGAACATTCCAAGCAGAGCAATGACATCTCCATAGAAACAAGCAGGTCAACCAAGTTACATAGTGCGTATTGCATCATTTTCGTATTTTATTAATTTCAAATTACCCAGTACATCCACTTTGATTTGTTCTGAACATGATCATTTCAGATTTTGTCATGCACCACGTTAAACCTTTACAGATGTTACAGTAAAAAGAAAAGACCTCTCCTTAAACTTTAAAATGTCTTAAATAGAATGTTGTATATGTCGTAACCTGTAGTAGAGGGTAAAGACGTATACATGTAAAAGTACAATACAAATTTTAAATATCTGTACTTAACTTTACTTAAGTACATTTTATACTGGATACTACTTTTACTTCACTACATTCAAGAACGTGTATCTGCACTTTCTACTCCACTAAATTTTAGATCTGAATTGAAATATAAAAAGTACTTTAAAATGGCTGAGAATTTTTTTTAGCACATTTAATTTGAGTTTCCATTCCAACTTTGAACAAACCAAAATACACAAAAACAGCTAGAAAAATTAAGAAATCAAATCAATTAAAATGAGCTGAATTCTTTCTCAAAATCACTACATTTCATCCTTTAATTGTTCTAAAAATCTTACTTTTTACTTTTTAAGTACATTTTTCATGTAATACTTTTACATTTACTTGAGTAACTTTTTGCCTCTGTATCTGTACTTTTACTTAAAGGGACAGTGTGTAAGATTTTTACCCGTTAATTACTGAAATTGAAGATACCCATTCAAAAATACAGTGTTTTCCAAGCCTTTTCACTTCCATCATGAAATCAAAGTATTCTTTTGGACTTAGATATAGTCACATAAAAGGGGGATCTTCCCCATGCAGAGGCAGCTATTTTGAATACAAGAGCCGCAGAAGGACATTTGGGCTCCGCCTTCGGCAAGGCTCGTGGTTTTGGGTAAACAACACAAGCATGCTGCCGGATCAGACGTCGTAATGGATCTAACACGTGTTTTGGACTAAATTGTTTTACTGGATTTTATTCGCTGGATCCTTACGGACAAATTGAGAGCAAGTTTATGGTGAAATACAGAGTTTGACCTGTGCAAAGCATTCTAAGGTAAGCTAACCTCGTTTTGTGCTTTTCCGTATAAAAGCCCCATGTGCTCGGGGAGTGATTGTTTTGCAGGGAAATGAATTGCATAGTCAAAAAGAGGAGACTGTAAGGTTTCATTTGATGTGTAGAGTGTCATGGTACATGATCGGGAATGTGTGTTTTCATGAGAAAAACAAAAAAAACAAAAAACGGGACCGCGTTTTATTTATACAGTAGCGGCGCATGGCTCGTGTACGCGCCCGGGTGACCCTCGAGGTCTGCCGTAGCTAAAACAGAAAGTGCAATAGCACCATCCACCTATGCGCCACGAATCCTACACACTGGGGCTTTACTTAAGTAACAAAATGCAGTACTTCATCCACTATTGGTTGTAATACATAATAGTCTGACAAAACTGCAGTACTTCACAAGAAAAATATGAATTCACCTTTGAACTTTGAACTCTCAAATTGGTTCACAGTTTATGGGTTAGGCCGTAAAATGTCATTTAACAGTGAAAGCCAATACTGTGGAATTGAGCTGTTCAAATTCACATGATAATTTCCAACAATTTTAAAAACTTGACAGATTTTTATGAGCTATACAAAACTAAAAAAAATGGTTTTAATCTATGATATGAAACAAATGCAGAGTATAGAGATCAAATTAGCACGACTCATAATATAAAAGTCTTTGTGAGCTGTTTCCTACAAGTAGAACTAGTGCCGAGCCTCTCTCTTCCTCTTTCTCTCCCCCCTCATCTCCTCCTGGCTCCTTTGTTTGGTTTTGTAAAAATATTCTCCTAATTAAAGGGAGATCTTTTGGCTGCGCTGAGGCCAGAGCTAACCCTGGGTCATAGGTGAAGACTGCTGCTTCTGACGTGTACAACTGTCCCCAAAACACAGTATGAAGCGAGGTATATGATGGTGAAGTAAATCTATCTAAATGTACAAAATTTAAAAAATAAAAAAAAATAAACGGGAGAATGAAGTTATTAAAGGTTCTATATTATGCAAAACTGACCTTTTTTTTTTAGATTAGAAATTCCAGGGGTGAAACTATCTAAATCATTCTAGTGAAGGTGTATGGAGTTTAAAAACACAGTGAAGCACTTCTTGTGCCACATGACAAAAAAATAGTAGTACCAAGAAAATGTACACGTGATAAATACTGACCTCAAAAAACTATTGTCCCAGCTTTCATATATTGAAGTGTAAGTACAACAACTCAACCTTATGTAACTGATAACGTCCTGTCAATCACCATATTTCATTTCTACTACTATTTTTATTGCTATTTATTTTGAATTTATTATTACCATTTATATTATATTATTTTATAATTTTACTCTTTATTATATTATATTGTGATGTGTGATCTACTATGTCTAGGTCATTTCCCTTGTGGATCAATAAAGTTTGTCTAAGTCTAAGTCCAGCCAAAAATTAACCAGTAATTTGCCAATGCAAATACACATGATAAATACTGACCTAAAAAACAAGCAAAAACACACACAAAAAACTGGGCCTCATTCATGAAATATTCTTATGAACAAATTTGTACTTAAGTCCTTATGAACATTTTTGACATTCATAAAACTTTTTCTTAACTGAAAATATTCTTCTGTAAGAACAAATCCTATGAACAGTAAGGCTGACTCGTAATTCCTTCATGATTGTAAGGTATATGTTTTCTACGTTTGTTTCTATGTTTCTATGTTTAAATGATTCCTATAAACATATTACTATGTGATCCAATAACATTTATGAGGAGTTTTATAGAGCATGTGTCTATTGAGTCTACAGACTTTCTACAGGCTGCAGTGGGCCTCAGTCTGTCCCAGCCCTAGTGCTCTCCATTTTCATGGATGAGGCACATTGACCCATCTTTCATTTATCAAACCGTAAGTTGATACGTTTCATTTAAAAACAGTTTGTAGTGGTCCAAAGTCATTCCTCACTTACCTTATCCACTCCGAGACCAGAGCGGAGTTTCGCCTTCATAGTTAAAGCCCCAGTGTGTAGGATTCCTGGCGCATAGGTGGATGGTGCTATTGCACTTTCTGTTTTATCTACGGCAGACCTTGAGGGTCACCCAGGCGTGCGCACGAGCCGTGTGCCGCTACTGTATAAATAAAACGTGGTCCCGTTTTTTTTTTTCTTATGAAAACACACATTCCCGATCATGTACCATGACACTCTACACATCAAATGAAACCTTACAGTCTCCTCTTTTTGACTATGCAATTCATTTCCCTGCACAATAATCACTCCCCGAGCACATGGGGCTTTTATACGGAAAAGCACAAAACGAAGTTAGCTTACCTTAGAATGCTTTGCACAGGTCAAACTCTGTATTTCACCATAAACTTGCTCTCAATTTGTCCGTAAGGATCCAGCGAATAAAATCCAGTAAAACCATTTAGTCCAAAACACGTGTTAGATCCATTACGACATCTGATCCGGCAGCATGCTTGTGTTTTTTACCCAAAACCACGAGCCTTGCTGAAGGCGAAGGCGGAGCCCAAATGTCCTTCTGCGGCTCTCGTATTCAAAATGGCTGCCTCTGCATGGGGAAGATCCCCCTTTTATGTGACTATATCTAAGTCCAAAAGAATACTTTGATTTCATGATGGAAGTGAAAAGGCTTGAAAAACAATGTATTTTTGAATGGGTATCTTCAATTTCAGTAATTAACGGGTAAAAATCTTACACACTGTCCCTTTAAACTAACAACAACTAGGTTCCTAATGTGCACTTCCTGATCATAGGACAATAAAATGGTCCGTAATTACACACTAAACACATTTTGACCTCAAGCGCTGTCACAGTAGCGCTGACAACAACAAGCATCCTAAACTCCACACAATTTCACTATATCATTTGGATAATTTCAGCCCTGAAGCTGTTTCTTCAGTTCAGAACTGAAGAAGTAGCTTGGATGAGCTGCGAAACTTATTCGACCAAATAAACTTTGTCCAGTTGACAAACTGAATTTCTCCTTTTGCCACTAACAGTCAATAGAAAACGAGGTAGCCTTGTTATCTACTTGTTATATTTATCAGGCCCCACCATGTCCACAGTTGATGGATTTTCATTCATTTTTTTTGTTTGGTCATCATAATTACAAGGCTGCTGCATCTTTATAGTGCGATTATGAACTTTCATTGACAATTTTAAACAAACAAAAAAATCCTGCACAGAAGTCTAATATCTTCTTATGGGCACAGAGGGAACAGGGTGGGAATTGAGGGGATAGAGCTCTTTAATATAATTTTTATCACTGTTTGTGTATAGAGTGTGTTGTTTTATGCTATTTGTGTATTCAAAATTGTTTTTGTATGTCTTAGGAAGTGCAAGTGGAACAAAGCATCTTTTCAATTTTTCTTTCCTGATAAACATGCAGGGCACCAAAAAGCAGCACCAACACAACAGCTTGGTGCAGGAATTAGCATGCAATCACACAGTGTTCACGCAAACCACACACCAGCGCACAGCAGGAAAGTCTGAAGGAGTAAATTAGGACAACATGTTTTTGTCGGAACGTTTATGGAAATACCCAAACAAGCTGACATTTCTGGACAGGGCTGTGATACAAATAACATGTGTTTTAATTGATCATTCTCTTGGAGCCGTTCCCTCGGCATTATTTATTTGTTGCCTCATTTCACGTCAAATATTTGATCAGGCCGTACGCAGGGAAAGTCAAAAGGAGCGAACACTTCAAATATACAGTGGAAGAGAAGTCAGAGATGTGGTGTAATTTCGCAATGGGTTCCAGATTGAAAAAGCACATGCAATCAATGTGTGGTTAAATTAGATGACGGAAATACTTTATAAACATAGAAATAGATAGTGACAAGGCATCACACAGATTTATAAAGGGTCCATATTATGATATTTTCTGATCTGTGTTATAATGTTATTTCCTCATCGAAAACATACCTGGAGTTGTGTTTAATTTGCACGCTTAACACACAAACCCTGTGTATTTAGGCTGAATTCTTCTCTCAAACTGAACATACTCTGTTCCACCTTGTGATGTCACGTGGTAATACAGGACATGCTCCACTGTGTCTTTAAACTCCATATACCTTCACTAGAATTATTTAAACAATTTCAGCTCTAGAATTGCCAGTCGCTACTGAACTGAAGGTAAAAGGTAGCTGTTTGCTGGAGGCATCCAGAACAGACGCCCGAGCCACCTCAGATGCTCCTCTCGACGTGGAGGAGCAGCGGCTCTACTCCGAGTTCCTCCCATGTGACTGAGATCCTCACCCTATCTCTAAGGGTACGCCTGTGGAGGAAACTCATTTCAGCCACTTGTATCTGCGATCTTGTCCTTTCGGTCATTACCCAGAGCTCATGACCATCGGTGAGGGGAGGAACGTAGATTGACGGTAAATCAAGAGCTTTGCCTATTGGCTCAGCTCCCTCTTCACCACAACAGTCCGGTACATCGTCGGCAGTGATGCGGTCGCTGTACTGGACCGTTAAACTAACCAGCTGTCAATCTCACGCTCCATCCTCCCCTCACTCGTGAACAAGACCCCGACTCCTCCACTTGAGTCAAGGACTCTCCACTCACCTGGTGAACTGGCAATTATTTTATAACAGATGCCCTTCCAAATGAAACTCTTCTCTCAGAACCGATCCCTGTGCCTTACTTGGATTATACACATGGTTAAATTACCAAAACAGGCACGCATTACATTTCAAATAGTCATCTACTTTTATACTATACTATATTCATTAGAAGCAATTCAGTTTTGGAAGAATTGTTTTGAAATTGTATTCTAATGTCTTAAAAGCGCTGCCCCTGATTTTTACCATCTTAAAAACGTGAAAAACAGAACTAGTTCACCCAAAGTTATTCCTCACTTTCTTTATGCAGTCTGAGACCACAGTGGAGATTCGCCGTCACAGTGAAGCTAACAGCAACTTCCATCCTAACATGCACTTCCTGATTATAAAATAATAAAATACTCCATAATAACACAGCAGACATATTTTGATCTCAAGAGCTGGCACAGTAAAACTAACAACAACTAGCTTCTTAACGTGCACTTCCTGATAAGAGATGCTTATACGACATATCTGTACTGGGACAAATTCTGCTCAAAAACATGGGGGAAAAAATCAGGGTCTTTAAAGGTGCACTGTGTAACTTTTTGGTTGGGGGCTGCACCTTCTTTTTTCTATGGATATGCCATTGCTCTGCCTGGAATGTTCCACAATATGACATTATTGTACAACAACTCACCCTTATGTAAGATATAATACTCCCTACAACTGTACAACAATTCAGTCTTAAAGGGACAGTGTGTAAGATTTTTACCCGTTAATTACTGAAATTGAAGATACCCATTCAAAAATACATTGTTTTCCAAGCCTTTTCACTTCCATCATGAAATCAAAGTATTCTTTTGGACTTAGATATAGTCACATAAAAGGGGGATCTTCCCCATGCAGAGGCAGCCATTTTGAATACGAGAGCCGCAGAAGGACATTTGGGCTCCGCCTTCGCCTTCGGCAAGGCTCGTGGTTTTGGGTAAACAACACAAGCATGCTGCCGGATCAGACGTCGTAATGGATCTAACACGTGTTTTGGACTAAATTGTTTTACTGGATTTTATTCGCTGGATCCTTACGGACAAATTGAGAGCAAGTTTATGGTGAAATACAGAGTTTGACCTGTGCAAAGCATTCTAAGGTAAGCTAACCTCGTTTTGTGCTTTTCCGTATAAAAGCCCCATGTGCTCGGGGAGTGATTGTTGTGCAGGGAAATGAATTGCATAGTCAAAAAGAGGAGACTGTAAGGTTTCATTTGATGTGTAGAGTGTCATGGTACATGATCAGGAATGTGTGTTTTAATGAGAAAAGAAGAAAAAAAAAAACAGTGAACGGGACCGCGTTTTATTTATACCGTAGTTGTCGGCGAGGGCTCACACAGCGCCGGGTGCGCGCGGTTCGTGCGGGGGTACACGAGCTGTCCACGTTACGGCGCGCCCGGGTGACCCTCGAGGTCTGCCGTAGCCAAAAGAGGAAGTGCATGGTACCTACACCACCTATGCGCCACGAATCCTACACACTGTACCTTTAAGTAATGGATAAACTTATGTTCTATCAATCAGTACATTTTTGCACTGCCGTTCTTGTCTCCTGTATAGTTGTGATTTGATATTTTATTTGATATTTTATTACTTATTTTTCTATTTTATTTTGACTTGTAAATACACATTTATTATTTTTGATTTTTATAATTATGTCTCATTTGACACTGCTATCTTTTTTACTATACCATCTATTTTTGTTACTCTCTGTTATAAATTACATTGTGATGAGTGAGCTACTGTACCCAAATAATTTCCCTAGTGGATCAATAAATTTTAAGTCTAAGTTAAACAACTCTACATTACATTTATTCAATTACAGGTGGTTTTACAGCTCAAAAATATCTGAAAACATGGTCTGGTTTTGTCTCCATGAAGATAGAAAGCTTTAACATCATACTGTGAAACATTCCAGACAAAACAATAGTGTCTCCACGAAGAAAAGCATTTGACTGGAAAAGTTACACAGTGCACCTTTAAAGAAATGATCTGAACGAAAATGAAATGAAACTGAAACAAGCCTGGTTTCCTTGAGAGCTGGGGACAGATGGAGTCCTTATTGGCTGTAAAGAGAGCGCAGTTAAAGTCCCACATGTGTGCAGCAGGCGTGAGTCCTTCCAGCCACTTAAAGTCTCCATAAACAAAGTCCCAACTGTAAAGTGTGACGGACAGTCCCCATTGTTCCTCGCACACCGCTCTGCACCTGCCACTCAGGCTTATAGCTTGCATATAAATCTGCTGAAAGTGGTCTTTAAAGGGCCTTTATCTTACACGTTTTTGTTGTATGTTATAATGTTGTTTCCTCATCAAAAACATACCTGGAGTTGTGTTTTATTTCATTCATTTAACACACTAACACCGCACATTTAGTAGTTCTTCTCTCCAACTGTGTTTCAAAGCCCCAGTGTGTAGGATTCGTGGCGCATAGGTGGATAGTCGCTATTGCACTTCCTGTTTTAGCTACGGCAGACCTCGAGGGTCACCCGGGCGCGCCGTAGCGCGAAAAGCTCGCGTACCGGCGCAAGAACCGCGCGCCACTACTGTATACATAAAATGTGGTCCCGTTCACTTTTTTTTTTTTTTTTTCGCATGAAAACACACATTCCCGATCATGTACCATGACAATCTACACATCAAATGAAACCTTACAGTCTCCTCCTTTTGACTATGCAATTCATTTCCCGGCACAACAATCACTCCCCGAGCACATGGGGGTTTTATACGGAAAAGCACAAAACGGAAAAGCACAAAGCTTACCTTTGAAGGCTCTGCCCAGGTCAAACTCAGCATTTCACCATAAGCTTGGTCTGAAATCTGTCCGTAAGGATCCAGCGAATAAAATCCAGTAAAACAATTTAGTCCAAAACACGTGTTAGATCCATTATGACGTGTGATCCGGCAACATGCTTGTCGTTGTTTACCCAAAACCACGAGCCTTGCCGAAGGCGAAGGCGGAGCCCAAATGTTTTTCTGCGGCTCTCGTATTCAAAATGGCTGCTTCTATATGGGGAAGATCCCCCTTTTATGTGACTATATCTAAGTCCAAAAGAATACTTTGATTTCATGATGGAAGTGAAAAGGCTTTGAAAACAATGTATTTTTGAATGGGTATCTTCAATTTCGGTAATTAACGGGTAAAAATCTTACACACTGTCCCTTTAAACTCCATATACTTTCACTAGAATCATTTGGATAATTTCATCCCTGGAATTGCCAATCTTGAGCGCACAAAAAGTAAAAAAAAAAAAAAAACAACCTACTGTTAAATTGGGAAATACCACTTGATGACGTCACAAGCATTTTGAGGTTTGAAGATGTAGAAGACTAATAATAAAGGGTTGAGAATGAAACAAAACACCCCTCCAGGTGTGTTTTGGCGAGGTAACAACATTCTAACACAACTTAAATCTCACAAGAGTCAAATTTACGTAATAAGATCTTTAAAACAAAACAAAACGTATGGTGTTTGGTTTCAGAGTCACAGGACGGGAATTATAAATCAGACGTGAGCAGTAAACCCAGGAAGGAGCGCACGGCCTTCACCAAGGAGCAGATCCGGGAGCTGGAGGCAGAGTTCGCCCACCACAACTACCTGACCAGACTAAGGCGCTACGAGATCGCCGTCAACCTAGACCTAACCGAGAGACAGGTCAGTCCAGACTACGTATGTTTTTTGTAGCTTTTGGGCACCTTGACAAAAAGAAATATGGGAAAAGAATAAATAAATAAGAAATAATTAACAAAGGGGTAATGAAAGAAAAGGAAGAGAAGGAATCTTATTTTCTTATTTTTTGTTTTCTTTTCCCTCATGCCCTTACCCTCGTACATCTCTTCCGTTTTAGTACTAACACTAACCAGGACTAATCAGGTCTAAATCAGGGCTAAATCAGGACTAAATCAGGTCTGAACCAGGACTAAACCAGGACTAAATCAGGATTGAACCAGGACTAAACCAGGACTAATCAGGTCTAAATCAGGGCTAAATCAGGACTAAATCAGGTCTGAACCAGGACTAAACCAGGACTAAATCAGGTTTGAACCAGGACTAAACCAGGACTAAATCAGGATTGAACCAGGACTAAACCAGGACTAAATCAGGATTGAACCAGGACTAAACCAGGACTAATCAGGTCTAAATCAGGGCTAAATCAGGTCTGAACCAGGACTAAACCAGGACTAAATCAGGATTGAACCAGGACTAAACCAGGACTAAATCAGGTTTGAACCAGGACTAAACCAGGACTAATTACATCTAAATCAGGACTAAATCAGGTCTGAACCAGGACTAAACCAGGACTAATCAAATATAAATCAGGACTAAATCAGGTCTGAACCAGGACTAAGCTTTTTGCATAAACATTCACTCAGTTTCTAAATTTGATCATTTTTTTAGGTTTAAAATTTCACTTCCTGGCTGGAGATAGTGACATCATCGTAGGTAATTTCATTACCTCCAAAAGAATCCTCTAATGTACAAAGTGATCTGACAAATGCACATAAGAAAACACCTTTATTTTGTTAGAATCATATTCAAAATATCAGAAAAAATAAATTGTGGATAGAATTCTCCCTCGTGTGATGGGACTCTACTTCCTGTAATTTTCAAGACATTTTTCACCTTTTCTTCACAGATCGCTTCTTGATTGGTGTAAAACTATCATTTATATTCACAATAATTATAATTCCATCAAATTAAGTCAAATTAGAGAATCATAAAAATCTGCCATACACACTTTAATTTGTATTGTATATATATGTTAGTGTAAAACATTGCTGAAACTGTGATAGAAATAATCAGTTTGGAGTGTTTACAAAAATGAAAGTTTACTACATTATGAGAATGTTTAAAGGTGCATTGTGTAACTTTTCCGGTGGAGGACACATCAAATACTTTTCTCCACAGATATGTTATTGCTTTGTTTGGACACAAACACACAGTATGATGTTAAACCTGTCTATCCAAACCAGACCAAGTTACAGGTCAGACCTGTAGAGAGGCGACCCCGCTCACAGTCAGAATGCCTGTTTTTCTAGGTATTTCTGAGCTATAAAACCACCCGTAATTGAATAAATGTACAGTAGATCTGTTTATTGTCATACCATGGAACATTCCAGGCAAAGCAATGACGTATCCATAGAAACAAACATGTGATGGACCCTCCGCCTGAAAACAGTTACACATTGCACCTTTAAATATACAATCCAGTCTAAGATCTTTATTTGTCTTTATTTAATCGATGTATGGCAGTCAAAATAATCTGCATTTGTTGCTAGTTTAAAAACGTTATTTTTGATGAATGTACTGAATAAAATACGTGTTGCAGTTCTATAATTTAAAATTAAAAAGCAAATGACAGGCTGGACCACTCATTTTACCAAATCCACAGTGAAGATTTTAAGTTCATAATTTTACATAACAATTTTAAGTTAATAATTTTACATAATTTTATGGTTGGAAATCAGAACGTCACACTAAACATGTAGTGGACCATACTGGACCAAAACTCACCTAATGTACACTGCAATTATTATCCGACAAATATGGAAATCTCTTTATTTTGTTCAAATTATGTTTCTAGGCTCTGTTGTTTTATAAATCAATTATTTGATTGGTGTAAAACTATTAGGCATATTTACAACAGGTAGGCCAACAGGTATCTCATCAAATTTGATTGGTTTGGTTTGGACTCTAAGAAGATAGAAAGGTTTAATACCATACTGTGAAGCATTAAAGATCCCATGACATGGTACTTCTTGATGCTTTTATATGGCTCCTTAATGGTTCCCTAATACTGTAAATGAATCCTTCTTCAAAATCAACACTCAGTGCATGAGAAACAGAGATAAGATGAGAAAGAGTAATTTTTCTCTCTCTGAACACTCCATAATGGGCGTTGTTGCTTGAATGCAAATGAGGAGAAAAGAGATGGCCTATAGTAGAGGGTGGGGGCGTGGCCAAACTCTCCGCTCTCGGCTCTGAGCTCTCAGCTGATCCATTTCCGTGTTTTTGCACGGGGGAGAGATTTGAAGCGTTCCATTGAAAAATAAACACATTTCCACAGAAAATAAAATTAAACCACTGCTGTTCAAAGGTCCAGAGGCTCAGATAAAGGACTTCCGAGCCTAGAAACACTCGGACATGCCTCCAGGCAAATAAAAAAACGCATTTAGCATTGCCTAGCGCATTCGCAGTCCAAACTCTCTGGGCGTGATTTACAGAGACGCTGAGTACAGACAGACGGGGGTGGAACTGCATTTGCATTTCTTTTTTCGATCTGACGTCAATAAGGTGCCTTGTTCAAAATCGCCCGTTTGAGCTCCGATGAGCTCCGTTTAGACATTTCGCAACTTTTAACCATGGGGGGGCTAAACAGGGTAGGGGAGCTCACATTAACGTTCAAAAACCTCAGAAAGTGAAAATTTCATGCCATGGGACCTTTAACATCTTCACTGAGAAAAGAAAAAAAATTGAACATCCTGTAATCCTATCATACACACTATTCTTATCCATGTTACTGGCTATGACTCATATTCTACGTTCAATGATTGGAAAAATAGAAAAAAAATCTTGAGTCTTTTGTTTTCTGATTTGCTTTGATTGCAAACTTGATCTGTGTTTGACAAACACACAGCTTTGATTTTGACATTCCAAACAGACTGAAGCCACAGTCTGAAATCAAAGTGAACATGAGCAAAGTGAGCTTGTCTTTGGATATGAACGCCATGTTGTGATAACTGACAAAGCCTATGAGCATCTGAGGGGCCTTCACCACCGGCTACTGGATTTTTCTAACTTTCAGAAGAGAGCTATTGTGCTGCAGATGTGCTAGAGGGAGGGACTATCATGTTCCAGATGTTCCTCTCTATTCTTTCTCTCTGTCCACAGTCAGGACTATACAGGCCTGGACTGGTAATTGGGCATACCGGGCATTTTCCCGGTGGGCCGACAGTCCTAGGGGCCGATGCCCTTCTTTTTGTTTTGTTTTTTTTACTTAGAGACCGGCCCACAATTTAGGACTGAACCAGGACTAAACCAGGACTAAACCAGGACTAATCAGGTTTAAATCAGGACTAAATCAGGTCTGAACCAGGACTAAACCAGGACTAATCAGGTCTAAATCAGGACTAAATCAGATCTGAACCAGGACTAAACCAGGACTAAATCAGGATTGAACCAGGACTAAACCAGGACTAATCAGGACTAAATCAGGATTGAACCAGGACTAAACCAGGACTAATCAGGACTAAATCAGGACTAAATCAGGTCTGAACCAGGACTAAACCAGGACTAAATCAGGACTAAATCAGGACTAAACCAGGACTAATTACATCTAAATCAGGACTAAATCAGGACTAAATCAGGATTGAACCAGGACTAAACCAGGACTAATCAGGACTAAATCAGGACTAAATCAGGTCTGAAACAGGACTAAACCAGGACTAAATCAGGATTGAACCAGGACTAAACCAGGACTAATCAGGACTAAATCAGGACTAAATCAGGTCTGAACCAGGACTAAACCAGGACTAAATCAGGATTGAACCAGGACTAAACCAGGACTAATTACATCTAAATCAGGACTAAATCAGGTCTGAACCAGGACTAAACCAGGACTAATCAGGACTAAATCAGGTCTGAACCAGGACTAAACCAGGACTAAATCAGGACTGAACCAGGACTAAACCAGGACTAATTACATCTAAATCAGGACTAAATCAGGTCTGAACCAGGACTAAACCAGGGCTAATCAGGACTAAATCAGGTCTGAACCAGGACTAAACCAGGACTAATTATGAGGGGCCGGTCTAAGCCAAAAATGCCAGGGCCATTTTTTTGTCCCAGTCCAGACCTGAGACTATAGAGGCTCTGAAAACGGTATTGTCTCACAAGCTGCGGTGGATAGTAATGAAGTAAAAGTACAGTACTGAAGTACAAATTTTAGGTATCTGTACTTTACTTAATGGGCCCATATTACACTCTTTTCTGATCTATGTTATAACGTTGTTTCCTCATCACAAACACACCTGGAGTTGTGTTTTGTTTCATTCACACATTTAACACAAACACAGCATATTTAGGCTGAGTTCTTTGTTCAAACTTCTTCTTAAAACACTCCACCTTGTGATGTCATGTGGTCAGACAGGAATTGCTCCTGTCTGACCACATGACATCAGGAATTGGTCCTGTCTGACCACATGTTTTTAAACTCCATACACCTTCACTAGAATCATTTGTATAATGTCCGCCCTGGAATTGCCAATCTCGAAATCTAATCTATTAAACCAAGAGTAAAAGGATGTGTTAACTTGAAAACTTCATGACATCACAAGGTGGAACAGAGCATCTTGAGCTTTGGAGAAAATACAACTCCAGGTCTGTTTTTGATGAGGCATCAACATTATAACCTCTATCTTAAAGTTCACAAGAGTCAATTTTGTGTAATATAGGAACTTTAAGTAAATTTTACAGTGGATACTTTTTACTTTTACTTCACTATATTTGAGAATGTGTATCTGTACTTTCTACCCAACTACATTTTAGATAAAAAAGATAAAAAGTATTTTGAAATGGCTGAGACTTTTTTTTAGCACATTTAATTTGAGTTTCCGTCCCAACTTTGATCAAACCAAATACATGAAAACAGCTACAAAAATTAAGAAATCAATGGAATCACTCTCTTTATGGAAATCACTACATTTCTTTAATTGTTTTAAAGATCTCTGCAGAATACTTTTACTTTTTCCTCTTGAAGTACATTTTTAAACAGGTACTTTAATGCTTTCACTTAAAGGAAAAGTAACGTTTTTTTGTTTTTGTTTTTTTTTACAATTTGAGCCTTATTTCGGTAATAAAACAAGTTGTTTTACTCACCCATAGCACTTTGGTGTCATATGGAGCATTTCCGGAGATGTTTTAGATTAGCGTTAGGCTAACACCGTTAGCCTAGCGCGACTTATAGCCATAGCTCGGGGCATTCCCCGAGCATCAGTGTTGGGAGTAACTCATTACAAAAGTAATTAATTACTGTAATGCATTACTTTTTGGTGTACAGTGAACCCTCGCTGTATCGCGGTTCACTCTTCGCGGCCTCACTGTTTCGCGGATTTTTTTTTCCAATTTTTTTTTTCAATTTTTTTTATAGTGTAACTTTTTTTTTACAGTGTAACATTCTGTCCTGCGCCCTGATTAGCTAAGAGACTAGACCAGGACTAAACCAGGTCTAAAGCAGGTCTAAACCAGGACTAAACCAGGTCTAAACCAGGACTAAACCAGGTCTAGACCAGGGATGGTAGGGACAGAGTCTCAGATTTCCTTCACGAGAGCGCCTGGGTGACAGGAGGTGTGGCCTTTGTTTACTTGCACGAGCCATGGAAGAGACTGAGTGCGAGCCGGACCATGGAAGAGCCAAGAATCAACATGGACGGGCCTGGCGCCTGGCCGCGCGGCGTCCGGGGGAGCCGCAGCGGGGAGAGGACACTCGCGCGCACAGAGGAGACAGTGGGTCTTCCCCGTGAGAGGACGAGAGGACGAACCCGACCCCGTCCTAGAGAGCTGTGGAGTGGAGTATTGGCGACGCATTGATAGCGGTCTGATTTTGGAGCCGGGGTGAAATGCAACCAACTCTTGTGAGCGCAGGTTGGTCTTACCTGGTCTTGTGGTGCTCAGAGGCGTCTGTTAGCGGTTTGGCACTGTTAGCATTGGCTTGAGTCTTGCCCAAAATGATATCCAGGTCGCTTTCCACTCGACTTTCGCACATGGCATGGATATGTGGTACCAAAACAAACACACGTGTCCGCGCGCACGTGTCCGCGCACACGTGTCCGCGCGCACGTGTCCGCGTGTCACGTCCCCCCCCCCCCACTATTAATATATTTTAATGAAAATCTACAAAAGTTTGAGTGTTTAAACAAGAGAAAAATGTTAATACCCTCAGAAAGGTGTATAATGTGTCTGGTGAAGCGTTTTCAGCCTTAAAACATGTAGAATAATTGTAAAATATAAAATTGTCCTACTTCGCGGATTTCACTTATTGCGGGCTATTTCTGGAACCTAACCCCCGCGATAAACGAGGGTTCACTGTAATGCAGTAATGTAACGCATTACAGGGAAGAAAATCGGTAATATATTACTCGTTACAATGCCAGTAATGCACATTACAATGCATTTTTAACCTGCTTTGTTTTTGTGGGTTTTGCGTTTTCTTCATACAAAGTTCGCGGATCACCGCGAGATCAGCTACTGAATCTGATAAGTCCGCGCAGAACATTACATTTCATACAAAGTTCCGCGAGATCAGCTAGTGATATAAAAGTCCGCGCAGACCATTCCATTTCCTTTTACTTCATCTCGAACTGGCAGACTGACAAAGGATGAACCAGAAGAATCGGATAGTGCTAGCTCCTTTTCAAGATGGGCATACGCCCACTACTTTCACTTCGTTCAAAATAAGGACTCCAAGAACATTTTAGTTAAATGCACACTGTGAGTGAATCCCAAACCTCTTTCCACGTCAAAATGCAGTACAAGCAATTTGACGAAGCACTTGCAGAGGTGCCATAGCACCACGGAATTAATCAGGAAAGGAGGGGATGGGACAGGGAACGATACAACCCCAACAAAGCAGCCGAAACTGATGTTGACCCGACCAGAGAGATTTGCACTGTAGATTGCCAAATCCTTATTTCCAGTCATTTTGGCGAGAGTAACTCAAGTAATGCAAAAGTAGTGTAATGCCTTACTTTTTATTTAGAGTAATATTGTAATGTAAGGCATTACTTTAAAATGACAGTAACAAGTAATAAGTAGTGCATTACAGTTTTTGAGTAACTTGCCCAACACTGCCGAGCATGTAATATGCCCCGTGCAGGCTCCAAATAACTCAAACTTACGCACTTTTCAAATCATAGAAGCTCAATGTCTTTTGTCTATGATTTCGTTTGGACAAAAGTGGCCTGTAATCTGAGATTAAGCCATAGTTTCGAGTAGATGAGGACACCAGTGCGCATGCGCGGAGTGTGCTCTCAGCTCCCGGGACCCAAACATGGAACGCAAAGCTGTAAACTATGGATAAATCTCGGATTACAAACCACTTTCGATTCAAACGAAATTGTAGACTAAAGACATCGAGCTTCTATGATTTGAAAAGTGCTAAAGTTTGTGTTATTTGGAGCCCGCACGGGGCATATTACATGCTTGGGGAATGCCCCGAGCTATGGCTATAAGTCGCGCTAGGCTAACGGCGTTAGCCTAACGCTAATCTAAAACATCTCCGGAAATGCTCCATATGACACCAAAGTGCTATGGGTGAGTAAAACAACTTGTTTTATTACCGAAATAAGGCTCAAATTGTAAAAAACGTTACTTTTCCTTTAAGTAGATTTTTTCATGTGATACTTTTTACTTTGACTTTTTGCCCTTATATCTGTACTTTTACTTAAAGGTGCACCGTTTAACTTTTTTGGGAGAAAGTCCGCAACCTGTTTCTCTCCATGGAGATGTAAATGCTTTGGTTTCAATTGTCCACAGCATGTATTCAACTACAGATGTTATTTATTGCTCAAAAATATCTTTAAAAGCAACCATTCTTACTGAGTGTGGGCTTGCCTCTCCACAAATCTAACCTTTAATTTGGCTTGCAAGTCTCTCTGGAGATTTTTAAATTTATGGCCATACTGTGGAACATTCTAGCCACATCTCCATGGAAACAAACGGGTAACGGACCCTCCACCAGACAAGTTACACGAACCTTTAAGTAACAAAAATGGAGTGCTTCATCCATCACTGCTCTCAAGTCACTTCCTCTGTTCTAACCATGGTTGAAACTGGTCTCAGTGCGTGGGCCCCTGGCAGTTACCGCAGCAACAGAAATAAATAATAGAAGACAAATGGAGGGGAAGGAAGCCAGCCTCTTGTACTCTGACCCCCCCTTTGGAAGCTTTAAAGTTTCATTGTGTAACTTTTCTGGTGGAGTGTCCGTCAAATGCAGGGGGTTTTACTGAAAAAGGTATTTTGATGGATCAAGTACCATTCCGTTAGACACTAGAACTTGTCATATTTGTTAATGACGGTTTTCCATGTTCAACACATGTTAATTGAAAAATAAATTGTCATTTGACAAAGCTATGTCATAGTTGGATTTTTTTAATGCATACAGTTTAGTATTTTGATCACATATTCCAGGAGTTCAATAATTACCTTGTGGGCATGTCAGAATTTTGATCAAATTTGCTGTAACAAACTGGTGCCATTACTCAACTCTAAAATTGTCAGTTGAAAAGACGAAAATCTGATATTAATATTGTAAGTTTGTAGCCAAAAAGATCGAACAATTATGGATTTTAGTTTGGTTAGTGAGACCACACTTTCATTTGTAATTGAATATTCAAGTAAAATTATTTTAGAATCAACTATAACAATTTATATTGTATTGAATAAGCATAAAGGTATACTTCATTCTTCAAAGTAAATATTAATATATAAAAGTATTCCATCTTCAAATAAGAGTAAGGTTTACTTAATGATTCAAGGTAAAATTCCATTAATAGAGTAAACGTTACTGTTTGGAGTAAACTTGTACACACGTGGACAAAATTGTTGGTACCCCTCAGTTAATGGAAGAAAAACCCACAATGGTCCCTGAAATCACTTTAAACTTGCAGAAGTAATAATAAATAAAAATGTATTGAAAATTAAACAATCAAAATCAGCCATCACTTTTGAATTGTTGATTAACATAATTATTTAAAAAAACAAACTAATGAAACAGGCCTGGACAAAAATGATGGTACCTCTATAAAAGATTGAAAACTATTTGACCAGAGTGACATGATTAACTCAGGTGTGTCCTTTAATTGACATCACAAGTGTTTCCAAACTCATAATCAGTCAGTCTGCCTATTTAAAGGGAGACAAGTAGTCACTCTGCTGTTTGGTGAAAAGGTATGTACCACACTGAACATGGACAACAGAAAGCGAAGGAGAGAATTGTCCCAGGACATCCGAAAAAAAATTATAGACAAACATCTTAAAGGTAAAGGCTATAAGACCATCTCTAAACAGCTTGAAGTTCCTGTGACAACAGTGGCTCATATTATTCAGAAGTTTAAGACCCACGGGACAGTAGCCAACCTCCCTGGACGTGGCCGCAAGAGGAAAATCGATGACAAATTGAAGAGACGGATCGTTCGAATTGTATCCAAAGAGCCCAGAACAACCTCCAAAGAAATTAAAGGTGAACTCCAAGGCCAAGGTACATCAGTGTCAGATCGCACCATTCGTCGTTGTTTGAGCCAAAGTGGACTTCATGGGAGACGACCAAGGAGGACACCACTGCTGAAAAAAATCATAAAAAGCGAGACTGGAATTTGCAAAAATGCATGTTGACAAGCCACAAAGCTTCTGGGAGAATGTCCTTTGGACAGATGAGACCAAACTGGAGCTTTTTGGTAAGGCACATCAACTCTATGTTCATAGACTCAAAAACCAAGCATACGAAGAAAAGAACACTGTCCCTACGGTGAAACATGGAGGAGGCTCAGTAATGTTTTGGGGCTGCTTTGCTGCATCTGGCACAGGGTGTCTTGAATGTGTGCAAGGTAAAATGAAATCTGAAGACTATCAAGGCATTCTGGAGAGAAATGTGCTGCCTAGTGTCAGAAAGCTTGGTCTCAGTCGCAGGTCATGGGTCTTCCAACAGGACAACGATCCAAAACACACAGCCAAAAACACCCAAAAATGGCTGAGAGAAAAGCGTTGGACTATTCTAAAGTGGCCTTCCATGAGCCCAGATCTGAATCCCATTGAACATCTGTGGAAGGAGCTGAAACATGCCATTTGGAGAAGACACCCATCAAACCTGAGACAACTGGAGCAGTTTGCTCATGAGGAGTGGGCCGAAATACCTGTTGACAGCTGCAGAACGCTCATTGACAAATACAGAAATCGTTTAATTGCAGTGATTGCCTCAAAAGGTTGTGCAACAAAATATTAAGTTATGGGTACCATCATTTTTGTCCAGCCCTATTTCATTAGTTTGTTTTTTTTAAATAATTATGTTAATCAACAATTCAAAAGTAATGGCTGATTTTGATTATTTAATTTTCAATACATTTTTATTTATTGTTACTTTTGTAAGTTTCAAGTGATTTCAGTGAGAATTGTGGGTTTTTCCTTCTTTAACTGAGGGGTACCAACAATTTTGTCCACGTGTGTATGTATAATTAAAAGTAACCTAATTGGTTAACAGTAAGGTTAACTTGAGGGTCTTGCGTAAACTTCTATTAATAGAGGGTGAAGGTTACTGATTATTTGAAGTAAACTGGAATGTATAATTAAAAGTAACCTGTAGTTGATAAAGAGTAAAGTTTACTTGATAGTTAATAGTAAGATTTCATTTATAAAGAGTAACAGTTACAGACTATCCAAATGTAACATTTAATGGATAAATTTAAGTAACCTATTATTGACTGATAGTCAGGTTTACTTGATGATTCACAGTAAGGTTTCATTTATTAAGAGTAAGGTTTACTTGAATACTTATAATTACTGTTACCCATTTATGTTAAGGCAATAAGTTAGCTATTTTTTTTTTTTTTGGTAAACTCACTTGTCAGAATTTACAGTAGGTGTTATTGCCTTGTCTGGAATGTTTCATAGTGTGGTATTAAATCTTTCTATCTTCATGGAGACCAAAGCAGACCAAGTTACAAGTCAGATCTGTGGAGAAGCAGCCCCGCTCACAGTCAGAATGCCTATTTTTTAAAGGTATTTTTGAGCTATAAAAGCACCTGGAATAAATGTAAGTAGGGCTGTTTAATGTCATACTGTGGAATATTCCAGGCAGAGCAATGACATCTCCATAGAAACAAAAATGTGATGGACCCCCATTACTTTTACTTTTTGTCCTTGTATCTGTACTTTTACTTCATCCACCACTGCTCACAAGTCACAAGCTCCTTTTTTCTAACTACGGTTGAAACTGGTCTCTGGAATGTTTCACAGTGTGGCTTTAAACCTTTCTATCTTCATGGAAACCAAACCAGACCAAGTTACAGGTCAGATCTGCAGAGAGGTGACCCCACTCACAGTCACAATGCCTGTTTTCTAGATATTCATGAGCAATAAAGCCACCTGTAACTTGTTAAATAGATCTGTTTAATGTCAGACTGTGGAACATTTCAGGTAGAGCAATGGCATATCCATAGAAACAATAGATAATACAGGAAGGGCTGCACTGTGTTTTTAAGGTGACAGACCCCTAGCCGAAAAGTCTAAAAAGCTGAAAAGTCTCAAAAAGCCCACATCTCACATCTGATCCTCTGCGTGTAGGCCTGTCACAATACATCACTATACTGACTTATCGTTCAGTATATGAAAGCTAGAACCATATTTTTTGGGTATACTGTACATGGGTTTTCTTTACACTACTGTGAAATTGATGATTTTTTTTTGGCTATATGACCACATTTAAATTGCCTGGAAGAATCCATGACTCATCGCTGTACCAGCGAGTGAGTCTGGTAACGCTTGATCCACAGAATGCGCTGCGGTTGCGCGTAGACAGACAGCTAAGTGAACCAATCAGAGATTGCGCCATCTTGATTCAAAACTGAGGCGGAACTTCCGCTGCCTAAGAGTGACTTTGCGGGCAAAGGCGGGTGCACTGACGTCACCATCTTTGAACGAATCAGAATCGCGGAGTCGGTTTGGAACCGGAGGAGCGAGAGTGGATGGAGAGTGTCCAAATGGTATCGCGGTGTATAGGAAATACAGAGAGATATCATTTGGCTGGCCAGGTAAACATTTAAAGGTCCCATGGCATGAAATTTTCACTTTCTGAGGTTTTTGAATGTTAATGTGAGCTCCTCTACCCTGTTTAGCCCCCCCCCCCATGGTTAAAAGTTGCGAAATGTCTAAACTGAGCATTTGTGATCGGAGCTCATAGTTTCGAGTAGATGAGGACGCCAGTGTGCATGCGCGCATGGAACATGCGCATGGAACGCGTAGCTGTAAACTATGGCTAAATCTCGGATTACAGGCCACTTTTGACCAAACAAAATCGTAGACTAAAGACATCGAGCTTCTATGATTTGAAAAGTGCTAAAGTTTGTGTTATTTGGAGCCCGCACGGGGCATATTACATGCTCGGGGAATGCTCCGAGCTATGGCTATAAGTCGCGCTAGGCTAAAGGCGTTAGCCTAACGCTAATCTAAAACATCTCCGGAAATGCTCCATATGACACCAAAGTGATATGGGTGAGTAAAACAACTTGTTTTATTACCGAAATAAGGCTCAAATTGTAAAAAACTTTACTTTTCCTTTAAAGGTCCCATGGCATGAAATTTTCACTTTCTGAGGTTTTTGAACATTAATGTGAGCTCCCCTACCCTGTTTAGGGTAAGTCTCCCATCTGTACACGGAAGAGAGGAGACAGAGCGGAGCCGAGCTGCGCTGAGCTGCGGGGGAAACCCGCCCCCCCGCTCCTTAGCCAATCTCTCTGTCCTTCTCATTTGCAGTGAAGCAGCAACACCCACAATAAAGCATTTTAGACACATATCTAGCCTCATGAAGACTGTCAGAGTCATATCTCATGCAGTGAGTGTTGATTTTGAAGAAGGATTCATTTACAGTATTAGGGAACCATTAAGGAGCCATATAAAAGCATCAAGAAGTACCATGTCATGGGATCTTTAATAACTAAAATCTGATTGGATGGATAATGGTTTATTTTTTTTATAGGCATCTAACTGTACTCCGTCTAAAGCTTGCCATAGCTCTTTTACTTTCTTAATTTCTTGCGACGCTAAAATTAGTAGCTCTCTGGTATTTTCGTTTCATAAAGGTAGCTCACCAGAGGAAAAAGGAGACACCTGGTTTATCGTCTATATTTACTTCAGCAATATATCGAACTTCAAAATTTGTTATTGTGACAGGGCTATCTCTGTGGAGTGCAGAGAAGGCAGTTTTGCTTGTCCAAAGGGTGGATGTATCACAAACTGTTCAAACTAAGATAAAATAAGCCTTTATTTGTCCCACAATGGGGAAATTTCACAGACTGCAACCACAGACTGTATATATAAATGGACATAACTAGACACAAGATAGGAATTGAGCATGGGCATACTTCCGGCTCCATCAACTCTGGCTCCAGTTCAAAGTTCATAGTACAAAGTCAGCTTTATTGTCAAAAATGGTCATGGTCACATCTTTATATTGCGCTTTTCCACCTTCAAGGCACCCAAAGCGCTTTACAACAAGGAACCATTCACCCATTCACACACACACATTCACACACCAGTGTACGCAGACACTGGGGGCGAGGTGGGTTAAGTGTCTTGCCCAAGGACACAATGGCAGCATTCATCTGTGGGAGCTGGAATCGTACCAACCAACCTGTGGGTCAGTGGATCTGACCACTCAACCACTGATGTTTCTTATGTGAAGAGCGGGATTTGAACCGCCAACCTACCAACTGAGCTACTGCGATATGTACAGGTTGCACACACAGGATTTAAAATTGCAGCGCTCCCTGGGCCCACAGTGCACATTAAACATCTGATAAACAAGACAATAAACACTTCAGTTCACTTCCTATTGAAAAATTGTCATCCCTCTTTGTTCATATTAACCCGCTCTATGTGTTTTTATTTCATTATTTTGTCCCTAAATCACATATGAACGATAATAACAGACAAATCAGGTGCCTTATTTCCCCTGAGGTCTCTCCCCGCTAGCGTTAGCAACATATTTGATTGACAGCTCTAGTTTGGCTCTCTGGTTGCTATGACACTCGCGGTCGGAAGTCTAAATATGAAACTCTGCTCCAAATTCGCCTCTATAACCACAAGCCTCAATGAGCTTCATTTGACTGGAGCTGAACGCGTGACCTTACAGTCCCTTAGTCCACTTCTTTATACAGTCTATGTCTGCAACACAAAGTTCAAGAACAGTCATAATAAAAACAGGCAATCGCAATCAAGATCAAGATAAGTGCATAAGGACAGATTAATAAATAAAGAAGAGGTGAAGTGACTTGAGAGAAATGTACTACTAAAAATGCACATTAGGCTTGCTAGCATTGTTTAGCCCTAATTCTGAGGATATAACTAATCACACTAAAACAGTATCTGCTTTGAAAATCAATGTCCATTTTGAGGAAGGAAGTTTTAAGGTCCTATATTACACAAAATTGACTCTTGTGAGCTTTTGGCCATATATTATAATGCTATAACTTCCTCAAAAACACACCTTGAGTTGTGTTTTGTTTCCAGGTCTGGACTGGGACAAAAAAATGGCCCTGGCATTTTTGGCTTAGACCGGCCCCTCATAATTAGTCCTGGTTTAGTCCTGGTTCAGACGTGATTTAGTCCTGATTTAGACCTGATTAGTCCTGGTTTAGTCCTGGTTCAGTCCTGATTTAGTCCTGATTTAGTCCTGGTTTAGTCCTAGTTCAGTCCTGATTTAGTCCTGGTTTAGTCCTGGTTCAGACCTGATTTAGTCCTGATTTAGACCTGATTAGTCCTGGTTTAGTCCTGGTTCAATCCTGATTTAGTCCTGGTTTAGTCCTGGTTCAGACCTGGTTTAGTCCTGATTTAGTCCTGATTTAGACCTGATTAGTCCTGGTTTAGTCCTAAATTGTGGGCCGGTCTCTAAGTAAAAAAAAAAGAAAAAAAGAAGGGAAACGGCCCCTAGGACTGTCGGCCCACCGGGAAAATGCCCGGTATGCCCGATTACCAGTCCAGGCCTGTTTGTTTCATTCACACATTCACACATGCAATATTAATATGTCTGTCCAAAGCTCAAAACGCTCTTTTCCACCTTGTGATGTCATGAAGCCATATACTGTATGTTAACAGCTTTTACCTTTTGTATAGTAGAGATTGGAAATTCCAGGGTTGAAATTATGAACATGACAACACAACAGAGTACTTCACAAGGCATATTTAGGTTCTTCTAAATATGCAGTTTGTGTTCTCGCTAACAGAAAACACATTGAGATGTCATGTGATAATACAGGAAGGGCTGCACTGTGTTTTTAAACTCCATACACCTTCACTACAATCATTTTGATCATTTTAGTCCAAGAATTGTCCGTCTCAGCTAAATTAAATGTAAAAATAATTGCTGTTAACTTGAAAACTACCGCTTCATGAAGTCACAAGGAGTGTTTTGAGTTTTGGAGATCTAGACAGACTAATAATAAAGGATCACTCAAACATGTGTGAATGAAACAAAACAAAACTCCAGGACTGTTTTTGAGGAGGAAACATGACTTAAAGCTCAAGAGTCAATTTTGTGTAATATAATATATTAGTCTATCTATAGAATGTTATAATGGAACCTGAAACAAAGCAATTATGATCTACATACAAACATTATTGTCGGCAGTAAAAAGATTTAAAGGAAAAGTAACGTTTTTTACAATCTGAGCCTTATTTCGGTAATAAAACAAGTTGTTTTACTCACCCATATCACTTTGGTGTCATATGGAGCATTTCCGGAGATGTTTTAGATTAGCGTTAGGCTAACGCCGTTAGCATAGCGCGACTTATAGCCATAGCTCGGGGCATTCCCCGAGCATGTAATATGCCCCGTGCGGGCTCCAAATAACACAAACTTGAGCACTTTTCAAATCATAGAAGCTCGATGTCTTAGTCTACGATTTCGTTTGAATCAAAAGTGGCCTGTAATCCGAGATTTATCCATAGTTTACAGCTTTGCGTTCCATGTTTGGGTCCCGGGAGCTGAGAGTGACTCCGCGCATGCGCACTGGCGTCCTCATCTACTCGAAACTATGGCTAAATCTCGGATTACAGGCCACTTTTGACCACACAAAATCGTAGACTAAAGACATCGAGCTTCTATGATTTGAAAAGTGCTAAAGTTTGTGTTATTTGGAGCCCGCACGGGGCATATTACATGCTTGGGGAATGCCCCGAGCTATGGCTATAAGTCGCGCTAGGCTAACGGTGTTAGCCTAACGCTAATCTAAAACATCTCCGGAAATGCTCCATATGACACCAAAGTGATATGGGTGAGTAAAACAACTTGTTTTATTACCGAAATAAGGCTCAAATTGTAAAAAACGTTACTTTTCCTTTAAATACACTTACATAGAATAAAGCTTGTTAATTTAATATACCTGTAAGGAAAAAGGCATTGCACTGTGGTGTTAAATCTCCGTCGTCCCCAACCTTCAGAGCTCCTGTTTTAATGTCCTATTGGCAGCCATGTTAAGTGTTTTATAGCTGTTTCATAAAGCATTAGCACAGCCTTCCGTTTCGTGCTCTGTGCCAGTGGAAAAGTGTGAGTGTTATTGGAGCTGTGTGTAAGCAGAGGTCCTGTGCGTGTGAGAAGCCCCTTCGCTGCTCGCCGTGGCCCCTGAGCTCTGGAGGATTCCAGAGTCTCACAGCACGATGCAAGATAAATATTTGTGCTGACAGTGAACATCCTGACCAAGGCTGTTGGTGTTTGTCAATTAGCGGCATCTTAATCAACTAGAATTTGTATTAAAGGTTCTATATTATGCAAAATGGACTCTTGTGAGCTTTAAGCCATGTTATAATGTTATTACCTCATCCAAAACATATCTGGAGTTTTGTTTTGTTTGTTTGTGTTTGAGCAATCCTTTATTATCTGTAGCCCCAAAGCTCAAAACGCTCTGGTCTACCTTGTGATGTCATGAAGTGGTAGTTTTCAAGTTAACAGCTACATTTTACCTTGAGTTCAGTAGAGACTGGCAATTCCAGAGGTGAAATTATTCAAACGATTCTAGTGAAGGTGTGTGGACTTCTAGTATTGCCACATGACATCACAAGGTGTCACACAAGACAAAAGGTCTTAAAAACTTAAAAATGCAGGGTTTGTGTGTTAAACATGTGTAAATGAAACAAACGCAACTCCAGGTGTGTTTGTGAGGAGGAAACAACATTATAATGTCTTTAATTCTATTCCTGACCATGTGAGCCCCCCCAAAAATAAATAACCCCACTCCCCTCCCTTAACGCCCCCCGAGGCCTGTTACCTGATGTTGTGTCCGTTTTAGGCAACAGCTTAATCATCAGTCCTGGAGATGTAAATATGGCTGAAGCTGTGGAGTCAGGGAAAACGGAGGTGGGGGCCAAACCGGAGCTGTCATCTTTGTGGTCCGTCTCCATTTTTAGGAAACAGGAGATGTTCCTCAAAATGTAGCTGCACATTAAAAAATAAATACAGTAAATAAATAAAAGAGATCTGTGAAAAGAACAATCAGGAAATAGTGAATTAACAATAAGGCAAATTACAAAACCTATAAACAATAAAACATGGGTATTGCAACAGGAATGTCCCACTCAAATGTCATTTAATGTTCTGACGCTGCTGTACTGTACCGTTAAGGCAATATTACTTTACAATATTATAGGCTACAAATTATTAGGATATTTTAAAAAGGCCTTTTTTTAAAGGTCCCATAGCATGAAATTTTCACTTTCTGAGGTTTTTGACCGTTAATGTGAGCTCCCCTACCCTGTTTAGCCCCCCATGGTTGCGAAATGTCTAAATTGAGCATTTGCGATTCTTTTCTGCGTTACAAAAAATCGGAGCTCAAACGGGTGATTTTGAACAAGGCACCTTATTGACGTCAGATCGAAAAAAGAAATGCAAATGCAGTTCCACCCCCGTCTGTCTGTACTCAGCGTCTCTGTAAATCACGCCCAGAGAGTTTGGACTGCGAATGCGCTAGGCAATGCGAAATGCATTTTTTTATTTGCCTGGAGGCACGTCCGAGTGTTTCTAGGCTCGGAAGTCCTTTATCTGAGCCTCTGGACCTTTGAACAGCAGTGGTTTAATTTTATTTTCTGTGGAAATGTGTTTATTTTTCAATGGAACGCTTCAAATCTCTCCCCCCGTGCAAAAACACGGAAATGGATCAGCTGAGAGCTCAGAGCTGAGAGCGCAGAGTTTGGCCACGCCCCCACCCTCTACTATAGGCCAGCTCTTCTCTCCTCATTTGCATTCAAGCAACAACGCCCAGAATAGTGTTTGAGAGAGATATTTATGACTCTTTCTCATCTTATCTCTCTTTCTCATGCACTGAGTGTTGATTTTGAAGAAGGATTCATTTACAGTACAGTGGCACCTTACGAAATTAATTCGTTCCAGAAGTGGTTTCGTAACGTGAAAAATTCGTAAGTTGAGTAGCTATTTCAATGGAAAAAGCCTGATTTGTTCCAAGGCCTCGATCCAAGTTTTTTTTTTTTATAGTGTAACTTTTTTTATAGTGTAACATTGTGTTCTGCGTCCTGCGTCCTTTTCTCACATTAGTCTGTGTTTAAACACTCAAATTTTCATAGATTTTCAACAAAATTATTAATAGTGAAGCGTGTGGGGGGAAGGAGGAGGGGGGAGAAGAGTACGCTCTGACACGTGTCCCAGCGCGGACCCGGCGCGGAGCTGACAGCAGGTCCAGACCAAGGTAAACCAGGTCTAGACCAAGGTCTAAACCAGGACTAAACCAGGACTAAACCAGGACTAGCCCAGGTGGATTAAAGCGCCGCGCGTGGGTCTATTTCCTGGTTTTGTTTCGAGTCACAGCTGAGGCGAGCCGCTGCTCGCCTGCAAGAGACCTGCTCTAGACCTGCTCTCCAGGGCCACTCCAGGCACGGAGCCCCAGACATCCAGGGACCCAGGGGGACACTGCCAGCCTGCCTTAAGAGCTCCCTAAGCGGGCATGGGTGCGGGGATTGTCCCGGTCACCGGCCTGGAGGTCTTGAACAGGCCGACCTCACAGTTCTGTCATGCCGCTCTGTGAGCACCTTACGCGGGCAGGTCTAGAGCAGCGGCTCGCCTCAGCTGTGACTCGAAACGAAACCAGGAAATAGACCCACGCGCGGCGGTTTAATCCACCTGGTCTAGTCCTGGTCTAGTCCTGGTTTAGTCCTGGTTTAGTCCTGGTTTAGACCTTGGTCTAGACCTGGTGTCAGCTCCGCGCCGGAACCAGGAAATAGACCCACGCGCAGCGCTTTAATCCACCTGGGCTAGTCCTGGTTTAGTCCTGGTTTAGTCCTGGTTTAGTCCTGGTTTAGACCTTGGTCTAGACCTGGTTTAGACCTTGGTCTAGTAGACCTGCTGTCAGCTCCGCGCCGGGACACGTGTCAGAGCGTCTCCCCCCCCTCCCCCACACACACACACACTTCACTATTAATAATTTTGTTGAAAATCTATGAAAGTTTGAGTGTTTAAACAGAGACTAATGTGAGAAAAGTTTAAATCCAGTCTGAGAAAAGCATATAATATGTGTGGCTGAGCGCACATTATTTGAATTTTTGAGATTTCGCGTTTCGTAACTTGAAATTTCATTCGTATCTAGAGACAAAAATTTACCGTGAAGGCGTTTCGTAACTTGAAATTTTCGTTTGTTGGGTCATTCGTAAGGTGAGGTACCACTGTATTAGGGAACCATTAAGGAGCCATATAAAAGCATCAAGAAGTACCATGTCATGGGATCTTTAAAATCTCAAAATACTTTTATTCAACTGGGGCTGAATTCACAGTGGAAAACTTTTAAAAAATGGAGCAGGACATCCCTAATTGCAACTGGCTATTATTGCTAAATCTTGGTTCATTAAGAACATGTTTTTGCAGTAAATTTTACAAAACACTTTACATTACACTTTACTTTATATTATTGTACATTTAACACATGGTGAGACACTACTAGACAAACAGGCATTATTTTTATTTATGTATGTATTTATTTTTGTTGGTTTTCTCTGTCAATAAGCTTTCGTATGGAAACAACAAAAGTGTCCAGTCTAAAGATGTTCTAATATTTCATTTAGTCAAACTGCAGCCATAGACTTATATGGGACATTATAATTTCATGGGACAGATGCCTGTGCGTCAGCAGAGAATGGTTTTCTGTGGCATGCCCGGTATGAGCCATTTACACAGTGACCCCAATAGATACAAAACACATCTGGGTTGTGACGATTACAGTGACGTCAGCTTTCGTTAAGCACTGCACCTTTCTAAAGCCTTAGTCTACGGATTATTTCTTTAGTTAAATAATTTTAGATGAATATTGCGATTTAAAATTTGGAAATAATAACATAATGATCCATTTCTATTGAGCATTTTTACTATATAACAGTCTCAAGCACAGTTTGTGATCTTTGAAGAGTTTCACACTTATGACATCAAATTTATCATCAAATTTAGTGGCACCATTTACACAGAAGAAAATTTTTTTTTTTTCTTCAATATTTTAAACTTTTAAAATCTTATAAATTAGAACAGCTTTGGCTCAGTGCACAGTATGGTTTTCCCTAGCGTGATGTCATGACTGCCTCTATATGTATCTATATGTCAAAAAAAAAAGTTAAACAAGACATTTAAAACTGGTGGGCAATATGCTGTGTTAATAAAATAAAAAATAAGACTTTGCAGGTTACAGAGTTTTCAGCTGCCTCATCTCCTCTTCACCTGTGGCCCAGTCAGGCTGATTGTAAATGTGATAGCACTTTGAAGGGGGAGTGACTTAGGACTCACAGCGTCACAAATGAAACTGAAAATTATAAAGCATGTTAATGCATTGTTTTTTGGCGAATATAGCATTTCCAAACAATAAAAGGTAACATGGTGATCTAAATATATTATCTGATAGCAGTAGGTGCCCAATAGAAGTATAGAACCCCCAATTTGAAGAGTATTTCCAAATGTTTTTCAGACATCTCGTATGTGATACTAGTTGTAGCTTTACTCCAAAATAACAGTAATGTTTTTTTACTTCCTGCAGGTCAAAGTGTGGTTTCAGAACAGGCGGATGAAGTGGAAGCGAGTGAAAGGAGGCCAACAGGGGGCAGCAGCTCGCGAGAAAGAACTGGTGAATGTGAAGAAGGGCACATTACTGCCATCGGAGTTTTCTGGGATCGCGCCACTGCACCACTCCACAGACTCCCTAGCCAACGAGGACAGCCATGACAGCGACCAAAGCTCTGACCACGCCCACTTATGATCGGCCAGAACTCGGACTAAGACCCAGAAGGATACCCAAAGGATGGCCGAAGGATGCCTCTTTCCTGCTTTGCCATCGTCCACAGCGATGCTAAATAAGTGTAAAAAGTGCAGCAGCACTGTGTAGATATAAAGTGAAGTCATGTTAGTGACAAATGACACCTGACTGTAAACAGGAGTGGACGAGCCTGTAGCTGGTACAGCTCTAAAGACTCTAAAGACCAGTTGAGCTGAAAATGACTGTGTTTGTAAAGTGTAATTTTCTTTGGATTTATTGTTTTCATTTTGATCTCAGACTTCCCCTGACTACAGCAGAGCAGATGAACATGCAGACTGAGACCTGACCGTTCCCATTAATTGCTTGCAACAGCTGACATAGAAACCATGATGAATCATACTTCTGAACTCTGACCTTTTTCCAAATATGGGAACTGCCAGAACTACAACCCCAAGGATCTCTGCTCTGCAGATGAATTGTTTGTCCACTCCTTTTTACACCCAATTTTAGAATCACAGAAGAATTGCAAATCTTATAAAGAAAGATGCAAACATTCCATGTTGTGAGTGAGGGAGTCTAAAGCTTTGCACTGTTCACTCAGTTTGATTCTACTGTATGCAATGGACTTATTGATCAAATCAAGTGTCAGGAAATAAAGTTAGCTTAGCTAATGTAAACGATATGTAAATAATATTACGTTCATGATTTTATACCCACTGTAGTCAGCGCCTTGTAAATCCACTGACAGGGATTCGTCAACACTTTTAAAGAAGACATACTATGCTTTTGTCTGCTATATAGATATCCGGCATTATTTTATAATGACATTTAAATTGCAATATTGATCTAACATTGCTTACTAAAAGAAACAAGTCTGTTCTGTCTGATACTATCACACAGTTCATAGTAATTACTAGAATACTCAAATCTCTAAATACAACTTTGAGTAGTGGGTAAATGAGAAGTGAAAACAATTATAACGTGCCGCTACAAATACAATTTTGCATAGTATGTCTTTTTTAAGGTGAAACCATATTGTAATAACTCCTCATCACTTTGAGCTGTGTCTGCAGGGACTGCTTGAATAAAAGTCCACAGTGGAGTATAAATGTTGTTTGGTGTTTGTAACTTCCTCTTACTGGTAATGTAAAGATGAATGAAACAATGTCATTTAGAGGACCATAGATACTATAGCTCCAGAGAGGGTCTATTCCCAAACAGGTCTGAAAAGAGCACTAATTTCACCACTTTGATGTTACTGCATTTGAAGGAATTTGGGAGACACATCTTAGCTTTTGAGGAAGAAGAAGGTATTCTTTCACTCTCAGATCAATGACTTGTGTGATGTTTGGATCCAGCCCATGCTCTCACATAGGCCTTGTAAAAAGCACTCTTGGTCAAATGTAAAAGAAAAACTAGTTAGTTCTTTTGAGCAATATTGTTATTTTATGAGAAAACAAATAAGTTTCAGAGAGTTGCAATGTAGTGGTAGACTTATAAAACAGGTTCTTACAGATGTGATCTTCAAATCTTCAAATAAGAAAGGAAAAGACTGACAGCGCACACCCTCCATCTAGGTTCCAGAAAAAAAGATTGAGTATAATTATTCACGTAAATTATTTCAAATACAAGTCATACAAACAAGTCAATGTTTGTTATCAATCAATCAAACTTTAGATTTATTTATTTTTATTTATTTATTCTTTATTTAATAGGGACAGTGCATATTAATGAACATCTGCAGCATTGCAGTGTAAATATGCCAGATTATAGCAAGAATGCTCATTTCCATCTGTAGTCCCTAGGCAGGTGACACCACAGCAAAAACAATAAAAACAATGACAACTGACAATAACACCAACATTAAAACATTAAAACATTAAAACATTAAGCATTAAAACATCTGTGGGAGCTGGGATCATATGCAGTCAACCCGTCAAGAGCGGGATTCGTACCGCTAACCCCTGGATCACGAGACATATGCTCTACCAACTGAGCTACTGCCGCCCCAACCACAGATGAGCACTGCCGTTGTGTCCTTGGGCAAGACACTTAACCTCGCCCCCAGTGTCTGTGGACACTGGTAGCCCCCATGGCAGAAGATACATCAAGGCCCGTTGTGACGTGAGCCGTCCTCCTGTGGACCCACCACCCGTGGAAGGATTCATGGGGGCTGGTGCATTGTGTTCTGGGCAGCAGAACACTGCTTGGACTGCTGCCCCCGCGACCCAGAAAATGGAAAAGCGGAAAAAAATGAATGAATGAATGAATAAATGAACATTAAAACATTAAAACATTAAAAGTGTCCATAGGTCTGGTTTTCCTTTAGCCACTGTTTCAAATATGATTTGAAAGTGTCCAGTGTTGGAGTCTCTCTTATTGATGAGAACTTAGAGCCTCTGACTGAGAGCACCGTTTGTCCAAATGTAGTGCGTCTGTGCGGGACCTCACAGTTCCCCTGGGCCGTGGCCCTAGTTCCCATCCCACTGACAGTCTTTGTTTTAATAAAATCCTGCAGCGGAGGAGGAGCAAGTCCATGTAAAACTTTATATATAAAACAACCATATTTAAAATGAACAAAATTATTAAAATTGAGTAAGTTATAGAAACTTTATAAAGTGCTTTTCATATAAAAAAAATTAACTCAAAGTGCTTTACAGTGATTAAAAACAATCCCACATTTCCACACACACACACACACACATACTAAGATGCTAAAATACATAAAACTACACATATTAAAAAGTGAGGCTGAATACCGGCAAACCAGTTGAGAGAGAACTATCATTGGAGCCGTCTACACCATGAACAGAGAGCCGTCCACCACCACCAGGAACCGCCACAGGTTCCAGGGGAGAGATGAGACCAAAGCACCATCCCCCCACCAGGATCCCACGGGACAGACCCCGGCCGCCGTAGCCCACCACCGCTCCCAGTGCAGAGGGCTCCTACAGAGGAAACACTGGAAATCCTAAAAATGATAAAGGAATATGAGTTCAAAATAATAATATGCCAAGACTAAATAAATAAATAAAATCAAATGTGAATAATAAAAGCAAGTAAATGTATAAAACTTCAATCAAAGGCCAAGCTAAACAGGTGGGTCTTAAGCCCACTCTTAAAAACATGAACGTTCAGAGTCAAAAATGACGCTCAGGTTTTTCACTTGAGGAGATGAGTTAAAAGACTTGTAGTTTGTGCGTGTAGTTTGGGAAAACGTTTCTCTCTCTGAGCCTCAGAACCGATGACTAAAACCTCAGTTTTGTCCTGGTTAAAGGAGAATTAACGTTTTTTACAATCTGAGTCTCAATGTCTTAGTCTACACTTTCGTTTGAGTCAAAAGTGGCCTGTAATCCAAGATTCATCCATAATTTCGAGTAGATGAGGAGGACATGTGCGCATGTGCTCAGTCACAGCTTATTTCGTTCTCAGCTCTCGGGACCCAAACATGAAAGGCAAAGCTGTAAGACGTTTGGACCATCGTGTTTGCAGTACCTACTTCAGTCAGGACCATTTTTTACCAGTAAAGGAAAAGAAAGAAGGCCAGCGGATTCAGCGCACGATTCTGAGGAGTAATGCAAAACCGATGGCTGTTCTCTGCTGCTCCTAAAACTGTCTCCGCTTCATTCTTTCGGTATCCATTCTGTCTCCTCATCCGTATACTCCTCTTCAGTCCTCAGTCCTCCATAAGTCCTCTTCAGCCTCAAAGTCCGAATCTTCTGCCATGTGTCGCTCACAACAGAAAAGTTGCGTTTTCTTATCTGACTGAGCGCATGCGCACTGGCGTCCTCATCTACTCAAAATTATGGATTATGGATTAGAGGCACTTTTGACTCAAACGAAAGTGTAGACTAAGACATTGAGCTTCTATGATTTGAAAAGTGCTAAAGTTTGTGTTATTTGGAGACTCACGTTACGGATATCGCAAATCTAAAACATCTCCGGAAATGCTCCAAATGACACCAAAGTGCTATGGGTGAGTAGAACAACTTGTTTTATTACCGAAATAAAGCTCAGATTGTAAAAAAAGTTAATTCTCCTTTAAGCTGGAGAAAGTTTTCTGCCATCCAGTATTTGATATCACGAATGCAGTTAAAAAGAGCATCCATTGGCCTGGTGTCATCAGGAGACATGGAGATGTAAAGCTGCGTATCATCTGCATAGCTGTGGAAGTTGATTCCATGTCTCCTGATGATGCCGCCAAGAGGGAGCATGTAGAGGTTAAAAAGCACAGGGCCTAAAATGGAACCCTGGGGCACACTACATATGATTTTATGGACTTTGGAGGAGCATGTGTTTACACTCATAAATGTCAAACCACTGGTGAACAGCACCGGAAAGGTGTGGTCTACTGTGTCAAAGGCAGTGCTCAGATCCAGTAAAAGCAACACAATCAACTTTTGTGAATCACAATTTATTCTCTTCTTCATCAGGCCTCACCACAAAAACAAACAAGCAATGGGCTCTGGTTGTGGCAAGTGTCAGACTACAGTCTATCAAAGGACTCACTGAATCAACAGGCCAACTAAACTAAACTGAATTACACTGACATTCCATCCACTTTTATCAAATGTAAAGGTGAACTATGACCAGAATTTCCAATATAATTTTAAGACATTTGAGCCTATTTTTGCTTAAAGCCCCAGTGTGTAGGATTCGTGGCGCATAGGTGGATGGTGCTATTGCACTTTCTGTTTTAGCTACGGCAGACCTCGAGGGTCACCCGGGCGCTACTGTATAAATAAAATGCGGTCCCGTTTTTTTTTTTTTTTTTCTCTCATGAAAACACACATTCCCGATCATGTACCATGACACTCTACACATCAAATGAAACCTTACAGTCTCCTCTTTTTGACTATCCAATTAATTTCCCTGCACAATAATCACTCCCCGAGCACATGGGGCTTTTACACGGAAAAGCACAAAACGAGGTTGCTTACCTTAGAATGCTTTGCACAGGTCAAACTCTGTATTTCACCAGAGTGAAATACAGAGTTTGACCTGCTCTCAATTTGTCCGTAAGGATCCAGCGAATAAAATCCAGTAAAACAATTTAGTCCAAAACACGTGTTAGATCCATTACGACGTCTGATCCGGCAGCATGCTTGTGTTGTTTACCCAAAACCACGAGCCTTGCCGAAGGCGAAGGCGGAGCCCAAATGTCCTTCTGCGGCTCTCGTATTCAAAATGGCTGCCTCTGCATGGGGAAGATCCCCCTTTTATGTGACTATATCTAAGTCCAAAAGAATACTTTGATTTCATGATGGAAGTGAAAAGGCTTGGAAACCAATGTATTTTTGAATGGGTATCTTCAATTTCAGTAATTAACGGGTAAAAATCTTACACACTGTCCCTTTAAAATAGGGAATAGTTATGAATAATGATAAAATATTAGTAATCAAGCTTAGTCAACACTGCACTGGTTTCCCACAGTTCCACAAAGGCCATAGGCCATAGCCAATAGTTATTTGTTTGTCTTCAGCTGAGACTAGTAGTAATAAACACGTAACGCAACAATGGAGGCATGAATGCAGCCAGATAATACAATAATATACCAGCACACATAATAGATGTATATCTACAAATCGGAATAAAATAGAAAAATAAGTAATACAATCTAAAATAAAATATCAAATAAAATATCCAATCACAGCTATATACAGTTGTAGGGAGTATTGTCAGGGGAGTATTATCTGTTACATAAGGATGAGTTGTTGTACAGTTGTAGGGAGTATTATATGAGTGTCCTCCTGTATCTCTCGCTGTTGGAGAATGAGCTCCTCTGTCCCTCTATGGTCTGGTGCAGTGGGTGAGCAGGAGTGTCCATGATGGAGAGCAGTTTGTCCAGTGTCCTCCTGTCCCTCACTGTGACAAATGTCTTCAACTCACAGCCGATCACGTGATCAGTTTTACGGATCCGCCCAATGCTGCTCCCCCAGCAGACTACAGCGAAGTACAGGGCGCTGGCCACCACAGACTGGTAGTAGATCTCCAGTAACTTACTGGACACATTGAAAGACCTGAGCTTTCACAGGAAGTGGAGTCTGCTCATGTTCTTCTTGAAGACAACATTACAGTTGTCTCTCCAGTCCAGCCTGTTGTTCACATGGACACCCAGGTACTTGTAGCAGTCCACTATTTCCACATCACAGTGCATGCCTCAGGGAAAAATTAAGAAAATTCATTTGTGCTTATATTTTCTTCGTCACGCCCGCTTCCATGCAGCAGCACGCACATGTGTACAAATGTTTGCGTATGGCAAGCCAAAGTGTTCACATTATGCCTATACGTTAACACTTTATCTGGCGCATATTATAAGCTTATTTGACGCATTGAATTCTTTTACTGGTGTTAAAAGCATCGTTGTCCATATGATAATAATCTCCTCCCACTGGTTTTCCCAGTCAATGAATTTAGTGCCTTCACCCAATCATTAACCAAAACAAACAGACCAGAAGAGTCCAACACTGACCTCCCCGTGCACAAAGATGGCTGCCCACCGCTCCTGAAAAAAGGATGGATCAAACGCAAAAGTAAAATTTCTCCTGTGTCACTGTGTGTGAGATCAATAAAGGCTTAATTTTAATCTAATCACTGATATTCCCTGATGCAATCGAAGTTTTCTCAAATTCACCATAGACCTATAGCCTACATGCTCATCATAGGTATCTGTCAACTTTATTGATCCATAAGGAACTATATTGATCCACAAGTTAAAGGAGAATTAACGTTTTTTACAATCTGAGCCTTATTTCGGTAATAAAACAAGTTGTTTTACTCACCCATAGCACTTTGGTGTCATATGGAGCACTTCCAGAGATGTTTTAGATTTGCGATAGCCGTAGTGCGAGTTCTAGCCGTAGCTCGGGGCATAATACGTATATGCCCCGAGCATGTAACATATGCCCTGTGCTGTCTTTAGCACTTTTCAAATCATAGAAGCTCGATGTCTTATTCTACACTTTCGTTTGAGTCAAAAGTGGCCTGTAATCCGAGATTTATCCATAATTTACAGCTTTGCGTTTCATGTTTGGGTCCCGAGAGCTGAGAGTGAAATAAACTGTGACTCCGCACATCCGCACTGGCGTCCTCATCTACTCGAAACTATGGATAAATCTCGGATTACAGGCCACTTTTGACTCAAACGAAAGCGTAGACTAAGACATTGAGCTTCTATGATTTGAAAAGTGTTAAAGTTTGTGTTATTTGGAGACCGCACGGGGAATATATTACATGGCTAGAACGTGCGCTACGGCTATCGCAAATCTAAAACATCTCTGGAAGTGCTCCATATGACACCAAAGTGCTATGGGTGAGTAAAACAACTTGTTTTATTACCGAAATAAGGCTCAGATTGTAAAAAACGTTAATTCTCCTTTAACCAAGAATAAAGCCTTGTTCAGTCCAGATGCTGGCTTTGTTGTTATTTTAAAATAAAACGAAACCGAATGAAACATTTGCCATTTTCATCCTTTTAGCCTGGCAAGCTTTTATTTGGACTAGACTATGTTTGGTTTTGTTTGTAGAGAGGTAGTGGTGCAGTGGTGAAGCCGTCTGCCTGGTATGGCAATGCTCTTCTTCGTTGAGAGTTCATTCCCCATGCGATATTAAGGCTGTTTTTCACACACTTTTCTCCAGCAATTCTTTGTCTTTATGTCAATTTTGTGCTCCTGTTTTGACATGTCACACTATATTAAATGAATGTGTTTCCTCGTCCTTGACTGGGCAATCATGGTCCATCACGGGACATTTGTTGCCAAAAATTAACGTTTAATGTTTTTTTTGTTTGTTTGTTTTAAAGCTGTGTAGATAGAGATCTCGTTTATGTGTGATCTTCTTCAAATATTAAACACATCAAGGTTATCTAGGTGTGTTTAATATTTAAAAAAAAATCTAATGTAAATAACATTAGTGTTCTGGTATGTTTGTTTTGGTTAGTGATTGTGTGAAGGCACTTTAAATTCATTGACTGGGAAAACAAGGAAATAATTATCATATGGACAACGGTGCTTTTAACGCCAGTAATTTAACGCGTCACATAAGAATTCACGGGTCAAATAAGTTAAAAATAGGCGTAAATGTGAACACTTTAGCTTGCGTTATATCCTCCTGTCCTGAGACCCGCCCATTAATTTGTGTCCTTTAGAGTGGACGTTGAGTTAACCAGTCTGTCAACAATAAATAATACATAAAAAATAACAATAAATAAAAAAAAATACTAAAATAAATAAATAAAAATAAATAGAAAATAAATAATATATAAAAATAAAAATAAATAAAAAATACTAAAATAAATGAATAAATAAAAATAAATGAATAGAAAATAAATAATACAGTATATAAAAATAAATAAAAAATACTAAAATAAATAAATAAATGAATAGAAAATAAATAATACATAAAAATAAATAAAAAAATACTAAAATAGATAGATACATACATAAGAAATTAAAAGGGAGACTAAAAACTATTTGACGTGACTGTAGAAGCTTGTTAGAAATGTTGGTCATCAAAAAAAAAAAATGTTTTTGAGGTTGTTAAAGGAAAAGTAACTTCTTTTTTTTTTTTTTTTTTTTTTTTACAATTTGAGCCTTATTTCGGTAATAAAACAAGTTGTTTTACTCACCCATAGCACTTTGGTGTCATATGGAGCACTTCCAGAGATGTTTTAGATTAGCGTTAGCCTAGCGCGACTTATAGCCATAGCTCCGGGCATTCCCCAAGCATGTACCGTATTGGCCCGAATATAAGACGACCCTGATTATAAGACGACCCCCTCTTTTTCAAGACTCAAGTTTGAAAAAAGACTTTTTTAACACCAAATTTATTTTTTATACAGAAAATAATTACAGTACATCTGAAACAAATGATTATAACAATATATTCGAGAGAAAAAGCCTGTTATTTTGCCTCATTCAAATCATGCAAAAACTGTCTATCACATCTTAATATCTGAACATTTAAATATGTAAACTAAAGTGCAATCACATTTGTAAATGAATGGCTTCTGGTTTTTGAAATGTAAATAAACCAATCTACTGTGATAAAACAAGAGGAGAGACTGCTGTGTGTGTCTGTGTCTGTGAGTGAAGCGACAGTCCGCGCTGTTCTCAACTCCGCCCCCGCCCCTCTCTGCCTGTGTCTCTCTGTCTCTTTCTCTGAACGGGGAAAGAGAGAAAACGGCGCAATTATTTTTTTCCCCCTCCCGCGATCTTGGAGCCTCTGATCACCAAAAAAAGTCGCTAGATTTGTCGCTAGTCGCTTTTGTCTAATTTTCTCGCTAGGGGGGTCCAGAAAGTAGCTAAAAATAGCGACAAAGACGCTAAATTGGCAACACTGCCGCTAGCAGCATTCGCTTTAAAGATATCTGGCGCCATCTAGCGTTGGAATGGCTAGACCTCGAATCTAAGACGACCCCCGCTTTTTCAGTGTTGTTTCAATGCAAAAAACATCGTCTTATATTCGGGCCAATACGGTAATATGCCCCGTGCGGGCTCCAAATAACACAAACTTTAGCACTTTTCAAATCATAGAAGCTCGATGTCTTAGTCTATGATTTCGTTTGAAGCAAAAGTGGCCTGTAATCCGAGATTTATCCATAGTTTACAGCTTTGCGTTTCATGTTTGGGTCCCGGGAGCTGAGAGCACAGTCCGCACATGCGCACTGGCGTCCTCATCTACTCGAAACTATGGCTAAATCTCGGATTACAGGCCACTTTTGACCACACAAAATCGTAGACTAAAGACATCGAGCTTCTATGATTTGAAAAGTGCTAAAGTTTGTGTTATTTGGAGACCGCAAACAAGTGCCCCGAGAACTCACATGATGGAGATCGCAAATCTAAAACATCTCCGGAAGTGCTCCGTATGACACCAAATTATTATGGGTGAGTAAAACAACTTGTTTTATTACCGAAATAAGGCTCAAATTGTAAAAAACGTTACTTTTCCTTTAACTTCACATGGATTTAACACGAAAATGTCCCTGACGTCCATTACGCAGGACACGTTACGAATATCATTATTATGAATACAAATAAAATTAACAAAATGTAAATGCTAGTGTTCATTTACCTTCAAATAGAGTAATAAATTAAAATAATAATAATAATAATAATAATAATAATAATAATAATAATTCAGATACACTTTTTTTCTTCAGGTCCGAGGAGGATATGTGTGTCCATATGACTAGGCTACGGCCGTGGAATTCTCGCGAGAACATACAGACAGAGCGTGACCGAAGGTAAACTCTGCCCCGCGATGACCAAGACTTATAAAGTGTGACCTGCGCGCACGGACAGGCTCCAGAGCGCGTCAGTGCGCGGCGCGGGGCTCAGGGACAGAGTCGCTCCTTCACTTGCAGCTAACCTACTTCCAGGGACACGGGGAAACAAGTGAGGGCGCGCAGAGAAAGTTCAGCAGAGCTCTCCACGTTCACCTGCGCAGGTAAACGAGATGGCTACAGCTCCTCCGGCCGTGTCCTTCGCGGGGTTCCGGAGCATGTTCGCCATGCTCACGCCGGAAGAGTCCTCCTTCGAGACTTTGCAGGAGGTTCCAAAGTACGTGCAGCAGGTGGGTAATGTGCACTCTCAATACCATGGCACTCCTAATACACTGGTAATTACAGGGTTATAGAATGAGAAATGTTACGTTCCCACAGTGTAGTTGCACAAGACACATGTTCAGAAAATAAAAAATAAAAACATAAAAAGCTTATTATGCAAGTGAAAAAACTTACTCAGCCTGCAATCTTTTCTTTCATTTCTAAATAATAACACATTTTTATATTATATTTTCTAAAAAATATGTGAATACTCCAAACATCTGGACAAAATCTACCAAAATGCAAGTCTTTAAAAGTATATTATGGTCACTGTTCTAATTCAACTATTTGGAAGTGAGAAACCATGTAACCTTTTTAAAACTTTGAGAACTAGATGCAGATGCCCCCATAGCTTCATAAACAGGGCTAATGATTTCTGTAAGAATAATAGTAATATTACACAAGTCTGTCAGCTAAATGAGTTTCATAGGTTGAGTAAGATGTATGTGACAGGTGGAGCAGTTACTTAGGTTGCATAATGTCCCTTGATAGGACTAAAATATCCTGTGTTTTTATGCAGAAAATCTTGTAGTTTAGATCTCTTCTAATTTGTTAGAGATTCTTGTCAAATCTATACAATTCTATGTCAATTCTATTCTATTCTTGTCAATTTTATTCATCGTCAAATGTTCCTGAATGTTTTTTTGTGAATTCTGAACTGAATCCTAAATCAGAGTTCGAATAGAAATCATATACAGTGGTACCTCACCTTACGAATGACCCAACAAACGAAAATTTCAAGTTACGAAACGCCTTCACGCCTTCACGGTCTCTAGATACGAAAGAAAATTCAAGTTACGAAATCTCAAAAATTCAAATAATGCGCGCTCAGCCACACACATTATACGCTTTTCTCAGCCTGGATTTAAACTTTCATAGATTTTCAACAAAATTATTAATAGTGAAGTGTGGGGGGAAGGAGGAGGGGGGAGAAGACACGTGTGTGATAGCGGTATGTGTGACAGCTGACCCGGCGCTGCCAGCAGGTCTAGACCTGGACTAAATCAGGATTAAACCTGGACTAAACCTGGACTAAACCTGGACTAGACCTGGACTAGACCAGGACTAGACCAGGTGGATTAAAGTGCCGCGCGTGGGTCTATTTCCTGGTTTTGTTTCGAGTCACAGCTGAGGCGAGCCGCTGCTCGCATGCAAGAGCCGCAGTCTAGACCTGCTCTCCAGGGCCCATCCAGGCGCGGAGCCCCAGACATCCAGGGACCCAGGGGGACACTACCAGCCCACCTTAAGAGCTCCCTAAGCGGGCATGGGTCCGGGGATTGTCCCGGTCACCGGCCTGGAGGTCTTGAAGAGGCCGACCTCACGGTTCTATCCATGCCGCTCTGTGAGCACCTTACGCGGGCAGGTCTAGAGCAGCAGCTCGCCTCAGCTGTGACTCGAAACGAAACCAGGAAATAGACCCACGCGCGGCGCTTTAATCCACCTGGTCTAGTCCTGGTCTAGTCCTGGTTTAGTCCTGGTTTAGTCCTGGTTTAGTCCTGGTCCAGTCCAGGTTTAGACCTTGGTCTAGACCTGCTGTCAGCCCCGCGCCGGGTCATGCTGCGCTATCACACACGTGTCAGAGCGCACTCTTCTCCCCCCTCCCCCTTCCCCCCACACTTCACTATTAATAATTTTGTTGAAAATCTATGAAAGTTTGAGTGTTTAAACGAGAGACAAATATGAGAAAAGGACGCAGAACACAATGTTACACTATAAAAAAAGTTACACTATAAAAAAAAAAAAAACTTGGATCGGGGCCTTGGAACGAATCAGGCTTTTTCCATTGAAATAGCTACTCAACTTACGAATTTTTCACGTTACGAAACCACTGGAACGAATTAATTTCGTAAGGTGAGGTACCATTGTGTGTGTGTGTGTGTATATATATATATATATATATATATATATATATATATATATATATATATATATATATATATATATATTTAAGGTGCGCTGTGTAACTTTTCGGTTGGGGTTCCATCACCTGCTTGTTTCTATGGATATGTCATATTCCACAGTATGACATTAAACAACTCTACTTGACATTTATTCATTTAGAGGTGGTTTTATTGCTCAAAAATACTAGAAAAACAGGCATTCTGACTATGGGTGGGGACTGTGGAATGTTTCACAGTATGGCATTAAATCTTTCAACATTCCAGACATCTCCATGGAGAAAGGCATTTGACGGAGCCTCCACCAGACAAAAAAGTTACTCAATGCACCTTTAAATTGTTATTCTGCAGACTTAGGTGAGTGCTTACAAAGATAGTGCTGTTTGATTGGTGTCTGCAGGATCAATTCAGAGATAAGATTCTCAAACACAATCTGGTGATTTGCCAAAGGGTCTGAATGGCACTGAGCCCAAAAGGTCACTATTACACTAATGTTTATTTTAAAAAGAAGTTTTAATGCTTTTTTTTTTTTTTCTTAGAATGCGCTCACACTTGCACTGTCACCACATCAAAACTGGGACTAAATTTAGAACTAAATTAAACTAACACTAATGTAGGGCTAATTTTTGGACTCAAACTGGCCTAAATATGAGCAAACCAGGAATGACTTTTAGTTTAGTTTAGTTTTATATATCATTGCACTGCCTAGAATGTTCCGCAGTATGACATTAAAGGGACAGTGTGTAGGATTCGTGGCGCATAGGTGGTTACTAGCTATTCCACTTCCTCTTTTGGCTACGGCAGACCTCGAGGGTCACTCGGACGCGACGTACCGCCGACATCGCGCGCGTGCCCGCGCACGAACCGCGCACCGCTGTATACATAAAACGGTCCCCCGTTCACTTTTTTTTTTTCTTTTCGCATGAAAACACACAATCCCGATCATGATTCATGACAATCTACACATCAAATGAAACCTTACAGTCTCCTCTTTTTGACTATGCAATTCATTTCCCTGCAAAACAATCACTCCCCGAGCACATGGGGCTTTTATACAGAAAAGCACAAAACTTAGCTTACTTAGCTTACCTTTGAAGGCTTTGCACAGGTCAAACTCTGTATTTCATCATAAACTTGGTCTCAGTCTGTCCATAAGGATCCAGCGAATAAAATCCAGTAAAACAATTTAGTCCAAAATACGTGTTATATCCATTACGATGTGTGATCCGGCAGCATGCTCCCCCTCCCCCCCTCCCCTTCCCCTTCTCTGCTTCGCTCCTGGCTGCATATGGGAGCAGAGGAACGAAGGAGAGAAGGGGAAGGGGAGGGGGGAAGGGGGGGGCCATCTGCAGCGCGGCTAAGCAGCTGTTAGCCGGAGCCGAGGCAAAGGATGAGCCCAAATGTCCTTCTGCAGCTCTCGTATTCAAAATGGCTGCCTCTATATGGGGAAGATCCCCCTTTTATGTGACTATATCTAAGTCCAAAAGAATACTTTGATTTCATGATGGAAGTGAAAAGGCTTGGAAAACAATGTATTTTTGAATGGGTATCTTCAATTTCAGTAATTAACAGGTAAAAATCTTACACACTGTCCCTTTAAACCGCTCTAACTTGCATTTATTCAATTACAGGTGCTTTTATAGCTCAAAAATACTTTGAAAAACAGACATTCTGACTGTGAGCAGGGTCGCCTCTTTGCAGATCTGACCTGACTTTTTTTAACGCCGGAAAGACGAGCTGCCCAATGCAGCTCACTTGGGTCAAATGCAGAAGAGAGTTTCTCCTGTGTGTCACAATCTTAATCTTAAACAAAGAAACAAGGCTCAGGTGCACAGATACTTGCCATTCCAAAGGGAAAAAAATATATAATCGTTTTAGTTAACCAGATGTTTATAAAATCTCTGATAAAGAGAGATAAGTGTCGATTACCTGATGTGAATTGCATAGATGTGTTCTCGGAGTTTATTTAGGGTCTGCTTCGGGGCTCTGGGTTTGAAAAGTCCTCCATAGATCTAGTGTCCAGATCATTTATTTATTCAAATATTAGAAAGCAATACTTGTACAAGGAGTCTGTGCCAACACTCTCATGCAGAGACTCGATGTTTACACCTATACAACGAGTTTTTTACACAAACTATAGTGGAAGGTGACCATGGTTTAGACTTAGTGCCTCTTCGTTGGTGCACAGGCCGGCCAGACCTCTTGGCAGGTTGTACAATCTTCTCAGACTGCATCGAACATTTTTCAGGGGTGGTGTATTTTACTCTCATTATCGGAGCATCTTGCTGGTATGATCAGGGTGATGAGTTGTGAGTCAGCACGTCCTTATCAATAAGTACTTGCCGTACTGTAATTTGCTATTAGGTGGCCATACCTGCCTGTCAAAGCCTGATCTTGTCAGATCTCAGAAGCTAAGCAAGGCAGGGCCTGGTTAGTACTTGGATGGGAGACCACTGGGAATTCCAGGTGCCACAGTGGGGCACCAGTTGCAAAAAACTGTTGTTGTGTCCTTAGGCAAGACACTTCACCCACATTGCCTAGTATGAAAGTGGTGTGTGTTGGAGGTGGTCGGAGGGGCCGATGGCGCAGATTGGCAGCCTCGCTTCCGTCAGTCTGCCCCAGGGCAGCTGTGGCTACAGAAAGTAGCTTACCACCACCAAGTGTGGAGTGAATGAACAATGAACTGTAAAGCGCTTTGGGTGTCATGAAAGGCGCTATATAAATACTATGAATTAATTAAATTGGAATATCATGCATTTCTCTTGACATACAGTACATCTATGAGTCTCACAGTCATCATAGCTCTTATCTTCTAAACTTCTTATCTATCTAAACTGCACATAGGCTTAGGGAATGTGCAATCAAAACTGCACATTGACTTAGGGGGTGTGCAGTTATTAATAGAATACGAGATTGCGAAGGGCTTGCCTATAAAGAGTGACTTAATGGTTCTGTTGGTGTATCACTCGTGGTCATACTTGGTCTATGGTGGATGTTTGTATTGTGCTTATGTTGCTGTGTTGTTCTGTCTTTGTGTTAAAGCTGTGATCCCCTGTCCCAAGACAAATTTCTCCCATGGGAGACAATAAAGTATTATCTTATCTTCAAATAACCTTGGTACAAAAATGAATTATAGTAGTGGTTATACAAAATAGCAGAGCCTATTTATTTATCCTAACATTAGCAACTATATTAAAATCTTGTCTTGTCTTGTTCTCATGGACCAAATCTCCTATTTTGTTTCATCTTGTAGAAATTGTGTCTCGGCCCATCCCTAGCACTTAGTGAGAAAAGAGTGAAGGCCTGCTGGAACTTGTTTTGGCACGATATTACAATTTCAAACTCAATTTCAATACAAAAGACTACACTTGAGAATTTTAAAAGCTTTTTTTTTTAAAGCCCCAGTGTGTAGGATTCGTGGCCATAGGTGGATGGTGCTATTGCACTTTCTGTTTTAGCTACAGCAGACCTCGAGGGTCACCCGCGCACGAGCCGCTACTGTATAAATAAAACGCGGTCCCGTTTTTTTTTTTTTTTCTCATGAAAACACACATTCCCGATCATGTACCATGACACTCTACACATCAAATGAAACCTTACAGTCTCCTCTTTTTGACTATGCAATTCATTTCCCTGCACAACAATCACTCCCCGAGCACATGGGGCTTTTATACGGAAAAGCACAAAACGAGGTTAGCTTACCTTAGAATGCTTTGCACAGGTCAAACTCTGTATTTCACCATAAACTTGCTCTCAATTTGTCCGTAAGGATCCAGCGAATAAAATCCAGTAAAACAGTTTAGTCCAAAACACGTGTTAGATCCATTACGACGTCTGATCCGGCAGCATGCTAGTGTTGTTTACCCAAAACCACGAGCCTTGCCGAAGGCGAAGGCGGAGCCCAAATGTCCTTCTGCGGCTCTCGTATCCAAAATGGCTGCCTCTGCATGGGGAAGATCCCCCTTTTATGTGACTATATCTAAGTCCAAAAGAATACTTTGATTTCATGATGGAAGTGAAAAGGCTTGGAAAACAATGTATTTTTGAATGGGTATCTTCAATTTCAGTAATTAACGGGTAAAAATCTTACACACTGTCCCTTTAAGATTATATTGTGATTTTCAACACAAAATAATAGCCTTTGTTTATTACACCATCTGTTCTTACACTAGTGCTGACCTGTGGTGGAAGTAAAAGTACAAGTACAGGGGCAAAAGATGACTCAAGTAAAAGTAAAAGTATCACATGAAAAAAATCTACTTAAGTAAAACTATTAAAGCACCTGTTTAAAAAGTAAAAAGTATTTTGCAGATTATTTGTTTTAGAACAATTAAAGCAAGAATTGTAAATTGAATTGTAAAGAATTTAGCTGATTTTAAGGCATTCAACTGATTTCTTAAAGGGATATGCCACCCCAGGTCAAACTTGGGCATCTCCCCACAGTCCAGAGACTAAAATAAGTGATGGAAAGCGTTTTTCTGGTGACCCAGCCATTGTCCAGGTCTGTCAGCACTGACCGCCGCGGTATCTGCAGCTACTCCGCGTTAGACTGGAGTCTAACGTCGCCAGAGAAAGATTTCGGCCAAAAGGAATTAATTTGCTCGATGCATTTCCCAATTACTTGCTGTGTAGTGCGCATTCATATCGAGTGCAAATAAATGTGCAAATCAACACGGAGAGTTTGACTTGGTCATTTTGGGTGGGAACTATTTTTCAGTGCGGAAAAAGACAGACGAAGCACACACCACGCTGACAGGGGAATCCCAGGTACGCACCAGGAAGGGAGTTCCCCTGTCAGCGTGGTGTGTGCTTCGTCTGTCTTTTTCCGCACTGAAAAATAGTTCCCACCCAAAATGACCAAGTCAAACTCTCTGTGTTGATTTGCACATTTATTTGCACTCGATATGAATGCGCACTACACAGAAAGTAATTGGGAAACGCATCGAGCAAATTAATTTCTTTTGGCCGAAATCTTTCTCTGGCGCCGTTAGACTCCAGTCTAACGCGGAGTAGCTGCAGATACCGCGGCGGTCAGTGCTGACAGACTCGGACAATGGCTGGGTGACCAGGAAAACGCTTTCCACCGCTTATTTTAGTCTCTGGACTGTGGGGAGATGCCCAAGTTTGACCTGGGGGTGGCATATCCCTTTAAGTTTTCAAGCTGCTTTTGTGTATTTGCTTTGCTCAAAGTTGGGACATTAACTCAAATTAAATCGTCTCAAACCATAAAGAAAAGCACTTTTTACTTATCAGTCCAGATCTAAAATGTAGTGAAGTAGAAAGTACAGATACATGCTCTCAAATGTAGTGAAGTAAAAGTAAAAAGTATCCACTGTAACTTAAGTAAAGTACAGATACCTAAAAATTGTAGTATTGTAGTTGTACTTTTACATTTGTACTGTTACATTCCACCACTGGTTCTGATAAAACTCAAGGCGGGAAAAGAAAACAAAAAAAGGTCAAATTGTGTCCAGTTGTATCCTGTTTGTACTTTTTCTTGGTGAAATAAATATCTAGTTTTGATACTAGTTTCTGATTTTCTAGTTTTTCTAGATTTTCTGATTGACTAGTATCTGATTTTCGATACTTTTGACAATCCTAACTGGAACAGCGGCGGAGCAAGGAAACTCAATGAAACAAAAAACAATCAAATGAGTAATAATTTAGTAATATTAGATCTAAAATTTACCAGAATGCAGGAAATTTCTTGACTTTTGTTCAAAACATCCAAATGTCAGTTAGGTCATGATAACAAATTTTGAAGTGTGATATATGGCTTAAAGGAAAAGTAAAATTTTTTACAATCTGAGCCTTATTTCGGTAATAAAACAAATTGTTTTACTCACCCATAGCACTTTGGTTTCATATGGAGCACTTCCGGAGATGTTTTAGATTTGCGATCTCCATAATGTGAGTTCTCGGGGCATATGTTTGCGGTCTCCAAATAACACAAACTTTAGCACTTTTCAAATCATAGAAGCTTGATGTCTTTAGTCTACGATTTCGTTTGGTCAAAAGTGTCCTGTAATCCGAGATTTAGCCATAGTTTCGAGTAGATGAGGACGCCAGTGCGTATGTGCGGACTGTGCTCTCAGCTCCCGGGACCCAAACATGAAACGCAAAGCTGTAAACTATGGATAAATCTCAGATTACAGGCCACTTTTGACTCAAACGAAATCGTAGACTAAGACATCGAGCTTCTATGATTTGAAAAGTGCTAAAGTTTGTGTTATTTGGAGCCCGCACGGGGCATATTACATGCTCGCGGAATATATTATATGCCCCGAGCTATGGCTAGAAGTCGCGCTAACGCTAACGCAAATCTAAAACATCTCTGGAAGTGCTCCATATGACACCAAAGTGATATGGGTGAGTAAAACAACTTGTTTTATTACTGGAATAAGGCTCAAATTGTAAAAAAAAACGTTACTATTCCTTTAAGTCAATATAGATGATAATCTATAATACCGAAACCAAACCATAAAGAAAATGATTCACGAAGAAGTATTCTAAATGTACAATATAAAAAAAACAAACAAACCCATAAATAAACAAATGCAACACTTTAACTATTCTAATGGGACCTGCTTGTCTCCATGGAAATGTTATTGCTTTGTCTAGAATGTTCCATAGTGTAAATTAAACCTATCTATAATGAGAGAGACAAGCAGGTTATAGCACTACGCTGCATTACAATTCAGATCTGTGGAGAGGTCATAACATGGAACTGTTCTAGACAAAGTAATAACATCTCCATGGCGACAAACAAGCGGCGAACACTCCACCAGAAAAGTTGTGTAGTGCACCTTTCAGTAATTAGTGTAATTGCAGTTCATGATTTAACCTTCTACAGCTCAAATCTTACATTGCAGTATAAAATAACCCAAAAAAAATCCCACTAGTGCAAAGAAAATCCCCCAAAATATTAAGATGTATTGAAAGATCTAACATCTATTGACATATAAACTGATAATAAAGTATTTTTGGTATTTTTTGGTGGTTTTTGTGGTTGTTGTTTTCCCTTTTAGTCCAAGGCAGCCTCTCGTGACCCGTTATGTGAAACAGTGAAGCAAATGTACAGCAAATCAAAACCAAAATTCCAATGATTTTACACAAGTTGAGTTTGAGGGACAGAAAATGCGTCGATCACTACGTCTCAACATGAAGTCCTGGCTGGGTGTTTCGGACTGTCACTCTGATAGACTGCAGAGGAGCGCCCTGCCAGCACGTCCAGAAAGGGGGGTGTGTGTTTCCAGATGTGGGACAGGGCTTTGCGTGTGATCGCTGCTCTCGGGAGGCGCTCGAATTCTGGCTCCTTCACTTCCACCTGTGCGGCAACGTATGTAAGTAAGACCTCCCCCGGCCTCCATCTCTGACCCAAAATCTGAGCAGTTTGGAAAGAGAAGTCCTTGTCAGTTGTGATTTCATTTAAGTAACAAAAATAACAAGAGACTGGTGTCAAATAAGGCATAGTTATATATGTACAAGTCAAAATAAAGTATAGCTATATAGTAATACTAATATATACAAGAGCTTGGAAGGAAAAACAAATATGAAATAATGATTGACAGGACATGACACAAGTGTAAAATTGTGAAATCTATGACATACAATCCCAATAATCAAGAAGCACACATTAGCAAGCTAGTTGTGTTTTTTGCTTTGTTGTTGATGTTGTTCTTAAGATGCGTGAAGGTAGAATCCATGATAAAAGGAGAAATTCAATTTGTCGCTCATCCGAGAGGCTTCGTCGGTTCTGACGAACTGACGAACTGACGAAAACATTTTCGACCAAACAAACTTTGTCCAGTTGACAAATTGAATTTCTCCTTTTATCTTTGTCGTTGATGCAAAACTGCTCTGGAAAACGTATTATAATGGTGAATAATGGTTGGGGATTGAGGAATAACATTGAACCACTGCAAATTGTTTTAAATGAAGTAGTTCTGTTTTGCATGTTTCTGGGATGGTAAAAATCAAGTAGAAAGCGATTCTTGGTTTCATCTGTTGGTATCACAGGGCTATAGGGCCCTTTTGTGTGGTTCATTTACTGTGGTGTTTGGTTTGACCATCTTTACCTGTGCTCAGATGCTAATGTGAAAACCAGACCCAGTTGTACTGGGGGAAGTACTTGGAATTCAAAGTCAGTATTTAAGTGGTCTTTGGGTGTGTTCCTGAGTGACTTTTTAAGCTTTTAAAACCTTCAGTAGTTTGAAAGGTGCACTGTGTAACTTTTCTGGTGGAGGTTCCATCATACTCCACAGAGATGTTATCCCTCTGGAATGTTTCACAGTATGGCATTAAACCTTTCTATCTTCATGGAGACCAAACCAGACCAAGTTACAGGTCAGATCTGGAGAGGTGACCCCACTCACAGTCAGAATGTCTTTTTTTCTAGGTATTCTTGAGCTATAAAACCACCTGTAATTGACAGGTAGAGCTGTTTAATGTCATACTATGGAACATTCTAAGCAGGGCAATGACATCTCCATAGAAACAAGCAGGTGACAGAACCCGTCATTCGTCAACTTGGGCTTTTTACTTGGCTAATTTATACAGTCTTTGCTTTGGAGGAATAAATTTGAATTGGAAATTTGTTTTCGTCATATTTCCAGCCCTATTCACCATGTATAAAACCTCAATGTTGAGGTGTTTAAAGGTATAGAAAAAAGCTGAAATAAAGCATAATAATAACAGAACCTTTGATGCCACAGTCCAACCTGTGACTTTTAGAAGAAGAAGAAGAAGAAGCAACTTTATTGATCTCACACTGGAGAAATTCTTCTCTGCATTTAACCCTTATCAGCTGTGAAACATGAGCGCTAGCCACTCATCCACCATGGTCATGGCTTCTCCATAATCATTCCTCAATTTTGCATGACCTTGAATTAACACTTTGCAGCCAATGATCTACTTTTATTGGCTGATTCAGATGGAATAAAATAATTGTATGGATAAAACATTGCAAATGTCCATCAAATGTAGTTTTAGCCTATAAAAAAACAACAACTGAACTTTGTGTAGCTTGACCAGGATGTTTATTCTATTGATCATATCATGATTAATTTAACTCTTAACCCATTGACATGAGCAGAAACACTTAGACCTGTTTATTTTGTGTTTTCTATTCAGCTGTGTTCTCTGTAAGGATTTTATTTATTATTTAATTTCCAATTTTTTTTGACAAATTTTCTCACCTTTAGAACTATATTTTGCAATGCCTGTCACTGCCTGTCAGCATTACTGCCCCAAAAATCCAACAGTTACACTACTACTTAAAGGGATAGTTTTTTTTTAATGTTAATCTGTATGGGTTTCCTTCTAAAAGTTCCGTGTGTTGACACCGGCTTACCTCTGACAGTCTCAGCTGATCCCGGTTTGGCTCGCTTTCTGGAGCCCACGTAAGTAGACCCGGTAACTTCCCTGGAACATGAAATAAAGCTTGTTTTTCTTCTCAAAACAAAACATTTGTTAGAAAGGTGATATATTTGCGTCCCAAACAGTTGTCCACGAAACATCCAGCAGCGTATTTCGCATTCGCGTATTGTCTCTCTCCACTCGTATCACTACGCCCATGTTAACTCTATCAGCCTGTTCAGCTTCAGCGGATGTCTGCGCCGAAGTTTACAAGTGAACAGGCTGATGGAGAGGAAGTTGGTGGAAGTTACCGGCCCTACTTACGTGGGCTCCAGAAAGCGAGCCGAACCGGGATCAGCTGAGACTGTCAGAGGTAAGCCAACACACACGTAACTTTTAGAAGGAAACCCATACAGATTAACATAAAAAAACGCATATATTAGGAGCAGTGGGCGACACATTACTGCGCCCGGGGACCATCTCCATGATCTTCTTGCTTCGGCTTGGTCAGGACCTAAGCTGGAGGATTTTACCTATGTTTTGGGTTGATGGGGGAAACCGGAGTGCCCGGAGGAAACCCACCCAGACACGGGGAGAACATGCAAACTCCACACAGAAAGGCTCGGGCGACCCGGGGATTGAACCCAGACCATGCATGCAAACTCCACACAGAACACACACAGACCCGGGGATCGAACCCGGAACCTTCTTGCTGTGAAGCAAGAGCGCTAACCACTCAGCTACCGTGCCGCCAAAAGTCCGTGCCGCCAAAAGTCTATGCACATCATGTAAGGTAGATCTGTTTAAGGTCATACTGTGGAACATTCCAAGCAGGGCAATGTCATATCCATAGAAAAAGCAGGTGACGTACCCCTAACCAGAAAGTTTCACAGTGTACCTTTAACTTCAGTACTTCATCCAGCACTGGTAATACCCATTCTGTTTCATATTGCTGAACTGGCTCCGTGATGATTTCCAGCACCAGAGAAAGTCAATACTTGGCTTGCCAACCAAATGTGGTTTTAGGCCATAGAGTCGAGTCTCGTAGTGAAACAAACAGAATGGATCACAAAACATGAAAGGTCCGTGTGCGCAAAAGTCTTCCAAAGCAAACAGTGTCCTCCCCATAGCGAGTCGTCTGCTGCTGTTTGTGTCTGTACGTCCAGCGGTGATTTATGGCATGGGATTAATTAAAGTTTGTTAGAATAGTGTTATGAGCAATGGTTGTTGTCAAATTGTAGACTAGACTCATGAATGAAAGTGAAATGTAATAAACAATGGAAATGTTACTTGTTTTGCCTTATGAAAAGGTCCATATTACGCTGTTTTCTGATCTATTTTATAATGTCGTTTACTAGGAGTGTGCAAAAATACTGAAATATCGATATATCATATTGGTTTAATTTGATGACACAGTATATCATGGGCTGCTGTATCAGTATACTGCTTCTTGGTATATCTTACTAAATTATTTTGTGAAAGAGCTATAATTGTGTTTGGAAATTGCTTGTTTGGAAAAAGGAATAGGTACATATGACATTTTCACTATTTTGAATTAGGCGTTTTTCATATTAAAGATCCCATGACATGGTACTTCTTGATGCTTTTATATGGCTCCTTAATGGTTACCTAATACTGTAAATGAATCCTTCTTCAAAATCAACACTCACTGCATGAGAAACAGAGATAAGATGAGAAAGAGTCATAAATATCTCTCTCAAACACTTTATTCTGGGTGTTGTTGCTTGAATGCAAATGAGGAGAAAAGAGCTGGCCTATAGTAGAGGGTGGGGGCGTGGCCAAACTCTCCGTTCTCCCGCTGTCAGCTCTCAGCTGATCCATTTCCGTGTTTTTGCACGGGGGGAGAGATTTGAAGCGTTCCATTGAAAAATAAACACATTTCCACAGAAAATAAAATCAAACCACTGCTGTTCAAAGGTCCAGAGGCTCAGATAAAGGACTTCCGAGCCTAAAAACACTCGGACGTGCCTCCAGGCAAATAAAAAAATGCATTTCGCATTGCCTAGCGCATTCGCAGTCCAAACTCTCTGGGCGTGGTTTACAGAGACGCTGAGTACAGACAGACGGGGGTGGAACTGCATTTGCATTTCTTTTTTCGATCTGACGTCAATAAGGTGCCTTGTTCAAACTCGCCCGTTTGAACTCTGATTTTTTGTAACGCAGAAAAGGATTGCAAATGCTCAGTTTAGACATTTCGCAACTAAACAGGGTAGGGGAGCTCACATTAACGTTCAAAAACCTCAGAAAGTGAAAATTTCATGCCATGGGACCTTTAACTTTTCACAGACTTTGATTGACAGTCATGATTTAGCAACTGAATCATATTGAATCTATTTGAAATATATATCGTATTGAATCCAAAGTGCATTGTATCGAAAAAACATATCATATCGTGGCCTGTGTGTCAAGATATGTATTGCATTGGGAACTTCTCGGTGATACCTTTTATTTCACTCACACTAGCGATAGATTGTCATACATACAGAACATACTTTATTATGAAGAGATACGTAAGTGCTCTAAATGTGGTAAACTGCTCTCTTATGTTTGTGGTAAAAAACGGCGAGTGGTGGGTGAGATTTTAGTCAATTTAAATTACATAATTGGATGAAAATGATTAAAATCTGCTGTATATATCGGCAGAGCTTATTGGCCATTGGTTGCTCAATATCTGGATTGGCCACGTAAAAACTCATATCTGTAATTCACGCATGTTTAACACAAATCCTGCATATTTAGGCTGAGTTATTCTCTCAAACTGAAAACAGTCTGTTCCAACTTGTGATGTCATGTAGTAATACAGGAAAAGTTCCACTGTGTTTTTAAACTCCATACTTGTTCACTAGAATAATTTTGATCATTTCAGACCTGGAATTGCCAGTCTTTACTGAACAAAAGGTAAAAAGGAGCTGTTAACTTGAAAACTACCACTACATGACATCACAAAAAATAGAGCAGAGCATTTTGAGGTTTGGAGACATAGACGTAGATTTTAAAACATTGCAAATGTTGCATCAAATGTAGTTTTTGCCTATAAAAAAGCGTGTGTAGCTTGACCAGGATGTAGCCACTAAGATAAAAAAAACAAAAAAACAATTGATCATTATTAATCATTATTAATTTAACCCTTAACCCATTGACATGAACAAAAACAGACCTGTTTATTTGTTGTTTTCTATTCGGCTGTGTTCTCTATAAGGATTCTATTTATTATTTAATTTCCGTTATAGTCAATTATTTTCTTTTAAAGGAATTAGAGAGACACAGGCCTATGTCCTACATGTTTTGTGGCTTTTTTGTCTTATTTGTCAAAGCCTCAAAGCGTTTCAAAGTGGTGTGTTTACAGGCTGTTTGTTTGTCTCCATGAAGGAGTTACTCCCATAGGTTAAGAGCACGCCATGCTGCTGTCTAACCCGAAGTGAAAGCATTTCTGAAAACTTTTGCCACACCACGTAGTTGTTTTAGAGAATTTATAACCAGTGTTGGGCAAGTTGCTCTAAAATTGTAATACATTATATATTACTAGTTACTGTGCTAAAATTTTTATATATTTATATTACAGCATTACTGCCCCAAAAAATCCAACAGAGTTACACTACTACTTAAACTACTATTACTACTAACTACTACTACTATTAACTACTACTTTGAAATTTAGTATTTCCCCATTTTCACTAAAATTGTAAATTTATGTTAACCTATGTTCTTTTCTGACTGTAAGAGCCATTTTGTATGTTTATCTATGTATCTGTTTTTCTAAATACAGATTATTTGTATGTATTTGTTTTGGAGCTTTGGAGCACTAGTATTTGACTAACAGTTTCATTACTTGTTTTAGATGTCAAACAGTCATATGGAGAGTGAAGAATTAAAATATAATAGAACTGATAGATTCCTGGTATATGAACGATATGCAATCATGATCTGGAGGTTTGAGTCTCACCAGTATTTCTTTGTACTGTGTTGTGTACAGGCCTCTCCGTACTTCATCTGTCTGATGTTTCTGGAGCTGGTGGTGGGGGCCCTGAAGGCGGAGACCCCTCTGCCCACCATCAGTGACGGGATCACCTCCATCTCCTGTGGCATGATCTCCAGGGTTCCTTCGTAAGTCTCTCAACAATATTATATTGTATATTATATACCCTGTGCTAAATCTGGCATATTTACGTCAGTTTGTGTGATCTTATACAAATTGTGCGTTCATTAATATGCATTGTCCCTTCCAAATAAACGAATAAATAAATATGTGTATGCTATATTACACAAAATTGACTCTTAGGTTTTAATTCTTTAGTTGTTATTTTATCAGAAACATACATGGAGTTGTGTTTTCTTTCATTCACACATGTTTTGCTAATTCTCTATTTTTAGTCTATTTACATCTCCAAAGCTCAAAATGCTCTGTTCCACCTTGTGATGTAAAGAAGTGGTATTTTAGGTAATTTAAATTGAAAAAACAAATACAGTGGTACCTCACCTTACGAATGACCCAACAAACGAAAATTTCAAGTTACGAAACTCCTTCACGGTAAATTTTGGTCTCTAGATACGAAAGAAAATTCAAGTTACGAAACGCGAAATCTCAAAAATTCAAATAATGCGCGCTCAGCCAAACACATTATACGCTTTTCTCAGACTGGATTTAAACTTTTCTCACATTTGTCTCTCGTTTAAACACTCAAACTTTCATAGATTTTCAACAAAATTATTAATAGTGAAGTGTGGGGGGAAGGGGTAGGGGGAAGAAGACTGCGCGGACACGTGTGATAGCGCACATGACCCGGCGCGGAGCTGACAGCAGGTCTAGACCAAGGTCTAAACCTGGACTGGACCAGGACTAAACCAGGACTAAACCAGGACTAGACCAGGTGGATTAAAGCAGCGAGGAGGGGACTGCACGCAGTCTGAGCGCACGAACGCATGAACCCATGCAAGAGCCGCGGTGGTCTGGACTAAACCAGGACTAAACCTGGACTAAACCAGGAGGAGCCGCGGTGGTCTGGACTAAACCAGGACTAAACCTGGACTAAACCAGGAGGAGCCCGTGGCTCTTGCATGGGTCTCGTTCATGCGTTCATGCGCTCAGACTGCGCGCAGTCCCCTCCTCGCTGCTTTAATCCACCTGGTCTAGTCCTGGTTTAGTCCTGGTTTAGTCCTGGTTTAGTCCAGGTTTAGTCCTGGTTTAGTCCTGGTCCAGTCCAGGTTTAGACCTTGGTCTAGACCTGCTGTCAGCTCCGCGCCGGGTCATGTGCGCTATCACACACGTGTCAGAGCGCAGTCCACCCCCCCCCCCCCAAGTTGTTGCTTTTATTTTTGAATATTTTAGTTTTACCTTTTGTACAGCTGAGATTGTCAATAGAAAGTGCCTAATGTCTGTTAGAGTGAAGCAGTTTCAATGAGGCTAAAACAATAGCTGTAACTTTAAAGTTTGGCAAATCCAAGGCTGAAATGATCAAAAATTATTCTAGGAAGGTCTATAGAGTAAATACAGTGAAGCTTGTCCTGTATTACCACATGGCATTGCAAGGTGGACCACTGTTTGTCCGTCTGAGAGAAGAACTCAGCCTAAATATACAGGGTATATGTGTTAAACATGTGTGAATGAAACAACTCCAGGTATGTTTTTGATGAGGAAACAAAATGATAACATAGATTAGAAAATAATGCAATATGGGCCCTTCAACGTCCTGTTTCCCTTTGCTCCACTTTCTTTACTGTATAATATGTAATAGGTCATCAAACCTGACCTTACGTATCACAGTCAGATGTGGCAACTTCATGTGTAGTGGAACGTACTGCCTGCTAAGTAATATAGACAGTACTGGAGTACTCAAACACGCATGACTCAATCGAAGTACAACTCAGTAAGATAACGATGAACTCCTTAAAGTTTATCTTACATAACATAATAAAAAGAGCACTACCATAATATATTTTAAAATACTATTGTGAGAGTTGTGGTTGGGGATTTCATGATAACAAATTCTGAAATATAATATATAATATATAAACATTATATATCATCTTGAAACTACTTTATGTCACTGATACAATTAAAATAAAGCAAGATAATACAATTTTAAACATTTTTTTTTAAATATACAGTATCATTAATGCAGAAAAGGATCTCAAATGCTCAGTTTAGACATTTCGCAACTTTTAACCATGGAGGGGGGGGGCTAAACAGGGTAGGGGAGCTCACATTAACGTTCAAAAACCTCAGAAAGTGAAAATTTCATGCCATGGGACCTTTAACACTGAGCTATACCCCCTGAGACAGAGATTTGGCATTGGGCTGAAATGGCCACAGTAGTTGCTGAAGTCGAAGAGAGAGTAGGTTCAGACCCGCATATCCTCACATAAGCAGGGAGATCCTTGTTGGTAGATCCTTGCTGTCTAGCAGCCTGCTGGAGGATGCGGGGATTGATCCCGCATGCTAAACGAGCGCTCTACCATTTGAGCTAATCCCCCCCTCTCCTTTATCTTAAATCATGTAGTACAATATGGTAGGGAAAAAAAGTAAAAGGGCCCATGATTACACTATTTTCTGAACCCATATTTAACACACAATTAGAATTAACAAGTTCTACTGAACAAAAGGTAGAAGGTAACTGTTAAAGGGATATGCCACCCCCAGGTCAAATTTGGGCATCTCCCCACAGTCCAGAGACTAAAATAAGTGGTGGAAAGCGTTTTCCTGCTCACCCAGCCATTGTCCGAGTCTGTCGCCACTGACCGCCGCGGTATCTGCTGCTCCTCCGCGTTAGACTGGAGTCTAACGTCGCCAGAGAAAGCCGAATCACGCACCACGCTGTGCAACAGGGGAACTCCCTTCCTGGTGCGTAACAGGGATTCCCCTGGCAGCGTGCTGCGTGATTCGGCTTTATTCTTCCGCACTGGAAAATAGTTCCCACCCAAAATGACCAAGGCAAGCTCTCCGTGTTGATTTGCACATTTATTTGCACTCGATATGAATGCGCACTACACAGAAAGTAATTGGGAAACGCATCGAGCAAATTAATTCCTTTTGGCCGAAATCTTTCCCTGGCGACGTTAGACTCCAGTCTAAGGCGGAGGAGCAGCAGATACCGCGGCGGTCAGTGGCGACAGACTCGGACAATGGCTGGGTGAGCAGGAAAACGCTTTCCACCACTTATTTTAGTCTCTGGACTGTGGGGAGATGCCCAAATTTGACCTGGGGGTGGCATATCCCTTTAACTATTGCTTAGTAACGTCACAATGTGGAACGGAGGATTTTGGAGATGTAGACAGACTAATAACAAGAACGTTTTTGAGGAAATAATAACATTCTAACTGCCTCAACTCTCACATGAATCCATTTTGTGTAATAGTGGACCTTTATATAAAACAAACATGTGTTATATTCTTTCAAATAAGGGTACTGGATAGTGATTCATTTGGTCCATGTATGTGTAGTGTGATACTTTGTAAGATACTAATGGCTGGTAGGGTTGTCAAAAGTACAGAAAATCAGATATCAATCGATGCTAAAACTATTGAAACTAGATACTCATTTGAGCAGGTATCGATACTAAAAAAGTCACATTGACAGGACAGATTTGAACCTTTCCAGAATAGCTTTAGAATGCTCTTGAGCTGTATCGGAACTAGTATATCCCCATAGAGCACTATGGAACCTACATGGACCACTGAGGGATTACACAGATAAAGCCACATGGTAATACGATTTAATGATGAAAATCACATTCTGTTGTCTAAATAAAGAGTGTATCATCATGGTATCAGAATCTGCATTGAGTATCGAGTCTAATCTTAAAGGAAAAGTAAAGTTTTTTTTACAATCTGAGCCTTCTTTCGGCAATAAAACAAGTAGTTTTACTCACCCATAGCAGTTTGGTGTCAATTGGAGTGGTATCGCAGAAGTTATGTTGGAGCCGTTCTGTTCTACTAATGATCCCGTATCCGTTAGCATGAGTGCTCGGGGCACTGATTTGTGCTCTCCAAATAACACAAACTTTAGCACTTTTCAAATCACAGAAGATCGCTGTGTCAGGGTAGACATTTAGTAGATTCCAAAACGGCCTTAAACCCGATATCGCAACAGAAAAGTAAAGTTCAGAGCGGTGTTAGCTTCTTTCGGACTAGCTGTGTTTACAAAACAGCTGAGTTCATGCATGCGCACTGTCCTCTCTGATGACGTCATCAAATGAAACTATAGCTGGATATCGGGTTTCAGGCCGTTTTGGAATCCACTAAAAGTCTACCCTGACACAGCGATCTTCTGTGATTTGAAAAGTGCTAAAGTTTGTGTTATTTGGAGAGCGCAAAGTAATGCCCCGAGCATATGATACGAGCACCATGTTAACGGATACGGGAGCATTAGTAGAACAGAACGGCTCCAACATAACTTCTGCGATACCACTCCAATTGACACCAAACTGCTATGGGTGAGTAAAACTACTTGTTTTATTGCCGAAAGAAGGCTCAGATTGTAAAAAAACGTTACTTTTCCTTTAAGTATCAAAATCGAATTTTAAATTTTAGTATCGTGACTACACTAATAGCTGGATAATAATACTTAAAATAAATTAATTTAACTTAAATTGGTCACATTTGTACAGAAATTTCGACTTTTATTGCCATTTTATATCATAACCATACACTTGTTTTCCCTTACAAACACAGTATCCTTGGGTGTGGGAACTGAACCATTAACCTGATACTGTGTTGTCTCTTGTGTATTGCAGGCTGTTTTTTAGAGGCTTCGAACTGACGACTTACATATGTGTGTGGCAGAACCTCCGCCTCCTGGAGCTGCCCTGGGACTCCCCCTGGACCTGGTGGTTCTGTCTACTGGGAGTGGACTTCTGCTACTACTGGGTCCACCGCATTGCTCACGGTAACACATGCCTCTATTTAGATGTGCTGGTTTTCCAACAGTTTTTAATATTGCTACTAGGGATGGGGCCGATCCAATCCAGTATCGGTATCAGGTTCCGATATCAATGTAATTCACGGATCGGAAATTCCAATTCCAACCTGTGAAAATGTCCGATCCATGAGCCATGTCTGTATATACACATTGTCTGTTGAAATGACTCCACAATGATTCCCTGTCGGCTGCTCTGCTCCTGCTTGCAAAATGGTGAATGGATTTCCTGAACAGAGGTGTATCTCAATGAGACACAGAGTAATGATGAGACACGCCTCCATTCTGGAAATCCATTCCACAGTTTGCAGCCAGCTAGCAGGTGAACTAGCAGCGTGAGCTAGCAGGCGAACATTGAGAATGGCATTGAGCAGCACAAGGCAGTTAACCAACTTTTCATCACAACATGCCCGCTATGTGGAAATACTTTTTACTAGAAACACCTCAAAGCAAGACAGCAATGTTCAATGTTTGCAAAGCCTTTGTACCGAGACGCGAAAGCTATTTATCAGAGACTGCGTTACCCGAACTCTACAACCGAGTGTCAACCAAGTTAGCTGAGAAGCTAAAAAGAGTTTCAGATCTGAGCTTTACTACAGATATTTGGACATCGGATGTCTCCCCAATGTCACTGATAAGCCTCACTGTGCACTGGATTGACCGTGATTCACACGGGCTGTTGTGCGGTTCTCCGGTAAAAAAGTGCAGAGGCTCACACAACCAAGCTACAATCGCAGCATCCATTACAGAGATGTTAAACCACTGCCTGTAGAGATGAGTTTATTTGTAGTTTAACAATAATGATGATAATATTGAAACAAACAGTTTTGGTATTGGAATAGCATCGGTATCGGCAGATATCCAAATTCAAAGTGAAAAAAAAAGTGGATTGGTGCATCCCTAATTGCTATTCCAACACATCTTTTTTTTGTTGTTGTTTTTTTTTTTTTGATAGTCTACCCAGGAGCGTCTCTTGCTCTGTTGCAGCCTCTGTTTTAGATGAGATATTTTCCCAAAGGCTGCCCTATGCTCCTTTTTAAAATGCGCAACTGTTTCCCACGGCGATCAGTCAGGACATTTTCCCACTGTCTGATATCCTATGTGGCCGAAGTATTCTCTGATCAAGTGTTTTACACCGGCCCCAGCATCTTATGATATATGGAGCACAAAGTATAATAGGCAGTCACATGTCAGAGAAACGGAATGTTTGAAAAACAGTAAAGTGCCGCTACTCCGACAATGAAGTAAAAACATGCTGAAGTAGTGGGACGCTTGAAAAATAATGTTTTTGCCGCTACTCCGACAATTCGACGTCAAAGTCTAAATAGCGGCATGTTGGAATAGCAGCGTGTAACTGAAACAGACTGTGTAATGAAGTGGACTAAGCAAGTGTGACGTCACCCCATAAAGTTCGGCTCCAGTCAAATGAAGCTCACTGAAGCTGGCAGCTATGAGGCAAATTTGGAGCCCACTTCCATATTAAGAATAGGAATTGATTTACAAACAAAATATTAAAATAAAAGCACCCGGATCATGTAGAACGGGTTAATACGAACACTTTAAAGATCCCATGACATGGTACTTCTTGATGCTTTTATATGGTGCTTTAATGGTTCCCTAATACTGTAAATGAATCCTTCAAAATCAAGACAGTGCATGAGAAAGCCTCATGAACACAGTCAGAGTCAAAAATATTTCTCTCAAACACTTTATTATGGGTGTTGTTGCTTGAATGTAAATGAGGAGGACAGAGACAGGCCAGTGCACCGGGTGGGGGTGTGGCCAAACTCTCCGCTCTTTCCTCTTTAGCGGTGCGCTGTGCGCTGGCTCCACTTCCGCGTTTAAGCGCAGAGGAAGATATGAGACGATTTCCATTAAAAAACAAACACATTTCCACAGAAAATAAAATTAAACCACTGCTGTTTCAGAGGTTCGGAGGCTCGGATAAAGGACATCCAAGCCTGGAAACACTCTCACGTGCCTCCAGGCAAATGAAAAACATTGCGTAGCTCGTTTGCGGTCCAATTTCTCTGGGCGTGATTTCCAGAGACGGTGGGTAGACATCCAGACGGGGGGTGGAAGTGCATTTGCATTTTTCCCCGAGTGTGACGTCAGAAATTTCCCTTGTTCAGAATCGCCCGTTTGGGCTGTCTTTTTTTCAAACGCGGAGGATCGCAATTGCTCAGTTTACACATTTCGCAACTTTTAGCCATGGAGGGGGCCCTAAACAGGGTATGGGAGCTCACATTAACGTTCAAAAACCTCAGAAAGTGAAAATTTCATGCCATAGGACCTTTAGGACCAAAACGAGGAGTCTGACCACTACAGTTATGGAGAGAGGGGCGGCGTTTTTTCAATAGAAAGTCAACAGGAGCTGGAGTCGATGGACCCGGAAGAGTGCCCATACTCATTTCCTATTTTGAACCCGGCAGCCAGTGTGTTAGCACAGTCTATGGTGTGAAGTAGGAATAAATCAAGATTGGGATTAAAATTGTGATCAATCATGCTTCAGTGGTGAGAATTTTAGATGATAGTCATTTCATTTCAGGAAGTGTGAGTTAGCATGCTAGTTATTGTTTCTCTACTCTGTCTTTATGAAAAGCACTTTCAAACTCATTTTGCTAAATAATCAGGATGTTTGAAATGCATAAAATAATTGTGGAATAATAGAGCCACTGCACCTTTAATAAGGCCTGGAAGATTTTTTAGGTATGGTGGAATAGGAATAGTGATTTTGGTAATTGTGAAATAAATTACGGATTTCACTGTTTGGTTTTGTTGTCAGAAATATGAAATAATCAATAAATAATAGGTGATAAGGCAATTAATGACTGCAGCCCTAGTTTGTCACCCATGGCTATTTCAAACTTGAATTCTTGAGTAAAAATGTGTCCAAAAATGACCTATTACAGTTTGATAAGAACACAAACTACAAACTAGCTCCTAACAGTGTAGCCCCATGAGCCTGATCTGCTTAAGCTGTCAGTGCCCTGACTCCTCACCTTGGGACCATGTTCAAAGCACCGTGCTGATGTATGGGCCTAAAGTGTTGATTTAGAAGCCCCGTCTTCTGCAGGACAGCGGAGGAGACAGCACACACAGGCTTGTTCTACAGAGGAAGTCATTATTTTAAAGCTCACTGCAGCTGGACTCAAGCACATGAGAGGCTGCGCTAGGTCCCCAGAGCCCCAGAGCCTGGAGTCCAAGCCCGGTCCATCACATCTCCACTCCAGCCAAGCCAAGAGTCTGTACGGAGTGGTGAGGATGAAAGATGGCGGAGGGTTGGTCTGTGAGCACAGCTGGCTCCCGATGCTCGTGCCAGATGAGAGCGGAAATCACTGGTTTGTGTGCGGCGCCGTGGCTGTTTATTTGTGTGAGAGGGACGTCACTGTGCCTGCTGTGTGCCCGCTGTCTGCCCGCATGGCCCCGGGTCAGTCCGCTCTTTGTGGAGGGTACAATATACATATACCATGTGTATTTAAAGGGCTAGCTCTGGCATGCCATCTTGTGCCATATAAACATCAGAGTCAGAGAACATGTCCTTAGATAGACTCTACCACACGTTGAGGCAATACTGATACGAGTACTTTTGTGGTAATTGTCCTGATACCGATACGCGATACTGGTCTGACCTTATGGGGCATGTCAGTAAGTATATGTACTTTATTTCTCAAATTTATTATTACATTATTATCAATGCTTAACACAATCTAAATATTTTTTGCCAGAGAATAGAGATATGGGTATATTCATGGCTGAGTCCGATTGTTTACAATCTAGAGGAAACCAATGGTCAATTCAGGTATGCTATTTAAACAGACTAAAAAGTCACCCACAAAACCTTTTTACCACAAATCTGTAAAAGAGCAGTGTGCAGTCATGCTTTGTGCCGGTATCTATTTGCACTGAAGTTTTCAGTTCAAGTTTTGTGTGGATTTTTAAAGCAGCTGGTTGGGAAAACAAAAAAAATCTGCTCTGCTGGAAATTTAAGGCCGATAGCCAATATGTGAAAAAGTGCAAGTATTGACCCCGTATATAGGCTGGTTTATCTCTAATTGTTACCATTAAAAATGATTTCAAATAGCAACTGACTTAGATAAACTCATCACAGTGATTAATTAGGATGCTGGAAATATGAGGAAAGTGAGGAGGATTTACTGTGGGCCACTACCAACAGTTATAAATGGACTAGTTCTATTTTTCATGTTTTTAAGACAAGTTACAGCATTAAGACCACAAACAATGGCAATGGATGACATTTTAATTTTGGGATTGCAGTGTCCATACTGCAATAAGATTAAAAATGCCCTGATAGCAATAACAAGGTCCGACACCACCTTTGCTTCCAGATTTTAAAGTAATACATATTTTTTCCCTGCTTCATTCCCTGTGTCTTTGCTGTGTGCTGATGCGTACAAACACCGCCCACATCGGTGTCACATAACTCACCCTATGCCTGTGGAATTCTTTTATCCCTGCGGCGGAGGAGGATTTTTTAGCTCTCCTCGAACTTTTCCGCTTGCCTTTCATTTCCTCCTGCCGGGCTCTGGATTACAGAACGTTGTGGGCTGGTGGATAATTGTGTGGTGCTGCTTGGGGATGCACGGTTTTCCCCTTGTTACGGCGTGGAGCGGGCCAGTTCCTGACCACAGCCCTGGGGCTCACTCCTCACTCTGATCAGCAGGGGTCATTCTGCCGGCCACAGCGTGATCCTGGATCCTTTTAGCTGCACTAAAGCGTCGTGATGGGCTATGACCCTTGTCTTCTTGTTTAGAATAGTAGTAGTGGCGGTCGCAAAGTGTTTTTACAAGACCTGTGTGGGGATTTGCGCTCTCTGATGGTGAACACGTGTAACTGCAGTGTGTAATTCAATGTAAAGTGTTGGTCTGTGTGGCATGGTTATATTTTAAGAAAATACTTGTCCACCAAGGCCTGTCACGATAATTACAATTTGGACTTGTAATTGAATATATGAAACCTGGAATATTTTTTGGGGTCAATATTTATTGTCTGTACATTTTCTTCGCATTCATTCATTTTCTTCCGCTTTTTCCATTTTCTGGGTCACGGGGGCAGCAGTCCAAGTAGTGTTCTGCTGCCCAGGACACAATGCACCAGCCCCCATGAATCCTTCCGCAGGTGGTGGGTCCACAGGAGGACGGCTCATGTCACAACAGGCCTTGAGGTATCTTCTGCCATGGGGGCTACCAATGTCCACAGACACTGGGGGCGAGGTGGGGTTAAGTGTATTGCCCAAGGACACAATGGCAGCACTCATCTGCGGGAGCTGGGATCACATGCGGTCAACCTGTCAAGAGCGGGATTCGAACCGCCAACCCCTGGATCACGAGGCATATGCTCTACCAACTGAGCTACTTCCATTTTCTTTGCACTACTGGGAATTTTTGGTTTAATTTTTTGGCCTTGGATTTAAGCTTGAGAATGTTAAATTAATAATGTTTATAACTTCTTAAAGGTCCAGTGTGTAGGATTCGTGGCGCATAGGTGGATAGTGGCTATGCACTTCCTGTTTTAGCTACGGCAAACCTCGAGGGTCACCCGGACGCGCCGTAGCGGAGAGCTCGCTCCCGTGCGCGCACCCGCCGCGCACCCGGCCGACAACAACGGTATTAATAAAACGCGGTCTCCCGTTCAGTTTTTTTTTTCTTTTCGCATGAAAGCACACATTCCCGATCGTGAACCATGATAATCTACATATCAAATGAAACCTTACAGTCTCCTCTTTTTGACTATGCAATTCATTTCCCAGCACAACAATCACTCCCTGAGCACATGGGGCTTTTATACGAAAAGCACAAACCGGTTTGTTACTTAGCTTACCTTTGAAGGCTCTGCACAGGTCAAACTCTGGATTTCACCACAAGCTTGGTATCAATAGGTCCGTAAGGATCCAGCGAATAAAATCCAGTAAAACAATTTAGTCCAAAACATGTGTTAGATCCAATACGACGTGTGATACAGCAGCATGCTTGTTGTTTACCCAAAAACCACGAGCCTCCCCCCACCCCACCCGCACCTCTCTCCTTCTCTCCTTCTCTCTTGCGCAGCGCGCCGGAGCCGCCTGCTGCTTTGCCTCCGGTGCTACCACGAGCCTTGCCGAAGGCGAAGGCGGAGCCCAAATGTCCTTCTGCGGCTCTCGTATTCAAAATGGCTGCCTCTATATGGGGAAGATCCCCCTTTTATGTGACTATATCTAAGTCCAAAAGAATACTTTGATTTCATGATGGAAGTGAAAAGGCTTGAAAAACAATGTATTTTTGAATGGGTATCTTCAATTTCAGTAATTAATGGGTAAAAATCTTACACACTGTCCCTTTAAAGATGCAAACTAAGTACTAAGCCTGTTCTGCTATTTAGTTTTTGCGGTTTGTGTTTTCTAAAAGAAAAAAACAGATCTGCACTGCAGTTCTTTGGAGCTCCCAAATTTGGACTTTAATGACACCACAATGGGACATTTCGGGGTCAAGACCTTCTTCAGACAATGTGCTTGACCCTGAAATGCACTTTTCTTGTTTTTCATATTGCAGGAAAAAGAACCAAAGACCACTACACTGCTACAAAGAAAAAGTAACCACGACAAATATTGAGCTCTAAAAATTATTGTTCCATTTATCATGTATTGAACCATAAGTCAATATAGTAATATAGTAATTATAACAAACCTAGTCACAAGGTCATTTTTCTCTTGTGTGAGACAGACTGATAGCAGCCTCCGCTTTTCTGTGCCTATTCTGACTCTATTCCACACTGAGTTGGTGACTGAGGAGGAGACCTTGAGGCCTGGAGGCGGCCATCTTGTTGACAGGCCTTTTGATTGTGTTTGCTCAAACTCGCCATCACCACTGCCACTAATAACAGCCCTGAGTCTATAAGCAGCTACACTCATCCATTCGTCTTCTCTTCGTCTGTTCAGGGCTAGATTGGACATGAGGTAAATGAAACTATGGCCTCTCACCACACCGGCTACCAGTATGCTTATAGCACAGGCAAAGTCCCTATCAGCTCATTTGTGGTTAGTTTTACTTTCGAGGTAATATTTTGAGTTCATCCAGAAGTAGCTTGCGCGATCAAATCAACCCTGACAAATAAATAGTTCTACAGATCATAATATTCTACCGCTAATGGACTACAGTGAGCTGATAAGGTTAGTCATTTTCTGTATAAGTGTGCGAGGTGGTGGTTTTGGGGGGAGAGGGGAGAAATTCTTGGTCGACTAAAGAATGGGCTGTCAATTGATTAGTCAAACAAAAAAGGGGCATGGCAAAAACTCCCCAAACGATGAATTATCTCTGACAGTATCTGAGCAAAACTGCACTCACAAGACAGCAACTACAGTTTATGCAAAAAACAACTATTTATATGGAAAAGTTCTAGGAAAATGTGTATTTAAGACCAAAATGCAAATTAAACTCATGATTAGTCACTTCCACGTCTTTCACTAACTTGCTACATACCTTGGTGTTGCCGGTATTCAAGTAAACTAATAAAAAATTTGGTCGACTATGACACCATCAACTGATTAATTGACTGAATTACTAACAGACTGCAGCCCTAGAGTTTACCCCATCAACCTAATAAAAGCACAGTTGACTAATCCTTCAGCTAGGTCAGGGGTTTCCAACCTTCTTCCTCCGGTGAGCTTCCTGAACTATGGAACGAAAATGGCAGAGAGCTACTAATTTTAGAAACTGGGTAAATATAAGAGCCACGGTAACGGGAAACAGTTAAATGCTTATAAAACATAAACCATTTTCCATTTATTAGTGTACAAATTTAGGCATGGATTTACAAATTCACCAAATGTTGAGTTGCGTGAAAAGTCCCTCAGTCGTCCAGGTAGAATCCATGATAAAAGGAGAAGTTCAATTTTCAATTTTCAACCAAACATACTTTGTCCAGTTGACAAATTGAACTTTTCCTTTTATCATAAATGTTGAGTTATTCACCACAAAATGTATAATTCAGAAATCTCTCGGGGAGCTACTTGAACGAGGGTGGAGAGCTACTGATTGTTCTTGCGCTACAGGTTGGAGACCCCTGAGCTAGTTACTCCTGACTTGAACATTGCTAAACAACCAAAAAGGGTCCCCAGGCGCTGCAGTGTTTCCCACAGGTTTATGCTGAGACTGTGGAGGCTATCCTTATTCTAATGCTAATTCTGTTGAATGCAATGCAATTGTTAGGTCTTTCAAAGATCTACACTAGAGCCATTATTCATTCACTCACTCATTCACATTTGTTGGTGGTAGCCACAGCTGCCCTGGGGGAGACTGACAGAAGCAAGGCTGTCAAACTGCTCCATCAACCTGACCACCACCAACCCTCACACACACCAGTCTTACTCGACAAGCAGGTTGAAGTGTCTTGCCTGAGGACACAATGACAGAATGACAGGACTAGACTTTGACTTAGGAAAACGTTATTGATCTCATGTATTATTATTATTCAGAAAGGAGAACTGTTAAAGGTCCCATGGCATGAAATTTTCACTTTCTGAGGTTTTTGAACGTTAATGTGAGCTCCCCTACCCTGTTTAGGCCCCCCCCCCATGGTTAAAAGTTGCGAAATGTCTAAACTGAGCATTTGCGATCCTTTTCTGCGTTACAAAAAATCGGAGCTCAAATGGGCGATTTTGAACAAGGCACCTTATTGACGTCAGATCGAAAAAAGAAATGCAAATGCAGTTCCACCCCCGTCTGTCTGAACTCAGCGTCTCTGTAAATCACGCCCAGAGAGTTTGGACTGCGAATGCGCTAGGCAATGCGAAATGCGTTTTTTTTATTTGCCTGGAGGCACGTCCGAGTGTTTCTAGGCTCGGAAGTTCTTTATCTGAGCCTCTGGACCTTTGAACAGCAGTGGTTTAATTTTATTTTCTGTGGAAATGTGTTTATTTTTCAATGGAATGGAACGCTTCAAATCTCTCCCCCCGTGCAAAAACACGGAAATGGATCAGCTGAGAGCGAGAGCGAGAGCGGAGCGTTTGGCCACGCCCCCACCCTCTACTATAGGCCATCTCTTTTCTCCTCATTTGCATTCAAGCAACAACGCCCATAATGGACTGTTCAGAGAGAGAAAAAAAATACTCTTTCTCATCTTATCTCTGTTTCTCATGCACTGAGTGTTGATTTTGAAGAAGGATTCATTTACAGTATTAGGGAACCATTAAGGAGCCATATAAAAGCATCAAGAAGTACCATGTCATGGGATCTTTAATACAACATGCGAAAAGTTGCAAAAACATTTGCAATAGAACTGCCTATATGAATCACACAGCTCCTGACAGTTGGTCCAGCCCCACTGAAGGCTGGGTCAAATGCATTCTACTTTCATTTGACTTTGACATAAAAGTAGCTTGTACTTTCAAAGCTGCCTTTTTAAATAAACTCTTCTTAGAAAGATATATTATTTCAACAACCACTAATGGGCTGCGGTGAGAAGATAAGGTTTGTCATTATGTAATATGTAGGTGTGTGGGAGGCTGTGGTTTGGAGTTTTGCTGAGTTAAACAGAAATCTACCCTTGCAACATAGGTCAATAGCCTGTTGTTTAATTTCTAATGATGTTGACTGGAATATTAATGATTGGAAAATAAGATCTTGGCATATGCGGTCAGCTGATTTTCTTTTCTTTGTTATTTGGTAATATACTCAGTGGATGCTAGTCATTAAAACAGAGTGATGGAGTGCTGTCGGCTCTGTTTCCCTGTTCCCCTCTCTGGTCTGAACAAGTGCAACACATGATAAAAAAAAATAATTCAAAACACAAACAAAATACCAATGTGGAAGATTACTAGAGTATGCTAAGACTGCAAAATGAAAAATAGCACTTTATTTAAACTGTCAGAACAAAACAATAATTAACAGCAGCAACAATTAACCTTCATCGGGGCCATGGTGTCCAGAACATTCAGAACTCTCGAAGTCACAGAGTTCAGCAAATCATCAACATTAGAACATGAGGCAATTTCAAAGTGTATCATTTCCATGAACAGTGCACCTTTGTTATCCTTTATGTGTCTCCTTCGAACAAATATAGAACCAGCCGGTGGTTTGGGAATAGACAGGTCAAAGAGGACACAGAAATGTTCAGACGGAGCAACATCAACCGCATTGACATTTGAAATATTTAGCAGTGTGTTTGATTGACAGCGTCCAGCGGTGCAGGCATGAAGTGGCGCTGCTTTCTAAAGCCTCATTGGCTCTTTGGTTGCCATGATACTTGCCGTTGAAATTGCAAATAAGGAACAAATTAATGTATAACTACTAGCCTCAACAAGCTTCATTTGACTAGATGTGAATACTATGAGTGATGTCACACTCACTTATTCCGCTTCTTTATACAGTTTGTGCATTCATTTATTTTTCATTGATTTATTTAGTTCAGTTAAATATCCCATGACATGGTACTTCTTGATGCTTTTATATGGCTCCTTAATGGTTCCCTAATACTGTAAATGAATCCTTCTTCAAAATCAACACTCAGTGCATGAGAAAGACCCATTTACACAGACATAGTCAAAAAATATCTCTCTGAACACCTTCTGGGCGTTGTTGCTTGAATGCAAATGAGAAGGACAGAGATAGGTCAGAGCAGCGGGTGGGGGGGCCAAATGCGCCGCTGGTTCCTTGTTTTAGCGGTGCGCTGTATTTTAAGAGCGGAGGAAGAAAGGAGAGCCGTTTCAATGAAAAAAAACACATTTTCCCAGAAAATAAAATTAAACCACTGCTGTTTCAGATGTCCAGAGGCTCAGATAAAGGACTTCCGAGCCTGGAAACACTCACATGTGCCTCCAGGCAAATAAAAAAATGCATTTCGCATTGCGTAGCTCATTCGCGGTCCAAACTCTCTGGGCGTGATTTACAGAGACGGTGGGTAGACATCCAGACGGGGGGTGGAACTGCATTTTCCGTGTGACGTCAGAAAGTTTCCTTGTTCAGAATCGCCCGTTTGAGCTGTGTTTTTTTCAAACGCAGAAAAGGAGCGCAAATGCTCAGTTTACACATTTCGCAACTTTTAGCCATGGGGGGGGGGCCCTAAACAGGGTAGGGGAGCTCACATTAACATTCAAAAATGAAAATTTCATGCCATGGGACCTTTAAAGCATTATTTTTTATGCTGGTGGAAACATAACACATGCCTACTTTGCATAATAAGAAAATACGCAGGTTCCATAGTTAGCGAAATAAAAGAGCTTCTCATGTGTGAACTTTATTACACTTTGTGGTTCTTGTTGTGGCTCTTGTGCTGACTTGGCCAGAACTCCCTTGAAAAAGATATTATTAATCTCAATGGGACTTTCTTGGTTAAATAAAGGTTAAATAAAATAAAAATAAAAAAAGTAGGAGGAATGTTGTGTCACCTGCTTGTCTAGTCACTCTTGACTCCAATATCACAATATCCCATCTGAGTCCAGACATTGTCACATCAGGTTGAGAAAAGAAGACAGGAAAAGCAGAAAAGACAGTCATCCTGTAGTCTGGAGCAAACTTTAGCTCCGGCGTTGGTCTTGGGTTAATTATAAACTCCTGCTTCGACCGAAAGTCCATTTTAGAAAACTGCTTGAGCTTTAATATGAAATCTTCCTCCATTTAAAAAGTAGAGCCAGACAAGAAGAAAAAAGTGAACGGATTGCTAAACTTGACTTGCTAACTCTAAATTGTAGCTTGCTGTCACTTATTCCCCCCCAGGAGTTACAGAAGAATCCCTGGGCTCAGGAGTGCCTCTACCATGAGGTCAGGTAACTACATGCCTCACCCGGCGCCTTTTCACAGCCGCTTTAGCCGCTTTATCTGTTAGGGGTGTGCAAAATAATCGTCACGACAATGCATCGCGATACCAACTTTCACAATATACTGCATCGATTCTTGATGCCAAAAATTGATTATTAATTAATCATTTAATATTTAAAACATTTATATTTAATATTAATAAATAAATAAATTATTAGTTTTTTTTTTTTTAATAAATCCTATGCACTTTTTTCTTTGTGAAAGGGTATTGTTTGTTATGATGGTAGCTAGTTTGAACATCATTTTTAGTTTTAGAAAAAAATCCTATGCACTTTTTTTGTTATTGGTTTGGTTTATTTGTTTTTGTTATTCAATAAATTCAGTTATGAACTGAGTTGCTCAGAGTTCTGTATCAATTGAAGACACTACCCAGATACACAGCCACTGATATTCAAGTTATCCTCTTTTTTTTGGTACATTTTCACTGAAGTATGTAGAATATATTGCAATGCATCGCAATAATTCAAGTATCGTGATGCATCGTGATAGTATCGCATCGTGGCATATGAATCGTGATTCGAATTGAATCGTGACTTCTTTGCCAATACCCACCCCTAGTATCTGTCACTGCTGAGCTACAGCACAGGCAGTCCATGTGAGGCACGAACGGCTGGTGTCTCTCCACACCAGTATTTGAACGGTAAAAGTGATTCAGTGATTTTGAATAAAAAAAATAATTAAAATGGCAAAGTTAAATAGAAAATAACTTTATAGTACAAATAATTTGATAAATATAACCATCTATTTTTTCATTTTACTTTTTTTCCCTCTATGATTACAGGTGAGGCATGGGTATCTGTCTCCCCTGACTGCAGGTCACTGTTATTGTAGATACTTTTACTGTGTACTAGTGGGGAACCTTTTGGTATTTTTCAGTACTACGATAAAATAAAAGCTGTGGAGGGTTGAATAAATATTTTTTTCTGACTATAAGTTCTCATTCTGCTAGTTATTTACTTCAACTCATGTTTTTAAAATAGTCTTTCTGGGGATAATCCTGCTTTAGGGTTATCGTATCAGTAGTAGGGATGGGCATTCGGTGAAGTTTTCTTCCTTGATTATCGGGAGGATTAATGAGTAATAATCGGTTAATCGTTAACATATTTTGTATTAAAAAGACAACAACCATTCACTCATGTGTGTCCGCTTTTACTATGTCTGCTGAGGCTGTGGGAACAGGCGCTTCTCCACGGGAAAGTAAATCTGCAAATCAACATGCGTAGAGGTGGATTAAAGCGAGGCAACACGCATCCTGCAGTCTCTGCTAGCGCGCTCGGAGTTAGCCGCTTTGGGATCCGAGCTAACCGCTGCTAGCCCGCTGTCTCTGTCCTACCTCCTCCACACAACCCAGCCGTATCTGCAGCAATATATTAAGTCGTGAAAACCTTTGCCCGTCACGGCACTGATGGGGAGCATGTCTGTTTCGATCATCTTCGCTATCAGTTCGGTGACCTTCTCTGCTCGTTGAGCACTGCAGCTCCTCCTGGTCTGTGCTAGCGCAGAGTCCAGGCTAGCCTGTGATAGAGATAATGAACCGCCGCCACCTTCTTTTACCAGACTTGGATGCGCGGTGTTCAAATGATAAATCATTTGTGTTGTCGATGAGGTATATTTGTATGCTGCATTGCAGTGCTTGCAGTGCGCTTGGTCATTTTCTAAATGAAAGTGGTCCCACACTACACTTCGCCGCGACCTCTTCATGTTTTGGCAATTGACCTACGGAAGCTCGCATATATCAACTGAGGCGCGCCAACTGAGGCACTGTTTTTTTTTTTAATCGGTTTGTCGACAAAAATGAACTTTCTCGGTGAAATTCTTAATGATCAATTATCGGTTAATCGATTAATTATGCCCATCCCTAATCAGTAGTATAGATTGGTTTTAATGTTATGTTTTATCATCTGTATTTTCTTCACCAGTATTTTGTGCTCCAGAATTTCATACTCACTGCGTGCACATGGATGAGTGTAATCCGATTGGATTGGGATCGCATCGAATTCATGTGCACAGGCTAAGGATCGTATGGGTTGGTTTCCCCAATCCGATTGGAACCCCTGGCTTAGGCCGATAGTAATCTTGGTGTTGCCTTGTGCACGATATAGGATCGGATTGGCGTATTGAGCATGCGTGGGTATTTTCGTCAGGGATTTCACCCGGAAGTGGGAGGAGGTGCCGACGCTGTCATAAGTAGCGATTATCGCCTGAAAAGTCAGATGAAATCATGGCTGCGAAGAAAGAATGCACAACACCAATGCTGCTCCGTCAAACTCCTCAAGTGCCATCTTTGTATACCGCCACATAGTTTGTTGTGTTTTTATTGAGTAGCCATCACCCGGAAGTAGTTGGACTACAGCGCCACATAGCATAGCGGAGGCGGCCAGGTAGTTGACCACAGGGATCTAAGGACAGACCACCCGCAGAGTAACGGGATCGGATTTGGAGAAATCCAATCCGATCCTACCATGTGCACGCAGTGATTGTGACAGGCCTAGTGGTGAATATCCCTACTCTATCTGACCTGAGCTCCATTGTAAATCTCCAGGCTGACAATAGGCTCCTGCTCTGGCGAATGAGTCAGGAGTACGGGATAGTTCTGTTTGCTGGTCTGGCTGTGTTTGTTCAGAATATGAGGATTTCTCCAGCTGAAAACACAGATAAAGCCATGAGGGACCTACAGATAACACCAGAAGTGATCTAAGTAGGGATGCACAGATCTGAAACAGCTGATATCCTGGTTGGACATCCAAATGAATGTAATAAGACTATTTACTGGTCGTAGCTTAGATTTGCAATGTATTTTTTAATGATAGGATTCAAAGTTCACATTTGAAATGTGCCCGAAAGAATTGACAAATAGACTGGAATATGTTACTTTAAAAAATGCAGTTTTTGCGATTTACCATTCAAACTGTGATTTCAGTTTCGATTGCAATTAACTGTGCAGCCCTATGCTAAGATGCCCTTAAAGGTACACTGTGCAACTATTCTGGTGGAGGATCGGCCATCTGCTTGTCTCCATGGAGATGTTGTTGCTTGCTCTGGAATGTCCCAGTATAGCATTAAACGTATCCATTTTGCATTCTTACTGTGAGTGGACTCACCTCTCCACAGATCTGACATGCAATTTGGCCCACTTGCTGTCTCTGTAGAGATAAATAAATGTAATGCCATGCTGTTGAACATTCCCGGTAAAATAGTAAACATTAAAACAAACTGAATAAAAGGGTGTGTCCAAACTTTTGACTGGTAGTGTATGATAAACCTTTTTATAACAAAGTCATTTCTAAATCAAAATGTCACAAAATAATACACAATTTCTCATTTTCCTTTCAATATTTCAATAATTTTAAGAGTAATTGGGTCTGACCAGTGCTGGAGTGTTCATTACAATAACTGAGTCCTGTGTATAGAAAAATGAGCTCTGGAAGAAGTTCAGCCTGGAGGATAAGGAGAAAAAGGGAGGGGAACTGTCCTGGCTTCTTACCCAGCTCCGAGCTCACTGTTTGGCTTGGCCTCTCCACCTCCACCCCCTCACATCCAAACCCCTTCACAGCCCATTAGCTCCTTGACTGACAGGTCAGTTCTCCGGTCAGTGCCAAAGCTCCGTCGCTTACACCAGGGCTCCGAGCAGCTGATGGACACAAACTCAAACCCTTTTAAACCTCCAGATGCCGTGTTTGAACAGGCCTGCTTTGTGGTTAATTTTCTGCTTGTCAAAATTTCTAGAGCTGTTTTCAAATGACGCTATTAGTGAAAATGTTTAGGGAAGTACGCCGTGGCAACCAAATTCATTATGGTTTCAGTTCATAGGGTTGTCAGAACTATCGAAAATCAGATGCTAATCAATATTAAAACTTGTATTGAAACTAGATACTAGATTTTAGCAGGTATAGGTACTAAAATGTTATAGATACTAAAAAAGTAATCTTGAGCTGTATCAGAACAAGAAGATCACCTACCTGGACCACTGAGGGATTACACAGATAATTTGGGGAATTCAAAAGAAAGTAAAATTTAATTCTGTTGTATAAAAAGATATTGTCATTGCAGTATTGAGTGTCAACACTACACTACCAGTTTGATTCATTTTGATTTTGAGTTGGTTGACCGCATGTGGACTGCTGCTCCCGCGACCCAGAAAAGGTAGCTACTAACTTGAAAACTATCACTAGATGACATCACAAGTTGGAACAGAGCATTTTGAGCTTTGGAGATATAGACAGACTAATAATAAAGGATTACTCAAATGTGTGAATGAAACAACTCCAGGTGTGAAGAGATAAAAACATTATAACATGGCTTAAAGCCCCAGTGTGTAGGATTCGTGGCGCATAGGTGGATGGTGCTATTGCACTTTCTGTTTTAGCTACAGCAGACCTCAAGGGTCACCCGGGCGCGTGCACGGGCCGCGCGCCGCTACTGTATAAATAAAACGCGGCCCCGGTTTTTTTTTTTTCTTTTCTCATGAAAACACACATTCCCGATCATGTACCATGACACTCTACACATCAAATGAAACCTTACAGTCTCCTCTTTTTGACTATGCAATTCAGTTCCCTGCACAATAATCACTCCCCGAGCACATGGGGCTTTTATATGGAAAAGCACAAAATGAGGTTAGCTTACCTTAGAATGCTTTGCACAGGTCAAACTCTGTATTTCACCATAAACTTGCTCTCAATTTGTCCGTAAGGATCCAGCAAATAAAATCCAGTAAAACAATTTAATCCAAAACACGTGTTAGATCCATTACGACGTCTGATCCGGCAGCATGTTTGTGTTGTTTACCCAAAACCACGAGCCTTGCCGAAGGCGAAGGCGGAGCCCAAATGTCCTTCTGCGGCTCTCGTATTCAAAATGGCTGCCTCTGCATGGGGAAGATCCCCCTTTTATGTGACTATATCTAAGTCCAAAAGAATACTTTGATTTCATGATGGAAGTGAAAAGGCTTGGAAAACACTGTATTTTTGAATGGGTATCTTCAATTTCAGTAATTAACGGGTAAAAATCTTACACACTGTCCCTTTAAAACTCACAAGAGTCAATTTTGTGTAATGTGTGATGCAATGATTTGGATTGCCATAATGACCTGTTTATTTTGGCATTAAAGTAAAGAGTAATTATAGCATTTCTTGTTTAAAAATATTTGTCCGTGCAGTCAAAGTACTTTTATTAGTTCATAAGACATAATACTATTAATATTATTATACTGGTGCCACTGGTGTCCTGGAGGAGACTGATGTAAACATGGCTGTCATTTTGTGCCAGTAACATCTAGGAATTAAAAAAAAAAAACACTTTCACATTTCACTTAAAGTTTCTTTCCTACCTACATAATTACATTAAGGAACTGATTTGAACTACTAATATTCAGTTTCATCGTTTTGAGCCTTTCCACACACCTTTTAACCCAAACCCAAAGATAGTAATAGTCGGGGAGCCAAAGTCTCAAAAGCTCAATAAAATGGGTTGAACCTGATATGGTCTGCTATACTTTTTATTTGTTTTTTATTAGTTTTTTTGTTAACTTTGACCCTAAGGACAAATAATTGGAGGGTCTGCTCTGCTGGAAATATCGCGAAAACAAATTGTGGCCATTTTAGTGTATGAACCATTCATTTTTCGATAGAAAATTTTGAAAAATGAAAAATTTCAAATCCTCAGTGGATTGGTTAAGCTTTCAATAAATGTATTCCAGATGCAAAGAACACATGTGGTGACAACATTCAGTGAAAAAATAATTCTTAAAACACATTTCTACATGATTTTGGCTCAATTTAATGCAAAAAAAAGGAGGTTTCTCACTTTTTTCCAATAATTTCATCTTTACCTCATTGGCAATCAACTATTATATTATGACATCAGCCAATATGCCATTCTTTTCACCAAACAGCATACTCATTCCACAGAAAAAATGATAAAAATCCAACCAAAGTCAATGGATCTGTGATGATCTTGCTACTAGACAGGCTCAGAACCTCAAGAGAATTTTAGTCACCTCTCCAAAAGGCACACTGGATATTGAGCATGGTTGTTAATGTCCACATAATTCAACTTCATGCTCTAAGCATCTTTTTAATTTCAACATAACTTTGTTCTCCAAATGGAAATGTGTCACAAGAAATTTAATACAACAAAATAACTTTATTATGTCATTATTTTATTGCCTCAGATGACAACTATTACAACTTTAACAGAACAACATAATTTAAGATTAAACTTAATTATCTAAGTGTAGGTTCCTGTGAAGTGGGATAATCAGGAGGGTGGCACACTGCAGATACTGCTCTGGGGATAAACTAGGGCTGGGACATACGGAGCAAAGAATATATCTCCATATATTTTCTTATATCTTGATATACGATATATATCTCGATATCTGTACAAAAAAATAACCCCCCCAAAAACTACTGCAAAAACAAATATGTCAAATTCCACAAAGTCTTTTTTTATTGAAATTCAATTGAAGTGCAGGTCATGTAGGAACAAAGTGCTTCTGTGACATTAAAAAAAAAAAAAAACTGTATAGAAAAATTATTTAACTGTAAAATAAGGAAAGAAATAATACATATTGCCTTATTTTTATTCAAAAATAGTTTTTATAGAAAGTTTTACAGAAACGAAACTTGAACACTACATGGCTCATTTGCTTAAACTATAAACAGTGAAAAAAACAGCTCTGTCCTTGTGCCCTGATGGATCAGCTCCTGTCGGACAAAGATCTTTGATCTAGCCGAATCAATTCGGCTAGATGTGCTTGGCCCCACATTGCTGCTTGCAGCTATATTATTTAATTCTGATTTTGCTGATTTTCGCTTGTTTTGCCTTCTCTGTGTGTGCCTCCGCTTGCCCTCGCCTCCCCCTCGTGTGTCTCATTCAACACGGCGGTGCCACAACCAGCCCGGACGAAAAAGAACTCCTCTCAAAAAAAAGGACAACTGGCTCCATTATATGGAGATACTTTGGTTTTAAGGCATCGGACGAACAGCAGACAGATGTCTACTGCTGTGAATGCCGAAAGGTGCGAACCAAAACTTCTAGAACCACAAACCTTTTCCACTATTTACAGACTCACCATCAGCAGCACATCCTCTGTCACAGAGAGAACACACACCCTCTGTCACAGAGAGAACACACACCCTCTGTCACAGAGAGAACACACACCCTCTGTCACAGAGAGAACACACATCCTCTGTCACAGAGAGAACACACATCCTCTGTCACAGAGAGAACACACACCCTCTGTCACAGAGAGAACACACATTCTCTGTCACAGAGAGAACACACACCCTCTGTCACAGAGAGAACACACACCCTCTGTCACAGAGAGAACACACACCCTCTGTCACAGAGAGAACACACACCCTCTGTCACAGAGAGAACACACACCCTCTGTCACAGAGAGAACACACATCCTCTGTCACAGAGAGAACACACATCCTCTGTCACAGAGAGAACACACATCCTCTGTCACAGAGAGAACACACACCCTCTGTCACAGAGAGAACACACATCCTCTGTCACAGAGAGAACACACACCCTCTGTCACAGAGAGAACACACATCCTCTGTCACAGAGAGAACACAGACATTCCACTGAGTCATGTCCTATAGTACGGCAGGAGCTGATCCATCAGGGCACAAGGACAGAGTTTTTTTTCACTGTTTATAGTTTAAGCAAATGAGCCATGTGGTGTTCAAGTTTCGTTTCTGTAAAACTTTCTATAAAAACTATTTCCTTATTTTACAGTTAAATATTTTTTCTATACAGGGATTTTTTTTTTTTAATGTCACAGAAGCACTTTGTTCCTACATGACCTGCACTTCAATTGAATTTCAATAAAAAAAGACTGTGGAATTTGACATATTTGTTTTTGCAGTAGTTTTTGGGGGGTTATTTTTTTGTACAGATATCGAGATACAAGGGGGTCCTCGGGTTACGACGTAGATCCGTTCTTAAGACGCGTCGTAACCCGAATTTCGTCGTAAACCGGATTTTGCCTTTGATCTTCCAACCAAAGCACCAATAACTTTTCCATCTCAATAATTAGACCACTACGCTGCTTGGTTATCACTGCCGCTTTCATAGGAGCAGATCAGAGCCCACATCAGGTACTTCCGCCCACATTGGACACGCACACGAGGCTGTCTTCTTCTCCCTACAACCACAACAGAGCGTATTCTTCCGCCGTGCGCCGCGCGCCGTTCGCGTTTGTTTACATCTCCTACCACGCTAAACCGCGTAAGACGGAATGACGCGTAATATATACATATTTTTTTTAATGGGGGCGCGTTCGTAACCACGAAACGTCGTAACCCGAGACCGTCGTAACCCGAGGACCCCCTGTATATATCGTATATCAAGATATAAGAAAATATATGGAGATATATTCTTTGCTCCGTATGTCCCAGCCCTAGTTTATCCCCAGAGCAGTATCTGCAGTGTGCCACCCTCCTGATTATCCCACTTCACAGGAACCTACACTTAGATAATTAAGTTTAATCTTAAATTATTTTATTCTGTTAAAGTTGTAATAGTTGTCATCTGAGGCAATAAAATAATGACATAATAAAGTTATTTTGTTGTATTAAATTTCTTGTGACACATTTCCATTTGGAGAACAAAGTTATGTTGAAATTAAAAAGATGCTTAGAGCATGAAGTTGAATAATGTGGACATTAACAACCATGCTCAATATCCAGTGTGCCTTTTGGAGAGGTGACTAAAATTCTCTTGAGGTTCTGAGCCTGTCTAGTAGCAAGATCATCACAGATCCATTGACTTTGGTTGGATTTTTATCATTTTTTTTTTCTGTGGAATGAGTATGCTGTTTGGTGAAAAGAATGGCATATTGGCTGATGTCATAACTTGGGGGAATAGTTGATTGCCAATGAGGTAAAGATGAAAATATTGGAAAAAAGGGAGAAAATGCCTTTTTTTTTGCATTAAATTGAGCCAAAATCATGTAGAAATGTGTTTTAAGAATTAATTTTTCACTGAATGTTGTCACCACATGTGTTCTTTGCATCTGGAATACATTTATTGAAAGCTTAACCAATCCACTGAGAATTTGAGGAAATTTTTCATTTTTCAAAAAATTCTATCGAAAAATGAATGGTTCATACACTAAAATGGCCACAATTTTTTTTAGCGATATTTCCAGCAGAGCAGACCCTCCAATTATTTGTCCTTAAGGTCAAAGTTAACAAAAAAAAAAAAGAAGTATAGCAGACCATGTCAGGTTCAACCCATTTTTGAGACTTTGGCTCCCCGACTATAAATAGATCCACATTCTTTTCTTTGATCAGTGCCTCCATCAGCTCTAGAATACGTCATATTTAAGGTGACATTTTATGTGATACAAAGATAAAGTGAAATTTACAGCATCGGCACCAACCTCACTAATAACTGTCATAAATTCATGAAGATTAAAGTCATTATTTGTTTCCTATGAAGATATGCTAGCTCTGTGTTATCTAGCTTTTTCAGTCCCAATACCGATATCCATACTTTGACTACAGATACCCGATATTAAGCAATACCAGGGTAGGGATTTCATTAAAGGGACAGTGTGTAAGATTTTTACCCGTTAATTACTGAAATTGAAGATACCCATTCAAAAATACATTGTTTTCCAATCCTTTTCACTTCCATCATGAAATCGTATTCTTTTGGACTTAGATATAGTCACATAAAAGGGATCCGGATCTTCCCCATGCAGAGGCAGCTATTTTGAATACGAGAGCCGCAGAAGGACATTTGGGCTCCGCCTTCGGCAAGGCTCGTGGTTTTGGACTAAATTGTTTTACTGGATTTTATTCGATGGATCCTTACGGACAAATTGAGAGCAAGTTTATGGTGAAATACAGAGTTTGACCTGTGCAAAGCATTTTAAGGTAAGCTAACCTCGTTTTGTGCTTTTCCGTATAAAAGCCCCATGTGCTCGGGGAGTGATTGTTTTTCAGGGAAATGAATTGCATAGTCAAAAAGAGGAGACTGTAAGGTTTCATTTGATGTGTAGAGTGTCATGGTACATGATCGGGAATGTGTGTTTTCATGAGAGAAAAAAAATAAAATAACCGGGACCGCGTTACGGCGCGCCCGGGTGACTCTCGAGGTCTGCCGTAGCTAAAACAGAAAGTGCAATAGCATCATCCACCTATGCGCCACGAATCCTACACACTGGGGCTTTAAAGAAGTTTCATTGACAAATAGACAAATGTTATTGATCCACAAGGGAAATTATTTGGGCATAGTAGCTCACACATCACAGACAATAACAAAGAGTAAATACTATAAAAATGGTAATAAAACTTATAAATAATAAGCAATAAAAAGTGTGATGTAATGGTTATTTATCTTGCATTGTATAAAATAAATCAGAAAAAAATTCAAAATATTATGAAACGTCCATATATTATGAAACTGCCTTGAATCCAATTCAAGGCCAAATCAGGATATCTTAACTGATATGGAACCAATGCCAAATCCAACTAATTTTTCAGTATCGGCGCTGATCTGTGACACCACTATTGGTATTGGTGCATCCCTAAAATCATCTTATTGTGATTCAGTGTTTCTCTGTTTTATGTAGGCCACATTCCCCAGCTGACACAACCAAAACATTGTGTTTTTCTTTGTAATCTCTCTCTGTGGTGGTTTCTGTGCTAAAGGTCCTCAACACAGTGACCAAACACGATCGAGGAACATTAAAATCACTTAAAGGGACAGTGTGTAAATTGTTACCCGTTAATTACTGAAATTGAAGATACCCATTCAAAAATACATTGTTTTCCAAGCCTTTTCACTTCCATCATGAAATCAAAGTATTCTGTTGGACTTAGATATAGTCACATAAAAGGGGGATCTTCCCCATGCAGAGGCAGCCATTTTGAATACGAGAGCCGCAGAAGGACATTTGGGCTCCGCCTTCGCCTTCGGCAAGGCTTGTGGTTTTGGGTAAACAACACAAGCATGCTGCCGGATCAGACGTCGTAATGGATCTAACACGTGTTTTGGACTAAATTGTTTTACTGGATTTTATTCGCTGGATCCTTACGGACAAATTGAGAGCAAGTTTATGGTGAAATACAGAGTTTGACCTGTGCAAAGCATTCTAAGGTAAGCTAACCTTGTTTTGTGCTTTTCCGTATAAAAGCCCCATGTGCTCGGGGAGTGTTTGTTGTGCAGGGAAATGAATTGCATAGTCAAAAAGAGGAGACTGTAAGGTTTCATTTGATGTGTAGAGTGTCATGGTACATGATCGGGAATGTGTGTTTTCATGAGAAAAGAAAAAAAAAAATAACCGGGACCGCATTTTATTTATACAGTAGCGCCCGGGTGACCCTCGAGGTCTGCCGTAGCTAAAACAGAAAGTGCAATAGCACCATCCACCTATGCGCCACGAATCCTACACACTGGGGCTTTAAATTAAGAACATTTTGCTTTGAGTAGATTCAACTTGACAAGTAAAATGATCGACCAATGGAATAAGTATGTCTTTCTTTTTTCATTTTTCTTAATTTAATACCCCAGGAGGTCAGGCTTCACACTCAACCAAACACTACCCAGACATGACATCCATATCTACTCATAATTAATACAGATCCATAAGAAAATAATTAGTAATAATTATTATAAAAGAATACATGGTATACCATGTACCATGGATTACCATGGATTCTACCTGGATGACTAAGGGATTCTTCGCACATCTATAAAAGAATAATAACAAAAAACATAAAACACACACACACACACACACACACACGAAAAACTAAAAGGGTATAAGGAACTCAACAAGGAGCTCCAACCATATTAAAATAAGAGAAGCAAATTCAAGCAACATTCTTTCTTTTTGTTTCTTATTTTAAGTGCAAACAGTTATTTAACTTAAAGGGATATGCCACCCCCAGGTCAAACTTGGGCATCTCCCCACAGTCCAGAGACTAAAATAAGAGGTGGAAAGCGTTTTCCTGCTCACCCAGCCATTGTCCGAGTCTGTCAGCACTGACCGCCGCGGTATCTGCAGCTACTCCGCGTTAGACTGGAGTCTAACGTCGCCAGAGAAAGATTTCGGCCAAAAGGAATTAATTTGCTCGATGCTTTTCCCAATTACTTTCTGTGTAGTGCGCATTCATATCGAGTGCAAATAAATGTGCAAATCAACACGGAGAGCTTGACTTGGTCATTTTGGGTGGGAACTATTTTACAGTGCGGAAAAACACAGCCGAAGCACGCACCACGCTGACAGCAGAATCCCTGTTACGCACCACGTTGGGAGTTCCCCTGTTACGCAGCGTGGTGTGTGCTTCGGCTCTGTTTTTCCGCACTGAAAAATAGTTCCCACCCAAAATGACCAAGTCAAGCTCTCCGTGTTGATTTGCACATTTATTTGCACTCGATATGAATGCGCACTACACAGAAAGTAATTGGGAAAAGCATCGAGCAAATTAATTCCTTTTGGCTGAAATCTTTCTCTGGCGACGTTAGACTCCAGTCTAACGCGGAGTATCTGCAGCTGCACGCGGCGGTCAGTGCTGACAGACTCGGACAATGGCTGGGTGACCAGGAAAACGCTTTCCATCACTTATTTTAGTCTCTGGACTGTGGGGAGATGCCCAAGTTTGACCTGGGGGTGGCATATCCCTTTAAGTGTAGCAAGTTGTACTTTCATATTTTACAAGGCCTTGTTCCATTGGTAGATCATTTTACTTAAGTGAAAATTACTCAGAACATGATGAAACTTCCTTCATTCAAGTAATCTTAACTTGGCTAAATTTGAGTTCTTGCAGTTTTTGCAGTGAGGGCTGTAGAGGGGCATTTGGAACAACACGCGTGACAGAAAACTGATGCAACTGAGGGTCTCGAGGGGTCCTGATCTGTATTTTGTTCCACATCAAACTCAGAAACTTGAAAATGTCACAAAACTTAACAATAATGACATCTTAATTGAAAACTGTATATTTTTGTTGAATTAGGTCAGTTAACACAATAAACCGCTCAAACAAATGTAATGAAACCCACTTGACATTAGAAATGAACGATATTCACGTGGTTATTTTGGGGGTCCTGGCCTGAAAAGTTTGGAAGCCTTTGTCAACGATTATAACTACACTAGCAGACAAAAGCAAAGTACGTCTTGTTTAAGGTTTGTTCACCCCTCGAGAGCTCTGTTCTCCAGCTGAAGTCTGTGTGGTGGGAACTCTTGGCAGAACAATAAATATTCCAATTGTCCATCTTGTTGGAGGTGCATTCGTCCCTGCTCTTCCTGTGAATGGTGAGGCTCACAGCTGTCCTCCCTCGCTCTCCTCTCACCCACCACACTCTTCTCTTGTTTTGTTTTAATCCTGTCCCCCCCTCCTCACCTCTCTCTCTCTCCTCCCTTCTCTCATCACACCTTGCTTCTCTACCCCCTCTTTGTCTTCTTTTTCTCCTTATTCTCTCCCTTGCTCTTTCTCGCTCTCTCCCCACTCACTCTCTCTCTTCTACCTCCCTCTCTCTTTCTTTCTTCACTCCTCTCTTTTCCCTCTCTCTCCTCTCCCTTTCTTCCCCATCTCTCCAACTCTCTACCCCCTCTCTCCCTCCTTTTCTCTCTCCTCTACTCTCTTTCTCCTTTTTTCTCCTCCCTTTCTGTCTCATCTTGTCCCCCTCTCCTCCCTCTCTCTCTCTTTTTCTCCTCTCTTTCTTCACTGCTCTGTTCTTCCTCTCTCTCTCTTCCTCCTGTGTCCCCCCCTCTTTTGCTGGGAACTCTTCTCCGGGACAGAGTTTCTCACTGTTCTGCACTCCTCTCTCCGGACTCGAGCCAAACTGTGCAGCGTCCCACTGAGCCGCGCGGCGCTCCGTTCACGGGCGTACGGGCGCAGTCCGGCCGTGCACTTCCCACTTCCCATCACTGACAACACGCATCAATCTTCCCCCAAGTACAGGAGCTGCCAGGGACTCCTCCAGCCAGAAGAGGAGGAGAAGGAGAAAAAAACACTAAAATGAACAAAGACGGGATTATCCAACATCCAACGGAATTCTACAAGTGTCATAAATCTAAAAGAGAAGAGGAGGGGCTTTTAATTTACATTGTGTATCAATCCACTTGAATGAATATTACATTTAAATCAAAATGTTAGGGCTGTTAGGGTTGTCGAAAGAATCGAAAATCTGATACTAATTGATACTAAAATCAGTATCGAAACTAGATGCCAGAGGTGTGGACTCGAGTTATGTGACTTCGACTCGAGTCAGACTCGAGTCACGAATTTGATAACTTTAGACTCGACTCGACAAAATGTACAAACACTTGCAACTCGACTTGGACTTCAATATCAATAACTCGTGACTTCACTTGGACTTAGGCCTTTTGACTTGTGATGACTTGCTACGTCCAATGAAAAAAAAAACTCTAAAAGTATGTTGATAAGGACCGCACTCGTTGTACTTGTGAATCTGCGAAAATGTATGCAAAGAGCATGTGCGCGCGGCTTGCACAACATCCAATCACAGTAGATCTACGTTGCTTTCATTCGACCGCATCCAAGGCAAATTGCACAACAAATGATGCGGAAACAAGCATCCACGCGCCAGTTTGCAAAATGATGCCGAAGGTAAAGGGGACTCGAAATTACTCGAAACTAAAATGCTAGGACTTTGGACTCGACTTGAGACTTGTGAGCTTTGACTTCGGACTTGACTCGGCACTTGGATACTCTTGACTCGGGACTTCACTCGGACTTGAGTGCAAAAGACTTAGACTTACTTGGGACTTGCCCAGCAATGACTTTGTCCCACCTCTGCTAGATACTCATTTGAGCAGGTATCGATACTAAAAAAGTCACATTCACAGCACAGAAATGAACCTTCCCTGCATAGTTTTAAAATGATCTTGAGTAGGGGTGTGCAAAATAATCGTCATGACAATGCATCGCGATACTAACTTTCACAATATACTGCATCGATTCTTGATGTCAAAAATCAATTTTTATTAATTAATAATTTAATATTTAATACTTTCATATTTAATATAAATAAATAAATTAATTATTAGTTTTTTTTAAAAGCCCCAGTGTGTAGGATTTGTGGCGCATAGGTGGATGGTGCTATTGCACTTTCTGTTTTAGCTACGGCAGACCTCGAGGGTCACCCGGGCGCGCGCACGAGCCGCGCGCCGCTACTGTATAAATAAAACGCAGTCCCGGTTTTTGTTTTTGTTTTCCTCTCATGAAAACACACATTCCCGATCATGTACCATGTTGTTTACCCAAAACCACGAGCCTTGCCGAAGGCGGAGCCCAAATGTCCTTCTGCGGCTCTCGTATTCAAAATGGCTGCCTCTGCATGGGGAAGATCCCCCTTTTATGTGACTATATCTAAGTCCAAAAGAATACTTTGATTTCATGATGGAAGTGAAAAGGCTTGGAAAACAATGTATTTTTGAATGGGTATCTTCAATTTCAGTAATTAACGGGTAAAAATCTTACACACTGTCCCTTTAATAAATCCTATGCACTTTTTTCTTTGTGAAAGGGTATTGTTTGTTATGGTGGTCGCTACCTCCAAAATGGCAAATGTTTGAACATCATTTTTTGTTTTTAGAAAAAATCCTATGCACTTTTTTGTTATTGGTTTGGTTCATTTGTTTTTGTTATTCAATAAATTCAGTTATGAATTGAGTTGCTCAGAGTTATGTATCAACTGAAGACACTATCCAGATACACAGCCACTGATATTTAAGTTATCCTCTTTTTCTGGTACATTTTCACTGAAGTATGTCGAATATATTGCAATGCATCAGCTCTCAGCTGATCCATTTCCGTGTCTTTGCACGGGGGGAGAGATTTGAAGCGTTCCATTGAAAAATAAACACATTTTCACAGAAAATAAAATTAAACCACTGCTGTTCAAAGGTCCAGAGGCTCAGATAAAGGACTTCCGAGCCTAGAAACACTCGGTCGTGCCTCCAGGCAAATAAAAAAACGCATTTCGCATTGCCTAGCGCATTCGCAGTCCAAACTCTCTGGGCGTGATTTACAGAGACGCTGAGTACAGACAGACGGGGGTGGAACTGCATTTGCATTTCTTTTTTCGATCTGACGTCAATAAGGTGCCTTGTTCAAAATCGCCCGTTTGAGCTCCGATTTTTTGTAACGCAGAAAAGGATCGCAAATGCTCAGTTTAGACATTTCACAACTTTTAACCATGGGGGGGGGGGCTAAACAGGGTAGGGGAGCTCACATTAATGTTCAAAAACCTCAGAAAGTGAAAATTTCATGCCATGGGACCTTTAATAAAAATAAAAATACTCCAAGTATTTGTTGCACATGTAAATAATACTACATTATATAAAACTATACAGATCCTCTGCATTATTGACAAACCCTTTTCTCTTTAACACCACTGGGAATCTAAAGAAAAATACATACAAAATTTATCTTTGGCCCCCAACCAACCTACTCGACTTCCATTATTGAACGCCATTAAGTTTTTCTGTCAACATAAGTCTGCATCCAATCTTTATTCATCTCAGCCAAATTCCACCTCACTCTGGGGCCCCTCTGAGCTCTTAACCTCACTTAACAACTATATAGAAGACATTATAGCGCGTACACAGCCTACAGGAGACTACCGGGTTACTTCTTTCTGAGCTTACTGTACCTGCGTGGGGGCCAAAAAGCACACAGGAGTAGTGGTGGTCCGGAAACGCTCTCAGTATCCAGTGAAACCTAACAAGCTTGTTGGATTTCGCAGGTTTGAAATGTCGATTTTAACACGGCAAGTATCAAAAGACTTTGGAGGAATGTAAAAGGGAGCACTGGGATTTCTGACCAGCTGCAGGAAAAAGCTCCATAAGAGTTAGAGTTGGACACCTGAAAGGTTTTAGCTTTTCACCACGGCTCTACGCTATGGCAGAAGAAGTTAAATGTCCTGTAATTGTTTCTTTTCCCATGTATTTGAGTAATGCGCCTTGCTCCAGTACAGATTATTGTACAAGCAGCTCTTCAAAATATGTCTGCTACGTGCTGTCTGCATGTTTATATTCAGTGAATCAGGAAGTATGCTGTTAGCATGCTAATTGTTGTTAGTATTAGCTCGCTGGGAAAACTGTTGTACAAAAGCTTTCTGTTGACAAAATGAATAGGTTTTTAAAAGTGAAAAAATGCATAGCGCACTCAGAAAGCTTTTTTTTTCTTTTTTAAATAACATTATATTAAATACGTGAAAAGTCCCTCAGTCGTCCAGGTAGAATCCATGATAACAGGAGAAGTTCAATTTGTCAACTGGACCAAGTTTGTTTGGTTGAAAACGTTTCGCCGCTCATCCGAGAGGCTTCGAGGCTCCCACACACTGGTTTCGTTATGTTGATGATAATTTTACAAAAATCAAAATTCAAGATTTGGAACCTTTTACTGCACATATCAATTCTGTAGATCCTAATATCAAATTCACCCGTGAAGATGCCAAGGATAACACATTGGCGTTCTTAGATTGTGCAGTAACGATAGGAGGAGACCGGGGACTCCAAGTAGAAGTCTTCAGGAAGCCCACACACACAGACCAATACCTGCTTTTTGATTCACACCACCCACTGCAGCACAAACTGGGTGTTATTCGGACATTACAACACAGGGCCCAAGTGGTTCCCACAAGCACAGAGGGTAAGGAAAAAGAAGAACAACATGTGCAGGAAGCCCTCTCTGTTTGTGGTTATCCCAAATGGGCTGTTAACAAAACCAAGAGAGACAAGGGCAAGAAACAAGATAATAGAGAATCCGAACCCAGGAGGAAAGGGGTAGCGATTCCGTACCTGGCCGGCGTGTCGGAAAAACTACAGAGGATTTTCAGACAATATGAAATCCCAGTTTATTTCAAACCCACAAACACTTTAAGACAAAAACTCGTCCACCCAAAGGACAAAACACCGAGCCACAAACAAAGCAATGTGGTCTACTCCATTCAGTGTAGTGAAGACTGCAGTGAGCGCTATATTGGAGAAACCAAGCAGCCACTTCACAAGAGGATGTACCAACACAGACGGGCGTGCCAGAGTGGACCGTCTTCTGCCGTATATCTTCACCTAGAAGCCACGGGACATTCTTTTGAGGACAGTGAGGTTCAGATCTTAGCCAGGGAAAAGAATTGGTTTGAGAGGGGAGTTAAAGAGGCTATTTTTGTCAAAAAAGAGAATCCTTCTCTGAACAGAAATGGTGGCGTAAGATATAATTTGCATCCCATCTACAATTCCATTATTAAGCCTAGATCAAACAAACAGGGAAACAATAGGGTTAGCCAGGTCAGGGCCAGAGGTGTGAAAAAGCAGGCGTGTAGGGATGAATAGGGATCGTTAAGCTAGACGCCAGAGAAACAAAAGACCGAAACCAATGAGATAGTTCCGGAAAGTAGTTAGCTAGGTAGCTCCTCCCTACAGCAAGATATAAGCAAGTGTCTTACCAGTATTCTTATTAGAGCTGACGAAGCCTCTCGGATGAGCGGCGAAACGTTTTCAACCAAACAAACTTGGTCCAGTTGACAAATTGAACTTCTCCTGTTATCATTATATTAAATAAAAATTACATTAAAGGGACAGTGTGTAAGATTTTTACCCGTTAATTACTGAAATTGAAGATACCCATTCAAAAATACATTGTTTTCCAAGCCTTTTCACTTCCATCATGAAATCAAAGTATTCTTTTGGACTTAGATATAGTCACATAAAAGGGGGATCTTCCCCATGCAGAGGCAGCCATTTTGAATACGAGAGCCGCAGAAGGACATTTGGGCTCCGCCTTCGGCAAGGCTCGTGGTTTTGGGTAAACAACACAAGCATGCTGCCGGATCACACGTCGTAATGAATCTAACACGTGTTTTGGACTAAATTGTTTTACTGGATTTTATTTGCTGGATCCTTACGGACAAATTGAGAGCAAGTTTATAGTGAAATACAGAGTTTGACCTGTGCAAAGCATTCTAAGGTAAGCTAACCTCGTTTTGTGCTTTTCCGTATAAAAGCCCCATGTGCTCGGGGAGTGATTGTTTTGCAGGGAAATGAATTGCATAGTCAAAAAGAGGAGACTGTAAGGTTTCATTTGATGTGTAGAGTGTCATGGTACATGATCGGGAATGTGTGTTTTCATGCGAAAAAAAAAACAAAAAACGGGACCGCGTTTTATTTATACAGTAGCGGAGCGCGGCTTGTGCGTGCGCCCGGGTGACCCTCGAGGTCTGCCGTAGCTAAAACAGAAAGTGCAATAGCACCATCCACTTATGCGCCACGAATCCTACACACTATTAACTATTAAAATGAAATAAAATGAAATAAAATAAAATAACAAAAAGCCTTCGTCAGATCAGTGTGCTATGCATTTTATCATTTTTAAATTGCTACTCCTTGCATTTGCACCACTATAAGAACTTTGGTGATTTTAACATTTTGTGTTCCTTCCACCAGTCCTTCAGATATCATGGAGTTTTTCAAAAAAAAAAATTATATCCTTTTGGTGGAATTCTTCTAATTACATTGACTTCAAAGTATAAATCAGGTTACTCTTGAGTTGTAGTTTTCCCAAATGCTTTTTTACTCTTTAGTCAGATGACTACTTTGTACTTCTATTTGACTAATTTTAGTCTGAAGTAAATTTATGTTATTATCTACTCATCTCTGGTCAGTGTTGTCATGGCAACTGAGGCATTTTTGTTAGTGTCTCTGGTGATGTTCTATAGACACATGTTGATAAAAAAAAACGTTTACAATTGTGCTATTTTTTTTACAGGATGATGGTAGCTTTTTAAATAAAACTGGGATTTTACAAGTTCTAATATGCTAGATCGATGCTAGTTCTATGCTATGCTAGATCGAAACAATTCTAAAAAAAGAAAAATGCAAACGTTTCAACAGTGGACTCAGATGAACTCAGCCTAAATCTGCAGGGTTTGTGTGTTAAACGTGTGAATGAAACAAAACACAACTCCAGGTCTGTTTGTGATGAGGAAATAACATTATAACATAGATGAGAAAATAGAGTAATATGGACCCTTTCAAATTTGTACTTCACTGTCTTCAAATGATAGGTTTACGGTTTTAAGATGGAGGTGGACACCCAAATGCACATCCAAATCTACTTGTGAATAGTACATTTCTTAGTCTCTTGGGGGAGCACCATAGCATTAGAGGACAGGTTCAGGTACAGGTAATTGCATGTGTGTTTGTGTTTTCAGAGGTGTCTTTCATTTGGGCAGCTCACCAGGTTCACCACAGCTCTGAGTACTACAACCTGTCCACAGCCCTACGTCAGTCCCTCACCCAACAGCTCACCTCATGGGTAAAGCAAAAGAACACGACACATAACAGACTCATAAAAGGACTTAAAAGCAAAACCTGACTTAAAGGGATATGCCACCACCAGGTCAAATTTGGGCATCTCCCCACAGTCCAGAGACTAAAATAAGTGGTGGAAAGCGTTTTCCTGCTCACCCAGCCATTGTCCGAGTCTGTCGCCACTGACCGCCGCGGTATCTGGTGCTCCTCCACCTTAGACTGGAGTCTAACGTAGCCAGAGAAAGATTTCGGCCAAAAGGAATTAATTTGCTCGATGCGTTTCCCAATTACTTTGTGTGTAGTGCGCATTCATATCGAGTGCAAATAAATGTGCAAATCAACACGGAGAGCTTGCCTTGGTCATTTTGGGTGGGAACTATTTTCCAGTGCGTAAGAATACAGCCGTATCACGCACCACGTTGCAGCACGCTGCCAGGGGAATCCCTGTTACGCACCGGGAAGGGAGTTCCCCTGTTGCACAACGTGGTGCGTGATACGGCTGTATTCTTACGCACTGGAAAATAGTTCCCACCCAAAATGACCAAGGCAAGCTCTCCGTGTTGATTTGCACATTTATTTGCACTCGATATGAATGCGCACTACACACAAAGTAATTGGGAAACGCATCGAGCAAATTAATTCCTTTTGGCCGAAATCTTTCTCTGGCTACGTTAGACTCCAGTCTAAGGCGGAGGAGCACCAGATACCGCGGCGGTCAGTGGCGACAGACTCGGACAATGGCTGGGTGAGCAGGAAAACGCTTTCCACCACTTATTTTAGTCTCTGGACTGTGGGGAGATGCCCAAATTTGACCTGGGGGTGGCATATCCCTTTAAAGGAAAAGTAACGTTTTTTTACAATCTGAGCCTTCTTTTGGCAATAAAACAAGTAGTTTTACTCACCCATAGCAGTTTGGTGTCAATTGGAGCAGTATCACAGAACTTATGTTGTAGCCGTTCTGTTCTACTAATGATCCCGTATCCGTTAGCGTGAGTGCTCGGGGCACTGATTTGCGGTCTCCAAATAACACAAACTTTAGCACTTTTCAAATCACAGAAGATCGCTATGTCAGGGTAGACTTTTAGTAGATTCCAAAACGGCCTGAAACCCGATATCGTAACAGAAAAGTAAAGTTCAGAGTGGTGTTAGCTTCTTTCGGACTAGCGGTGTTTACAAAACAGCTGAGTTCACGCATGCGCACTGTCCTCTCTGATGACGTCATCAAATTAAACTATAGCTGGATATCGGGTTTCAGGGCGTTTTGGAATCCACTAAAAGTCTACCCTGACACAGCGATCTTCTGTGATTTGAAAAGTGCTAAAGTTTGTGTTATTTGGACACCGCAAAGTAATGCCCCGAGCACTCACGCTAACGGATACGGGATCATTAGTAGAACAGAACGGCTACAACATAAGTTCTGCGATACTGCTCCAATTGACACCAAACTGCTATGGGTGAGTAAAACTACTTGTTTTATTGCCGAAAGAAGGCTCAGATTGTAAAAAAACATAAATTTTCCTTTAAGCCAGGTCCAATACTTGCCCTCTTTGGAGTGAAGTTGGCAACTGTTGACCTATCAAACCCTCAAATCTGTATGGTACATAAACTAAAACAAAAAACACCACGATCTCATTCGATCATTATGAAAGACATTATGAAACATCTCCAATTAGAAAATAATAAGGTACTTACTCAAGGGAAATTTGAGAGCATTTTCTTCTACTTGGCAACCATTTAAAGATTTCTATAACTTCACAAATCTTTAAAGGGATATGCCACCCCCAGGTCAAACTTGGGCATCTCCCCACAGTCCAGAGACTAAGCACGAAGCACACACCACGCTGCGTAACAGGGGAACTCCCTTCCTGGTGCGTAACTGGGATTCCCCTGTCAGCGTGGTGTGTGCTTTGGCTGTCTTTTTCCGCACTGAAAAATAGTTCCCACCCAAAATGACCAAGTCAAGCTCTCCGTGTTGATTTGCACATTTATTTGCACTCGATATGAATGCGCACTACACAGAAAGTAATTGGGAAACGCATCGAGCAAATTAATTCCTTGTGGCCGAAATCTTTCTCTGGCGACGTTAGACTCCAGTCTAACGCGGAGTAGCTGCAGATACTGCGGCGGTCAGTGCTGACAGACCTGGACAATGGCTGCGTCACCAGAAAAACGCTTTCCACCACTTATTTTAGTTTCTGGACTGTGGGGAGATGCCCAAGTTTGACCTGGGGGTGGCATATCCCTTTAATGATTGAGTTGAAAAGATGAATGCTCTTTTTTGTTTATTTTGTTTTGTTTCATAATCAAAATTCATAATCATAGTTTTGATTTATGGAAAAAATAAATACATTAAAGCAAAATATGAAACCTACTGTGTTCAAACCTGTGTCCTTCAGGTTTTGTACTTGCCCCTGGCCTTCGTGATCCCTCCGCCCATCTTTGCAGTCCATATCCAGCTGAATCTGCTGTACCAGTTCTGGATTCACACTGAGGTAAATGACGATCCACTTCCAGAAACTTACATAGTGTACCTTTAAGAGTCCTATATTCCGCAAAATTGACTTTTGTGAGCTTTTAGCCATGTTATAATGTTACTTCATCAAAAACATACCTGGAGTTATGTTTTGTTTCATTCACACGTTTTGAGTAACTGTCTGTCTACATCTCCAAAGCTCTGTTCCAGTTTGTGATGTCATGATCCTGTCTATCTTTTACCATTAGTTCAGTGGACATGGGCAATTCCAGGACTGAAATTATCCAAATGATTCTAGTGAAGGTGTATGGAGTTTAAAACAGAGAAGAGCACTTCTTGTGTTACCACATGACATCACAAGTTGGAACACGATGCTTTCAGTTTGAGAGAAGAACTCAGCCTAAATATGCAGCATTTGTGGGTTAAAGGAAAAGTAACGTTTTTTACAATTTGAGCCTTATTTCGGTAATAAAACAAGTTGTTTTACTCACCCATAGCACATTGGTGTCATATGGAGCATTTCCGGAGATGTTTTAGATTAGCGTTAGGCTAACGCCATTAGCCTAGCGCGACTTATAGCCAAAGCTCGGGGCATTCCCCGAGCATGTAATATGCCCCGTGCGGGCTCCAAATAACACAAACTTTAGCACTTTTCAAATCATAGAAGCTCGATGTCTTTAGTCTACGATTTCGTTTGGTCAAAAGTGGCCTGTAATCCGAGATTTAGCCATAGTTTCGAGTAAATGAGGACGCCAGTGTGCTCTCAGCTCCCGGGACCCAAACATGGAGCGCATAGCTGTAAACTATGGATAAATCTCGGATTACAGGCCACTTTTGATTCAAACGAAATCGTAGAGTAAGACATCGAGCTTCTATGATTTGAAAAGTGCTAAAGTTTGTGTTATTTGGAGCCCGCACGGGGCATATTACATGCTCGGGGAATGCCCCGAGCTATGGCTATAAGTCGCGCTAGGCTAACGGCGTTGGCCTAACGCTAATCTAAAACATCTCCGGAAATGCTCCATATGACACCAAAGTGATATGGGTGAGTAAAACAACTTGTTTTATTACCGAAATAAGGCTCAAATTGTAAAAAACGTTACTTTTCCTTTAAGTGTGTGAATGAAACAAAACACAACTCCAGGTCTGTTTGTGAAGAGGATACGTAATAACATAGATCAGATAATAGTGTAACATGAGCCCTATGCATTGCAAAGTATCATGCAACTCCAGAAAAAATGCCATCATAAAACAACTAAGTGAAATTTTCCATAAAAATGTCCAAAAATATTTGGTCACTTGAAAACTGGCCAAAATTTACCTAATTATTTTATATACACTTAAATATATTTGCTAAAATGACTAGCCCGACTTGTGCCAACAGTGATCATTCTTAAACGATATTTTTAATGAGCAAAACGCCACGCTCAATCAGTTTTTATGAATCCACAAGTGACAAATGTAACGCGACGGGCAGGATTTTGTGTGGGCACTTTTCTTTCTCACTGTGCCAAGGCTAATAGGCTGCTAGCCCAGCCCCAACGCAGCCATGGGACCTGCCTTTAATAAAAAATAATGAGATTTCGAAAAGACTCCAAACAGAAGCAAAGGGGCTTTCTGAGCCAGTATCACTTTTACAGCAGTATTACGTCTTCCATTTTGAGCGCACTATTACAAACGCATTCGTAATTGTCAGTATTTTCTGTAGGGATGTAATTTTTGTTTTATGGTTCGTTTTTTGAATTTATTGGGGCACTTTTTTCCCCCCACGTGAGAACAGAGAGGTGGTGGAGACCCTTTCATACAAGATAAAATTCTCATGGATAGCTGCCAGACGAGCCCATAAAATAAAAGAAAGAAAGAAAGAAAAAAATTGAATTGTATCGAGACGTTTCTGATACAAAACATAAAAGAGAATCTGAATGGGCCATGTGGGAGTCTGCTGCACATCACAGTGGCCCAGGAATGATTTTGAAAGGTGATTTTTTTCCCACATTTCTCTTATTTGAATGGGGAGAACTACCAGCAGTAATGTCCAGCTCTCAAAATGTGTATATTAGTTTGATTACCGTACGTTAAATGGCCTATCTTAAGCTACATTCAAATCTCTAATGTCTAATGTTGTTTCCTCATTACAAACAAACCGAGAGTTGTGTTTTGTTTCATTTACACATGTTTAACGAACAAACCCTGCACATTTGGCCGAGTTCTAACAGAAAACACTCCACTGTTCCAGCTTGTGATGTCATGTGGTAATACAGGAAGTGCTCCACTGTGTTTTTAAACTCCGTACACCTTCACTAGAATCATATGGATGATTTCTGCTCTGGAATGACCAATCTCTACTGAACAAAAGGTAACAAGTAGCTGTTAACTTGAAAACTACTGCTTCATGACATCACAAGGTGGAACAGAGCATTTTGAGTTTTGGAGATGTAGACAGATAATAATGGATTACTCACACATGTGTCAATGAAACAAAACACAACTCCAGGTTTGTTTATGAGGAGGTAACAACATTCTAACATGGCTTAAAAGTCAATTAAAGATCCCATGACATGGTACTTCTTGATGCTTTTATATGGCTCCTTAATGGTTCCCTAATACTGTAAATGAATCCTTCTTCAAAATCAACACTCAGTGCATGAGAAACAGAGATAAGCTGAGAAAGAGTCATAAATATCTCTTTCAAACACTTTGTGGAAATGAGGAGAAAAGAGCTGCCCTGTAGTAGAGGGTGGGGGCGTGGCCAAACTCTCCGCTCTCCACTCTGAGCTCTCAGCTGATCCATTTCCGTGTTTTTGCACGGGGGGAGAGATTTGAAGCGTTCCATTGAAAAATAAACACATTTCCACAGAAAATAAAATTAAACCACTGCTGTTCAAAGGTCCAGAGGCTCAGATAAAGGACTTCCGAGCCTAGAAACACTCGGACATGCCTCCAGGCAAATAAAAAAACGCATTTCGCATTGCCTAGCGCATTCGCAGTCCAAACTCTCTGGGCGTGATTTACAGAGAGAGTACAGACAGACGGGGGTGGAACTGCATTTGCATTTCTTTTTTCGATCTGACGTCAATAAGGTGCCTTGTTCAAACTCGCCCGTTTGAGCTCCGATTTTTTTGTAACGCAGAAAAGGATTGCAAATGCTCAGTTTCGCAACTTTTAACCATGGGGGGGGCCTAACTTTTAACCATAGGGGAGCTCACATTAATGTTCAAAAACCTCAGAAAGTGAAAATTTCATGCCATGGGACCTTTAAAGAGTGAATTTTGTGTAATATAGCTGCCATTCAGATGATATTATTATTATTATTATTATTATAGAGTAATATAATAATTATAATAATATATATATATTTTTTTCCTCTTTTTTATATTCTGATGTGTGAGCTACTGTGTCCAAATTATTTCCTTTGTGGATCAATAAAGTTTCCTTTTGTCTATATTTCAGGTCATCAGACACCTTGGGCCTCTAGAGTGGGTTTTAAACACACCAAAACACCACAGAGTCCACCATGGTGAGTGACAGTGAACTAAACGAAAGCTTGAAAAGTAAAGTGTACCTTACCTCCTTTTGGTATTTTTACAGGGAGAAATGAGTACTGCATCGACAAGAATTATGGAGGCATTCTGATCATTTGGGACCGTCTCTTTGGTGAGTCACATATCCAGGCAATAACATTTAGTGCTGTGATAATGAATATATAGTAAAACATTAAAGGCCCTATATTGCAAAAAATTACATGTTATAATGTTCCCTCCTCAAAAACATCCTTGGATTTGTGTTTTGTTTCATTCACACATGTTTAATTAAGCCTTAATTATTAGTCTGTCTCAAAATGTTTCGTTCCACCTTGTGATGTCATGAAGCTGTAGTTTACAGTTCCTTTTACTGTTTGTTTAGTAGAGATGGGCAAATCCATGGCTGAAATCATCCAAATGATTCTAGTGAAGGTGTTGAGTTTACACAGTGGAGCACTTCCTGTATTGCCACATGACATCACAAGATGGAACAGAATTTTATTATTTTCTATTTGAGAGAAGAACTCAACCTAAATGTGAAGGATTTTGGTGTTAAACATGCATAAATGAAACAAAATTTAACTCTGGGTATGCTTTTGTTGAGGAAACTATAACATAGATCAGAAAATAGTGTAATATGGGCCCTTTAATATCTTCCATGATGTGATTTCACAGGCACTTTCGCAGAGGAGTCTGACAAAGTTATCTATGGGCTGGTCTTCCCCATCAAGACTTTTGAAGTCATCTACATTCAGGTTAGTACTGAACAAACATTTTCAAATTCTAATATGTTTTAGGCAAAATGGCTTAAAGCCCCAGTGTGTAGGATTCGTGGCGCATAGGTGGATGGTGCTATTGCACTTTCTGTTTTAGCTACGGCAGACCTCGAGGGACCCGCACGCCGCTACTGTGTAAATAAAACGCGGTCCCGTTTTTTTGTTTTTGTTTTTTTTTTCTCATGAAAACACACGTTCCCGATCATGTACCATGACACTCTACACATCAAATGAAACCTTACAGTCTCCTCTTTTTGACTATGCAATTCATTTCCCTGCAAAACAATCACTCCCTGAGCACATGGGGCTTTTATACGGAAAAGCACAAAACGAGGTTAGCTTACCTTAGAATGCTTTGCACAGGTCAAACTCTGTATTTCACCATAAACTTGCTCTCAATTTGTCCGTAAGGATCCAGCGAATAAAATCCAGTAAAACAATTTAGTCCAAAACACGTGTTAGATCCATTACGACGTCTGATCCGGCAGCATGCTTGTGTTGTTTACCCAAAACCACGAGCCTTGCTGAAGGCGAAGGCGGAGCCCAAATGTCCTTCTGCGGCTCTCGTATTCAAAATGGCTGCCTCTGCATGGGGAAGATCCCCCTTTTATGTGACTATATCTAAGTCCAAAAGAATACTTTGATTTCATGATGGAAGTGAAAAGGCTTGGAAAACAATGTATTTTTGAATGGGTATCTTCAATTTCAGTAATTAACGGGTAAAAATCTTACACACTGTCCCTTTAAACTAATACAAGTATCACATTTCAGAACATGTTTATACAGACCTAAACTACAGGGTTAGATTGGATATTTTGTTGTATGTGGAGATAATTATGGTACTTTAAAAATTGCAGCTTTTGCTATTTGCTAATTGCGTCCATTCAAATTGCCATTACGATTTGATTTTGATTGATCTTGCCGCCCTAACTGAAAGAGTCATTCCAGACTGGTGACTAAAATTAGCTCACACGTTTGGATGATTTATGAATGTTATGCTCCTTGGTGCTGATTTTAGGCTAAGTATCTTTTCTGCACTTACACATTAGTTTCAAACAGAGTGCTTATAGTTGAGGCTCAGAAAAGCAGTTAAAAGTTTTTTCCCTCTGCTTAAAATTGGACAAACCACTGCAAGTGCTATACAAAACCTGATCTTTTCCTGTCCACATGAATCATCACACTGGCTCCTGGACTCACATAGATCAGGTAAATGTAGCGTTTGATTGTGTGTTGACTTAAGCCTTGTTTTCTCTTCTCCCTTTAGCTCCACTACTACCGGTACTTGTGGAGGAAGTCCACCTATTACAAAAGTATTACTCACAAATTCTTAACTTTCCTCAACGGGCCGAGCTGGAAGCCTGGTAAACCTCGCCTGGGCGACCATGTGGGCAATCCAAAGGTAAGAAACACTGCATTTAAAAAGAGCTGGAGGTTTTATACATAAGATATCATTTCATTTTTCAAAACCTTTATCCCTTTTTCAAAGTACAAACTAATAAAACATACTTTCCAAGTTCCATTAACGCTATTACAGCACTTTTCCAGATGCTTTAAATCGATTCATAAATTTGTGCATTATTCATTCACTCCACACACCAACCATTGTAGCCACAGGCGTCCGGGGCAGACTGTGAGGCTGCCAATCTGCGCCACTGGCTCCTTTGACCACCACCAACCCCCCAAGTGTCTTGCTTGCGGACACAACTGACACCCCACTGTGGCACCTGATGTTCCCAGAGGTCTCACATCCAAGTACTGCCCAGGCCCAACCCTGCCCTGACTCTGAGCTCCAAACTCAGCCTGAAGCGAGTCTAAGACTAAAGCATGAATAAAAACCTGGACTAACTCAAAAGAGATCAAGAGAAGAAGGAAAAAAATAACTGAACCCATTTCCTTGCACGTCTGATGCTAAAATGATCTGTGTGGCTTTTCCTTTTTGAACATGACCAAAGACCATTTTATTCTTCATACATACACATTATCTTAAGTAATAAAACATGAAATACCAAAAGCAAAGGTATTAGTATTAAATGCATTAAAAAGGTCTGAATAAATCATAATATGCCTCCAAAGTGTGCCATTTCGACAAAAGACGTGAATGACTTCTGAGCCGTCCTTATTGTTCCCATTCTCCCAGTTTTACAAGTGAGCGCCACATCAAATGACTCTTTGTAGGGGGAGCACAATAAGTTCATTAAACGCAGTCTGGATTGAAACCGCATGGAGCCTGTGCTGTGCCTGGGCCTGGGCCTTGGGGCGCTTTGAAATCTCGCCGATGGTGTCATGGGTTGGGTCCCCCTCGTGCTGCGGACTCTCACCATTAAATTGGCTCCTTAAACCCAGCGGGACCATTCCAAACACGGAACTGAAGCCGAGTGTGCACAAAGGCGGAGGGACCAAAGGGGAGAGGGGGACATGGCTGTGAGGTTTGAGCTAAAGCAGAGCTCCGTGGAGTAATACCTGCCCTGGGACCGAGGAGATGCCGGGGCCCACGCACATGTGCTGATCGGCTGCCTCACCACTGCCGGAAAACCCCTCCACAAGCAAAAGGAGTCCAGTTTAGTTTGAACAATTTCATTCGCCCCTGCGAGTCTCCTATTATCATTAGGATCATTAGGATAGAAATATGATAAGTCATTGCTCTAGAAGGTGCACTGTGTAACTTTTTGTTTGGGGGTCCGTCACCTGCTTCTTTCTATGGATATGTCATTGCTCTGCCTGGAATGTTCCACAATATGACAATAAACAGCCCTACCTTACATGTATTCAGTTACAACTGGTTTTATAACTCAAAAATACTCTACATAGAATAACAGGCATTCTAACTGTGAGCGGGGGAACCTCTCCACAGATCTGACCTGTAACTTGGTCTGGTTTGGTCTCCATGAAGATAGAAAGGTTTAATACCGTACTGTGAAACATTCCAGACAAAGCAATAACATCTCCATGCAGAAAAGCAATGGACAGACATGCCATGTTTTAGATGTCATCCACGCATGTTTGAGTAATCTAGCGGTCTCTCCTGGGCCTTATTTAAACCCTCCTTATGGTTAGCTCTAAGATCCTGTGCAAAGCTCCACCCACAAGCCGACGTCACCCATGCTCCCACATGACAATTCTCCATAAATATACAAAAACATGACACAAAACTGTACACAGCAACTTAACAAACCTGATTTCATTAGCGGGATGCACGCTGATTGTGCTATGACAGCGCTCTAAAGGGGGAGTGACTAAATGTGGAGGGCAAAGGGAGGAGAGACTCAGATCAGTTCAGTTTATTTGCCATTTGGAGTATAAAAAACACACTGGAAAAATGGGTGTGAGAAACCCAGAGTGCACATCATTCATACACACATTCAAACAGACAGATTAAAACACAAACTACAGAATAGCAACACAAGAAAAAGACACCATTAAAGGGACAGTGTGTAAGATTTTTACCCGTTAATTACCGAAATTGAAGATACCCATTCAAAAATACAGTGTTTTCCAAGCCTTTTCACTTTCATCATGAAATCAAAGTGTTCTTGGTAAATGGTCACATCTTTATATAACGCTTTTCCACCTTCAAGGCACCCAAAGCGCTTTACAACAAGGATCACCCAATCAATCACCCATTCACACACACACATTCACACACCAGTGTACGCAGACACTGGGGGCGAGGAGGGTTAAGTGTCCAAGGACACAACGGCAGCATTCATCTGTGGGAGCTGGAATCGTACCAACCAACCTGTGGGTCAGTGGATCTGACCGCTCAACCACTGATGTTTCTTATGTCAAGAGCGGGATTTGAACCGCCAACTTTTGGATCAGTGGACAAACGCTCTACCAACTGAGCTACTGCCGCCCCATAAAGTCACATAAAAGGGGGATCTTCCCCATATAGAGGCAGCCATTTTGATTACCAGAGCCGCAGAAGGACATTTGGGCTCCGCCTTCGCCTTTTCTTTATACAGTCGTTGTCAAAGGGCTCGTGGTTTTTACACAACGAGATAGTACGCGTTTGGATAAACAACGACAAGCATGTTGCCGGATCACACTTACTCCGCACATACATCGCAGGAGCAAGCACCTTCATCTAAGAGGAAAAGAAGAAGGACATAGTACCTACCGCGGCTGGGGCTTTGTTGCAGCGCGGGCCCGCACCCCGGGTTCAGACCGACCTCCACCCTCCGCGGTCCGGTTCCCTATTCCCCCCACCCGCGCACAGCGCCGGGTGCGCTTCACACATGCGCGCGGTTCGTGCGCTGCCGGAACCCACCTCCGGGTACGCCGAGCTCTCTGCGTTATGGCGCGCCCGGGTGACCCTCGAGGTCTGCCGTAGCTAGGACAGGAATTGCAATACCCACCATCCACCAATGCGCCATCAATCCTACACACTGGACCTTTAAAGCATAATTTAGTCAAAGCTAAAATAAGTGCATAAATAATAATAAGTGCCACTTGCAGGTTTGGGATAAAAGCTTTCAGTTTACATAGGAAGAAAAAACCTCTGATGTGATTTTTTTAGCAATTGCGCTTACAAGTCATGAGAAAGAAGTCACATCCAAAAAGTTACAGTTTTCAACAATTTGCACCTCTACAGCATTGATAGAAATAGGCTGATGAGAGAGGTTTTTCCTAAAATGGATGACCAGCTTGTTTATTTTGGAAGTGTTCAGTTTCAAATTGTTCTGCAACAGACTACTTTTTCCACCTCTGATCTATAATGGGAGTCATCGTTCACATTCATGAGACCAATGATAGTTGTATCATCTGCATACTTAATGATCAAATTGTTAGGATCAGAAGCAACACTGTCACAGAACGTCAAAACTAAAGTGAAACTGATCAAACATGTTAATACAATACGAATGTAGCATTTTCAAAATAATAAAAGGTAACATGGTCATTGGGTCTTTAGATCTCTGAACTATGTCCCTTATGTCAGCATTTAACAACGAGGAGCTGTACATGATGCAGTTTTAAAGGGATAGTGCGTTTTTTTTAACGTTAATCTGTATGCGTTGTCTGAGCCCGGTTCTCCTCCGGTTCCGTACCTCCTGAAAGTAGTTCCGGTAAGTTAGCCAGGACAGTTAATAAAGATTGTTTTTCTTCTCAAAACAACATTTGTCCAAAAAGTGATATATTTGATATATTCAGCAGCATAATTCGCAATCGCAGATTTTCTCTCGATTCGTATCACTGCGCCCAGGTTAGCTCTATTAGCCTGTTCACTTTAAGCGGATGTTTACGGCGGATGCGGTACGGCGACACCCGCCGTAAGCGGATGTTTACAAGTTACAAGCTAATAGAGCTAACATGGGCGCAGTGATACAAATCAAGAGAAAATCTGCGATTGCAAATTACGCTGCTGAATTTTTAGCGGATATTGGGATGCAAATATATCACTTTTTGGACAAATGTTGTGAGAAGAAAAACAAGCTTTATTAACTGTCCTGGCTAACTTACCGGAACTATTTTCAGGAGCTACGGAACCGGAGGAGAACTGGGCTCAGACAATGTGGTGAGTGGTAAGCCAGTGTTAATGCACGGCACTATTAGAGAGGAAGCCATACGCACTACTTGTGCGTTATGCAGTATTAAAGCCTGGCAGTTAACCATTGGAATTTTCACTGACCATTGTATAAATACATATAGACTGTACCGTGTGGCTTCATGTCAGTTGACTCTGTGCATTGTTAGAACAGAACTCATGTGTTGGGGACAAAACCAGCACAGCTCATAAACATGCAGAGGTCTGTAAATGGAACACCGCAGGCTCATTTTCACCAAACGCAGAAAAAAGATGGACTCAGGGCAATAAAAGCTCAAATATAGATCACTCCAACCACCTCTGAGACACCTACCCACTTTTACCAGCACTTTTACTGAAAAACAAACGGGCCATTTGTGATTTACCCTTTTATTTTGTGGACTTTGTGGCAACTACCAAATTTACGTGGCACTATTTGGCAAACCAGGAGTCAACCCTTGTAGGGGTAAACTAGTTCTTTAAAATAAAATAAAACAAAAGAAACAAAATAAAACCATTTTCAGAGAGATTAGCAATATAAATTATTTTCCTATTTGGATTTAGTGAATATTTTAAATATATTTTGGAGCATAAACATAGCTGCTAAATTTCTATGAGAATTCTAAATATTTCAGCATCTAATTTTCACAGAGCTAAACCAGTTTTATAATAGTATCCTACAGGCTTATGTGTTGAAATGTCGAAATAACTGAAGTCTTTGCTATGTATCTGTTGCTAGTGTTGTTTAAATTGCAATCGTGAGTTCATTGCAATAAATCTAGCCAAATTGACCACACATTCATTATGACTGGATAAATAATAAGAACAAATGCTATAGGTCAAATTCACGGTATCAGGTTATTTCTTGTCTATCTTTCTTTGTATGGATCTGTGTATTGTTTTGTCACGCTAAAACTCAGCGGTGTTTTTGTGTGCTTAGGTGACGGGGAAGGAGCTGCCCCATAGCCCGCGCTGGGCCCTGTCTCTGCAGCTCTATGTGGTGCTCCAATTCTTGCTGGTGCTCAAGGCCTACCACGACCTCTTCGAAAACAAGATGGTATGTGGCCCTATTGGTGCTTTGAATAACTTGAGAGGAAATTATTCATATTTTGCAGCTGACTGATGCTAACTGCTCTGTATTACTGCGCTGTCTAAGGCTCGTTAATCTGACCGTAAAGAACAGACTTAAAGGAAAAGTAACGTTTTTTACAATTTGAGCCTTATTTCGGTAATAAAACAAGTTTTACTCACCCATAGCACTTTGGTGTCATATGGAGCATTTCCGGAGATGTTTTAGATTAGCGTTAGGCTAACGCCGTTAGCCTAGCGCGACTTATAGCCATAGCTCGGGGCATTCCCCGAGCATGTAATATGCCCCGTGCGGGCTCCAAATAACACAAACTTTAGCACTTTTCAAATCATAGAAGCTCGATGTCTTAGTCTATGATTTTGGTCAAAAGTGGCCTTTAATCCGAGATTTAGCCATAGTTTCGAGTAGATGAGGACGCCAGTGCGCATGCGCGGAGTGTGCTCTCAGCTCCTGGGACCCAAACATGGAACGCAAAGCTGTAAACTATGGCTAAATCTTGGATTACAGGCCACTTTTGATTCAAACGAAATCGTAGACTAAGACATCGAGCTTCTATGATTTGAAAAGTGCTAAAGTTTGTGTTATTTGGAGCCCGCACGGGGCATATTACATGCTCAGGGAATGCCCCGAGCTATGGCTATAAGTCGCACTAGGCTAACGGCGTTAGCCTAACGCTAATCTAAAACATCTCCGGAAATGCTCCATATGACACCAAAGTGATATGGGTGAGTAAAACAACTTGTTTTATTACCGAAATAAGGCTCAAATAGTAAAAAAAAACGTTACTTTTCCTTTAAGTGAGCTGATTTGTGCTGTTAAATAAGTTCCTCTCAAAAAACATTACAACATTTTCAGTTTTCAGTCGCTCTAATCCCTTTTTGTTGGAAATCAAACTCCTAAACAGGACCAAGAACGCTCGTATTAATCACAGGCTCTTGAAAATGTGTACTTTAAATTTATCTTTTAGAGTTTAGTTGTTTGTAGCTATATTGTGATGGCAAAATGCAAAGAAATATTATAACTTGAGTGTAATCCTTCAAATCAGGGTACAGAGTGATAGTTGTGCACATTTGCGATTAATTTTGCATTGATGTTTTTCTGCATTTCTTACATTTTACACTAATTTTAGCACGTTTTCGAAGGATTGCAAAAATATCAACTTATACAAAAACTAGAGAGATTCCTATTTCAGAGCTAGGTGGTCCCAGGCCTTAATTGTAGGCTGTATTTTTTCATCATTATTGCTCCCAGTTCCAAAGTTTGTTGTGGCTTGAGTCTCGTCCTTTACTTAAGTCTCAGCTCTGTGACAGAATGACGGATGGACATTCCTCTGCAGAACAGCCCCTGTCTATTATTTTCCACTGTACTGGCCAAACCCCCCCCCCTCCTGCCCCCCACAGGTCTCCTCAGGATAGTTTTCTTTGGATGCCTTGTATACCGTACGGACATAGTTGTGGTTAGCCAGCACGCACTGTCCCACCCAGGCCATAAATTCAAAGCACTACTGTCTTTGGTTGTGGTAGCTTTTTTTTTTTTTTTTTCCTTGCTCTATCTCACTCTCTCTTTATCTGTCTTTCGCTTTATCTCTCTCTCTCTCTTATCGGTATCGAGATAATAATAATAATAATAATAATAATAATAATAATAATAATAATAATAATAATAATAATAATGCATTTTATTTAAAAGCGCTTTTCAGAACACCCAAGGACACTGCACAAGGTTAAAATGAATAAAAAGCACAAACAAACAATACAGTAAAACATATAAAACAAGATAAAGACAAAATCAGAGTGGAGGAAATGTGTGATTGGCTATGAGAGGACAGTCTGAACAGGTGGGTTTTGAGTCTGGATTTAAAGAGTGGGAGAGAGTCTATATTCCGGAGGTCAGGAGGGAGAGAGTTCCAGAGCTGAGGAGCAGAGCGGCTGAAGGCTCTGCTCCCCATGGTGATGAGACGGGCAGAGGGGACAGAGAGCTGAAGAGAGGAGGAAGAGCGGAGGGTGCGGGAGGGAGTGGCGATGTGGAGGAGGTCAGATATGTATGGTGGGGCGAGGTTGTGTAATGCTTTGAAGGTGGTAATGAGTATTTTGAAGTGAATTCGCTGGTTTTATGGGGAGCCAGTGGAGTTGTTGTAGTACAGGGGTGATGTGATGGATAGTGGGGGTCCGAGTGATGATCCGGGCTGCAGAGTTCTGTAGGAGCTGCAGTTTCTGAAGGGATTTGTTGGGGAGACCAAAAAGAAGAGAGTTACAGTAATCGATGCGGGAGGTGACAAGGCTGTGGACTAGGAGGGTAGTGGTGTGAGGAGTGAGGGAGGGGCGGAGACGAGAGATGTTGCGTAAGTGGAAGTATGCAGACCGGGTGACATTAGCATCGGATCGGGAGCCAAAAAATATATATATCTTGACATTCCTAGTCACAATATTAAAATTTCAAACTCAATTCCGATACTAAGGAACTGACTTTCTTTAATATGAGTATGTCATTTTCAATACTTTTGACAACCCTACTATCTTTCTATCCATCTATCTGTTTATCTTTTTACTCTCTTTCTCTCTATGCAAGTCTCTATACCAACATTCTAAAAGTCTGCAGTCTTGAAAAGATGAAAAAATGCCTTGACCTCCGCCACTAACAATTTGTTCTTAATTTTAAACTTTAAAACATTATCTCACTTATAAATAGTAGTATTTATGTAGTAATTCTTCACAAATGTTTGTACTTTTAATTTCTGACTCTCTCTCTCATTCTGTCTCTCTAACTACATATCTCTGTATTAGTGCTGTCAGACGATTAAAACAATTAATCTAATTAATTACAGGATTTGTAATTAATTAATCAAATTAATTACATTTTAAAAGTGTGAGAGAGAGAGGGAGAGAGATTGAGAGAGAAGGAGAGATAGAGAGATTGAGAGAGAGAGAGGGAGAGAGAGAGATTGAGGGAGAGAGGCAGAGAGAGAGAGATTGAGAGAGAGAGGGAAGAGACAGAGAGAGAGAGAGAGAGATTGAGGAAGAGAGATTCAGAGAGAGGCAGCAATCGAGAGAGGGAGAGACCGAGAGAGAGAGAGCGATTGAGGGAGAGAGAGGGAGAGAGAGAGATTGAAAGAGAGAGGGAGAGATAGAGAGAGAGGGAGCAATCGAGAGAGGGAGAGACCGAGAGAGAGAGAGAGAGCGATTGAGGGAGAGAGATTGAGAGAGAGGGAGAGAGGGAGAGATAGAGAGATTGAGGGAGAGAGGCAGAGATAGAGAGATTGAGAGAGAGAGAGAGAGAGGAAGAGACAGAGAGAGCGATTGAGGGAGAGAGATTGAGAGAGAGGGAGAGAGAAAGATTGAAAGAGAGGAGAGATAGAGAGAGAGAGATTGAGGGAGAGAGAGAGGGAGAGACAGACAGAGAGAGCGATTGAGGGAGAGAGATTGAGAGAGAGAGGGAGAGATAGAGAGAGAGATTGAGGGAGAGAGATTGAGAGAGAGAGGGAGAGATAGAAAGAGAGAGGGAGAGAGATTGAGGGGGAGAGGGAGAGATAGAGAGAGAGATTGAGGAAGCGAGAGATTGAGAGAGAGGGAGAGATAGAAAGAGAGGGAGAGAGATTGAGAGAGAGAGGGGGAGAGATAGAAAGAGAGGGGGAGAGAGATTGAGAGAGAGAGAGAAAGAGAGAGAGAGATTGAGAGGGAGAGATAGAGAGAAAGCGATTGAGGGAGAGAGATTGAGAGAGAGGGAGAGAGAGAGATTGAAAGAGAGAAGGAGAGATAGAGAGAGAGAGAGGGAGAGACAAAGAGAGAGAGCGATTGAGGGAGAGAGATTGAAAGAGAGAAGGAGAGATAGAGAGAGAGAGGGGGAGAGATTGGAGTGAGCGAGCAAACCCACTTTGCGGTTTGGTGGTTTGTTGAAGTGCGCTCATGTATCACTGGTAACAATGGAATTTGTCCGGACGTGTTTATCGTTCAAATGATCCGTCAGGCTGGAGCTGTTTCGGTGATCGGAAAATTCTTTTTGACAAAAGCTACAAATCACCGCGTTCTTGTTGATTGTCCCGACTTTGTGCTTTTTATAAATAAACTTGCCATTCAAAGGCCTGAGCAGCGATTTGCTCACTTTGAATTGCCACTCATAATTAATTGCGTTAATTTGTATAAGGCGTTAATTTGCAGTGTATTTAATTAATCTAATTAACGCGTTAAACTGACAGCCCTACTCTCTATTATTGCATCCCGCATTTCTCTTCTCTCTGCCCGTCTCTTTCTCTGTTTCTCATTCTCTTTCTGTCTCTCTATATCTTTCTATCTTATCCATCCCTCATTTATCTCTCTAATTACACTTTCTATCCTATCCAGCCTTCTTTTCTCTTTTTCTGTGTGTGTGTGTCTCTCTCTATCTCTCTAACTATATACAGTGGTACCTCACCTTACGAAATTAATTCGTTCCAGAAGTGGTTTCGTGGTTTTGTGAATTTTTTCGTAAGTTGTGTAGCTATTTCAATGGAAAAAGCCTGATTCGTTCCAAGGTTGTTGTTTTTTTATAGTGTAACATTTTTTTATAGTGTAACTTTGTGTTCTGCGTCCTGATTGGCTCTCACTCTCTGGCCCCAGCGTGCGCCTAGACGGCAGAGCACGGAGCGCTTCTCCTGGTTTGCGTAACCAGACTCTGATTCAACTGTCCAAGTGTGCACCCTCCTACGCCCCAGGGAGGGAAACAGAGTCCAGAACACGGAGAACAGTTTATAGGCAGGGAACAGTTGAATCAGAGTCTGGTTACGCAAACCAGGAGAAGCGCTCTGTGCTCTGCAGTCTAGGCGCACGCTGGGGCCAGAGAGCGAGAGAGAGACGCCGGTCGGGAAATGACAGCGCTACAGGCGCTTCGTCACACTGCGTGTTCGCCGCGGTTCTATGTCGTGCTCGTGGTGCTCCTGTCTCCGCGCTCCTTGCGTGTTTGGCGCTAGAGCTAAGAGGCCGAGAAAGATGCTCTTTGAGCGGGCACGACCGCGGGGTTTTCCCCGGGGCTGGCTCTGGTTCTATCCGATTCAAGAGCTGGGGGGTTGACACTGTGAACTAACAGGCCGAGAAAGGTGCTCTTTGAGCGGGGATAACAGCGGGGCGTGCATCTGAGCGCGCATTATTCGAATTTTTGAGATTTCGCGTTTCGTAACTTGAATTTTCTTTCGTATCTAGAGACCAAAATTTAACGTGAAGGCGTTTCGTAACTTGGATTTTTCGTATGTAGGGTCTTTCGTAAGGTGAGGTACCACTATATCTTTCTGTCCTCTATCCATCCTTCTTATCTCTTTCTCTGTGTGTGTGTCTGTCTGTCAATCTCTAACTCTCTGTAGCTACATATCTTTCTATCCTATCCATCCCTCCTTTCACTCTCACTCTATGTGTTTCTCTTTCTCTCTAACTCTCTAACTACACATCTTTCTGCCCTATCCATCCCTCCTTTCACTCTGTTTTTCGCACTCACTCTGTCTCCCACACCTCCCGGCTGGTGGTCCTTGAGTGAACACAAACTCCTTAATTGTCCAGTTCCCTTTCCCATTTGGGCCAAACAGCCGCCAGGACGCAGCAATCAGAACTGGCGCGATACATCATGTCATGTATTTATAACCAGCCCACCTGCTTATTTAGCCTGACAGGCCCCGGCACACGCAGCGCCAATTTATGGGTTTAGCGCTAATTCCAAACCAGACCTATTTCAGCCTGCAATGACATCACCAGGCGTCCTCGTACAGTTTATTATAGGTTAGCAAAAATATACGCTATAGTGGAACATAAACAGCAGCATTAGAGCTAAAGTGAATGTGGCTGTAGCAAAGCACAATGTCCAACTTGGTAACTTTGACAACTGCTCTGGGTGGGACTCACTGTGTTATAACGATCAATGGTTTTCAGAGAGAGAGGTAGTGGTGAACTGTGTGCAGCAAGATTCTCCCGAAATTTCTGAGTTCAAAAATGGTAGAGCGTAGAGTTTTCATTGGTGCTCATCTGAACTGTTTTTGCGATCAAGAAGCCATTTTCAATCGCTAGAACTGGCTTGATTGATGAAATTGGTGAAATTAAGTGTTTGTTTTTCCCGTATCCATGGAGTGCATGCAAAAGGCTAGCTAAGGAGCTAACTAAGGAGCTAGCTGTGGACACTTGAGATGCTACAGGCTTTTTTACACCATATGTGGCAGCAAATGTGGCAGAAGACCTTCCAGAGGAAATACTTTCAGGGAATTAACTATTTCATCGCCAACTGAAACACCAGAGCGTAGTAAGAATGAGTTGTTGATGCCGCAGGACACAGATGAGGGACACTTTTGGCTCTTCCTCTCCTCAAACTGCCGTGACACACTCTCTGTCTCTCTCTGATCCACTGGGAATTTATCCTATTCTGGGTTCCTAAGTTCAACCCCAAAAGGGAGGAGTTTTAGAGTAAAACCACTCTGCCCTTGTTTACAGCTAACAAAATGATGCATCTTGATCACAAAAACAGAGCTCACATGACCACCGATGGAACACACATACATTGAACCACCCCTGGACGAACAAAGTCTTCTGTAAGACAGATTAGGTAGAGGACTGTTCACCAGAAAGGTTCCATAGTGCACCTTTAACGGCTGGGAAACAAAACAAAACGTAAAGAAACAGGTAACCATTGTGTAACAGTAAACTCAAATTGACCTTGGCACACATAGACTGGAATGAGCTGTAGTGTTGTTTGATTAAACTCAGTGTAACTACCCCCCTGAGTGTACACACAGTGGGTCAGAGGTCAGTGTGTTTGGACTCGGGGTCAGCAGGAGTGGAGACCCTGAGCACCAGACTAACTTTACTCTGGATGTGGAATAGTCCTGTTTGCATAATGAGCATGAGCACTGTCAATAAGAGGGAATTTAAATAGCTTCTTCTTGTCCAGTGTTTCCCAAGCAGAAGTTTTAGCTGCTTTGTGCCAATAACTGTATTTAGAACTGTGTAACTTTTGTGGTGCATGTTTTAAAGATCCCATGACATGGTACTTCTTGATGCTTTTATATGGCTCCTTAATGGTTCCCTAATACTGTAAATTAATCCTTCTTCAAAATCAACACTCAGTGCATGAGAAACAGAGATAAGATTCTCTCTGAGCAGGCCATAATGGGCGTTGTTGCTTGAATGCAAATGAGGAGAAAAGAGATGGCTAGTAGTAGAGGGTGGGGGCGTGGCCAAACTCTCCGCTCTCAGCTGATCCATTTCCGTGTTTTTGCACGGGGGGAGAGATTTGAAGCGTTCCATTGAAAAATAAACACATTTTCACAGAAATTAAAATTAAACCACTGCTGTTCAAAGGTCCAGAGGCTCAGATAAAGGACTTCCGAGCCTAGAAGCACTCGGACGTGCCTCCAGGCAAATAAAAAAACGCATTTCGCATTGCCTAGCGCATTCGCAGTCCAAACTCTCTGGGCGTGATTTACAGAGACGCTGAGTACAGACAGACGGGGGTGGAACTGCATTTGCATTTCTTTTTTCGATCTGACGTCAATAAGGTGCCTTGTTCAAAATCGCCCGTTTGAGCTCCGATTTTTTGTAACGCAGAAAAGGATCGCAAATGCTCAGTTTAGACATTTCGCAACTTTTAACCATGGGGGGGGGGGGCTAAACAGGGTAGGGGAGCTCACAGTAACGTTCAAAAACCTCAGAAAGTGAAAATTTCATGCCATGGGACCTTTAAATCTTAATCTTAATCTTAATCATGTTCCGCCACCTGCCATTGAACTTCTTTATCTCCATGGAGACAATGTGGTGATGCCATCAGGTCAAGTTACATGTCAGATATGTGTAGACACCTGTATTTGAATAAACAGATTACGTTAAATATAATACATACTTTGGAATACACCAGGCAAAGCAATAGCAGCTTTGTGGTGGCTACCCCCCCCCCCCCCCCCCCCCAGAATTATTTAAAAAGAGATCATCTTAATATTATGACTTTATTACACAATTGAAGAAATGTGCCCCTAATCCATAATTAAATCCACATATCAGGGCTCTCAAGTTTTGAGCGGGGTCGTGCGTAATTTCCAAGAAGGGGGTTGAATTTGTCTAAACAGCAAACTTAAACTACAAAGCAACTAATGAGAGTTATATAAATGAAGTTATTACCTGATGGTTCTCAGTTTGTTTTATCATCACCGTCAGTCGCTGTGTGCGCTTAGCAGCTGAAACTAGTCTGCCCAACAACAGAACAATCTATTTTCTGATTGGCTGAAACTGAGATTTTTTTCCAGGGAGCGGAGCGGGGAGGAGGGGGGAGTTTTTTTTTCCGCTGAAAACGCGCTGTGCCTGCATAAACTGAGCCACACAGACCGGGCAGAAAAAAAAGAAAAAAAATCAGCGTGAGAAATGCCACGTGTGGCGTGTGAGCGTGTGAACACGTCGAATTGCGTGTGTCACACTCTCAATGCGTGAGACTTGAGAGCCCTACACATATTAACAAAGTGTTCATACTACTAAGATTGTCCAGCCAGAACCACACCCTTTGACAAAACTTTACAAAAATGAGTGGATCTGGAGTTGTGCCCAGTCTCCCTGATTTCAGATGGCATGACTGATCCAGAATCAGAGAGACACATGGACGATTCATGTCAAAAACAAACATGGCTGCCAGTGCTTATGCATAAAAAAGTGGAGAAAAACAACATAAAGGACTGAGAAACAGCAAACACACTTACCTCAGCTAAAATAAGTTATATATTTTGTTCAAGGAGATGTGTTCCGCATTTGAGAGACGCGTGCTACTAATTAACATCTGTGGTTGGATCATCTCAAATTTGGACTGAGGATTTTCACGCTCTATGGTCCAATTCTGGATTCAAACAGAATGTAGAAGGCACTGGCTGGGCGTCCAAAATCACACCCGTTCCAGAGAAGATTATTTACAGAAAATGGGACATGACTGTAATAATTTGAGTTAGACAGTTAGTCACACTCTTTGGCCCTATCTACTAACCCCTGCAGTAGTGGCTTGTATAATGAGCTACTGGCCTTTACCCAGGGGACTCTAGAACAACACGCAGCTGCTCCAAGTGATTAGCTGACAGCAGAGCTAGCAACGCTGACCCCTGGGCCTAGCGTCGTTAGCGTTAGCATGGACTACAAATGGACTACATTTCCCTGTGACACGCTGGGTCATGTGACTATAGCTCCGAGCTGTGGGTCCCCTGGGTTGTGAAACAAGGAGAAGTTCACATAACCTTTAAGTCTAGAATAAATGATGATATAATAAGACTGCATATGTAAGCGCCAAACTTACTTCCTCAATCCACTGAAATACATTTTGACATTTTTTTTGCTTAAAATATTGTTACTAAGACTACTTAAGAGTGGGTTACATTGTTTGCTCCCCCAACTAGTTAAAGGATTGATCAAATGTACTATGAGTTTTAGTGTTCAGAAGTAAAAGTATGTTTTTTGTTGTTGTTTTTTTGTTTTTTCATTTTGGATGTTTTTATTGCACTGAACAATGCAGATCAATACGTGTCCTTTCTACTGTATGAGCAGGCTTGCATTTCTGCAAAACCTTATTCTTAGGCCTCCACCTGCTTGTGTCCACGGAAATTTTGTTCCTTTGGCTACAATATTTCACAGTATGCCAAAAATTGATCTATTGCCATGGAGAATATTCCATGTTGTGGTTGTGTTAGTAAACAACACTGTAGTTTGTATGCCTGCCAGCCCACTCCCCACTGCTGCCAACACTTTCGGCCAAGACACCAATCCAAGTATTCAGTTAGAATCAGTGAAAGACAAATTGCATAAGTGTCATAAGTCATGTTAAATTGTGCAAAAGAAAAAAATGTTGAAATCCTGGAGACTCCCCAGTGAAAGATGTCAGACAGAAGACATATGTGTTGTCCTTCCTGTTGACAGACTCGTTCATGTTGACCATAAAAGGCCATTAATAGTTGTGCTGTGGGTCTGTACAGACTCACAAACAGATGATTTGTAGCTGACAGTCCCATGACTTCCTCAGGCAATCCCCTGTCACCAGCTGCAGATGGCAAAATGTGGCCCATTATCAAGGTTAATAAACGTATTAAACTGTAGTGGCTTATGAGCTTCCTGGTGCAGTTGTATCACATTTATTTATAGCTAATCAAATACTTTTTTCCATGGAGACATTATTTTTGAGCAGTAAAACCACCTGCAACTAAATAAATGTAAAGTAGAGCTTCCATGAGATATCCATAGAAACAGGTGATAGACCCCCAAACAAAATGTTACATAGTGCACCTTTAAATTCAAACTTACAAGGCCCCTAAAATATGTTTTTTTTAACCTGAGTTTTGTTATTAATATGTACATTATTATCATGTCTGACTGATATCGGTTTGGGAAAAATTATAATTTTCCAGAAACCAAACATGGGCATGGGTACAGAAACTACAGGGTTAACAGTTTTTATGCAGAATAAGACTTTTTGTTAGCAATTATAGTACTTAAATAACTGCACTCTTTTGCTAAATTGCATGTGTCCATTAAAACTGCAATTTTATCTCTAATCTTACAACCATACTGCAATGTTTCCCATAGACTTTAGTGACACATGTACTTTCTATATTATAACTTTCTTTCTTGCAATTTGTGGAATGTAAAGCTCACTTATTCCCTGTATTTCATATTTTAACAATACAGGGGGTCCTCGGGTTACAACGTTGATCCGTTCTTAAGACGCGTCGTAACCCGAATTTCGTCGTAAGTCGGATTTTGCCTTTGATCTTCCAACCAAAGCACCAATAACCTTTCCATCTCAATAATTAGACCACTACGCTGCTTGGTTATCACTGTCACTTTCATAGGAGCAGATCAGAGCCCACATCAGGTACTTCCGCCCACATTGGGCACGCACACGAGGCCGTCTTCTCCGCCCTACAACCACAACAAAGCGTATTCTTCCGCCGTGCGCCGCGCGCCGTTCACGTTTGTTTACGTCGCTTACCACTCTAAACCGCGTAAGACGGAATGACGCGTAATTTTATTTTATTTTTTTAATGGGGGCGCGTTTGTAACCACGAAACATCGTAAGTCGAGACCGTCGTAACCCGAGGACCCCCTGTATATTTATTTTTACATCAATGGCAATACAATAAGTAAAAATGGGAAACACTGCTACTATCTTGCCAAAAAAGGTATGATTTGTTTACTCGTAATATTTGGAGTGACAGTTATTTTGGCTTATCTAAACCAGCCTAAAACTGGTCAAATCAAATGTCATGTGACCCAGTTAGTGATTCCCATAGATTTTAGTGGCACATACACTTTCTATATTATAATTCAATTTGTGGAAATTAAAACTCACTTATTCCTTGTAATTAATATATTAACAGTATATTTACTTTTATATTAATGACAATACAATAAGCAACAATGCCACTATATAGTTCAGGTTAATTTTAGAATATAGGGGGCCACCATAGACTTCTCTTTCAATGGAAAACACTGCTACTATCTTGCCAAATAAAAGTGTGATTTGTTTGCTGCTAACAATGGCAGTTATTTTGGTTTATCTAAACCAGCAATGCCTAAAACTGTGATAAAATCAAAAGTCATGTTAGCTGTCATGGCTAAAGTATCAGGCAGTGTTAAATAGTGCATGTGCCAGTGTCTGACATATTTAAATCACTGTTTCAAGTAAACATTGGAGCAGGCCTGTGGTTTGTAACTGCTCTCTCACTGCACATTAAGAACCTGACAATTACATTCAAGCTAGCTCATATTTGAAAGCATTATCTCGTGCCGTTCTAACGCTAATGTTGTGTCCACAGGTGCTCTCTCAGATCACCATCTTGGGCATGACCTGCTACATCCTTCTCACACTCACCGCACTGGGGTTCCTCATTGACCAGAGGTAGACCAAATGACATTTACAACCTTCTATGTCCAAATGTGCTTTGATTAGCCAAAATGTATCTGGAGTTGTGGTTTTGATCTGCTTTTTACTTAGAAAACAACATACATAACTATTGTGTACTATACTATAACTATTACAGAACTATAACTATACTAAAACCAGGGCTCTCAAGTTTTGAGTGGGGTCATGCGTGAGACTGCGTAATTTCCGAGGAGGGGGGGGGCTTCAATTGCGTGTGAAATGCCGTGTCAATGCGTGAGACTTGAGAGCCCTGCTGTAAATGTTTGTCTAAAGAGCAAACTTAAACTACAAAGCAACTAATGAGAGTTATATAAATGAAGTTATTACCTGATGGTTCTCGGTTTCTTTTATCATCTCCTCCTGTTCAGTCGCTGTCCTTATCACTGAGCGCGCACTGCAGTGTCAACAGTCTGCCCAACAACAGAACAATCTATTTTCTGATTTTCTGATTGGCTGAAAACGGCGCGGCGCCTGATATCTGAGATTTTTTGCCGGGGAGCGGGGCGGGGGGGAGCGGGGGAGTTTTTTTTTCGCTGAAAACACGTGGTGCCTGCATAAACTGAGCCACACAGACCGATTTTCTGGGCACAAAAAAATAAAAAATCAGCGTGAGAAATGCCATGTGTGGCATGTGAGCGTGTGAACACGTCGAATTGCGTGTGTCACACTCTCAATGCGTGAGACTTGAGAGCCCTGTAAAACTATTACTATAACTACTTACTACTATACCTAATACTATACTGTAACTATAACTATTACTATAACTACTTACTACTGTACCTAATACTATACTATAACTAGGGATGCACGATATATCGGCATTAACATCGGTATCGGCCGATATCGCCCAAATTTTAACATATCGGTATCGGCCTGATGTGTAAAAGTGGGCTGATATTAACGACCAATATTTGTCAGTACAGTAATCCCTCGAATTAACGTTTTCTCACATTTCTCTCTCGTTTAAACACTCAAACTTTTGTAGATTTTCAACAAAATGTATTAAAGATCCCATGACATGGTACTTCTTGATGCTTTTATATGGCTCCTTAATGGTTTCCTAATACTGTAAATGAATCCTTCTTCAAAATCAACACTCAGTGCATGAGAAACAGAGATAAGATAAGAAAGAGTCATAAATATCTCTCTCAAACACTTTATTCTGGGCGTTGTTGCTTGAATGCAAATGAGGAGAAAAGAGCTGGCCTATAGTAGAGGGTGGGGGCGTGGCCAAACTCTCCGCTCTCGGCTCTGAGCTCTCAGCTGATCCATTTCCGTGTTTTTGCACGGGGGGAGAGATTTGAAGCGTTCCATTGAAAAATAAACACATTTCCACAAAAAATAAAATTAAACCACTGCTGTTCAAAGGTCCAGAGGCTCAGACTAAAGGACTTCCAAGCCTAGAAACACTCGGACGTGCCTCCAGGAAAATAAAAAAACGCATTTCGCATTGCCTAGCGCATTCGCAGTCCAAATTCTCTGGGCGTGATTTACAGAGACGCTGAGTACAGACAGACGGGGGTGGAACTGCATTTGCATTTCTTTTTTCGATCTGACGTCAATAAGGTGCCTTGTTCAAAATCGCCCGTTTGAGCTCCGATTTTTTGTAACGCAGAAAAGGATCGCAAATGCTCAGTTTAGACATTTTGCAACTTTTAACCATGGGGGGGGGGGGGGCTAAACAGGGTAGGGGAGCTCACATTAACGTTCAAAAACCTCAGAAAGTGAAAAAAATTTCATGCCATGGGACCTTTAATAGTGAAGCGTGGGGGTAAGGGGGAGGGCGGAGAAGTGTGCGTGCGGACACGTGCGCTTATCGTGCTCAAATCCGTGATAGCTGGAGCACAAGACCCGTGCCCAAACCATGCCTCCTCTAGACCAGGTCTAAACCAGGATTAAACCACCGCGTGTGGCTCTTGCATGCGTTCATTAATGTTGAGGTACGGTCCCGAGGAGGAGGCACATCCCCTCCCCTCGGGAACGTGTCGCTGCTAGTCTCAGCCGTGACTCAAAAACATGACTAAGAGCAAATCAGGCAGGAAAAGAACAGGTAGAGCTCGTTTACAGAGGGATCCATATGCCGGCTACATTTCCACAACAGCTCACTCGCCTCTGTCCTGTTGTAAAGGCTGAGTGTACGTCGGTGAAGCTACTGCTGCTAATAGCAGAGCTAGCACGAAACCAGGAAAAGAGCCACACGTGGTGGTTTAATCCTGGTTTAGACCTGGTCTAGTCCTGGTTTAGTCCAGGTCTAGACCTGGTCTAGTCCTGGTTTAGTCCAGGTTTAGTCCTGGTCCAGTCCAGGTTTAGACCTTGTTTAGACCTGGTCTAGACCTGATTTAGTCCGCGTTTAGTCCTGGTCTGGTCCTAGTTTAGTTAGTTTGGTCCCGGGCCTTCCCCGCGTCCCCCATCTATAACATCAATCGGCAAAGGTCCCTTAGCCAATCAGGAAGCAGAACACAATGAAAAAAAAAAAAGAAATCCGCAAAACAGCGAGAGACCACTGTACTTACAACTATACCTAATACTAAAGTATTAGTATAACTACCTTCTACTATAACTAATACTATATACTTTTACTATAACTACCTAATATTATACTATAACTATTACTTTTACTATTATTATACAACAATATACTCAAAGTACAAATCAGTGTAAGCTAATGATGTGGGAAACCCGTTATAACTTGGTTAAAATGTATTAATAAAGGAGTTGACCCCTTCAATAATACTACTTGAATTAAATTAACTTGTCTTTGGTTCACCATCACATGAACACAACAGTAATTTCACCACAGCAGTCAATAAACAGGTTAAAATATCCAACTGTCTCTTATATGTTTTCAAAATAGTCAAATACACTGACATTTACACAGCTGTGGATGGTATAAAATGTTGTAAAATTGTTGTTTTTCTTTATCAGCCCAAAGGCTCGGGTCCTGGAGATGCTGCGCTGTGTTGTCATGTTAACAATGTACAGGTACAACATGCTGATGCCCCTGCTGCCCACTCTATCCGTGGCCACACAGGTGAGGACCACTCCAAGCCTTTATATGGAAAAAACATTTCAAAAACACATAGAGAGGCTTATTGTCCAACAATTTTTAAAACAAGAATGTCGATATTAAAGTTCTCATATTACACTATTCTCTGATCTATGTTATAATGTTGTTTCCGCATCACAACATATATTTTATTGTTGTTGTTACGATTAGAGATTGGGTAAAATAACCAAAATCAGCTTCAACCAAACTATCGGAATTGGATTTAAAGTACAAACTCATACACATCCTTGTTCATTCATTCATTCATTCATTCATTCGTTTATCTTCTTCCGCTTTTCCATTTTCTGGGTCGTGGGGGCAGCAGTCCAAGCAGTGTTCTGCTGCCTGGAACACAATGCACCAGCCCCCATGAACGTCAGAACGGGCCTTAATGTATCTTCTGCCATGGGGGCTACCAGTGTCCACAGGGGGACACTGGGGCAAGGTGGGGCTAAGTGTCTTGCCCAAGGACATCCTTGTTTTACTACAAAAAAGTGATAAGATAAGATAAGATAAGACTTTATTGATCTCGTGCAGGAGAAATTCACTTGCCACATTAGGTCCAGGCAGTTTAGTGCAAAGAAAGTTGGAACAAAAAAGTGCATGCAGACAAGATAAGTAATACTAATAAGGTAAGTAAATAAGAGAATAATAGAAATATATTTTTAAAAATTGCACATTTAGAAAAAGTGTTCAAATAAAGCTTTATGCACATTAAGGCAGCTGGTTGGGCCACACAAAATATTTGTAAAATATTTGACCTATTGTGCTTGTGTGTACTATATACAGTGGCTTGCGAAACTATTTGGCTCCCTTGAACTTTGTGACCTTTTGCCACATTTCAGGCTTCAAACATAAAGATATAAAACTGTAATTTCTTGTGAAGAATCAACAACAAGTGGGACACAATCATGAAGTGGAACACACTTTATTGGATATTTTTAACTTTTTTAACAAATAAAAAATGAAAAATTGGGTGTGCAAAATCATTCAGCCCCATTGAGTTAATACTTTGTAGCGCCACCTTTTGCTGCGATTACAGCTGCAAGTCGCTTGGGGTATGTCTCTATCAGTTTTGCACATCGAGAAACTGATATTTTTGCCCATTCCTCCTTGTAAAACAGCTCGAGCTCAGTGAGGTTGGATGGAGAGCATTTGTGAACAGCAGTTTTCAGTTCTTTCCACAGATTCTCAATTGGATTGAGGTCTGGACTTTGACTTGGCCATTCTAACACCTTGATATGTTTTTTGGTGAACCATTCCATTGTAGCTTTTGCTTTATGTTTTGGATCATTGTCTTGTTGGAAGACAAATCTCCGTCCCAGTCTCAGGTCTTTTGCGGACTCCATCAGGTTTTCTTCCAGAATGGTCCTGTATTTGGCTCCATCCATCTTCCCATCAATTTTAACCATCTTCCCTGTCCCTGCTGAAGAAAAGCAGGCCCAAACCATGATGCTGCCACCACCATGTTTGACAGTGGGGATGGTGTGTTGAGGGTGATGAGCTGTGCTGCTTTTATGCCAAACATAACGTCTTGCATTGTTGCCAAAAAGTTCGATTTTGGTCTCATCTGACCAGAGCACCTTCTTCCACATGTTTGGTGTGTCTCCCAGGTGGCTTGTGGCAAACTTTAAACGACACTTTTTATGGATATCTTTAAGAAATGGCTTCCTTCTTGCCACTCTTCCATAAAGGCCAGATTTGTGCAGTATACGACTGATTGTTGTCCTATGGACAGATTCTCCCACCTCAGCTGTAGACCTCTGCAGTTCATCCAGAGTGATCATGGGCCTCTTGGCTGCATCTCTGATCAGTCTTCTCCTTGTATGAGCTGAAAGTTTAGGGGGACGGCCAGATCTTGGTAGATTTGCAGTGGTCTGATACTCCTTCCATTTCAATATTATTGCTTGCACAGTGCTCCTTGGGATGTTTAAAGCTTGGGAAATCTTTTTGTATCCAAATCCAGCTTTAAACTTCTCCACAACAGTATCTCGGACCTGCCTGGTGTGTTCCTTGTTCTTCATGATGCTCTCTGCGCTTTAAACAGACCTCTGAGACTATCACAGTGCAGGTGCATTTATACAGAGACTTGATTACACACAGGTGGATTCCATTTATCATCGTTAGTCATTTAGGTCAACATTGAATCATTCAGAGATCCTCACTGAACTTCTGGACAGAGTTTGCTGCACTGAAAGTAAAGGGGCTGAATGATTTTGCACGCCCAATTTTTCGTTTTTTATTTGTTAAAAAAGTTTAAAATATCCAATAAAGTGTGTTCCACTTCATGATTGTGTCCCACTTGTTGTTGATTCTTCACAAGAAATTACAGTTTTATATCTTTATGTTTGAAGCCTGAAATGTGGCAAAAGGTCACAAAGTTCAAGGGAGCCAAATAGTTTCGCAAGCCACTGTATCTTTAATCTATAGTTACAGATTAAGAAAATAAAATTGGAGAATGAAATACACTATACTGCCAAAAGTTTTCACTCAGCCATCCAAATAATGGAAATCAGGTGTTCCAATCACTTCCATGGCCACAGGTGAATAAAATCAAGCACCTCGGCCTGCAGACTGTTTCTACAAACATTTGTGAAAGAATGGGTCGCTCTCAGGAGCTCAGTGAATTCCAGCCTGGTACTGTGATAGGATGACACTTGTGGAACAAGTGGAAGTCCAGTCATGAAATTTCCTCGCTCCTAAATATTCCACAGTCAGGTCTGGACTGGGACAAAAAAATGGCCCTGGCATTTTTGGCTTAGACCGGCCCCTCATAATTAGTCCTAGTTTAGTCCTGGTTCAGACCTGATTTAGTCCTGATTTAGACCTGATTAGTCCTGGTTTAGTCTTGGTTCAGTCCTGATTTAGTCCTGGTTTAGTCCTGGTTCAGACCTGATTTAGTCCTGATTTAGACCTGATTAGTGCTGGTTTAGTCCTAGTTCAATCCTGATTTAGTTCTGGTTTAGTCCTGGTTCAATCCTGGTTCAGTCCTAAATTGTGGGCCGGTCTCTAAGTAAAAAAAAAAAAAAAAGAAAGAAGGGCATCGGCCCCTAGGACTGTCGGCCCACCGGGAAAATGCCCGGTATGCCCAATTACCAGTCCAGGCCTGTCCACAGTCAACTATCAGTGGTATTAGAACAAACGACAGCGACTCAGTCACGAAGTGGTAGGCCACGTAAACTGACGGGGCAGGGTCAGCAGATGTTGAGGTACATAGTGAGCAGAGGTTGCCAAATTTCTGCAGAGTGAATTGTGACAGACCTCCAAACTTCATGTGGTCTTCAGATTAGCTCAAGAACAGTCTGACGTGGGGTGGCTAAGCGCTAAGTCCGGCTCTGCGGCGCTGTGAGTCCAGATGCATACCCCAATTGACCGTAAAATTGGCGTCCCCTCACTCCACCTCCCCCCTATCCCCCCTTCTCCAACACCCCCAGCCCAGTGAACCCCGCAGCCCACTCCCCTTCTGGAAGCTATTAGCTCCGTCTGCCACTAACTCACTCCGGCTGGCGACGTTAGCGCGCGCGAGAGAGAGAGAGGGAGTGAGAGAGAGTGAAAGAGAGTACAGAGAGAGAAAGAGAAAGAACAGGGAGAGAGAGAGAAGGGAGAGAACAGAAAGCAAGAGAGAGGACAGAAAGAGAAAGAACAGAGAGAAATAAAGAGAGAGTGAGAGGGATAAAGAGAGAGACAGAGAGAAAGACCAGAGAGGGAGCGAGATAAAGAGAGACTTGAGAGAGAGAGAATGAAAGAGCGAGAGTGAGAGAGCAAGAGCACGAAAGAGCGAAAGAGCATGAGCAAGAGAGCAAGAGAGAACAGGGAGAGAGAGAGATAAAGGGAGACTAAGAGAGAAAAAAGAGCGAGAGGTAGAAAGGGAGAGAGCAAGAAAGAGCAAAAGAGCATGAGCGAGAGAGAGAACAGAGAGAGAGAGAGAGGAGAGGGAAAGAGGTCCAGCATAGTCCACATCTGTGCCATTCAGTGTTGAGACGGGGCTGCTTAAACGGGGCTGATTGAATTATCATTTCAAAGTGTGAAATCAAGTGTGCAGTTAATGACCAGATGTGAGCGGTGCAGCTACAAATGTACTTTAGAGGGTCGAGGGTTGGGGATCTGGCGTGATAGACTTTTCTGCTGACTTCAAAACGTGAAAAACATAAGAATGACTTGCGATGATCCAAAGTTCTTCCGCACCTCATGCTTTAACTCATGCATTCCAAACACCCTAATTATTCACCACGATGAGTTTATGAGCGCTTTTTAACAACTCTCAGAGACCAGAGGGGAGTAAACCGTGACATTAAAGTTAGCAACACTTATCATGCTAACAATTCACTTCCTAATTATCGGACAATCGGATGCAGACATATCTCTGGGGGCATATCTCTACCAAGAACTAACTACCTATAATCCTCCAGAAACAGCACTTGAAAGTGAGTCTAGCTGACTTTAAAGCCCCAGTGTGTAGGATTCGTGGCGCATAGGTGGATGGTGCTATTGCACTTTCTGTTTTAGCTACGGCAGACCTCGAGGGTCACTCGAGGGTTACTGTATAAATAAAATGCGGTCCCGTATTTTTTATTTTTATTTTCTCATGAAAACACACATTCCCGATCATGTACCATGACACTCTACACATCAAATGAAACCTTACAGTCTCCTCTTTTTGACTATGCAATTCATTTCCCTGCAAAACAATCACTCCCCGAGCACATGGGGCTTTTATACGGAAAAGCACAAAACGAGGTTAGCTTACCTTAGAATGCTTTGCACAGGTCAAACTCTGTATTTCACCATAAACTTGCTCTCAATTTGTCCGTAAGGATCCAGCGAATAAAATCCAGTAAAACTATTTAGTCCAAAACACGTGTTAGATCCATTACAATGTCTGATCCGGCAGCATGCTTGTGTTGTTTACCCAAAACCACGAGCCTTGCCGAAGGCGAAGGCGGAGCCCAAATGTCCTTCTGCGGCTCTCGTATTCAAAATGGCTGCCTCTGCATGGGGAAGATCCCCCTTTTATGTGACTATATCTAAGTCCAAAAGAATACTTTGATTTCATGATGGAAGTGAAAAGGCTTGGAAAACAATGTATTTTTGAATGGGTATCTTCAATTTCAGTAATTAACGGGTAAAAATCTTACACACTGTCCCTTTAACATTAGAACCTTGGTATAGTGGAACATTTAAATACTGAATTTATTGGGTGTGGATTGTACCAGAGTTGGTAGAGTGTTTGCCCACCGATCTGAAGTTTGGTGGCTCATAAACATCATTGGTTGAAGAGGTCAGATCCATTGGCCCACAGGTTGGCGGTACGATTTCGGCTCCTACAGATGAATGCTGTCGTTGTGTCCTTGGGCAAGACACTGTTCCTATTCCTACTTATTTATGAATGAATTTAGAGACAAAATTTGTATGGTTTTATGTCATTTTTAACTTACAAAGGCAAGTCTACACAGTCCGATCATGCACTAAGGAATTGACTCAACACTCTATACCTTTTGAGAACCGCAATACACCTCATACAGATGTCTCTCTCTTTGCTGTCATTGTGTCCTTGGGCAAGACACTTCATCCACCTTGCGCCAGTGTCTGTGTACACTGGTGTATGAGTGCGTCTGGAAAAGTGCTATAAAAATGTCACCGGTTACCATTCTACTTCATTTGAGCTCTCCTATTGTTGCTGTGTACTTGGGCAAGACACTGCTCCTACTTTGCTTTGTTTATGAATGGATTTAGAAACAAAATTAGTATGTCTTTTTTTTTTTTGTCTTAACATTCTCATCATGCGCTAAGGAATTGACTCAATACTCAATACCTTTTGACAATCCTAATAGAACCCATGCATACATCTCTCTTTTTCCTTCAAATACTGACATATCCTACCCCGGCGCTTTTATACCCACTTTGAAGCTATACATTTCAAGTCTCTCTTTGTTTCTGGAGGGGTGGGGGGGGTGAAGTCGTGCCAATCAATTAAGCACCGCTCAAAACCGTGCAGGGGAAATTCGCATTTAATTGTGGTCAGGCGTTTGTGAGATGGTGAGTGTATGTTTGGGGCCGGAGTACAAAAAGCAGGTGGTTAGTGGTCCCCAGCCCCTGTGTGATATATGGCAGGCCTTAAAGCTCCCAGATTTTATAGTGGGTCTGTGGCGTTGCCTTGTAAAGCGGCAGAGCTGACCCGTAAACCTGAACCGCTACAGAGCAGGTTCAGGGCTGTGGGAGCCAGTGTTGTCACGATACTAAAATTTCAAACTCAAACTCAAGGAATAGACTCAATACTCAGTGGTCCAAGTAGGTTCCATAGTGGTCCGTGGGCATATACTAGTCTATGTTCTCTTACACTGGAGCTACTGTGGCAAGTAAATTTCTCCTATGTGAAATCAATAAAGTCTTATCTTATCTTATCTTATTTTATCTTATCTCTTATCTTATACTTGCTCTGATACAGCTCAAGATGATTCTAAAACTATTCAGGAAAGCTTCATTTCTGTGCTGTGAATGTGACTTTTATTTAGCCCCGAAACCTGCTCAAATGAGTTTTGACACTAGTTTTAGTATTGAGTTTTAGTATTGATTAATTGATTAATTGATTTTCGATGCTTTTAACAACCCAGGTGGGAGGATGGGCTAGGTTTGTGGTTCTCAAACTCAAACTCCGCAAGCTTTTCTTCTAGTGCCCAATCTTAGTTTCCAATCTGTACTAAACAAAAGGTAAAAGGTAGCTTGAACACTACCACTTCATGACATCACAAGATGGAACAGACCGTTTTGCGCTTTAGATCTGTAGACAGACTCATAATAAGGGAATTCTCAAATAAAACACAACTCCGGGTATGTTAGTGATGAAGTAACAGCATTCTAACTTGGCTTAAAGCTCATAAGAGTCAATTTTTACATAATATAGGATTTCATAACATGTAACAGTAATGACCTGTGCAGTGTGTAGATGCAGAACTGGGCGACGCTGGTGCTTTGCGTGTGTATATTTGAGTGTGTGTGTGTGTGTGTGGCCCTGTTTGCCTGCAGGCGCTCACAGTAATTAGACTGTTTCTCCAGCACAGACCTTACAGCTGTTCAGGTCGCACTGCACTGTTAAACCAGAGCTCATAAAAATGCACCTGCAGCTTCCTCCTGTGGAGTCATGCTGGTTCAGTGAATACGATAGAACGGGGCAAAATGCAAAGTAAACAGCAGCCTGAATCTACTTTGACACTAGGGTTGAACGGTTTGGGAGCATTGCAGTTCAACTGGTGATTCATGTCATAATAGAATTCTTTTAAAGATCCCATGACATGGTACTTCTTGATGCTTTTATATGGCTCCTTAATGGTTCCCTAATACTGTAAATGAATCCTTCTTCAAAATCAACACTCAGTGCATGAGAAACAGAGATAAGATGAGAAAGAGTATTTTTTCTCTCTCTGAACAGGCCATTATGGGCGTTGTTGCTTGAATGCAAATGAGGAGAAAAGAGCTGGCCTATAGTAGAGGGTGTGGGCGTGGCCAAACTCTCCGCTCTGAGCTCTCAGCTGATCCATTTCCGTGTTTTTGCACGGGGGGAGAGATTTGAAGCGTTCCATTGAAAAATAAACACATTTCCACAGAAAATAAAATTAAACCACTGCTGTTCAAAGGTCCAGAGGCTCAGATAAAGGACTTCCGAGCCTAGAAACACTCGGACGTGCCTCCAGGCAAATAAAAAAACGCATTTCGCATTGCCTAGCGCATTCGCAGTCCAAACTCTCTGGGTGTGATTTACAGAGACGCTGAGTTCAGACAGACGGTGGTGGAACTGCATTTGCATTTCTTTTTTCGATCTGACGTCAATAAGGGTAGGGGAGCTCACATTAACGTTCAAAAACCTCAGAAAGTGAAAATTTCATGCCATGGGACCTTTAAGATTTCACATTTGAAATGCGTCCGGAAGAACTGACAAAAAGACTGAAATAGGCCCATAAACTAACCAACCAGTAAAAGATTAAAGGTCCCATATTATCCAAAATTGACTCTGGTGAGCTTTAAGCCATGTTATAATGTTTTTACCTCATCTAAAACATGCCTGGAGTTATTTTGATTCATTCACATGTTTGAGTAACCTTTTATTATTAGTTTATCTACATCTTCAATGCTCAAAATCCTTTGTTCCACCTTATGACGTCATGAAGCGACTACCTTTTACATTTCAAATCCAGAGCTGAAATGATCACAGTGGATTCTAGTGAAGATGTATGGAGTTTAAAAACACAGTGGAGCACTTCCTGTGTTGCCACATGACGCATGGTTTTCAGTTTGAGAAGAAAATAGCATAGTATGGACCCTTTAATATTAGCTTTGTGTGTCTGTTTTTTTGTAAAAGCAGTGGTTGCAAGAAAAAGAAAAATGATTAAATTGTAATGACGCCTGCTGTTAAATTGCTGTCAAGTTTAAAATGCTTTTTAAATACATTTTTCTGGACTCACATTTTGGCAGGTAGCTCTCTATGCTAATGTCTTGGAAATATCCTGAAAGCCTATCCTCACTTAAGAATTCCTGAGTACAGAATTATGGAAAGTTGTGACATCATCGGAGCTCCCGGGAACAGAGCAACGGAAACCTGCTCCCAGAGAGAAAGAGGAGGGGTGGAGGAGGAGGAGTGAGAGATGGAATGGAGCTATGCGGAGGAGGAATGAGAGCTGGACCTATGCAGAGGAGGAGGAGGAGTGAGAGCTGGAGGCAGGAGGACTGAGAGCTGGAGCTATGCAGAGGAAGAGGAGAGAGATTGAGGGATCCAGACGAGGGGTAGGGAGAAGAGAAAGATGGAGGGATGCAGAGGAGGAGTGAAATGTGTGAAAAACTCTCAGAGCTGGGGAGTGCTAGCCTGGGAATTCCCAGGCCGCTTCCGTTCGTTTCGAACTGGAAGGCGGCCTGGAAACTCGTCCAAGCGAGAGTCCCAGATTTAGGGCCCCAATCAGAGAGCGGGGGAGGAGTGGCAAGACGGTGACGCGTACTACATGACAAACGGAAGCTTGTAGTTTGAACTGACAACTGACATGATTGGCTATGGACTTACGTATACGCTCAATGATAGACATTCATAACGCCCAATAAACGGCCGTTGGCAATCGCTAACCACACCTCCGCTACGGGATTTTTCGAAGCTAGTTTCCAGACCCATATCTCACTTGTGATATGGTCAGGTGTTAACCAGACTAGGGGAGTGCACTATAGAACTTATTTATGCAATACAGTGGTACCTCACCTTACGAAAGACCCAACAAACGAAAATTTCAAGTTACGAAACGCCTTCACGTTAAATTTTGGTCTCTAGATACGAAAGAAACGCGAAATCAAATAATCAAAAAATTCAAATAATGCGCGCTCAGCCACACACATTATATGCTTTTCTCAGACTGGATTTAAACTTTTCTCACATTTCTCTCTCGTTTAAACACTCAAACTTTCATAGATTTTCAACAAAATGTATTAATAGTGAAGCGTGGGGGGAAGGGGGAGGGCGGTGTGTGTGTGCGCGGACACGTGTGTGATAGCGCAGCATGACCCGGCGCGGGGCTGCGAGCAGAGACCCGTGCTCAATCCGTGCCAGGTCTAAACCAGGTCTGAACCAGGATTAGACCACCGTGGCTCTTACCTGCGTTTGTTCATGCACTCAGACTGCGTGTGGTCCCCTCCTCGCTGCTCGCCTCAGCCGTGACTCGAAACGAAACCAGGAAATAGACCCGCACGCGGTGGTTTAGACCTGGTTCAGACCTGGTTTAGACCTGGTTTAGACCTGGCACGGTTTGAGCACGAGTCTCTGCTCGCAGCCCCGCGCCGGGTCATGCTGCACACATGTGTCCGTGCACACACACCGCCCTTCCCCCCACGCACGCAGTCGCTGCTCACCTCAGCCTCGTGAGGTACACCGCTGCTGCTTGGTCTAGACCTGGTATAGTCCACATTTAGTCCTGTGTTTACAGTCTCTACGCAGAACACAAAGTTACACTATAAAAAAAACGTTACGCTATAAAAAAAAAACTTGGCACGGGGCCTTGGAACGAATTAGGCTTTTTCCATTGAAATAGCTACTCAACTTACGAAAAATTCACATTACGAAACCAGTTCTGGAACGAATTAATTTCGTAAGGTGAGGTACCACTGTATATCTACGTGTCAGGTAAAGCTATGGGAAACTGCCACAACACTTTAGACTGACTACCTTTTTTTGTTTAATTACAACCGGTACATTTTATTATTATTATTTTTAGGTCACCATTTTACATTTTACGTAAAAACGTGAAAAACAAAACTAGTTTACTTAAACCATTGCGGTGGTCCAAAGTTTTTCCTCACTTACGCTGTGCATTCAGAGCATCCTATGACGATGAGTTTATAATCTCTTTTCACAATTTTGCAGCAGAGTTTTGCCAGGGCTCTCAAGTCTCACGCTTTGAGAGTGTGACACACGCAATTCGCCACACATGGTATTTCTCACGCTGAAATTTTTTTAAAGCAATTCAAAACTGTAGCCACTGTTCACAGCGCTTCTGTGCCCAGAAAATCGGTAAGTTAATGCAGGCACCACGCGTTTTCAGCGAAAAAAAAGTCACTCGCACACCAGTACTCGAGTTGAGCGATCAGCTGTGAGGCCGATCGCTCACAGCTGTGAGCAAGCCGCGTGAATGTTTACGCGGCATTTCCAAGAGAAGAAGAATCCTTAACTTGCTACGTTAATGCTACGTTAGAAGGAACTCTCACCTCGGGACACGGGATAAGTTCGGGATATGTCCTTTTCTCTGGAGCTCCGGATTATTAAAGACCGTGACACGTGCATACATGGATACGAGTGACCGCGTTTTTATGGGTGAGTCATATCAGATTATTTCTGCATCTATTTCGGCACTAAACCAGAACTAAACCAGAACTAAACCAGAACTAAACCAGAACTAAACCAGGACTAAACCAGGACTAAACCAGAACTAAACCAGGACTAAACCAGAACTAAACCAGGACCTAGCCAGGACTAAACCAGAACTAAACCAGGACTAAACCAGAAATAAACCAGGACTAAACCAAGACTAAACCAGGTCTAAACCGGGTCTAAAGCAGGATTCAACTGGGACTAAACCAGGACTAAACCAGAACTAAACCAGGACTAAACCAGAACTAAACCAGGACTAAACCAAGACTAAACCAGGTCTAAACCGGGTCTAAAGCAGGATTCAACTGGGACTAAACCAGGACTAAACCATAACTAAACCAGGACTAAACCAGAACTAAACCAGGACTAAACCAAGACTAAACCAGGTCTAAACCGGGTCTAAAACAGGATTCAACTGGGACTAAACCAGGATTAAACCAAGACTAAACCAGAACTAAACCAGGACTAAACCAGGACTAAACCAGAACTAAACCAGGACTAAACCAGAACTAAACCAGGACCTAGCCAGGACTAAACCAGAACTAAACCAGGAATAAGCCAGAACTAAACCAGGACTAAACCAGGTCTAAACCGGGTCTAAACCAGGATTCAACTGGGACTAAACCAGGACCTAGCCAGGACTAAACCAGAACTAAACCAGGAATAAGCCAGAACTAAACCAGGACTAAACCAGGTCTAAACCGGGTCTAAACCAGGATTCAACTGGGACTAAACCAGGACTAAACCAGAACTAAACCAGGACCTAGCCAGGACTAAACCAGAACTAAACCAGGACTAAACCAGAACTAAACCAGGACTAAACCAAGACTAAACCAGGACTAAACCAAGACTAAACCAGGTCTAAACCGGGTCTAAAGCAGGATTCAACTGGGACTAAACCAGAACTAAACCAGGACTAAACCAGAACTAAACCAGGACTAAACCAAGACTAAACCAGGTCTAAACCGGGTCTAAAGCAGGATTCAACTGGGACTAAACCAGGACTAAACCAGAACTAAACCAGGACTAAACCAGAACTAAACCAGGACTAAACCAAGACTAAACCAGGTCTAAACCGGGTCTAAAGCAGGATTCAACTGGGACTAAACCAGGACTAAACCAGAACTAAACCAGGACTAAACCAGAACTAAACCAGGACTAAACCAAGACTAAACCAGGTCTAAACCGGGTCTAAAACAGGATTCAACTGGGACTAAACCAGGATTAAACCAAGACTAAACCAGAACTAAACCAGGACTAAACCAGGACTAAACCAGAACTAAACCAGGACTAAACCAGAACTAAACCAGGAATAAGCCAGAACTAAACCAGGACTAAACCAGGTCTAAACCGGGTCTAAACCAGGATTCAACTGGGACTAAACCAGGACCTAGCCAGGACTAAACCAGAACTAAACCAGGAATAAGCCAGAACTAAACCAGGACTAAACCAGGTCTAAACCGGGTCTAAACCAGGATTCAACTGGGACTAAACCAGGACTAAACCAGAACTAAACCAGGACCTAGCCAGGACTAAACCAGAACTAAACCAGGACTAAACCAGAACTAAACCAGGACTAAACCAAGACTAAACCAGGTCTAAACTGGGTCTAAAGCAGGATTCAACTGGGACTAAACCAGGACTAAACCAGAACTAAACCAGGACTAAACCAGAACTAAACCAGGACTAAACCAAGACTAAACCAGGTCTAAACCGGGTCTAAAACAGGATTCAACTGGGACTAAACCAGGATTAAACCAAGACTAAACCAGAACTAAACCAGGACTAAACCAAAACTAAACCAGGACTAAACCAGAACTAAACCAGGACCTAGCCAGGACTAAACCAGAACTAAACCAGAACTAAACCAGAACTAAACCAGGACTAAACCAGGTCTAAACCGGGTCTAAACCAGGATTCAACTGGGACTAAACCAGAAATAAACCAGGACTAAACCAGAACTAAACGTTGAATAGTATTTTTTCACCAAAATATATTTTCCTTGTAGTACTTTTTACTTTCAATTTCCCTAATATTCGTGAGTCTCACATCAGGAAAAAAAAAACATGACGATGCAGAATTTGAACCCAAGTGAAATCGCCTATTTCCAGTTCTCCCAAATCTGCGCAAACAGGTGATAAAAGCCATCCGCAGAGCTCAAATACAAAAATGTTTTTTGTCTTCATAGCGTCACAAACTGTCAGCGCTCCCCCATGCACTTTATTTAGTCTCAGGCCTTTCTGCACAGCTCTCTCACACAGTCACACATGGAGAATTTGAAAACGATTCAACTTATTCTCTGAAGGGAAAAGAAAGGAACTGCTGCATTTTCTCTCACACATTGTCGTCATACATGTAGTTTTAATAGTCTTTACCTTACATTTATTAAACTACAGGTGGTTTTATAGCTCAAGAAACATTCTGAATGTGAACCTGGTTGTCTCTCCACAGATCTGACCTTTAACTTGGTCTGGTTTGGTCTCCATGAAGATAGAAAGATTTAATGCCATACTGTGAAACATTCCAGACAAAGCAATAACAAATACAGGCTAACTAGTGAGTGATGATGAAGAAGAGGGTGAGGTGGCTGAGGATTTTGCTGCTGGAGATGGGGAAGAGGGGGTTGTGGCACACAGCTGAAACTGGCAAGAGAAAAGGGGGAGAGAGTGCATTTACAGTATATTAAAAGTTGATGTACCAGATTTTTACTGTTAAAAATGTGAAAAACATAACTAGTTTCTTTTAAGCGGTTTGCAGTGGTCCAAACTAGTAATTAATCTAATTAATCGCATTTTAAAGGTCCCATGGCATGAAATTTTCACTTTCTGAGGTTTTTGAACGTTAATGTGAGCTCCCCTACCCTGTTTAGCCCCCCCCCCCCCCATGGTTAAAAGTTGCGAAATGTCTAAACTGAGCATTTGCGATCCTTTTCTGTGTTACAAAAAATCGGAGCTCAAACGGGCGATTTTGAACAAGGCACCTTATTGACGTCAGATCGAAAAAAGAAATGCAAATGCAGTTCCACCCCCGTCTGTCTGAACTCAGCGTCTCTGTAAATCACGCCCAGAGAGTTTGGACTGCGAATGCGCTAGGCAATGCAAAATGCGTCCGAGTGTTTCTAGGCTCGGAAGTCCTGATGTATCTGAGCTGCTCTGAAAGCCTTTGAACAGCAGTGGCTTAATTTTATTTTCTGTGGAAATGTGTTTATTTTTCAATGGAACGCTTCAAATCTCTCCCCCCATGCAAAAACAAGGAAATGGATCAGCTGAGAGCTCAGCGTGAGAGCGGAGAGTTTGGCCACGCCCCCACCCTCTACTATAGGCCAGCTCTTTTCTCCTCATTTGCATTCAAGCAACAACGCCCATAATGGAGTGTTCAGAGAGAGAAAAATTACTCTTTCTCATCTTATCTCTGTTTCTCATGCACTGAGTGTTGATTTTGAAGAAGAATTCATTTACAGTATTAGGGAACCATTAAGGAGCCATATAAAAGCATCAAGAAGTACCATGTCATGGGATCTTTAATTGAGAGAGAGAGAGGGTCAACTCAAATTCTGCAAGCATGGTTTGGCGAAGAGCGCTCACACTTGCTCTATCACCGGTAACAATGGAACTTGGACCTGTTTGTCATTCAAATGATCTGTCAGGCTGGAGGAAAATTCTTTTTTACAAAAGCTACAAATCATGGCGTTCTTGTTGAGTGTCTCGTCTTCGTTCTTTTTATAAATAAAGTTGCCGTTCAAAGGCTCTGGCAGCGATTTGCTCGCCTCGCCGCCCTGAGTCGAGTCCATGTCAGTTTCCTCCAGGCTTTATTTTGTTTGTTTTGTTTGATTAGCGACGCAGGTGGAAGTGACGTGCCATTACCAAGTCACCTACAGGTCATTCAATGAGACAAATTTAAAATGCGCGCATTGAATTGCCACTCATAACACCGCTATGCATTTGAAAAATATTTCATATTCATATCGAGTGCAAATAAATGTGCAAATCAACACGGAGAGCTTGCCTTGGTCATTTTGGGTGGGAACTATTTTTCAGTGCGGAAAAACAGAGCCGAAGCACGCACCACGCTGCGTAACAGGGGAACTCCCAACGTGGTGCGTAACAGGGATTCCCCTGTGTGCTTCGGCTGTGTTTTTCCGCACTGTAAAATAGTTCCCACCCCAAAATGACCAAGTCAAGCTCTCCGTGTTGATTTGCACATTTATTTGCACTCGATATGAATGCGCACTACACAGAAAGTAATTGGGAAAAGCATCGAGCAAATTAATTCCTTTTGGCCGAAATCTTTCTCTGGCGACGTTAGACTCCAGTCTAACGCGGAGTAGCTGCAGCAGCGCGCGGCGGTCAGTGCTGACAGACTCGGACAATGGCTGGGTGACCAGGAAAATGCTTTCCATCACTTATTTTAGTCTCTGGACTGTGGGGAGATGCCCAAGTTTGACCTGGGGGTGGCATATCCCTTTAAAGACAATTGATCTGGCTGTCGAAGAAGGAAACAGAGCTGCTGCACTTGACATTGGCATCGATGAGTCGATGGTGAGACACTGATGACAGCGTGACGAACTGACTCAATGCAAAAAGATGACAAAAGCTTTCAGAGGCAATAAAAGCAGATGTTCCGAACTTGAAAACGTTCTTGAAGACGTGGACACCTACGGCTTATAGACAGGTCTGGCCTATATATGTACAAAAATAAAATTCTTTTAAAATTTAGCTGATGTGGCTAATATTCAGGTGTGCTCAATAGTCCAGAAATTACTGTACATATTAAACACAATCAAGCCTTGATAGGTTATTTATTTTGTATTTGACATTTTTCATAAAAGTTTGCATTTGAGACATAGTGACCTAGCTATCGTGCTCCTGTACATAGAGCCAATTACAGTTTCTTTGTACTCATGATTACTGACATCTCATGAATACTTATCGACTTCTAAAATCAAATTCTAAAATTTCAATCCACAAATCTCTGCTGAAATTGTGGAACCATTTAAACAGACAGACAACTATAAAAAACTGTTTATAATCACTGTGTTCCAAATAGAAAATGAGCATGGACACGCTTTGGGTTCAGTTCACTTTGTACTGAAAAAATGTCACCCCTCTTTCTGTAAATGCTAAAGCTATGCCTTTATTAGTCCCACAGTGGGGAAATTCCAGTTCTGCATTTAACCCATCCTGTTATCAGGAGCAGTGAGCAGCACATTACTGCGCCCGGGAACCATCTCCATGATCTTCTTGCTTCGGCTTGGTCAGAACCGAAGCTGGAGGTACCTATGGTGCATGTTTTGGGTTGGTGGGGGAAACCGGAGTGCCCGGAGGAAACCCACCCAGACACGGGGAGATCTACTGTCAGTCTCCTCATTCTGGTCTTAAAATGTTCGTATTTACCCACTCTACATGATCTTGGTGTTTTTATTTCGCTATTTTGTCCATAAATCAATTCCTGTTCCTAATATGGAACTGGACTCTAAAATATCTAGCCTCAGTGAGCTTCACTTGATTGAAGGGAAGCGCTATGGGTGACTTCACACTCACTTAATCCACTTCTTTATACAGTCTACAGCAAGGAGCACTGTCGCAACCAGAATGGCCCATTCCCCAAACGAATCATTTCCTCACATTTAATGTTGTCTATTTATCTTGAGGATACGTGGTCTTACATTAATACAGATGACATTAGCGTAATTCATTGCCTTATAACCCAAAAATCTGCACATTTTACAGCTCTCACACCTAAGCTTACAGATGTGATAGTGTTCTGGAAGTGTCCTCATTCCCTCTTGTTTTTCCTGCTGATGGCGAGTTATTATTGTAGCCTCTTATTTGTGTTTTTAATGCGCCGATCTGATTTCACCGCAGATGTTGCTATGGCCCGCCTTAGTCAAATAAACTGTAATTGGGCACTTGGCGCTGGCTTCCCCACTGTGCCAACTGTGGGGCGGCATGCTGGAGATGGGACTTTCCAGTGATGGGTGAGATTATTACAGCTGTAGCACGCGTGTTGTATGACTCGCACTGATCCCGGGTCTGTTTACACTTCTACACAGGAGAAACCACGCTGGAATATAAAATGGCCACGCTAATCCAGGAGAAGAGAGGGATTAGGGTTGTCAAAAGTAAAAAATAAAAAAAATAAAAAAATCTGATGCTGTTCGAAACTAGATTTGAGCTAACCTGGGAAATCCCAGGCTGCTTTCGTTCGTTCCGATCTGAAAGACAGCCTGGCAACTATGGCAAGCGAGCTCTCCCGATTCTGGGAGCCAATCAGAGAGCGGGGAGGGGTGGAAAGACGGTGACGCGTACTACGTGACAAACGGAAGCTTGTAGTTTGAACTGACAACTGACATGATTGGCTATGGGCTACGTATACGCCAAATGATAGACATTCGTAACGCCCAATAAACGGCAGTTGGTGATTGTAAACCACACCTTCGGTACGAGATATTTCGAAGGTGGCTTCCAGACCATATCTCACTTGTGATATGGTCAGGTGTAAACCAGGCAAGATTTGAGTGGGTATCAATACTTAAAAATCACACTCACCGGACAGAAATGAACCTTTCCGGAATACTTTTAGAATGATCCTGAGCTGTATCAGAACGAGTACCACTTTCATACTAGGCGATGCGGGTGAAGCGTCTTGCCTAAGGACACAACAACAGAACTTGGTCCGAGTCGGAATTGATCCTCTGACCTTCTAAAAGCTCTAACTGCTAACTAGCAACTAGCATGCTAACTACACACATCCGGATAATCAGAACAGAATTCTTTATCATAAGACGCAGACAATACAGGACTTACTACGACCTCAAGAGCTGCTTATAAAAGATATTTTGTGAGGAGTGGGTGTGAGGAGTTCTGCGGAGATGTCGTCCACTTTGTCCTGACCACCGCTGATTTGTCCTCCATCAAACCTCGTCCTCCTCCTGAAGTCTAATCTGTCCCACATGGAGACATACAAACTGAACACACACACAAACTCCCTCTTCGAGCGCCATAGTTTTTGCATTGTGCTGTGAATCATTAGAGACACTGTTGGATTTCTCGAAGAGTCGATGGAAAAAATGATTGAAAAATTAATGAAAAGTTTATTTCTGGAAACAGGACTCTCATAGCTTTAAAGGGACAGTGTGTAAGATTTTTACCCGTTAATTACTGAAATTGAAGATACCCATTCAAAAATACATTGTTTTCCAAGCCTTTTCACTTCCATCATGAAATCAAAGTATTCTTTTGGACTTAGATATAGTCACATAAAAGGGGGATCTTCCCCATGCAGAGGCAGCCATTTTGAATACGAGAGCCGCAGAAGGACATTTGGGCTTCGCCTTCAGCAAGGCTCGTGGTTTTGGGTAAACAACACAAGCATGCTGCCGGATCAGACGTCGTAATGGATCTAACACGTGTTTTGGACTAAATTGTTTTACTGGATTTTATTCGCTGGATCCTTACGGACAGATTGAGACCAAGTTTATGGTGAAATACAGAGTTTGACCTGTGCAAAGCATTCTAATGTAAGCTAACCTCGTTTTGTGCTTTTCCGTATAAAAGCCCCATGTGCTCGGGGACTGATTGTTGTGCAGGGAAATGAATTGCATCGTCAAAAAGAGGAGAGGTTTCATTTGATGTGTAGAGTGTCATGGTACATGATCGGGAATGTGTGCTCTCATGAGAAAAAAAAAAAAAACGGGATGGGTTTTATTTATACAGTAGCGGCGCGCGGCTCTTGCGTGCGCCCGGGTGACCCTCGAGGTCTGCCGTAGCTAAAACAGAAAGTGCAATAGCACCATCCACCTATGCGCCACGAATCCTACACACTGGGGCTTTAAAGCGTCCCATAGAAATCCATTGAAGTAGCACTAAAAAAAATGAATAAATAAATAAATAAAATGGGGTGTTACTAAGGCTTCATTCTACCAAGATAGTGTACATTCCAGTGTTTCCTCTGAAGAGCTTTGGGTTGTGTCTCTGCATGTCCCTGAGAACCACAGCTGTGTCCAGGAGGATGTGGTTCATGGTGTGGGATAGTTTTTGGCAGAGACCCCTCTCTGGACTGACTGCGAGGGCCCCTCTCTGGACTGACTGTTTTTTTTCTCTGAACTGCCAGGCCTCTCTCTGGACTGACTGCGGGGGCCCCTATCTGGACTGTGACTCTGGCCCCTGTGAGCGGCCCTGCAGAGTGTCAGGGGCCCCGCAGGCTCCTCACTCACTGTTGTTGACTTAACATTAGGCTTGACTTTCACTGTTTCCTTTGGAGGTCCGCGCTTGTAAGTCTGTCCCCCCTCCACTCGCAGTAGTGTGTGTGTGTGTGTAGTGTGTATAGTGTGTGTGTCTCCAAAGCTCAAAATGTTCTCTTTCAATTTGTGATGTCATGAAGTGGTAGTTTTCGAGTTAATAGCTACCGTTTAAGATTAGTTCAGTAGAGACTGGTAATTCCAGGGCTGAAATGATTTTACCAGATGACATTACTATGTGAAACAACGTTTGTTCTGTTTGAGAGGAACAAAGCCTAAATATGCAGGGTTTGTGTGTTAAACGTGTGAATGAAACAAAACACACCCACAAAAAACACAACTCCAGGTGTGTTTGTGATGAGGAAACAACATTATAATATAAATCAGAAAATAGTGCAATATGAGCCTTTTAATAATTGTAAAATCTATACTCTCGCAATAGCCATGATCTTAAAGATCCCATGACATGGTACTTCTTGATGCTTTTATATGGCTCCTTAATGGTTCCCTAATACTGTAAATGAATCCTTCTTCAAAATCAACACTCAGTGCATGAGAAACAGAGATAAGATGAGAAAGAGTCATAAATATCTCTCTCAAACTCTTTATTCTGGGCGTTGTTGCTTGAATGCAAATGAGGAGAAAAGAGCTGGCCTATAGTAGAGGGTGGGGGCATGGCCAAACTCTCCGCTCTCGCTCTCAGCTGATCCATTTCCGTGTTTTTGCACGGGGGGAGAGATATGAAGCGTTCCATCGAAAAATAAACACATTTCCACAGAAAATAAAATTAAACCACTGCTGTTCAAAGGTCCAGAGGCTCAGATAAAGGACTTCCGAGCCTAGAAACACTCGGACGTGCCTCCAGGCAAATAAAAAAACGCATTTCGCATTGCCTAGCGCATTCGCAGTCCAAACTCTCTGGGCGTGATTTACAGAGACGCTGAGTACAGACAGACGGGGGTGGAACTGCATTTGCATTTCTTTTTTCGATCTGACGTCAATAAGGTGCCTTGTTCAAAATCGCCCGTTTGAGCTCCGATTTTCTGTAACACAGAAAAGGATCGCAAATGCTCAGTTTAGACATTTCGCGACTTTTAACCATGGGGGGGGGGGCCTAAACAGGGTAGGGGAGCTCACATTAACGTTCAAAAACCTCAGAAAGTGAAAATTTCATGCCATGGGACCTTTAAAGTTTTTCTGATACATTTTTAACAACAACAAAAAAAATACACAAAATATTAGAATGGTTTTGTTCTTAACTGTTTGATTTATTGCCAATGTGGTACCGCCTGGTCAAGCCACTATTGAGCCAAATTAGCAGAGGTGTGCAGAGTAGCAAAAAATTGTATTCAAGTAAGAGATTACTTCAAAATAAAAGTACAAAATAGCGGTCCAAGAAATGACTTAAGTAAAAGTTTTTTAAAAAAGTATTTAGAAAAATAACTACTCAAGAGTAGTATATTAAAAAAAAAACTTTCTGAACAAAACATCTGATTTATAATGTTAAGTGTTAAATGTAATTGGAAGAACTGGTAGCCTATTTTAAAAACAATAGACACAAAAATGAGACAAAATAAATCATATCACTTGTAGACTTACTCACAGTGCAAAAAGTCACCAAAGCTCTTACTCGAGTGAGAATACTGTCACTTCAATAAATATATTACTCAAGTAGGAGTAAAAGTATGCTGTGAGAAAAGTACTAGAAAAGTATAATTTATTTTATTTTATTTATTTTGGGCAATTAAGCAATTTACTTTTTTTTTTAAGTGCAATAACAGAAATAACAATAAACAGCAAAAAAAAAGGAATGCCCAAAAAGGAATGGGAAGAAGAAAACTTATTTAATCCCACCCCCTCTTCTAATTTAGCATAATGAGCATTCTTTTGCATTCATAGGACATCTTACATTAGACTTGAACTATTTATAAAAGGATACCAACACTGGTAAAGAAATTAAGGATACCAACAATGGAAACAGACGCAGATACAAGTAATGTAATGAACAGAACAAACCAACAATGGTGCGGAAACAACAGCATAAAGCAGCACTAATTCAGACCCACTCTCTATATACTGTGACCAGACCATATGTTTATAGAACAACTTGAATTTATGGATATTTTGGCATTTTTTGAGATGTATATCCAGACTGTTCCGGAGTTTTACACCACATGTAGACACACAGAAATGTTTACGGGCAGTTCGAACATTGGGCAATTTGAAATTTCCATCCCCTCTTAAATTATGAGTTCTCTCTCTCATTTTGAACAAACTTTGTAGATTACTTGGTAGTGAATTGTTGAATAATATTATCTGTGTATAATATTTTACAAGGTCAGGAATCTTTAGGAGCTTGGATTGAATAAAAAGATTATGGGTGTGTTCTAAAAATCCAACTTTATGGATGCTTTGCAAAGCTCGTGTTTGTAATACAGTATAATCAATGGATTAACTGTACATTGTTGTAGTATTGCGTGTTCCCCCACACTTCAACACAATATGTGAAATAAGGGAGAACCAATGAACAGTATAGTGTACCAAGGGCATTTGGACTTCACTTTGTTTACTATTGCAAGACTTTTGTTTTTATATGTCTAATGTGGGCTTTCCATGATAATTTACTGTTAATTATTTAAAAAGTTAAACATAACTTAGTAAGACCCACTTCTGTGAATTATGGAAGTGTAGAATTATAGCAAACATTTATGGAAAAAAAAAAATATATATATAACATGTTTTCAGTCATGTTTTTAGATTTGAGTTTTCTTTGCCTTTTTAAATGCTGTGCCCTCTTTGACGCTGATCTTGTGTCTTCTTTTCACAGGCCTTTGTCACCCTCTCTCTCCTGTTCTGGGCACTGCAGTGCATTGCAAGAACTGAATGGTTTCAAGACTTGATAAACCAACACAGAATGCACACTAAAGAATCTTAAAGGTGCACTGTGTAACTTTGGTTGACATTAAACAACTGTACCTTACATTTATTCTATTAGAGGTGGTTTTATAGCTCAAGAATACCTAGAAAAACAGGCATTCTGACTGTGAGCGGGGTCACTTCTCCACAGATCTGACCATTGATTTGGTCCGGTTTGATTTCCATGTAAATAGAAAGCTTTAATACCGTGAAACATACCAGGTAAAAGCAATAACATCCATCCATCCATCCATCCATGGAGAAAAGCATTTGACAGAACTGCCAATAGAAAAGTTACACAATGCACCTTTAAAGGAAAAGTAACATTTTTTTTTACAATCTGAGCCTTCTTTCGGCAATAAAACAAGTAGTTTTACTCACCCATAGCAGTTTGGTGTCAATTGGAGCAGTATCGCAGAAGTTATGTTGTAGCCATTCTGTTCTACTAATGATCCCGTATCCGTTAGCGTGAGTGCTCGGGGCATTACTTTGCGGTGTCCAAATAACACAAACTTTAGCACTTTTCAAATCACAGAAGATCGCTGTGTCAGGGTAGACTTTTAGTGGATTCCAAAACGGCCTGAAACCCGATATGCAGCTATAGTTTCATTTGATGACGTCATCAGAGAGGACAGTGCGCATGCGTGAACTCAGCTGTTTTGTAAACACCGCTAGTCCGAAAGAAGCTAACACCGCTCTGAACTTTACTTTTCTGTTGCGATATCGGGTTTCAGGCCGTTTTGGAATCTACTAAAAGTCTACCCTGACACAGCGATCTTCTGTGATTTGAAAAGTGCTAAAGTTTGTGTTATTTGGACACCGCAAATCAGTGCCCCGAGCACTCACACTAACGGATACGGGATCATTAGTAGAACAGAACGGCTCAACATAAGTTCTGCGATACTGCTCCAATTGACACCCAACTGCTATGGGTGAGTAAAACTACTTGTTTTATTGCCGAAAGAAGGCTCAGATTGTAAAAAAAAAATGTTACTTTTCCTTTAAATCAAAAGTTATTTGATCAAAAGCATGTATTTTTATGAGAGAAATTATGGTGCTAGAGACTTACATTTTTAATATTTTAATCCTGAATGTCTGATTTTCAACTTTTATGATTTCGCTGTAATCAAAACACAGTCTAATCACCACGAATGTATTGATATTTTGGCTTCTTTATTATAGACACATGTCACTTTATTGTATCGTTCACTACCAACTTGTATACCTCCAAGGAGACCACGACGAGCCACCACAACCTGCCTGTAATATTGAACCAAGCTGTTTTCCTCTATGCAATAAATATAACTGTGGAACTTGGAATTTGTCTTGGTTTGAATTTGACATCATTATATTATTTATTTGTTGTTCACATTAGCAAATAATAAACTGCTCAAAAAATTCAAGGAACACTTTGAAAGCACATCAGATCTCAATGTGAAGGAAAAGGATGCCACCTCTTTTAATGGAAATAAAATGTTCAACCTACAGAGGGCTTTATTTTATAGAGTGAAATAATGATGTTGGCTAGTTTCAGATTTAGGATTCAGTTTTCTGCCTTGTTTTGTGTATGTTTTAAGGGAGAAACACGCCCACTGCTCTGTAGGCTGCTACTTACACCTCAATCTCCAATTTTATTTTCTTTATTTGTGATACACACGTAGGATTCTGCCACAACCCCTCCAATAAAAATGCTTTCTTGCGTGATGTTCAGCTGTCCATAAGAGGTTCTGACACCATGGGAAGTTTGATGTTTACGGTGATGTCAGTTCCCGTTGAGCTCCGCAGTTTCAACCTGGAAGTCAGCAAACCTGTGTCTTTCATCAAGTTGTTGTTATGACCCAGGTCGCCAAGGTGAGAGTGGTAACAAAACAAACAAAAAAAAAAGATGTTAAATGATTAAATAAACCTAAACGAAAGAAAATTGATGGATGCATGGATGGATATCCATGCATCCATCCATTTTCTTCTGCTTATCCGGGGCCAGGTCGTGGGGGCAACAGTCTAAGCAGGGACTCCCAGACTTCCTTCACTCCGTACACTTCCTCCAGCTCCTCCGGAGGGACCCCAAGGCGTTCCCAGGTCAGCCCGGAGTCCCTCCAGTGTGTCCTGGGTCTTCCCCGCGGCCTCCTCCCGGTGGGACATGCCCGGAACACCTCCTGAGGGAGGCGTCCAGCAGGCATCCGGAACAGATGCCGGAGCCACCTCAGCTGGCTCTTCTCGATGTGGAGGAGCAGCAGCTCTACTCCGAGCCCCTCCCGTGTGACTGAACTCCTCCCTCTATCTCTAAGGTAGTTTTCTGTGTCCAAACACGGAAGGAGGAGAATAATGGTGTTAGGTGCTGTTTTCAATCTAGCCCTAGCGATCTGGTTTGCCTCTGTACAATACTGAGCACAACCAAAACAAACTGGTGGGTGAAATAGGACACGAGATGTGTATAGGGGAGGAAGCTTCCGGGGGCCAATTACAATAAATAGTGGAGTTGACAGCCTAATCTCACAGGCTCGTAAAGTAAAAAGCTGTGGCTCAATCCCACATCTTTTACATGGTGCTAGCCTTGTATAACGCTCTAGAGTCCTGTACAGTCATGTATTACCTTGACCTTTATGTCTGGGAACAAGACAAGTTTTCATAACTCATCTATCACAAAGCAGTCACATCCTTTGACGTAAACCTTCTGTTCCGACGCCTCAACAGCTGCTCCCAATGACCCAGTGTCCGATATTTGGAAAATCCAACCAACAAAAACACCCAAATCTGATGCAGCTCAACTTTTGTTCATGAGTAACAGACTGGGTAGGGACTTTCCTCTGGCCAGTGAGCAAACAGGGTATCTCCCGTTGTCATTTCCTAGACCCAGATGTTACAGACCCCTTCATCTTTGACAAAACTTCACTGTTTTTAGCCAAACAGGTAATAAAGTATGAGATTTATTTCTTTGTTTAAGTTATGTTTTATTGTTTTGTGTGTAATGGGGATTGTACCGTAAAAAAATGGAGCCGTCTGATCTTGCACCGGGGCCCAAATGTGTGTCCATGAAGAGGGATCATTCTCTGTCATGTGACATAGACTTCAGTGATGAGAAATCAGCTGTAATTACAGAGTAAGTGTCCTCATTGAAATTTATTTAGGTCTTAACTAGTATCACTTTGATAACAGTTTAGCCACGTACTAATGCTAGCGTATTGAAGTTTTTGTATTAAGTGTGTATTAAATTTTTTAAATATTTAACATTTAAACATTTTTTTAAACATACACATCAACAACACACAATTCACACTATTGCTGCAGCAATACCATTGGTGCTGCTTAAGTTTCACTCTATATGTAGCCTACTGCAAATCATCAACGGAAACAGCACAAACTCACAAACACTTGAGCTTTCCCAACAATCTCCAACTCTAAAAAACATTCTCCAATAAGTACTGGATACTATTAGAATAATACCACTCTATGAATTTAATGTCCATTTTGCCAGGACCTTTGTGTTGAAACTATTACAAAAAATGCACAACTCACAATTGAGTAGGCCTACCTTAGAAAGAATGACATAAATAAAAACCCTTTATGTTTCCCCAGAGAGGAGCAAGGGCCTGAGGATCTCAGTGGACAGCACTGTGACACACAGCTGTGTGATGTGTTTAAGGTATTTGATGAATCAATACATACTGTATTGGTTACTGAATGTAATGATTTTTTCACAGGTTTTTCCAAGTTTTCCTGATCCAGACAAATCAGACACAAACAGGCCTGGACTGGTAATTGGGCATACCGGGCATTTTCCCGGTGGGCCGACAGTCCTAGGGGCCGATGCCCTTTTTTTTTTTTTTTTTTTACTTAGAGACCGGCCCACAATTTGGGACTGAACCAGGATTGAACCAGGACTAAACCAGGACTAATCAGGTCTAAATCAGGACTAAATCAGGTCTGAACCAGGACTAAATCAGGATTGAACCAGGACTAAACCAGGACTAATTACATCTAAATCAGGACTAAATCAGGTCTGAACCAGGACTAAACCAGGACTAAATCAGGTCTGAACCAGGACTAAACCAGGACTAATTATGAGGGGCCGGTCTAAGCCAAAAATGCCAGGGCCATTTTTTTGTCCCAGTCCAGACCTGGACACAAATCTTACTTCTTTTATATACTATAGTGTACACATTATGTAACAATGCAGCTTTATGTAAAAATAACTCAAAATGTAAGACAATTGTCACTCGATCATGTAATTTGACTTTTACTTTACTGAAGTGAACAGTAATAGCATAATAGTAATAGCACAAGACCTTAACAGGGGATGAATGCATTTACAGACTTATTTTCATATTATTATATACAACATCAATCATTTGACTTGCAGTCTTCATACTGGGTTAAGATTAGCGTGAAGGATGGTTTTACAGTCCAGCCCTGCTCACCTGAGAGCTGATGTCTTGACGCAGACCTGAACCATTGCGAGCTTCATCAGGGTTCAGGTACATTATGGGAATCCAAACTAATTTGCATGAAATATTTTTGTTTATTTGCTGTTTTATTCCTGTTCAAAGAAGGATTGTCTTTCCTAAAATGCCTCTTTCACTCCCCTCCCAAACCATGTCCTTTCTTTGTCTAAGATCTGTACCTATCACTATTCTCAAAGAAGTGGTTGGTGGCTTTGAGATGGAGATGTACAGCAGACTGCTCTTTCATCAGTGTTGAAGAAGGTGTTTTGTTTCTCCAATGTAGCACTCACTGCAGTCCTCCCTACACTGAACGGAGTAAACCACAGTGCCTTGGTCTGTTGCTCGGGGTTGTATCCTTTGGGTGAGCCAGTTTCTGTCTTAAAGTGTTTGTAGGCTTGAAATCCCAGTCTATTTCAAACCACACCTTTGAAGACCGTGAAATACAGATCTTAGCCAAAGAAAAGAAATGATTTGAGAGGGGAGTTAAAGAGGCATTTTTCTTAGGAAAGACAAATGGTGATGTATTGACATTAGAAGGTACTAATTGTAGCATAGCATTATTAATCTTTTTGTTTTATTTTTATATGCTGGCATGGGCTAGCATCTTTTTCACCATGCATGATTACTCTGGCATCTAGTTCAGTCTAGACTGGGCTGAAAGCAGTACCAACCAGGATATCCATCTACTGTTCCCATTCACCTTCAGAGAGCTCAATGTGCTCAGAGACAAGCAGATAAATCTGAAAGAACTTGTGCAACACTTTTTTAGTAAGTCTAGAAAACTTTGTAGTTCTAAAACTGTCAACACTGTTTTCATCTTTGATGGTCTGGATGAGTGCAGATTTTCTCTGGACTATACCAAAACTGTGACCAACCCATCTGAATCCAGCTCTGTGGGTATGCTGATGGTAAACCTGATTAAGGGAACTCTGCTTCCCTATGCTCGCACCTAGATAACCACACGACCAGCAGCAGCCAGTCAGATCCCAGCTGAGTACATCTCCATGGTAACCGAGGTGAGAGGGTTTACAGACTCACAGAAGCAGCAGTACTTCAGGAAGATGATCGAAGACGAGCAGGTGGCCACAACAGTCATCTCACACATTAAGAAGTCCCGCAGCCTCCACACTATGTGCCAGATCCCAGTGTTCTGTTGGATCACCTCCACAGTCCTGGAAGATGTGATGAAGACTGGAGATACTGACCAGCTGCCCCACAATTTAACTAATATGTATCTCCACTTAATCATGGTTCAGGCTAAGGTAAAGAATGTGAAGTATGACAAACGGTCTGGTACAGATCCAGTGTGGACTTCAACAAACCGTACAATGGTGCTGTCTTTGGGCAAACTGGCCTTTGAGCAGCTAAAGAAAGGAAACCTGATCTTCTACGAGTCTGACTTGGTTGAGTGTGGTCTAGATGTTGTGAACGCCTCGATGTACTCTGGCCTGTTTACTCAGGTCTTTAAAGAAGAGTCTGGTCTGTACCATGACAAGGTCTACTGCTTTGTCCATTTGAGTGTCCAAGAGGTTCTGGCTGCCCTTCATGTCCTTGTCACATTTGTCAACACTGGCGACAACCTGTGTTGCTGTTGTTTATACTTCCACCTGCTCCATTTTGAGCAAACGGAACTGCAGAGACATGTGACATAAGTTTGTATTTGTTTGTATTTTGAGTTTGTATTTGTGAAATTATGCTTAAATGGAACCTGCAAGTTGCTCAAATAAATATAAACATAAACCTGCTGAAGAAACAACTCTTTTCTTCTATTAAAAAATAATACTTAGAAGCCAACACTATACTCACCAGCTCCATCAAACAGCTGTGGATGAGGCACTGCAAAGGCCAAATGGGCACTGGGACTTGTTTCTTTTAGGTTTGTCTAAATTGACCAATGAGAAATCTTTACGGGGTTTGTTGAACCCAGAAATGTTTAAATCAGTTTTTTGTCAAGTAACAATGAAAGGACAGTTGATTACATCCATAAACATTTTAAAAAGGTTTCTCCAGAAACGTGTTTCATTGCCTAAATGAACTGGAAGACCCTTCTCTTTTGACAAGAGTCCAAGAACACATGAAGGGGGATCTCTCCAGTAGTACATCACCTGAAGTGTAGTCAGGGGTGGTTTTCTCACTGCTGTCCTCAGATAATGATCTAAGTGTCTTTGACCTAAAGAAATACTCTGCTTCAGAAGAAGCTTTTCTTAGGCTGCAGCTAGTGGTCAAAGAAGCCCATACAGCCATGTAAGTTCCTTGCATGGGCTGTGCACTTTGATTTATATTCCAGCAAGTCAAAGTTCCCAACAGTAATTTATTCACTTCACAGGATGACTTATTGTAAACTATCCTCTGTGAGTTGTGGCTGTCTGTCAGTTCTGAGCTCACCACCCTCACATCTCCGAATCTTAGACATCAGTAATAATGATCTGTATGACAGAGTGGAGCAGCTTCTTTGAGGGACTGAAAAGTGAGGAGTGCAGACTGGACACACTCGGGTAAGTCTGGTTCATGTTGGACTGTACATGTTCAGATGGTGGGTGATTTGTTTGTCGTTTTAGGCTGTCAGGATGTCTGGTCTCAGAGAAAGGCGGAGCTGCTCTGGTCTCTGCTTTGAGCTCCCACTCCTCTCATTTAAAAGAACTCGACCTGAGTTACAACCATCCACAAAGTGCTACTATAGAGATATTGACTGCTCTGAAAGAGGACTCCCACAACTCCCTGAAGACTCTCATGTGAGAACTTATTCATCAATATAGTTTTAATATATAGGTATAAATGGATTGGTTTAAATTTTGAAACCATGTCTGTTCATTCAGCATTGGACAATAGGAAAATGTTGTACATGGAAGTACCAAAAGAAGGTCTCAAAGAGCATTGAGTACAAGGCTCGATCGGGCTTGTTCGATTGGGCTAGTATGAGTGCACCTTCATTTTTCAGGGGGTCCTTCAGTTTCAGAAAAGTTCAGGAAAACAGTACATAGCATGAAACTTTGGAAAAACTCATGATCATGAACTCCTGTGAGCAACGTGCTCATATATTATATATATTAGACTTGCTATAGGCTCTGGGAATGATGCGTGTCCACTGGGCTATACGCAATATGTAAAGTACATACACACAGAGAAATTGTAAGCCTGGGTGAAATAAAAAGATTATGCGAAAAGGCTAAACAGGCCACAAACAGGTCAGCCAAAACTTCTATCACTGCCCATGTTATAGCTCAGAGTTTCATTGACAAACATGGAGATGGGCAAGATTTTTACTTGTTTTTTTTATTTTTTTATTGACATGTAGCATCTCAGTTGGCGCAGTAGCATCTCTTTAAAGTTAGGCTACCTGATTGATATGGATCCAATAGGTCTGTGTGTAGACCTGGAACATGTTGGATGTTCCTGTTCACACCGCTCGCTCTGAGCTTGCATCACGCTAAACACACGCTTATTGTTCACACCTGTTGTTCATACATCAGTTCCCATTTGCGTCGCTCTATACGCTCAAAAAGCTCAAAACGTTTTGCGCAGCACTTTAGCTGTGCGTCGATGCTCCGCTACATAGGGTTAACATAGGAAGCGCTTGTGCAATTCACTCGTGCTGTATCCAGTGTGAATGTACCTTTACAATGTGCCAACAAGTTTGCGGGAGCTAGGAACAAGTTAGGGACCAATTTTAATACACTGTGAGAATGCATCTTCAAACAAGCACGTGGACCCCATTTGAACATTTTATAAAATTACACCCACAAATACATTACAGTTACTGTAAGTATTTGAATTGTATAAAGTTCCTCCTTTTGAAGGAAGAGGTTTATCTCCGCTACTATTGAGGTGGTGTGACAGCTTCTGTTTAAAGGGATATGCCACCCCCAGGTCAAACTTGGGCATTTCCCCACAGTCCAGAGACTAAAATAAGTGGTGGAAAGTGTTTTTCTGGTGACGCAGCCATTGTCCAAGTCTGTCAGCACTGACCGCCGCGGTATCTGCAGCTACTCCGCCTTAGACTGGAGTCTAACGTCGCCAGAGAAAGATTTCGGCCAAAAGGAATTAATTTGCTCGATGCGTTTCCCAATTACTGTCTGTGTAGTGCGCATTCATATCGAGTGCAAATAAATGTGCAAATCAACACGGAGAGCTTGACTTGGTCATTTTGGGTGGGAACTATTTTTCAGTGCGTAAAAACACAGCCGTAGCACACAGCACGCTGACAGGTGAATCCCTGTTACGCACCAGGAAGGGAGTTCCCCTGTTACGCAGCGTGGTGTGTGCTTCGTCTGTCTTTTTCCGCACTGAAAAATAGTTCCCACCCAAAATGACCAAGTCAAGCTCTCCGTGTTGATTTGCACATTTATTTGCACTCGATATGAATGCGCACTACACAGAAAGTAATTGGGAAACGCATCGAGCAAATTAATTCCTTTTGGCTGAAATCTTTCTCTGGCGCCATTAGACTCCAGTCTAACGCGGAGTAGCTGCAGCTGCGCGCGGCGGTCAGTGCTGACAGACCTGGACAATGGCTGCGTCACCAGAAAAACGCTTTCCACCACTTATTTTAGTCTCAGGACTGTGGGGAGATGCCCAAGTTTGACCTGTGGGTGGCATATCCCTTTAAGCACAGGGTAACTGGTGCACTGTCTTTCAGGCTGGATCCTGCTGGAAAACGATGGCTAATTCCAGGTCTAAGAAAGTGTAAGCAAAATATCAAATAATGTCAGTAGTTAATTCAGTTTACCCATATGCAGGGCTAGTATGTTTAAAGAATGTGATTTTGTTGTAGATTTCTGTGAACCCACACTGGATCCAAATTTTGCAAACAAAAGCCTTTTGCTGTCACAGAACAAACGTACAGTGAGTGTAACAGAGCGTGACCAGCCGTACTTGGATCACCCTTACAGGTTTGACTCCTGTCGACAGGTTCTCTGCTCAACTGGTCTAACAGGACGCTGCTACTGGGAGGTAGTCTGGGAAGAGAGAATGCACAGTTGCGAGCAGGTCTGGACTGGGACAAAAAAATGGCCCTGGCATTTTTGGCTTAGACCGGCCCCTCATAATTAGTCCTGGTGTAGTCCTGGTTCAGACCTGATTTAGTCCTGATTTAGACCTGATTAGTCCTGGTTTAGTCCTGGTTCAGTCCTGATTTAGTCCTGGTTTAGTCCTGGTTCAGACCTGATTTAGTCCTGATTTAGATGTAATTAGTCCTGGTTTAGTCCTGGTTCAATCCTGATTTAGTCCTGGTTCAGACCTGATTTAGTCCTGGTTCAGACCTGATTAGTCCTGGTTTAGTCCTGGTTCAGACCTGATTTAGCCCTGATTTAGACCTGATTAGTCCTGATTTAGACCTGATTAGTCCTGGTTTAGTCCTGGTTCAATCCTGATTTAGTCCTGGTTCAGACCTGATTTAGTCCTGGTTCAGACCTGATTAGTCCTGGTTTAGTCCTGGTTCAATCCTGGTTCAGTCCTAAATTGTGGGCCGGTCTCTAAGTAAAAAAAAAAAAAAAAAAAAAGAAGGGCATCGGCCCCTAGGACTGTCGGCCCACCGGGAAAATGCCCGGTATGCCCAATTACCAGTCCAGGCCTGGTTGCGAGGTAGATGTAGCGGTGAGTTACATGGGGACTGGGAGGAAAGGTGGGAGTGGAGAGAGTGGCTTTGGACATAATAACAAGTCCTGGTGTTTGAGAATTTCCAGAAGCGGTTTCATTGTTATTCATGAAGACAGAACAACACGACTATCCCCCTCTTCCTATGATACAGATCAAGTGGCCGTGTACCTGGACTATGCAGCTGGATTTCTGACCTTCTACAAGGTTGAGCACAAACAACTGGTTCATTTACACACCTTCACCTCCACCTTCACCAAGCCTTTGTGCGCTGGCTTTGGGTTTGGGCCGTGGTCTTCTGGTGTTTCAGTATCTCAAGGGCTCTCAAGTCTCACGCATTGAGAGTGTGACACACGCAATCCGACACGGCATTTCTCACGCAATTCAAGCCCCCCCCCTCCCGCTCTTCGGAAATTACAGTCTCACGCACGACCCCGCTCAAAACTTGAGAGCCCTGATTTGTACAGTGGTGGACAAGAAATTACACTATATGATAATAATGATGCTATAGAAATTACCAGGCTGATATTTACAGATACCTAAAAACATTGATACCTTTTTGTGAATAAATTGACGTAAAACACATTGTATTTCTTTGGGAAGAATATGGGTTGGGATATGGGGTACAATCCACCCAATATCTGAGCTGTGCATATTTTTATTAATTCATTTTGGTAAAAGTAAGTCATATCCACAGTTATGATCATATACATATGATGCCATGTTGCTTTGTGGTTTTTGTGTGTGTGATAAAGTTGGCAAGTCTGAATGTGCAATGTAATCCTGTTGTATTTATTTACTAATCACTAAACAAGCATTGAATGTCAGGTCTTACAGATTTTAAATCGTGTACTATGTTTAAGCACACTAAGATTACTTCTACAGCTAATTAGAAGCATTTTATCATCAGATAATGTGTGTTAGCATGCTAGTTGTTGTAGCTTTATAGTCATGGCAAAACTCTGCTCTGGTCTCCAAGAGAGCACTTCAAAACTCATTGCAAAACTGATGTTCGGAATGTATAAGGAATAACTTTGGCCCACTGCAAACTTTAAAATGTGAAAAACAGACTTGGTGGACAGATACAGCATCTTTAACAATGATAAAAGGAGAAATTCAATTTGTCAACTGGACAATGTTTGTTTGGTCGAAAACGTTTCGCCGCTCATCCGAGAGGCTTCGTCAGCTCTGGTTCTAGTGCTGTTTAGACCCTGTTTATATCTAGCTGCAGGGAGGAGCTACCTACACTGAAAAAAGCTCTGAACCTATCCCAGCTACTCTGTCTCTTTTGTTTTACGGGGCCGCGGGCCATTCATTTGAGGACAGTGAGGTTCAGATCTTAGCCAGGGAAAAGAACTGGTTTGAGAGGGGAGTTAAAGAGGCAATTTTTGTCAAAAAAGAGAATCCGTCGTTAAACAGAAATGGGGGAGTTAGACACAACTTGTCTCCCATCTATAATTCGATTCTCAAACCAAGTCAAAAACAGACAAAGAAACATTAGGACAGACAAGCCATTGCAGAGGGGTGGAGAGGGTCGTTTGTCTTGAAGAGGGAGACGAAAATGGACGCCAGAGAAATTTGAAATACAAAGAGACAGATTAGTTGATAGTTTCAGAGCTATTTCAGTGTAGTGAGCGCCTCTTAGGGCTTATAGATATGCTAATACTAGACGCCAGAGGAATTCGTAAAACAAAAGAGTAGCTGGGATAGGTTCAGAGCTTTTTTCAGTGTAGGTAGCTCCTCCCTGCAGCTAGATATAAACAGGGTCTAACCAGCATGAGAACCAGAGTTGACGAAGCCTCTCGGATGAGCGGCGAAACGTTTTCGACCAAACAAACTTTGTCCAGTTGACAAATTGAATTTCTCCTTTTATCATGGATTCTACCTGGACGACTGAGGGACTCTTCACACATCTTTAACAATATTGGCTTATCACTGTCCATTAAAATTAAACAAGGGAAAGCTTTAATAAAATATTGTGATGCTGTCTCTGAGAGCAAGCAATTAAAGCTCCATTAGGCTACATGCAGAAACTGATGCTCAGAGCTAATTTAGAGTAATGGCTTCTCCACTGCACTAATATGTTTAATAAGCAATAGTTACCAGTTACCAGCTTTTATCATTTTGTAATTTTGTAATTTGTATGATTGTAAAACCTTTAGCATTTAATCCCTTCACAGATGAAGTCATGTGCCTCTAGGCCAACACATGCTAATGAGGGTAGGATGTAGTTATGTAGTCTTTCCTTCATGCACGCCGCTCTAATGAGGAATCCCTTCTCCTCGGACCAAACCTGCCACCAGAGGCGAGAGGGCCTTTTCCGTTCATGCCCCCATCTATGGAACTCACTGCCCCTTGAGCTCTGAAAAGTTAAATGTCTTTGCACTAGTGCTGTCAGGCGATTAAATAAATTAATCTAATTAATTACAGGATTTGTAATTAATTAATCTAATTAATGGCATTTTAAGAGTGTGAGTGAGAGAGAGGGGAGAGATAGATAGAGAGAGAGAGATTGTGAGTGAGCGAACAAAGGAACCCACTTTGCGATTAAGTTAGTCACTTTTCAAGTGGTTTGCTCATTCCTTTCCCAAATTCTGCGAGCGTGGCTTGTTGGTTTGGTGGTTTGGTGAAGTGCGCACTATCACCGGTAACGATGGAACTTGTCCGGACATGGTTCAAATGATCCGTCAGGCTGGAGCAGCTTCGGTGATCCGAAAATTCTTTTTGACAAAAGCTCCAAATCACCACGTTCTTGTTGTTAGTCCCGACTTCATTCTTTTTTATAAATAAACTTGCCGTTCAAAGGCCCTGGCAGCGACTTGCTCACCACACGCCAAATTTAAAATGCGCACATTGAATTGCCACTCATAATTAATTGCGTTAATTTTTATATAATTTGCAGTGTAATTAATTAATCTAATTAACACGTTAAACCAGTGCTTCTCAAATAGTGGGGCGGGCCCCCCTGGGGGGGCATGGCGTGATGCCAGGGGGGGCGCGTATGACCCTGGGAAACATGTTTTTTTGCTGTACTGTACTAGAACTAAGTGTAATTGCACATCAACAACAGTAGTTGGCAGTGGAGTTCTCACATGCGATTTACGCACAGTCTCACCATTAACAGAACATCCTCTGTCACAGAAAAAACACGTATATTCCACTGAGTCGTGTCTTTAGTCCGACAGAAGCTGACGCATCAGTGGCACAAGGAGAGAGCGTTTTTTTCAGTGCTTTTAGCTTATGCAAATGAGGTGGTTTTAAGTTTCATTTCTGTAAAACGTAAACAAATGTGCGCAAAGCTGCATTAAACACATTAATATTTGAGTCCTCAGTGCAGTCTTTGTTGTAAGTTTCTTTCTTTTTTTGTTTTGTTTATAATGTTAATAAAAGGATACAATGGTGTTCTAATAACAATTTTCTAGACAAATAATACTATTTATAGTCGCGCGCAGGAAGGGGGGCGTGAAATTTTTTCTTCTTCCTAGGGGGGGCGTCACAGAAAATAATTGAGAAGCACTGCGTTAAACTGACAGCCCTACTTCTATATTTTAATTCCGGCAAGCATTTGGATAATCATATCTTGTAGCATTTAGTAATTGTTTGATTTATTGTATTTATGTCCGACGTTGGCGTTCTTAGATTGTGCAGTAACGATAGGAGGAGACCGGCGACTCCAAGTAGAAGTCTTCAGGAAGCCCACACACACAGACCAATACCTGCTTTTTGATTCACACCACCCACTGCAGCACAAACTGGGTGTTATTCGAACATTACAACACAGGGCCCAAGTGGTTCCCACAAGCACAGAGGGTAAGGAGAAAGAAGAACATGTGCAGGAAGCCCTCTCTGTTTGTGGTTATCCCAAATGGGCTGTTAACAAAACCAAGAGAGACAAGGGCAGGAAACAAGATAATAGAGAATCCGAACCCAGGAGGAAAGGGGTAGCGATTCCTTACCTGGCCGGCGTGTCGGAAAAACTACAGAGGATTTTCAGACAATATGAAATCCCAGTTTATTTCAAACCCACAAACACTTTAAGACAAAAACTCGTCCACCCAAAGGACAAAACACCGAGCCACAAACAAAGCAATGTGGTCTACTCCATTCAGTGTAGTGAAGACAGTGAAGGCAGTGAGTGCTACATTGGAGAAACCAAGCAGCCACTTCACAAGAGGATGTACCAACACAGATGGGCGTGCCAGAGTGGACCGTCATCTGCCGTATATCTTCACCTAGAAGCCACGGGCCATTCTTTTGAGGACAGTGAGGTTCAGATCTTAGCCAGGGAAAAGAATTGGTTTGAGAGGGGAGTTAAAGAGGCTATTTTTGTCAAAAAAAGAGAATCTTTCTCTGAACAGAAATGGTGGAGTCAGACATAATTTGTCTCCCATCTATAATTCCATTCTTAAGCCTAGATCAAGCAAACAGGGGAACAATAGGGCTAGCCAGGTCAAGGCCAGAGGTGTGAAAAACAGTCGTAGGGGTAATAGGGATCATTATCTAGACGCCAGAGAAACAAAAGACGGAAACCAATGAGATAGTTTCGGAAAGTAGTTAGCTAGTTAGCTCCTCCCTGTAGCAAGATATAAGCAAGTGTCTTACCAGCATTCTAATTAGAGCTGACGAAGCCTCTCGGATGAGCGGCGAAACGTTTTCAACCAAACATACTTTGTCCAGTTGACAAATTGAATTTCTTCTTTTATCATGGATTCTACCTGGACGACTGAGGGACTTTTCACGCAGCTTCAATATAATCTTTTCTCCATCTAAAATCTAAGCTTTGATTGTTATTACAAGTATTTACAATGTTCCCATCTAATCTTTAAAACCAGCACTGAAATGTCTCTTTTTTCCTCTATTATGATTTTGTCAAACATGCCTCACTGAAGAATATATTGATCCATTTAGACTGAGCCCAACAGAACGTGACTCAGCACTTTCTGCTTCAGAACAAATATAACAATGTGCAAAACAGTCAAATGCCCTCAGTACCAAAAAGAGGAAAACAACACAAGCGAAAGCAGTTTGTGCTTTTCTCTCAAATGGATTCAACAAGTTTGATTTTTGGTCTTTTTGGTCTTCTTTTTTTATTCATAATCTCTGTGATATACCAATCTTTATCAACCAGACAGACATCAACACAGCAACACAACTGAGTGAATTTTAGACAATCCTTTATGACTCTATATGTGGCACAAATGTTTTTACACTCCATGATTCTGTCTCAAATAGAGTGCTGCATAAACACATGGTCACAACACTCAAACCAGTTGAATCACTTTTTTAAAAAGCTGTGAAAATATTGGACAAGAAACCATTCTCAGTCCACCACTGCACTGTTTTAGACAAGTACAACTTGCTTAATTTGAATAATTTTGTTCATTTTAAATATGGATGTTTTATATATAAAGTTTTGCATGGACTTGCTCCTCCTCCGCTACAGGATTTTATTAAAACAAAGACTGTCAGTGGGATGGGAACTAGGGCCACAGCCCAGGGGACGTACTACATTCAGACAAAGTGTGCTCTCTATAGTTCTGGAACACACTCCCATTACCAATAAGAGAGACTCCAACATTAGCCACTTTCAAATCATACTTGAAACAGCAGCTAAAGGAAAACCAGACATGTGGACACTTTTAATGTAGAACTGCTATCATTGTCACTTGCCATTGGTTTTGTTGTTTTTGCTGTGGTGTCACCTGCCCAGGAACTCCAGATGGAAATGAGCATTTTTGCTATAATCTGGCGTATTTACACTGCAATGTTGTAGATGTTCGCTAATATGCACTGTCCCTATTAAATAAAAGAATTAAAAAAATAACAAATACAAATATAAAAAATAGTAATACTTAACAAAAAACTACAACCAAAGAATAAGCCATACTGACCAAAAAGGAGACAAAATGTAACAATAAATATAGCTGCAAGCAGCAATGTGGGGCCAAGCACCGAAGGTGCATGTAGGCCTCAGCATGTAGGAAGCATGCAGGGTCTGACAGGGTCTAACAGAGTCTGACAGGGTCTAACAGAGTCTAACAGAGTCTGACAGGGTCTAACAGGGTCTGACAGGGTCTAACAGAGTCTGACAGTTTTCATAAACTATAATAACCTTGTTGCAGGTGCTGGGGTTTAGATAGACAGAGTCTGACAGGGTTTAACAGGGTCTAACAGGGTCTGACAGGGTCTAACAGGGTCTGACAGGGTCTAACAGAGTCTGACAGGGTCTAACAGGGTAGTTAGACCCTGTCAGACTCAGAAACAGGGTTTAACAGGGTCTAACAAGGTTTGACAGGGTCTGACAGGGTCTAACAAGGTCTGACAGGGTCTAACAGCGTCTGACAGGGTCTAACACAGTCTGACAGGGTCTAACAAGATCTGACAGGGTCTAACAGGGTCTGACAGGGTCTAACAGAGTCTGACAGGGTCTAACAGGGTCTAACAGCGTCTGACAGGGTTTAACAGAGTCTGACAGGGTCTAAAAAGATCTGACAGGGTCTAACAGGGTCTGACAGGGTCTAACAGAGTCTAACAGTTTTCATAAACTATAATAACCTTGTTGCAGGTGCTGGGGTTTAGATAGACAGAGTCTGACAGGGTTTAACAGGGTCTAACAAGGTTTGACAGGGTCTAACAGAGTCTGACAGGGTCTAACAAGGTCTGACAGGATCTAACAGAGTCTGACAGGGTCTAACAGAGTCTGACAGGGTTTAACAGGGTCTGACAGGGTTTAACAGGGTCTAACAAGGTTTGACAGGGTCTGACAGGGTTTAACAGGGTTTAACAGATCAAAGACACATCAAAGACAGATCAAAGGTTGCTAGGTGCGTTGCTAGGCAAGTCCTGAAAATTCCTGCAACTTTGACCTGCTGGTGGCACTAGACGGTTGGGGGTGGGGGCCTATAAATTGCTGTGGGTAATGAGGAGACTGGCTGGAATGTGCATGCCAAATTTCACAACTTTTTACCAGACGGTTCTAGGGGTTGCCATAGACTCCCATGTTGAGGAGAATATTTTATAATAATAATAAGAAGAAGAATCAGGAGACAAGACACATCAAAGACAAGATCAAAGGGTTGCTAGGCAACGCAGTAGAAACACTTTTTTAAATCTTTTATTATTACAAGGTGCACAATAATACACACTTCAGGTACATAATAATACATATTTTAACACCACAATAACATTCGCAGAACACTCAGAAGACACATCGGGGACGTGAGCACGGGAAGAAACACCACTGGGCACAAGGGCTAAGAGAAACAGGGGGGATGTAGAGGACCAAAGTGATTGCCCCAGGTGAAGGAAGGGGGCCTGGGGGAGAGCAAGGGCGATGCAGTGTCCAGGGAAGGTCCAGAAACACTATGGTGCCTAGCACCTTTGGTGCTTGGCCCCAATAATAATAAAAAAAAAAAAACAACAACAACAACAACAACAGGGCAAACAGGTAAACCAGATGAACATACACAGAACAGAGAGGACACAGACAGGACATGTGTGACATTTGCAAATAGATAGGACCCAACAGAACAAGACAAACTGGGTAGGACAAGACAAGCACCTGAAGTCCTCGTCCTAACCCTCTCTTTTATATCAAAAGTTCAAAGTTTAATGAGATTTTTCTTTCGTAATTAAGCCGCACTGTATCCTCTATGTTTTCAGTAATATGCATTCTTAAACTTTTAACATCTCACTGGTGTTGAACATTTAATATTAACATTTGTATTTGAAACATTTTCTATACTTATTTTTTTTTGGACTGACCAGTCAGTTTGAAGCTGAATCTGTTTCTATTTATATATTTCTGTTTTCTATACTTCAGTAATTCTTCAGTACAGCTCAGAGACACTAGGGCTTCAGTTATACTAGTTTCATCTTAAAAAAAAAAAAAAATCATAAAAAAGTGATATTTTTCGTCACTCAATTCACACAATTTCAGAGAGTCAAACCCATATATTATACACTGACACCGAATGAAGCTTTCAAGCCTTTTTTTCCTTGAAATTTTGATGAATACAATTAACAGATAATGAAAACCCAAAGTTCAGTGTCTCAGAAAATTACAGTATTACATAAGATCAATAACATTTTGAGATGGTGATATTTTGATAATAATCGTTATCTGGATTGTAAAGACTCTAAAACCTCTTTTCCACTGGTAGGGTTCACTTGAGGCCTTGGAGTGGGTCAGTTTCGTGCAGTTTCCATTGTCCGAGCAGAGCACAGACGTCACCCAAACATAACAAATGTTTCTTAAGAAATGCTCACGGTCACAGCACTTTTCCACCTTGAAGCCACTCAAAGCTCTTTACATCAAGGAACCACTCACTCATTCACACACACTCATACACCAGTGTCTTGCCCAAGGATACAATGACAGCATTCATCCGTGAGAGCTGGAATCACACCGCCAGCTTGTGGGTCAGTGGATCTAACCACTCAAGCAGTGATGTTTATGTTGAGAGCAAGATTCGAACCACCAACCTTCATATCCATGGGCAAGCAGTATAATAATTCAATTAAAATCATAGGCTAAAGCCAGCGTTAACACAAAACTACTTGTATCGGTATTTATTTATTTATTAAAGGGACAATGCATATTAAAAGACAAGATAATGCAAGAGACAAACATGTACAGTGGTACCTCACCTTACGAAATTGATTTGTTCCAGTGGTTTCGTAACGTAAAAAATTTGTAAGTTGAGTAGCTATTTCAATGGAAAAAGCCTGATTCGTTCCGAGGCCCCGATCCAAGTTTTTTTTTAATAGTGCAACTTTTTTTTATAGTGTAACATTGTGTTGTGCGTGTTTCTCACATTTGTCTCTCGTTTAAACACTCAAACTTTCATAGATTTTCAACAAAATGTATTAACAGTGAAGTGTGTGTGTGTGTGGGGGGGGGGGCGGGAGGGGGGAGAAAACTGCGCTCTGACACGTGTGATAGCGCAGCATGACCCGGCGCGGAGCTGATAGCAGGTCTAGACCAAGGTCTAAACCTGGACTGGACCAGGACTAAACCTGGACTAAATCAGGACTAAACCTGGACTAAACCAGGACTAAACCAGGACTAGACCAGGTAGATTAAAGCAGCGAGGAGGGGACTGCACGCAGTCTGAACGCATGAACGCATGAACGAGACCCATGCAGGCCCAGGCCATGCAGGCTCCTCCTGGTTTAGTCCAGGTTTATTCCTGGTTTAGTCCAGACCACCGCGGCTCCTCTAGACCTCCTCTAGACCTGGTCAGGTCTAGAGGAGGTCTCATTCATGCGTTCATGCGCTTAGACTGCGTGCAGTCCCCTCCTCGCTGCTTTAATCCACCTGGTCTAGTCCTGGTTTAGTCCTGGTTTAGTCCTGGTCCAGTCCAGGTTTAGACCTTGGTCTAGACCTGCTGTCAGCTCCGCGCCAGGTCATGCTGCGCTATCACACGTGTCAGAGCGCAGTCTTCTCCCCCCTCCCCCCACACTTCACTATTAATAATTTTGTGGAAAATCTATGAAAGTTTGAGTGTTTAAACGAGAGACAAATGTGAGAAAAGTTTAAATCCAGTCTGAGAAAAGCGTATAATGTGTGTGGCTGAGCGCACATTATTTGAATTTTTGAGATTTCGCGTTTCGTAACTTGAATTTTCTTTCGCATCTAGAGACCAAAATTTACCGTGAAGGCATTTCGTAACTTGAAATTTTCGTTTGTTGGGTCATTCGTAAGGTGAGGTACCACTGTACTTGTAAATATGCAGGACTGTAGCCAAAGCTCATTTCTAATACCCCCAATAACCACTCCCACATGCACGTCTTACTCATACACTATAAAACGCACTCATACGACATTAGTATGTTTCACTGTGTATATATTGTGATTTATTGTCAGCTTTTTCTGCATTTATTTCACTTTTTCTGCACCTCCACACTGTCTTGAGCCTGTGTTCTAATTGCTGTTAATTTGTCAGCTACAACTAAATACTAATATAAAAAATTACTCAGCTTAAATGTTGAAAATCACATTCTATTGCCTACAGAAAGAGTGTTTTGAATTATTAACGTGATGTTGGAATCAAAATGAAGTTGGAAATGTTAGTATCATGATGTGGAGGGGAAAAAAAAATACTGATTCATTTTACTGTCATGTCGTCCAGCTCTAGAGTGGACACAATAATAGAAGAGAAGAGAAGAGGGGGGGGGACGAGCACGAAAAAAAAGCATCGCAAGCTGAATGACCGGAGGGGTTTAGAAGAGAAGGAGGAGACAGAGGAGGAGGGGGACTGTGTGACGCGCTAAATGATCGCTGCAGCACTCTCTCTCCTCCCATCCTCCTCTTCTCCCTCTCTTTTTCTCCCTCTCTCCTCACTCCACGGAGATGTTCTGACCACGCACGGCAACACCAAACAAGCTGACAGGGGCTTGCGTTGCGATTCCACGGAAGCCATCATCGCAAAGCAAAGCAAAGGAAAAGGGGGACGTGATATCGGAGAGGTGGACTGTACCCAAGGAGAGAAGAGAGGGAGTGAGAGAGATTAGAAAAGAGAAAGAGAGAGACCCCGGTGGAGGAGTGCGGAATGGCAGCAGGTGAGCAGCGTGTTGATATGTGCGTGGAGAAGCCAATGCGGCGCAGTGTGTCATGGCATCGTGGCGTGGAATGGCATCTGGATTGATTGTGAATGCCCAAGCTCCCATTATATTAAAAAAAAACAAAAAACACGACATGCATTAAAGAGCTTTTACTTTCAGATCGCAATGGGTAACGACTGCTGGAGCATTGCAAAGGTTATAAATTACACTGAAAATGAAAGGAATTAGTAAAGGTCCTTTATTGCACAAAATGGACTCTTCACGCTTTAGGTCGTGTTTAATGTTGTTATGTCCTCAAAATCATACCTGGAGTTTTTGTGTTTTGTTTCATTGACACATGTTTGAGTAATGCTGCATTATTAGGCTGTCAACATCTTCCAAGCGCATAATGCTCTGTTCCACTCTGTGATGTCATGAAGTGGTAGTTTAAGTGAACAGCTACCTTTACCTTTTGTTGAGATTTTCTGACCCATGTTGTGCTGTATCTGCATCAAAAAACTTACCCGGACTTGTGTTTTGTTTCATTGTATTCTTCTTCTTCTTCTTCTTCTTCTTCTTCTTCTTCTTCTTCTTCTTATTATTATTATTATTATTATTATTATTATTATTATTATTATTATTATTTGTATTTAGGCTGAGTTCTTACCTCAAACCGAAAACATTGTTCCACCTAATGATGTCATGTGGTAACAAAGGAAGTGCTCCACTGTGTTTTTGAACAGTGGATTTCAGCCATGGAATTGCCAATCTCTACTTAAAGGTCCCATGGCATGAAACTTTCACTTTCTGAGGTTTTTGAACGTTAATGTGAGCTCCCCTACCCTGTTTAGCCCCCCCCCCCTCCCCATGGTTAAAAGTTGCGAAATGTCTAAACTGAGCATTTGCGATCCTTTTCTGCGTTACAAAAAATCGGAGCGCAAACGGGCGATTTTGAACAAGGCAACTTATTGACGTCGGATCGAAAAAAGAAATGCAAATGCAGTTCCACCCCCGTCTGTCTGTACTCAGCGTCTCTGTAAATCACGCCCAGAGAGTTTGGACTGCGAATGCGCTAGGCAATGCGAAATGCGTTTTTTTATTTGCCTGGAGGCACGTCCGAGTGTTTCTAGGCTCGGAAGTCCTTTATCTGAGCCTCTGGACCTTTGAACAGCAGTGGTTTAATTTGATTTTCTGTGGAAATGTGTTTATTTTTCAATGGAACGCTTCAAATCTCTCCCCCCGTGCAAAAACACGGAAATGGATCAGCTGAGAGCTGAGAGCGAGAGCGGAGAGTTTGGCCACGCCCCCACCCTCTACTATAGGCCAGCTCTTTTCTCCTCATTTGCATTCAAGCAACAACGCCCAGAATAAAGTGTTTGAGAGAGATATTTATGACTCTTTCTCATCTTATCTCTGTTTCTCATGCACTGAGTGTTGATTTTGAAGAAGGATTCATTTACAGTATTAGGGAACCATTAAGGAGCCATATAAAAGCATCAAGAAGTACCATGTCATGGGATCTTTAAAGGGATAGTGCGTTTTTATCTTTATGTGAATCTGTATGGCGTCCCCTTCAGCAGTGTCGTTCATTAACACTGACTTACTGCTGACCGTGTCCTCTGAGCCCAGTTCTGCTCCGGTTCTGTAGCTCACGAAAGTAGTTCCAGTAAGTTATCGGGGACAGTTAATAAAACTTGTTTTTCTTCTCAAAACAATATTTGTCCAAAAAGTGATATACAGTGCCGTGAAAAAGTATTTGCCCCCTTCCTGATTTCTGTGTTTTTTGCATATTTATCACTCAAAACATTGTCAGATCATCAAACCAATTTTAATATCACACAGAAACAACCCAAGGAAAGACAAAATTCAGTTTTTGAATGATGATTCCATTTATTAGTGCACAAAAAAAAATCTAAACCTATCTGGCCCTATGTGAAAAAGTAATTGCCCCCCCTTGTTAAATCACAAACTAACTGTGACTAACCACAGTTTTGAGAAAACTTAGTTCAGTTCTACATGCCACACCCACACCTGATTGTCACCACCTGTGTTGAATCAAGAAATCACTTAAATAGTTCCTGTCAAACAAAGTGAAGTTGGCTACAACATCTCAAGAACAAACACATCATGCCACGATCCAAAGAAATTCAAGAACAAATGAGAAAAAAAGTGATAGAAGTCTATAATTCAGGAAAAGGTTACAAAGCCATTCCCAAAGCTCTGGGGCTCCAGCGAACCACTGTCAGAGCCATTATTCAAAAATGGAGGAAACTGGGAACAGTTGCAACCCTTCCCAGGAGTGGTCGACCAACTAAGATTACTCCAAGAGTGCGACGACGGCTCATTCAGGAAGTCACAAAAGAACCTAGACGCACATCGAAAGAACTACAGGCCTCGTTGGCCTCAGTTAAGGTCAGTGTTCATGACTCCACCATTAGAAAAACACTGGCCAAAAATGGCATCCATGGAAGAGTTCCCAGGAGAAAACCACTGCTTTCACAAAAGAACACAAAGGCTCGTCTCACCTTTGCCAAAAAGCACCTTGATGACCCTCAAGACTTTTGGAGAAACATTTTGTGGACCGATGAGTCTAAAATTGAACTTTTTGGAAGGTCTGCAGCCCGTTTCATCTGGCGTAAAAATGGCACAGCATTTGATAAAAAGAACATGGTGCCCACAGTAAAGCATGGTGGTGGCAGTGTGATGGTCTGGGCCTGCTTTGCTGCCTCAGGACCAGGACAACTTGCTGTGATTGACGGAAAAATGAATTCTGCTGTTTACCAGAAGATCCTGAAGGAGAATGTCCGGCCATCAGTTCGTGCCCTCAAACTCAAGCGCTCTTGGATCATGCAACAGGACAATGATCCAAAACACACCAGCAAGTCCACCTCTGAATGGCTCAAAGAAAACAAAATTAAGGTTTTGGAGTGGCCAAGTCAAAGTCCGGATTTAAATCCGATTGAGATGCTGTGGTGTGACCTTAAACGGGCAGTTCATACAAGAAAACCCTCCAATATGGCAGAATTGAAACAATTCTGCATAGAAGAGTGGGCCAAAATCCCTCCCCAGCGGTGTGAAAGACTCATCACCAATTATCGCAAACGTTTGGTTACAGTTATTGCTGTCAAAGGAGGCTCAACTGGCTATTAGATTAAGGGGGCAATTACTTTTTCACATAGGGCCAGATAGGTTTAGATTTTTTTTGTGCACTAATAAATGGAATCATCATTCAAAAACTGAATTTTGTCTTTCCTTGGGTTGTTTCTGTGTGATATTAAAATTGGTTTGATGATCTGACAATGTTTTGAGTGATAAATATGCAAAAAACACAGAAATCAGGAAGGGGGCAAATACTTTTTCACGGCACTGTATTTGCATCACAACAGTTGTCTGCGAAAAATTCAGCGGTCAGAATCGCTTGGTGCTATTTTACTGATGGTGGCTGAGTGGCTAGCGCTCATGTTTCACAGCAAGAAGGTCCCGGGTTCGATCCCCGGGTCACCCAGGCCTTTAGGTCCCCGGGCGCAGTAATGTGCTGCCCACTGCTCCTAATAACAGGATGGGTTAAATGCAGAGAAGAATTTCTCCTGTGTGAGATCAATAAAGTCGCTTCTTCTTCTTCTCTCGAGTCATATCACTGTGCACCTATTAGTATTATTAGCCTGTTCACTTGTAAGTGGATGTTTAATAATACTAATAGGCACACAGTGATATGTCCCCGATAACTTACTGGAACTACTTTCGTCAGCTACAGAACCGGAGCAGAACTGGGCTCAGAGTACACGGTCAGCGGTAAGTCAGTGTTAATGAACGACACTGCTGAAGGGGGCGCCATACAGATTCACATCAATAAAACCGCACTATCCCTTTAACTAAAGGTAAAATGTAGATGTTACATTGAAAACTACCACTACATGACATCACAAGGTGGAACAGAGCATTTTGAGATGTAGACAGACTAAATAATAAAGGGGCCCCTCAAGCATGTGTGAATGAAACAACACACATAACAACATGGTTTAAAGGTGCATTGTGTAACTTTTCTATTAGATGTTATTGGTTTGTGTGGAATGTTTCACAGTATGGCATTAAACCAGACCAAGTTGCAGGTCAGATCTGTGGAGAAATCATGTTTTTCTATGTATTTTTGAGTGATAAAACCACCTGTAATTGAATAAATGTAAGGTAGAGCTGTTTAATGTCATACAAGACATATCTAAGGAAACAAGCAGATGACAGACCCCCGAACAAAAAAATTACATAGTGCACCATTAAAGCTCACAAGAATACATTTTGTAGGATTTTAAAAATGTAGATATTTATTAGAAAAAAATAAACATACTCTCTTTCTTTATGCACGAGTGTGGTTTTAAGCGTTTGCTCTTAGTCTCTAAGCCTTGGAATAGTCACAATGAGCACTCTTCAACTGCTTTTATGAAACAGAAAGAGCTTAAGAAAGCGTTATAAGCATTTTGGTCTACTAAGAAAGGATATTTTACTTTTTTTCTCCCACACAACTGAACAACTATCAAAACAAAAATGCATTATATTTGCTGTGAACCTCTCTCATTTCTAAGTTTTTAAATTTCGCTTGATTTCGATTAAAAGTGATCCAATTAAAGGTGCATTGCCCAACTTTTCTGGTGGAGGGTCCGTCACCTGCTTGTCTCCATGGAGATGTTATTGTTTTGCCTGGAATAAAAGGAGAAATTCAATTTGTCAACTGAACAAAGTTTATTTGGTCGAAAACAAAAAGCTGCTTCGTCAGTTCTAGTTAGAGTGCTGATGGACACTGCTTATATCTAGCCGCTAAACTAGACGCCAGAGAGAAACTGGAAAAAACAAAAGACAGAAACTCAAAACAAAGAGGTGGGATAGTTTCAGAATAATTTCAGTGTAGTTAGCTCCTCCCTGCAGATAGATATAAGCAGTGTCCATCAGCACTCTAAACACAATTGACGAAGCAGCTCGGATGAGCTGCGAAACGTTTTCGACCAAATAAACTTTGTCCAGTTGACAAATTGAATTTCTCCTTTTATCATGGATTCTACCTGGATGACTGAGGGATTCTTCACAAATCTCTCCACATCTCTCCACAGCCTTTTTTTTTTTTAGTTGTTTAGTTGTGTGGGAGGAAAAAATACATTTGAAAATATTTTGTGTCAGATGTTAATTTTAGGTCAAATTTTCCATAATTTTTGACGCACAAATCTTACAAGCTCAAAGTGAATTAATCTGTTGTATAAAGTCTTCTTGTTGCTTTGGAAGTCAAAACCCAAAGCATTGTGGGTGTTTTTTAGCAGCAGCTGCAGATCAAAGTTGGTGCGAGGGAGGCTGTTCCCACACACCCAACCTGGCAACCCAGCACAACACTGCAGCTCTGTGTCTCTGTGGGAAGAATAATCATTATAATTATAACTTTAATACATGTAATAACATCTGTGAGGGGATTACAAGCGTCTTAAATGGTTCTCCAGTACTTCAGCAGCAGGGGCAGGTCACATGATCGGGCCAACTGTTGCTAGGCTGCTTTGTACGCCTTTGTGAGGATCGCCAAAGATTCAACTAAAATTAACACTACTTCAGAATAGTATTAATCAAATAGAAGGTGGTCCAAGAAATTACTAAAGTACAATAGAAAATTATTTGGGAAACCTGCTTAAGTTGTTTAGCATGGATGGCTTGTCATTTTCTCCATTTTAATGAGAATAAAACTGAAGTTGTGTTGCTTACTCCTGGTGATTCAACTGCTGTTATTCCTCGAGTGAACAACAGGGGCTTGAATTGCTTGAGAAATGCCGTGTGAGCGTGTAAACGCGTCGAATTGTCTCTCTCAATGCGTGAGACTTGAGAGCCCTGCTGTAAATGTTTGTCTAAAGAGCAAACTTAAACTACAAAGCAACTAATGAGAGTTATATAAATGAAGTTATTACCAGTGTGCGCTTAGCGGCTGAAATTACACTCTACAGTCTGCCCAACAACAGAACAATCTATTTTCTGATTGGCTGATTTTTTTCCGGGGAGCGGGAAGGGGAGGAGGGGGAGAGTTTTTTTTCGCTCAAAACGCACGGTGCCTGCATAAACTGAGCCACACAGACCGACCGGCACAAAAAAAAAGAAAAAAAAAAATCAGCGTGAGAAATGCCATGTGTGGCGTGTGAGCGTCGAATTGCGTGTGTCACACTCTCAATGTGTGAGACTTGAGAGCCCTGCCAAACGCTGCTGCTCGTCTTTTAACTGGTTCTCGCAAATTCGATCACATAACTCCCATTCTTCAATCTCTCCATTGGCTACCTGTTCAGTTTCGCATTGATTTTAAGATTCTTTTATTTGTTTTTAATTGTCTCCATGGCCTGGCCCCACAGTATCTGTCTGACCTGCTGGTGCCCTACACGCCCTCCCGCTCTCTCAGGTCTGCAGGTCAGGTTCTCCTTGTTGTCCCCAAGACAAAAAGGAAACTTAGGGGTGATCGGGCCTTTTCAGTGGTTGCTCCAAGACTCTGGAATGTACTTCCACTGAATGTTAGACAGGCCGACTCACTTCCTGTTTTTAAATCCCTTCTTAAAACTCATTTTTTTAGATTGGCTTTTAACTCAGTGTGAGTAGTTGACTTTTATCATGTTCTGTTTTTAATGTTACTGTGTGTCATGTTTTGTGTTTTAACCTGTGTACAGCACTTTGGTCGACTGTGTTGTTTTTAAAGTGCTTTATAAATAAAGTTGGATTGGATTGGATTGGAAGTAAGAGTAACTGAAAGGGGCATTGTGTAACTTTTCTGGAGGAGGGTCTGTCAAATGCTTTTCTCCATGGAGATGATCTTTCTTCGCCTGGAATGTTCCATGGTGTGACATTAAACACATCTATCTAGCATTTATTCATTACGGGTGTATTTTTCAAAAATATAATAATTCTCTCTCAGGGTTGCCTCTCCACAGATCTGACCTGTAATGTACTCTATAGCCAGGGCTGGACTGGGACAAAAAAACCGCCCTGGCATTTTTGGCTTAGACCGGCCCCTCATAATTAGCAGAGCACAACGGAATAATTTATGTATGTGTTCCCTGAAGCAAAGTATTTTACTATTGTTACGTCTTGGCCAAGGGGAAACCAGGGTGCAACATTTAAAGGAAAAATCTCAGCTCCCAAAAACCACCAGCAAACTCACAGTAACTACACAGTCAATGGTTTATTTAAAATGCATCTTGCACACAAGGTCAGGAGCACATTGTCTGGCACCCCAGGCCAAATTCCTATGAAAACAAAGCGTTAAAATAAATAAATAAATACAAATTTCTCATTGAATATGCACGATTCACGTAGGTCACCTGTTCTGGCTTCAAAACGGCGAATTTCGCTGAAAGATGAGTGATTTTCATGCCTGTTCATCACCTAAAAGTCCCAGTATTATCCTAACATTACTACCTGCTTACCTGCTGTGCCTGTGCTACACTTCCCTGGTAACTCTGTCCCTTGGGTTCCCTCAGGTTCCCTCTGGTTCCCTCTGGTTCCCTCTGGTTCCCTCGGGTTCCCTCGGGTTCCCTCGGGTTCCCTCGGGTTCCCTCGGGTTCCCTGTCCACAGTATCTGGCTGCTGCTCTCCCTATCCACCTTCATCACCTACATGGAAATCTGAGAACATCTGAGAACTCCCCCATCAGTGACATTACTGTGGTGTGGTGTTTCAGGGCAGGTCAGAATTAGAAGGTACTTTGTTAAAATGGAAATGCTTTTATAACAAAAAGTCCATATAATAATTCAATAATACACAGGATGTTAAGTCAAAATCACCTGTATCAATGTAATACAATACAAAATAGTATAGGACACTATACACACACACACACACACACACACACACACACACACACACACACACACACACCTTAGTCTTGTTTTGTCCTGGTTTAGTCCTGTACACACACGTTAATGTTGACACAAGGCCCCTGCTTTCACCATTTGATGCAGAAATAATATAATAATATGACTCACCCCGTGCTGTCGTGTTGTCCGATAATTCGCGTATCTCCATGTGTATGTGCGTATCGCGTATATCCACGGTCTTTCGGCAGCTAAATTCGCCGACCGCATTCTGTACATGAGGTCTGGAGAAACGGACGTGTCCCGAATGTGTCCCGTGTCCATGTAGAAGTTAAAGTCCATTTTCATGTCCTTATCCTCTTGAAATGAAGCGTACATATTCACAAGCTCCTCACAGCTGATTGGCGAACAGGGGAAAACAGGCGGGAGTGCGAGTGTGGGTAATTATGGTGATTTATGCATGCCTCCTTTCTTTCCAAAACACAAGCCAATTTGAAATACAAAATGTATGTTTTTAACGCAACTAATGCTGTTATCTGAAACATGGAGTGGCTTCTTCATGATCCCAACTAGCACATTCTGCAAAAAAATGAAAATCACAAATTTTGAAAAAAATTACTTAAAATTCGATTATCTGGGTTTCACTAATGCCAACATGTGGCGGGTTTCCGTCTGCCCAGTCACATATGTCTGTTATTTTAGAACATTTAGCAACATTTAGCGAGATTTTTTTAATCTTTTAGCCCACAACGTCTCCACACCCCCTTTCTGCCGCTTCTTCATGTTTCCACGCTCAACACTGAAACTGGCGTGGATGAGTGCAGAGAAAGGGGTGGGACTGCTCTCGTAAGCTTCTATATTCTGATTAGTTTAGTCCACTGTCTCTATTGAAGATGAACCAATGGGCCACCTCCTCTAAATTGTGGGCAGGTCTCTAAGTAATCGGCCCCTAGGACTGTCGGCCCACAGGGAAAATCTAATATGATATTGTTAAAGGAAAAGTAACGTTTTTTTACAATCTGAGCCTTCTTTCGGCAATAAAACAAGTAGTTTTACTCACCCATAGCAGTTTGGTGTCAATTGGAGCAGTATCGCAGAACTTATGTTGTAGCCGTTCTGTTCTACTAATGATCCCGTATCCGTTAGCGTGAGTGCTCGGGGCACTGATTTGCGGTCTCCAAATAACTTTAATAACAAAAAGACTTTTAGTAGATTCCAAAACGGCCAGAAACCCGATATCGCAACAGAAAAGTAAAGTTCAGAGCGGTGTTAGCTTCTTTCGGACTAGCGGTGTTTACAAAACAGCTGAGTTCACGCATGCGCACTGTCCTCTCTGATGACGTCATCAAATGAAACTATAGCTGGATATCGGGTTTCAGGCCGTTTTGGAATCCACTAAAAGTCTACCCTGACACAGCGATCTTCTGTGATTTGAAAAGTGCTAAAGTTTGTGTTATTTGGACACCGCAAAGTAATGCCCCGAGCACCATGTTAACGGATACGGGATCATTAGTAGAACAGAACGGCTACAACATAACTTCTGCGATACTGCTCCAATTGACACCAAACTGCTATGGGTGAGTAAAACTACTTGTTTTATTGCCGAAAGAAGGCTCAGATTGTAAAAAAAACGTTAATTTTCCTTTAAAAGTGCGATGTGTAATGTAATAAGATATTGTAACACTATTGGTCTGGTAATCTGGGGGCCATCAGGTGATACCCACAAGGGTAACACCTGATGGCAAAATACCCGTCTGGTATTGCTAGTGTGAGCATGTTTGGTGCTCCAAAATCCAATTTTTGACGGCCCGTGAAAAGCTGTAAAAATCAGTCATGTTCTTTAGATTGTCTGGAAGCCCATTCCATTCATTGATGGCTTTATAGGAAAAGGCAGATTGAGAGAAGGCAGATTTTCTTTTAGGAACATTGCAGTCGCCTCTAGACACAGTCGCTCTGAGTTGAGAGCGAGGCTGGATGTAGGTCTTAAGAGGAGGTGGGGCGGCATCATGTAGAATTTTGTGGACCAGACGGATATCAGAATACCTGATCAAGTTGTCGAAACTTAGTATTTTATATTTTTCCAGAACATGGCAATGATGGTAGCGCCTTGGCTTTTTATTGAGAGTTTTCAGGGCCTGATTATGTAAAGATCTAAGAGATTTTAGAGCTGTTAGGTTAGTCTGAGACCATGATGATATGCAGTACAAAATATGAGATATGATCATGGCATCAAGGTAAGACTTTGCAGCTTGTAGTGATAACGCATTCCTAATATGCTGAAAGTTTGCAATGCTAAACTTCAAGACATTACAGATCTTTTAAATTTGATTTTTAAAGTTAAGTGAAGGGTCCAATATGACACCTAGATATTTAACCTCTTCAACGTTTTTGATCATGCGATTATCTACTGTACATAAATATTTGGGAGGACATTTTGAGTTTTTTTGTTTGAAAAATGCATAGTGACCGTTTTCTCAGTGTTCAACGCAAGGCAGGAGTTGTTGAGCCACTCTAGTGCTTTTGCCATTTTTTTATTTTTATTTTTTTATTTATTTATTTTTTATTATTTAAGTTACATATCCTCAAAACCACAATAACATTTGCAAAGTACTCAGAAGACACAACGGGGGATGTGAGCACGGGAACAAACACCACTGGGTATAAGGGCCAAGGGGGGCAAGGGCGGAGGGGAGCAGGGGTCAGAAGTCCAACCGGGGGAACCGGTGCTTTTGCCATTGTGGTGGATAGTTTAGCGGCAACAGAATTAGCGTCAGAACCATGCACAAAAAGGACCGTATCATCATTCAGATCATTTCATATTGTCCACATAAAGCTTTTGTCACTTGTAGACTTACACACAGTGGGAAGAATAACCAAAAAATTTACTCAAGTAAGAGTTACTTCAATAAAAATATTATACACGTAGGAGTAAAAGTATGTTACCACTAAAGTACTCAGATAAGTACAATTTCTTCAGAAAGTTACTCAAGTAATTAGCCACCTCTGTATGCACATATGGAAAGTCTACATAATAATCTAAAGGCATGCAAATGTTCCTTATATTATGTTATTAGATGTAATGATTTCAAAATAAATCTGTATTTCATATATACTGTAGTTCAGGGCTCTCAGGTTTTGAAGTTTGGTTGGAGTGAAATTTTTTTCGGGGGAGCGGGTGCGGTGTCTGGATAACTCTTCTGAGACACACCGACCGATTTTCTGGGCACAGAAACGCTGTGACCAGTGGCGTTTCATTGAATTGCTTAACAAAATTTCAGCGTGAGAAATACCATGTGTGGCGTGTGAGCGTGTGAACTCGTTGAAATGCGTGTGTCACACTCTCAAAGCGTGAGACTTGAGAGCGCTGCTGTAGTTCCTTGTCATTTCTATCACTGATGCAAAATACTATATACTGAAATGCATTAGCAAAATAATTTTTTTATTTTAATTTTACATTTATTTACTTAATGATGTTAGCAAGTATACCTGTGCCAAAATTGTACTTCAAGGGCCTATGTTACTCTGTTTTCTGATCTATGTTCTATTTTCTTCATCATAAACACACCTGGAGTTGCGTTTTGTTTCATTCACACATGTTTAACACACCAACCCTGCATGCTTTTAAAGATCCCATGATATGGTACTTGTTGATGCTTTTATATGGCGCCTTTATCGTTCCCTAATACTGTAAATGAATCCTTCCTCAAAATTAAGCCTCAGTGCATGAGATAGCCTCATGAACGAGGCCGGATCTAGAAGTGGGCAGGGGTGGGCTATGCCCACCCAAAATGTTCTCCTGCCCACCCAATTGGTCAGCTGTATTTGATGTAATTTCAACCTGCCTATCACGTTTTCTTGTTTGCTCCGCCAAAATGCCACGACTTCTGATTCGCCAAGCCGCTTACCCGAGCACAACGCGCTCATTTTCCCACTAGTTGTCCGCTTCGCGTCCCGCTGTCTGCATGTACACGCACGCTGCACGGTGCTTCAGCCCCACAGCTCCATCGCGACCCCGTGGTCGGTCCTCACGTGCAGCCGCAGAGCAAGCTCCACGGGGCAGGTAGTGCAGTAGAAGCAGCCTGCTATCCGGCCCGTGTGCGCCAGTTCTCAGTGTGTATGCGTGCATGCACACACATGCGCGTGCACGCATTAGAAGAAAAATGTTCCACATGAAACTCCACACTATGCCCCACCAAAATTTTGAAATGCCCCCCCCAGTCTGTGCAGTCTAGATCCGGGCCTGCTCATGAAGACAGTCAGAGTCATAAAAATGTCTCTGAAACGCTTTATTCTGGGCGTTGTTGCTTGAATGCAAATGAGGAGGACAGAGACAGGTCAGTGCAGCGGGTGGGTTGTGGCCAAATACGCCACTGTTTCCTGGATTAGCGGTGCGCTGTGCGCTGGCTCCACTTCTGTGTTTTAAGCGCAGAGGAAGATACGAGACATGTTCCATTTAAAAAAACACATTTTCACAGAAAATAAAATGAAACCACTGCTGTTTCAGAGGTTCGGAGGCTTGGGTAAAGGACATCCGAGCCTGGAAACACTCTCACGTGTCTCCAGGCAAAAAAAAACGCATCTCGCATTTCGTAGCTCGTTCGCGGTCCAAATTCTCTGAGCGTGATTTCCAGAGACGGGGTGGACATCCAGACGGGGGGCAGAAAGTGTGACGTCAGAAAGTTCCCTTGTTCAGAATTTCCCGTTTGGGCTGTCTTTTTTTCAAACGCGGAAAAAGATCACAAATGCTCAGTTCCGTAATGTCTTTTAAATCTTAACATTTACATTTTTCGAAAAGTCTGTGGGAAAAATGAATGGACATTTACAGACCCAATAAAGTCTGGCTGCAGACCTCCACCAGGATGCACCGCCACCCACATCCCTCGCCATTTTCATTAGTTTAATCTTTATTAGCAAATTAATTGCAGTTTTTTAAAATCAGTTTTTGCCTTAGTTTGCTATTAAATGTCATTAAAAGTTACACAATTTTGCACTTTTTAATACTCTCTGTGTCATCTCTGCTCTACTCTTCCATAAGGAAATTAGCACTTTAAAACATGTTAATTGTCAATATGTAGCCTACAAAGGCATTTTTGGTAAGTATGCATTCTGTCTACAGTTTTAAACTTAGAATTAACAATTATTTTTGACAGGGGAGTTTGTTTACCTCAGAAGCGTCACGTGATGGTGTAGTGACGTGTCTGGTAAGCTGCTTTACATGGTTTTATCAGACAGTAGAGGAAGCTTATGCCCCCTACTGGCTGCATCCCGTGTGTGATAAGGTGTACGCTCCCTCATCTCGCTTCATGCTCCTTGGACTTGGTTTGTGGATCTTGACGGCCTCTCTGATCCAGCAGTAACATTTGTTGCTTTTACTTTGGCACGATACAAGCCGCAGCCTTAAGTCAAATTGCAATTTCAAACACAATATATCACTACACAGAAAAAGTGGCTTAAAATAGTTTCAGTATTATCACAATGACACAAAGAAGGATAATCCAAGAATTTCAAATTTTTACAGCCTGAGCTGCAACAAATAAATGTCAAAATTAAAGTGTAATTAGTCATAGCACTTACTTATTCAACCCTCCACAGGTCAAATCTTATATTATTACATAAAAATAAGATAAATCTCACCACTAGTGCAAAGAAAAGAAATATTGAACCTCAATATATGCTGTTCCAGGGATCATACATTGAACTTACTTGAGTTTAGAAGCGACTTTATTGATCTCACACGGGAGAAATTCTTCTCTGCATTTAACCCATCCTGTTATTAGGAGCAGTGGGCAGCACATTACTGCACCGGGGACCATCTCCATGATCTTCTTGCTTCGGCTTGGTCAGGACCTAAGCTGGAGGATTTTACCTGGTGCATGTTTTGGGTTGATGGGGGAAACCGGAGTGCCCGGAGGAAACCCACCCAGACACGGGGAGAACATGCAAACTCCACACAGAAAGGCCCAGGGGCCCCGGGGATCGAACCCCGAACCTTCTTGCTGTGAAGCATGAGCGCTAACCACTCATCCAGCCACCGTTCCACCCCCTCAAATAATTTTTAAAGAATTTCAAAATGTTTTATTAGTTAAAATGTTGTCCCCAATAGAAGGATGAATTGGAGGATTATAAAGGTTTAAATTTCAAACTCAGAACACCATTTCTTTAACTGTTCATATCTGGCTGTATAAAATAATTCTGCCTGCTGTTCCATGTATATAACTGGACATAGAAATCAGCAGGTCTGATGTGGTAAAATAGATATGCTTTGTGTTATTTTCATCTTAACTCATTCACTGCCGGCCTGTTTTCAGAATTCCAACCCCAGAGTGCCACAGGTTTCAGTAGAATTTCACTGATTTTCCAAGACCCACAGAATACTGAGTTCTTTGACTATATAAACATAGGACACATCAAAATAAAGTGTCGACTCTCTTCTTTCACCTGGAAAAAAAATTATGTTTCTAACCTTTTCGGTTCTCAAATAACTGATAGTAGAACATAGGGAAGTTTCAGCAAAAACACTGGTTTTTGAGCAAGAAATGGAGAAAACGAGCGTTAAGTTCAGAGAAGGATTTCGAGCAGATCAGTGACTTTGACATCAATATTTATCGATTTAGTGACACCTCAAACATCTAAAATAACAGAGAAAGAGATTTTTGATGACAAAGTACATTTTTTATTTACAAATATAAGAATATAAGGCTCTGTGAATCCTTCAACTCAATTGTGCCAAGAGATGTTTACAGGATATAATCTCTTTTCATATAAAATAGAACTTTGTCACTTCACAACAATATTGAGGCTCAGAGTACACACTCATATACACACACACACGCACGCACCTACATACACACACACACACACACACACACACACACACATATATGTATATGTACATACACACAAGCCCATGCATAAACCTTTACACACACACAGCTACACACACACACACACACACGCGCGCGCCGCACGCGCGCGTACACACGCACGCACGCACACACACACACACATATAAACTCAATTCTTCTCATCTCGTGCCTCTTTGGAGAGCAGAATCCAAGTCAGTAAACTTCTTTGGCCCTGCTCCTGCTGCGCGGAGCAGGGAGTCTCCCTGCTCCGCGCAGCGCGATCAGGACACGCCCCCTGCCTCATCCAGAGCAGATCTCTGCCCCGACATCGCTGCGTGTCTCTGTGATCCTCTGATCCGGGATCTTGGGTCCCAAAAGCGATCAAACCGCTCCGTAGGCGCTGATCAACAGTTATCTGCTTTTCCGGGTTCACTCGCCTCACCATCTTACTCCATTCGCCTCCACTCGCACTCCACAGTACACACACACTACACTCCTCTCCTCTCCCGCCTCTCCGATCGGCAGATAATGATACAAGATCGCCACCTACAGGTTGGGAAGGGTGAATTACACCTTCAAAGCTGCTCCAGGTCGTATCCTAGCAACCCCCGCTGAAAAACGTCCTTGACGAGTTTATTCGTCACGGCACTCAACGTTCGGATTCAACATGACGAGAAAACTCGTCACCGGCAGTCAATGAGTTTTAAATACAATTTCATTTTCCCACATGATTCAGATAAGAATTAAAGGTTTGGATAAAAAATTACAAACCAAAAAAAAAAAATGCTATAATGCTTCATCTGAGGCTGTTCCATCAGTATAGGGAAATAATCAAACTTATCAAAACAAGATACATTCATTCATTCATTCATTCATTCATTTTCTTCCGCTTTTCCATTTTCTGGGTCGCGGGGGCAGCAGTCCAAGCAGTGTTCTGCTGCCCAGAACACAATGCACCAGCCCCCATGAATCCTCCCGTGGGTGGTGGGTCCACAGGCTCATGTAAAAAAAACAAAAAACAAGATTCAATCATTTAAAATTATGGAGACAAGCTGATGACAACACCAAGACAAGTTAAAGAGGGATTAGATATTATATTCAAAGTAGAGTAGAGTATAATATCCTCTGCAGAGTGGCTGGGCACTCCCTTAGAGATAGGGTGAGGAGCTCAGTCACATGGGAGGGGCTCGGAATAGAGCTGCTGCTCCTCCATGTCGAGAGGAGCCAGCTGAGGTGGCTCAGGCATCTGATCCAAATGCCTCCCGGCCGCCTCCCTCGGGAGGTGTTCCGGGCATGTCCCACCGGGAGGAGGCCCCGGAGAAGATCCAGGACATGCTGGAGAGACTATGTCTCTCAGCTGGCCTGGGAACGCCTTGGGGTCCCCCCGAGGAGCTGGAGGAAGTGTCCGGGGTGAAGGAAGTCTGGGAGTCCCTCCTTAGACTGTTGCCCCCGTGACCCGGGCCTGGATAAGCAGAAGAAAATGGATGTATCCATCCATTTTAGATATTATACTTCTTTCTTTCTTGTTCTTTCTATAATTCTTGCTCCTCATTTTCATTCCCATTGATGTATGACAATTATTTTATATTCATGTTAAATAAATTAAACATCCTTCATCAGAAACATGCCTGAAGAGGTTTTAGATGACCTTCAAACCTTCTTTATGGTTAGCGGTAAGATTCTGTGCAAAGCTCTGCCCACAAGCAATTCGGAGAATGCTCCCACACAGCAATTCTCCATCAATATACAAAAGCATGACACAAAACTTTACACTACAACGTCACAAACCTGATGCACGCTGATTGTGCAGTGATAGCACTCTGAAGGGGGAGTGACTTAACACGGAGAGCAAAGGGAGGGGAGATTCAATGTCAAAAATGGAACTTTTAAAACATGTTGATACTTTTTTGGTGAGTAAAGCATTTTCAACACAATAAAAGTTAACATGGTGATCTAAATATGTTACGTGTTAGGAATTAATACCCCATAGAAGTGAAATACCCTGTCTTTAATCAAACATAGTACACACAACACAAGAGAAGGGAAGTAGTTTGAAAAATATATATGAAATCTTTGTATTTGCTTCTCGTCGCAATTCACTGTGTGATTCTGATTCCATTTTGAAGCATCTTTACACTGTGAAAATGGTGAGTTAGCAAAAGCACAACTCGTACCCAATTTGATTAAGTATGCTCTTCTTTCTCATGCGTTATGCTCATGGAAATGGTAACGCTAAGTGCTTTATATTCCACATATACTACTCCCACCTGCTTCGGTGACATGTACATACAGCCATTAGCCTGGTGTGTGACAGGCGTGGACAAAATGGAGCTCTTCCCACGGACCGGCAAAGGCGGCTAATCACCACAAGCGCATTCTGCCGTCTGAAACCATAACAACTTGTCAATCAAACTGACACCAGCTTTTATGAGTGCACTTATCGTACGGCTGAGGCTTGCCCACAACAACACCCACGTCTAATCACGCGTGACATTCACAATCATAACATTTTTCTCCGAGTTTGTGACATTACATAGTAGTTTCTTAATTAGAAATATATTTGGGACAGTTTGTTTAATTTGTGTGATTCTTGCCTCTGCCTATCTCAAAGTGTCATATCAAAGTCATATTTTTATTGAAAATACTAAAACTTTACAAAATCTATTAAAGAGTTATGAAGGTTACACCTGTGACTAAAATGTGATATTTTTGTTGACTAAAAGTGCTGATATTTTACTTGAAATGTTTTAAACTAAACATAAATGGATAGAACAAATGTAGAAACTAGAAGGTGGAAACATGAAGGTGTATGGAGTTTTAAAACACAGTGGAGCACTTCCTGTGCTACCACATGACATCACAAGGTGGAACAGCATGGTGGCAGTTTGAGAGAAAAACTCAGCCTAAATATACATATGTTTTGTGTTAAACGTGTGAATAAAACAAAACAAAACTCCAGGTGTGTTTCTGATGTGGATGTGTGTTTAGATCAGTATTGTGATTGAAAATGTCCAAATTAAAACAATAATTCACGGGTGTAATAAATTGTAACTATACTGCAGATGCAAGCACTGTATGTCTTCTTTAAAGATGTTTTGACCAGGATTCGCCATATCTACATATATTCAACAAAAATATAAACGCAACACTTTTGTTTTTGCTCCCATTTTTCCTGAGATGGACCCAAAGATCCAAAATTCATTCCAGATACACAACACTACCATTTCTCTCAAACATTGTTCACAAATCTGTCCAAATGTGTGACAGCGAGCACCTCTGCCCCGCCGAGACAATCCACCCCACCTCACAGGTGCGCCACATCAAGATGCCGATCCGACATCATGATTAGTGCACAGGTGCACCCCAGACTGCCCACAATAAAAGGCCACCCCGAAATGTGCATTTTTTTTTTTTTTTGCTTTATTGGGGGTCTGGGGACTCAGAACCAGTCAGTATCTGGTGTGACCACCATTTGCCTCATGCAGTGCAACACATCTTCTTCACATAGAGTTTATCAGATTGTCAATTGTGGCCTGTGGAATGTTGGTCCACTCCTCTTCAATGGCTGTGCGAAGTTGCTGGATATTAGTGGGAGCTGGTACACGCTGTCATATACGCCGGTCAAGCACATCCCAAACATGCTCAATGGGTGACATGTCCGGTGAGTATGCTGGCCATGCAAGAACTGGGACATTTTCAGCTTCCAAGAATTGTGTACAGATCCTTGCAACATGGGGCCGTGCATTATCTTGCTGAAACATGAGGTGATGTTCATGGATGTATGGCACAACAATGGGCCTCAGGATCTCATCACGGTATCTCTGTGCATTCAAAATGCCATCAATAAAATGCACCTGTGTTCTTCGTCCATAACAGCCTTTGAAGAGGAGTGGACCAACATTCCACAGGCCACAACTGACAATCTGATAAACTCTATGCGAAGAAGATGTGTTGCACTGCATGAGGCAAATGGTGGTCACACCAGATACTGACTGACTGAGTCCCCAGACCCCCAATAAAGCAAAAAAAAAGCACATTTCGGGGTGGCCTTTTATTGTGGGCAGTCTGGGGCACACCTGTGCACTGGTCATGATGTCGGATCGGCATCTTGATGTGGCACACCTGTGAGGTGGGGTGGATTGTCTCGGCGGGGCAGAGGTGCTCGCTGTCACACATTTGGACAGATTTGTGAACAATGTTAGTGAGAAATGGTAGTGTTGTGTATCTGGAGTGAATTTTGGATCTTTGGGTCCATCTCAGGAAAAATGGGAGCAAAAACAAAAGTGTTGCGTTTATATTTTTGTTGAGTGTAAGTGCATTTTGCCTCTTCTCAATGTTTCTGCAATCATAGCAACAGCTTCATACAAGCCAAAAGACACTCAGCACTACACCCAATCTCTCTTCTCCGCTCCTAACACTCACATAGACCATTATTTAAAGATCATATATTACACAAAATTGACTCTTATGAGTTTTTAGTCATGTTCAAATGTTGTTTCCTCATCAAAACAAACCTGGAGCTGTGTTTCATTTCATTCACATGTGTTTGAGTGATCCTTTATTATTAGTCTGTCTGCATCCCCAAAGCTCAAAATGCTCTGCTCCAGGTTGTGATGTCATGAAGGGGTAGTTTAAAGGAAAAGTAACGTTTTCTTTTTTTACAATCTGAGCCTTATTTCGGTAATAAAACAAGTTGTTTTACTCACCCATAGCACTTTGGTGTCATTTGGAGCAGTTTCGTAGAAGTTGTGTTGTAGCGGGATCCGTGAACGTGAGTGCTCGGGGCATAGCTTTGCGGTCTCCAAATAACACAAACTTTAGCACTTTTCAAATCACAGAAGATCGCTGTGTCAGCGTAGACTTTAAGTGGCTTCCAAAGCGGCCTGAAACCCTATATCCAGCTATAGTTTCATTTGATGACGTCATCAGAGAGGACAGTGTGCATGCGTGAACTCAGCTGTTTAGCAGGTAAACACCGCTAGTCCGAAAGAAGCTAACACCACTCTGAACTTTACTTTTCTGTTGCGAGACATGGCTGAAGATTCGGACTTTGAGACTGAAGAGGACTTACAGTATTTGAGTATGATGGCCGTCCCTACCTTTTTGAGCTTGAGTTTACGGAGGAAGAGATATTAGAAAGAAGGAAGCGAAGAGAGCTTGAGGAGCAGCGCACAAGAGAACAGCAAGAGACGGCCCGTCTACGAAAAGACAGTACCTTGTGGTGTTTATGTGGACATTGTATGTCAATGGCAACAGAGGAATAATGCCTTTGCTGTGTCGAGTGGGATTTGCGGCCAGGAGATGAACGTCTGGGTGATGATAACAGAAATCTGTGTTTGTGTTATTTGGAGACCGCAAAGCTATGCCCCGAGCACTCACGTTCACGGATCCCGCTACAACACAACTTCTACGAAACTTCTCCAAATGACACCAAAGTGCTATGGGTGAGTAAAACAACTTGTTTTATTACCGAAATAAGGCTCAGATTGTAAAAAAAACGTTACTTTTCCTTTAAGTTAACAGCTCCTTTAAACTTTTGTTCAGTCGAGACTGGCAACTATCCAAATGATTGTAATGAAGGTGTATGGAGATAAAATATCTAAAAGAGTCCATTTAAACACAGTGGAGCTGTATTACCACATGACTTTGCAAGGTGGAGTGTTTTCAATTTGAGAGAAGAACTAAGCCTAAATATACAGGATTTGTGTGTTAAATGTGTGAATGAAACAAAACCTGGGTATGTTTGTGGTGAAGAAACAACATTATAACCTAGATTAAAGGGATAGTTCGTTTTTTTGTTTTAAAAAAAAAATGTGAATCTGTATGGCGTCCCCTTCAGTAGTGTCGTGCATTAACACTGAGTTACCCCTGACAGTGTCCTCTGAGCCGAGTTCTGTCCCAGTTCTGGCGCTGACGAAAGTAGGTCCGGTGTACTGTCGAAATGGGCCGCTTCGTCAAAATGGGCCGCCTCGTCGCTACTGCGCATGCGCACCACCCCTTTAAGCATTGTTTAAAGTTTAAATGCTGTTTAAATGCCGTCGAGCTGAGTTCTCGAGGCAGAGTTGTTTTCAACAGTTACAACGCAAGTAAGTAACATTTTAACAATCTATTGGTTTTATTGTATGTTTTAACCAATTAAGCATGTCACGAACGATATGTGAATGTTAGATTTGCGGCAGAATATCTACGTCAGATGATCATAGTTTGGATTTAATATTTGACTGCATCATTATTGTTTTCATTCCATCGTATTTTGTTATTTTGTGATGTGAACGTAGAAAACGTTGTATATATATGTTATGTGATGTTCTCATTACATTTGTTTAATGTTTCATGCGGTACAGTTTTTTCATTGCACACTTAATTTCTCCTGTGTGAGATCAATAAAGTCACTTCTTCTTCTTCTTCTTCTTCTAATTGTTTCTAACAGGAACGCGTTCATTAGCTCAGTGAAGACGTCTTGAAGGCTCGACTAGAGGTCGCATGTGCTCCTAGACGCATCATCGTGATAAATTTCCTTCCTTGGATGTATATACTGTATATATTTTTGTAAATAAATGTTTTTTTCTGTTGTCCCTTTTCCTGTCCTCATAAATCATTATTTAATGGGTCAAGTGGGCTGTCAAAATGAGCTCCCTTCAGTCAGAGCCTGATTTGATAGATAATATAAGCATGTCGGAATGAGCTCCCCTTACCTATACTCATATAAATGGGTAAATAATGGTGATTCTATTGAGCTGTTTGCATTGTCTTTAGTCATGTAAAATTCCAACTCATTTATATATGCGTAGGCAGTTCATTTCGACATGCTTATATTATCTATCAAATCAGGCTCCGACTGAAGGGAGCTCATTTTGACAGCCCACTTGACCCATTAAATAAGGCTCCCACTGTAGAATCACCATTATTTACTCATTTATATGAATATAGGTAAGGGGAGCTCATTCCGACATGCTTATATTATCTATCAAATCAGGCTCTGACTGAAGGGAGCTCATTTTGACAGCCCACTTGACCCATTAAATAATGATTTATGAGGACAGGAAAAGGGACAACAGAAAAAACATTTATTTACAAAAATATATACAGTATATACATCCAAGGAAGGAAATTTATCACGATGATGCGTCTAGGAGCACATGCGACCTCTAGTCGAGCCTTCAAGACGTCTTTACTGAGCTAATGAACGCGTTCCTGTTAGAAACAATTAGAAGAAGAAGAAGAAGAAGAAGAAGAAGAAGTGACTTTATTGATCTCACACAGGAGAAATTAAGTGTGTAATGAAAAAACTGTACCGCAGGGAACATTAAACAAATGTAATGAGAACATCATATAACATATATATACAACGTTTTCTACGTTCACATCACAAAATAACAAAATACGATGGAATGAAAACAATAACGATGCAGTCAAATGTTAAATCCAAACTATAATCATCTGACGTAGATATTCTGCCGCAAATCTAACATTCACATATCGTTCGTTACATGCTTAATTGGTTAAAACATACAATAAAACCAATAGATTGTTAAAATGTTACTTGCGTTGTCACTGTTGAAAACAACTCGAGAACTCAGCTCAATGGCATTTAAACGGCATTTAAACTTTAAACAATGCTTAAAGGGGTGGTGCGCATGCGCAGTAGACGAGGCGGCCCATTTTGACGAAGCGGCCCATTTCGACAGTACACCGGCAAGTAAGCTGGGACATTAAATAAAGCTTGTTTTTCTTTTCAAGACAATACCAAAAAGTGATATATTTGCATCAGAAAACAGTTGCACACGAAAAAGTCAGCAGTCTAAATCGCTTGGTGCTATTTTCTCTTGAGTCCTATCACTGCGCGCTTATTATTAGCCTGTTCACTTGTAAGTGGCGATGTTTACAAGTGAACAGTCTAATAATATTAATAAAACAATAGTGTTTACAACTCATGGTCATTCCATTTTCAACATAACAAAAAAAAAAGAAAGGAATCTGTATCGTCTACAGCAGGGGTGCCCAATCAGTCGATCGCGGTCTACCAGTCGATCGCAGGCAGAGTGTCAGTCGATCGCATATGGATACGTTCAGACTGCAGGGCTTAAAGGAAAAATAACGTTTTTTACAATCTGAGCCTTATTTCAGTAATAAAACAAGTTGTTTTACTCACCCATAGCACTTTGGTGTCATATGGAGCACTTCCGGAGATGTTTTAGATTTGCGATCTCCATAATGTGAGTTCTCGGGGCACATGTTTGCGGTCTCCAAATAACACAAACTTTAGCACTTTTCAAATCATAGAAGCTCGATGTCTTAGTCTACGATTTCGTTTGGTCAAAAGTGGCCTGTAATCCGAGATTTAGCCATAGTTTCGAGTAGATGAGGACGCCAGTGCGCATGTGCGGAGTGTGCTCTCAGCTCCCGGGACCCAAACATGAAACGCAAAGCTGTAAACTATGGATAAATCTCGGATTACAGGCCACTTTTGACTCAAATGAAATCGTAGACTAAGACATCGAGCTTCTATGATTTGAAAAGTGCTAAAGTTTGTGTTATTTGGAGCCCGCACGGGGCATATTACATGCTCGGGGAATATATTATATGCCCCGAGCTATGGCTAGAAGTCGCGCTAGGCTAACGCTAATCTAAAACATCTCCGGAAATTCTCCATATGACACCAAAGTGCTATGGGTGAGTAAAACAACTTGTTTTATTACCGAAATAAGGCTCAAATTGTAAAAAACGTTATTTTTACTTTAATGCTCAATTCCGATTTTTTTGTGAAATCTGATTTTTTTTGCGAGTTCGTTCACATTTCCAATTAAATGCGACTTGTATGTGATCTCCAGTGTGAACTTTTAATGCCCCAAAAGTGTCCCGCATGCGCCTTGGAGGGCAGGACGAGGTCACATGGAGTGAGTGTGCTCAATGTTTATGGAAGTAGCCTAAAGTTGCTGTCGTACCGGAGCCAAAACATGTACAGCTTATTTGTTTTAAGGAGGAGACGGAGAAGGACAAGGTTTTTGGCCACGGCGTTTTGTGGGGCAGTGGCAGCAATGTCTGCAGAAAGGAATGTGTTGGTGCGGAGTCGCAGCCAAGAGTGGTGGGATTGCTACATGCTTCGCCGCTTCACTGATACGGAGTTTATATACTATTTTCGCATGACGAGAAGAATGTTTGTGTACATTTGTGAGCGCCTACTTGTACCACTCTCGCTGGAGGAAACTCGCTCAGGTCAGATGAATGCGACCTGGCCGTTCAGACTGATGTCGCATGCCAAAAGATCGGGTATGTATCGGTTTTAGGACCACATATCTTGGGCTACGTTCATACTGCAACCCTAAGTGACCCCAATCCGATTTTTTCTCCCCTATGCTACTTTAAAAATAATCTCACTCCAAAGGCCCATATTTGCCATGTCTAACAGGTCATTCTAAAATGGACTAGAATGCAGGAAATCACATCTAAAAAATCCCCCCTTCTTGGTAGATCTCAGCACACCATCAACCTCAAAAGTAGATCTGGGTTAAAAAAAAAAGGTTGCGCACCCCTTGTCAACAGGATAACTTCATTAAAGGCAAAGTAACGTTATTTTACAATCTGAGCCTTCTTTCGGTAATAAAACAAGTCGTTTGACTCACCCATATCACGTTCGTGTCATTTGGAGCTGTTTGAAGAAAGTTATGTTGTAGCGTAACCATTAGCATTTGTTTTCGGGGCATTACTTTGCGGTGTCCAAATAACACAAACTTTAGCACTTTTCAAATCATAGAAGCCCGATGTCTTAATGTAAGAAATCGTTTGAAGCAAAAGTGGCCTGTAATCCGAGATTTATCCATAGTTTTCAGCTTTGCGTTTCATGTTTGGGGCCCAGGCGCAGTCCGCGCATGCGCACTGGCGTCCTCATCTACTCGAAACTATGGCTAAATCTCGGATTACAGGCCACTTTTGCTTCAAACGATTTCTTACATTAAGACATCGGGCTTCTATGATTTGAAAAGTGCTAAAGTTTGTGTTATTTGGACACCGCAAAGTAATGCCCCGAGCAAATGATACAGCACCATGTTAAAAGATACGGGATCATTAGTAGAACAGAACGGCTCAACATAAGTTCTGCGATACTGCTCCAATTGACAGAAAAATGCTATGGGTGAGTAAAACTACTTTTTTAATTGCCGAAAGAAGGCTCAGATTGTAAAAAAAAACGTTAATTTGCCTTTAAGTTGCTCAGGCCATTCTGTGTGGAGTTTGCATGCATGGTCTGGGTTCGATCCCCGGGTCGCCCGGGCCTATCTGTGTGGAGTTTGCATGTTCTCCCTGTGTCTGGGTGGGTTTCCTCCGGGCACTCCGGTTTCCCCCATGAACCCAAAACATGCTTCAGGTAAAATCCTCCAGCTTAGGTCCTGACCAAACCAAAGCAAGAATATCATGGAGATGGGCCTTGGGCGCAGTAATGTGCTGCCCACTGCTTCTAATAACAGGATGGGTTAAATGCAGAGAAAAAATTCTCCAGTGTGAGATCAATAAAGTCACTTCTTCATTCCATTAACTGTTTACATGTCAATACCCCACTAGTCATAAGCCAAACGTTCAGGAGCTCGCCTTATTCTCTGTGTTTGGGTGCTCGCTGGTTCATTCACAATTTCATTTAATTTATCTCCTTCCAGTTCAAGACCGGGTACAATCTCTGTTTCAGGAGGATCATACAATTGTTCTGCAATCACATCATTATTCTCAGGGTTTGTGCCTTCACAAGAAATCTTGGTTGCAATCAGCTGATCAATGTGCTTCTTGCTTATTTGTCAATCTATGTTTACCAGATAAGTAAGAGGACCTAGTACTTGCTTAATTGCACCATATTTTCCTTTCTTTCCTTTCTTTCTTTCTTTCTTTCTTTCTTTCCTCTTTCTTTCCCCTCCCCGGAAATTCTTAACCAGCACTGCTTGATTTGGCTGTAACATTCTCCCACGGGTTTGGTTGTTTTCAACCTTTTTTCTGCTTTTCTTGCATTTGCACAGAGAATTTTGGTGTAACCTGTGACAACCCGGTTCTGACATTTCTCTTTAGAAACAACTGAGAAGGTGTTTTCCCTGTTGATGAAGATGGTGTGTTTCTGTAACTGAATGTAACTGAAGGTCATTGCAATGTTGCAATGACCGCCCAAAATCTTTCCGTTTACCCAGTGACTGCTTAAAAGTCTGAACTAACCTGTCAGCTAATCCATTGGAGGCTGGAACTAACTAACTGTGGGCCATTATCCGAAACAACCACTTGGGGGAGCCCATAAGCTGCGAATAGACTCCTCATAGCTTCAACAGTAGCTGTAGCAGCGGTACTTGTCATCAATTTAACCTCTGGCCAATGTGAATACGCATCACTAACCAACAAAGATTGGTGTTTTGCTTTTTCTGCAAAATCTATGTGAATTTGCTCCCATGGCAGCTCTGGCCATTTCCATGGATGGACTGGTGCTTTGTTAGGTGAATGTCTGACAGGTAGGACAGCTATCTACCATGGCTTCAATTTCATTATCCAAACTGGGCCACCAAAATGGCTTCTAGCTAATGCCCTAACAATGCCCGAATGCTCTTCATATAGCTCTTGTCTCAGTGATGTAGGTATTATTACTCTTAAATGCCACAAAACACAATCTGCTTCTATGGTAACTTCATCACGTCTGTTCCAGTATGGTTTTAATTCACCATGATCCACATGTTTTGGCCATCCGGTTTGTGTTAAATGTCTCACTTTGGTAAGTATTTTGTCCTTGTCTGTCTTTCTTTATGTCTTTTGCTGACATGGGGATTGATTCTAGCCACTGCACTCTGAATTCAGGGTTGCTTTGTGGCGCCTCTTTCTGTAAAGGTAATTGGGATAACCCATCAACATTGGCATGTAGATTATGTCCTACTGATACGCTAACAGTAATAAAGCCCATCTCTGTAGATGCGCAGCAGCTAATGCTGGTACTCCTGTCTTTTGTTCCAGAATTTTTACTAGTGGCTTACAGTCAGTGACCAATACAAATTTCCTGCCATAAAGATAATCCCGGAATTTATGTACAGTACACCAAAAATTATGCTTAACGCTTCCTTCTCAATTTGTGAGTAGTTTACCCCAGTTTTACTCAAGGTACACGAAACATATGCTATTAGTCTTTCACTACTGTCAGTCATTTGGTGTGATATCACAGCTCCTAGACCATATGCACTAGTAACACAAACCAGTAAAATCTGCAATTGTGGATCTAAGTGAATGAGAACCCTTGAAGAGGCCAAGTGTGCGTTTGCTTCTTCAAACGCTGCTTGACATTGGGTGGACCAGTTCCACTGCCTGTCCTTCTTTAGCAACACTGTCATGGGCTTGATAATTACTGAGAGGTTTTCAAGAAACTTCCCGTAGTAGGTCAGTACACCTAAAAATGCCCTAAGCTCTGTAACATTTTTAGGGACTGAAGCGTTGACTATCGCTTCCACTTTCTCGGGTACTGGGTGTAACCCTTCACTGTTAATTTTGCATAATGTTACACTTGGTTGACTGAAGCTACATTTGTCTCGGTTCACCCAAATGCCTCTGTCTTGTAGACGCTGTAACATCTGCTCCACATTTTCCCAGTGTTCGGCTTCTGTAGAACCTGTAATTAATATGTCGTCAAGGTAGCATACAACTCTTGGTAAGCCCTGAGGAATCTGATCCATAGTACGTTGGAACATTGCCGGTGAACTAGCTATTCCATAGGGTAACCTATTCATGTGGTAGAGCTCTTTTGGTGTATTGATGGTCAAGTACTGCTTAGATTCATCATCTAGCTTCACCTGCTGGTAAGCTTACGTGAGGTCTAAGTATTTTCCCCCAGCTAACTTGCCAAACAGATCCTGTGTTTTAGGAAGTGGGTATTTGTCTACCTCTAGCCAAGGGTTTATTGTTACCTTGTAGTCACCACAGATTCTGACAATTGGGGTTGCCCATTCACTGTGCTCCACTGCAGTGCAAACTCCCATTTCCTGCAACTTAGCTAATTGTTTGTCGACTGCTGCAATAAGTGCGTAAGGCACTGATCTAGCCTTGCAGAATTTTGGATTGGCATTTTCCATGACTCTCAGTTTTGCTTTTACACCTGAAATGACCCCGTGGTCTGCAGTGAACACAGGAGAGTATTTCTCATACATCTCTGCGAGAAGATCAGCTACTAGTAAATGATTCACTCTAGACCAGTCTAAACGCAGGTGCTGAATCCAATTTCTGCCCATAAGCATTGGACCACTAACATTATCAGCTGTTTAGTTTGCTCACCACACTGTATCTTCACTTGAATTTGATCCATGAGTACAGTTGGCTCTGAGGAGTAAGTTTTAAGATGTACATCACATGACTGCAGTTTACACTTTTTAAACCGCCGTTTGTACAGATTCCCTGACATTACACTCATAGCTGCACCTGTGTCAACTTCCATCTTAATTTTAACACCATTGCATCTCACCATTACTATGTATGGCTTCACATACTCACTGTCACCTTTCACTGTAAACAGTTCATGGTCCTTGACCTCTGGTAATTCAGTGTCTGCACAGTTCTCAGCTCCTGGAGGCTGTCCTGGCATGTATGCCACTCCCTCCGAGGGCAGTGCTGACTGTTGCCTCCGTGTTGCACTTGTGCCCTTGTCTGGCGGTTCTCTCGCAACATACAGGGTGTCTTGCTCAGCTGGAGCGCTCCTCGCTGACGCTCACTGTCTGCCGCCATGCTTGCCTGGTTCTTTGGTTCTGCACACTCGCTCCAGCTGCCCTTTCTTGTTGCACGCTCTGCACTGGAAATCTTTGTATCTGTAGTTCGCAGGCGAATGTCCTTCTCTCTGGCAACGGTAGCACACGTTGTCTCCACCACTGGCATTTGTCTTTTGTTTCCTCTCTGAATTTTTTTGGCGCGCATGATCTTTTCCCTTGTAGCTGCTCACACTGTCTGTTTTTAGCGGGGTCTGCTGAATAATTTTCAGACTGCTCGTGGTGGACTCAAAATTGTGCACAATGTCCATGACTTTTGCCCACTTCAGCTTTTCTCCATATGCAGCACTTAACAGCTTAGTTCGTAGCTCTTAAATGCTAATTCCATAAACTAGCTGATCTCTTAGTTGCTCGTCCAGCTTGTCACTAAACTCACATGTTACACAGGGCTCTCAAGTCTCACGCATTGAGAGTGTGACACACGTGAGAAATGCCACACATGGCATTTCTCACGCAGATTTTTTTTTTTTTTTAATTTATAATTTTTTTTTTTTTGTGCCCAGAAAATCGGTCTGTGTGGCTCAGTTTATGCAGGCACCGCGCGTTTTCAGCGAACCCCCCCCCTGCATGTAGTTGCAAGTCCTTTTAGCGCAGCAACATATTCAGCGGCTGTCTCTCCACTTTGCTGCTTTTGAACATGGAATGAGTAATGTTCACTTAACGCGTTTTTCTTTGGCACATAGAATTCCCTCAGCGCTTTTAAAATGTCCTCTAATGTGCAATCAGACGGCTTTTTCGGTGCTAGCAAGTCTGTCAGTAATGAGAAAGTCTTTGAACCTACCACGGATAAGAAAACAGTCCTTTGTTTTTCTTGCTCTATTCCGTTGGCTTCCACAAACTGTGCAAATCGTTGCTCATATGTCTTGAAACTTTCACTGCTTTTGTCGAAGCACAAGTCCGTCTTGCTGCTGAACACAGCCATCGTTTTGCTAGTTGTCCTCTGCTAGCTTCACCGACATTCGAGCATCTGCGTTCCGCTTCCAAAGTCGTGGATAACTATTCCACACCTCGACGCCAGTATTCTGTGTCCGAGTGGGCATGCATATCACATACAATGATGAAGGCAGAGGTAGAAGTGCTGGAGCGTTTTGGAGGGACAAACTCTTCATATTTTAACAGTGATACCATAAATTAATTTAAGATGAGAATTAATGTGAAACTGAAATTTGAAAATACGTATGAAGTGCTAAAGGGACAATGACATGGAACCTTTTCTAGTGGTTGTTTCCATGGAGATAACATTCTCTCAAAGAAACACTTGACTTTGCTTTACACTTATATGTATTGCATTTATTCAAGTATAGTTTTTTATTGCTAAAAACATTTCCTGAAAACAGGTGATTGACCTTTGCCTCTACCACCTGACCTGTAACTTGCCGTAGTGGTCTTGCCTTTTTGTCTCCATGGACACAAATGTTTATTGCCATATGGTGAAAGATTCCAGGCAAAGCAATAACAAACTTACTCGTGGAGGCAAGCAGGTGGTACAGACATATTGAGGGGCAGATGCTCAACCAAGAAAAAAAGGGCACTTTTCCATATCGCTTAAAATGGACTCATCCACAGTAACCAAATGATTTTACTCCTTTAGAGGCTTTTGCTTTCAGGTGTTTAAAACAACTTTACACATGTGCTGTCTTCAGGGGCAAATATTAAACAGAAAATATATGTTGAACACGAGTGTACTTATGGCAAAAGTGGCAGGTGCTTGAGCACCGCCTGGGCTCTGTGTACATCCCTGACTCTAAAAAAATGTAATAAAAACATAAGAAGAATAATAATAATAAGAAGAAGACACGCTTTATTCATATAATTTCCTAGGGAAATTATTTCTCTGCATTTGACCCATCCTTCAGGAGCAGTGGGCAGCTCGTCTTTCAGGCACCCGGGGACTCCATCTCCATGATCTTATTGCTCGGCTTGGTCAGGACCTAAGCTGGAGAATTTTATACATATTTGCTAAAACCCTTTCCCCTTAAAGGTCCCATGGCATGAAATTTTCAATTTCTGAGGTTTTTGAACGTTAATGTGAACTCCTCTACCCTGTTTAGGGCCCCCCCATGGCTAAAAGTTGCGAAATGTCTAAACTGAGCATTTGCGATCCTTTTCTGCGTTTGAAAAAAAGACAGCTCAAACGGGCCATTCTGAGCAAGGAAACTATGTAACGTCACATTGAAGAAAAAATGCAAATGCAGTTCCACCTCCCGTCTGGATGTGTACCCACCATCACGGCCAGAGTTTGGACCGCGAACCAGCTATGCAATGCGAAATGCATTTTTTTATTTGCCTGGAGGCACGTGAGAATGTTTCCAGGCTCCGATGTCCTTTATCCGAGCCACTGGACCTCTGAAACAGCAGTGGTTTAATTTTATTTTCTGTGAAAATGTGTTTTTTTTCATTGAAACGCCTCTCCTTTCTTCCTTCGCGCATAAAACGCGGAATTGAAGCCAGCGCACATCGCACCGCTAAAACAAGGAAACAGCGGAGAGTTTGGCCCCTCCCACCCGCTGCTCTGGCCTCTCTGTGTCCTTCTCATTTGCATTCAAGCAACAACGCCCATAATGAGGTGTTCAGAGAGATATTTTTTGAGTCTACCTGTGTTCATGGGTCTTTCTCATGCACTGAGTCTTGAAGAAGGATTCTTTTACAGTATTAGGGAACCATTAAGGCGCCATATAAAAGCATCAAGTACCATGTCATGGGATCTTTAATGTTGACTTCTAACCTGTGTCCTCTCTTTGCAGGGGCTTAGTGCCATGGTCTCATCACAGACTGCACACACCAGAGCACAGAGGGCAGAATGAGCTCCCAGGACAAGTGGGTTACACTGACCCCAGCTGAGTTCGCCCTATTGCAGGAGTACACACACTGTAAGTACATATACTTACTTAGTACAATGTAACGCCATAGTCTGTACTTATCATGGTTAGTATGGTTACTTATCATCGATCAATATAGACAAGTCTTGAATGCAGTGCTTTGTGTTAAGAATTATCATTACTTTTTGCTTTATTTTCACTCACGTTAACACATACAAATCCTAGATTCAGCCACAGATTGCATACAGAAGTGGACTAAGGGAGTGTGACGTCACCCATAGCATTCACCTCAAGTCAAATGAAGCTCATCGAGGCTTGCAGTTTTTGGAGCCACATTCCATATTTGGAATTCCAACTGTGAGTATCATAGCAACCAAAGAACCAGTGGCCCACACCACTAGTTTAGCAGGGAGAGGGCAATGCTGTCAATCAAACCTGTTGCTATGCGACCTCGGGGTAAGCAGGCACCTGAATTATCTGTTATTGATCAAAATAGTGAAATAAAAACACCAGGATCACGTGGAGTGGGTTAATACGAACATTTTAAGACCAAAATGTCAAGCCCGACAACAGCAGTTACTGAGAAAGGGGAGACTGTTTTTCATTAGAGAGTGAATTGGAATCGATGGAGTGAAAGCACACCCATGCTCCTTTTTACTTTGTACTCGTCCTGGAGTCTGTAAGCTGTTTATGCACAAGCCCCTCTCTCAGCAGTATGTGTGCTGTATCACATGTGGACACAAACCTGCTTCCTCAGATTTCCATTTAATAGATACATGTCCATGTATCTATTAAATCTCCAGTTTATTCCACTCAGCTGTGATCACTACTGTGGACCTTTTTAGTTTTCAGGGTCTTGCTTTTAAGGGTGCTGCTTTAAAGGTGCATTGTGTACCTTTTCTGGTGGAGGATCCGTCAAATGTTTTTCTTCATGGAAATGTTATTACTTTGTCTGGAATGTTTCACAGTATGACGTTAAACGTTTCTATCTTCATGGAGACCAAACCAGACCAATTTACTGGTCAGCTCTGTGGAGAGGCGACCCCGCTCACAGTCAGAATGCCTGTTTTTCTAGGTATTTTTGATCTGTAAAAACACCTGTAATTGAATAAATGGCTGGAAAAGAAGAGCTGTTTAATTTCATAGTGTGGAACATTTCAACAGAGCAATGGCGTCTCCATGAAAAAAAAGCACTTGACAGATCCTCCACCTGAAAAGTTACCTTTAACCATGACAGCTTTGTGCCTAATCTTAACCAGACACAAACTACATATGTTAGTCATTTGTACGCCATCGTACGCTAAATGTTGACAGTCAGATGTATTTGTGACATCTTTTAAACTGCAAATTTCCCAATGCAAGAAGAATTAATTTTAGAAATGTATTGGGGATTTAAAATGTAAAAAAAAAACCAAAAAAAGTCTAAATGAGCGTTATCACCTCTAATAACATTTAATAACAAACTAAGACAACAACTATAAATGAAATAAAAATGGGTGAAGGTACATTCTGGTGGATGTCTGCAGTCTCTTGAATATTTTGGTCAATTTGTGCAGCTCTACCTGGAAGTGTTCAAAAGCAAATGATATACAAGTCACATTTCAAAAACTTTCAAATACTGCCTTTTCAGACCAACTTCCCCTCCCCTTGTGTTTGTGCAGACATGTCCGCTCAGGCTGTAGCGCCGGCTTTAGTGCTCTGAATCATTTATTGGCTGCTCTACAAACGACCACTTAGCACTGCAGGCTAAAATCTGAACGATTTCAGGTCTGAAAACAGGGACACACCTGGCAGGGCATCAGATGTGCAGCCCACGCATTGCTAATCCTTACTAATTAAAGGGCTAAAATTAACCTGAAATACACAGACGGAAGCAGAGACTCAAGTTCAGCTCCAGTCAAATTGGGGTGAATTTGGAGATGAGCTCCATGTTAGGAAAAGGATAAAAACACCAGGACCATGTAGAGCATGTTAATGCAAAACTTTTAAGACCCAAATGAGGAGCCTGACTGCAGCAGTTACAGAGAGTTCATAGTGAGCTTTATTGTCGAATTCTGCCATATTTACACGACATACAGTGAATCGTAATTTTGTTTCTCCCTGGCCAAGCAGAGACAGTGATAGTGACGGCCAGGGAAGGGGCCCCAGAGCATGCGCGCGCCACCATCTTGGAGATAACAGAGTAGAAAAAGATGCAAGTACAATCAATAACAATATTCACAAACATATTAGGACAAAAAAAATGGGACAGGCAACACACGGCGTCTTTTTGTGTGGTGAACAAACGGGAGGGTGGGGAGCTGGAGCAGAACAGAATATTGATGAAATTGATCGATGCAGTCTGAATCGCCTTTGTGCTCACTTCCTATTTGGAACGTGGTAGCTAGCGGGTTAGCTATGTCCATTTATATGTAGTCTATGGCTGGAAGTTGATTTTTACATTTGTATTCTGACATGAATTGCACTAGAAAATACAGACAAATCACAGCTTAAAAGGGGGATGTATTAATGGGGTATTATGGGGTGTTAACACGGATCTATGTCCCGGCTCCAGACCGATTAGTGGCTGCTCCAGGTGCTGCAACTCCCGGGAGCTTGGGCCCAGAAAGAATTCTCCCATAGAGCACAATGCATTTTTGGGAATTCAAACTGTCCATGTTCAGCTGACAGGGCATCCACAACTTTCACAAAGGTCAGATTTTGTAGGGATTCTTTTCTATTTTAACAACACAAACTTCAAAATCTTCAAATCGCCTAAAAATTTGCTTTGTAAGACTCAGCCTTGCCCCGTTCTGAGCCAGCGCTTGCTCTGCTTTAGCAGCTCTCGCTCTGATTGGTCCGAACAAACCACGCCATGCACGTCACAGATGTTACACGGGTGAGAGGAACTAGCCCATACTGAGGAATTAATGCAGAAGAGAAAATTATTATTATATATTTGCAATTCTGACTGCAAGTATCATAGCAACCAAAGATCCAATGTGGAGCAAGGCTATTAAAGGTAACGTTACTTCCTTTACAATGCTGTCAATCAAACCTGTTAACGCTAGCAGGAGAGGGCAGCTCATTGGTCTGTTATTCATTTTCTTGATTTGTGTACAAAATATTGAAATAAAACCAGCAGTTTCATGTAGAGTAGCTTAACACAAATATTTTAAGATCAAAATGATGAGGGTCACCGCAGCAGTTAAAGAGAAAGGGGTAACAGTTTTTCATTGTTAAGTGATTAGGAGCCAGAGTTGATGGAGCCAGAAGTGTGCCCATGCACTTCCTATTTGGAATGCAGCTAGAGCATTAGCCATGTCTATTTATATACAAAGCTCCAAAAAGTCAGTGGAATTTTCACATAAAAAAGTTCTAATATGTGTGTCTTCTCAGATACTCTAGATGTGCTCTAGATGTGGTATTGTGAAGATTAGGGCTGGGTATCAGTGAGAACCTGCTGATACATATCTCGACACATAAGTCATGATACAATACGTATTTTGATGCAGTGCTCTTTTGATTCAATAATGATTTAATGTAATATATTTGAAATTGATCAGATACAGTTCTTCTACGATACAGTTCTACGTAGGAGTAGAGGACGCCGTCATCTACTTGCTGCAGCGGTTGTCACCCACCTAGAGACTGCCGGGATTGCTGTAAGAGTCATGTTCTTTGACTTCTCCAGCGCCTTCAACACCATCAGGCCAGCGATGCTGCGGGGGAAGCTGGAGGGTGCTGGAGTTGATGGACATCTTGCTGCATTTACCATTGACTACTTCACTGACCGTCCACAGTACGTGCGGCTGCGCAGCTGTGAGTCAGAGGTGGTAGTCTGCAGCACTGGGGCCCCCCCAGGGAACTGTCCTTTCACCCTTCCTCTTCACCATCTACACCTCGGACTTCACATACAACACGGACAGCTGCCATCTCCAGAAGTTCTCTGACGACTCGGCCATTGTGGGCTGTGTGTCTGAGGGGAACGAGCTGGAGTACCGCTCAGTCATCAGTGACTTTGTGGAATGGGTGGGTGCAACCACCTGAGCCTTAACACCAGTAAGACAAAGGAGATGGTGATCGACTTCAGGAGAAGACCACTACCTCACTCACCGGTGAACATCCAGGGGCAGGACATAGAGACTGTGGACAGTTTCATGTACCTGGGTGTTCACCTCAACAATAAACTGGACTGGTCCCACAACACCGATGCCCTGTACAAGAAGGACCAAAGTCACCTCCACGTCCTGAGGAGACTGAGGTCCTTTGGAGTGTGCAGGCCTTTGCTCAAGACGTCCATCATGGACGACACCTCGCACCCTCTGCACTGGACTGTAGAGGAGCTGAGCAGCTCCTTCAGCAGCCGACTGAGGCACCCTCAGTGCAAGAAGGAGCACTACCACAGATCCTTCATCCCCACCGCTATCAGACTGTATAACTCCACTGAATAGTCCAGATGTATGGAAACTTTTCTTTGCACTAAACTGCCTGGAGCTAATGTGGCAAGTGAATTTCCCCTGTGTGAGATCAATAAAGTCTTATCTTATCTTATCTTATCTTAGACTCAGACTTACTTAAGGCTGCCACACACTACAGGATTTTTCAGTATTAAACGATTTTTAAACATGTGCACACCACAGACAAGGAGAATCTTATGAGAATCTTCGCTCCCAAAGACTGCAGCGGAATATGGCTGTGGACCATAGGCTACACAGTTGTGAGCGCAATTGCATCAACTGTTTCCTGTCTACAGTAAAACTATTTGCAGTGAGACTCTTAAATGTTCAAAAGATCAGAGCACTGCACAAGTCAAAACTGAGTTATTATTATTTGTGAAATGTGATGCAATACTTCAGATACTTTTACAAAATAATTTAGTAAAATATCCCCCCCAAAAAAACTCTTGGCAATATCGATACAGCAGCTCACAATATTGATACAGTATCATGAAATTAAACAATACGATATATCAATATTTCAGTAAAGATAGTAAAGATACAGTGGGTTCAGAGGTATTATAGAACCAGATGTGAGGTACACAGGATGGACTTTATTTGCCCTAGCTCAGGACAAGTTGGATGTTAATAATTCAATAATTCATGCACACGGAGGCACGCTTACGCAACTGTTCCTGTCTTTAATGGGTCTGCATCTGGTCACTCTGTTTCTATTTCAAACTTCCACAAGATCTGCAGCATCTTTTTGCATAGTAAAGTGCATATGTCTTTAAGATTAAACTACTCATTTGCCCAAAACATTTTTTTTAATTTTAATACAGTGGTACCTCACCTTACGAAAGATCCAACAAACGAAAATTCCAAGTTACGAAACGCCTTCACGTTAAATTTTGGTCTCTAGATACGAAAAAAAATTCAAGTTACGAAATGCGAAATCTCAAAAATTCAAATACAGTGAACCCTCGTTTATCGCGGGGGTTAGGTTCCAGAAATAGCCCGCAATCAGTGAAATCCGCGAAGTAGGACAATTTTATATTTTACAATTATTCTACATGTTTTAAGGCTGAAAACGCTTCACCAGACACATTATACACCTTTCTGAGACTGGTATTAACATTTTCTCACATTTTTCTCTTGTTTAAACACTCAAACTTTTGTAGATTTTCATTAAAATATATTAATAGTGGGGGGGGGGGGGCACGTGACACGCGGACACCTGCACGCGGACACCTGCGCGCGGACACGTGCGCGCGGACACGTGTGTTTGTTTTGGTACCACATATCCATGCCATGTGGGAAAGTCGAGTGGAAAGCGACCTGGATATCATTTTGGGCAAGACTCAAGCCAATGCTAACAGTGCCAAACCGCTAACAGACGCCTCTGAGCACCAGTCCTCACCACAAGACCAGGTAAGACTAACCTGCGCTCACAAGATTTGGTTGCATTTCACCCCGGCTCCAAAATCAGACCGCTATCAATGCGTCGCCAATACTCCACAGCTCTCTAGGACGGGGTCGGGTTCGTGAGGGGAAAAGACCCACTGTCTCCTCTGTGCGCGCGAGTGTCCTCCCCCGCTGCGGGCTCCCTCGAATGCGGCTCTCCCCGCTGCGGCTCCCCCGGCCCGTCCATGTTGATTCTTGGCTCTTCCATGGTCCGGCTCGCACTCTCTTCCATGGCTTGTGCAAGTAAACAAAGGCCACACCTCCTGTCACCCAGGCGCTCTCGTGAAGGACATCAGAGACTGTCCCTACCACCCTGCGTCACCATCCCTGGTCTAGACCTGGTTTAGTCCTGGTTTAGACCTGGTTTAGTCCTGGTTTAGACCTGCTTTAGACCTGGTTTAGTCCTGGTCTAGTCTCTTAGCTAATCAGGGCGCAGGACAGAATGTTACACTGTAAAAAAAAAGTTACACTATAAAAAAAATTGAAAAAATTAAAAAATAAAAATTGGAAAAAAAAATCCGCGAAACAGCGAGGCCGCGAACAGTGAACCGCGATACAGCGAGGGTTCACTGTAATGCGCGCTCAGATGTGCGCTCAGCCACACACATTATATGCTTTTCTCAGACTGGATTTAAACTTTTCTCACATTTGTCTCTCGTTTAAACACTCAAACTTTCATAGATTTTCAACAAAATGTATTAATAGTGAAGTGTGGGGGATAGGGGGCGGGTGGAGAAGTGTGCGTGCGGACACGTGTGTGATAGCGCACCATGACCCGGCGCGGGGCTGCGAGCACGAGACCCGTGCTCAAACCGTGCCTCCTCTAGACCAGGTCTAAACCAGGTTTAAACCACTGGGGCTCTTGCATGCGTCTGTTCATGCGCTCAGACTGCGTGTGGTCCCGAGCGGAGGCACATCCCCTCCCCTCCTCGCTGCTCGCCTCAGCCATGACTCGTGAGGTACACCGGCAGAGCTAGCACGAAACCAGGAAATAGACCCGCACACGGTGGTTTAATCCTGGTTTAGGCCTGGTCTAGAGGAGGCACGGTTTGAGCACGGGTCTCGTGCTCGCAGCCGCCAGGTCATGCTGCGCTATCACGCATGTGTCCGCCCTCCCCCTTCCCCCCATGCAGCAGTCGCTGCTCGCCTCAGCCGTGACTCGTGAGGTACAACGGTGCTGCTGCTAATAGCAGAGCTAGCACCAAACCTGGAAATAGACCCGCACACGGCACTTTAATCCACCTGGTCTAGTCCTGGTTTAGTCCAGGTCTAGACCTGGTCCAGTCCTGGTTTAATCCAGGTTTAGTCCTGGTCCAGTCCAGGTTTAGACCTTGGTCTAGACCTGGTATAGTCCACGTTTAGTCCTGGGTCTACAGTCTCTTAGCCAATCAGGACGCAGAACACAATGTTACACTATAAAAAAAATGTTACACTATAAAAAAAAACTTGGAACGGGGCCTTGGAATGAATCAGGTTTTTTCCATTGAAATAGCTACTCAACTTATGAAAAATTCACGTTACGAAACCACTTCTGGACTGTAATGATGTTACGTCCTCAAAAACATACTTGTGTTTTGTTTCATGTCACTTCCTGTGCGACATCAGAAGGTGGAACAGTGTTTTCTGTTTCTGAACAAAAACAATTGTGTAATATGGGCCTTTTAGCAACAACTAGATGCTATTGTGGTCCTTGCTCGTTTTAATCATATTTTTGTTTTTCCAAATATTAAACTCTGCCTGTGACCCCCTTGTGGCCTCACACCCACAGTGGAGAATTTTTCACGCAGGGCTTTCACATAAGACAGAGGGGGTGCAGAATGGTGCGTAGGAATCACATGCAGGAGCAGGTGGGAGGATCCAAGTTTTTGTGCCTTTAGATAATAGTCTTTCAATAAGCAGGCCAGGTTATGAAGTATCCAGCAGTATTCTCCGATCTGCTCAGAAAGTGTTTTCACAAATCTAATAGTCATGTGGAGGTAAGGCACAACAATTTAAAGAGCGGGTATTCTGCAAATTTTACTTATTGGAGCTTACCAGGTTATAATGTTGCTAAAAAAAAAGAAAAAAAAAAAGCCTGAAGTTGGTTTATTTGTTCGTCATGGATGTTTGAGTAATCTAGCAATTACACAAAATTGACTCTTGTGAGCCATGCTTTCACCAAACAGAGCAGAAAAATTTACATATTTTAATTTATTCCAAACCATAACATAGCATTCTGATACTAAAATTTCAAACTCAATTACAATGCCAAGGAATAGACTCAATATTCAATACTGATTCTGATACCTCAATGATAATGAAAACTGTTTAGACAATAGAATCTTTTTCAACATTAAATCGCAGTACTTTCCTTTATATTTGTGTAATCTTTTGGTCGTCCAGGTAGGTTCCATAGTGGTCCATGTGTCACAGTTTCACTAAGACCCAGAATCACAGTTCACAGCAGATAATTTGGTAAGAGGTTTATTATAATGATTATGTAGAATATTGCAGAAGGTAGGTAGGCAGGCAGGTAGCAAGGCAGACAGGCACCTGGACACGGGAAAAGGTAAGTCCAAAAAATATACAAAAATTCCAAACACTAAGACTGAGCCAAGGTTCACTAACTGGTAGTGGAAACAATGACGTGGTGAGAGTGCTTGAAGAGCCAGGCTTCTGAAACTGCAGCTGCTCGGATGATGACAGACAGGTGTGCCAAACACCCATGTCATGCCCAGGTATGGTGAGGGTGTTTTCACACCAACAGCAGCTGGTGTGCCCCAAACATTCCATTCGAACCAGAAGCTCTTAGTTCAGATTGTTTTTGTTGTTATGAAGGCATCACTCGCACTCGGATCCACGGGGTACAGTCCTGTCTCTGTTCTTGTTCATTCTGTACACCTCTGATTTCCAGTACAGCTCAGGGTCCTGCCATTTGCAGAAGTTCTCTGACGACTCTGCGGTGGTAGGGTATATCAGGATATATCAGATGGACAGGAGATGGAGTACGGGACACTGATTGCAAATTTTGTGGAGTGGTCCCAGGCAAACCATCTTCTCCTGAACGTGGACAAGACCAAGTAACTGGTGAGGAGGATGAGGTCACCTGTGGAGCCTATTACCATCAAGGGTCATGAGGTGGAGATTGTGGACTGCTACAAGTACCTCACCGTTCATGTGAACAACAGGCTGGACTGGAAGGACAACTGTAATGCATGAGCATTACAGTTGTAAGAATAGCATGAGCAGACTCTACTTCCTGAGGAATGTCAGATCTTTTGATGTGTGCAGTCTGTGGTGGCCAGCGCCCTGTACTTTGATGTAGTCTGCTGGGGGAGCAGCACCAGTAAAAAGGACATTGGACGGATTGACAAATGTGACGCACCACGGAAGCTAAGGGCACATGTCGCAGAGACTGATTCTCAGAAAATGCAGTTTTTGTGTTGTTGTTTTTTTCCAAATGTGTGATTTTCGGTTTTTTTGCATAATGTGCTAGTTGAGATCATGAAGAAGCCTCTCCATGTTTCAGATAACTTCATTAGTGACGTTAAAAACATACATTTTTAATTTCAAAAATGCTAGTTTTTGGCGAATCACACGGGGGCGTGTATAAATCAACATAATCCGCCAAGCTCGTGCGCCCGCCAATCGCGTAGAAGGGGATTACGCCCTTACACCGATCAGCTGTGAGGAGCCGTGCATATGTACGCAGCACTGAGACAATATGGACATGAAAATGGACTTTTAACTTCTACTTGGACACATGACACGTTCGGGAGACCTTCGGGACAGGTTCAGGACACGTCTTTTTCTCCGAAGCTCGTGTACAGAGTGTGATTTGGCTCCGAAACATACAATACATGTGGAGATACGCCGAAAACACTGCAACACGGGGTGAGTCATGATTATGATCATATTTCTGCATCAAATGGACTTTATAGACTTTAGGACATGTTTAAATACTAATTCAGCTTCCGTGTGGTGATCTATCGTGCTGTGCTCTGTGCGGACCGCGCTCTGCGGGTGCTCACTGCAGGAATCGTGTGGTGAGCTTGTTGTGGCTCCGCAGAAGTCCTTTCACAATGCGGCTAAGCTAATGCTAACGCTGACAATGCGACCAGTGCGAACAAGAAGAGTCTCTTTAGGTTAATTTCCGCTCTATTTTTATTTATATAAAAGCTGAACGTTTTGCCATAGGCTATAGCGGTAGAGAAATACTTTATATTGATTCAATTTGACCCGTTTTGGTACTTTTGTAACTTTTTTGACTTGGCGCTAATGTAGCCATGAGGGTTTGAATGGAAGTTCTTATGGGACGCATTTGAACCTTAAATGTTTTCTTTTTGTAACTTTTTTGAATGAATTAGGCTACAATGCCAATACTAATTGATTTATTTAATAGAACTTTGAAAGTGCACTTTACTTTGTTTTTGGAATTAAAGCTAGCTTGTTGAAATTATTGAATTGTTATTAAAGTCCATTTTGATGTGACCAACAGTTTATTTATAGATATATGGCATGTATTTATTAATTGTTATTTTTTTTATTTAAATCATAGTATATTATACTGTGCTATATTATGTCTACATTGTATAATACATTGTATAATACGTGCAGTACAAAATCGACGTGCTATATATATATATATGTATATATATATATATATATATTATATATATATATATATATATATATATATGTGTGGTGCCCGTGGTGATCGGAGCACTCGGGGCTGTAACCCCCAAACTGGAGGAGTGGCTACAGATCCCAGGAAAAACATCTCAGTCTAGAAAAGTGCAGTACAGGAACAGCAAAGATACCGCGCAGAACTCTCAAGCTCCGAGGCCTCTGGGAGAGGACCCGAGCTGGATGAGAGTGAGAGGCCAACCACCGTGGAAGGTGAGGAGCACATTTTTAAAATATATATACTGTGCTATATTATGTGCAAATCGAAATTCATTTGAGCAGTATTACCTCCTGTGAAATACTCCTTAAATACCTGTACCGTGGTATTTCATTACATATTTTATTACTTTTAAAAATATATATATATTGGTTACTTTGCTATGCTATTAGTACTTCCTGACTATAAGTAAATTTTGTAGTAAACTTTGACTTAACATATTATCCTGTGTATTATTAAATTATTGAATGATTCTGACCTGGACAGAGCACATTGACAGTCATGATGGGGGAGGGCTTAGCTTAATGTCATGCAAATGAGGCAAGGAGGGCTAAAGAGACGAAAACTTCGAGAAGGATTATCTGGAAACTAGAAAATGTGGTATGGCTGCATTCAAATAGAGACAACATTTTTAAATATGGTCCGAATTTCACATGTAAGACATCATTGAAAAGCTTACAACCTGTACTTTCAGAATCTGTGAATAACTCAAAACGCCTCCGTGACGACTTGGTATTGGTTTTCCTGCGGTTAGACACAAATTGATCCGCAAAGCTGGTCACGTGATCGGTTGTGAGCTGGAGACATTTGTCACAGTGAGGGACAGGAGGACACTGGACAAACTGCTCTCCATCATGGACACTCCTGCTCACCCACTGCACCAGACCATAGAGGGACAGAGGAGCTCATTCTCCAACAGGCTCCTACAGCTCCACTCAAACAGTGAGAGATACAGGACTACATTCATACTATAATACTCCCTACAACTGTACAGCAACTCACCCTTGTGCAATAGATAATATAATACTCCCTACAGCTGTATATAGCTGGTATTAGGCCCAAATTAATATTTTATATATGAATGATTTTGTTAAAGTCTGATCTTGGGAAAATTCTATTTGCTGATGATACAACATTATTTTACCATGGAAAAGATATAAAAGAGGTCACAAATAGAGTAAACGAAGAGCTAAAAAAAATATTGGTTGGATTTAAATGTATTGATTCTTAATGTAAAAATAAATGAATAAATAATTTTATTTAATGATAAAAATAAAAAAGATGACCAGATGATGTCATTAGACATAGATGGATACAGATTAAATGAGTAAGTGAAACAACTTTTTTAGGAGTCATGATTGATGAAGGTCTAAACTGGAGGTCTCAGGTGTATATAAATTACACCAAAAGCAAAATATCCAAAGCGATTGCTGTGTTGCATAAAGTAAAGTTCTCGCTAAACAGTGCAGCATAGGGACTCAAATTATCGATTAATTCATTAATCTATAGTTGATTGACCTCGATCGACTTTATGATTAACTGATAAGTGGCATTTTTCACCTGAATTTTAGTGTTTCAATAGGGTCTTTAAAGGGATATGCCACCCCCAGGTCAAATTTGGGCATCTCCCCACAGTCCAGAGACTAAAATAAGTGGTGGAAAGCGTTTTCCTGCTCACCCAGCCATTGTCCGAGTCTGTCGCCACTGACCGCCGCGGTATCTGGTGCTCCTCCGCCTTAGAATGGAGTCTAACGTAGCCAGAGAAAGATTTCGGCCAAAAGGAATTAATTTGCTCGATGCGTTTCCCAATTACTTTGTGTGTAGTGCGCATTCATATCGAGTGCAAATAAATGTGCAAATCAACACGGAGAGCTTGCCTTGGTCATTTTGGGTGGGAACTATTTTCCAGTGCGTAAGAATACAGCCGTATCACGCAGCACGCTACCAGGGGAATCCCAGTTACGCACCGGGAAGGGAGTTCCCCTGTTGCACAACGTGGTGCGTGATACGGCTGTATTCTTACGCACTGGAAAATAGTTCCCACCCAAAATGACCAAGGCAAGCTCTCCGTGTTGATTTGCACATTTATTTGCACTCGATATGAATGCGCACTACACACAAAGTAATTGGGAAATGCATCGAGCAAATTAATTCCTTTTGGCCGAAATCTTTCTCTGGCGACGTTAGACTCCAGTCTAAGGCGGAGGAGCACCAGATACCGCGGCGGTCAGTGGCGACAGACTCGGACAATGGCTGGGTGAGCAGGAAAACGCTTTCCACCACTTATTTTAGTCTCTGGACTGTGGGGAGATGCCCAAATTTGACCTGGGGGTGGCATATCCCTTTAAGAATATAAGCTATAGTATACATAACACTGAGTCATAAATATATCATAGTATTATTATATTGTATATTCCTCAATTAATTATTCCTTAGTAAAAAGCAGACAAATGTATTGATGCTGAATAACAAAATACAGTAATCCCTCGCTCTATCGCGGTTCACTGTTTTTTTTTTTTTTCAATTTTTTTAAATAGTGTAACATTGTGTTCTGCGTCCTGATTGTCTAAGAGACTAGACCAGGACTAAACATGGACTAAACCAGGTCTAGACCAGAACTAAACCAGGTCTAAACCTGGACTGGGCCTGGACTAAACCAGGACTGGACCAGGTCTAGACCTGGACTAAACCAGGATTAAACCACCACGTGCTGCTCTTTGCTGGTTTTGTGCGGCTGGTTTGTGGCTCGGGCTGAGAGTACGCAGTCCGGGCGCCGTGGATCGATTTCGTGCTCGCAGCCCCGGTGTACGCGCAGCCTCGCGCCGGTGGTGCACGTGTCGCGCACTTCTCCAAGGGGTTGGTGTGTGTCGCGTCCCGGGACATGGCAGTGCCGTTGAATGAGCGCGGTGCGCCCTGCCCAGGACTAGACCAGGTCTAAACCAGGATTGAGGCTCTTTGCCCTGTTTCGTGACTACGGGTGCGCGGCAGCATGTAAGTTACATGCTTTTATAATTTCAAAAATATATGGTTCTAGGTCCAGCTCTACTGTGAGTTGTATGGTGATAACGCTATGGTCTTTCTCGCGAGTGGGTTCGCATCTCGTGTTCACATTCCAGAGTAGCGCCCTCTAGCGATTAGTTACAATTAATGCATTTTGTTCTGCCAATGTCTTGATCGACAATTAATTGTAAGTCGATTAATTGTTGACATCCCCAGTGCAGCATTATTAACCTTGTATAACTCTATAATCGCACCATATCTAATGTACTGTGTGGAAATGTGGGGGTCAACATGTAAAACTTACCTACAGCCATTATTTATTTTACAGAAAAGGGCTTTGAGAATTATCACCAACAGTCATTGTAGAGATTATTTGTTAAACTTTAAGTGAAAATTTATGATATTGTTGAATTAAGTATCCTCAAAGTATATCATGTATAAAGCAAAGTGCAATGTGTTACCTGTAAATATTCAAAGTTTGAGATGAGAACAAGCCACTACAATTTAAAAGGAACTGACATGTTTAAAAAACCTAGATTCAGAACCAAGGTTATGGAGCGAAGCATCGTTGTGAAAGGAGTTCATTTATGGAATAATCTTGACAAAGAAATCAAACAAACAAACAAACAAACAAACAATATTTATAAGGCGCTTTTCATACAAAATTGTAACACAAACCACCTGAATCAAAGAATCAAATACAATAACGGCATTTAAAAAATACATAAAATCTAGTGTAATGTGTAGGTATGAAAAAGAAAACTAAATTGTTGTGCTTAAAAATAAAGCTTTATGTATAAATTTGATTAATAATTGTGATTGGAATGGAATGTATTGATGAAATGTTTTATAGTCACTATCGGTGTTAATGTCTGGAAAAGGGAAGAGGGGGCAGATAACATAAGATTACTCTTCTTTCCGCTCCCTTTCATTCAATATTTTGTATTGCTACCACACTGATGATGTCTTTTTATACTTTATGAATGGAATGAAATAAAATAAATAAATAAATATTGTACATCTTACTTGATATTGTATTTTTATATTTGACTACTACTTTTCTATTTAAATCTGATTTGTACATATATATTTATTATCATTATTTTTATGTATTTTTATGTCTCATTTGACACTGGTCTATTGCTCTTTGGTTGCTATTCCGTCTATACTTTTTCCTGATTTTCATCTACTTCTTTTCCTTTCTTTCCTTTTTACCCTCTGTTTTATATTATATATTACATTTGATGAGTGAGCTATGGTACCTAAAACAATTTCCCTTGTGGATCAATAAAGTTTGTCTAAGTCTAAGCTGTGTGCAGTTGAACACAGAACCTTGGATATACATCAGTCTGACCAATTTTGGTTCGTGATCAGGTGTGAAAGTGGACCGCACTGGAGTCTATATGCTACATGAGTACTTTTTTCTCTGGTGCGGACCAAATAACCAAACTAGTGGTGTGAAAGTGCCCTCAGATAGAACACAGAAAGGAGAGGGAGATGCAAAGAGGAGAAGGCAATCCTGACACCATTGGCATGTACTAGTCTACGTGCTGTTATTCTTGTTTGAGGATGAATGAACAATACTAGGTTCAATATCGGTTAGCATCTGATTTTCTTGAAAATCTTTTTTTGAAAACCCCAAATCATATTAAATAGCAACCTAGATTAAAGCCCCAGTGTGTAGGATTCGTGGCGCATAGGTGAATGGTGCTATTGCACTTTCTGTTTTAGCTACGGCAGACCTCGAGGGTCACCCGGGCGTGTACACGAGCCGCGCGCCGCTACTGTATAAATAAAACGCGGTCCCGTTTTTTTTGTTTTTTTTTTCTTTTCTCATGAAAACACACATTCCCGATCATATACCATGACACTCTACACATCAAATGAAACCTTACAGTCTCCTCTTTTTTGACTATGCAATTCATTTCCCTGCACAACAATCACTCCCCGAGCACATGGGGCTTTTATACGGAAAAGCACAAAACGAGGTTAGCTTACCTTAGAATGCTTTGCACAGGTCAAACTCTGTATTTTACCATAAACTTGCTCTCAATTTGTCCGTAAGGATCCAGCGAATAAAATCCAGTAAAACAATTTAGTCCAAAACACGTGTTAGATCCATTACGACGTCTGATCCGGCAGCATGCTTGTGTTGTTTACCCCAAACCACGAGCCTTGCCGAAGGCGAAGGCGGAGCCCAAATGTCCTTCTGCGGCTCTCGTATTCAAAATGGCTGCCTCTGCATGGGGAAGATCCCCCTTTTATGTGACTATATCTAAGTCCAAAAGAATACTTTGATTTCATGATGGAAGTGAAAAGGCTTGGAAAACAATGTATTTTTGAATGGGTATCTTCAATTTCAGTAATTAACGGGTAAAAATCTTACACACTGTCCCTTTAAAGTTCTGTACCTGTTTTGATGATAGCATAACAATAAGCCTGAGCCATGTAATAAAGCATACGCACCAACACCCTCTTGCTCCTTCTGTTAATACCAGTGTTTTAGTGGTGTACCAGGATGACTCTGAGCCAGCCTCTCTCTCCCGTGAGCAGCACAAGGGACCATCTTCATGTCAAACCAGTGATGTATGTGTAATAAAACGCATTACATAATACGCTGGTGAGACATCAATGGGCCTTAATGATGCTATTAAACTCGGAAAGGCTTATTAAAATGGATACAAAAAAGAAATCTCATGAAAGCACAGTACACTGTTTTTCAGTGAATGAACACAGATCCAGATACTGTATGGACTTACCATAGAATGTAGAAGTGGACTAAGGGAGTATGACGTCACCCACAGCGTTTGGCTCCAGTCAAATGAAGTTCACTGAAGCTAGCAGTTATAGGGTGAATTTGGAGCAGAGTTCTATATTAAGGATAGGAAATTATTTAAAGGTCCCATGGCATGAAATTTTCACTTTCTGAGGTTTTTGAACGTTAATGTGAGCTCCCCTACCCTGTTTAGCCCATGGTTAAAAGTTGTGAAATGTCTAAACTGAGCATTTGCGATCCTTTTCTGCATTAGAAAAAATTGGAGCTCAAACGGGCGATTTTGAACAAGGCACCTTATTGATGTCAGATCGAAAAAAGAAATGCAAATGCAGTTCCACCCCCGTCTGTCTGTACTCAGCGTCTCTGTAAATCACGCCCAGAGAGTTTGGACTGCGAATGCGCTAGGCAATGCGAAATGCATTTTTTTATTTGCCTGGAGGCACGTCCGAGTGTTTCTAGGCTCGGAAGTCCTTTATCTGAGCCTCTGGACCTTTGAACAGCAGTGGTTTGATTTCATTTTCTGTGGAAATGTGTTTATTTTTCAATGGAACGCTTCCCATCTCTCCCCCTGTGCAAAAACACGGAAATGGATCAGCTGAGAGCCGAGAGTTTGGCCACGCCCCCACCCTCTACTATAGGCCAGCTCTTTTCTCCTCATTTGCATTCAAGCAACAACGCCCATAATGGCCTGTTCAGAGAGAGAAAAAAATACTCTTTCTCATCTTATCTCTGTTTGAGTGTTGATTTTGAAGAAGGATTCATTTACAGTATTAGGGAACCATTAAGGAGCCATATAAAAGCATCAAGAAGTACCATGTCATGGGATCTTTAAGGACAAAATGGCTAAATAAAAGCACCAGGATCATGTAGAGTGTGTTTAAACAAACATTTTAAGACCAAAATGACTCACAGCAGCAGTAACAGAGAGAGGGGGGACAGTTTTTCAATGTTGAAATCAGAACTGTTGATGGAGCCGTAAGAGCCCCCATGATCACTTCCTATTTGGAACGCGGGTTAGCTATGTCTATTTACGGTTTATGTCGCTGTGACGGTGAAATCCCATCTACCATAATTAACTAAATTTATTGGATTTTGTTCTGCAATGGGATGTACAGTACACATTGTGTGCACTGTGCATGCACATCTGCACATTAGTTCGAGCATATCATGTTTTCACTATTCATGTCATCCTAATTGTCGGTATCAGTCCTTTTTGATGATATAAGAAGGTGAAAGGTAAACCAGATGTCCACGGTAGAAAGCTCTGAAAAGTCAATTTATTTACATTTCCCATGATTTAATTTAATGACAAAAACACTAGAAGCATACATTCATTCCCACAACTGCCAATATGACGCCCCTATCAAAATTAGTCATGGAAACCCAGAAGACGTTTGGAAACATGCAGATAACGACTTCCTTTGGGCTCTATTGATGATAGGGTGGCCGGTTTTCTTTATCTAGATGTCAGTGTATTTTTTCTTTTTTCCTTTTATAAATTGCCTCTTAATTTATGTATTATAAATTGTCTAACTCCATAAAAAAAGATGTTATTGTAGTGTTCCGTTATTTCCCCCATGGAAAATTTGTCAGGTTGTGAAGTCTGCTGCTGTTGAATCCATGGTTTTATTACATGCCCACTGAGTGTCGGTAACTACACCATAAGTCATCATCCGCATGTTTCCAAATGTCTTCTGGTAAGCGTGAATGGAGCCCATAGAACACAATGCATTTTTTGTGAAATCAAACTGCCCATGTTTGGCTGACAGGACATCTTCGCAAAGGTTTTCATAAAGATTTTCTTGGGATTCTTCTGTATTTATGTTTCTGTATTAGGTGGTGCTGCTCTGCTCTCTCTGTCCCTTACCTCTAAGTGAAATTTCTCCCTTGTGGAGACTAATAAAGAAACCTTGAACCTTGTATTTATACAATATGAACTTTTTACAATTCATGTTTCTTATGTCACACGGTGGACTGAAGTAGATTAGAATACAAAACTTATTAAGGGACTATAGTCTAATGTTAAATGTTATTTAGAGGACAAGATTTCTTCTTCTATGATTGTGTAAAAGTGATCCCTCGTGCATAAAAGAGCCTTCACCTGGACGTCACTCTTATTATTAAAGATCCTATATTACGCAAAAATTACTATTGTGAGCGTTTAGCCATATAATGTTGTTACCCCATCAAAAACATACCTGGAGTTGTGTTTTGTTTCATTCACATGTTTGAGTAACCCTGCATTATTAAGCCTTGCTTCCATAGGGCTGATACGGGACGGAACGGCGCGGACCCTGAGTGTTTCCACTGCGCAGAGCAACTCGTACCGCCCTCTTTTAGCGGTCCCAAGCGGACCACTGAGGGTACTACCTTCCAAAGTAGTCTGGAACAGAACTGGAAACTGATAGTTTTCAAGTTACCAGTTTACCTTTAGTTCAGTAGAGATTGGCATTTCCAGGACTGAAATTATCCAAATTATTCTAGTGAAGTGTGTGGAGTTTAAAAACACAGCGAAGCTCTTCCTGTATCACCACATGACATGACATGTTTGAGAAAAGAACTCAGCCTAAATATACAGAGTTTGTGTGTTAAACATGTGTGATTGAAACAAAACACAATTCCAGGTCTGGTTGTGATGAGTAAACATTATAACATAGATCAGAAAATAGCGTCATATGGGCCCTTTAAACTAGGACTAACTCATGACTCAACCAGTAAACAAGAGTAATACTTATACTGCGTAGCCTTGTGCAGTCTAAAAGCTGAAATAAATCAAAGATAAAAGTTTGGGGGCTCTGACTTTGTTTTGTTATGTTCTTCCAGACTCCACCAAGAAGCTGAAGGATGTGCTCCAGGAGTTCCATGGCGACGGATTGTTGGCCCAATACAACCCTGAGAAGGTATGTAAGCCCATGTTCAGGACTGGCCAGTGTCTTAGTCGAGACTGTGACACTACAAAGCAGCCGCTTTCTCAGTTACTAAACACACTACTGCTCAGTCTGTACAAGTCACATTTTTATAGCCACACACCTGCTTTTCTGTTGGACCATGTCATATTTTAACTGTCTCCCTTGGACTGTTTTAAAAGAGTCACTGGCTTATTTCAGATTTGTCATTTGATTTCTTAGATTACAAAAAAGCCTGAATTAGCCTGTTTAGTTGACAGGACACATTTGTGAGTTGTGTGATGCAGTTTTCTTTTTAAATACTAAATACTAGTTTTGAATTTTAAATACTGCTGAATTTCTAATTTTGAAATTTTTAACTCAGAAAAAAACAAAATTTGTTAAAAAATTCAAACATTTTCAGTTTTCAGTACATATATTTCAAGCTCTCAAATTCAACAGTAGAAATTCAGAGTTTAAAATTTGCTGTGAAACTTTTTGCAGCAAAGAGCCAAGATGCCAAGGCCTAAGTCATTTATTTTAAGTCAGGGGTGCTCAACCTTTTTTTTTTTTTTTTTTTTAACTGAGATCTACTTTTGAGGTTGATGGTGCGCCGGGGATGACATTCCATGAGCTAGTCTCCATGTCCGGAGATCTGGTCGCCAAGGCCCCTGCCTTCGGCTGCCGCCCAGATCTCTCTGCACCGGCCCCTTATGGATCCTCCTGTGGGTGGTGGGTCCACGGGAGGACGGCCCCACGTCGCTCTTTCGGGCTGAGCCCGGCCGGGTCCCATGGGGGAAGGTCCAGCCACCAGGCGCTCGTTGGTGAGCATCCACCCCAGGCCTGGCTCCAGGGTGGGGCCCCGGTGATGCCAATCCAGGTGACCCTACCAGGGGCATAAAGCCCCCGACAACATAGCTCCCGGGATCATTCGTGCACTGAAACCCCTCCACCACGTTAAGGTGGCGGCTCAAGGAGGGGCTCGGGGTTGGGAGGAGTTCGGAGAGGCCATGGAGGAGGACTATCGGATGGCCTCAAAGAAATTCTGGCAAACCGTCCGGAACCTCAGGAGGGGGAAGCAGTGCTTCACCAACACTGTTTACAGTTCGGGTGGGGAACTGTTGACCTCGACTGGGGATGTTATCGGACAGTGGAAGGAATACTTTGAGGATCTCCTCAATCCCGCCGTCACATCTTCCGAGGAGGAAGCAGAGGCTGGGGACTCGGGGGCGGACTCGCTCATCACCCTGGCTGAAGTTACTGAGGTGGTTGGAAAGCTCCTCGGTGGCAAAGCCCCGGGTGTGGATGAGATCCGCCTTGAGTATCTCAAGTCTCTGGGTGTTGTAGGGCTGTCTTGGCTGACACGTCTCTGCAACATCGTGTGGCGGTCGGGGACAGTAGCTCTGGACTGGCAGACCGGGGTGGTGGTCCCTCTGTTTAAAAAGGGGGGCCGGAGGGTGTGTTCCAACTATCGGGGAGTCACACTCCTCAGCCTTCCCGGTAAGGTCTATTCCAGGGTGCTGGAGAGGAGAATTTGACCGATAGTCGAACCTCGGATTCAGGAGGAGAAGTGTGGTTTTCGTCCTGGCCGGGGAACACTGGACCAGCTCTATACTCTCCATCGGGTGCTTGAGGGTGCATGGGAGTTTGCCCAACCAGTCCACATGTGCTTTGTGGATCTGGAGAAGGCATTCGACCGTGTCCCTCATGGACAGTGCTCTGGGAGTACGGGGTTCGGGGCCCTTTGCTAAGGGCTGTTCGGTCCCTGTATGACCGGAGCAGGAGCTGTGTTCGCATTGCCGGTAGTAAGTCGGACCTGTTCCCGGTGCATGTTGGACTCCGCCAGGGCTGCCCTTTGTCACCAGTTCTGTTCATTATATTTATGGACAGAATTTCTAGGCACAGTCAGAGTTTGGAGGGGATCCGGTTTGGGAATCACAGGACCTCATCTGTGCTGTTTGCAGACGATGTTGTCCTGATGGCTTCATCGAACCGGGACCTCCAATGTGCACTGGGGCAGTTTGCAGCTGAGTGTAAAGCGGCTGGGATGAGGATCAGCTCTTCCAAATCCGAGGCCATGGTTCTCGACCGGAAAAAGGTGGCTTGCCCTCTCCGGGTGGGTGGGGAGTCCTTGCCTCAAGTGGAGGAGTTCAAGTATCTCGGGGTCTTGTTCACGAGTGAGGAGAGGATGGAGCGTGAGATTAACAGGCGGATGGGTGCAGCGTCGGTAGTGATGCGGTCGCTGTACCGGACCGTTGTGGTGAAGTAACCTGGGAAATCCCAGGCTGCTTTCGTTCGTTCCGATCTGAAAGACAGCCTGGCAACTATGGCAAGCGAGCTCTCCCGATTCTGGGAGTCAATCAGAGAGCGGGGAGGGGTGGCAAGACGGTGAACTGACAACTGACATGATTGGCTATGGGCTACGTATAGGCCAAATGATAGTCTGGTCTGGTCTGGGTTTTTTTTTAGATGTGATTTCCTGCATTCTAGTCCATTTTAGAATGACCGGTTAGACATGGCAAATATGGGTTTTTGGAGTGAGATTATATTTAAAGTCGCATAGGGGCGAAAAAATCGCATTTGGGTCACTTCAGGCTGCAGTGTGAACGTTGCTCAAGATATGTGGTCCTAAAACCTAAAAAAATCTTTTGGCATGCGACTTCAGTCTGAACGGCCAGGTCGCATTCATCCGACCTGGGCGTGTTTCCTCCAGCGAGTGGTACAAGTAGGTGCTCACAAATGTACACAAACGTTCTTCTCATCATGCGACAATAGTATATGAACTCCGTATCAGTGAAGCTCTTCTAATCTCCTAATCCTTAATCACTGTAAGGCGCTTTGCGTTACAATTTTGTATGAAAAGCGCTTTATAAATAATGTTTGATTGATTGATTGAAGCGGCAAAGCGCGTAGCAATCCCACCACTCTTGGCTGCGACTCCGCACCAACATGCTCCTTTCTACAGATGTGCGGGACACATTTGGGGCTTTTAAAGTTCACACTGGAGATCACATACAAGTCGCATTTAATTGGAAATGTGAACGACCTCGCAAAAAAATCGGATTTCACAAAAAAATTGGAATTGAGCATTAAAGGGATATGCCACCCCCAGGTCAAACTTGGGCATCTCCCCACAGTCCAGAGACTAAAATAAGTGGTGGAAAGCGTTTTTCTGGTGACGCAGCCATTGTCCAGGTCTATCAGTACTGACCGCCGCGGTATCTGCAGCTACTCCGCGTTAGACTGGAGTCTAACGTCGCCAGAGAAAGATTTCGGCCAAAAGGAATTAATTTGCTCGATGCGTTTCCCACCATGCTGCGTAACAGGGGAACTGCCAACCTGGTGCGTAACAGGGATTCCCCTGTCAGCGTGGTGTGTGCTTCGGCTGTCTTTTTCCGCACTGAAAAATAGTTCCCACCCAAAATGACCAAGTCAAGCTCTCCGTGTTGATTTGCACATTTATTTGCACTCGATATGAATGCGCACTACACAGAAAGTAATTGGGAAACGCATCGAGCAAATTAATTCCTTTTGGCCGAAATCGTTCTCTGGCGACGTTAGACTCCAGTCTAACGCGGAGTAGCTGCAGATACCGCGGCGGTCAGTGCTGACAGACCTGGACAATGGCTGCGTCACCAGAAAAACGCTTTCCACCACTTATTTTAGTCTCTGGACTGTGGGGAGATGCCCAAGTTTGACCTGGGGGTGGCATATCCCTTTAAGCCCTGCAGTCTGAACATATCCATACGCGATCGACTGACACTCTGCCTGCAATCGACGTAGACCGTGATCGACTGGTTGGGCACCCCTGTTCTAAGTGATTCAATTTTACTTAACAATCAGTTATCTCCTCGATCCTCCATTTTTCATATGTCAATCAAATGTGTCATATTAAGTGGTGTCCTAAAGAAAACCACAGAAAGAAGGAACAAACCTGAGGGAGGCTTCAAGAGCAGACATCAGAGAAAAGAATCAAACTGTATTGGTCTTAGTGAGGAGTTTAGATCCTCTATCCTCACTTTGTCTCCTCTGTAGATGGGACTTCCTACAGAATCGAGGATAAGGAAGTGAGGAAAGAGAAATGAGATGTGGTCCTTGTCTCTTTGAGCCCTTAACTATAAGCCACAGAAGAGAACGGCCAATAGGCAAGAGCGACCTCTGTCCTCCTCAGACACACCTGATCGTTGCTTAGGCTTTGGCATCTTGGATCTTTGCTGTGAATTTTCTACTTGGTTGAATTTGAGGGCTTGGAAATATCTGCTCTGAATTTTTAAAGACCTGAATTGTTTTTGAATTGTTAAAGCCCCAGTGTGTAGGATTCGTGGCGCATAGGTGGATGGTGCTATTGCACTTTCTGTTTTAGCTACGGCAGACCTCGAGGGTCACCCGGGCGCGGTCCGTTTTTATTTTTTTTTTTCTCATGAAAACACACATTCCCGATCATGTACCATGACACTCTACACATCAAATGAAACCTTACAGTCTCCTCTTTTTGACTATGCAATTCATTTCCCTGCACAACAAACACTCCCCGAGCACATGGGGCTTTTATACGGAAAAGCACAAAACGAGGTTAGCTTACCTTAGAATGCTTTGCACAGGTCAAACTCTGTATTTCACCATAAATTTGCTCTCAATTTGTCCGTAAGGATCCAGCGAATAAAATCCAGTAAAACAATTTAGTCCAAAACACGTGTTGGATCCATTACAACGTCTGATCCGGCAGCATGCTTGTGTTGTTTACCCCAAACCACGAGCCTTGCCGAAGGCGAAGGCGGAGCCCAAATGTCCTTCTGCGGCTCTCGTATTCAAAATGGCTGCCTCTGCATGGGGAAGATCCCCCTTTTATGTGACTATATCTAAGTCCAAAAGAATACTTTGATTTCATGATGGAAGTCAAAAGGCTTGGAAAACAACGTATTTTTGAATGGGTATCTTCAATTTCAGTAATTAACGGGTAAAAATCTTACACACTGTCCCTTTAAACATTGACAAAGATACTTAAAAATGAATCAACTGAAGTTTGGAATAAAAACAAAATAAAAACAATTCAAGCATGTTCTTTCAGAGTTAAAACATTCAAAGTGAGAAATTCAGCAGCATTTAAAATTCAAAATTTGGTGATCATCCATAGTTTTGATATTTCTCTGTCTTATCTAGTGACATTTTGAGCTTGCCCAACGATAGCCAATGCATTTGACAGTTATGACACCAAAGTAAAAAGATTTAATTCTACAGTATTGTAAGACCACCTGAACGTCATCAGATCAGCCGCGTACTGACAGTGTTTTTGTGTTTTTATCTTTCTTGTTCCATGTAACAGAAGCAGGAGATCCTCAACCAGGTAACTTCCAGTCCTAGTATCTATGAGTTTCTGAATGATGAAAAATTAGCACTGTTGCCGATTAAGCGGTTAACAATTTAAAACGAAGCATTATGGGCCTCAGCTATCAATCCATGTGCTTAACTAAACTGAAAAAAAAAAAAAAAAAAAAGTGCAGTTTGTGATCATTTTGTGTGTGATTTACTATTGGGATGTGTGTATATTATTTTCTGCCACAAAACTTCTGCAGGTGGAAAAGTTCATGTGCCTCTGGTCCTGTGTTCTATTTGTTTTTCCCTACCTACAATCATTTTCGCATATTACGCTATTATCTGATCTATGCAGAGGTGGGAGAAAGTCATTGCTGGGCAAGTCCCAAGTAAGTCTAAGTCTTTTGCACTCAAGTCCGAGTGAAGTCCCAAGTCAAGAGTATCCAAGTGCAGAGTCAAGTCCGAAGTCAAAGCTCACAATTCTCAAGTCGAGTCCAAAGTCCTAGCATTTTAGTTTCGAGTCATTTCGAGTCCCCTTTACAAAGAAATAAAATTTCTACAAATCATATCATGTCTGCAAGATCTGCCTTGGATGCGGTCGAATGAAAGCAACGTAGATCTACTGTGATTGGATGTTGTGCAAGCCGCGCGCACATGCTCTTTGCATACATTTTCGCAGATTCACAAGTACAACGAGTGCGGTCCTTATCAACATACTTTTAGAGATTTTTTTTTCATTGGATGTAGCAAGTCATCACAAGTCCAAGTCCAAGTGAAGTCACGAGTTATTGATATTGAAGTCCAAGTCGAGTTGCAAGTGTTTGTACATTTTGTCGAGTCGAGTCTAAAGTTATCAAATTCGTGACTCGAGTCTGACTCGAGTCAAAGTCACATAACTCGAGTCCACACCTCTGGATCTATGTTATATTGTTTCCTCATTACGAACATGCCCGGAGTTGTGTTTTGTTTCATTCACATGTTTAACACACAAACCCTGCATAATTTAGGCAGAGTTCTTCTCTCAGATGGAAAGAGCTCTGTTCCACCTTGTGATGTCATGTGGTAATACACCTTCACTAGAATCAATTTGCCCTGGAATTGCCAATCTGTACTGAATTAAAGGTAAAAGATTCATGATATTACTAGGTGGAACAGAGCATTTTGAGCTTTGGAGATTCAGAAAGAGTAATAATGCAGAATTATTCAAACGTGTGAATGACACTAAACACAACTCCAGGTCTGTATTTGATGAGGTAACAACATTTTAACATGGTTTAAAATTCACAAGAGTCAAATTTTGCATAATATAGGAACAGACTGGTGTAGAGACAGGGACACACATTATGCTCTAATTATTTAACCTGTTATAGTTGTTTCCCCTCACCATTTACCGTCTTGAAGTTGTTTGGAGTGATTCATGCATGTTTGAGCAATCTTTAAATGCTTATTTTCAAGAACTCAATGTTACTGACTCCATAAGTAACTAAGCCGATATCCTGTAATAATTGAAATACACACAAACATTTTACTTTTGATAGAAAATTGCATTTTTACATTTAGGAAACAGATGTAGCCTATAGTTTTTCATCTTTTCTGGGAGACTGTATCTAACTGTGTTTTGTTTGCGCAGGAGGTGGACTATGAGGGCTTCCGGGTTTTCATGCAGACATTCCTGGAGAGTGAGCTCCCTGAGGACTTCTGCCAGCACCTGTTCCTTTCATTCAGAGACAAGGGCCCCAAACCCAGCCCCTCCACCGCTGACAAATCCAGGGTCACCGGTGCGTAAACCAACTTTCTATACACTCAATTAACACACTAAAACCATAGAATGTATATAAATGTATATAGCTAACACACTAGCCGCCACTTTCCAAATAAGTCTTCTGTCTTTTGCTTCCTGTTGATCAGCAGTAGTAGCAGAAAGCCAAGGCAGCCCAAGAGTAATATCTCCGTCTCATTTTGTGTATTTCAGGTTGGTCCCACCAAGCAGAATATTGACTCATATGAAGTCAAAAGAGTAAAACTTTTGTTGGAACAGTCTCTAATCAAAGCTAGACATTTCTCATTGTGATATTTCTCTTAAAATGTATGATTAGCGTGCTATGCTAATTCCCGCGCTAGCGTTTAGCCTAGACCTTGTTTCGCCCCACTCACTTCGTATTCGTTGTTATTGTTATTTTGTGCACATGTAAAAGTTTTGATACAATTAAAAACAAAAGGTACAATTAGAAAAGTGATGTGAAGACAAGTAATGCTATTCTGCTAGATTTAAGTCATTTTATGACATATTTTTGAATTAGAAATTACCCCATAAGAACCCTGACCCATTTTTCCTTAAAGGGACAGTGTGTAGGATTCGTGGCGCATAGGTGGTTACTAGCTATTCCACTTCCTCTTTTGGCTATGGCAGACCTCGAGGGTCACCCGGGCGCGACGTAGCGCCGACATCGCGCGTGCCCGCGCACGAACCGCGCACCGCTGTATACATAAAACGCGGTCCCCCGTTCACTTTTTTTTTTTCTTTTCGCATGAAAACACACAATCCCGTTCATGATTCATGACAATCTACACATCAAATGAAACCTTACAGTCTCCTCTTTTTGACTATGCAATTCATTTCCCTGCAAAACAATCACTCCCCGAGCACATGGGGCTTTTATACAGAAAAGCACAAAACTTAGCTTACTTAGCTTACCTTTGAAGGCTCTGCACAGGTCAAACTCTGTATTTCATCATAAACTTGGTCTCAATCTGTCCATAAGGATCCAGCGAATAAAATCCAGTAAAACAATTTAGTCCAAAATACGTGTTATATCCATTACGATGTGATACAGCAGCATGCTTCTTTACACGAGGCTCCCCCCTTCCCCTTCCCCTTCTCTCCTTCGCTCCTTCTCTCCCACATGAGCAGGCGCTAGCAGGAGCCGAGGCGAAGGATGAGCCCAAATGTCCTTCTGCGGCTCTCGTATTCAAAATGGCTGCCTCTATATGGGGAAGATCCCCCTTTTATGTGACTATATCTAAGTCCAAAAGAATACTTTGATTTCATGATGGAAGTGAAAAGGCTTGGAAAACAATGTATTTTTGAATGGGTATCTTCAATTTCAGTAATTAACAGGTAAAAATCTTACACACTGTCCCTTTAAAGGAAAATTATGTGGGATATACCACAGACCGTTATTGTCCATGACCATGTTATTGTGACAAATAGGTCACATCAGGTTTTTCATGCTTACAGGACTCTCAAGTTTTGAGTAGGGTCGTGCGTGAGACTTAGGGTTGCAAGGGGCGGAAAATTTCCGGAAAGTTTCCGGAAAATTCCCATGGAAACTTTGGTGTGGGAATTTTCAAATTGTTAACTTTGCACAGAAGTTTTGGGAATTTATGGGAATTATTGTCAGTCATATACCAACATAAATATAAACATTTTATTTTGTCATCAGTAGCATTATTGTAAAAGGGAGACAATTAAAACACATGACTCACATGATTTATGTGTAAGAAGAACTTTATCAATGCGTATCTCCTTCACTGAACAACAAAACATGAACATTGGCTAAAATGTGTCTTATAATTCAAAATTTAAAATGCGAGTGACAATTTTTCCCGAGGAGCGGCGTGAGAAATACCATGTGTGGCGTGTGAGCGTGTGAACATGTCGAATTGCGTGTGTCACACTCTCAAAGCGTGAGACTTGAGGGCCCTGTGCTTATTTTAAGGCTAAAAGCCCAATGTGACAATGTTATAGCAATATTTCCTTAACTGGTTTGATATTACTTTCTTCAACAAATATGGTCAGACCAGGTTGAATGTGATACAGGACATGTGATCAAAGCAATGGAACTGTTAAATGTGTTTGAAATTAGCTGCTTCCTTGAAATTTGCTCACAAAAAAGTCAATTTTAGATTGTTAGGCAGTGAACTTTATAGTTGTGGTTTTATTGACCAAGGACAATGAAAATTTGAACTGTTATTACCGGGTGGTAACAAAGAGAAAGAATATTGTAATTAGAAGTTATATGTCTACAAAATGTAATTATTGAATTGTGCTTATATGCAATTAAAATTAATGGGCAGTAGTAGAAAGCCAAGGCAACACAAGAGTAATGTCTCTCCGTCTCATTTTGTGTATTTCAGCCAGTCTTTCCCCATGCAAATATTTTAAATTGCTAGCAGTGATTGCTCCGGCCCAATACCTGCCACAACGGCATGAAATATTGCACAGATTCTTTCAGGTATTTCTAGAGAAAAGGCCATAATATAACACATTTGTTTATTTGTTGTTCTGTTTTATTCCTTTTGGTCAATGATCTAACCAACTTTGTGCTCCCTCTGGTGGTTGTTTAAGAGAATGCAGCCTTGATATTAAAAACATTTGGAAATATAAATGCAGTGACGTTTGCTGCATTTGGAACACACAGATCTGTTTACGTACAAAAGAAGAAGAGCATCAATGAGCTTTTACACCTCTCCAAAACCTGATAAGCAATAAAAAAAGAAAAACAATGATAAGCCTTTATAATTAGTACATCTAACTGAATATGAATTCCTCACAGTGTTTTGGCTCAGAGTAAACAGTGGCGCTAATGTGTCTGCTCCAGCTCTTTTAATAGTCCCTCATGCATCACCTCCTTGTGTTCCCCAGGTTGTTTTTGTGATGTTCTAGGTGACTGGTGCCAAGTCTAAACCCAAGGCTGGTGCAGGAGTGGTGCTCTGTGCCTGTGCTAATGGGCCTGGCACTGGGTCTGTTTACAGTGAGATCTCTTTCCTCGTACAGTTGCCTGCTTTTAAATATTACACAAAATTGATTCTTGTGAACTTTAAATATGTACTAGTCAATGTTTTTGTACTTGTCTCCATGGAAATGTTATTGCTTTTCCTAGAATATCCCATGGTATGACATTAAACATAGCCATCTAACATTTATTCATTACAGGTGTTTCTGTAATGAATAAATAAATGAATAAATTCCTTCTGTGAATAGGGTTGACTCTCCACAGATCTGAATTGTAATGCAGTGCTGTAACCTGGTTGTCTCCTTGTGATAGACAGGTTTAATCTACAGTGTGGAACATTCTAGACAACGCAATAACATTGCCATGGAGACAAGCAGGTGGTGGACCCTCCACTAGAAATGTTACATAGTGCACGGTAAAGGCAAGTTAAAACGTTCTACCATCAAAAACATACCTGGACTTGTGTTTTGTTTCATTCACACCTTTGCGTAATCTATTATTAGTTTATCTACATCTCATAAAGCAGTAGTCTTCAGGTTAACATTAGAAATTCCAGGTTGGAAATCATCAAAATGTTTCTAGTGACGTAGTATAGAGTTTCAAAACAGCGGAGTGCTTCCTATGTTACCTTGTGACATCACAAGGTGAAACAGAGTTTTTTCTGTTTGAGAGAAGAACTCAGGGCTGCAGGGTTTGTGTGTTAAGCATGTGTGAATGAAACAAAACACAACTCTGGGTCTGTTTGTAGTGAGGAAGCAACATTAGAACAGAACGAAAAATAGTGTTGTATGGGCTTTTTAACGCTACACAAGCATTTTCCATCAGCTCCCATCGGACACTGGACTTGTTTTTTTTATTAGGTTATTTTAGATGAATATTGTCATTTCAAATGTCCAAATTACAACATAATGATCCACGGGTGTCATAGATTATAACTATAACTATAGCTATAAGTATACAACAGCTATAAGTAGTCTTTTTTAAAGGTTCCACCCCCGTCTGTCTGAACTCAGCGTCTCTGTAAATCACGCCCAGAGAGTTTGGACTGCGAATGCGCTAGGCAATGCGAAATGCGTTTTTTTATTTGCCTGGAGGCACGTCCGAGTGTTTCTAGGCTCGGAAGTCCTTTATCTGAGCCTCTGGACCTTTGAACAGCAGAGGTTTAATTTTATTTTCTGTGGAAATGTGTTTATTTTTCAATGGAATGCTTCAAATCTCTCCCCCCGTGCAAAAACACGGAAATGGATCAGCTGAGAGCCGAGAGCGGAGAGTTTGGCCACGCCCCCACCCTCTACTATAGGCCAGCTCTTTTCTCCTCATTTGCATTCAAGCAACAACGCCCAGAATAAAGTGTTTGAGAGAGATATTTATGACTCTTTCTCATCTTATCTCTGTTTCTCATGCACTGAGTGTTGATTTTGAAGAAGGATTCATTTACAGTATTAGGGAACCATTAAGGAGCCATATAAAAGCATCAAGAAGTACCATGTCATGGGATCTTTAAATACCTACTTCCTCCTTTACAAAATCAGGTACTCCATCCATAATTATGGTTGTTATTATTATAGTTTCCATAATTACATGCTAGATTTAAAAAGAAATTAGTATCAGCGTGCTTTTCTGTTTTGTTTTCATGTATTCTCTTTCCTGGCCATTCCACCAGCCCCTCCTCTGACTCCAGGAATCATCTTAGTGAAAATGGTGGAGATCTAATTTGGTATAAGGGCAGAGCATTGATCAGTTCAGGCCAAATGTCAGGTGGGTTCTGTCTGCTGACCTTTCTCTGTTTTGTTCCAGGACTGAAGCTGATAAAAAGCAGCTCCACCCCCCTGCGAACCCCTACCCTAGGCCCTCAGACCCCCCAGACCCACCCGTCCCCCCAGCCCCGGGACACTGTCCAGCTGAAGGACATCGTGTGCTACCTGTCCCTGCTGGAAGGAGGAAGACCAGAGGACAAACTAGAATGTGAGTGTGAAATACAGCAAACCACAGTCCTATATTACACAAAATTGAGTCTTGTGAGCTTTAAATCATGTTATAATGTTGTTATCTCATCAGAAGCGTACGTGGAGTTCTTTTTTGTTTCATTCCCACATGCTTTAATAATTCTTTATTGTTATAACATAGATCAGAAAATAGTGTAATATGGGCCTTTTAAGATAATTTCAAATTAAAATATTGATTGTGATTTCATTTTTCGTTTAGTATTTGCTTATTGACACTTTGCGCCTGATGTCATCAACATTTCCTTGGGGTGTGATGCTAACTGAGGCACTGCTCAGTCTGAAGCTCTGTTACTCAAAGTTAGACTTTAATCTGAGCTTTGTTTTGTCACAATCCGGCCATAAAGAACTGACTTGACTAGAACATGAGATTATTTGTGCAGTTAAACAATCCTCTTACACATAAAATTAGAGTCACAGCAGGGCTCTCAAGTTTTGAGAGGGGTCGTGCGTGAGACTGTAATTTCCGAGGACCGGGGGGGATTGAATTGTGTGAGAAATGCCGTGTGAGCGTCGAATTGCGTGTTGAGAGCCCTGTTTGTCTAAAGAGCAAACTTAAACTACAAAGCAACTAATGACAGTTATATAAATGAAGTTATTACCTGATGGTTCTCAGTTTGTTTTATCATCACTGTTTTGTCTTTCCTCGTATTCAGTCGCTGTCCTTATCACTGACAGAGTGCAGTGCGCGCTTAGACACTCGCTGAGAGGGGTGGGGAGGAGGGAGCGGGGCGGGGGGGGGGCGGGACATTTTTAATGGATTCATGTAAGAGTCTGGTTAATGCACCGGGCCCGCGGCGAACCGCGGCTCACCATGGGCAGTTCGGCTCTGGGCCGCGCGTATGCCGTCGGGGGGGGGGGCACGTTACGCACAGACGGAGACACCGGGACCGGAGTCGGTGCGTCTCAGAGGAGACGTGGCACCGGGACTGAGGCTCAGGACGTGCCCGGGGGACGGCGCGTCTGCTCCGGCCTCGCTCGGACCGTGCGCCCGGAGCAGGGGGAGTTTTTTTCGCTGAAAACGCGTGGAGCCTACATAAACTAAGCCACACAGATCAATTTTCTGGGCACAAAAAATAAATACATAAATAAATAAAAAATCAGCGTGAGAGATGCCATGTGTGGCGTGTGTGCGTGTGAACACGTCGAATTGCGTGTGTCACACTCTCAATGCGTGAGACTTGAGAGCCCTGGTCACAGGCTAGCAGTAGCATTAGCCAACAGTTTTTCAGTGATTCACTCACACCATTTTTGCTGAAAATCAAAAACAATCACAAACTCCTGAAAATTTATTTTTTCTTTAGTATTAAAACTTTGGTAGTTATAGCTGATGTGTGCATTGTGTTGCCATGGTAACTGATGAGCATCCTGCCATAGACATACAGGCTGAACACCTCCTGCGTGGTGTCACTGCAAAGTATCAGTAGTGAAGCTTGAGTGTTCACTGTGCACTATGTATCTTTTGTGCCTACCTGACCAGGTCTTTTCCATGGAAATCTTATGACAGTATAGTGTTGCCATGATACTAAAATTTCAAACTCAATTTTGATACTAAGGAATAGACTTAATACTCAATACTGATTCCGATTCTGACACCTAAGCTTTCCGAGCATCCTAATTATTCATTGCAATGTATTAGTAGTATTGTATAAGCCAGAGTGGCATCACAGTAATCTTATCAGACTAATAATTTAGCTTTATAATTTTACACAGACGGCAGGCCCTTTAAGACATCTTCTATCAAAAGCTACTAGAGATTGTATTCACCGGTCCAATAATTTCAACTATGCTGGGTGCACATGTGTTTAACCCCCCCCCCCCCCCCCCCCCCAGGGACCAAGCAACTGTGAGGTCAGCAGAGACTTTGGCCAAAGATGTAATGCAACCAAACCAAAATCACAATTTAACAAATCACTAAAACTGTTCTTTTCTGGTGGAGGGTCCATCTGTCCGTCAAAAGCTTTTCTCCATGATGTTATTGCTTTGTCTGGAATGTTTCACAGTATGGTATTAAACCTTTCTATCATGGAGACCAAACCAGACCAAGTTACAGGTCACATCTGTGGAGAGGTCACCCCCCTCTTTTTAGAGCTATAAAATCACCTGTAATTGAATCAATGTAAGGTAGATCTGTTTAATATTGTTGCTGTGGAACATTCCAGGCATAGCAATGACATATCCATAAAAACAAGTGGGTGAAGTTACATAGTGCACTTTTAAACTGTAGCTGATTTTTAAACTGTGGCTAATTCTTACTCTCTTAAAAATGATACAGGAGCAAAATATAATAATTGTGACCATTTTACAAGGTGAAGGAGAAATTCAATTTGTCGGTGGTTGAAAACGTTTCGCAGCTCATCCGAGCTGCTTCGTCAGTTCTAGTCAGAGTGCTGATGGACACTGCTTATATCTAGCTGCAGGGAGGAGCTAACTACAATGAAATTATTTCGAAACTATCACCTCTTTGTTTTACACTTTCTGTCTGGACTCTAGTTTAGCATGGAGAATGGAATTATAATTCCATTCTCAAACCTAAATCAAAACAAACAAAGGAAACAATAGGGCTAGCCAGATCAGGTGAAAACACCTATTATGGTACTGAATGGGTATGCTAAACCAGTGTTTCCCAACCAGGGGTACAAGGACCCCTAGGGGTACGCGAGCACACTGCAGGGGGTAATCAGCAGTGTCGCTGCCAGGCGCAGGGGGACATTTTTTTGAATTTTTAAATTCTAATTTGAGTACATTTGAGTTAAAGAAAAGAGAAAATGCCTGAAAATTAAATTTTCAAATTAAGAAGATAAAATAAAATGATTTTCATTTAATAATATATTGTGTCACGTTCTACTTTTGGAGAATTATCAACACATATGAGTGAGGGGGGTACTCGAGGTATGACAAAAAGGGTTGGGAAACACTGTGCAAAACAAGAGTCCAGACAGAAAGTGTAAAACAAAGAGGTGGGATAGTTTCAGAGTAATTTCATTGTAGTTAGCTCCTCCCTGCAGCTAGATATAAGCAGTGTCCATCAGCACTCTAACCAGAACTGACGAAGCAGCTCGGATGAGCTGCAAAACGTTTTCGACCAAATTTGTCCAGTTGACAAATTGAATTTCGCATTTACCATGGATTCTACCTGGACGACTGAGGGATTTTTCACAACATTTTACAAGCCAATGAAGTAAGTAGCTAAGTAATTTCAATTCAATCTTGACTCCAGAAACTTAAACCTACAGAACATGTATAGTGCTTTTTAATGTGGTTCTTTATATCAGTATCAAATGAAACAGAAAACACACACCGATATTCTTATTGAGGTGCAAATGCAAGGAGCAACAACTCAAAAGTCCGCCATGGTGCAGATGCCGTACCATACTGTGTGCAGTATGTCAGCAGGCTCTCAATGGACGCACGGGAGAAGATCATTAGCAAGCTGGGGTTCAGTTCGTACTTCCTGAGCACCCTCAGGAAGTGTAGACGCTGCTGGGCCTTCTTAGTGATTGCTGTGATATTCTCAGTCCAGGAGATGTCAACGAAGATGAGAACAACAAGGAACTGGAAAGTGTTGACCCTCTCCACACACTTGCCGTTGATGTAGAGGGGGGTTAGGTCTGTGTGGTGCCTCCTGAAGTCAACGATGATCTCTTTGGTTTTGTTTGGCATTCAGAGCAAGATTGTTCTCTGTACACCAGGCAGCCAACTTCAGAACCCTTTGAGATGAGTCTAACCACTGTTATGTCATCAGCAAACTTCACAATGAGGTTGCTGTCGCTGGTTGGACTGCAGGTGTCGGTGTAGTGACAGTACAGGAGGAGGCTCAGCACACAGCCTTGTGGGGAGCTGGTTCTTAGTGTGCGGATGGAGGAGAGGTAGGGGCTGAGTCTCACAGTCTGGGGTTGGTTGGTTAGAAAGTCTGGTAAGGGGTTGAGGTCTGGTGAAAGGTAGTCCTTGATGTGCTGAAGGACCAATCTTTTGAAACACTTCATGATTACCGATGTGAGTCACAGGCTATAGGCACAGGGTCTTTGTCCATTAAATGGAAGATAATCTCTGTTTTTCAGCCTCTCTCTATCTTTGGTTGCTTCCATCTGAGAATCAGCTACTGCAAAAGTCCTCTGCAGTGTATCTTTTTTTTAAAGGCATTCCACCTAATAATGCTTAGCATATGTAATTCCCTGCTGCGGTGCTCCTTGATCTTCACTTTGGCCTGTCTCCACAGGTTTATCCCTACAGACTTCCATCCTGTCCTGCTCTGAAACTTTTCCTCATTCATAAAATTCCTGCAGCTAAAGCAATACATGGCATCATTCAGTGGAGAATATTCCAGCCAGGGGTCATCATTATACCATTGATCTTGAAAGGAGCGCCCATCTGAATTTTTAGGGAACTTTACCATAGGCCCGACTGAATTGCAAAATGTGATGAAGGTCTGATCATATTTCATAATAATAATTCATAGCATTTATATAGCGCTTTTCATGACACCTAAAGCGCTTTACAGTTTACATGTACAGTGCTCTCTACATGAGCTGGATCTGTGGGATTAGCCAGCCTCAAAATCAAAATCTGTGGATTCTGCCAAACTTGTCCCAACATCCTCCTTTGCTAACGTTCTCCTCTCCCCCATCTCATCCTCTTGATCATCTCTCCTTACTCTGTTTTGCCAATCTGTCGTGATCTCATCTGGGATTGGCTCTTGCTCTGGTTCTCTAAATGCAGCTGATGTACTGGGCTCATAATCTGTGCAATTACATATTATTGTTATTGGGGCCAAGCACCGAAGGTGCTAGGCACCATAGTGTTTCTACTGTGTGTTTTTTGACTTCAAAGCGAGCACACGTACATACGGCGCGCTCCGCCGGAGCGGGCCCAGTTTGGTGTTTTTTCCGTTAAAAGAGACTGGATAAAGAGACTGGCGATCCGATGGCAGAGGAAACACGAAAATGTGTTTGCACTGCATCACCTTTGCTCTCCCCCAGGCCCCTTTCTTCATCCCTTTGGTCCTCTTCATTCCCCCTGTTTCTCTTAGCCCTTGTGCCCAGTGGTGTTTATTCCCGTACCCGCATCCCCCGATGTGTCTTCTGAGTGCTTTGTGAATGTTATTGTGGTGATGAAATATGTACTATTGTGTACCTGAAATGTGTATTATTGTATACCTTGTAATATTAATTAAAAAAAGTGTTTCTACTGTAGTGTTTCTATAGTCTCCCGTCGACTACAAAGCGAGCACACGTACATACGGCGCGCTCCGCCGGAGCGGGCCTAGTTTGGTGTTTTTTTCGTTTCCTTCTTTGAACTTTTTGGATAATTTTGGCTTCTCAGCTCCTTTCGGTTGTTGGCTCACCTCCTCCCAGCGCCCCGGCTGCGGGGGTGGTGGTTTCACCGTGTTCCGCGAGCTCTGCTCCCCCCCGGGCGGGCAGCGCAATGACAACCCCCGCAGGGCCCCGAGGCCCGGCGGCGAAGCCGCCTGAGGACGCAGGTGGTGAGAATGAGGATCGTACCGGGAAAAATGGTGGTGATGCGAGGGAGAATATGGATGTAGAATACCGTAAAGATCTGACGGTCCTTCTGGATCTGGTGGGTGGAGCGGGCCTGTCCCCTATGGCCTTGCTGAGGGCCGCGCAGGAGATATGTGGGTCTGTGCTTGCCTGCCGCATGGTGACCAAGGATAAGTACGAGATAACGGTGGCGTCCCAGGCAGCCAAGGAAAAGCTGCTGGATGGGTTCCGGATCGGCGACACCAGGGTCCATGGGCGAGCCATCGGCAGGGACGAGATGGTGGTCTCCTTCTTGGGCCTGCCGGCGTACGTCCGGGATGAGGAAATCGTGCAGAAGCTCAACTCCTGGGAAGTCTCCGCTGTTTCCGGGATACGGAGGAAAGTGTGGCCGGGAACTGGCATCACGGACGGCACCAGGTTTGTGAGGGTGCGTTTCACTGCCGCTGTCAGGTCTCTGCCGTATTCTGTCAGGTTCGAAACTGAGGAGGGGCCTGCGTACTTTAGAGTCATACACGACAATCAGGTGAAGCTGTGCAGGGGATGTCTCCAGCCGGGCCATGTGTTGCGTGAGTGCCCTGGCTTCCTGTGTAGGAAGTGTGGGGGTCAGGGGCATTACGCCCGAGAGTGCGCGGGGCCCAGGGCCGAGTGATGTGCTCTCTGCTCCGGGCCCGTGTGATCAGATCTCCGCTCCGGACCCGTGTGGTCCGGCCGCCGCGTGCCCCTCTGGGCCCGCTACCAGGTGTGCGGGCGCAGTGGGGGAACAAATTGACTTCTGCAGTGGCGATGTTGAAGCGGACCTTGAGGTTAGACAAAGCGTTAAGAGGCTCCGGAGGTCCTCTGAGTGCGCCGTAACAACAATCAGGTGAAGCTGTGCAGAGGATGTCTCCAGCCGGACCATGTGTTGCGTGAGTGCCCTGGCTTCCTGTGTAGTGTTGGCATAAAGGATACTTTAATTCCATTCGTTACTCGTTTGATACCAGTGTTTACCTTAATTGTCCTAAACCCAGTATCCTATGCCTTCCCAGATTCTTTATGGTGATGAAACAGACGACCGAAAGCTTAGAATATAAAAATGATACTTTTATTGGCCCTGACAGAGGAGTGTAATTAGAAGCGCCCGATTCCTATCCGTCCCTAGGTGGTACAGACAGAGAATAGTGCATTTCCCTAAAATTGTAACATTTATAGTCTCTGCGTAGAACAAAGAGGAGAGGTGTGGCTTGACGGGTCTTCCCCCTTCTGGAGGCAAGCTGGAGAGGAATGTAGATGTAGATTCCTTATCAGTCTCTTCTCATGCCCTCTCATGACCTTTTCTCTCCAGACCCCCCTATAACTCAAGGCAGAGTGGTTGCACAAACAGAAAACACAATACATCTTCTAACTCCTCCATCGTAGTCATTTTTATTTTCTACAATTCCCCCTTCTGTCGGTCACCTAAAGTGGCCGACATAAAATAAACTAAATGTAAAAATATAAGTCAGAAAAAAGATAAAACCTTAAAAAGTAAACCATATATATGTAAATATAAAAAATCCCAACATAATATTGCTAAATAGGCATGTCCTCTCATTAGTTACAGATACAAAACTAAAATCATAAAAGAGTAACCTTTCACCCTTGGTCTCCCCCTTCTGACGCTCTACTCACTCAAAACCACATGCTCTTCAAAGTCTGTGACATTTAGGATTTCCCTCTCCCTCCGGGGAGACACCCAGGTCACCGTTTCAGACTCTTCCATGGTAGTGGTCTTGAGGGCCATGTATGCACCCCCGGGTGGAGAGATCATTCCATTTATCATTTTTCCCACCATACCCTGCAAACAAGGCAAAACACAGACACAGAGCAGGCAGCATACCAGTGCAATGGTCAGAAGGGGTGTGACTATTTTGAGAAGAACCTGCCACCAGGCGCCAGAGGTGAACCAAGTGCCAATATTGAAATTGCCCCAGTCCGGGTCGTGAGCTTCTTTAAGCATCCCTGTTAGTATTGCGACTTGGTCATGGATATCAGTCCAATTGTGAGAACTGTCAGGTATGTACGTACAACAGTGATCTATTCCCATCTTGGCGCAGAGCACCCGTGTGCAGCAAACAAATAATCAAGCGCCAGTTGATGCGTAGTCAGCATAGCCCTCATTGCTTTTCTTTCAGGGTCTTCTTTTAATTGCGTGGTAATCTGATCTAACACAGAGGTTATATTTTCTAGTGTCCACCATACCTCATTCATTCTATGTCCCAAATATGCCGACCCGTACCACGGAAATAAAGTCATAGTAATTCCTCGTAAGTCACTTATGAGTGGGGTGCGTGTCTGCCCAAAAACCTGCGACCGAGTGGGGGTTCCCAGGACCGAATGTGTCGGTAACCTCGGGGATGGGGATAAGTGAAGTTAACTATGTAGGCAGCTGGGGCCAAATTAGCCAAATAACACGTTCCACACCAACCTTCAGGTAAATACAGGTAGACTTTCTTACCACAAACCCACACATATCTTAAGAGAGCCGGACATCCTCTTTTCCCTGGCAGAGACCAGAGTGTGGTAGTCCGGCTAGGCAGAGTTCCCGTATAGTTCATGTATTTTAAAAAGGCTGTGACGTTCATGTGATACCAATTAGATCCCATATATTTATGAGTGTTACTGCCCCATGGATAAGCCAAATATGTCTGATTTGGTTTGGTTGGATTTTCTAATTCAGATATAACCATTTTTATTTTCACTCTCGAATGTCCCAGGAATGTAGTCCTATTCGAACATTCCTGAAAAAAAACCCCAATTCTCCTTCCTGTGACTGTCGTCCTACTGCAATTCCTTCCAGATTAGTTCTGTTAGTTTTCAAGTGGAAAGTGGACGGGTCCCGCCAATTTGATCTATTCCTAAAATATGGATCTGGACACCAAGAATCCTCGTGCCCTTGATAACTCCGGAGTGCACACACCGTTCTATTTATTTAACCCCCCATAGTGGTGTATGATCGTGCGCATGTGGTATGAGAAAACATATATAACACCTTGTGGTAATATTCATTTGAGTTTTAGTGAAATTCATCAATCTCCACCACATATTATCCGTAGGCAACTGGCTAGTGTAGGTGCTACGCTTTGCTCGGTAATTACAGTCGGTGGGAATCGCGTATACAATGGGGTCCACCGGAGAAACTGGCGTGGCAGGAACTTGAATGAGTGAGAGGACTAAATACCATGCCTTGAAAAGTAAAATAATTAAAAATATAAACAAACATGCATGAATTGCCCAGATAAGCCAGGCGTTAAGCACCAGTAATTGTGCGTGTATGTATCATAGTTACTCTCCTCCCCCTTCCGTCCGGCCCGATCCCGGGACGGACGTCACGCTCTGGAGGAGTCATGGCGCAGGTGCTAGGTGACGTAGGTGATACCACTGGTTTCCGCGACCTTGGAGTTGAACAGCACGATCCGTGCGAGCAACCACGTTGAACGGTCCCGTCCAACGGGGATCAGACCACTTCCTGGAATGAACTTTGAGAAGAACTCTGTCGGGGAGGTCAGGAAATTCAGCAGTGGCTTTGAGGAGGAATCACCTCTCTGTTAGATTTAACCTGCGCAGACAAACTGGAAACAAGGTGTGAGAGTGAGAACCAGTAGGGTTTATACTGGAGAGGGCCACCGGAGACGACGGGGCCAGATGGTGATCCAGGACCCGGCATCCGTCGTCCGTATAGCAGCTCAAACGGAGAGAAACCTGTAGAGCGAGAAACAGATGCACGTGCTTGTAGCAGAGCAGCAGGAAGAGCATCCAACCAAGAGAGATTGGATGAGGCACACATTTTAGCCAAAATAGACTTCAGTGTTCAGTTCATGCGTTCCACTTGGCCCTGAGATGAAGGATGATAAACACATCCATAGGAATGTTTAAGACCCATCATGGATTCTACTTGTTTTAAATGTTTTGCAGTGAAATGAGTACCCTGGTCCGTGTGAAGAATCCTAGGAAAACCATGATTTGGTATCCACGTAAATGTCAATGATTTAATGACCATGTCCGCAGTTTCTCTAGCACACGGGAAAACTTCAGGCCAGCCAGAAAATGTGTCCACTAGAACCAATAGATAACGTTTACCACGTGTTAATCGTGAGTGGGTGTCCTAGTACTATATGAGCTGTCTTTTGGATTGCCTGGGCCACAGCAGTCGCATGAACCACACATTGAGGGTGCTTTGCATCCGCAAGAGGGATGGTAGCGCTGAGATATGTCAGGACTTTCCGGCCGCGTGGTCCTTTCTGAAATAAAATAGCATTCATGGTCAGTTGTGAGTTAGAAACGTCCAAGTAAAGAGGTTGGTCATAGTCAGGTGTGGCCAAAGCAGCCGCGGAGGCCAGGGAGCTTTTGCAGGATGCAAAGGCGGCTTCTGCCTCCTCCGTCCATTCCAAACGAGCGGAGGAATTCCTCACTCCTTGAGCCTTCACCAATGCTCTCAGAGGGAGCGTCAAATCTGTGTAGCCGGGCACGTATGCTCGGCTGTACCCACACAGCCCTAGGAAGGACAACATGTCCTTTACCGTTACTGGGCGTGGGGCCTTCAAAATAGATTGTCGGTGTTCCCCAGACACCTAAATGTTGCCTCCGTCAATGAGGCGTCCTAAAAACGTGACCACTAGTCTACAACACTGCAGTTTCTTTCTAGACTCTTTCAAACCTGCCTCATGCAGTTTTCTTAACACTTGTTCTGTCCCTCTTAAACACGTGTCAGCAGATGGCGCTCCTAGAAGAATATCATCAACGTATTGAGAAAGCACGACCTCTGGTGGCAGCTCTAAAGAAGACAGAATAATTTTCAAAATCTGATTGAAAATGCCTGGTGAATTTTGATGCCCTTGTGGCATTCTTGTGTACTGCATCCTGTGTCCTCGATACGTGAACGCGAAATAGTGTCTACACTCTTTTGCCAGAGGCACGCAATAGAAAGCATTAGCCAAATCAATCACTGTGAACCATTTTAAATTTGGGGAGAGTGTAGACAACATGCGATGTGGGTCCGGAACAGATTGCAATGGTGTGGCGGTGACGTCATTCACCTCTCTCAAATCGTGTGCCATACGGTAATTTACTCCGTCAGCCTTTTTGACAGGTAGGAGAGGAGTGTTCCAATCACTCCTACATCTTTCAATTACACCGGCCTCCCAGAGACCATTCAGTGTCTCCAGCAGTCCCTCATTCTGTTCTCGAGTGAGTGGATATTGACGTTTAAAAACGTGTGAGCCTGGTTTCATGTCAATATAAATGGGTGGGATGTTGCAGAGTCCTACATCATGAGGATGAGCAGACCAAAGCTCCTCCGGAAGAGAGTCTAACATAGTCTCCGCATCTTCATGATCAGAATGTTCACGTCCGTGGTGGCGCTGGATTTCTTCCCGCGCCAAAGTGCTTGAGTCAGTCGCGTATATTTTAATACGCCAAATGTCAGAAGAGGGTGACCAGTCAACGTCTGGTGTGTCTGTGTGTGTCCAGTCAGTCATTTGTTGTGCCTTCCGCACCATTGGTCCAAGCTGTCTGGCCTCGTGTGTGACATTTAAGCCCAGTGAAATGTGGGGAACAGAGTCGTCTCCTTTGAATAATGAGAGTAAATTTTGAGGCAGTATGCAATCTGCTGCCACCCCTATTTTAGAAAAATACAAAAATCGAGAACTCAGCTGTGCTTCTGTACCCTCAAATGTTTCAAAATTTTCTCTATACATTTCATCATGGTCTCTATCATAAAATAGGGTGCTGTGAAGTGGGTCAGATAGAGCTGCAAATGCAAATTTAGATTGTAAAAATGGTGTCCAATTAGCATAAATTGATGCTATATTTATACCCCCTCCTGTGGGCTCCTGATCCAGGAGCTCACACCAATAAATGATAGCAGTTTGTGGCCTATCAGTCAGGTCAATCTGTGGGAGGAGCCATTTGCACGTAGGAGAAGGAACCTGGAGACACACGTGGGAGGCACCCGATGGAAATGTAACAGTGACCCCTTCTGGTGAGCACAAAATGGAAGCGCCTGTTTTCATAAGCAGATCCCGTCCCAGGAGTGACACGGGTGTCTGCGGAGAATACACAAATGAGTGATACAGGCGTTGACCAGCAATAGAAACAGGTAATAAATCAGTAAGGGGCAGGGACAATATCTTCCCAGCCAAGCCAACCAAGGAAACAGTTTGTGTAGACAGTGGAAAATGGTCAGTGACAGAAGAACGCAAAGCTCCAGTGTCCACCAACATAGCCAGCTGTCTGTCACTCACCGTCACCAACAGCCGCGGATCAGCCCCTGAATGTAGAGCAGCGGCCATGCCTGCTGGGCACCCCTATTCACATTGTTCACCCCATCCATCCCAGCGGTGACCTTCGTCACACGACAGGGAGGGATAGTTACCCTGGGACTGAGGAGCAAATCTCCAGGGAGCCCGGCCGCGCCCACGACCTCGGGCATTAAACTGAGTGTCTCTCCCCTGTGGGTGTCCAGAACCCTGTTGAGTGTGCTCAGCATGTGGGCAAGCTTTGGCCCAGTGTTCAGTAGAGCCACAGATATAGCACCCGCTGTAAGACGGGTTCAGATAGCGGCCACCCTGGGCCTGTGCCATGGACGCGCTGGAACCTCTAACCACAGATTGAGCTTGTAGGGGTTCTCTTGGGGCAAATGCAGCCTGAAAATGTTGACCCAACGGTTTAGAAGCTTTACGTTTATCCTATTTCCGCTTTAGACTTTTCTGAGACTTGGGCGTCGCAGTAGCGAGACAGCCTGAACACTATATGTGGTGAAAAAGCCTGTTCTATGCGTGTCATGTACTCAGGATCATCATTTAGCAGGTCTTTAACAGGGCCAGGTAAGGCCTCCTTCAAATTGGTTCAGAACACTGCCTGCGACTGTATCTCTCTAGCGGGGTGGGCGCCTGTGCGGTCCACCCATAATTGCACACATTTCTCTAAAAACTGTGACGGATCCTGGTCTACTGTGTATGTAGGAAAAGTAGGAAAAGTAAGACACGTCTCCGGAAAGAGGCGTCTCACAGCATCAAAGATGAGCCCGTAACAGTGGGCCACCGGTGTTTCATGTGGAAAACCAAATGCGCCAGATGCGCGCTCTATCTGTTCACATGTGGCGGGGGTACACGCCCTAGTGCATATAGCACAGAAGTCACCGAGACAGAGTGGGGTTCCCGCGGACAGAGACAGAATTTTTCGGAGCCATGTTCTACCTCCTTGAGCCAATAGTGGTAATTGTTCTGCCAGAACAGTGATGTCTGTAAATTGATAAGGTTTATACACCTGCACTTGTCCAGGACCCAGTTGAATTAACGGAAAATTGCCTACGCACCCTTGGAACTCCGAGTCATACATGTGTGTGGGTTTGTCTTTATTTTCCTTCAATAACTTTTTCATTCTAGCGTGAGCTGCCGCCTCCTCCTCTCTTTCCTCCTTTTGTTCCTCATCTGAATCTCTCATTTTATCAGGATCTTTCTCGTACTCCTCAAGTTTTGCCTTCAACCATTCTTTCTGTCTCTCCTATCTGATTGTCTCAGCCTGTCCAGACAGTTTGACCGCTCCTCTAACTCCTCCTTCTGCTTGCTCCACACACTGGATAGAGGTGGGGTGAGCACCGGGGTATGAGACGACACAACAGGGGTCTTTCTTACTAATCCAAGGGGGGTGTGGGTGACCGCGCTCGACGCTAAGCCCTGATCAATGTCGTCCCAAGGAGTTTCGTTAGACTTTTCCTCTACGTCACTGTCGTTCTGTGACGGTGGGGACGACTTCTGTTCTTTACTATCCTCATGTGTCTTAGTGTACTCCAGGTGTCCACTAAAGTCCAGGATAGGGGCCATTATTACACTCGGTGAAGTCACATATGGTGGGGGGGACACAGGGGCTGAGGGAGTCAATGAGGGGTAGATTCCACTTGAAAGTACCTCCTCCTCCTTCTCCGCCCGGGCGCGTGAGGCCATAATCATCATATGATACATTGCCAGATATTTCTGCCTTTTCTTTAATTCTTTTCTGAATGAACGGCAAGTTAGGAAGCTGGATTGAGAGGTGTTAGACTCTAACAGTCTCACACACCTCTCTTCACATTCTCCCATAGCCTCACAAATGGATGCGCATTGCGACCACGATAATTGTTTACCCTGCATAGGGGCTAACCATTTGGTATACTGTTGAATGTTTATCACAGCTTTGTTTAGTCGACTTTTGAATTTATTATAATAATTTAATTATTTATAATTAATTATTAATTATTTATTATTATTATTTTATTTTTTTTCTTCTTCCAATTGGATCCATAAATAAACAAATAAACAAATAAATCAATAGATTCTCTGAGCTCATTTTAGGAAAATCATCCTTTGCCACATTACATTTTGGGATGATTCCCTTACATTTGTCCGTCATTTTTGATGACGTATAAGGTCGAATAGGGACTCTAGGGACTTTTAACCCAGGGACTCCAACCCTTCTATCTCTTGGCCATTATTTTCGACTTTTATAGACGTACCGGTCTCTTGTGAGAATTCTCTTTTTCGACTTTTATAGACGTACCGGTCTCTTGTTAGAATTCTCTTTTTCGACTTTTATAGACGTACCGGTCTCTTGTGAGAATTCTCTTTTTCGACTTTTATAGACGTACCGGTCTCTTGTTAGAATTCTCTTTTTCGACTTTTATAGACGTACCGGTCTCTTGTGAGAATTCTCTTTTTCGACTTTTATAGACGTACCGGTCTCTTCGGGGAATTCTGACCTCCCGGAAAAATTCTCTCTTCTCTCTTCACACTGGATTTTTGTTCCGGTCCCAGACCGATCCTATCTAATATTATGCTCTAACGCTCGTGCACACTAATAACAACAGCCGTACAATAAGAGTAACAGACAGCCCAAATTTGATTATCCAATAGGAGAATTTATATTAAAAAAGGTTTCTCCTTACCTTTTTTAGTAGTTAGAGGGCCCTCATAGGACTGTCTCAGACTCTCATTTTCCGTGAAGTTGGACTCCTCTTTTGTCCTAAACGATATAACAACGCGAGGTCGTCAAATCACCATCCCGGACGAGCCCCCAAATTGTTGGCATAAAGGATACTTTAATTCCATTCGTTACTCGTTTGATACCAGTGTTTACCTTAATTGTCCTAAACCCAGTATCCTATGCCTTCCCAGATTCTTTATGGTGATGAAACAGACGACCGAAAGCTTAGAATATAAAAATGATACTTTTATTGGCCCTGACAGAGGAGTGTAATTAGAAGCGCCCGATTCCTATCTGTCCCTAGGTGGTACAGACAGAGAATAGTGCATTTCCCTAAAATTGTAACATTTATAGTCTCTGCGTAGAACAAAGAGGAGAGGTGTGGCTTGACGGGTCTTCCCCCTTCTGGAGGCAAGCTGGAGAGGAATGTAGATTCCTTATCAGTCTCTTCTCATGCCCTCTCATGACCTTTTCTCTCCAGACCCCCCTATAACTCAAGGCAGAGTGGTTGCACAAACAGAAAACACAATACATCTTCTAACTCCTCCATCGTAGTCATTTTTATTTTCTACAGTAGGAAGTGTGGGGGTCAGGGGCATTACGCCCGAGAGTGCAGCTGCAGGGCCCCAGCTGCAGGGCCTCCATCGCCTCGAGTTGGGACAGTGAGCCTGTCCAGGATGCTGCGATTCAGAGTGCACAGGCACTCGTGACGGTGGAGGGCGAGGGGCTGCCTCCTTGCGCCTCCTCTTCCCCCTCCTCCGTCGCCTCGAGTCGGGACAGTGAGCCTGTCCAGGATGCTGTGATTCAGAGTGCACAGGCACTCGTGACGGCAAGGGATGAGGGGCTGCCTCCACGCGCCTCCTCTTCCCCCTCCTCCGTCGCCTCGAGTCGGGACAGTGAGCCTGTCCAGGATGCTGTGATTCAGAGTGCCTTCGCCTCCTCTTCGCGGGGTGGTGAGGCTGAGGGGGGCCTCCGCCCTGTAGCCATGGCGGCGGGAGCTGAGCCGAATGCTGCTACGGATGGTGCTGCGGTCCAGCGCCTCGCCCCCGGAGCGGGGGGAGCGGCGCGGCCCGGGGTCCGGGCCCCCGGGTCTGGCCGCACCCGGAAGACGAACGGGGCGAAGCTCAGATCTCAGACCATGGGGGACGAGTCCCTCCGGCCCTCGTCCGCTCCGGCCCCGTGTGATGTGGTCTCCGCTCCGGGCCCGTGTGGTCCGGCCTCCGCGTGCCCCTCTGGGCCCGCTACCACGTGTGCGGGCGCAGTGGGAGAGCGGATGGACTTCTGCAGTGGCGATGTTGAAGCGGACCTTGATGATGTTAGACAAAGCGTTAAGAGGCTCCGGAGGTCCTCTGAGTGCGCCGTGACTCCGAGGCGCGTCTGATGGGTCCCCTGGACGATCCCAGCTTCATTCGGAAAATGGGGAGGTTATACGACTGTTTCGATACTGAAATTGAAGTGTATGATTCTCTGATAGGCTGGTGGGATGGGGCGACAGCCCGGATAAAGAGACTGGCCATCCGATGGCAGAGGAAACACAAATCTGCTCGAGTCCAGGAATCTGCTCGAGTTCTGGGATCACCTCAAGGCCTGGCATCTCCTCAAGTCCAGGGATCTCATCAAGTGATGGGATTGCCTCAAGTTCTGAGATCACCTTGAGTCCTGGATGTTCTTGAGTTCAGGGGTCTCCTGAAAAGGGGCCTGGCAGGAGCAGAATGAGTGAACTCTACAGGCTATGGTTCATGCAGTTCTTCGGAGGAGACTACAGTCTCCATGAGTAGGTCTGATGATACACTGAAGGTGGACATGTCTGCCCTGGTTTCCCCTGTTGGTTCAGGAGGAAGAAGAGCAGAGGCAGCAGACTCCAGGTCTGTGCTGGGGTCTTCAGGCTTCACCGGTTCAGGAGTGAAGAGCGTGCATCTCTTCTACAATAATGTCAGTGATGGCCTCCAGCAGGATAAGAGGGAAGGAGTCCATAAGAGACTCCAGCTCATTCCAGGGAAACATTTGATGGATCCTCCATCTCAGGACCATTTGGTCTTCAGTCAGGACAGTCCGAAAACTCCACACTCTGGAGCATGACATTATCCAGGACACGATGGGTTAGTTCAATGGCTGGGATGCTGAGCTCAGATAATGGCATATTGAACAAATCAGCATCGACTGGAGGCTGCCACAGGCTGTGGAAGACTTTTGGCACAACAGCCAGTACCACATCTCTGGGCTGGAGGAGGCAGGGACAGTCCTCTTTCTGGTCAGACAAGGAGTCTGAAAACTCCTCAGCCAGGCTGAGGATCTTTGAGTCTTTGGGGAGACAAAGTCAAATGAGCTGAACATTCATTTCAAACAGACATGGTAAGGACTTACAGAAAGTTTTCAGGGATGATTTCAGGAGACATGAGAGGTCTCTTTGTCTCAAACACAGCGTTGTTAATTTTGAGCTGGTTCATAACATCCCAAGTCTGCAACAAAGAGAACAATCAGCATTAGAGCCCAGGACTGTCACAGGACTAGACTTAAAGACTTCACGGAGGATTGAACATCTTAACAAATTCAGAAGAAGTTTGGCTTCCTCTTTGTCTTTCCCCTCCATTTTCAAAGTCCCACACACAAATGGACCTGTTGGCCCATACCTGCACTACTCTGGTCTGTGGTCAGTGGTGACTGCAGAGGACAGCAGGCCCTCCTGCTGCTGCCTCAGCAGGTGCAGGACCATAGAAATCTGAGAGACAAACACACTTTAGTCTTCACTGGTCCACTTTTTTCTGTTAAATATGCACAGGGCCGTTGCTAACAATTTGGGTGCCCTAGGCACAAATGCTTTGTGCTGCTGCAAGGCTTTACAAGCCTGATCATTTTGGTGGCCTATGCGCTGTGTGTAATGTGAATGTGCAGAGCAATGGCCCTGAATATGCAAAAAGAAATTCATACTTACAGTGATTTTATATGAGGGCAGGTGCCAGCAGAGCTGAAGAGCTTTCCTTCAAATTGGGCTGATGAAGAGCACCTGTTGAAAACATAAATTTAGCCTTACTTTCCTCACTTTGCCAGTCAGCTTAATGTGTCCTATAAAAAGCGTACCCTGATTGGTCGATAGAGTCCCTTTGTTTGGGAAAGAGACTCCAGATCCAGATTGTTTGGGCAAGACACTCCATCACAAAAGCAATGAAAAAGCAATGAAATGCAGAGAGATGGTCAAGTATGCGCACACGAATGAGCTCAACTCACACATTTTTTCTGTGTGCTTTGTTTATATACACACGTGGAACAAATTGTTGGTACCTGTCGGTTAATGAAAGGAAAACTCACAATGGTCACAGAAATAATTTGACTATGACAAAAGTAATAATAAAATATAGCTGCAAGCAGCAATGTGGGGCCAAGCACCGAAGGTGCATGTAGGCCTCAGCATGTATTATCGTTTTGTCATGACAGCCAGTCAAACGCTACGTTATAAGCAGAAAAGTTATTGTTAGGGTCTAACAGAGTCTGACAGGGTCTAACAGAGTCTGAAAGGGTCTAACAGAGTCTGACAGGGTCTAGCAGGGTCTGACAGGGTCTAACAGAGTCTGACAGGGTTTAACAGGGTCTAACAGGGTCTGACAGGGTCTAACAGAGTCTGACAGGGTCTAACAGGGTCTGACAGGGTCTAACAGGGTCTGACAGGGTCTAACAGAGTCTGACAGGGTCTAACAGAGTCTGACAGTGTTGGGAGTAACTCGTTACAAAAGTAATTAATTACTGTAATGCATTACTTTTTGGTGTAACGCAGTAATGTAACACATTACAGGGAAGAAAATCGGTAATAAGCAGAAAAGTTATACAGGGTCTGACAGGGTCTAACAGAGTCTGACAGGGTCTGATAGGGTCTAACAGGGTTTAACAGGGTCTAACAGGGTCTGTTAGCCAGGCTTCCCAGGCTCCCAGGCTTCCTATGAAGGGTTCCCGAGATATGAGCTCACTTCGGCTAGATCAAAGACACATCAAAGGCAGATCAAAGGTACGTTTCTGCGTTGCCTAGCAATGCAGAAAATTCCTGAAAATTCCTGAAAATTCTTGCAACTTTGACCTGCTGGTGGCACTAGATGGTTGGGGGTGGGGGCCTATAAATTGCTGTGGGTAATGAGGAGACTGGCTGGAATGTGCATGCAAAATTTCACAACGGTTCTAGGGGTTGCCATAGACTCCCATGGGTAGAAGAATAATTGGTGCTTGGCCCCAATAAAAAAAAACTATGAAATTTAACCAATGAAAGTCAGACATTGCTTTTCAACCATGCTTCAAAAGAATTATAAAAAAATAAAAAAATAAACTCATGAAACAGGCCTGGACAAAAATGATTGGTAACTTAATTTTTTGTTGCACAACCTTTTGAGGCAGTCACTGCAATCAAACGATTCCTGTAACTGTCAGTGAAACTTCTGCACCTCTCAGCAGGTATTTTGGCCCATTCTTCATGAGCAAACTGCTCCAGTTGTCTCAGGTTTGAAGGATGCCTTTTCCAGATGGCATGTTGCAAAGATGCTCAATAGGATTTAGGTCAGGGCTCATAGAAGCCCACTTTAGAATAGTCCAATGTTTTCCTCTTAGCCATTCTTGGGTATTTTTAGCTGTGTGATTTGGGTCATTGTCCTGTTGCAAAACCCATAACCTGCAACTGAGACCAAGCTTTCTGACACTGGCCAGCACATTTCTACTGAGACATCTTTCCATATTTTTTCACTCAAAATTAGAGCTCACTGAGTTTTAATTTTTTGTCACTGCATTCTTGTTTAATTTACTTGCCTTTTATGATTTCTGATTCTCTGGATGTGGTTTTAATGCGCCTGCAGTCCATATACTGTTACAAAAGTACTCAGTGTGACTTATTAACAGGCTTGTTTGTTGAGGCGTAACTTAAAATAAAAAGTTATGCTTTCATAGTATGATTATTCATGGTTACAGAACTAGTCCATATTAGGGAGCTGGAACACCACTTTATAAACTTTATAGTGATAAAGCCTTTGTAAATGTATTTATTAACGCGCCTTTTGTTATAATCCAATGAAGCATGTTTATTAAGGGCTTGAATACAACCTGTGAATCGATTGGTTTGTTGATAAAAGTATAATAAGCAGCTTATTAACACTCACACGTGTTCTGTTATTAAAGGCTTATGAGCATTTTAAAGCATCTACAAATGACACTAAATGCTTTATAAGTGCTTATAAACAAATGACCAGTGATTATTACAGCCTTATATATTTTTTATGAACGAACTTTAAAGCGTTGCCAGTAATCCTTTATTATTAGTCTGTCTACATCTCCAGAGCTCAAAATGCTCTGTTCTACCTTGTGATGTCATGAAGTGGTAGTTTTCAAGTTAACAACTACCTTTTCCCTTTTGTTTAGATACTTTTGCCAATCCTATTGATTAGATTCTACTTTGCCATTTCTATTAAGAAAGAAAGCAAGCTATGCCTTTATTAGTCCCACAGTGGGGAAATTCCATTTCTGCATTTGACCCATCCTGTTATTAGGATGCGCCCGGGGACCATCTCCATGATCTCCATGATCTTCTTGCTTCGGCTTGGTCAGGACCTAAGCTGGAGGATTTTACCTGGTGCATGTTTTGGGTTGATGGGGGAAACCGGAGTGCCCGGAGGAAACCCACCCAGACACGGGGAGAACATGCAAACTCCACACAGAAAGGCCCAGGCGACCCGGGGATCGAACCCAGACCATGCATGCAAACTCCACACAGAACACACACAGAAAGGTCTGGGCGACCCGGGGATCGAACCCGGAACCTTCTTGCTGTGAAGCCTGAGCGCTAGCCACTCAGCCACCGTGCCGCCACAAAAATCTGCATTTAAACTATATTTATTTGCTATATTTATTTCCTGCATTAAATATTGTCGGCCTATAGAATGTTGTGATGCCATCTGAAAACCAGCAACTGATACTTTGCAGCTGATCTCGTCAACATTCGCTGGGGTCGTGATGCTAACTGAAGCACTGCTCTGTCTGAAGGCTTTAAAACCATTTTTTTCTTTTTTCTTGAGTTTTCGGATAATATTAAACTATTTTCAGCAACATTTGCTAAAACGTGTATTAGATCACCATGGTAACTGAAGGCCATGTAGAACACCCCCAGCGTGACGTCACCGCAAAGTATCAATAATAATGATGTGGAGCTTGTGCTGGAGACACACGCAAAAGAGCCTCATGACAGTTGTGATGTGGAGCTGGTCGTTTCCATGGTTTCCGGCGGTGAGTGGTGCTGTGCTGTGATTGGCTGTGTGCGTCCTCTCGATGAAACGTGAACGACACACTAATGCACACTAACATGAGCTCTGTGTCCCCACAGTCATGTTCCGCCTCTACGATACGGACGGCAACGGCTCCCTGGACAGTACGGTAAAGACACACACATGTGTACGCACACAGACACAGGCAAACATATATACACAAAGGCAAACACATAAAAACACACTCAAACACACACACACACACACACACACACACACACTACACAGACGCACAAACACACGATGTACATAGTGTCTATGTACATATACACACACACAGAAAGACACACACCAACACACACACACACACAGGCAAACACATAAACTCACTCAAACATGCACACACACGCGCACAACACAGACACACAAACACACACAGATGTACATATACTTACACACACGCACACACATACAGATCCTCCTCAACTTACGAACGAGTTATGTTCCGAACGGCCGTTCGTTTGCTGAATTTGTTCGTAAGTCGTTATAGGGCATTCTTTAGAAGGGAATGTATGTTTAAGGCTTGTATAAGTAATCTACATGGATTTGTACTGCATTTAAATAACACTAAATAGTAACAAAACAATATGCTTTTTAAAAATATGGAAAACTGATGAGATAAAAAGAAGAGAGAGACACAGAGGCAGACGCAGTAGACACAGCTGAGAGAGAGAGAGCGAGCCAGCCAGCCAGTGAGCGAGAGAGAGCGCGTGTGTGTGTGAATGTATGTGTGAGACTGTGTGTGTGTGTAGCCTATTTTTTAAAAAAATGCTTGCGTAACACTGCAAGAGATACTGTACGTCTGAACACTTGGGTAGTTTCAACTGAGTGGGCAGAGGAGAGAGTGCGATGCTTGGGGGATGCTGGGCACACGATCGCAGCGCCCTGCCTGAGCATCAGCTGCGGAAATACGCACTACTCGGAAGTCGGAATAGGCGCTAAATACAAAACCTCACTTACGTACATGTACAGCGCTTTTGCCCAAACATTTTACTTTTTTTTTTTTTTAAATTTTCAACCCTGTTCGTAACTCTGAATGTTAACGCAAATCGAATGTTCATATGTGGTAGAGCGTCTGTACACGCTCTCACACGCATACTCTCTCACACACAGACAAACATACATGTGACACATACATACACACTACACATACACACACACTCACAGACATGCACTCACCTACGCACATGTAAACACGCGCAAACGCACGCATACACAGATGTACATACACACACGCACACACAAACATACACACACATATTAACACGTCCTCTCCGCACATTAGCGATGTCTGTCCTCTGTCAACACGTTTTTCAAACACTCAAGTCTAAAAACACGTTACACAACAGAAAAGGTACACAAAGCAAACTGAGTCATGACATCAGGCTACTTCTCCACATCTTACGAAAGCCTTTTTAACTTAATACTCTTGATCACTGGTTTTGAACAATACAGAAGTTTTTCTTTGTGTACTTAAATGAGATTCTGGCGTGTGGGTGCGTATCACGTAGTAAATTTCATTGAGGAGCTCAAGAGGAGACTGGGTGGGCGGTGGGCTTGTGTAACAGATCTTATTATTTGTAACCTTTTGGAGCCGGGGGGAGTGTGAATAGTCCTATAGCTGCCCGTATTCAAAGACTTGACCTGAATAGAACGTGTGAGTAAATTGAAATGACCATAATGACTCAGGCCCTCATTGTGGTGATTCATGGGTAATTTTGTGGATAATGTCACGTAGGAGAAACACAAACATAGTCATTAGTACGTCAGCTTTTGTCTCTGTGCATGTGTGAGGAGAGAGGCTCTGCACCCTGCCATTTCGCCTGCCTGCTCCTGCCCCATTCACTCAGTACACTGCAGAAAAGGGCTGTATACTTTTAAATGTCTGGAGACTTGTTTTTTTGTGGTTTTCATGTGGTTACCTAATCATTTTTTCATCTTTGTATTGTTTTTCATTATGACATCTTGTAAATAGCTGGGATATATTTGTATTGCTATATTTCTATACAGTGGTACCTCACCTTACGACATTAATTCGTTCCAGAAGTGGTTTCGTAACGTGAAAAATTCATAAGTTGAGTAGCTATTTCAATGGAAAAAGCCTGATTCGTTCCAAGGCCCCGATCCAAGTTTTTTTTAAATAGTTATTTTATATTTTCTCACATTTGTCTCTCGTTTAAACACTCAAACTTTCATAGATTTTCAACAAAATGTATTAACAGTGAAGTGTGGGGGGAAGGGGGAGGGGGGAGGGGGACACGTGTGATAGCGCAGCATGACCCGGCGCGGAGCTGATAGCAGGTCTAGACCAAGGTCTAAACCTGGACTGGACCAGGACCAAACCTGGACTAAACCAGGACTAAACCAGGACTAGACCAGGTGGATTAAAGCAGCGAGGAGGGGACTGCACGCAGTCTGAGCGCATGAACGCATGAACGAGACCCATGCAAGAGCCTCCTGGTTTAGTCCAGGTTTAGTCCTGGTTTAGTCCAGACCACCGCGGCTCCTCCTGGTTTAGTCCAGGTTTAGTCCTGGTTTAGTCCAGACCACCGCGGCTCCTCTAGACCTCCTCTAGACCTGGTCAGGTCTAGAGGAGGTCTAGACCTTGCATGGGTCTCGTTCATGCGTTCATGCGCTCAGACTGCGTGCAGTCCCCTCCTCGCTGCTTTAATCCACCTGGTCTAGTCCTGGTTTAGTCCTGGTTTAGTCCTGGTTTAGTCCTGGTTTAGTCCTGGTCCAGTCCAGGTTTAGACCTTGGTCTAGACCTGCTGTCAGCTCCGCGCCGGGTCATGTGCGCTATCACACATGTCAGAGCGCAGTCTTCTCCCCCCTCCCCCTTCCCCCCCACACTTCACTATTAATAATTTTGTTGAAAATCTATGAAAGTTTGAGTGTTTAAACGAGAGACAAATGTGAGAAAAGTTTAAATCCAGTCTGAGAAAAGTGTATAATGTGTGTGGCTGAGCGCGCATTATTTAAATTTTTGAGATTTTGCGTTTCGTATCTTGAATTTTCTTTCGTAGCTAGAGACCAAAATTTACCGTGAAGGCGTTTCGTAACTTAAAATTTTCGTTTGTTGGGTCATTCGTAAGGTGAGGTACCACTGTACTTTATATACTTACCCTTATTTGACACCTGTCTCTTGTTATTTTTGCTACTTATTTTAGAATTTACTATTAGCATTCATTTTTCTCTTTATTATTACATTATATTGTGATGTGTGAGCTACTGTGTCCAAATAATCAACTTTGTGGATCAATACAATTTGTCTAAGTCTAAGGTTAGATTTTCTTTGCTTATATTATTTAGAGCTAGGTAGAGTAGTCAGAAATTGTTCTTGTAGTAAGAGTACATTTACTTCAGTATACAGTGATATTATTCATATAGTGGTCCTAGAAAGTACTGAAGTAAAAATAACTCAAAACATGAAATAATGCACAAAATAGCATAGACCAAAAATGAGAAAACTACACTGTTAGTCAAAAGTCTCATTTCATATTTCTGTATTTTTACTGCTTTCTACATTTTGTATACATACAGAAGACGTCAAATATGATGTAAGATATATGGAATTAAGTAGCAAAGGGGGGAAAAAAGCAAATTGAAAAAATATATATTCAAATCCTCAAAAGAGCCAACGTTTTCTTTAGTCAAAAAATATTTAAGATTCATTTCAAAATAATAAGTCTCAAAAAAAAAATCTTCTCATGAGGTTATAAAATTCTCCTTTGCCAATTAAGAAAGAAAGTAAGAAAGTTGTAAGTGTAGAAGTGTGAGAAAGTGTGAAAGTGTGTGTGCCATTCACACACCTTCAAACAGGTACATTTAAAATAAAATAAAATACACATCTTACAGAGATAAATACAGCCACTGTATGTTTCTAATACGTGCGTCTCTGTGTGTGTGCATGCTTGTGTGTGTGTGTGTTATGTCCACAGGAGCTGGAGCACATCATATCACAGATGATGCACGTGGCCGAATACCTCGAGTGGGATGTGACCGAGCTCAAACCAGTAAGACTTTTGTAATGGGGAAATAATAATAATAATAATAATAATAATAATAATAATAATAATAATAATAATAATAATAATAATAATAATAATAATAATAATAATAATAATAACAATAATAATAATAATAATAATAATAATAATAATTTTTCATTTTTATTTATTTATTTTTTTCTATTATAGTGAAATTTGAGCTGTTGTTGGTCGAATAAGAAACTTCTACACTAACTAATGAACTGCTGGTGCTTTCTCCAAAACAGACCTGGAGTTGTTATTGTTTCATTTGAGTAACCCTTTATTCTTAATTACAGGAGTAATTTTTGGTTAATATAGGACCTTTTAAAAGACATTACTAGGAAACAGGTCTGGACTGGGACAAAAAAATGGCCCTGGCATTTTTGGCTTAGACCGGCCCCTCATAATTAGTCCTGGTTTAGTCCTGGTTCAGTCCTGATTTAGTCCTGGTTTAGACCTGATTTAGTCCTGATTTAGATGTAATTAGTCCTGGTTTAGTCCTGGTTCAATCCTGGTTTAGTCCTGGTTCAGACCTGATTTAGTCCTGATTTAGACCTGATTAGTCCTGGTTTAGTCCTGGTTCAGTCCTGATTTAGTCCTGGTTTAGTCCTGGTTCAGACCTGTTTTAGGCCTGATTTAGATGTAATTAGTCCTGGTTTAGTCCTGGTTCAATCCTGATTTAGTCCTGGTTCAGACCTGATTTAGTCCTGATTTAGGCCTGATTAGTCCTGGTTTAGTCCTGGTTCAATCCTGATTTAGTCCTGGTTCAGTCCTGATTTAGTCCTGGTTTAGTCCTGGTTCAGACCTGTTTTAGGCCTGATTTAGATGTAATTAGTCCTGGTTTAGTCCTGGTTCAATCCTGATTTAGTCCTGGTTCAGACCTGATTTAGTCCTGATTTAGGCCTGATTAGTCCTGGTTTAGTCCTGGTTCAATCCTGATTTAGTCCTGGTTCAGTCCTGATTTAGTCCTGGTTTAGTCCTGGTTCAGACCTGTTTTAGGCCTGATTTAGATGTAATTAGTCCTGGTTTAGTCCTGGTTCAATCCTGATTTAGTCCTGGTTCAGACCTGATTTAGTCCTGATTTAGGCCTGATTAGTCCTGGTTTAGTCCTGGTTCAATCCTGATTTAGTCCTGGTTCAGACCTGATTTAGTCCTGATTTAGACCTGATTAGTCCTGGTTTAGTCCTGGTTTAGTCCTGGTTCAAACCTGGTTCAGTCCTAAATTGTGGGCCGGTCTCTAAGTAAAAAAAAAAGAAAAAAAGAAGGGCATCGGCGCCTAGGACTGTCGGCCCACCGGGAAAATTCCCGGTATGCCTGATTACCAGTCCAGGCCTGCTAGGAAAACAGTTTTTGTGTCACTGGCATATACAGTAGTAGTTTCAATATTAATGTTAAATGTCATATTTTCTGTAGTGATGTATCACACTAGATTGTCATTTTAACTAGGTATTGCATTGTGTAACTTTTCTAGTATACTTTTCTCCATTGAGATGTCATTGCTTTGCCTGGAATGTTTCACAGTGTGGCATTAAACTTTGCTATCTTCATGGAGACCAAACCAGACCAAGTTACAGGTCAGATCTGTGGAGAGGCCACCCCGCTCACAGTCAGTAGTAGTATTTTTGAGCTATAAAACCACCTGTGATTGAATCAATGTAAAGAAGAGCTGTTTAATGTCATACTGTGGAACATTCCAGGCAGAGCAATGACATCTCAATGGAGAAAAGTACACTAGAAAAGTTACACAATCGTTTTTCCAATTTTTCAATACTCTCCCTGTCACTGTTTTTATTATTATTATTACTGCTATTATTATTATTCGATTTATTACTTATTTTTTTTATTATCATTACTACCTATCTTTATGCCATTCTTGCCTGCATGCACTTGTCTTCTTGTTCAAACTGTCCCTACCTGGAGCTACTGTGACAAGTAAATTTCTCCTGTGTGAGATCAATAAAGTCTTATCTTATCTTATCTTATCTTATCTCCATAGAAACATGCAGGCGACGGACCCCCACCCCAAAAGTTACATTGTGCAGCTTTAAAGTTTTTAGAGTAATCTGAATGTTGTCATAGTAACAATTTGTTGTCATGTCAGATCCTCCAGGAGATGATGCAGGAGATAGACTATGACCGCGATGGAACGGTGTCTCTGGAGGAGTGGATCCAGGGAGGAATGACCACCATCCCCCTGCTGGTGCTGCTGGGCTTGGAGACGGTCAGCTCGCACTAACACTTTTCATTATCTGTGGTGACGTTAGATAGAGAGATAGATGGAGATAGATGGAGATGGAGAAAGAGATAGGGAGAGAGAGAGAGAGAGAGAGGGAGACAGAGATACATACTTTATTGATCCCGTGGGAACTATCCAACATTATAAATGAAATTACACACATTTTGACTAAAGGAACTGTAGGCTAGTGTCAAAAAAGTAGAGGGAGAGACAGAGAGAGGGAGCGAGACAGAGAGGGAGAGAGAAAGCGTGATGGGGAGGGAGAGAGAGACTGAGAGAAAGAGACACAGACAGAGACACAGAGAAAAAGACAGACAGCAAGAGCGACAGAGAGAGAGAGAGAGAGAGACAGAGAGAGGGAGGGAGAGAGAGACTGAGAGCAAGAGGCAGAGAGAGATCTGTCTCTCTCTGGAGAGGGAGGGAACGAGACAGAAAGAGGGAGGGAGAAAGTGAGAGGGGAGAGAGAGAGAGACTGAGTCAAAGAGACAGACAGAGAGAGAGACAGACAGCAAGAGTGACAAAGAGAGAGAAAGAGAGGGAGGGGGAGAGAGAGACAGAGGGAGTGAGACAGAGAGGGAGACAGAGAGGTGGAGGGAGAGAGAGACAGAAAAAGAGACAGAGAGACAGAGAAAGAGACACAGAGAGACACAGAGAGAGAGAGAGAGAGAGACAGAGAGAGAAACAAACACACAGAGAGACACAGAGATAGAGACAAAGAGACAGACAGAGAGAAAGAGACAGAGAGAGACACACAGAGAGAGAGACAGAGACAGAGACAGAGAGAGAAACAAACAGACAGAGAGACACAGAGATAGAGAGAGATACAAAGAGACAGACAGAGAGAAACAGACAGAGAAAGAGACAGAGAGAAAGACAGAGAAAGAGAGCAAGAGAGAGTGATAGAGAGACAGAGAGATCCCGATTGAGCCATTCAGCACTATAAATAATAAAGTGAAAAGACATATTTTTTGATTAAAGGAACTGTATGTAGCCTGCACTCTTCTAGTTTAAAAAAGTATCACATTAACACCTGAACCTGGGTTAAATTGTCACCCTGTTTTCGTTTTTGCTATTGATACTTTCCAGTGACTTCATGCTAGGGGCCGTCTTCTTGTATGTTTATGGTGGAATGTTCAGCAGTTACCATGGTAACATAGCACATACATTAGCAAATACTGACCAAGTTTTTCTGGTTAGACTGTGTTAAAATAAAGATCAGATTTAAGTCTAACAAGCCTCAGACAGAGCAGTGCCTACTGTTAGCATCACGGCCCCAGGTAACAGTGATGACATCAGCGGCAAAGTATTCTGTGACCTGAATGCCGTTTTGTTTTCTAAGAGGGGCCGTTCAAGACATTCATTCCTGGTCCTCTCACATACTGTACATGCAATCTCCTCTCACATACATAGATTCTCCTCTCACATACATTATATTCTCACTCTCACATACATATATTCTCACTCTCACATACATATATTCTCACTCTCACATACATTATATTCTCACTCTCACATACATATATTCTCACTCTCACATACATATATTCTCACTCTCACATACATATATTCTCACTCTCACATACATGTATTCTCAGCGTGAGAATGTATGTATGTGCGAGTGAGAATATGTGAGAGAATATATGTATGTGAGAGTAAGAATATATGTATGTGAGAGGAGACTGCATGTATGTGAGAGGACCAGAATGAATAACGTCTTGAATGGCCCCTCATAGTTTTCCAACGAACTAATTCATCTTGACGTCAGCCCACTCTCGACACACTCAGGGAGCGTCTCTCACATTTCTGTTGTCGGACAAATCTGTATTCCTGTGAGTACGGTAGCCCATTTGGCACATTTTGGTAGTGGACAAAAGTGACAGGTGATAAAAATGACAGGTGAGGTCACTGTCTCATTTTCCATAATCATACTGCCACACGCTACAGCCTAATGTGGTTTCTCCATCATGTTTGTGCATCAGTGGGCTTTTAAAGGACTCATATTACACTATGTTTTAATCTATGTTCTAATGTTGTTTCCTCATCAAAAACATACCTGGAATTGTGTTTTGTTTCATTCACACACATTAACACACAAGTCCTGCATATTTAACTCAACTTAACTCAACGTTATTTCTAGAGTACTTTAAAAACAACAGTCGACCAAAGTGCTGTACACAAAACACATAACAGTGACAAATACATGTGCAGAGGGAGATGATTCCACAGCCTTGGAGCAACCACTACAAATGCCCGATCTTCTCAGTTTTCTCCTGGTCTTTGGGACATGGAGAAAAGCCTGATCTGCTGACCTGAAAGTACGAGAGGGGGTATGAGGTACAAGCAGGTCAGACAGTTACTGAGGGACCATACCATGAAGGCATTTCAAAGGAAATGAAAAAATGAAGCCAGCGAAGAGACTGAAGGACGAGGGATATGAGGTCAAATTTACGTGATCCAGTTAAAAGGCGAGTGGCTGCGTTCTGCACTAGCTGTAAGCGGGAGAGTGAGGTTTTACGGAGTTTAGGAGTTCTTCTCTCAGACAGAAAACACTCCATCCAACATCGTTTAATATCGTGGGCTGCTGTATCGATATATTGCCTTTTTTTTTTTACTACAGTATTTTGTCATAGAGATACAGTTGGGTTGCCTGTTTGGAGAAAGGAAACTTGTTTATGTAATACATTTGACATATTAATTGTTCTGATGATTAAAATGGGTGTTTTTCATATTAACTTTACACAAACTTAGTGGTTTAATAAAATTTGAATTTGAAATTTGGAAACATCATCAAGCCTATGCACTCGATACTGACCCTTCACGCGCATTGCTAGGCAACGCTCTGCTCTTAGTTGATTCGCTAGATCAAAGATATATATACAGTATATATGTACCATGCACGCATTCACACAACACTACATCTGAATGGTCACCTGTAAGATGCTCAATTGAAACCAGAATAAAGCTGATTAAAGATTCTCTTACCGGAGTCTGTCTGTAGTGTTCCCACCCAGCAAAGATCCACCCCATACTTTACAATCATATTAAATCGTAATGAATCGAAAGTGCATTGTATCAAAAAATGTATCGTATCGTGGCCTATCAAGATTTTTAAAATTTCATTCATCTTCGCTGGGATCATTTGGATCATTTCAGACCTGGAATTGCCAATCTCTACCAAACTAAGGCAGCTGTTTACCACTACCACTCCATGACATCACAAGTTGTAACAGAAAATAGTGTAATATGAGAACTGTAATGTACTGTACTGTAATAAAGATCCCATGACATGGTACTTCTTGATGCTTTTATATGGTGCGTTAATGGTTCCCCAATACTGTAAATGAATCCTGCTCCAAAATCAAGACTCAGTGCATGAGAAAGACACATGTACACAGTCAGAGTCAGAAAATCTCTCTCTGAACGACTCATTCTGAGCCTTGTTGCTTGAATGCAAATGAGAAGGACAGAGATAGGTTAGAGGAGCGGGGTGGGGGGGGGCAAATGCGCCCGCTGGTTCCTTGTTTTAGCGGTGCGCTGTGCGCTGGCCCCACTTCCGCGTTTTAAGCGCGGAGGAAGAAAGGAGAGGCAAAAAAAAACACATTTTCACAGAAAATAAAATTAAACCACTGCTGTTTCAGAGGTCCAGAGGCTCAGATAAAGGACTTCCGAGCCTAGAAACACTCGCATGTGCCTCCAGGCAAATAAAAAAAAACGCATTTCGCATTGCGTAGCTCATTCGCGGTCCAAACTCTCTTGATTTACAGAGACGGTGGGTAGACATCCAGACGGGGGGTGGAGCTGCATTTTTCGATGTGACGTCACATAGTTGCCTTGTTCAGAATCGCCCGTTTGAGCTGTGTTTTTTTCAAATGCAGAAAAGGACCGCAAATGCTCAGTTTAAACATGTCGCAACTTTTAGCCATGGGGGGGGGGGGGGGGGGGCTAGGGGAGCTCACATTAACGTTCAAAAACCTCAGAAAGTGAAAATTTCATGCCATGGGACCTTTAAAAACCAACTATTTTAGACAATGATCATATTTTAAGGTCATAAACAGGGGATATTGATATGAATGCTGTACAGCTATTTTCACATGACGAGAAGAAGTTTGTGTACATTTGTGAGCGCCTACTTGTACCACTCTCGCTGGAGGAAACACGCCCAAGTCGGATGAATGCGACCTGGCTGTTCAGACTGAAGTCACATGCCAAAAGATCAGATATGTATCGGTTTTAGGACCACATATCATATGTACGTTCACACTGCAGCCTGAAGTGACCCAAATCCAATTTTTTCGCCCCTATGCAACTTTTAAAATAATCTCACTCCAAAAGCCATTTCTAACAGGTCATTCTAAAATGGTTGCCTGGAAGAATCCATGACTCATCGCTGTACCAGCGAGTGAGTCTGGTAACGCTTGATCCACAGAATGCGCTGCGGTTGCGCGTAGACAGACAGCTAAGTGAACCAATCAGAGATTGCGCCATCTTGATTCAAAACTGAGGCGGAACTTCCGCTGCCTAAGAGTGACTTTGCGGGCAAAGGCGGGTGCACTGACGTCACCATCTTTGAACGAATCAGAATCGCGGAGTCGGTTTGGAACCGGAGGAGCGAGAGTGGATGGAGAGTGTCCAAATGGTATCGCGGTGTATAGGAAATACAGAGAGATATCATTTGGCTGGCCAGGTAACTAAAATGGACTAGAATGCAGGAAATCACAGTCCCCCCCTCTTGGTAGATCTCGGCACACCATCAACCTCAAAAGCAGATCTCGGTTAAAAAAAGGTTGAGCACCCTGCTGTACAGTCTGTCTGCAGTTCAAAGTTTCACCACTAGATAGAGCCATTTAACCATGTTTAGTAGGTCATTCATGGGTCATTTTTTTAAGGTTGCTATTGAGGCATATTATAATAACCCTCTCCAGATTTTAGAAGTAAATTGTGCTGCTCTGTATAATACTACTGAAATACAAGCATTTTCATTTTAGTAATTGGTTCAGTTGTAATTCAAGAAGTACATGATAAAGATCTGTTTTTATTCTTGCATCAATCTATTATTAAAATTCATATAAAAACTTATTAGCCTATTTTCTGATCTATGTTATAATGTTGTTTACACATCTAAAACATACCTGGACTTGTGTTTTTCTTATTCGGAACTGAAAACAGTGTTCCACATTGTAATGTGTTAATACAGGTAGTACTCCCATGTGTTTTTGTGTCATTTGTAGAGCTATTTTACTTGTCAAGTGAAATCTACTCAAATCAATCACAAATTTTCTTAATTCTTAGACTTAATTATTAGATTTAGACAAACTTTATTGATCCATAGGGAAAATGACTTAGTCACAGTAGTTGACACATCATGGTATATTATAATAACAAAGACAAAAAATATACATGGTAATGATAAAATCTAAATAAGTAGCAAAATAGTAAGAGCCTGGTGTAAAATAAGGCACAATTATATATATATATGTACAAGTAAGGCCAGGGAAGGCAAGTTTATAAGTATAGTACAATAATACACAAAGTAAATGAAAGTGTTTCACAGAATATGAAATACAAATCACAATACAAACAAATCAAAACATAAATAATCATCATGAAACTGAAAAGAGAGAATGAAAACCTTTCAGTCATCTGCAGCTTAACAGAAGTGTTTTGAGCCTGGATTTAAACAGAGCCAAAGTAGAGTCCTGTCTCACATGTTCAGGAAGACTATTCCAGGTTTTAGCTGCAGAAAACTGAAACTCTGACTCCCCGTGTTTAGTCCTGACTCTGGGCAGCAGCAGGAGGCCGGTCCCTGAGCTCCTCAGAGTGCAGATGGTACATGTGGCACTAACATGTCAGAGATGTAATTTGGTGCTCGGCCATGGAGAGACTTGTACACAAGCAGAACCACTTTAAAGTCTATTAAACACTGGCTCCTGTGGCTCAGAGCAGAGACCTGAGCACAGGACACATGTGCTTGGACTTCCTGGTTTGACTCAGCACCCGAGCTGTGGCGTTCTGGATGTACTGCAGCTGTCTCACTGCTCGTTTGGAGAGGCCAATGAGCAGGCCATTACAGTAGTCTAACCTACCGGAGACAAACGCATGGATAAGATTCTCCAAGTCTGCTTTAGACAGTATACCTCTGAGCAAAATTCAAGTAAAAATTAAATAGAATAAAAATAAATAATACAAATATCTCAGCTATATACAAGAGGTCGTAAGGAAACCGTGCAAATATGATGATTGACATGATGGACATAGAGTTATCTGTTACAAATGGTTTGAGCTGTATTTGAATTGTACTCACATGACATTGAAATGATGAGGAATTAAATGTTGAAGAATGAAATGCTGATGTTTTGGTGTGTTTTGCAGAACGTGAAAGATGACGGGCAGCACGTGTGGAGGCTCAAACACTTCAACAAACCTGCTTATTGTAACCTGTGTCTGAACATGCTTATCGGGCTGGGCAAACAGGGCCTGTGCTGCTCATGTGAGTCTGTTATTACTCTCATTTCTCTTTCCTCGCTTCATTCTCCTGCATTCCTCTCCTTGATCCTCCAGTTTTCAGCTGTCAATCAAATGTGTCATATTAAGTGTTGACTCAAAAAGAAAACCACAGAGTGAAGGAGTAAACACGAGGGAGGCTTCAGGAGCAGACATCAGAGAAAAGAATCAAACTGTCTTTGTCTCTGTGAGGAGTTTAGATCCTTATTCCTCGCTTTGTCTCCTCTGTGGGCGGGACTTCTTCACCCATTTCCTGCAGAATCAAGGAGAGAAACCAGGAGAAGGAAGTGAGGGAAAGGGAAATGAGATGCACCCATTGTGTCATATGAAGGTGCACTATGGAGCGTCTTTTAGTAGAGGGTCTGGCATCTTCTTGTCTCCATGGAGATGTTAAATTTTTGCCTCGAATGTTCAAAACAATAATCCATTTTATTTATAACGGCGTTTACATTTGTCCACACACAGAAATATATAAAACACAAGAGAACATTTTAAAAAGGACCATCCAACTTCTAGGTCCAACAGTGATTGCTCGCTTCTGGTTCCAGAAAAAAGTTAAAGTCCATTTCTAAAACTTTATAAAACATTATAAAGTTATTGATACATTCACAATTTCTTTATGTAGTCTGATTTAGAATACATTTTCTCTTTAAAATCATAATAGTTATTGTAAGAAGAGAACAGATTTCAATTGTAGCCTATATAAGCAGTTGAAATCTTGTCATTCTGCTAAATATTTATGATTATTTAGTCCATCTTTTTTTTTTTGACTCAAGACAATACAATGGTACCTCACCTTACGAATGACCCAACAAACGAAAATTTCAAGTTACAAAACGCCTTCACGGTAAACTTTGGTCTCTAGATACGAAAGAAAATTCAAGTTACAAAACGCGAAATCTCCAAAATTCAAATAATGTGCACTCAGCCACACATACGCTTTTCTCAGACTGGATTTAAACTTTTCTCACATTTGTCTCTCGTTTAAACACTCAAACTTTCATAGATTTTCAACAAAATTATTAATAGTGAAGTGTGGGGGGAAGGGGGAGGGGGGAGAAGACTGCGCTCTGACACGTGTGATAGCGCAGCATGACCCGGCGCGGAGCTGACAGCAGGTCTAGACCAAGGTCTAAACCTGGACTGGACCAGGACTAAACCAGGACTAAACCAGGACTAAACCAGGACTAGACCAGGTGGATTAAAGCAGCGAGGAGGGGAATGCATGCAGTCTGAACGCATGAACGCATGAATGAGACCCATGCAAGGTCTAGACCTCCTCTAGACCTGACCAGGTCTAGAGGAGGTCTAGAGGAGCCGTGGTGGTCTGGACTAAACCAGGACTAAACCTGGACTAAACCAGGAGGAGCCGTGGTGGTCTGGACTAAACCAGGACTAAACCTGGACTAAACCAGGAGGCTCTTGCATGGGTCTCGTTCATGCGTTCAGACTGCGTGCAGTCCCCTCCTCGCTGCTTTAATCCACCTGGTCTAGTCCTGGTTTAGTCCTGGTTTAGTCCAGGTTTAGTCCTGGTTTAGTCCTGGTTTAGTCCAGGTTTAGTCCTGGTCCAGTCCAGGTTTAGACCTTGGTCTAGACCTGCTGTCAGCTCCGCGCCGGGTCATGCTGCGCTATCACATGTGTCAGAGCGCAGTTTTCTCCCCCCTCCCGCTTCCCCCCACACTTCACTGTTTATACATTTTGTTGAAAATCTATGAAAGTTTGAGTGTTTAAACGAGAGACAAATGTGAGAAACACACAGAACACAATGTTACACTATAAAAAAAAGTTACACTATAAAAAAAAAACTTACGAATTACTCAACTTACGAATTTTTCACGTTACGAAACCACCTCTGGAACGAATTAATTTCGTAAGGTGAGGTACCACTGTATTACATTTTTTCTAAAAGTCGAAGAATGGGAAGAATGGGTTCGGATCCAATGCGAATATGATATGATAATGCTATCCTTTGGAGCATTACAATTACCTTTACATTACAATAACCTTACACACACCATTTTTTGCCTGCACCGTCCTTATTGGTGCTTTTCAGATTCTAGAATGTTATGATGGGGGCAAGGGGGTCAGATTTCCCTATTGATTACATTGTACTTTGTCATGAAATAACCAAAAGGTAAACTCAGCAATGTTGAATACCTAGGGCAGGGCGATATGGGAAAAAAGAAGAATCACGATTTTTTTCTCTCCATATTGATTGATCTTGATTTTCAATTTAATCTTCTTTTACCTTCTATCTAGAAGAAAAGGCATAAAAAAGGCAGGGTGTCAGGATCACTACAGTTTTTCTTTCATGTTGATAGGACCAGTAATTCTGGAAAAATCCACATTGTAAGTTTGCAATGAACCAAAAAAAAAAAATCTACTGCTGTAAACAGAAAGACACATGATGTCCGTGCACCAAATGCGGTCTTAAAGGAAAAGTAACATTTTTTTACAATTTGAGCCTTATTTCGGTAATAAAACAAGTTGTTTTACTCACCCATATCACTTTGGTGTCATATGGAGCATTTCCGGAGATGTTTTAGATTAGTGTTAGGCTAACGCCGTTAGCCTAGCGCGACTTATAGCCATAGCTCGGGGCATTCCCCGAGCATGTAATATGCCCCGTGTGGGCTCCAAATAACACAAACTTTAGCACTTTTCAAATCATAGAAGCTTGATGTCTTTAGTCTACGATTTCGTTTGGTCAAAAGTGGCCTGTAATCTGAGATTTAGCCATAGTTTCGAGTAGATGAGGACGCCAGTGCGCATGCGCGGAGTGTGCTCTCAGCTCCCAGGACCCAAACATGGAACGCAAAGCTGTAAACTATGGATGAATCTCGGATTACAGGCCACTTTTGATTCAAACGAAATTGTAGAGTAAGATATCGAGCTTCTATGACTTGAAAAGTGCTAAAGTTTGTGTTATTTGGAGCCCGCACGGGGCATATTACATGCTCGGGGAATGCTCCGAGCTATGGCTATAAGTCGCGCTAGGCTAACGGCGTTAGCCTAACGCTAATCTAAAACGGAAATGCTCCTTATGACATCAAAGTGATATGGGTGAGTAAAACAACTTGTTTTATTACCGAAATAAGGCTCAAATTGTAAAAAAAACGTTACTTTTCCTTTAAGTTTCACTCATATCTTGTAACTTGGATTATAATGATAAGAAGCACCAGAGGAGAGAAACAGAGGCGAAAAGCTGGATCAGAGAGGGGGAGCGGTGGAGGAAACAAAAAGAAGAGCTGTGGCTCAGGCTGGTTTTTCCTACCCAAGAGGGCATAACTCCTCATCAGCACTTCCCACACGATTGGTTGTAGACCTATTGATTAAAATGTACTTGCCTTATCGAGATCGACCTAAATCTATCAAAATTATGACTTTTGGCACAGCCCTAGTTGAACCTTGCTGTATTACAACATAATTTTGCATTTTAACAACACTAATTTTAGCTGCCTCCCACCTGTATTCATTAATAGTGTCCTTTAAAATACTGTGAAACCCACCAGTTAACATGTCTGTGTGTGTGTTCCAGTCTGCAAATACACCGTGCACGAGCGCTGTGTTTCGCGGGCGCCCCCTTCATGCATCAAGACCTACGTCAAGTCGAAGAAGAACACAGAGGTGAGTCCGATTGGAGGGTTTAGCTCTGGGCACGGGCGGATTAGTGCCAGGGCCCCTCTCCTCCTGTTGGATCTAAAGCTATGAAGTGTTCCTCAAAGCAGAAAGACTCACAATAGCTCTAGACAGGCTCAACAAGGAGACTATGAAACCAAAGAGGAATCAGGGATCAACTCAGGTCTACAATTTATAGTTAAAGCACCCATATTACACTGTTTCTATGTCATAACGTTGTTTTTCTCATCCAAAACATAGAGTTGTGTTTTGTTTCATTTACACATATTAAGCACACAATTCCTGCATAGTTCTTCTCTCAAACTGAAAACAATCTACCTTGTGATGTCATGTGTGATGTCAGGAAGTGCTCTAATGTGTTTTTAAACTCCATACACATTCACTAAAACCATGTGGATGATTTCAGCTCTTGAATTGCCAATTTCTACTGAACTAAAGGTAGTTCAGTAGAAATTAGGATGACAAAAGTATTAGGACGATTGTGTATTTCTGAACTTTCATAAATAATGATAACAAGATGTATTGGTAATGACAACAAATCAATTTATTGATATATTAAAGCAAATTTCATCATGTGTAAAGGCGTATTATTGCAAAAATGGGGACTCATCGCAGTGTAGGTCTAACTCAGGTCTAGTATTACAGCTCCATACAAAGAAAACGGTCTGCATGATGTTCAGTAAAAAAGCAAATGAGCTGCAGCAGTCCAATGTCTTTCAGCCTCGTCAAAGAGTTTAAATACCTGGGACTGACGTTGGACCCGACATTGACATTTAAGAAACACATTAAGCGCCTCACAAAAACTGTTAATTTTAACTTAGTGAATTTTAGACAAGTAAGATCCTTCATGACTCTATATGCGGCACGAATGTTTTTACACTCTATGATTCTGTCTCATATAGAGTACTGTATTACCACATGGTCACTTGCTGCTGGCACAACACTAAAACCAGTTGAATCACTTTTTAAAAAAGCTGTGAAAATATTAGACAAGAAACCATTCTCAGTTCACCACTGCACAATTTTAGACAAGTATAACTTACTCAATTTTAATAATTTTGTTCATTTTAAATATGGTTGTTTTATATATAAAATTTTACATGGACTTGCTCCTCCTCCACTGCAGGATTTTATTAAAACAAAGACTGTCAGTGGGATGGGAACAAGGGCCACGGCCCAGGGGAACTGTGAGGTCCACACAGACGCACTACATTTGGACAAACTGTGCTCTCAGTCAGAGGCTCTAAGTTCTGGAACACACTCCCATTATCAATAAGAGAGACTCCAACACTGGACACTTTTAAATCATACTTGAAACAGCGGCTAAAGGAAAACCAGACTTGTGGACATTTTTAATTTTTTAATGTTTTAATGTTTAATGTTTTAATGTTGGTGTTATTGTCAGTTGTCATTGTTTTTATTGTTTTTGCTGTGGTGTCACCTGCCTAGGGACTGCAGATGGAAATTAGCATTCTTGCTATAATCTGGCATATTTACACTGCAATGCTGCAGATGTTCATTAATATGCACTGTCCCTATTAAATAAAGAATAAATAAATAAATAAATAGGACTATCGTCTAGATCTAGACTAGGACTATCGTCCTAATACTTTTGTCAGTGTAGCTGTTGACTTGAAAACTACCATTTCATGACATCACAAGAAGATGAAGTCAGACTAATCATAAAGGGTTACTCAAACATGAAACATGTGAGAGTAAATCAAAACACAACTCCAGTGGTAACAGCATTATAACCTGACTTACAGCTCACAAGAGTCAATTTTGTGTAATATAGGACCTTTAAAGGCACTGTATGACCAAACTAGTAATTTTTAAATAGTCTGCATCCAAAGTTATTCCTCACATATAACTGTATATTATTCAATAAAAAAATACATAAATATAATTAACATTTCAATTACAAAAAAGTGCCATTTTATACATAACTATATGATCAGTGCTTTGTTTTGACCAGTAGAGGAAATAAGTGACATTTATTATCCAAAAAAATGCTTTTAAAAAATAGATACATAAGTCATTAACATTTATATCATATGTAGTGTGTACATTTAGTGTTTTTGATTGAAAAAACTGCATCAGGCTTCACATCAGCTATATCTAAATCAAAAGTAGTAAAAATCTCATAGTTACTTACAGTTTAAACAACTAATTAATCTGATTAATTGATAGACAGTTAGATTAATCAATTAGCAAAATAATTGTTAGTTGGAGCTCTATTTTAATATAATAAAAAATGTATACACTATCGTTAAAAAGTGTGGGCATAATTTTTTATTTATTTTTCTTTATTTCCATTTACATTATAGATTCTCACTGAATACATTTAAACTATGAATGGACACATGGAATTTAGTATAAACTAAAAAAACAAAACAAAAAACTCAAAATAACAAAAACTTTAAAAATAATAAAATAATAATAATAATAATAATAATAATAATAATAATAATAATAATAATAATAATAATAATAATAATAATAATAATAAATATCCACCCCTTGCTTTGATCCCTGCTTTGCACTTTTGAATTTCTTGACCCTGAAAAACCACAACGGTGATGTGAAAATTTCAGAACACTTTATCATGAGAAGGCCAAAGGTTTTGCCATGCTGTCAACAAAGAGTGGCTCCTTTGAGGGTTTGAATATAGACTATAAAACATATTTAGCTCAGTTATTTAACTTTTTTCTTTGCTACATAATTCCATATGACTTGCTTCAAATATCTGATCTTTTCATTTGAATGAGAAGGAGTGTCCAACCCTTTGACTGGTAGTGTATCTATAAACAGGTCTGGACTGGGACAAAAAAATGGCCCTGGCATTTTTGGCTTAGACCGGCCCCTCATAATTAGTCCTGGTTTAGTCCTGGTTCAGTCCTGATTTAGTCCTGGTTTAGTCCTGGTTCAGACCTGATTTAGTCCTGATTTAGATGTAATTAGTCCTGGTTTAGTCCTGGTTCAATCCTGATTTAGTCCTGGTTTAGTCCTGGTTCAATCCTGATTTAGTCCTGGTTCAGACCTGATTTAGTCCTGATTTAGATGCAATTAGTCCTGGTTTAGTCCTGGTTCAGTCCTGATTTAGTCCTGATTTAGATGCAATTAGTCCTGGTTTAGTCCTGGTTCAATCCTGATTTAGTCCTGGTTCAGACCTGATTTAGTCCTGATTTAGATGCAATTAGTCCTGGTTCAGTCCTGATTTAGTCCTGATTTAGTCCTGGTTCAGACCTGATTTAGTCCTGATTTAGATGCAATTAGTCCTGGTTTAGTCCTGGTTCAGTCCTGATTTAGTCCTGGTTTAGTCCTGGTTCAGACCTGATTTAGTCCTGATTTAGATGTAATTAGTCCTGGTTTAGTCCTGGTTCAATCCTGATTTAGTCCTGGTTCAGACCTGATTTAGTCCTGGTTTAGTCCTGGTTCAGACCTGATTTAGTCCTGATTTAGTCCTGGTTCAGACCTGATTTAGTCCTGATTTAGACCTGATTAGTCCTGGTTTAATCCTGGTTCAATCCTGATTTAGTCCTGGTTTAGTCCTGGTTCAGACCTGATTTAGTCCTGATTTAGACCTGATTAGTCCTGGTTTAGTCCTGGTTTAGTCCTGGTTCAATCCTGGTTCAGTCCTAAATTGTGGGCCGGTCTCTAAGTAAAAAAAAAAGAAAAAAAGAAGGGCATCGGCCCCTAGGACTGTCGGCCCACCGGGAAAATGCCTGGTATGCCCAATTACCAGTCCAGGCCTGTCTATAAACATAATACTAACATATAAAAAACCTTAGAGCAGATCGACGTTGGCTCACTGATTGGCCTGTCTCTTTGTTGTTTTGATGCTGCACTCGTCTTGTTTTTCTCCAGCAGCTCTCTCTTTTCTCACCTCCCCTCACCGTGCGCTCTCTCGCTCGCTCCGCAGGTCATGCACCATTTCTGGGTGGAAGGGAACTGCCCCACCAAGTGCGACAAGTGTCACAAAACCATTAAGTGTTACCAGGGCCTGACCGGGCTGCACTGCGTGTGGTGTCAAATCACGGTAAGCGCCTCCTGGAGAGAGCCAGCCTCCTCTCATTATAGCCCCACTGCTCAGACTTGTTTAGGCTGTAGCTCTGGCACCTCTCACACCGCACTAGCTACCCCGCCAATTTACACTCACAAAACACTTATTTGTTCTCGAAAATAAAGCGAAGACAATGCATGCAAATAAGTAGCAGGATTGTAGCTAAACGCTGACGACAGGGGTTTCTGCTTGTTTGGCTGTTAATGATACCTGACGCTTTCTCTCTATCTCACAGCTTCATAACAAGTGTGCGTCCCACGTGCGTCCCGAGTGCGACTGCGGCCCGTTGAAGGACCACATCCTGCCCCCCAGCTCCATCTGCCCCGTGGTTCTGGTAAGGGCACTGTGGCGGGCACACGCAAGCAGCCAATCATCACCCACTGCGCCCCCAAATAACGAGAAGAGGAACAGAGCATGGCCTGACAGAGTCCTGCAGAGACCGAGACTCAAAACAATTAGTCCATATGTTTTACCTGTGCTCTGAGTGCTGAGGGGGGTTTCCAAGAGAGATGGCTGCTCATGTAGCTTACATCTATCGTTCAAGCAATCAAACTTTATTTATCAAGCCCTTTACAACACTCAGCGTGACCAAAGTGCTTTCCAATAAAACCAAGAGAGAATAAAAACATTCAAAAAGTTAAACAATGACATAAAACAAATTGAGCAAAGTGTCACTGCATTACTGAGAGTTAAAAGCCAGTCTGAATAGATGAGTTTTGAGCTTGGATTTAAATCAAAGTACATCGGGGGGTTGTATAGTATATGATGTCTTGTTATATTAATTACTTTTAAATGATTTTAAAATCTGTAGCTGTACTTGTAATTGAGTATATAATTGTAGTTAGTTTAAAGGTCCCATGGCATGAAATTTTCACTTTCTGAGGTTTTTGAACGTTAATGTGAGCTCCCCTACCCTGTTTAGCCCCCCCCCCCCCATGGTTAAAAGTTGCTAAATGTCTAAACTGAGCATTTGCGATCCTTTTCTGTGTTACAAAAAATCGGAGCTCAAACGGGCGATTTTGAACAAGGCACCTTATTGACGTCAGATCGAAAAAAGAAATGCAAATGCAGTTCCACCCCCGTCTGTCTGTACTCAGCGTCTCTGTAAATCACGCCCAGAGAGTTTGGACTGCGAATGCGCTAGGCAATGCGAAATGCGTTTTTTTATTTGCCTGGAGGCATGTCCGAGTGTTTCTAGGCTCGGAAGTCCTTTATCTGAGCCTCTGGACCTTTGAACAGCAGTGGTTTAATTTTATTTTCTGTGGAAATGTGTTTATTTTTCAATGGAACGCTTCAAATCTCTCCCCCCGTGCAAAAACACGGAAATGGATCAGCTGAGGGCTCAGAGCCGAGAGCGGAGAGTTTGGCCACGCCCCCACCCTCTACTATAGGCCATCTCTTTTCTCCTCATTTGCATTCAAGCAACAACGCCCATTATGGAGTGTTCAGAGAGAGAAAAATTACTCTTTCTCATCTTATATCTGTTTCTCGTGCACTGAGTGTTGATTTTGAAGAAGGATTCATTTACAGTATTAGGGAACCATTAAGGAGCCATATAAAAGCATCAAGAAGTACCATGTCATGGGATCTTTAAAGGGACAGTGTGTAAGATTTTTACCTGTTAATTACATAAATTGAAGATACCCATTCAAAAATACATTGTTTTCCAAGCCTTTTCACTTCCATCATGAAATCAAAGTATTCTTTTGGACTTAGATATAGTCACATAAAAGGGGGATCTTCCCCATATAGAGGCAGCCATTTTGAATACAAGAGCCGCAGAAGGACATTTGGGCTCATCCTTCGCCTCGGCTCCTGCTAACAGCTGCTTAGCCGCGCTGCATTTGGGAGCAGAGGAGCGAAGGAGAGAAGGGGAAGGGGAGGGGGGAAGGGGGGAGCCTCGTGTAAAGAAGCATGCTGCTGTATCACACTTGTAATGGATCTAAGGCGTATTTTGGACTAAATTGTTTTACTGGATTTTATTCGCTGGATCCTTATGGACAGATTGAGGCCAAGTTTATGGTGAAATACAGAGTTTGACCTGTGCAGAGCCTTCAAAGGTAAGCTAACCTCGTTTTGTGCTTTTCTGTATAAAAGCCCCATGTGCTCGGGGAGTGATTGTTTTGCAGGGAAATGAATTGCATAGTCAAAAAGAGGAGACTGTAAGGTTTCATTTGATGTGTAGATTGTCATGAATCATGATCGGGATTGTGTGTTTTCATGCGAAAAAAAAAAAAAAGTGAACGGGGAACCGTATATACGTGTATACAGCGGCGCGCGATTCGTGCGCGGGCACGCGAGCTTTCGGCGCTACAACGCGCCCGGGTGACCCTCGAGGTCTGCCGTAGCCAAAAGAGGAAGTGCATGGTACCTACACCACCTATGCGCCACGAATCCTACACACTGTCCCTTTAAATCATAAAGTTAAAATCATAGAAGTACAGCACAGTCAAAGTCATCTGATTCCACGTCCGTCTCTGCTCTGTTACCAACAAACACATGTAACAACAACTCCTGCTCTGATTGGACAGAGCTTTAAACTATTCAATTTATATAAAAATACTGATCTAAAATGCAGCTAAAAAGTGTGTTAAAATAGAGTAATTAGCAGTCCGAGTAGATTTCTTCATGTGTACTTTTTACTTTCACTTTTGGAAGCAGTACTTGTAATTGAGTACATTTTTTAACTGTACTTCAGTACAAATTTGCAGTACTCTTTCCACCAAAACGCCAAAATGTCCATAAACTGTACTTTTTTTTTTTTGCTACTTCTACATCCACTCTTAATGAAATTGCTTTAATACTGAAAATGTATCTTGTTTTAAAGAAGTAATAGAAGTAATAGAAGTAATTTGAATTTAGGTGTAGATTAATGAACTGTTTTCAAACATTTGTCTTATGAGTATGAGTATAAGTTTCAGATTTTTTTTGGTCTTCTGCATTATATTTCAACAACTAGTCTCATCTGAAAATGTACATTTGCTAAAGTAAAAAACAAACAAACAAAAAACACATAAATGTAAAAACTGCTCAAAATAAAGATTTGTCATTCTTTTTGTAGTGCACATCATGAGTGGTGTTGGGGAAATCTAAATCAATTCAAATTCAGTCAAATCCTGTTTTTATAGCCAAGTGTAATGATTGTTTTTATTACAGGAAAGACAGTCGACGCTGAGGAAGGACTCTCGCACTAGTCAGTCGAGCAGAGGGAAGATGCAGAGGGCCAACTCTGTGACTGTGGACGGACAGGGCCTCCAGGTGAGACGCTTACATTAGTTACACTTTGGACTCTCAGTACTGTGAATGTGAGGTGTTGTGGCAGAGTGGTTAGCTTAGTCCATGGGGGCTGTTGCACTGTGATCTGGGCAGCGGACCTGGACTGTTGTCCCCGTGACCCCAAAAAATACGGAGAAAGCGGAAGAAAATGGAAAGAAAATGGAAAATGGAATGCCTATGAAGCTTCACCCACGCAGGTCACTGAGCCCCTGCAGTTGCAAATGCACTGTTATGCTCTGGTATGCTAATGTTGCTAATGTGTACACTGAGCTAATGTCAACATTAAAAAAAAAAAAAAAACTGGAAAAAAAAAACCCACGGTGAAACACTTTAGAAACTTTATATGTAATAACAATATCCAACAACAGATCATTTACATGTAAACAAATTCACAATATAAATATAGGCTGCGTCCGAATGTCCACTCTAACCCCAACCCCTCATTCACTCATTAGCGCCCTCTATACTGCACTGAGACACACAGGTCAGATTAGACTGACACATGAGTGTTTCTGGACTAATAATAATCATACCAGTTTCTGTCATGCTGGATTTCTCGTAAACGTACTGGCTTATTTGCTTTTTGCAAAATGTGGAAATGATCAACCTTTTAACAGCTGAATCAAAGCTAAGAGTGTTTTATTTATACTCACGGATTTACAGAACCATAAACCTGCTCTTTCATTTAATTGTGTCCAATTAAACACCTGTTGCTCTACGTCGTTGTTTTCTTTCTTCTCTGGCCTTTGAAAGTTGTGAAAAGTGCTTATAAACTCATCACGGTGAGAAATTAGGATGCTCTGAATCCAAAAAGTAAGTGAGGAAGAACGTTGGACTTTGGAGTTTGAATAAACTAGTAAAAACATTTTTTTTTTATTTTAAGACAGTAAAAATCAGGTGAAGCTCCTTTAAAGGTTCATTGTGTAACTTTTCTGGTGGAATGTCCATCTAAGGCTTTTCTCCATGTAGATGTAATTGTTTTGCCAGGAATGTTCCATGGTATAGCATTAAACATAACTACGTAGCATTTATTCATTACAGGTGTTTCTATTGCTCAAAATGATAATAACTGTCTTGTGAACAGGGGTAACTCTCCACAGATCTGACCTGTAATGTAAAGCTTATTGTCTCTTTTAAGATAATGTTAATCTTTACCATGCAACATTCTCCATGAAGACAAGCAGGTGACGGACCCTCCACCAGAAAAGCTGCACAATGCACCTTTAACACCAGAGTTCAGACAGATGAGACAGCAGCAGAGTCTCGTTGCCGATGGAAACCTGCCGTCTCTTCTCTGGCGACCGCTCCAGAGATACAAGACGAATCACACCCCGGTACATCCATCTCTGCCCTCAGCGCCTCAGCACCGTAATATTCAAGATTATTATTTATAATTACAGGAAGTAATGCATCAGTCAGGCCGGACGGGGGTCATCAATCCAGGGTCGGTGCTAGGACAGGGAGGGGAGGAAGGCCCACGCTCACATCACACCACTGTACAGCTGTGGGTGTGTTCGGACGGGTTTCCTATTGTTGGCTACTCTACCAAGTATTAGTGACTCTACTTCTCTACCGAGTGGGCCACTGTCTCTGTTTCGAACGTGTAGAAGAAGAGTATATTGTAGGGATGGTCTGATGTTTAAGCTGATGCAGATATTTGTCTTTTAAAATCTATAGTACACCAGTAATTTATAAGTTATAGTGACGTTTATAAACTAACTTTGTGCTTTTGTGAAAATAATGACAAAATTTATTTCTTTGGGATGTAAACTAGGGCCCACCCGATATGGATTTTTTTGATCTGATATGATACAGATAAAATGAGCTTTGGAGCTGCCCATAGCCGATATAACAGCCGATATATAATGATGTAAAAAATCACTGTAAATCTTCAACTGATTTTAAAACTAGTTACATGCTGCTATTCCGACATGCCGCTATTTAGACATGGACATCGAATTGTCAGAGTTGCGGCATAAACATTATTTTTCAAGCGTCCCACTACTTCAACATGATGTAAACACTTCAGAGAATACTTCGGCCACATAGGATATCAGA